>CM030896.1:3112840-4445751 GCA_018136845.1 Heterotis niloticus
CCAAAAAAAGAAGACAAAAAATTATGGATGGCTGGGGGGGAGATGTGGGGGGAGACGGTTGGGTATCAGAATGAGAGCGCGATGAAAGAACTCCTGAAATGATGGAGTTCTTTGTGTCGTCCTGCATTGGTCCAGTACCGTGGGGAGATGTGGCTAGATGTGGTCTCTCTCTCTCTCTCTCACAAGCTCAGCTTTCCTGATTTAAGTTCTTTTTTTCTAAACTTTATCGGTTGTTTTCTTCATCCATTATTGGATGTAAAAGAGAGATAGTTCATCATATACCTCATATTCTTTGATGATAAACCAAATAGATGAATGCTTTAAAAAAAACGGGGATCATGTGAGTCCTGGGAGGCGGAGGAGTGCGTGGCTGGGCAAGGACGCCATCAGGTTGGGTGGTGCCCTCAAGTGGCGACACTTTTCCCGCCGTAGATCTGGAAGACTGCGCAGGCGAAGGGGAAGCGCGAGTGGGTTGTGCGCAGCTTCTTTCCCCCCAGCCACTCCGCCACGTGTAGTTCAGGGCTGGAGGCTGAGGAAGTGACGGTTCACCCAAAGGTGCTTGAGAAATTGGAAAGATGAGTGATGGCGGTACGATGGCAGTGGGCATCACCTGGTCCTGTCTGCGTCCTGCTCCAGGTCACGCACATCCTGTTCCCCAGCCCCCGCTCTGCATCTGAGCTTTGAATACAGTCCTACCTGCAGCCACCAGCCTGCCTGTACACCTCCTGCACTGGGATGGGGGCCCAAACACACCCTGAACATATCCTCACACACTAGTGCTCTGCTCACAAGGGGTCCTTCCAGGCCACTCTTGGTGACAGCAGTTGAAATGAGCTACAACCCAACTCCTAAGGTGGTCTGGTGCTTTAACGCCTGCTGAGATACAGAGGTTCAACAGCCATCTGGGCTGTCTTCAGCTGGCTGCCCTCGTGCGGAGGGGGACACAGGGGGACAGGTGGCTGGAGAAGGACTGAGACTGAGATTGCTGGGTGACACGTACAGAACCCACCCAACTTGTAGGGAGGGGGGGCAAGGGGAAGAGGGAGATAGAAGCGTATCTTCTCCTCTTTCTCCTTTTCTGTCTCTTACCTCGTCTGTCTCTCTTGCTGTCTGTGGAGTAACGGCGACTACGAAGGCGTAAGAAGCTGCTGGCCGCGTTCTGTTCTTCCGAGCGCACGGAGGAAAACTACGCGTCGCTTGGGTTCCGTCTGCCAACCGCTTCCGAGGCCGTTGGCGGCCACCACCGTAGGGCGAACGCGAGGGACGAAAATACACTGCGCTGCAGGATTTCTCAGTTTAGCACAAAATAATCTCATTCGCAGGTGACATAAAAAAGGAGGTGCTTACCAGGCTTTGCCTTTAGACAGGTGTGGCTCTGGTGGAACTTCGGATCTTCAAGCATCGGACTTAAGGTTGTAAAATGACATCGAACCGGTAAACTAGGCCAAACAGGTAAAAACCTCTTAGCTTAAGATGCAGGAACACAGTAACAATTGTGAAAGAACGACAGACGTCTTTTCTGGTCGCTGAGGAAAGAACCTCGAATAGGGAAAGAATGCAAACGTGCGATGAAGAAGGAGTCGAACCTTCTACCCCCTCGGCCCTCTTTCGTGCTCATTCTTTTTTTACCCCACTGACTTTTTTTTTTCCCTTTACAATACAGCTTCAATCCAAAGGTACTTAAAGGTGACAGCAGTGTAAGATTTTCCAGGAGAACCTTAAAATTGAAACCAAAGAGCACCACAATAACTCCTCTTAAATGACAGACGCTACCTTTTCGCTTGACGCTTGTCTGCCTGCATCCCCAAGTTGCCCAGCAATCCAGTTTCTGAAATGTTGACCTCAGCTATCCAAAGGGAAATAATAATAATGATAATGATGATGATGATGAAGATGATGATGATGATGATGAAAAATGTATATTTTTAACTATTTGTCACTGGATAAAAAAAACTTTAGCTTCTCGTACATATGATGATGACGATAATGAAATTACTCTTGGTATCTCTGTAGCTGTTCTGATACTTTTCCTTTTATTTGTGCTGCCAGAGTTCTGCTGAAACCTCATGGTTTTATTCGTAACCTCCTCAGTTAGTCCACTCTGCTTGGTTTGTCTTTTGTTCATCTCTGTCCGTGTGCCTGTTGTCTGGGGGGGGAAAACGTGTCCGTGTTGGGGTTTGGGATCCCGTTCATTTTCTTTTCTTTTCTTTTTCCTTCCGGGCATCTTGTGGTCATTCTTGCAACTTCACTCATTCCGAACGTGCGCTTGGTAAACCTCAGAAGACGCAAATAAGCGTGTTATCGAGAAGGCCGGGACTGCATCTCCTGCTAATGCGTAGCATCCTCAAATGTCGCCATAGTGCTGAGAGATTTGCGACACTTTTAATTCAATAGTTGGCAGCGTACCGATGGTATCATTTCGTAATTGCGTTGCGGTTATTTTAGCATTTATACAAATAGTCCTTTCACGCTGCCGTACAATGGTTTGTAGCGCATGAAAACGGTCACATCTAAACTGCGAGACCCATATGTACCAGCTAACCTCATCACGGTCACACGTCAGCACTATATTTTGCCAACATTGTCTGAAGTGCATCTCACTGTGAGTGATGGCACTTTGCAGGACCTTGGGCTGTTTATGTCACACAATCCTTTGGCCTGATCTTTGCGTCACGGTAGCTGTTGTCATTTAAAACACCCTGTACCTAGGATATATTCCGGACGGCCTGGGACGGTCGTGCTGCTTCCGGGAAACGACGCAGCTTCCCTCGGAGCAACCGCTGATGTTTCTTGTTCAAGAAGACAAGCTCAGCGCTGTTGGCCCCATGCAACTGGTTTCTGCACTGGTGCTTCTGAATTTGGAAATGCTGCTAATGTTCATGCCCAACTGCATCTGAAAACGAAAGCAGCAGATCTAAGGCGGTTGTGGATGCGTGCCAGCTTCTTGAAGCGTTACAAAGTTCTCGCCAGCTGTTTCTCAAGCTGAGAAAACCACTTAACCCCAGAGGCCATGTCTGTTACCTTGAAATGGTTTCTGACTGCAAAACTAATCGGAGAGAAAAAGGGGGTGGACCTGGTCCCGGACAGAGGGGACACGGCCGCGGGGCTTGAACCGAAATGAGCGCTTTCCTGCCGCTCAGCTGAGAACATGGGCCTGGCTTGTTTCACACACTTAGATGTGGTGTCGCTGATCGCTCCCAGTGCGCAGGGACAGCGGAGAGGCCTCGGTGGAGAAGGTGGGTGTTGGACTCGTAGCCCGACATCTAGGTGGCCGAGTGAGTCGGCAGCGTGTCACCGTGACAAACTTCCGTCACCGCATCGCAGACGCCGGAGACGAACCTCCCAGGCCCCGACGTGTTAGTTTTCCGTACTGGCACAGCGGAGCCGGTGTAGAGCTAGAGAATCGGCCGTTTCTCCTGTGCCTCCCCCTCCTTTCCACCGAGTTTTATTCGCACACATCTCACTAGGAAAATTTTTCGGCTCAGCCAGCCGCAGCGCAAATATCATCCATGTGTTCGGCAGACTCGAGACGTTAAGTTCATCACTGGCTGTTATACTGTTCATCCAGAGGCATTACAGTAAACAAGTGCGGTTCTGGTTCTGCTTACGAGCGAGATACCGGAACACAGTGCAGAATCTTTGTGTTTTTCCCCTTATACAACCTCAAACTTCTGTTTTAACAAGTTTGAATGGGCAACTATTCTGTCAGTGGCTGGTTTGTGTCTGCGCAAACATGCAGAAATGTGTGCGAGAGCGTGAGCGACCGAGTACACGTGCGGCTGCGTGCGTGGCGCCGGCGTGCGTCATGAGTTTGTCACGGTGTGTGCGGGTGCTTGTGCGTCTCATTCTCTCTCATTGTTTGTCCCCCTCCCGTCCTTCTGTCTCCTCCATGGTGTGAGCAGTTCTCCTTTCTTCCTTTCCTCCCCCTTTCTGTCTTTACCTCTTTCCTTGTGGTAGCAAGTTAGCCTTTTAGTGTATTTATCTTTAAAGCCAGAAAAAAAGAGGAAAAAAAATCTCTGCTTGTTCATTGTACAGTGTTGTTCTTTTAAAAAAGTCATTTTTGTAACTGAAAGTGTTTCATTCATCCAAATAAAAAAGGAAACAAAAACTGTACAGGCGAATAATGCCTATGTTGTGTTTTACACGGCGGCGCCGTATTCAGAAGTTCTTCGCTCTTTTCAGACATTTTGAAGCAGAATGACGCTTGCAGATACAGCTCAGTTCAACACTTACACGCTTGCAACCTATTTTCTCCAAAGAAACGTGTACGAGCAGCACTTGAACTAAACGCAAAATATCGGCGCAGCGGAAGGCGGCCTACCGGCTTTTCCAAAACACAATGCTTCCTTTACCACCATTTTTGAGCTATTGTACTGGGCATCTTCTTTGCTAAGTTTGTAAGATATTTTTTAAAAACTATATTTACTTCTTTGTAATTCCGTAACATATTTCTATAATTTCGTTACATGCAGCATGTTATTGTGAATATAAATGCATTTGTTTCCAGCTATTCTCTGAACGTTCAGTGGAAAGTGACGTCCAATACCAGGAAACATACCAATGGGTTTATTGGGTTTTATTTCTTAATAATTCCATCTGTTGTTTTGTGAACTCCTGGCAAGGTTTGAGCCCAGTAGCTTGTGGGGTCACTCATAGGTGACGGAATCCCGGTCTAAACCCTGCTCAGTACTCGAGATTCTTAAAATATATAACGACATCCAAACTTTATATTATGATATCCAAACTTTCAAAACAAACATCGTTTGCTGACAAATAAACTCTGGTGTTCGGCGAAACTTTCGGAGGGAAACATTGCTGACGCCAACGGCGACGTCCCTTTCGCCATTTTGGTTCAAACGAGTCGCGCAACCGCCAAGAGCCAAAATGGCGGAGACGGCGGGTGTAAGATTTTTCTTTCTTTGCAGCGGCCAGAATATTGTTGTGAAGTAAGTTATTCCCGCAGTACGCACGCTTTTTTGATACACGTTTCCCAAGTCAACAGTCACGAATCACAAAATTAACTAATCTGTTTAGTATTTTAAGCCCAAGCTGTTGGAGGGGCATCGAAAGTTTTTACTTCAGCGTCGCGACAGCCAGCGTCACTATTGCGTTCAGTCAAATGGCGAACTGCTGCAAAATATCGTTAACTCGCGTAAATGTGCTGCCGAGGTAAACAAACAGATACGAACGCGTACGATTAAAATCTGACTTCACTCTTACAGCTTATATGTAAACCAAGCGGAGTCGAACTGAGACAGGAGGGACCTGGCGGCCATGTCCATGTGCAAAATAGAACAGCTGCATTATGTGACAACGAACCGAGTTTCCAGAAACCCGAAACAATGCGATTTAAACGGAATTGCGCATCAAATGCTAAAACCACAAGTTACAGGATTATTTGTCCGTTTCCCCCGTAATGTTTTCGAACGAACTTCCTTCTCGTCCCGCCGTTCCCGGTGGCCGCCACTAGATGGCGCTGTTGATCAAACGGACGGACAGTCGGTCTCCCTCCCGAGATACCGACACGGATCAACCCGTATTTTAATCTCTGACCTACAATATACTGAAAACATAAAATGAACGGATGTGTAAAATTCACAAGTAAGCTGATTAGAAAAATAAAACACGTTCCGAAGCCTTCATGAAAAATATTCTTGTGAGCAGCCCGATCCCTGCAAAAGTCGTGTGCCCCTCTGCCCTTTCCTTTTAACCTCGCACATCCTCGAAAAGCCTGCATTTGCTCTTTGTGTTTGGTAAGTAAACTTCGACTATTAATCTGACTCTGAGGTAAAGGGCACCTAGAGCAGCGAGCACAATGAGGCCGAAAGGACCCCGCTTTAAACCACGGGGCGTTTCTCTTTCTGTTTTATGTGCGCTAAATTGCCGCGTGCTGAATGAAACACAAAAGGCAGCGCTGACACGGCGGCCAAAGGTAGGCCTGGAACGGGAGCCGCGGGCACCCGCATGTAACACCCGGCAGATGAGACCTCCAGCGCCAGGCCTCCTCTCTTTCCACTTGAGTCAGAGGACATCTGCTCGTTGACAAATATCATGCTCGTCTGCTGCCCACAGTTCTCCCTGTCGTGGCCTTCTCTCCGAGTGTGGGAAGGTGGGTGGCTGTTTGAAAGCCTGCTGGTGGGTGTGCGCGACAGCCTTTGTGTGGCCTCCCGTGTCGCTGTGTGCCTTCGCTTCTGTCGTAATGCGGCGCGGCCCAGAAAAGTGTGCGGTAGGGTCGGGTGGCAGCTAGGTTGCGGTGCCTGTTGACGGGGGGCCGGTTCACGTTCCGCGCACGGCCTCCCTGCGGCGACACGGTCGCTTTGCGTTATCGGCAGCGCTGCAAATTTTGCGTCCGCTTCATTCTCTTTCTCGCGGTGCTCTTCCTTTCTTCTCAGGCGATAAGGCATCTCAATCCTGCTTGTCTGCACCTCCGTCTTCCACCTCCTCAGCTGTTCTTCTTTGATCTCTCCAACTTCTATCGAAACGTCTCACGATCACGTGAGCCGACGTCTCCGCGCTCGCCTCATCGCTCTTGAACCTCCGGCAGACGTCTGGCCTTGCGCTTGTTGGAGGTCAGGACTTAATCCCCCCGCAGCATCCTGGGAAAATGAACGACGCATCTTGTGCACGGTGGTCCCGGAAAAGCCGATGGGCAGGGCAAAGTTTTCAACCTGTAGCTGTAATTTGTGGATCGCATCCCATCTGAATCATGGGTACACAAGGACATTGTGTCCATTTGTCACTGGCACCTGAGGAGGCTTTAGTTTAGGACCTCCCAGTTTTCCCAGCATGTCGCCCCAGATGCTCCATGTTTGTCACTGTGGGAAACTCCAGGGCTTCAAAGTCCCACTGTGTTAATTGCTCGTGCATTTCTCTCACTTGAATCCCTTTTTCCCCTTGGACAAGCCATCGTTGGAGCTTATTGATCTGTGGCCTGAACTCTACAGAAGGAGGTCCTGCTGTAATGGTTAGAGCTGCTCCGGCCTACTGTAGTACGTTTTCTGCAACTTACCCTGAATTTCCCCAGTAAAAAAAAAAAAAAAAATAGGTAAAGATAATAAACTACTATGGAAAAAAGTGTCGGATAAATATAGTGATGCACCGCATACAACGTGCCGGTCGATGACGGACTGGATACGCAAAGCGGGTTTGTAGCCTAGGAGCAATAGCCTATGCCATATAGCCTAGATGTGTAGCAGGCTATACCATCTAGGTTTGTGTAAGTACGCTCTATGATGTTTGCACAACGATGAAATTGACCTATTGACACGTTTCTCAGAATGCATCCCCATCGTTGAGCGACGTATGACTGTAAGCAAGCGGAAGATGGCGGAGGAGGAGGTAGCAGCAGCGTTGGTGGCGAACTTTCGCTGGGTGCCATTTCACGCCCCTGTGGGACACGGAAAGAATGAAGGCCCATGGCGCGCTGGTTCTGAAGTGGACGCCTCTACAGGGCAGAGAAGTCCTGCTCACCAGGACCGTCCCCAGCACGCGGTGACACAGGCGACGCAAAGCATGTGCACTGCAGACCCGCCACACAGGAAGTGTCATTCCTCACAGGCGGCTCCATCCCCTGCCGCCGCCACCCCCACACAGATTTAAAGTGCCATTTGATGGTGGTTTGAAAACTGCAGTTAGAGGTCAGGGGAAAGTTGGAAAGTTTGGTTTGGTTTGGACCCGGCAGTTGTGAAAGTCCTGCTCTGGCTTGGGGAGAGAAAAGGGCTGAGCTTTGGTCAGCTTGTGAAAGATAGAAGGGGGGGGGAAGCGACAGACAGTGCCAATAGGAAGAGTGTGTTCCTCGCCGAGATACAGGAGACCCTTTCAACACACGCCGCTCTCAATATAGAACCTGACACCATGCCAGGCATACCTCACTCTGCCTCTCTCTCATACCTCCCTCTCTCTCTGCTGTTTCTCTATCCTTCTCTCCCTCAGCTAAATTTACACGTCTTCCGCACTCACTCGCTCAGGCACCCTGTCACTCATTCTTTCCCTCTCCCTCGTTCACCAAATTACTGGGCCTTCCCCTCTCTCATCTATATTACACACTTTAATCTGTGCCCAGCATTGGCTTAATATATCTCTCACACACAGACACATTCCCAAGCCCCTCTGTCCCAGTAACTCACATACCATCTCGTGGTCTTACTTCCATCTCGGCTAAGTTTTCGACCCCCTGTTAGCCGCAGTTAGCAACTGTGTTCACCGGGGTTACGGTATTACATCGGTAACAGAGTTTTGGGTATCGGTCAACCCGGCGTATAGGACTGAGCGCGAATGAAGTCGGTTCACTTGCTGACGGTGAACCGAACAAACACGGTGTTTCACATGGGCCGGAGTTCTGACGAAACCACCCTGCTGATGTTGGAAGCGACACCTTCGATTTGTTGAATCGACTTCGAGTCGGGTTAACGTTGTGCGCACGTGTGCTTCGGTCTCGTGGTCGCCTGCTTCTGTTGGGTGCTTTCATATTGCTTTTGCGCCACTCTGAACAGCGGCGAACAGTGGGTCTCCTTTTTCCCCGTTTCCCTCCTTTTGCAGAGCGTCTGTCCTCGCCTCTTACTTCCTCTGTTTAACCCCCTCCTGCCTTGGCTGCTCGGCAGCTCTGCTCCCCTGTCACTGCCGCCCTCTTCCCCCTCTCTCTTTCCTTCCTCTGCACAGGAGTGTGGTAATCCCATTACTCATGTGCGAATACCAGCTGGGAGAGGGATGGGGACGGGGAGGGGGAGAGAGCGCAGAAGGAAGGGCAGAAAAGAAGTGCATGTTCGCCGACGGAGAGCAACTACATGAAGTAAGCTCTCCGTTACGGAGGCCTTGTTTTCCTGGGTGAACAGTGGTCCTGGACGCAAACCTATACGCAGCGGGCAGAGGGAGCTGGTCTGAGACGCGACGCGAGAGAAAGGAATAGTGTCATTCCTGACGGTTTACGCGCCAAACTTGAAAATAAACAAGCCCTTTGATGACAAAGAACCCATTGACTCTCTCTCCCTCCCTCTCCCTCGCTCTGACACACACGCAAACACGCACGCTCTCTGCCTCGGCCTCTTTCTCTTGCGCCGCGTCCACCCGCCGCTCTCGTTCTGTCTCCTCTGTCTCTCCACATGTGCCACTTTTTCCTCTCTCCCCCATGTTCTCGCTCCCTGTGGCCTCGCTCTGCGCGCGAAGCCAACCTCGTCACTCTTTCCTCTGCTCGCCCTCAAATTCAAATTAGTTTTTCGAAAAAAAAAAGAGAGATCTTTCTTGACGAAAGTTAAATTTCACGAACCTACACACTATTCCAAAAAAGTTACCAATACGTCATCGGTGAGAAACGTGATCACGAAATAGCAGCAAGTTCCCCTGCTCTGTCTTGTGCCACATACCACAGTTTTGTCCCAGGTCCCTCCGTGTCCCAGTGGCTCTCCGCACCGGGGACCGCGTCCTCTGCGTGTTTATGCGCTCTCAATTACTGTGTTTGAGCAAGAAGGAGATGTATAAGACACGCTGGTCTAACACTAAAGGTTGACCCTAACCCCCCCCTCCACCCCCAAATGATTCTGTTCTGTTTCAGTTTAGCAACTTCCAGAGTTTTTCAGCTGTCAGAGGTGGGGGTTGGATGACCAGAACCTCCAGTCGGGGCAGGGTTTCCCTCGGAGGCCTTGGAGACTGCGTCTGATCTCGGTCTGACATCCTGCGGGAGCGAGGATCCGGTCCACGGGGTACGGTAATGGGCACGACTGGAAGCGCCTGTGTTTGCTCACAGCCGTCGGCCCGGGCGGAAGAACTGCTCACCCTCCTCTCCATTACCCTCCACGCTGTGGTATTTCTCCCTCTGCCTGCTTCCACTTAAGGTATCTAGTCACCACAATTTACTCTGCCTTACCCTTTTGCTTTTCTTTTCCCCTTCTGGTCCCATTTAATAATAATAATGTTCATATGTGCGAACGTCTCTACATGGAACAGCGTGGTGGTGGGGGGGTGGGTGGTTGTGGTGTCATCCCCTGTTAGTCCTGGTGTTGCTGTGTGTTCAGCACACTTTAGCACTCAGGAATCAGTTTGCTGTCCCTTGTCACACAGATAAAAGCTGTTTTCAATTAAAGAGGGGGTCCTTTGTCCCCAGTGCATAGACAGGGAGTGGTACCCTGTCATACTGGGGGCAACTGGTGAGAACAACAGTGTTTTCTCTGCCAAAAATGAGTCTTCTTTCTTTCTCATTCTTTCTGTCCCCGAGCGTCTGTCTGTCACTCTGATTAGGGATGGGGATTGTCCCACAAAAGCGGGTTGGGAGGGGTCAGGGAACCCGAGCCCATGTGTGCTGAGGTTCTCAGCCCTGGACCTCGGAGATCAAGGAGGTTTGGGGGGGGGGGGGTTTCCACTCTTGCCATGCGACCGCGATACCGGTGTGGTACCGCTACCTCACAAACACGGTATTCTGGCCTAGCCAGTACCACTGTACCCAGGCCTTGATGCGGTCTGTGGGGCCATATTGATTCTTCTAGGATCAGCGGTAGGAAGAAAGTAGGCAAGAGGAGAAAAAGTTAAAAGACAAATGTCAACGGAGGCCAGTATTATTGACGCTTTTCTACAATTTTTCATGTGGGAAACAATTTCTGTTATTATGACAAATAATTGTATTTCCTGCTGAGTAAGCTGAAAACTGTTCTGAGTAATTGCGGTACAGGCTGTCACGCCTTTAAAGAACAGAACGTGTGAAGGTAAGTTTTTATGCACACAGCTTGAGAATCAAAATAATTTCTTCAAGCCAGGGTTCTCGGGACACTAAAAAGAAAAAAAAATTAACACAAAATTGCAGGCTGGTTTTGGTTATTTCACACAGGAACAAACTTGGTGTTTGTTATCCAGTGTAAAGCTAGGTAAGGAAACTAAAGAGGGAAACCGAAAGAAGAAGCCCAGAGCTGCAAATGTGTAAATAGGGAGGGATGAGGTTAACGGGTAGAAAGGAAAGAGTGATGGAAATGAAGACAGGAGGGACAGCAGTGGAGGGAGAGAGGACAGAGGGCGAGGAGGAGGAGGCGCTGTGTTAATCAGTGTTCAGAATGTGCTGTGCCATGGATGTGTCTGAAATGTCATCTACTGCACTTGTGTTACCATAGAGCACCTTTTGAAAAGAAGCGAGAAAGGGGGGCGGGTGAGAGGGAGCTGGAGAGACTGACGTTGAGGGAGGAAACAGCGACAGGGAGGTAGAGAGGGAGCGCCACTTAGCCTCCCCTCGCTCCTCTCCATGTTCCCTTCCTGTCTCGCATCTTGGTCCCTTCTCTTCCTTTACTCCTGGTCTCTCATTCCCTTCTCCTGCTCCCTCGCTTTCTCTCCCATCTATCGAAACACACTTCCTCTCTGAAAAGCTGGGAAGCTCTGAAGAGCCCTTCACCTGAGAGAGAGAGAGAGAGAGAGAGAGCGAGAGAGAGAGAGAGAGAGAGAGAGAGAGAGAGAAAATAACAAAGACAGGGTACTGGAGAATGGTACAAAATATATGCAAAACAGGCCACCTGACTATTTTATAAAAGCCATTTGCTCTTAAGGGGGACAAAACGACAATTTCTTATTCACTTTGGGGTGTCAGTCTAATACGGGCAGTGACATCTTAAAGAAAAATGGGCAGGAGAACAAGGGTGGTATCCAGTGTTCTAGCAGGCTGTTGGCCCAGGGGCTGAGGGACGAAAAACACGTCACGGCAGTTTTACAGCCTCTCCTGGACTGAGAAAGACAGGACAGGATGCTGTGTTCTGTTTCCTGGACATCAGTGCTCAACATCCCGGATGAGTCCTCCTGAAAGACCTCTGATTGTTATCTGGAAAGTTGTCTGCTTCCTGAGGTCTGCACTTTGGGCTTTCCCAGTCACTTGTGCGCACTGGCTTAACCGACCCTGTAACCGGGAACGTGGGAAACCCGTTTGTGTGCCGGAGCCGGTGGCCAAAGCGTGTAGAACCGCTCGAGCCAGTTAGCAGTGTTGTTTTTAGCCATACGCGGTTCGCCTGCTGGCCTGTCGCGAGCCGGGACCTGCGCTGCTGCTGAGCAGCCTGTGACACTGCGCCACAGAGCCACCTGGAAGTGCAAGAGTGCTGGAGGAAACACACTTCACCTCTCAAGCGCAGATCCACCTGTAGGCATGCATGGCAGCAGCACACCGTGCTCAGCAGCGTGACGGTACAGCGCAGGAGGGATCTGAGCCGTAGTAGCTGACTTGTCGTTACGGGCAGGACTGGCCATGTTTCAATAAAATAAATGGAAAAATTGTAAAGATAACGCGCCGCATTATGGTCTATGCGTAAGGCAAGTTCTGCAAAATTATCTGAAACCATCTTGTGGCAGTCGCTCATGCCAGATTAATTTGTGTTTCATTCCTGAACGCTCACGCCCAATGACTGTACGCGTGTACATCACTCAGAAAACTGCTCCATCACGATGGCACGTTTACTGAAACATGACCCAGGTGGATTTGCCGCTGTTATTGTTTTTATTAACGATAATAAAAATCTTGACAGCTGAGACGTAGATGAGGAGCAGCAGAACCGCAGGTCCACAGCGGCTGCGGCGATCCACCGCTGCAGCTGCGCCTCTCCGGCTGGCCAGGGATACGAGACATCCTTTCGACTTGCAGTCTCTTAACCGCTCGGCAAGCGCAGCCGAACTTGTGCGCTAGCAGCTCCTGTTCAGGTTGAAACGGATGGCCAGGGGCCTTAGCTTTAAACCGGCATCCTGCACCGCAGGCTACGTGTGGACGAGTGCGGTGGGAACGGCGAGGAGCCCGTATTATGCTGCGTGCGTCCGTCTCACTCTCGCTGGCCTCGTACAGCCTGGCCGCGCCACCGCGTAACAGTGTCCGCTCTGACAGGGAGCGGCCGGCAGGGGGAGTGCTGGTTAATTACGTGGCTGGGGTTCAGCAAGTGGGAAAGGCGGAATGCAGCCACCAGCACTGTAACATAGTCAGTGCTGTTCAAATATTTTACTGCACCGATGACTCAAGAATAACAAGTGTGATAGCACATTATTAATGCAAGGACTGAATCAATATTTAAAACACTGGAGCGGTTTCAGTGGCAACGTTATTTGCTGTATGCTAATTTGTGTCTTTTCCGTGTTTACAAACACGGATATTTAGCAGTGGTACACATACAAACATTTGTTGTCGGCAATTATAAGTCTTCCGACAGTTGCAGTGGTCAAAAAGCGTGCGAATGACGTAAGGGGGGCCGATGATGCCGCCGCGCCGTTTCTCGCTTTTGAGCGCTGGCAGCGCGTGTAGGACGCGGATGTTACGTCATCGCGGCAGTGGCGATGGCGGTCTCCAAGGCGACGCCGCGTGCTGCAGTGACGCCAGCCTGGCTCGTGGCGAGTGGGCGTGACCCCCCCCCCCTCCTCTCTCTCTCTCTCTCTCTTCCCCTCCCCTCCCCTCCGTCGTCCGTGTGGGCGGCCCCGTGCAGCGGAGAGAGAGCGAAACACGACACCCCGCGAGAGGGACGGGGAGGGGGGTGGAGAGTAGCTGCCGAGTGAGTGGAGGAAGAAGAAGAAAGTCGGTAAAAAGAACGAGAAGCGCATTCTTCTCCGTCGGCGAGTTTTCGGCGAAGCCATGTCGAAGTACTGGGAGGACGGCGAGGCGGAGGAAAAGGAGTAAAACAACAAGTGGAGGGGACAAAACTGGCCGAAACAAGCAAACAAGCAGAAAGACCGCCCTCGGTCGGCCGTCGCGTCGGGACTCCTGGCTCGCGCCCACATTTCTGAGCACCCCGCGCGCACGGGCTGACGCTGCCCCCTGGCCACTCGGTCCCCCGCGCGCTGGGAAAGTGCACGAGCGCGAGACAAACTCCGAGGAGGAGGAGGAAGGAGAGGCGGAGGAGGAGGAGGCAGAGGAGGAGGAGGAGGGGGCCTGGGAAACAGCGAGCGGCGGAGAGGGAGAGAGAGAGAGAGAGAGCGCGGAGGGGCACTAAATCAGCGAGTGAAGCGCAGCCAGCGACACCAAGAAAAGTTTGTAGTTGCACGTCACGCTCGGAGGGACACCGAGCTGAAGCGGGACCGACAGGGAGGCCCAAGCCGCTCCCCAAACTCCATCCGCCCGAGCCGCTCAAGCCCGACAGCCGCGTGCGCCATGAAGCCCCCGGGAGAGTCGGGTGAGTTTGGCCCGATCGTTGGGCTCACGCCGAGATAGCTGCCTCGTACCTGTTCTAGTGCTACGCTACGCGCTACCTGCTTAGGACACTAGCGTTAGTCCGGGGGTTCGCGCTCCTGTCACTTGCTCACCGAGTTGAGCTCCTTGCTGGCAACTTGCGCGACCAGTTAACGAACATCAGCTGGTGCCAACGGCGAGGCTTTGGCCGTGTTTCGCGCCCCGAGCTTTCAGCTGTGGACGTGGAGACAAGTTGGCGCGGTTAGAAAGTTGAGAACGACTGACCAACTAGTTGGTACAACAACGTCTCCGTGTTCGAAATAATGCAGAAGAACGGAAGAAAACCAGGTAGAAATGAACACAAGTGCGTCAGAAGGTGAAATATTTGAAGATTTGCGTGTCACCATGTTGGCTATGCGAGCAAACAATTCGGCAGCATAGTCGGAAGGAAAGGCCCGGGTTTCGCGTTAAACTCAAGAGCTGGTCTCGGCGTTTGAAACTTCCTTGACGCTGAAATTAGCTTTATGCTTAGTTAAGTCTGGTTGTTTGTTAAATATCTTGGTTTCGGTGCACTGGGTGCTGGTTGGCTCAACTGTCCGGCGATTCAAACCGGACCGTCCGCGACTGACCTGTTGAATTCGCCGCACGGCGCTGTGTGTGTACGTGTGTGCGATCTGTTCTCCACTGTACGCGCGTGTGTGTGGCCCTGTTCGCCTTCCCGTCTCCAGGCGGCCAGCGCTCGGGGCACAAAATGGAAGCGCTCGTGCCCTTCCCCCGGAAACCATGTTTCATTCCGTTTTATTGCTAAAGTTAACTGTCCACGTTTCTGCCGTTTTAAGTTGGTGGTTGTGTGTGTGTTTTTTTTTTTTTTTTTTTTTTACGTTCAGGCCTTTGTGAGTTTGACGAAATGGATGAAACGGTGTGACTTTTGGATGAGTTTTGCCGGCTTTCAGTCTCACTTTGGTGGCTACGGGCGCTCGTGAAGCTTGTTTAACCAGTGGGCCGGCGCTCCCCCCTCCCGTCCCTAGTTAAACTGTTATCCTTCATAACTTTCACCCGAGTGTTCCGTGGCTGCACCCACCTCTTCGTTGCCCGTGCTCAGACTTATTTTGGTGCGATTTTATTGGTACAAAAACATTCGGATGGTTCTGTTTCATTTCCCTCTTGCTCCATCCGCCCCCACACGGCCCATCCCCCACTCTTGTTCCCGGTGGAGAAAGTTTCCCCGCGCTGCCATAGGATCTCGGTCCGCTTTTCTCCGGACCCGAACGTCAGCTGTCCTCCCGATGTTTTCTAATCATTTTTTCATGTTCTCCTCGGACTCGGGGAAAAAATGGGATTTTTTAAGATGCATTATGTAGGCATCGCATGTTTTAAAGTGATCGGTTAGACGAAGACTCCTTCCCAGTGTCTCAAACTTGCCTTTCTGTGCTAAATTCTTAAGTCTTTTACCCAGGTCTCGTACATGGGAACAGCAGCAGTCCTCCCCAACACAATAACTCCGTCACACGGTCGCACGGGCTGAACAACACAACTCATTCACAGCCGCAGAGTATTTGCATGGCAATGTGTCCACCCGCACCGGCACAATCACGGCTCAACCACTGATGCGTCACATTTCTCCCGCGTCCTGATTGACAGACCCTTCCAAAACTTTGGAAGAGGCTTCATTTGTGTCCAAAGCGGCTGCTTTTCACCTTTCCTAGTTGATGCTTGTATTCGGTGCGAGTCGGTGTTACGTGATGACCCAACGGCACGTTCTTGCTGTATCGATTCGGCGCAAAGTAGCTTGGTCGTGTGTACCACAGCGGGCTCCGACCTGGAAACTTTCAGACTGCATGGTGATGGCTCTGACCTGGATACTACCTTCTGCTCCATTGGCGGAACTGTGAATGTTTATGCTGCAATTGTAAGAGCCCTTGTTTAAATCCCATCAGTGAAGTAGGTGTGATGTTGTGAGATCTGAATCCTCCAGACAGTACTGGAAGGAAATGGGAAGTGGGTTTATGTGGCCTTGGCAAAAATGTGTGCTTATTTTTGGTGTCTTTTAAGTTTGTTAGACTTGTGTTCTGTTCCATGGAGTGGCATGTTTCTAACTACCTGAAGAGCCACATACCAAATCTGAAGTTTGGCCCGGGTGACTGCATTCTTGCTGCTGTAGCATTAAATCTGCTTGGAAGAGTGAAATGTCTATTTTGTATAGAAAATTTTCACAGTTAAGTATAAACTATTTTGAAGAATGTTTTTCTGTTTATTGCTAAAGTTTAACTTTTGGTTTTATTGACCTCAATTTCTGTAATACAACTCCAGTGAAAACTAAACCGAACTACTTGCTCGATATCCACGTGGAAAAGAAAGTCAGAACTTTTTTTGGTAACAAATTGGCTGTATGATTAAATGATTTTTTACAGCTGAACTCTGCATTATATTTAAGATGGGGTAATATTTCTTGCAAATTGTTCCTCTCACCACTTTCCAAACTCTGGTGTGTTTTGCTGCTGGCCTTTGTTTCTTTGTCTTCTAAAAACATATGTGTTTTCAAGTGTTGCATTTATGCCGCAACTTGTCAAACTATTCATGCTGTCAGTTTGCAGCTCACCCCACTTAATATTTTCTGGCACATAACTTTTCATACCTTCTGCTAAATATTATTATTATTATTATTATTATTATTTTACTGCTTTAATGTGGTGGTATCACATTATTCCTGCAATCAATTGACAGTTGATAGTCAAGTATAAAAAAAAAAAAAAACAAAATTGGTCTATTTTGGTAGTTTTGAACACAAGTGTGAGTTGTCACAGGCAAGCTGCTCCACATTAATAATAGATATTTTCTGCCACTTTGGGGTTTCAGGTGTCCAGGTCATTCGCGAGCAGGCGCATTCTGGTTTTCATCAATGGTGTTTTTTTCAATAAATGTCGTGTTTATACGGCCCAGAACAATGAGGGTGCATGTTCTGCCCAGTGGAATGGCAGGAGCACACTGTCATGTCTGTTGCACGACCCGGTGACCCCGTGTGACCACACCCCAAGAGTCTTGACCCTTGCTCTGTGTTGCCCTTCTGTGGTTTAGGAGTAACCCTTTAAAGAGTGGGTGCTTGTAAAGTTGTCTGCTGCTATGTGCACATGCAGTGGGTTCCCTGTGTATAGGGAGGTGTGTATATCGGGGATCCAAACAGTAACGTTTCTTCCGATAACTTTACTGTGTTTTTAATTTCTGCAGGTAAACGTGGCAGAGAGATTTTAGTTTATGCCTTTTTTTTTTTTTTTTTTTTTTTTTTTTTTTTTTTTTTTGCATAGTTCTGTAATTTGCTATTTTTTCCCTCGGCATTTATTTGCCGAATTGAAATTTTGAAATCAAGTGTTGCAATAACTGTAGCTTACATAATTGACTCATTGGTTGCAGAAATATGAAGTGTAATATATGAAGGTTAAGTACAAGTAGTACACAAGCTTGCATTGTGGCCTGTGTGGTTGGTAGCAGTCATTCGGTCTCCTTGCAAAAGCAGGCTTTGAGTTAGTTGATAACATATGCTTTGATTTGTTATCAGTCTGTTGGTTTGTGTGTATCCGTGTGTGTAATTTGGTGGGGTAACTGGGTGAGGGAGACATAAAGACTTGGAGGGGGTGTTGCTGATGCTTCTACTTGATAGGATCAATGGTAGAGGGAACTGTGCTTGGGGTCCCTCCCTGTAACAAGTGGCTATTATTTGATTTTGTTGGGATGATAGGGTGAGGCTTTGCTGTTGATAGGACTAATTGTGTTGGGGCTTGAGGCTTTTGTTATGTTGATAATGGTTGGATCCAGCAGTCTTGAGGTTTGGTGGCAGTGCTCTTGAGGTTGTGGGTGTGTGACCTGCAGTGGATGTGTGGCTGGAGCAGATCCGGTTTCTTTGGTACATTGACACAGTTACACAACTGCTTTTGTACCTGTGCTATTGTGCTTTAAGTTGTTACACATAACTTTAGGCCCTCCTGTTTTATTCTAGAAAGCTTACTTTGAGTGGTGTTTTGGGTTTATGACAGTGGAGGAAGGGGCATCACCGGTCACAGTGATGGCCCTTTCTCTAATTACTGCCTGCTTTGGAGAGGTATCATTTCATGGAGCTGGAAGGGGAGACAAGGGAAATGTTGGCAGTGAGAAAATGAGAAAGGTCTGCTCTTTCGTCCATCAGCAAAGTTTGTCTCCGTGCAGATAAGATACCTTATCTTCTGTTCTTTACGGCGGTACATGATTCACCATACTCATTTCTTCATACTCTGCAATTATTTTATCTTAAGGGCCATAGTTGTTGTTATATCACTTGTATTTTTCCTGTTAATTCATCTAGTCAAAATACCCCTCAGGCTTTCCATTATGGGCCAGCCAAAATGCTTCTGTCTCGGAGTTTCCCCGACAGGCTGCCTTACTGTCAAGAGAAGGGAAAATGCGTCCATTTTGCATTAACGTTTGATTGACTTCCGCAGAGCGTGACGGTGCATGTTGTCAGGTGTTTCCTTGACCAGCAAACACTGCCATACGTGTTTATGTAATTGTTTGTGGGAGTGCCTGCAGTGTTTACCTGTGGAGCAGTTAACTTCACACTGCATTGCTAAGTGTCTGCTCTACTCCTGAAGTAAGTTTCTCTTTCGTAGGCGCATCCTCACAGCAACACATGAATGTGCCGTTCTCTCTCCCGATCGCCAAGGAACACACGGGCATGCGTTTGAGAGGAAACCTTACAGTTTGTAGTATTTTGGTTTGATGTAGCAATATTATTGTTGCATTGTTTGGGAAGCCCAAAACTTCACAGCGAAGGATTTTAAAATAATGTAGCAAACAGAATTGTACTGTTGGCGAATGTTATCCAGTTCCCGACAAACGTATATTTCAAAATTTTCAAAGTCAAGTTAAAAAAAAAAAACAAAAAAAAACGTTCGATATATTTGTAGGTGAAATTTGCTGTCAGGCTACCTGTTGCAATGCGCACAATTTTGGGGAAAATAAAACACTGGTTATGTGTTTTATGGAGGCAATATCTCTTAATTGCATACACTCATCCAATTCTCACACCCAGTAACTTTTGAAATGTTAACAAAGTTTTAGATGGTACCCCAAGTTGGAGTATAGATTCATGAGCAGCACGTACATACTGATGGTGAACAGCACTGAGTTATAACCTCACAGAACATGCAAGCTCCACTGTTTTATTGGAAGCCCCTGACCTCCCAAATTCCAGCACAGCACTTTAATAGCTGCAGTATGTACTGCATTACAAACACTGGGAAATTGCGCGCACCCAGCTGGGGTTTGGTTTAAGTACATTTGGTTACTGTCTGTGGGACACCCAGTTGGGATTTTATTTTTTTTTTTTTTATTTACTTTTTTAACCACCCTGTGAGAACAAAGCTGAGACAGAACTGAGTTAAATTTTCAAACCCTTCAGTCTCCCCTTTTTTTTCTTTTCTTTTTTTTTTTACAATATGGGAAATTGTTCCACCAGCGAGGGCTTGTGGTTGAACCCCAGGCCTAAAAATTGAGTTGGCAGTCGAATGTGACTGGTATGGCCAGCAGCGTGGTTCTGCTCATTCTGTTCCTGAGCATGGCGCAGTACCTGCATTATTTAATGAACATAACAGCAGGGAAGTGCAGTTATTCATTCAAAAAAAAGCTTTTAGGTTTTTTCCAAATCTGTGGTGACATCAAAGATGTATAAAGCTTTGTTTTGGGAGCGGTGCTATGAACAGTGTCACAAAACTGCCCGAGTTCCTCTCGTTCTTGATCTCCTAAAGTCCCATCTGCCGTGTATCTGGCAGCAGTCGTGCTTGATTCCAGGGGCTTTGAAAGAAAGCATTTCTAGCATCAGCGGTAATATGCCCAATAATTGCAGCGCCCGCCTCAGTAAACTCCCCCTCTGCAGTTCTATTAAAGAGCATTTCATGCCAAAAGCCTTGATGGATGGTGGCGGGTCTTTGACAACAGTGGTTACGTCACCAGTTAGTTCTGGAAGGGGGTCTTGCAGTCAGGCCCGGGCCCACGCGTCCACTGTGGGGGGCCACCCAGAAGCATGTAGGCCAATCTACCCAGGAATGTCATCTGTCCCACAGGACAAATGTTTCTACATGGCACCTTGCTCCAGAATAAGGTTTGCTTCCTGTCCAGTGGTTCAGTACGATGTCAAGTTGCATCAGTTCTCAAAGTGGACTGTGGGACTTCTCAGTTCACAGGTGGTGATAAAGGTTTTAGAGTATCCCACACACACGCATGCCACACACGCTCAGGTTGATGTTACCAGACCGGGACTATGTCATGCTTGTGTGTCTGTGTAATGTAACAGTGGAAATGTCGTTCCTCTATTGCTCGGGGAGAGGGGGCAGATGGCAGAGTGCCGCTGCCAGAGTGCTTGTCCCCCTGCATCTGGAGCGGTGTGTGTGAGCCGTGCGTGTGTCTCAGAGAATGAAAGTAAAGACAGCCTGGAGTCAAAACCACAACACGGCGAGGGAGAAGCCGCCACACTGCCTCACCCCCTCTTCGTGCATTCTGGAGTCTGCTGTTGGGCTGCACCAGCATGGTGGCGCACTCCTCCGCTGTGGTCCCCTCCTGCCCTCAAACCTGGGCACACCGCCAAACTAGTGAAGCCCACCACCAGACCTGGCCCCGTCCTCTTGGAAAGGCAAAGACTTGTTTCTCTGTGAGTGGTTTTCCATACTACACTTTTGCCACTGTGCCATCAGTGGTTGCATTCTACACGGGCGCCGGGCTTGTGTGGTGAGACCTGACTGTGGTGGGGGCGTGGGCTCGGTTGTGCTGCCAGGATCCCCCTCCTCCTGTCCCGTCTCGGCTGTTGGGCTCGGCAGCCACCGGTCACGCTTCAGGGCCTCAGGGGAAATTCTCAGAACAGCTAACTGTTACGCTCTTGAATTTACAGTCATAAAACTAAATGTCCATTTGAACTGTGCAGCTAAATAAACACCTCTCACATATCTGAAATTGCAGTGGCGGGCATCTTAATTTACCCGTAAATGTTACGATTTGGTTCATTTATGAACCAAATCGCAACATTTACAGGTAAACAGTTGTCGATTAGATTATTTTAAGAAGTTGTATTTGCTAAGGACTGTACCATTTAAAGCCGTGTATTCACTCCTCTTCCTGGAGAGTAACCAAATCTGCAGGTTTTTGAGCCCTTTGAACAGTTAATGACGTCAGCATCGAGAGAGGCTAAACTGAGCATGTTATTTCTGTAATTGAAAAAATCATGTCCTCAGCTGTAATGGAATCCCATACCCACTGCAGCCCACTACGACCTGGAGTGAAACTAAAGAACTGATTTCTAATTGTTTGTTGTAATGAAACTCATCTTTTCTTGTTGGGGAGGGACACCCCCACTCCTCCCTTTATGCAGGGCCGTGGGGGAAGTACTGTGGCTCACCCTCCGGTAACTTTTGTGGCGAATTGTGAAGTTTTGCGTTTCTGCGGAAGTGCGAAGCAGCCTCCACGGACAGGAGTCCCGCGTGTTCTGTTCGTGACTGAAGTTGGCAAACACGAGGGGGAGACGAGGCTGGGAAGCGAAAGGACTAAGTTCAGTTTCTGTGGAAAATTATTTCCCTCCTTCCGCTTCCTGGTTTCTCCCCCTCCCCCGTTATGGCCACTGCTCCTTATCCCTCTTTTTCTCTCCTTTCCTCAACTTCTCCTTAGCCCTCCCCCTCACTGTCCCAAAGCAAAGAGGAACTTTTTGGAGGCATTTTTAAGGTGGACTGATGGAGTTCTTTTCAGGTGTCAGAGGGTGAGGAGCTTCAGCATATTGCCAAAAGAACTGGGGCTTCAGTAACACTTGGCAGATTTAGGATTTTTTTAAACAGTAAAAAAAAAAAAATTGTAAATTGTAAAGCCCTGTAAATGCT
Organism: Heterotis niloticus; assembly: GCA_018136845.1. Taxonomy (NCBI): domain Eukaryota; kingdom Metazoa; phylum Chordata; class Actinopteri; order Osteoglossiformes; family Osteoglossidae; genus Heterotis; species Heterotis niloticus. The sequence goes on from CM030896.1 coordinate 3,134,825, forward strand.
TGTATTGATGGGAATGTTCCCTCTACTCACATACCCGTGACCCTTGTCAATGGGGATGGGAGTAAATTAATTAGCTTTGCATTGTTTAACAATTTTATTGACTTTTTCCTGTGTAAATAGTTGCAGTCAGTAGTTCAGCAAACAGCTTGAGGGGGGGTCCAGCTCTTTCCATCACCAGTTGCTGATAGAAGCAACACTGTGTTTCATTCAGTTGAGGCCTGTCAGTGTTTCAGGGATTAACCCTATGATGTTCTTCTCATCTTCTTGTTTCAGTGCCAGGAAGCCAGCTTGATTGAATTCCAGTGCAATTTTACAAATGAAACATGATTTAGCCACATGTTTCCTGCAGTCTGTTGTCGGTCTGTGCACTTTGGCACAGTACTCCAGGTGGACATGGGTCTTTTCAGTATGGCCGGCATGCAGAGGGATGTGATGATGTGCAGCCCGAGTCTGTGTGATGACGAATGGTGTGCTAATGACTTGCAGTGACAGTGAATCTAAGCCCAGTGGCTTCTGGTCCACTTCAATGTGACATTGGGCTGTTATGTTACAACAGACAGGGACTCTCCAGCAAGTCCCTCAAGGCCAATCCCATGCACGATCTAGTCCCAGTCCAAGCCGCAAACTCATTTTGTCCTTGAAACATGATGGGTCAGGTAGGGTTCTTGAATTCCTGTGTATAGAACTGCACCACTTGCGTTGTGTGCAGTGAATTTGTTTCGCATTTCCTAGGCCAGTGCTTTTTGCCGTACACAGTAATGTTGTAAGAAATTCTATCACTGTTGTTTGCTTATCTTGTAGCAGGTGCAGAAATATCAGCTGCTGGTTTTCCAACTTTGTTTCACTCATGAATTTGGATTTTGTGTATGAAACGTCAACATTCCGTCCTTAAACAAAGCTTTGAATCTGTAATTGTAGGTCCTGTGAAGTTGCTGTTGTGCCAGAAAGTCTGCTTTTACAGCACGGCTGTCCTGCAGCAAACTCGAAGTCAGTGTTGGAATATTTTCAGTCTATTTATATCTGGGAATTTGCCACTATACTGGTGTGGCATGGGTGATATGAAGTCAGAAATCTAATATAAGGGAATGGGAAGTCACCAGAGGAGTTCTGTATAGTCTGTGTGCATCTTACAGACTGCAAGTGTGCAGGTGTGTGTGTGTGTACACGTGTGTGTGTGTGTGTGTGTGTGTGTGTGTGTGTGTGGGGTTGACTCTTGAATTCAGATTCTTCATTGGCACCACCTTAAACTTTCTGTCTCTCCCTCTGTTTCCCCCTTTCCCCTCCCCCATGCCTCCAGTTATATCCCCCTCCTCCCCAAGTCAGGAATGTGAGATCACGTTTGAAGAGTTCCCCCCTCTCTCCCCCTTGCTGTCCTTCTGTTTAGACCTATCCTCTTAGCACTTTAGTGTTAATTTTGAACTTTGAACCAATTGTTGTAGATAGTTTCCTTGCAACTCCAAACTGACGGGGCAGCCTGGAGAATTTTGAGAAGTGTGTGCGGGCGGGAAAAAGACCACTGTGCATCCTGCTAGAAGCAGCACATGCTGTGTAAAGACTGTTTGCATCACACACGCATACTCACAGACACTGGACAGGCATTTTTCTCAACACCAACACAAATTGCTGCCTAAAAGGCATAAGATCAGCACAAAAACGGTTCACAGGACTCCTGGGTGTTCTATCGACCAGCATGTCTTCGGTGTCTTGGTTTGACTTTGGTGATGTTTACAGTGAATGGGCTGTTTGATCTGGGTGAATTTCCAGTGGAGTTCCTGTGTACAGAGCCTGGCATTTGGTTGGGGGGGGAGGTTGGGCTGAGGTTCACATGAGGCTGTTGTTTGTGGTGTGTCTGTCTTGGATCAGTGAGAGAGGCATACCTCCTGCTGTGTGTGGAGAAAAGGGATGGTCCTGCTCAGGCCAGGCCTTCACTGTGCTCTCTGCCTCAACCTGATTCCCACCCCCTTTTCACCTCGCAGTGGACTTCAAAGCCCCACTTGCACTGAAGAAGAGCTTGCAGAACCACTAATGGGTCAGTTGTCCTTTCTAATTTAAATTTTGTTTCTATTTGCCCCCCCCCCCCCAGCGTAACTTCATTTGATCCACATTTATTCAGATTAAGATCCCCCCCCCCTCGAAGTGGCAACGTCAGAAAACAAACTGATATTTCTCTGGAAATCCTTCTAAGGAAGCATCTACTGAGCAATAAGTATTTTAGACTGAAAGGGCTAAAGCAATTATTGCTGCCGAGTGTTATCAACTTAATGGGAACAGCTGCAAACAAAATGTTAACTACTTTTTGTTCTTCACTGGTTCACTTGGTGTGAAAATGCCACACTAATGATAGTTAAGAGCTTAGGACTATGTTGTGCTACATGGCCTCAATGCTCACTATAAATTCGCATTACATTTGGCACATTTAGTGAAGCAAGTTACCTTTCTGTGAAACTGTAGATAGAGAATGAAAATGATGTGGGGTCAGCTGCTGTCATACCTGTTCTGTGCTTAACTTATTGGAGGGCTTGTTAATACTACTATTTTTGCCATATATATATATATATATATATATATATATATATATAAAAATACACACACACACACACACACACACACACCACAGTGTGTGTCAAGACAAGAGGAGAGGATGTGCTCTGCTGCCTGTGTGTGTGTGTGTGTGTGTAAGGTATTGATATGCTTTAACTACTGGTAGAAGCCTTGTGGACATGTCATTGACAAGAGAGCCAGACGGACTCATGCTTATAAATGTGTTGTGGTTTTTTGCGTTGTGTGTGCTGGAGATGTGGAACGTGAGGCCAGACATAGAAAGCAAGATTTCCCTTGGAGCAGATTTCAGTGTGACCATTAAACTGCTGTTTGTTACCTTATTTTCATCATTTTACTTCTGAGCAATTGTCTCTTTATATTGTAGTCAGAACTGTGTGAGTGAGAGAGAGCAAGCTGAGTGCTGAAGTGTGAAAGCCTTCTGGGATCCAACCTTTTTAACATCGATTAAACCCCCCCCCCCCCCAATAACTTCTCCCCATGTTGCTTCTGTCCCCAAGCTGTGATATAATACCCCCAATGGCATCTTACCTTCCATTATCTCTCTAGCCCATCTCCATCTCAGACACTAGAGCTTACACAGACAAGGTCTTATTTGGGCAGTGAACCCAGCCTGTCTGATGTATGGCAAGGCTGGGTATTGTATGCAGAGTCAAGGAGTCACATGTCAAGTAAACTGTCCTGCTGCCGGTGGTCAGGTGGTCTCACAGGCCTACTGGCATCCTGTCACTGTAGTTCTTACTTAACAGGAGTGTTATTTTCAATCTTTTATTTCTTTATGTCCGGTGGTTTAAATTGAATTCTGTTCTGCATAACACCCGAGAAGCCTGCATGATGCATACATCATTGGGGAGATATTTTTAGGAGGGAGCCCTTCTTTAAACTTTAATGGAATGTTTGCTGTCTATGCATGTTTTCTCCTAGAGAGATGGATTGAGAGCTGGGGGGGGCAGTCACTGGTCATGCCATCTAGAGTGCATTCATCCATTTGTCCTTTCACCATAGGCCTGCATGTTGTCTTTGCATTTCCATTTTCTCACCTCCCTGTGTGACCTGATTACTGTAAATCTCTTCTAACTACTTTGTGCTTTCTTGTCAGAAACCTGACATGGGCAAGGAGCAGCTTGTACAATTCTTGTCCAAAGCACTTGGCCCATAATTGTTTTAAAGGGACCATTTTTAGCTCCAGACGTGGTTTAGGTGATTATGCAATGCACACAGACGTCTCCGCCCCCAGCCCAGACCTGCTGTAATCCAGCACAGTGTTCCAGCACAGTGTGATTGTTGTTTTTGGGGATTAGGCCTTAGGGATGGAGAAAACACTGAGCCAGTGAGGACTGCACTCCCAGTCTAGCCCAAGCCTCCATCCCCACACCTCCACACAGCCTGCCAGCCCCTGGCTCCACACACCTGCCCACCCGGTGCTCTACTGCACACACACTGCGGCCATTGTGTCCCCCCCCCCCCGTGCCTTGGCCTGCTCCATACACACATTCACAAGCGTGCACACATTCATATGCTTTCCTCGCAGACTTGTAATGCATATTTACACGTTCATGTACATGTAGGCCACAGCCTCGACATGTGGGATACATTTTAACAGCAGTTTTCCAGTAAGTGTCAGACTCCGTCCCCCTTGAATGGCTGGTTGCCTTCACCCTCCCAATCAAAATAAAAGTTTTATTAAAAATTCAATTTCCCCCTCTTGCAGTGTGTATGTCTGTCTCTGAGTCACATGCACTATGAGCCAAGCCACTTCAGATCTGACTGACTTTGGGCCTTTAGTAGTGCTTTTCTACTGGGGTTGGGATACTGGAGTAGTGGTGGATCGCTGGACTTGAGAGGCTGTTTGTAATGGAACTCAGGTGAGTTTCCTCTGCTTTGCTCAAGCCCATCAAATAAACATCTATTTCCCATGTCTACATTTTCTATATGGGTGAATTCCCTCCTGCCACATTAGGCAAAAACAGTTCATTAGAACAGTTAGCTTTGTGGGCCCTGGTCTTGGGGGAGGTCCACTGGGCCTCCCGGGAGGGCCCTTTACCACAACGGCTGCTACTTCGACAGGTTGCCGAGTGCCCGCTTGCCCTATGGAGGGCTTCCCAGGTGGAGGACCTCTGTCTGCTTGACAGAAGACCCCTGATCTCCCCTCTCAGTGCCTGTCTGCTGTCTGATTCAGTGCTTGTTTTCTCAGGCACATCGCGTGGTACAGGGGCCACAGATGTAATGAGCAACAGAGGGGGTGGGGGGTGGCGTGGGAGGCAGCCAGGGCGGGCGGTGGCGGTTGTGTGGTCGATGACTCAGTGGCGGAGATGGAGTTGGAGATGAAATTTGCCCAGAGAGCACGGGTTCCATTACCACTGAGCTGTGTTCTGTGTGTTGCTGTCTGTGCCCTTGGCCAGTTATTCCACAGGGCTCTTCGATGTCAGCAGGCGACCTGGGTAATGGATCTAGCCTGAAGGATAGTATCATTGTGGGTGATGAATCGTACGGCTGGCAAAGGGTTTTTTTTTTTTTTTTTTTTTTGGTAAGTACCTGCCCCAATGAATAGGTGGGACCGGAAACAAAATTAACACCAGAACCATGTCCCTTTGTGGAGCAGAGAAGGCCTGCAGCCTGTGTGGTGGGTTGGGTCCTTGTTTTCCTGCACAGCCAGCAGTGTTATGTTGTGGAAAGGAAGCGTCTGCTAGCCTGCAGGCGTCAATGTGCAGCAACAGGGGAAGGGGAGGCTCGTGATGTGTCGTCATGGAACCAGTCCTGCTGGAGACACGGGCCCACCCAGGGTCCGCTCTAAGCCTGTTTCCAGCTACTGTGTGGCCTGCCTCATGACCCCACTCCCTGCCCGTGCAGCTCTTGTCATCCAGCAGGGGCCTTATGGTTGAGGTGGGGGGTGACTGAGTGGGTCAGTCCTGCAGTTGCTGGGCCTCTGAATTCATTTCCAGGCAAAGCAATTGTCAGCGGTGCAGCCTTTTTAGGAGTATCACATTCTTCCTGTTGCAAACGCGCACCTTTAAAAAGAGAGTCTTTGTGCCTCCGTGGCTGTTTGTGTTTAAAAAGCGGAGACAAATATGCCCATAGGTCTTTCTCCTTATGGTGACAGGCGTGGCTCCAGAAGCCTGAATATGGCCCTCTTCTGGAGCTTAGTGATATTGGTTGACCTTCCCTTACATAACTTGGCTCTTCCACAGTGTGTGGATTCAAGGGGCAAGATTTGGACCTTTTTATACACCTTTTTGAGCCTTGTCCTCTTGCCTTGTCTTTTTGGCATCCGTGTGTACTCATCTTTTTGTCCCTCCACCATGGTTCTGGGGGGCTGGTCTCCACCGGGGTGGGATGCTTGTAGAGCACAGCGTGGTTACATCACCCTGCTTGCGTAAGCTATGGCTTTATTTGCTCCAGCTGAGGACTCTAATCTCCCTAGGGGGGTGGACCTGAGGACCCGCATATGGACCCACCCATTAATTCAATCATCCCCTCAATTATGGGGTCTCATTTGCCTGGCCTTCATAGGATGGTGGTGTTTTGCCCCTTAGCCCCTTGACTGAGAGGGTGCCTTTGCAGTTGTGGCAAGTGAGCTTTTTTTTTTCTTGACTGCTTCTAAGGAGTTGAACGGGCACGGCCTGATGCTTACACACAGCCGTTAACCCCCTCCCCTCACACTCTTCACCCCCACCCTCTGGCGATGTCAGTGAGGTGAGCGTTATATAAGCGAGATCAACATGGCTTAATCAGCTTTAGCAGACACACTTAATGAGCTGAGGGAGAGTGAGCGAGCGAGCGGGGGCACCATGCGTGTTTGCGCTTATAGGCCAACAGCAGCAGGAGCATCCCATCCCTGCGTAACTGTCCCACCCTGCAGGGCACACCCACCCTTAGTCCCGGGGGTCCCAAAATGATTGCGTTCCCCTACTAGGGAATCACTTGCTGCAAGGTAACTTCTTGAAGTGGCACCTGAAGTGAAGCGGTTTTTTTTTGTGTCTCTGGTCTGAGTGAAACTTGTACTCTACACATATGGGGCTCCCCCATAGTGGACCGTGACCTGGGAAAGTGGGGCTGGAGGCCACCTTGGCCTCCCTTTTCCCGCTTTACCTATTACTGGAATTGTTTGCAGATGTGGACGGACCCTTTTCCCTTCAGCTAAATATAGACCAATGGAAGAATAGCAGGAAGGGAGAGCGGGAAGAGGGGATTGGCAGACGCCGGGGGAAACCAAAAGGAGGATGGAATACGTTGATGGAGGACGGTGTATTTTTGGAGGGCCACACGTCACCGTGGCGCATGGCAGACATTGGGTGTTCCCATCGAGTAGATGCTGGTGCTGATGGCAGGGACTCAAGTGGCGGTTCTGTAATAACTAGCTGTTGCCTGGATAGTGCTAATTACAGTGCAGATGAGGAATCGGCCGACGTGTGTTCCGCCAGGTCAGCGTGTCGTCGTAGTCCTCCTCAGATGAGTGTAGGGTGAACATACAGAATACCCAGGTTTAGAGCAGGGCTTGTCCCCAGGGCCATTGAGGCTTCTAGGTAAAGAGGTATGCCTTCTTCCTGCTGTCATCACACTAAACAGCCCACCAAGTGTCGCTCTGTCTCCCGATTTATAGTTCCCTGTTGCCTTCCTGTCACTGCAAATACGATCTGGGTTTTACAGCTACCGTCAGTAAGTATGTCCCATCACAAAGCCCCAGCTTTCTGTCATAGGAAGACAAGTATTTGTTTATTATCATTTATAAATGTGTCTATATAAATGACTCACTTTTGTCATATACACTTACTAGCAAGGGGAGTGGTAGGTTTGGGGGGGGGGGGGCATGGTTCAGCACATGCTCAGCAATGATAGGTGTTGCTTACTATCTGGTGTCTATAGTCCCCTGTTGAATTAGTGAGTCCAGTTTTTCCAGACCTGTAACGGCACACCTGTGCGTGCCTCTCAGCACGTTGGTGCCATGCAGCCCCCAGGCTGAGGAGCGCCGCATCGTGTGGGTGTGGGAGGAGAGAACCACGAGGAGGCTCGCGAGGTGGCCTGCTCGGTGGAGGAGGCCTCACGACTACCTGTTGCTGCTTTGCTCTCCTGCTTTCCTGCTCTCTCCCTCTTGTTACCTGTTCTATTTGAGTCTTTGCTCTCAGCTTGAAAGGATTCATTGTGATTTGTTTTATTTTTCTGTTCTGTACATTTCTGGGGTGTATTTTTAGTGCTGAAGTGTCTGGTTGCTAGGAGACTGTGTCCAGGAGAGAGAGTGAGCAAGGGAGAGAAAGAGAAAGCGAGGGAACAGAGGAGAAAAGTGTTTGCGTTTGTGAAGGCTGAATGACAAACACGCTCACGCACTGAGTCAGCGTTGACGCACGCACAACCTGCGCGGCTCATGTTATTGTGTGCGTTTGTTTTGGGTGGTTTGTGTGTGTTCTGTGTCACTAGACTGGTCCCATATGTGGAGGTACTGCTTTCATCAGTGTCACTGTGATTGTTTTTGGTGATTGTGTAATTATCAATGTATCGCTGATGTGTGTTCCTGTGTTTCAGGATCTGGCCATATTGCAAATGTACCAAAAGTATTGGTACTAACAGGATTTGAATTCTCTGAAATTTGCCGCTCTGATTTTGTGTTCCTGGTGCATAACAGGTGCTGGTGAATGCACAGCCTGTCTTTAGGTGTGAGCAGGAAGGTGTTTGAAGTGCCTCCAGGCTTTACTTTCAACTCCCTCTTTGTTAAATGTGGTGTTTATCATTGTCGTCTGTTTGGCTGCTGAAACAAACGAAAAGAAAATGTTTGTTTTGAGCAGTGCCACTTTAAAACAAGCCACCTCTGAGCTTAAAGCTGACTAGAAGCGAATACCACTGCCAGTGCGGACAGATGAATCTCGCGTGACCCTTCGTACTGTAAACCACACTGTAACTAGGGAGGGAAATAAGGAGGCGGTTCTTGTTTGTTTGAACACTTGTAAAGCTGTTCACATACTCATCCTCATGGACCAACTTTTATACGTGCGACAAAAATACTAAGAATTTTCATAGCTTTTTTTGTTTGACTTCTGTGTTTCACTGGGTTATGCCAAGTGTATTTGTGTGCCACACTTGTGGGACTGCACATGCCTGCTTATTGAGTTTATTAAACCTTGGTGGGCTTTTTTAGGGCTGTCTGAGACTTGTGACCTTGCTCATGGAGAGAGAAACCTCTGTCACCGGGCCTGGGAGAACCTGCTCTCTAATCGTACTGACGCGAAGCTTTGCACTAGATATCAAAGCAGGTGCACCTGAGAGGGCAACAGGAGTCTGCGGCGGCAGCTTTTCTCCTGTGTGAGAACGAGCACCTCATCCTGTCTGCCGGCAGTGTTTTCTTTCTCTCGCACACATACACAGAGGAAGCAGTGCTGCTGTTGTGGTGGGGAGCAGTTGCTCACTTCCTGTCCCACTCTGGTGCCACATTCCAGGAAATGCCCCCCCATTCAATCAAGTTAACTACCTCCATCCCGCCTGGTTGGTTCTGTGCCCCTGTCATCATGCCTGTCGGTGCTTTTCCATGGAACCCTTGTGGCAAAAGCCTGGGCTCACTGTGAGCCAGGTTTGGCTTGACTGTGGCAGTCTTTGGGGAAGGTGGGTGTGAGCAGCTAATGACAACTGTTACTCTGGTGAGGGTAAATACTCTTAGCTCTTGGGAAGAGGATATGGAAAGGGTGAACTGGAGGCCTCTCTCAGTCTATACCATATTAGGTGTATATGTCTGCCTTCTGGTTTTATGTGACGTTCAGTGCCTCTTCGACACACAGCACCTTGCTGACCATACAGAGCCAAGACTCTTAATTGTGTTGATGAAACAGATTAGCTCAGATGCTTTAGATCTGGGACAAAAAGGTGTCGTTTCCTGTGTGATTATTTGCTTGCTTCCACTGAAGGCTTTGACACATCAGATAAAATGTACAATTCTGCAGTTTGCTGCACCAATGCCTTTTCAATTAGTACTTGTTTTCTTGAATTAGTTTTATGTGTAGATCAGCTTATATGAAGCTATGTGTTCTCCAGATGCATTTGAACTTTGTCATTCCTGCACAAGTTTTGCAAGCATGTACATTTTATTACATGTTCAGCAGTTCTGTTAGAAAAGTGAAAGTATGAGACTAGCTCACCCACCAACACCTCAGTCGCTTCCAACTCTTCCGCCTCCACTTGTTGCTACCTTTCTTCCCCGTCTCACTCCCTCTGTTTCTGTGCCTACTACTTCTCCCATCCTCCCTCTACCCGCCCCTTCCTCCTCTCTCCTGCCCCCACGCCTCCAACCCCTGTCTTACAACACCTCTCGACTTCTCTCTCACTCTCTCCTTCCCTCTCTCCTCTTGGTGTTGAACAATAACCCCAGTGTGTGTTGTGTCTATTTTTGGCCCTCGAAGGCCACCAGTGTTCCCTCCCCTCCCAACTTTTTTCAGTCCCAAAGATGCAGTGTCTCGCTGGGTGAACAATGAGGGGGTCGTCAGAGACGCTGTCTTCTAATAGTACTATTAATAGCACACTGCTACTCTGAGGTTTAACCCTTTGCAGGCTGTAAACCCAGAGGGGAGTGCAGGTCTGTACGGGGGCCAAAAGTCACCCTGGGACACTGTAATAGTATTGGTGTTTCTCCAGGTCTCCAGCCCGGCCTCGGGACAGTATCAATTCGCAGCTGATGCCTGCCGTCAAACTGTTCGGTGTTTGATGGGTGAATTCCACTCCTAGTTGATATGACAAAGAAAGTGTTTGGGTTTCTTTGGGTGCATCACACAGCTTGGGAATATATTTCCCACTCTTCCTTTCTCTTATACATTGGCACCTACCATCACTCCTTGGTGCTGAAGTGTGGCTCACCTTCTTGGCCCATGTCTCCCTCTCCACCCATTGCTCTGAGGGCTAGGCTGATGAATGTTTAATGGGCTTGTGGGTGCACTTAAGGTGGAGGGACCAGCAGTCTCTGGATCAAGCTGAATTGAGCAGCCAGTAAAGGAGAAAGTTTTGTGTGTGTGTGTGAGAGAGAGAGAGTGAATTTATCTGCATGCTGGAGTGTATTTTGCACATGTACCCTTATCGGTGCTTATTTTGACTGCTGACTCAAGGTTCAGCACACATCTAGTTGTTCTACACTGGCCCACATACACACTGACATACAATCTGGGCCACTCACACACTCCAGCTGTTTGGCTGGGCTACGTTGGGCCAGGGTGGAAAAGACAGGCCTATCCTGCCTTGAATCTGCCCCTTAGTCATAACAAACTTCCCCATCACACCAGCGCCAAACCCAAAGTCCTGAATCTGCACTTCAAGATTGCAGGGTTATAGCTCTCCTTGGCAGTGCCTAGAAAGACCATTCACTGTGTCCCAGCTTTACACTCACTACGCTGCCCCTGCTTGTAGTTAGTATTTGAGTTTTTCATGTTTGCAAACTTTCCTTTGGTTGTTTCCCATTTTTTTTCCCCTTAATATGCCTTTTACATATGTTGTTGGCAGGTGCCCAGTTCCTATTTCTACTGGGACACTTCCACAGTGAGCAAGCAGTAGTTTGTAACAAAGTCTGTTCCATATGGTCTTCCTGCTGGGATCCACAGGTGGAGCAGGCAGTGCAAACAGACACAGGACAGAAGGCTTCAGGGGTTTTAGCTGTGTTCTGGGAGAGCAAGACAACACTTGCTGTGGCCATTTGGGGAGGGTGGTCCAGGGAAGGCATTGAGATGGCCTACACTGTTTCTCCATGGTGCACTGTATAGCTCAAGTTTGCTTTAATAATGGTAAATGTTCCTCAGACCCTGTCCACTCGACTCACTATCCATGCCCTTTCACACACTCACACGCAAACTGTTAAGCCATGTATATGTGGTCACTTCCAAATATTTCACATTCTTCTAATTTAAGGTCTTTGGCCTGACTGCCAAAAGGGTTTAAATCAAAGCAGGAGGAAGAAGGCCTCTGCAGTGTGCTGTGGAGAGGGAGCAGCAGGCAATCTGACCTGGATGACAACAGACTACCAGACAAGCTATGATCTCATTCCTCTTTTCCCCCAACCCCACACCCACCGTGCTCCCATTGTCTTCCTCCTACCTCCCTTCCGACTGCAGTTTCCCACTCTTTTCTCCCCTTATCCTAGGGCTCACTGCATCTCTTACTCTCTCCTTTTTACCACCCCACCTCCTTCCCCACCCTACGCCCTGCCCCGCAGCCTTGTATCCCAGAGCAGAGATTACACCCCAGTCAGCACAGTGCATTATTGATGCTGAGTCTCAGTGTCTGTGTGCCTCATCGGCTGTACTTTAATGGGTATCTGGTGTCGACCCCAGGGGGTCTCAGACAGAAGAGGAGAGGGTAGGCATTTAGGTCATGAAGGTTAAGTGGGGGAGGGGGTGAGATGCACCAACACTCTTAAACACTTTGGCATGCATTTCCACATTCTCACACACTCTGCAGGGTCTTTGGAGTGTGTTAGTTTGACTCTTTGTGACACTTCAGCGCTATTTGTGCTGTCACTTGCAGATGGAGCCTTAGATGCTCTACTCATGTGTGACCACAGCAGTGCATTTTGGGAAAGAAGTATGAGACCCATGCCCAGTGCCTAAAACCCTCATCAATTTATGTAATCTTGTCATGGACAGAAAGTTTTTAAAAATTACTTTTAAATAAACATTTCTCCAGGTTGAATATTTTTAAGCCTGAGGGGAGGGGGGGTGAAAAGTTGGGAAAATGAATAGCACCAATTATACCTTGTGGCTCTGAATGCAGCTCTTTCCGGCTCCTTTAGAAATCGCAGAATAATGGGAGCTGGAATTAAGTCTTGTTCACACCAGAGTGCAGTTCAGGGCCAGCTGATGTCTTCTGTTGCGAGTAGAGCTACTGTGCATTTTTGGATTCGAAGGATTAATAACTGGAATGTATATATTTTTCTGAAACCTGAGTATCTCCCTCAATTCATACACCATTTATGAAATATATAGCACTTTGTGCAGAGGAATACCATGGGAGGTGAAATACAGACTGTTTAGTGGGGAACTGATACTTTTTTGTTTTTTTTAAAGCGTTTATTATGCGACTGTGTTCACAGTAGTTCTAAATGCTTACTGTTATCAGTTATTTAAAATCAGTTCCTTACCATCGGCTTTGGGCCGTAACACACACTTCCCTGTATTGTCTGAGCTAATTCACAATGTGCATAAAACGATGGGTCAAGTAACATTTGCTTAATTGTTTTTACTGAAAGAATTGAAAGTTTTATCTTTATTAATTTGCATGAGTCCTCTTATAGAATTAGTTGTATTTAATAGCTGTCAAAAGGTGTATATTTGGGTGAAGACTGTGCTGAACCTACAATAAGATATCAGCAGGCTACAGTGGGATCTGCCTTGTGTAACCTGTCATTGTTTACTCAGCCAGGCAGCCATATTGATTTCAGCTGAACCTTCTGATGTTTAGAGAAACCCTTTGACCTCTTGACCTGAAATCAGAGAGAAGCAGACTTTGCCACGGGCTTCCAGCCGCATGAAAGGCAGCCTGCCTGACAGGGACCAATCATACGGCTGCGTTTTGTAAACGGGCATATTTTCCCAGTGTATGCCGCCTTGGGCCACAGTGCAGCTCCCGTATTGTTACTCTGTGCTTTAGGGTTAAGCAATACTTGTCCTTTCTGGCCCGCTATTTACGTTTCCCAATTTCTCTTTGTTCTGATGGGCCACACAAGCATCCATCCTGTTTCTAGGGACCTCTGTGACCTTTTGTCTGGGTTCTTGAAATTGCCATTGATGGTCAGTAATTTAAATACGTAATACTGCGATGAACACTTTGTTCAGCTGTGTTGTCCTTGTACTTGACAGCTAAACTGTCTGCCTTTTCACAGCAGTTCATTATTGTGTTCAACATTTAAGCCTTACTGCACAAAATCAGTATCAGACCCTGAGTGTCACCCCGCCCCCTGGCCCCGCGGTGGGTTTACTTCAGTTTGTCACCTGGCTCGGATGACTCCAAACCACATTTTCATTAAAAGTGCGGATGTGGTTTTTGACAGTACTGTATGCGCACTGTTTCCAGGTAATGATCTCTGTCCCACTCACATGTGTAGCAGAGGAAGGCAGCAGAGCACATCCTCTCCTCTTGTCTTGACACACACTGTGGTGTGTGTGTGTGTGTGTGTGTGTGTGTGTGTGTGTGTGTGTGTGTGTGTGTGTGTGTGTGTGTGTGTGAGAGTACAAGGGGGGTGGATGCCTTTCCGACATGGGCTAGGTTGGCGGAAGTGCTTTGCCAGCAGTGACTGACAACTGAGCGGAAGGGGGATTTTGCTGGGGGGTTAGAGAAAGTGAGGCCTTCCACAGGTTGTGCACACATGGTAACACAAAGATGTAGTACATCCATAAATCTCTATTGTTGTATATCTGAGACCTCTGGTAGCTTCTCTGCTTCAGATCCTATGTGGTTGGTGTCTGTTCTGACATTGTAATGTTGTGCATTTTTCACCACGACCAAATCACGATGCTACTTCCATATTTTACTGGGTATAAGTTTTACCTGATGGCCCCATGTATGTGTTGTTGGTGCTTGTCTGTGATGTGTATAGAGGATTAGTGATACTGAGCCTTGGCCATACCAGAGTGACAGTTGAAAGTGTCACTAAGTTGGTGCTGGGTATTGAACCCGTTTGCCATTGCAGTGGAATTGTCAGAGCCCACACCCAATAATCCTCTTTTCTGTTATGGAACAGCCCTGGGTCTTGCACCTGCCCGTGCTGTGCTTTCTCCCAACTTAACATTGGAGCAAAAAAGAGGGTCACCCCCCCCAACACCACCCCTACTTAAACCTTACTAACCCACATCTCTCTCCCTACAGGGTTTGCCTTCCCGGACTGGGCCTACAAGCCGGAATCGAGCCCCGGCTCACGGCAGATCCAGCTATGGCACTTCATCCTGGAGCTGTTGCGAAAAGAAGAGTACCAGGGGGTGATTGCCTGGCAGGGAGACTACGGCGAGTTCGTCATCAAAGACCCTGACGAGGTGGCTAGGCTGTGGGGGGCACGCAAGTGCAAACCCCAGATGAACTACGACAAGCTGAGCCGCGCACTCCGGTACTACCTGCTAGCTGTGCCAAACTCATGTGATGCAGGATGTTCACCTTCAACCTTTCAGTCAGCATCAGTTTCTCACTCCATCCCACTTGAGCACCTTGGTTTTCAGGCGGGCATAGCCTGGCTCTGGGATGTTTCCTTGTTATTACAATTTAGTTGCTTAAACCTGTGGTTCCTGTGGCTCTCCATGGAGATTTGTAGGCAGTATTTTTATTTGTTCCATCCTACCATAAGCACAACTCAGTCATTTAACCAAGGGCTTGATAGTTTCTGGTAATTTCTTCATTAACTGACTCAGAGGAGTTGATGCTGGGAGACAATTTTGTAATGGCCGGGGACCTCAAGGAGTTGTTTAGCCTATTTAGATGTTTTATTGTAGCAGTTCAAGTTAATCATATCAGTCATGGGTACAATAGCTGAGTGCCTCCTGAGATCTGTTCTTGGTACACCAGGTCGTTTTTCACATCCGCTTCCCTATGGTATATCTGGATGCCCAACCACTTAGTGGTCATTAGCTTTGCATATGAGAAAATGTGGTAATGACAAGCTGATTTTTTTTAATAGATTTAAAACTGGGAGATTCACCCTGAGCCTTTTAATAATCAGTTCTGTTTTATTTTGATGTCATTAACAAGTGACAAAAAGCTGTCAGCAGATAAGGGCCCATCCATACCATGAAAACCCAGGGACAGCTTGGGCCAAAGAGTCAGTGCCAACTGAGTCCATGCTCCACCATTTGCTTCTATTTCTGTTCCTGTCCTGCTGTTTTAACAGATTTTGAGCTTACATGAGGTGTTTATATATAGAAAGTATTAGTGTTCATGGCCATTGCTGATGGGCTGTTAGGGACTAAAGGAGTTTGAGATGTAGCTTCTGTCGCAGATTACTGCCTGAACTTTTCTGATGCATTTATTCTAAGGGCAGCTTGGTGTTGACCTGCCTGAATACACACAAGTATATACACGCCCACACGCAACACGGCAAACAAAGCCGCTTCCTTCCAAACCTGATCCAGAGAGTCATGCAAGGCCAAACTTGTGTCCACCAAAGCACCTCCAAGAGGCCTCACAAGCAGCTGCTTAGGTCCACTTCTTGTGTCCGCAAGGGCTTCTGCCATGTGCCTTATTAGTACGTCCAGGACCTATTAATGATGAAAGCTTACAACAGGGCCCCTTGCCTCTGCAGATGACTGCAATGAAGCGTACGGTAGCCAGGCGCACTTTGCTCCCCACGTGGCATCAATGTGGATGAGAACATTACATAAAAGGAACCAAGGAAGTTGTTGCTCCCATTGTTGAAAGTTCAAAGACAAACATATATTTTAATCTAACTTTAATCTGACATGCTTTTTCTTCACCCCCCCCCCAGGCTTAAAGGCCTTAAATTCTTTCCTGTGAAGCATATTTGGAAATTCCCTTGATCTGTGTCAGCATCTTGAGTCTCTCTGGGCCTCCCACTACTTGAAGTGATGTCATCTGGGCTGTTGAATTCCCATGGAGCCCCAGTACTCCCAGTGGACCAAAGCTGTAAATGAGCAGGTTATCCGGGGGCACTGCTGGAAGCCACTTTTAGAGCCTGTGGAACATGCTTCCTTGTAGGCCTGGTGGAAGTGTCCCTTGGAGGACTTTGTCTTTTCTGAAGGACCTGTCCTCTTGCACCTTTTAGTTGGGTTTCTACCAGGTTGGCATCTATTCTGGCCCTCTTTTCCTCTGTCCTCAGAGCTCAGGTTTGATTTGGAAGAATCAGTTGTGGGCTGCCACATCATTTATGTGTGAGAAGCAGTCAGTAGGTCAGCAGACCCCCACTGCAGCAGGCCACAACAGCTCCAATTGTGCAGGGAAGCAGTGGGGAGGGGTGTGCATGTGTGTGTGCACGACTGTCATGTTGTGTGCACTTCATTGTCTGCCAGAGAATGAGCCCTTTTACTGGGAGTGCAGGCCAGGCCCTCACTTCTACAGGCCAGTGTTAAACACATGCATGCGCTCGTGCCTGGGGCAAGTGGTCTCTCTCTCTCTCTTTCTCTCAGCCAGTTTCTCCCCCCTCACGTGTTCACCAGGCACTGACTGTTGACGCTGTTCCTCTGCTGTTAACAATGGGTATCCCAGGGCCAGACATAGCAGCATTCACATAATAACAATGGGTGAGGAAATTATAGCTGGTGATGGTTAATGGTCACTGGCACCCTAGTTGTGTCCTTTACATTATAGACCAAGGCCAAATGCATGTATTTTTAACACTGCATTCAAACCCCACTTCCTGTCAAGGGCCTTTTTTTTTGGGGGGGGGTAGACAGCACATCCATGTAGATGGCAGAACTCTCCTGACTTCAGTCTCCCTCCCTTTCCTGGTATGCCTTCAGCGTACTGAAACTAGAATTACAATGACCCGATAGCGAATAATAGGAGAGTTTTGTATTTATTTGCTGTCAGAGGCTTGTGCCTGGAGGCACATGTAATCTTTGTGTGTAATCCTGCTCTTCAGCGCACAGAAAATCTCATCCATTCTTAGAAGTTTCCTCTAGCCTTGCCTCTCCTCTTAAATCCACATTTCTTGAAATGTCTAATATTGGTGATAAGAGGGAGGATGTTTCCCCTGTGAGTTATTCTGGGGTGTAGGGAAGCTGTTCCCATATGGCTGGGGGGTTGTGGTTTGCAGCCTCTGGAACCCCCTTCAGGCAATATGTGGCATGTGCTAGCAGGCAGCACGGGTGCTCACACAACCTTTCTCCCCTGTTTGAAGTGAGTTCAAATGTGCTTCAAAGTGTGGCAAAGCGACCGCTTGCACACCACGCATGTGTGAGGGCTGCTCGGCACGCATCTTTTTACAGCCTGGAGGCGTGTGTGTGTGTGTGTGTGTGTGTGTGTGTCCGTCCACGCGCCTGCCTTCCTGCCTTAATCCACCCACTTCACGTCAGCAGAGCACCTCTTGTTTTCTCACTGGCCATCCAGATGTCCTGACTCTTGTCTTCCCAGATGCCACTTCAGTGGGGGTCGGTGTGGATATTTGCTTTGGTTGTGGAGGACGGTGGAACATCCACAGCATGACTGCAAGAACCCTCACAACATTAAAGTGAAGAAAGGAGGAGGGTCCTGCAGTAACAAACCTTGTCTTATTAAACCTTACAACCTAAATCCCAAACCAGGTGCTCTCTTAGTATGTGGGGTTCTGGGGACAAAGTCTTTTGTGGCATGAAAGTTAAATCTGATGTAGATCTTGGACATTTTTAGTAAGGGGTATGTGAGAAGAGTGGTGTGAAGATGTAGTTTTTTGTTATATAAAGAGATGTAGAGATGAAAAATGGGAAAGATGTTATATAAACAGATCAAGGAGGACAAAGGTTAATATAGATGGAGACTTATAGGCAGAGGTTGAGAGTAGGCGTTACATAAACAGATGATGCGTGGCAGACTTACTTGTGGAGGACAGCTTTGCATAAAGAGTTCCTTCTCTGCCTTGGTTTGGGCTTGGGGTGCAAGGTGCTGAGCAGATGTACACCCTCCACCACAAACACCCCCCCCCCCCCCCCCGCGCGCCTCCACAGAAGCCTTTCTTGTTCAGTATAGATGTTCTGTATAAGGCTCAGTTTAGCATAATGACCCAAGGTTTTTGTGAGAGAGGGACTGCTCCCTGTAGCTGGGTATAAACCTAGTTGTGTTGCTACGCTTTTTAAAGATGTATAACCTTTGCTGTGTGTGTTGTCCACAGGTATTACTACAACAAGAGAATCTTACACAAGACCAAAGGGAAGCGATTCACTTACAAGTTCAACTTCAACAAGCTTGTGCTTGTGAACTATCCCTTCATTGACATGGGCTCTGCAGGTCAGTGTTGTTCTCCTCTTAACAGATTTTGTCTCTCATACATTGTTTTATTTACAACTCTGCTCTGTTCACTTCCAGGCAGTGGAGTTCCACAAAGTGCCCCCCCTGTACCCACAGGGGCTGGTACCCACTTTCGTTTCCCACCCTCCACCCCATCAGATGTACTGTCCCCCAATGAAGAGCTGCGGAGCCCCGGTGTGTTCAGCACAGTTGCCCGCCGCATGGCTCGTGGCTCCGTTAGCGACTGCAGTGACGGAACCTCGGTCAACTCTGAGATCGAGGAAGGTGGCGGAGGTGGGGGTGAGGAGAGAGCCAGTGGTGGAGGGGGTGCTGGCGGACCCAGCGGTGGTGGTTTTCGCAGTATCTTGCACCCCCGACTCTCACACGAACCCCTCTTTCGGATGTACGGAGTACCCGGAAACCCAGCTCACCCGCCTCCCCGACCTGCACCAGCACACCGGGTGCACCCAGACCCCCTGTCTCCTTTCCCTGTCTCACCGTTGCCTGGCCCTGGGGGAGCAGGGCTGCTGGCTCCCCCTCTCTCCCCTGCCCTTTCTATGACTCCCTCCTCACATCTGCCATACACCCCCTCCCCAACACTGTCCCCCATGGTGGGTTCCCACTTTTCCTTCAACCCAGAGGACATGAAGCGCTATTTGCAGGCTCATACCCAGAGTGTTTACAACTACCACCTGAGCCCCCGCGCCTTCCTGCATTACCCTAACATAGTCATCCCCCAGCCCCAGCGCCCCGACAAGGGCCTAAATGCCACTGCAGGGGAACGGGGACCTGACCGACCAGGTCTCAACAGTCACCACTCGGCCCTGCCGCACCCTCACCCCCATCCGCATCCACTTCACCACCCCCTGCATCTGGGTGAGGAGCCTCCCCACCATTCCCCCTTTAAGTTCAAACTGCAGCCGCCACCACTGGGGCGCAAACAGCGGGAGGCCCAGGGACGGCCTGGCTCCAGCAGCTCTGGCTCTCTGTCCTCTGCCTCGGGCCTCGGCTCTTCTGTCTCTTTCAACAGTGACCTGAGCTCTGCTAGCGGCTCCGGCCTCGTTTCCAGCTCCTCCTCCTCTGGCTCTCTCAGCAGTGCCGGCCTGCCCAAGATAAAGGTGAGCCCCAGAGCAAAGGAGCTGACAAGTGACACTGGAAGACGCCCACTTCAGCAGGGGGTCCTTGTAGTCAAAAGGTGGAGTCATGTTACATATTGTGGAAGAATGTCTCTTTGTTGTGGGTGACAAAGGAATGAGATTAGTCTTATGCAGAACTGCAGTAAGTACAAAGGAATGACTACTATTCCCAGAAACTCCCCTGTGTTTCCTCATACCAATAGGGTCCCCCCGGTGGGGAGCTTTGCTCACCACTGTGCTTTCTGTGCAGGTGGAGCCCATCTCTGACATTGAGTCAGAGGAGGAAGTGGAAGTGACGGACATCAGCGACGAAGAGGGTGATGATCGCGAGGACGACTTTGGTCTCTTCTATACTCAGCAGAGGCGCGAGCGACAGCCCAACGGGAGTGCTGCAGCCCCTCCAGTTGATGACGACCTCGATGAGGATGTCTTCAAAGCGCCCGCGCCCCCTCCGCCAGGCCTGCCACCCTATCTAGTCACAGTGGGCGAGTCACGCCGTCCTACCGTCCTAAAGAGTGAACCTGGAGAGCCTGCTGCTCCTCCACCTGCCAGCCCCGGTGGCACCAAGTGCATCCCCCTCAAGCTGCGTTTCAAGCGGCGCTGGAGCGAGGACCAGCGCATGGAGGCCAGCGCCGAGGAGTCTGACGATAAGAAGGTGCGAGCTGAAGAACAGGAGGGCCAGAGGGCTTTGGAGGAAAATGGAGAGGGAGAGAGCCCTCCCCCAGCCTCAGACTGCCCTCCTCCCCCAGCCCAACGCAGGGTCAGCACCGAGCTGCACCGCGCCACAGCCCAGCTGTCCCTGGAGAACAACGACTGCTGATCCTCGCACATGCACGCTCACAAACAGGACGATGTACAGGCATCTGCTAATCCACGTAAGACTGACACATACTGACACTAACACTGACAGGCACAAGCAGTGGGCTAAGACTGACTCACTGTCGTGGATACGCTCAAACACTGACACCCCCACCAACTGCGAACCTGGGCACACTCTAAACCTCACGCCCACCGCTCCCCACCCCCTTTACTCGGATGAGTCAGCTCCCACTGCGCCTCCTCTCCGCTTCTCCCTGGGATAGCCCTGCTGCTCCGCACCAAACAGACCTGTGTTCTCCCACATGGCTTTGCTCCTGCAGCTGGGCCCCACTGTGACTGAGATCCGCACCTGTGCGTCTGACCCTTCCTCAGGTCCACCCCCCCCCCCACCCCCCCGTCACGTCATGCCCCTTCTAAGGCTCCAACAGACTGATTTCTTGAACCATAGCTGGTGGGAGAGGTTCTCTTTTTTTTTCTTTTTTTTATTTTTATTTTTATTTTAAAGAATTAGTGGGGGTTTGTAAGTGCCTGTTTTATCACTCGACTGGAGAGTGAGAAGGTGAGAGGCAAGGAGGGATCCGCACATGGATCATGTGGAGAGACTGTCGCCCTCCTGCTCCGTGCACACAAAGACTCTCAGGCTCTGCTCTTGTAAGACTTGTGCTGGAGTGTGGGTTCCACACAGATGCAAGTTACTTCCTTTATGGATGCTGCTGTCTGTCTCTTGAGCGGCTCTGTCGTGGATGTGGGTGTGGTACCCAGGATCCTCTTTTGGGACCAGCACTCCCCCCTGCCCCACAGACACTGACTTAACTAGCAAACAATGGAGTGTTCCTACCACTCCGATGTTGGCAGTGATCTCCTCGTGCTGCCTGTGCTTCAGGACTAGACTGGCCTACTGGGGGGGGTGGGCAGGTCCCCAGAGAGACCTCTTCCCTCCCACTCCCCTCCCACTCCCCTCCCACTGATATTGCAGAGCGGAGCTGAAGGAGCTGGGTGTGGGCATTCCCAAGCATAGCTCAGCATGCCAGTTGCTGGCCATCTTCAGCTCCCAACTCCAGGTGGCAGAGACACTTTCAGATATGTCCTTTTAAGGTTTTTTTTTTTCCTTTTCCCTTTCTTTTCAGCCTGACCTTGGAAATGCCAGCAGATTTCCCATCATGTTTTTACAAATTACTTTTGTAAGGGAGAACAGGATGGGGGGATGGGGATAATGAATGAAAAGTTTTTAAACATAGCAGGATGGGCACTGACCATGGGTACAGTCCAAGGTCTTTTCAGGGGTCTGGAGGTTAGAGCACAAGTGGTAGGACAGGAGGAATTTGAAGGATAGAATGGGATGGTGGAAGGTACTGGAGGTGCATGGGGAAAAATGGGAGCAATATGATGGCCTTCCACCCCAACGGTCCTTCTGGGCTCTTGCTTTCTGACTAGACCCATCAACCAGTGCTGCTTGGTCGCCACCTCTCCAGACTGCATGGTGTGATAGTGTTACTTAAACCAGCACCCACACACAAATACACACACACGCACACACACTTAGACACCACACTGCCTTTAATGCTCTGTGCTCTTCTGCACTAAGGGATTTGGGGGGGGGGCAGTGGAGTTGAGGGGTAGAGGGTTGGGGGTGGGGGGGCTCGCATACAAAACTCACACTGCCTCTTTGCCTTGTTTTTATAGCATGTAAAAAAAAAAAAAAAAATTACTCAAATAATGAAATATACACACACGAACTACACCTTTATATATTATATATTATATATATAAATATTATGGAGAGATTTTAAAGCGATAGAATTTAATAAACTACAATTCAGGATTTTTTTGTAAGAAAAGGGGGTGTTTAAAAAAAAAAAAAACCTTTCTTTTTCTCATTGGGGGACTAGGCAGATGTGGTAGTGGGGGGGGGCTACATTTTTAAGTGTTTTAATGAAACATGACATTTCACGGGGAAACAAATATAGAGCATAAGAAAGAGGAAATCCAACGTTGAAACATGGGCAGAGCAGGTAGCAGCGGCGGTGGCATCATCTCCTTGTCATGGCGAGTTGGTGGAGAGGGAGTGTGTGCTCCTGCTCCGTCTGTTTCTCCCACGCAGACAGCTGCTGTGGGGCTGCACTGAGGGAGAGACTGTCCTGTCCTCATGCCGCCTCTTGCCGCTTCCACAGCTCTGAACTCTCGGGCAAGTTGGACTAGTGAGGATGAGATGGGGAGATCCAGCGCTATAAGTAACTGGAAGTTTTTTTTTTTTTTTTTTTTTTTTTTTTCCCCTCTCTCTCTCTCTCTCTCCCCTTTTTCCTTTCTGAGCTGAAGCCAATTAAAGCGTTTACTAATTCAAACTCGACAAAATCTCTGGGTTCACATGAGGATTGGATCCCAACTGGAGGGAGCAAGTAAGGCCAAGGGCCCTCTCTTCAGGGAGATGGCGGCAGGCTTCCGCAGTCCTGGAGCATGGAGCACAAGTATGGCTGAATTGCTCCTGTGGCATTCTGGGATTGATAAGCCATCGAGTCTCTGCACTGGGCCATGGCCACCGGAGTTCCCAGTCCCTCCTGCCTTGTCTGGATTTCAACTGACAGCTGCCTTACTTCTCTTCATATCATGGCCAGCACACTTGATGCTACCTGCGCTGTGCCTTACTCACGTCTACATGACTGGGGTGGGGGCTCAACCGCTTTACACTGCCACTTGAGTAAATGTACCTGGGCTGGAGGCGCTACACCAAATCCCCCCACAGACACACACACACCCCACCTTGGACAAGATCATCCACACGTTTCCTGTCCTTCAGCTGGATGGAGGACTGAAAGTAGCTGAGAGGGTCACAGTGCAGGAAACGCACAGATGTTTTCTTCAGTAAATTGTTTTCCCCTTTACTTTTTACATATGATGTCAATATTGCTGTTCATTATTATTACTATTATTATTGCTGTTACTGAATTATTTACCTCCTGCTCCCCCCTTTGATGGCTTGTTCAGCTTTGCATACATCACTTTCAGCGTTGGGTTTCTATCACCTGCTTCTTCCTCTGTTCTTTCTTTCCACCAACCACCCCCCTTTTGGACAAGTGTGACCATTAAAAATTGTAAAATAATGTAATTGTAATTGAGTTGGAAAGTGACTGTAATTGAAGAGTGATAGTGGTTATTCAGGGGATGTGGTGAAGTGATGCGCTAGAGGAGGAACGGGAGGGAGTTTACGATTTTATCTCGTCATGTATTGTAATTTTATTTTATAATGTTACTTTTTTTCTCTTTTTGCTCTTGTATATTTTTCATTTTGGGGATTATATCATTTAAAGGAAAAAAAGCTGTGTATTGTTTTTCTCCGTAATGGTGTCTCTCCCTCTCTTCCCCTCCTGCTCATCGGTTATATAACACTCAAAACAGAGGGATGAGATTTAATACCATGATGTAACATTGAACCTCTTCTTTGATTCTTTCTTTTGTATTTTTTCCTTTCAACTTGTAATTAAACTGTAATCAGGGTTAATTAAAACTGGTTAAAAACCACTTTTAAACGTCTCTTCCGTCATTGGACCATCAATATTGATTCCTGTGTCAGAAAATGCCTGCTTACGAAGATGAGGATTTGTGCCAGGGAAGATCCATGTAAACGAAAGATTAAACTTTGATTCCCAGTCTCCAAGTTCTATGAATAGATATTAATCTCCTCATGGGCCAAACGTGTTGTCCTATTCTGGCAGTAGTTCATCTTGTTTTGGCAATCGTTATTCTTAGAAATGTACAAAAAAAATGCTTTGTTTATCCAGGAGGCACTTGTATCCAAGTTGTGTTGTGGATGTGAACAAATGCTGTTTTGAAAGACCGTCCTCAGCTTGTCGCTTGACCGATGACCATATCCGTCTTTTCAGAGGCTCTGCATGCGGTGGCCTTCTGCTGGGAGAATGCTGCGGTGACCGAGGACTGGCGCGCGCAAGGCGTCCGAGGTAAGGTGTGAACCTGCGTTTGCTGAACCTGTAAAGCTCTGTGGCTCTGAGCTCCCCTGCTGCCCAATGCACACCGATGACACGGACATCAATCGCTCACCTGGTGTCACGTCCTCCGCAGCCCGAATTAACCCCGTGTTACATAGTGCTGTGCAGGAGGGGGAGTGGAGACCGCAGTAACCTCACCTTTACAAGCTCACCACATCCCCAGCCATGTCTGCGCGTGCTTTCGTGGAACCCAGCCTGCCCCCCGCACCACCAGCTCCCCGTACACGGTGACAAACGCGCCTGCACCTGCCACATCCGCTGCGGAGCGTCGCTACCCTGGCACCTTATGCAGCACAAGCCCAGCCCGCATGGGAAACGGCAGCCCACATGCGCTGAAACGCGCCCCCCCCCCCCATCCAGTGTGTCACTTGTACCAACAGGCACGCATACCGCCCAGTCAGAGAGACTGGAAATAACACACCGCCTGGTTTCGCGGCGTCACTGACATGCGCGGCCCATGCTGCACAGCACACAGTCGGACAGACGCGTGTAGGACTTCGCCTTGCAGCAGGGTACAAAGCAGCCATTATTGGACACGCTGGTGCGCAGAAGATGGGGCACCACATGCACACAAGAGCCGTTTCAGAGCAGACCCACTCGGAGATGACAAAAAAGCGTAGGGCATGACCCTCGGGCCTGAACTCGCTCGCTCCTTTGGGTTCGGCTTTAAATTCACACCTTTGTGAACTCTTAAAGGTGATGTAGAGTCGGGGAAAAACGTAGAAAGACGCACAAATTCCGTAAGTCGGCATTACGTTTCACAAACTAAGAAACCTTAAGGTTATTTTTGGGGGTGGGGGTGGTTAAGGAGATGGAGATGGCTGAGTTGGATGAGGAGGCGATGCGCTACAGCAGAATGTATGGCAAATGGAAGCATTTCTCGCAAAAATGAAAAACACAAAACAGAGTAAAACCAAAGCGAAAACTTGCACCACCTAAAAGGCCGAGCAGCCCCGCTTGCTGGCTGCTGTTCTCCTTTGAGAACATCGCCCCCTTCTGTTCAGTACGGGAACATCCCAAGGTCGTGAGGAGTCGTGAATAACACGGTTCTCTTTCCAGCCAGTTTGTCCACAGTGTTGTATTATTGGAAATATGTGTTGCGGGACCTCTTATGAGTCACAGTGTAATATTAGTTTGTGTTGGATTTAGAAGGGAGTCTTAAAATTAGCAAGGATTCTAAGACAAACATTTTCAGGGCATTTTTAGAGGCTGAAACTCTCATACGTACAGCATCATCAACTGCATTTTGAAGCCAAAGTCAATACAACATTTTGTCTTTAGCGTAATGACATAATACAGGCGCGCACACTTTTTATCAAAATATTGCTAAACCAAGTGGCCCTGCTTAGTGTAAAGACAACTTGACACGAGAATCAAGGGGATCCTTGTGAATTTGCGACGCCTGGAAGTTAAGTGCAGTTGAAAGGTGTTCCTATAAATTTGGCCAGGTTGCAGTAGAATCCCCTCCGGGAATCGGTTTGTTACTCGCCTTCCCAAAGAGCAGAAGTGCATACGGCAGAACAGACACGGACAATCCTCCCCTGCCGAACAAACGGCAAATACTTCCAATTGAGTTACGAGGAAACCCATTAGGAGAGAACAGAGGAGTAACTACAAGATCCACAAACTTGTTACGACGAATTAATCGTAGCCGAAGATGTCGGAACCCAATCGCGTTCCCGAACTCGTCCACGTCGCCGCGTCAACCTTCGCCTCTGCCGTGAGCTCGCCGTTTCCCGTACCTGCGCTTCCAGGTGGAAAAGGTGTACCCCCCCTTTTAACATTTAGATTTGATATTAAGTTGCTCAAACAGCTGCTATGTGTAAAGGAATAACACAGCCACGTTACCGCAGCAAACGTCCCGCAGCACCTTTGGCTGGATGTGCGAGTGTCGGCCTACCGTGTGCGTGCGCACCCGGCTGCCGCTGATGTTCCTCTAGGGATCCGGTCAAGCGTTCTCCTTCCGTTCTCCCTTGTGTGCGGCTGAGCATAATGGAATCTGCGGGAGAAATAAAAAATGATGGCACGCCGGCCACTTGATGGGCTTTGCTATAATTACTCCTTTGAAACGGCACCGATTCCATCTGTTTACGCTGCTGCGCGGGGAAAAAGACTTATTTGCTTTTTCTCAGCCGACTGTCCTGCGCGGAGAGGCTGTGCTTGAGAACTTGTGATGGAAGCCAGACTTAAACGGGGAGTAGACAGGATTGGGCCCATTGTGTTTTAGCTGAGTTTCTACCCCAAATATGTGCAACACGTGGGCCCAATTTGCTTTGTTTTCTTTCAAGCAACAGTTGGGAATTAGAAGAACCGCTTCTCGTTGTCTGTTTTTATTTATTTTTTTTGCAACCAACTCCAGTTACTGGGAGGCATCATTTTTCTTGTCTTAATTATTCCGTATCACATGGCCTCTTGGGGTGTCAGAGATTCTGGGATGGAAAGAGCGCTAGACTGCGGCTGTCTGAGAATGAGACTTCCCACCCTGGTGGAGAGCGTTGCGTGTGGCTATGAAGGAATGTTCCGGGCTCCGGCGAGGCCGCGGGGGGGGGGCTCCCTGTAAGCAGCCTTGGAAGGTACAGGTGGTATCCTCTGCCTGAGCCCCAGGCCTTCTGTGCATTGCTGGGTTGGGAGGGGCCTGGAGGGAGCATCCGCACCGTGCGGTGGATGCGACCAAACACACTTCTCCGCTGACTCATTCCGGCACTACGCTCCACCTCACTGACACACACCTATAAGCCAGTTACAACATGGCACGCGTGTGAATCGGTGAGGGCCCTCCTGCAACAGTGGCCCTGATAAGTTTATTTCCAATACACTTTTCCTGAAAGACATTTTATTTATCCATAAATATTTGGGCACTTGTCAAATTCTCAAGTGCAAACACACAACGTTAAAACCATATCACGTTGTGTGTCTAAATATGGAAATAAGGCTTTGGATTGTTATATAAGATAGTTTACAGTTACTAAATGGGGAATAAAAACGATATATCAAACAACTCCTGAAGAAGTTACTAAATGCATGACTGCTTTTTGTAAGTATAACCCTGCCGCTGTGTCCCATGGTGTTTATAGTTCTATTTATATCTGTAGCAGACAGAGACTGACAGGAGTTGTCACAAATCCCAAACTACACCCTGTTTTACAATAGGACACGATTGCCATCAAATGGTTTGGCACTTGGCGACAGGGGACCCATTTAGTTCACCCTTGGCTCAAGTGAGGCTAGCAGGTATTTAACCACGCGCGCTTCAGGTGACCCAGCTTACAGTCCTCAAGGATCCGGCGTGCCGTCCTGCAGCAGACTGGGCCGAAACGCCACCGCCGGCTCCAGAGCTCCGCAGCTGCAGACGCGTCTCCTGGTGCCAAACCAAGGATGGGAATCCACACCCTCGCCGGTTCCTGTGCCCGAAACCAGGGCGCCATGTGACTGCGGTCTTCTGAGGCAAATCAGACATGAGAACAGCTGTGCAGGGAAAACCACACCAAACTCACCACCGTTTTACAATTACTGGAACCAAAATGCATGACTGTTGTAAAATCCAAACTGTACCACAACTCTGTGAGCGTTATAGAATATTCCTCCTCCTACCTCCAACTTGCTGCCGGTCAAAAGCGAGATGTTTACTATGCTTCCTAAAAAGCCGACGAAGCTTTCAAACGGCTTTTAAGACTTTAAATGGACGCGGCTCCATCCTCGTACGTTCCTGCTACCGGCAATAGGTGGATCTCACCAGCGCCGACATGTGGTTTTCGGCAGCACCCTGTTCCAAAACAGGCGTCCAGCCTTCTTCTCGTTTTCTTCCCGTCGCTGTCCGTCACTCTGCTTCATTGTCCCGCTGTCCAGCAGAGCTCTCTTTCCCTTTGTCTCACTTCATTTGTCTCTCAATGGCTGTCTGCTTTCGGGAAGCAGCAGGCCAATCGGACAGCATGTCGCTTCGTAGGGGGGCCCCGGCCTATGATGGCTGACTGACAGGTGAGGGAGCCGCAAGCTGAGAGTGGCCGTTAACCGGGCAAGGATTAGGTCAAAGGTCGACGCCCCGAGGAGCGAGCGAGGGTGAGACCGATGCTAATAAGGGAGCGGCGATCGCACAACAGTGTCATGATCCGCAGAGGACTGCTGCTGTAAGCGCATGTATTGTTGGCTCTGTGTGTGTGTGTGTGTGTTTTTTTTCCAGCCCGATACACTCCAGCCTGCAGAAAACCGCTGCCGTTCTCAACCGGTCCAACCGGCCTCTTCAAACCAGCCTCATCTGTGGACCCAAAGGCAACTTTGTGCTTATGGGTTTTAGTCATTTTTCCCCAACAAATAAGTCGCACAACGCGTTCAGCTGCAGGATGGGCTTAAAATTAACTTCCCTTTTTACCCGATTCAAATAAGCAGTATCACAACGTTCAAAAGGTGAACCAGGAACAAGAAAATGTCCCAGAAACTAGAACGGCTCTTCAGCACAAAAACTAGGCAAATAATTACGTTGCATGAACTTCTTTACGCTAATTTCTATTAATGATATTTTAATAAAGTTTTATTATCTTTCATTCGAAGCAGTTTTTTTTCTGTACGGTATTTGGCCGTTGTTGTATCAGGCAATTTTGAGTCTGGATCAATGCCGGTACTTGAATCTTCCAGTACCACCATGATATTATTTATTAGCACCACCAGCAGCTGAGGGTCTTGGTGCACATAGTGGCATGGGGAGGGCATTTTGGATGTCCGTTGAAGTTACCAAATACGGTTATTCACCTGATAAAGGGTTAAGATGGACTTTATTCCTTGCTCTTATCTGGTATGCGATTTTAAAATTGGTTTAGTACTACATTGTGGTATTGCTCAACAAACTTCTATTTAAATGACTTTTCATTTCATCCGTTTATAGGCTGAATATTTTTACTGGAGCCGTTCAAGTTAAGCACTGCTGTTGGGGATCCCAGTAGCAGAGCCCCTCCTATGCATTCAAAAAAACTTTCACTTTATGAGGCTGCATCTTTAGGCTCTAAAATAGCAGCTGGTGTTATTTGAATTATTTAATTATTATATATGGTTAACCACCTTTGCATGTGGCATAAACCCTATCTTACATTACTGAGAGAAGCCCCCTCACCCCATTGCTTGCATAATAAATAATAGAAAATTCGCCCATTGACATGCTGAAACCTCAGTGTGTTTCCTGAGGGTGAAACACACAACTTCCTCCTTCTCCTCTAACCTCTGTGCACTCCTCCAATAGGTTCAGTGTAGGTTGTGTATTTCACCCCCGTTTGTCGCTCCACGGCCGTGCTCCTTTTATCCCCGGTCTCTGCTTAGCCGCAGCTCCTATGCAGTCGACAGACCGCTTAAAAATACTGTTTTCCTCAGAAAATTATCTTGTAGAAGGCAGTGTTGTGAAGCCTTTTAGCAGTATTCTGGAAACATCTAGCAGGCCTGCACTGAGCCACACAGGGAGGACGCGTGCAGTACCGCGAGTCGGCCTGTAGGTGTCTCTCAATCTCTCAACGCCAGTGTGTGTGTGTGTGTGTGTGCGCGCCCCCTCCCTCCACAAATCCCTCCCTTATCGCGCCACTGGGGTCCTCTGTAGTCCAGCTGCCAAACAAGTTTCTGCTCCTTACACGCAACATCTTCATCCCGCGAATAAAGAAATAACTTTGTCGTGCGGCGGTACAACGGCAGTACAAGCAGCGAGGCGATAGGGGGCGCAGTCCTATGCGAACGGCTGAGAGTAGCAGTTCCTCCGTGCTCAACCATGTCTGCCGGTGTGATTATGTAACTGTTACTTTATAAACGTATGCGGCTGCGCGTGAGGTAGAAGTGCTCGACCCCCCCCTCCTATTAATCTCATATATATTCAAAATGAAATGGCTGGTTAAAAACGAAATTTGAAATAAATTGTACCGCAAAATGCCGTTTGATAATATAAATAAGAGAGAGCACAGTTTTAATCCTGCACTGCACTTTCTACCTATAAAAATAAAGCATAGTAATGAAAGCATCTTTATTTTAATGAGAAATAGTTATATTTCCATTTTTTTTTAAAGTAAACACGGGGTTAGACGAGTTTACTCAAGACCACGCCTCTTTAGTCCAGCTGGTGGCAACATGCGTGATGACATCATCAATGCTCTTGGTCATTGGCTGAAAGACTCTCCAGGTCCCGACCAATGGTCGGATAGCACAGTGACGTCAACTTAGAATTCAACCAGAGTTGTATGGAATAGGCGGGCCTCAGCGATTGCTCACGTCAAGGAGGACCGCTGTGAGCATCGTGATTGGCTACTGAGGTCGAGCTGAGGGTCTGTTGCTGAGAGAAAAAAGGGAGAGCGACGAAAAAGGGAGGAAGAACGAGAAAAAGCAAAAGAAGGAGCAAAGTGGAGTGAAGCGTTAGCGGTGTTCTATACGCGCAGTGCTGATACAAATGCATTATAACGTGCTGATATTTGAAAAGCACCTGAGCTAAAGGAACAAAATGACAAAAGTTCGGCGAGAAGAATTCTCAGATTCTTCTCCCCCAACCCCCGCCCCGCAGTCAGTTGCCATGTCATTCGTCTCACTCCCTCAGGGCCATGTCGTGAAAATTAATAATGAATATGTAGTTTTGTAGCAGGTGTTCTACAGCGCCGCGTACGGAATCTCCTGGGGAAACAGACGACAATTCCCGGTGTGCACCGTGAGCCTGGAGGCGGTGCCTGTGTTGTCAGTTGTGGCAAACACAACCCGTTATCGGCTGAGAGGCGGCGTTAAGCGCTGCACGATTGGCTACCGGCATTTTCTCTCCGCCCCTTTTCCCGCCTACACCCTGTTCCTAAGGTTTCCTTCGCTTTGATTGGACACTGTAAATGTTCTGCCGACGCTGCGGCTCAATCTTTATCCCCGTTGCTATTTGCCCAGGAAGCGTGTCAATCAACTGTACTTTGACAGTCGGTCATGCCCTGCACTTTGTAATCTCAAAACTATAGGCTACTGTACATGTCAGTGATTTCTGATTGGCTGGAGGAGCCAGCTGTTAGTAGTTCATTCACCATTTTGTGACTGTAGTGGAAAAGGGACTCAGATAGTTTTTCCCCCTCCTTTGAGTTGCTGTGAAAAAAGACATGTTTTACGGATGAAAAATAAAGTGAAAGCCCGGACAGACAGCAGCCATGGACGGCAGTGTGACTGTATTCCTGTTCGTACTAGATATCGCAACTGCAAACAGCACCGTAAATCGTTCTGTTGCCAACTGAATCTGTGTGTTGGGTGAGTTTCAACTAAGCGAGTTTATATTCTTTACTCTCTAGCTAGATGGCTCGCAGCTGCTATCGATAGCTAGCTGTCTGTCTGTGGTGCTGTTTTCCCGGCTGTCTGCGTCTGCCTTCGCGGGGAAAGAGGTTTAAGTGCTGTGGAGAATGGCACACAGTGTGAGGGAGAGAGGGAGGGGTGGGGGTGTACAGTCTAAACTTTGTCAAATGTTATAACGGCGTAGCAGCAGTGCGACGAACAGGAGAGGGGACAGCGCGCCCTGACAGCGCCGACTTTTCCGGCACGAGCGGCGCTCTGCAGCGGCAGGCTGAGTCGAGCGGGCACGACGCGCGCCGCGCTCCCCGCCGTCCGTCCGTCCGTGCCTGGGCCACAGTTGAGCGCCAGCCGCGCCGCTCGGCAGCTACGGCCAAAGCCGCTGTCACACTGACAAAAGTACGCGCAGACAGGCAGCCCGCTAGCTACTACTAGCTGCTACGACGGTAATTCTACGAGGAGCTGCTGCGCGCCTCTCGTCGGCTGCCCAAGGACCGACATAAAATGGAAGTTTTGCGGCGTCTCCTGCTCGCTCTGTGTCGCACACACTTTGCGCGGTTGCGCGACTCGCGACACCTCGCCGTTTCTGTGTGTTTGTGTTTGTCAAGCTCCGTCGTACAGGCCTGTGTGTGTGTGTGTGTGTGTGTGCGAGCGAGCGAGCGGCTGTCGAGCAGCTCGTAGCGCTCTGTTGACACTGAGTGGCTGCACTGCTGCTACTGCTAACACTGCTGCTACTACTATTACAACTAGTACTACTACCAATAGCGCTGCCAGTACTACAGCTGAGGGAACGACTAGTACTGTTATCACAACCAGTACTACTGACAGTACTACTAGTACTGCTGCTACTACTGTCAGTATTACAACTACTATTGCTAACACCACCACCATTACTACTACTATAACTGTTCATAGCACTGCCAGTACTACCACTACGACTATGACCACTAATACCATTGCTAATACTACCGATAATCCTAGTACTACCACTAAGACTACTAACACTACCAGTACTACTGACTGTTGTCTTGATACCGCTGCTAATACGACTGTGTTGCTGCTACTTTTACCGCCACTCTTACTAATGTTACTGTTACAACTGCTACAGGCTACTAAATACAACTGACAGTACCATTCCCGTTGCTAGTACTACTACTGTAACTAACCATTGCTGCTAGCTTTACTACTCCCAATACTAATAACATTAATACTAGTGCTGATATCAGTATTGCTACTGCTGTCACTAGCTACCCCGACGGTAGTAGCAGAACAAATACTATAGTAGTTGTTACCGTTACTAAACACTCTTAATGCTACTAATACTAATACCAGTACTACTACTGCCAATACTACCATTGATATCAGTGCTACTACTCTTACTACTGCTGCTGTGGCTAAATACTCCTACTAATATGACTGCTGTTGCCAATACGACTGTGTGTCCTTGCACTGCTGCCGTCACGGCTGCTAATGCTGCCATTACCACTACCGTTACTGTTGATCGATCACCGGCACGATGTCCGGCTGTCCCTTTGCTTCCCGCACCGTCCAACACCTTGTCGCACTAGCTGCCCTGCTTGGCCGGAGCGTATCTTATTCTGACGGGCACGTAACGTTGCCTTTACACCGTAGTATAAGTTTATTTTACACATTAACGTCGTGGAATTTGCGTTTTAATGTTGTGCCTTTGCCCTCTTTGTGTCCTGTTGTTCCAGCGAGAATTTCTACATGTAAGTACTATTTAGCTTTTTGCTCTTAGTTACTGGCAATGTGAGTATTTTACGTACAAGGTGAGAGTGATCTGTGCGAGACGCAGGTCTTCTCCCATGTGCACATGTTACCTGCGTAGCTGTATAGCTAATTGATTTGCCTTTGGCAGTGGTGTCTTTGGGTCGCCGTTTGCTCTACTTCTGATGCCGGACACACGGAGCTGCTAGCTCAGAACATAAGAATTTACAGTCACTAATTGTTTGCCATTCCATCATGGTTACCACGGTACTCTTAATTCCTCCTTTGTTTGTAGTTTTGCTGTATTGCTACCACACAGCTGGCATTTAAAATATTCCCGGACTTTTACGATTACCCCGGTGAATATCTGAGTGCTGCCACATGTATGAGATGATAAAATCTTGAGCAGAACTTGCGCTGCTGAAGCAGGTATATGTGTAAGAGCTGTTGTGTTTCTGCTTTTTCGTGTTTGCGTGCTCCCCGGTGACCCAGTTAAGCCAGGACTAGCCTTACGGTACCGCATGGGAAACTACAGCACTCTACACCCACATTCCAGCACGGCGCACTTCCTTCTCTGTGCACTGTAGTAATCCACAGAATGTCTTGTAGCCTGCAGTACGCGCCGCAGCTCGTACACGCTAGGGTAGATAACAGGGTACCACACAGCGTTGACAGAGAACCACTGAGGTCAGGAGCCAGGAAACGGGGTCTTGCTATTCCTCTTCATTTAGAGACATGGACTTTCGGTGCGTGACTGTCTAGTATGCTGTATTGTTCAGTTACATATCCCCAGTACTGAATTGTATTATAGCATTTGCCATTACGTAAGATAAAAAATTGAGGGGGAGTCTTTCGATCATAGTCTCATTAGCATATTCATGTTTGTCAATTATTGAATTAATATCCCTTCTCTGCCCAAGTGTCTTTGTGGGGTGTTCCAGCCCTGCGACGAAATGAGCTGCATGAAGCGATAGACTCAGGCTGCGTGCTGTATATGTGCACCGCATGCTGCTCTTTGCCTAGGGATGTGACACTGCTAAACATTTGTGTTGCTGTGTTTCCTAAGTGTAAAGGCCTAATTTGGCTGTTCTGGGGACTGCCGTATTGATAACGCTGTAGCTGCCAATAATTATGTATTTTGCGCAATGAATGTGCCTCGGTTTTCTCTGCTAATGTTGAGTAAATCATGGCGAAGCCTTAAGTCATTCCTGCATTTAAAAATAGAGGAACTCTGGACTCTTCGAAGGCCTTGCGAGGCTGTCTGGAGACTTGCATAGCAGGCTAATGTTATTGCTTAATTTTAGGATTAAAAACCCAATAGGAATAAAAATCAATCAGATATTATTTAGTGTAGTGACCTTTACAGCAGAACCGCAAGAGTGCAGTGACAGCTGCTGCAGGAACATGACTGGGAGAAATAAACGCGGAGAGGACGAGAAGGTTCCTTTGTGGGGATTTCGTGCGCAGCTTCTTTGCAGCAAATAGAGGCCCTTGGAAATCCTCCGTTAGCCACGAGGAATGAGTCAAGATGCTGGTGTGGTGCTAACCAAGGCTAGGGGCCTGCAGCAGAATGGATGTGCAGGTCTTGTTCCATGTCTTCTCGGTGGTGAGAATCCCCTGTTCAGATGCAGTTGTTGGAGGTTTTGTGAGATGTACAGGACCTACACTGTGTTAGACAAGTGGCGGCGTTCTAGTTGTTAGGTACGACAAAGGGTAATATTGTTCTCTAAATGCAAAAGGCCTAGTGTTTTTTATTTTTATTTTTTGTGGACTGCTGTGAATGAACCATTTTACTCTAGTAGCAGTACCTGCACTCAAATGTTTTGCTGCAGCAGCAGTACATTGTGCTAGCCATACTCCTGCTTTCTTAAGCTAGTAGTTCTTGCACTACTCCCTACATGGGACATCCGCGCCTTCATAGGGCATTTAGACACACTCGCACGCTAGGGGCAATATTGTTTCTCCAGTTCTCCTGAAACATATCTTTGGACTCTGGAGGAAACCCATGTAAACACTGACACGCAAACGTGCATTAACCCCACACATCCATCCATTATCATTCACCCTTAATTCTGAACAAGGTTGCAGTGGTCTGGGGTCTAGACTATGAAACTGCTCCTGGGTGGGATGCAAACACTAACTCCGGTCCTATCCATTTTACTATAGAAGTGGTACCTGCACTATCCCTGTGGTTTGCATTTGCAAGTTAAATTGTATATTTTATACAGTTGTGTGTTTTCGCATCCTTGCTGTACATGCACCATTGCAAATAGAGTATTTATGTTGAGAAGAACCCAAAAAGCAAGAGACCCGCTCAATGACCATGTAGGATGAGCACTTGTATAAGAAATTGAACATTTCTCCCGTCTGCAACTGATTTTTGTGTGTAACTTTTTAAATGAAGCTGCACCACAGTAATACTCAGATATGATGCCCAGAAAAGAAGAGCATTTTTTAAAACTGACATCAATGCTAGTGCGTGACACTAGCCTCGAGGTTAACGACAAGGTTGCTGGGTAGGAGGCAAACTGAAAAGATGAAAAGGTGACAGACTAATGAACGAGAGGAAGTGATGTTAAGCTCTTTGGCAGGAAGTGTGGGTTGAGCTTGGTGCAGATTGTCATAGCAAACAAACAGTTAAAACATGGTCACCATAGAAAGAGCAAGGAGGGGGAAAAAAAACCTCTTCAGATGACGGGGATGAAGAATTCCCCCACCTCTCAGCCAGGAAACCAGTGTGTGTGAGGGTACGGCTGTGTGGCCGTCCTGCGTGTCTTTGGATCTCTGTCTGTGAGCCCGGGCTTCATTTTTCCCAAGTTTCATACATTATTATTACACCACGGCGTGCCAGATTAAGCTAAAATTGTCCCTTTTGCCACTAAACAGCGTGTGAGAGAGAGAGAGCGCCGGTGTGAATGACAAAGAGTGTGGAAAATCCCCTCGACTGTGTTACATACAAGCTTATTTGCACAGATAAGTGGGACAGAACCTCTGTTCTCTCACTGTAGTTGGAGGGTCCAGGTCTGCTGTTACTGTCTGACCCCAGCTTGGACGGCACTGCCACATCGTTCCCACCACCACAGACACCAGCTGCTGCACACTAGTACATACAATGCTTTCATGCTTAATTTAGTTAATCGTAGATGCTAATACAGAGAGCAGCTGTGCAGCTTATCATATTGCAATAAATGCAGCAGTGCCAAGTGTTGGATTGGGTCAGCGATGTATAGGAGTAGGAGCCGTGTAGAATCTTGACTGCTGGCCAGTAACTAGTTTTCAGACCCAAAGGACTTCCTTTAGTTCTTCTTTTGTGAAAGGTGAACAAACCAAATGACTTCAGTGCTGTGAGGTTCTTGATATGCTTTTGGTGACTTTAAGAGCCCTGCTAAGGAGTAACATATTGTAATTCGTAGGACAAGCCAGCACACTGCTGTATCCTCGAGTGTCTTGCTAGTATCCTTGAAAGGAACATATATTTGAAATAAAAATATTGCAGTTAAACTGGAAAAAAATGTGCAGTGCATTAATGCAAGCAAATACATAATCTATGAGTGATACTTGAGTTTGCAGCTGCACTTTGCTCTCTGGAGTTTGCACTAGAGCCCTGTTGTGTTTAATATGGCTGACTGAGGTGGCAATGAGAGCCTCTGCTTATATTTGTCGTATTTCCCCGGTGTGCAGAATAGCTCACATTTTAACCATTGCTTCCTATTACTGACATAGTTCAGTAGAAATAACAGTGTCTCACATCATATATTGATAATAAGAGAATGAAGTGCCTGTATTTTCTCTTCCAGAGCCAGCAAGTGGGAAGACGACTGAGCAGGAGGGACGGAAAGAGGCAGTGAGTGCAGAAGGATAGTAAGGAGGTGGCAAAAGTAAGGCCGAAGAGTGGCACCGGGCACTTTAAACCCCAACTGTAAATAAAGGAGACCTAAATCACAGCAAACACAAAAAGATGAAGTCACTGAAAAAGCATGGGGGACGGTCCCCTCCGTTGACTCGGGCAAAGGGGGTGAAGAGGCGGGGGGCTGCAGAAATGGTGTCTGAGGGGGAAAGGAAAGACAGACAAGGGGAAATGCTTGATGGACCACCACAACCTTCCTCACAGCTCCCTTCATCCAGGAGACAATCTCCGCCCAGAACTGATATATCTCAGGATGAGCTGGTCAGGTCTGTTGGAGCTCCGGACACAGAGGTATTGAGAGATCCAGGGTCAGGGCGACTTGAGGACTGCGAGGAGACAGAGGACAGCAGAGGAAGTTCCAGGACGGGAGGGCCACACCGAAGCAGCAACAGCAGCAGCAGCAGCAGCAGCAGCAGTAGCAGCAGCATGACTAGCTCCAGCAACAGCCCCAACCCTCCCTCAAGCCGCAAGACGGCCACCTTCAAAGCCCGGGTGCCTAAGAAGAAGTACACCTACGAGCACTGCACAGGCAACACCCCCACCCCCACGCACAACAGTAACTATAACAACAACAGCGGCAGCAGCAACAACAACGTGGGGAGCCAGTCGGCAGCCCCCAGTGCTGCTGTGAGCGAGGACAGTACGGACACTGATGCCCACAGCCACAACAGTGGCCAAGGCGATGAATGTGTTGCTGGAGTTCCAAGTGACCGAGTGGGAATCAGCAGGGGCCACAGTAACCCCTCCGCTGGCACCTTGAGCACAGGAGAGAAGGACAGGGGGGTGGATGGGGAAGGAGAAGGTGACGGAGCCCCAAATTCTGTTCGTTCTTCCTCCACAGACACTGCCAGTGAGCACTCTGCTGATCTTGAGGTCCTGGAAGCACCTCCTGATCCCCGTCCTCAGGGCAGCCCCCCCAGGCCTTTTCACAGCCCCCACAGAAGCCCTCCTGTGTTGCCTCCTAAAACCAATCCCGGCTGCAGCCCGAGTCCCAGCCATAGTCCTGTGCACAGGGATGGGAGCCTACCTGGAGGCCTGGAGGATGCCCTTGCCAAAGGCCTGAAGAACCAGCGCGTGCTGGCCCGGTGTCCGCACAGAGAGGGGGACAGCAAGGGCCAGGAGGACAGCAGGATGGATGTCCAGGAGCTGGGTCCCCGGTCCCCAATGTTCAGAGCAGGTGTGGTTCGGAGGGTGAGCGGGGAGCAGCACAGCATAGGAGTGCAACTTAATGGGGAGGACTTCCTGCGGCACTATCCGTTCCGAGGCGGAAGCTCCCAGGGCGAAGTTGTGGACCTGATATTGGATGCATCACCGCCTGGTTCTGCTCCTGTAGCTGTCGGGACACGTGTGGTGGTACCTTTTGGGGGCAGCAGTGACAGCCAGGAAGGGGCACGGCAGCTGTACAGGGAAGGTGTGGTGTCCCAGGTGGACCCTCACCCCACTGTGCCCTATTGCGTGCTACTGTGCGAAGACACGGCGGTCCTCACTGACAGGGAGGCTGGAGAAGAGGAGCGGCACAGGGCCAAAGCTCAGGCTGTGTGGGTGTCCCGGCAGAGCCTACGTCTGCTCATCAACCCGTGGGAGCTGCCTCAGCTGGAGGGCGGTCGAGAGAGGGAGCGCGAGCGCGAGCTGGAGGAGAGGGAGCGGTGGGTGGAGATGGAGCTGGAGCGGGAGGTGAGCCAGCTGAGCAGCGGGATGGCGCTGGGTGCAGGGTCCCGGGTTGGCTGCGGGTACCCTCCTGGAGGCGTGACAGGCAGGCACCTGGGCGCCATGCCTCCTTCCTCCTCTGCAGCAAATGCAGCCATTGCACAGACCACCGTGCTGAGCTTGGCGGTGGATCGGGAACGGGAACGAGAGAGGGACAGACAGATGCAGAAGCAGTCTCAGAATTTGGAGGAGGACATTGAAGTGTCTGGGTTCAACATGGCTCGTCTGCGGGAAGATGTGGTGGCCACTGAAGCAGGGAGCAAGACAAGCAGCGTGGCACAGCATCCCAGACACATTCTCTCAAAGCCTCCCGGCTTTTCCAATCCTCACTTAACTATAATGCGGGGGATCAGCACCCCTGTTGGGCCTCACCTTCCCCTTAACCCCATGGCCAGCTCCCAGCCACCTCCGTCACCTGCGCTGCTGGGCCCTGAAGTTGGCATCGGACCCCCTCATATCTCCACTCTGCCTCCCTCCTCAGGCACCCGCAGCGCTCTGGTCCCCCTGGAGAAGACACCTACGCAAACTCCAACATCAAGTGCCGGCACACCAGGGGGTGGTTCAGGGTCCACCTCCTCATCAGCATCCTCTTCACGATCCCGTACACCCCTCACTGCTGCCCAGCAAAAGTATAAGAAGGGGGATGTGGTCTGCACCCCCAACGGCATCCGCAAGAAGTTCAACGGCAAGCAGTGGCGGCGCCTGTGCTCACGAGAAGGTTGCATGAAGGAGTCACAGCGACGGGGCTACTGCTCTCGCCACCTCTCCATGAGAACCAAGGAAATGGAGGGAGGGGGTGGCGGCGATAGGGAAAGGGGAGGCGGTAGCAGCTCGGGGACTGTGACTCCTTCTGACTTGCGGCTGGGCGGTGGCCGGGCCAGTAGTGAATTTGACTGGGATGACACCTCACGGGATAGCAGTGAGGCCAGCAGTCGAGGAGACTCTCGGCCACGCCTGGTGCTGAACACGCTGCTGTCACAGGACCTCTCACGCTTTGACTTTGACGAATGCGAGGCGGCCAACATGCTTGTGTCCTTGAGCAGCTCTCGCTCCGGCACACCCTCCTTCTCCCCTGTTTCTATCCAGTCGCCTTTCTCACCTGCTCCATCACCTTCACCTTCCCCTCACTTTGTGTTCCGGCCTGCAAATTTCAGCCCCATCACCGCCTCTCCGGTGCTGCCTCCTCGCAGACCCCGTCATCAGAGTGGCACAGGAGGAAACACGCCTAAGCTGGGCACTCCAGGATCTGAGCGGGAGCGTGACAGACACCCCTCCAGCATTCCACCCTCCTTCCACACTAACCTCACCTTTACTGTTCCTATGAGCCCCAGCAAGCGGAAGGCTGACCCCCCCTTGCCCCCTCCACCCCCGACCCAGGACTATTCCAAACCTGAGCTGGAGCAGTGTGATCCTGGGATAGGTCTCAATCCAGCGGCCTTCCGTGTGCTCTCACCACAGACACAGTCGCACAACCCCGCATTCTCTCGACCCCGAGTAGTGACTACCCCTTCCAGCCGTCCCCCATCCTCGACCAACACTTCTCCTCCGCCGATGTTGGTGTCTCCCACACCGCCCTCACCCTTACCCCCAGACTCCAGCCTTCGTCGCGTGGTGCCTGTGCCGCAACAGCCACTGCGCGACTCACCGGTCATCGTGCGCAACCCAGAGGTGCCACTGACAAAGTTTACAGAGCGACCTCTGGGACACGGGACTGGGGCTGTGTCCCGATCCAAGGAACACAGCCAGACGCCCCAGGCGGTTTCTGGCCTTCAGGTGCCTGTGCCTATTAATGCGGCTGCTGCCACCAACGGGACTGTCCTCCTTCGCAACTCCACCTCTGCACTGGTGCTGGTGTCCTCCGCCCCCTCGCTGCCCCCCATATCCACGGGCCTTCCTGCCCAGGCCAGCCCTGCTTTGGCATGTATCTCAGTGGCAAGCCCCAGCATCGGGCCCTCGCTCACCAACTCTGGCTCAGGTGGCAGAGAGAGAGGAGGACATGGCGGTACATTTGGAGCACCATTGCAGCAACCAGTGCCCTGCCATCCTTCTCCTACAGCTCTGCTACCCCTCATCTTGCCAGCAGAGTCCCTGCACCCCGCGCCCCGCAAGGACATCATCATGGGCCGGCCTGGGACAGGTAAAATAACCATGGAGTTGTACTGCTGTGTGGGATAGAAAGGTAGAACATAGTCCGTGAAGTTGAAGATGCATTTGTAATGCATCCCAAGAATGAGGAAAAATATTGGATGCAAATTGTGTATACTGAGCTGGAGCATACAACCATGCGCAGAAAATATCAATACGCCAGCTAAATGTACTGCACAGATGAACTCTGAAAGTGCACACACGTCTTTTCTGTGGATTCACCTTGTTCAGCATCATGAGGGATCAAATTACTTTTATTTCTTGTAAAAAAAGATTCCTGGATTAAATATGTCATATAAAAATAATTTAAACACCAAATAAGCGGTATTTTTATGCATGACAGAGACAACATGGACATGTTGTACAATATCTGTAACAACTTACTATTATTAGGCTTATCTTTTAATGTTATATTTTCGTTCATCCATTCATGATCAGTTCAATGCAGGTTTGCAGAGGTCTGAAGTCGATCCCAGGAGCATAGGTTGTGATGCAGGGTACACTTTGAACTGAGACATTTTGATAATTTGGCTCATGGATGTCTATGATATGAAGAAATAAAGTTTGTAAGATGGCTACTTACTACTTATGTTTTTTACTTTGCAAAGCTGGCAGACACTGTGCTGCCAGAGGCGCTGGGTAAAGTTTCTAACACCTGTTTGATACCTGCTCCTGCTGCAGTACCTCTGATCAACATACTGATCCTATGTTGTTCCTGCAAATATTACTGTGCTGTGTATTAATGAGTAAATCCTGGCTAATAGCTTAACATTGTACATGACTTTGAAAAAGTGTGCTAAATAAATTAATAATAGTACTAATAGTATTGAATATGCTATTTAAGCTGTTCTATTTACATTAATTGAAGACTGTGATTGGTTGAGACTGTCCATATGACAGGAAGGAGGAA
This sequence comes from Heterotis niloticus, assembly GCA_018136845.1. NCBI lineage: Eukaryota > Metazoa > Chordata > Actinopteri > Osteoglossiformes > Osteoglossidae > Heterotis > Heterotis niloticus. The sequence continues at coordinate 3,176,879 of CM030896.1, forward strand.
CTATTTACAGTAATTTTATTATGGAAGAAGCACTGTCCAAATTCCATCCAGAGTGAAAGACATAAGATGTAAATAAAATGTCTGTTGTGGAAGGAAAATTACATAAAATGCTGTATTGAATAATTAACCTATTGTATGGAAAAGGGTGTATGCTGCTGGATTGGCTTTTTGTTGTAATTGACCTGATTATATGGGGACTGAACATACTTAAATTAAGGGATTATCTGTGTGGGATTATCTGTGATGGAGTATGGATGTTTAAAGGTGGATAGTTTTTAATCTGATGTATTCTCAAACAAGGTAAAAATGTGTGTAAAGAAACAGGTGTGTGCACTAAAGAAGCAAGTGACTTTATCTGTACAGTACATTTACCTGGTGAGGTATCCTCCGAGGAAAGGCATCTGCTCTGCGATTGAAAAGGACGTCTGAGCTGAGTAACGGCCATTTGAGAAGTGATTCAAATTGAGTGTATTTAGATTATCGGCAGTTTAGCTAAATACACAAGGGGAGTTGTGGTTCTGTGGCTCTATTGTTTATAGTCTGTATTTCAGGATTTTATAATATGAATTTGAACCCAGTTGACCCTCAGTCTGTAAATTTCATTTTACACAAGCAACATGGATTGGCTGCCTTGGTTACGCTTGGGCATCACTTGCACTGGTTAGTGCACATTCGGATATTTAAATTACATTGTCGAAAACAATATGTTTCAAAGGCTTTCTGTAATTTGGCAACTGAATTACATTTGCTGCATTGATTTCATCACAGATATCTCATGGAACCCTGTGGTCCCATCAGTTAATTTTATTAATTTTAGTTCTCTTATTTAGCCTCGTGGTCTTAGAACACATATACACATATATACTGTATTTATAAGGTTCTGCAAAGGCAGCGCCAGCTGTAGGCCTGCAGTGTCGGTGTCACGTGCCTTATTTTTTTATCATTTTTACTTTATTATGTTCCGCAGCGAGGAGCGAAATTTCCTGGTGTGATTTCTCATTGTTATGTCATCATTTATGTGGAGTTGTTCAAATTAGCCATCTGAAATCAAACTTTTATGTTAAGTTGGTTCTTAAAAAGGCTTTCGCATCAGCCAAGTGTGCACTGGTGTCTTTTCACGCTCTTATCGCTCTTATATGGCTCTAATTGTGGTCTTTGGTGGAAATTGTGAATTGTTTACCTGTAAGAAAGAACAATTTAATTTTATGAATGATCAAAAATACTTATTGTTGGCTGCAGCAGCGCAAGCAGCATTTAAAGCGGCAAAGAACAAGAAGCTGGGACTTACTAATATCGCAGAGTGCTGATAGAAAAAAGACGTTCCTGCAACACACTGGCTGATTATGTTTCAAACATTTCATTTCAGACTTTTTGAAGAAACAAGCATTTTCCATTCTATTTTTAACCACATTTTCACTATGTGCCCGTTTTCTAAAATTTCTGTTTGCTGAGAAAGCGTCCTGTGTTACGCGTCCAACCTAAAGTTGGCAGTAAAGTTGCTCTCAGACAGGACAGGAGTCCTCAGCTGTCTTAATTGAATTGGTTTCCACAGTGTTTACAGCTTGTGTCCGGTGTTTGTGAGTGTCAGGGATCAATAACAAGATGACGAATGCCGCAAGTGTTAATGGATGGATCGCTCGGCAGCTGGGTATTGAACAGCAGTTTGTGAAGATAAATGTGTTTTTGTTTTCTGTTATCTTAAATTAGTTCTCATTACAATGCAGCTCAAAGTTCAAGCACTTTTGTAAAAACTTTCCAGAGTATTTCTCATTTATTATTGCTATATATGTGCAGAACTTACTCTGCAAATAAATCAAGGCCTACTGGTATTACTAAGCTTGTGATTGTTTAGGTAATGAAGTTGAACGTGGCCAGAAGCTGATAAACGTTGCATGTGTTTACAGGATGATTTGGCAAGCAGTAAGGCTCGACTGACTTTTGGGAGATGGTTTTTTATTTTTATTTAGTTTTTAGTAGTTTTAAACTGATTTCAGTTTTAGTGGTGTTAAAAGTTAACCAAAATAATGAAATCAGAATCTTACTAAGTATTTTGAATTTATTACATTTTTATCTGAGGGTTGTCTAGAATCTTAACTGGCAAATAACTGGAGGGATGTATGCATTGTTGATGACCATTTAGGGGTAAAAGTGACTTTGGGTTTGCAAACAGATTCAACCATGATTTTACTTCCTGGCCCAGTTGTGTTTGTCAGGTGAGAAGCCAGGTTATTAACCATCTTTATTATATACGCATGATCTCTGTATCTTCATCCTCTTCATTAGACCCGTTATGAGCACATGATGATGCGGTGTTTCTGCTCCGTGTAAGGACCTCGCTGATGTCAGTCAGAATGTTACTGAAACTCGGCATCACACCCCAGGTGCTGCTGCGATCGTAGTGCAAAAATAAGGCAGCAGTGGCACAGCAGAGCTGCTTTCACAGATAGCTAGTGTTTAATTTCTGCTGGGTGACAATTATGCACCAAAAAGAAGAGAAAAAGGCGTCGAACGGAGGGACGATTTCATTTGCGGAATACCAAGGGGTTGCACCGCTGTCGTGGGCTTTTCTCATTAGCTTTCATCTTCCTATTGTGTTGCTCAGTCAGTGCATGTTTACCCATGTGTACCGCTGAACGCTGTACCGTAGTGAAACGCTGCTCAAGGCTACTACAGCATGGCCTCTCTTGGGCCTTGAACCAGCAGCTTTCAGGTTTAAACACTATTTGCTTAACCAGAAAATGACCTGCATGCTGTGTTACATGCAAATCTGTTTCCTGGTGGTTTGACCAGTAGGTCTTTCCTGCTGTTGCTGCCACCTACTCAGAGCTCAGGCTTCCGAATTGCTTATTTTTTGCTTCTATTTTGCTTATTTTCCACCAGAGCTGTTTACAACCTGCATACTGTAGGCCTTCAGCCTGCTCCTCTGCCCCTTTTAGGCTGCTGTCTGTTTTAGGCATGTTACGGGATGCAGCCAGATGGTGTGTTAAGATGCCGATGAATGTTTCAGAGGCTGCGTTTAGTCACGAGGTGACCAGGGAAGCTTTTCGGCAGTGGGGCGGCGTCACTGTGCTCAGTGTCATTGTTGGGGAGCGCAGGGAGGAAAGGTGGAGACAGGGTGGGGCTGGCAAACGGAGGCCGCTGGGTGGTGGGGTTGCAGTTGAAGAATGCCGAGGTGAGCTCCTGAGGGGACCGGGGATATCCCGCTCTGAGCTGCTGTTTATTGTACATAGCTCTCCATTCCGGGCATCCAGCAAACCGGTTTGGCACACTCATGGGTCTGTTTTCATAGCTCGGGCAGCACTAGGATAATCGAGCAGTGGCTAATGCCACTGCCGTGTGCTCGCTATTTCAGCTTCGGTGAAATAAGTGGAAATATTTCCGAGTTGCTTGCCTGCCATCTCCCCGGCGCAACGGTTTTTGGGAGACGGGTGGGGGGGTGGGGCTGTGCATGGCCCAATCGCTAATTCATGGCACCTCTTAATGATGTGTTGTGAGGAGTGGAAAAAGACGTGGGAGTCTTTTTCGGTGTCAAGTTTCTTTATGTTTATTCTAAATGCATGCGTGATACTGGAGGGAGAGTGGGTGTGTGAAGAATTCTGCATGCTCCTGTTCCTGTGTGGGCACGTACCATGATTGATGCTTGGACCAAATTAAAGAAGGAAATTGTAAAGGCCCTTCCTCCCCTCCCAACCCCACCGCACCACCAAAACGTTGGAAATAATCTGTGCTTGTGAATGGCAGCGTATGAGTGAGGGTGTACCAACAGTGTGTTGCAGTCAAACAGCATGTGAAATGATGAGGGAGCGAGACTGAGCCAAAGATGTGGCCATGACTTGTGTGTTGTGGCGCAGTGTTTCCATGTGATGGTAACACATATGTCACGCGGTGTAGTTGGCAAATGTTTTGCTGGGGTGGAGAGGGTGTCAACTTCCAGCTCAGCAAAACTGAATCAAAACGTGAACGCACACTGACTTGGACTTGCCCAGACATGTAGAGACAGGGAGAGAGAGAGATGGCGAAGTAATGAAAGATATACACATACGGTCCCCTATAAGCACAAATCAAATCAGACAGCATGATCATTTAAAGAAAAGCAGCATTGTGGGACCAAATTCAGAAGAAGGACAGGCTAAAGGGGATGAATTTAACAAGTTGTCAAATCACAGGGCCCAAAGTGTGAACTTGTTTGCTTGGTTCTCCACCCTGCAGCCCCCCCCCCCCCTCATGCTGTGCTTCTCTGTCCCCCTTGACCTTTCCAGGCATCGCTGGCCCACAGACTTCTGTGCTCTTTATCTCCAGTCCTCATACCCGTCTTAGACATAAACACTGTGTGAGTCACCCACCCGTGCTCTTGCTCACTCACTCAGTCTCTCTCGCGCTCTCTCTCTCTCATACACACACACACACACACACACACACACACACACACACACACACACACACACACACACACACAGAGTACACGCTCATTTACTCACACTCACCCAAGCTCACATTCCCTCATATACCAACACGCACACAATAGAGCCTAGATGTAGGATATGCCACATGATTGAAGCTCTTTAGTGTATGTACAGTGTGTGAAACAGTGTGGGCATAATGCACATTTGGTGAAACAGGCAGAGCACAAGTCTTGTAGGCCCAGATTGCTCTGCTCTCTGAGCTCAGAAGAGTTGGTGTTGCAGGGGGACATGCAGGGATGCGAGGTGAAAGGGTTTCATGTTCTAAACTAAAAAGGGCAGTGTGGGAGGGAGAGAAAGAAGATACGAGCACAGACTGAAGAACTGAAAGAGGTGTGTGTGTGTGTGTGAGGCACTGACCACTGGAAGTGATGTGTAAGCTTCGAATGTTTATTTCTATGACAACACCACAAACACTCCCATACACAGCGCTCATCCTACATGCTCACACACTTCTTGCATTCTTAAGCCCCATATAATTGATTGCTGTAGTCATAAGACTGACTTGAGGTTATGTTTCATTGGTAAGTCAAAACTCGGAGATGCTGGATGCCTCTGCTCTTAGTAGGAAGTTACTGTTTTCACTAATGAGCACCAAATCCAGAGGGCGCTTACTCACGGGTGGGGGTGGGGAGGGGTTCAGAAAGACATTAAACTATCACTACTTTTAAAATGCGGCATCCACCCCATGCTTACTTTTATATTATCAGTGCCGTTCCTCTGACTTGGGCAGCTCAGCAGTGCCAACAGGCAGCACCAGCACGGCCTTTGGCCTTTACTATGGTTACAGTCCCAGAGCTGAAGAGAGCCGTCCCTCCCACTACTGCTGCCGCCGCCACAACTCGTGACGTGTTGACTCTTCCCCTCAGCATGCTGACAAAGTCACTTTGCGCTCAACTTCCTGCGGTGTGTGTTTGTGTGTATACACTTCTGCTAAAGCATTGCTCAATCGTTGCACTGACACATTTGCCTTCTCTGAATTCACAGTGATTCCACAGTGTCCAGTGACATGTCTTGCCTGTTCAGTACTTTTTTGGCATGTTTTTTGTAACTGACTTCACATTTAGGGGAAGTGTGGTAACAGCCATGGTACAATGATGGAAATATGTCTGTGTATTAATCATAATGCGTTGTAATGGGGTCTTGATTATTGGAATTATAACAGAGTTCTGCTTGCATTTTGGTTAGGTGCCTGTGTGACTATTCCTGTCATCTGTGCTTTGTGCTCTTCTGCCTCTGTTTCTGTACTTCTCTTCTTCAGATCTCTTTTCCACCACATATTTGTCAGCTGTCTCATTTATTGTAGAACAAGACTGCCCCCAGGTGGACGTAGGTTTAGTCTGTGCGACTTGCGCGTTCTGAGCTCAGCTCGCTACCGAAAGCAACTTTCATCCATGGCAGATCAACATCTGCTGCCATTCATGCAAATGTACATAATAAGAGAGCAGCAAATGAACACAGATTCACTCCTCAAGGTGAACGGAATCCAGGTTCCTCAGATTAAACTTGTCATCTCCAAGCGCACTGCCACGGTGTCTTTGTTTTTTCTGAGATGTGTATTAATAGCAGTGTTATCGCTTTCTTTATCTTGGATAATAATTACATTAGAGATGCTTGACCTGCCATGTGTATTCTAGCATCCACAGAACACTGCATTGCAGCATCACTATAACAGTTGCTGAGGTTGGGGTGGGGGTGCGGTGTCTACAGGTCACAAAAGTGGCGTGAAGACCGGTACCCACGCAGCTGCTGCCATGGCAACAGGGAACGGGATCTGATGGCATTTTAATTGGACGGAGCAAGTGATGGGTAGGAAGGACTTGGTAACCCCCACAAACGCTGCTTTTCAGGGCAGCAAGAGCAGAGAAGAGGGATGTGGTGAGAAGTGGGAGGATTACACAAACACACGCTTTGTAGCTTCAAGTTACCGCCTTTGTCCACTCATTCGTGACCCTCTCTGTAGGAGTTGCTGTATGAGCATTTGTGGGGCTCCTAGCAGTTGTAGCAATAGTAGCTGTCGTAGTAACCATAGCAGCAGTGGTGGTGTTACCTGTTGTAGGAGCAATAGGAGTAGCCCTAGTTTTGCCTGTAGCCGCATAGTAGTGGCTCTCGTGCCTGTAGCAGCAACTTAGCAGTGGGCCTTGTGTCTTTATTAGTGCCATAGTAGTGGCTCTCATTCCTGTATTAGCAGCGTAGTAATGGCTCTTGCATCTGTAGTAGCAGCTTAGTACTGGGCCTTGTACCTGTAGGGCCAGCATAGTAGTGGCTCTTGTACCTGTACTATCAGCATATTAATGGACCTTGTGCCTGTAGTAACAACATGGTAAAGGATCTTGTACTTGTGTTAGCAAGATAGTATGGGCCTTACACCTTTATTTGCAGTACAGTAGTGGGCCTTGTAATAGCAGTAGTGCAAGCAGATTTAAACCACAGAGGAATTGCTAGTTTGGATTACATTTCTCTTTGAATTAATTTTATTTTTATTTTATTATTCAGTGTGACCCGAGAGGGGAGTGCAGTACAAGGCAGCCTTACTTAATTCTCTTCACTAGTTTTCCATGGGCATAACCACCCGAACACATTTAACTGTTGAAACAGTGTTGTGTACAATGAACTTTTACCATTACTCCTTCAATATTTGATAATATTAACGTGTGTGTGTTTATAGTTTTCCCTTTAGTTGCAGTGCAAACGTCTTTATTTCCAGCTTCATTTCTCTCAAATGACAACAGCCTAGATATTTTCCTTATTATTAAATTATTTATGACTCGAGTGGTTCACCGAGTCAAAAATTTGTTACCAACGGTGACACACAAATCATCATTTAATCCAGTACATTCTGGATTTGCAAAAGTTAGCAACTTGTTTACTACTGGTGAGAGAGCCGCTCTCCTGTGAGATGGTGTTGCTTCCTCTGTCCTGATTGGCTGCTGACTCCCTGCTATGAGCCAATTAGACCCTCCCACCATTGTGTGTGTCTCTGATTGGCAGCTGAGCTCAACAATCCAGCTTCTTGACACGTAATTTGCCAGACAGACAGAGGGCATGCTGAGGTTCTCTGGATGGTGATCAGTTCTGTGTGATCTTTAGGGCAAAGTGTTCATAAATTTTAGTGTACATTTCATATATCCTGGGGTAAAAAAAAAAAACAAAAGTGAAGGTCTGCATTCTAAAGTGCTAAATTTTTTTGCCCCTTCGGTTCATGTTTTTAAACATCTGACTTTTTTGTTGTTCTACCACTCTTCTTCCCATAAGAGAAGTTCTGTTTTTGCCACTTGCTTTCCCTCTGTGCTCCTCCTTCTCCTACCCCCCCTCACAGAATGACTCTCGATCTATTTTTACTCTCCTGACTCCCTCTTTTTTCCCTTCCCACCCATTTTCTCCTTTGCTTTCCAACCCTCTCCCACTCCATTTATGATCCCCCATGTGTATGTGTGTGCAGGTTTCCCTGTGATTCACACTTCAGTTCACCATGTGCCCAAGTACGTAATGCAGATGTGCATCTGCGTATTTGATCGGTGTGCATACATCTGAGTGTGTCTGCCTAATATCTCTGCGTCTGCATTCTGGATTTGGGGAACGTTAATATGAGGCACTGAATTGTCTTGTTATTGTAGAAAATGACATCAGCACTCAGTGTAAGGCAGCCCCCTCATCCCTACAACCCCCCCCCCAAGCAATGGCACAGGGTGGAACCGAGTCTGAGATGCACTGTGTAAACAACTTGATTATTTAACAGCCATTGCTTCAATATACATACACACGCCAAAAGTACTAGTGTGCCAAGTGTTCATATTACTTTGCGTGTGCAGTAAAATAGTCTGCAAGTCTACAGGTTTTGTGTCTGGATATGTAAGTAGGCCATCCGGGATTGGCTATTAATAGAATACTATGGGTTTCACACGACTCGCATGTCAGTTTTTGCAAAACTTGCTGATGATTGTCCTACAGAAAAATCTGTGATGCTTAGTGAACTGACATAATCATCATACTTATGCTCAGCTTCTAGGATTGTTGTTCAACTGTCTTTAACAGTGGCCACCAGACATCCTTAGCAGCTTTTTTGTCACATTTTTTGTAGAAGTTTATAAATGTTGGTTTTTTTCTTTAAGTCCAAGTTTAATATGGGTTTAAAGGAGCCTCGTAAATGGTAGATGCTGCGTATGCTTGTTGCGGAGTTTTTAGTGCCTGTGGTCAGGTTTGCGTTCAGAAAAACCCCAAAGCATGACGAAGGATGAGATTACTAGTGAAATCAGCAGGGGGGGGATACTTGATGTAGACAGTAAACATTTTATTCTATGATTGTCACATTTTTACAATCTTGTATATTGTATACATCACATGGTTTACAAAGTGTTACTCTGACAGTTCTTAAACTTACAAATTATACTATGTTTGTGTCAAGACACCGTTGACAACAGTATATGTTATGAAGATATTGATAATGATATTGTTAAAGTTCGATGCACGTTCAGTTCCAGTTCGATAGGGAACTCGTTCTTCTGTCTACATTAATATTTGGAGTGGGTGGGTGTTGTTTGTCCCTTTTTGACATGGGAATAAATTTCACAGTGTTTGACTAGGAAAGTCAAACATCACTTTATTTAATAATTTAGAATACGGTCATCAAATTAAGGTCAGAATGTGTGAGGAAGTAAAATTATTCAAAATATTTGTTTTTAGCAGTACCCTTTGAAAATGGTGTGTGAAAATGTGTGCAACAATGCTAGGCCATAATAATACAGCGCCCTCGGTCCTTTAACGGTCACAGCAAGTACAGTCTTCATAGTGTAGCCCAGCCTCTTTGGGCGGGACCTTCTCCTGCTACTTGTGTCAAGCGATTTGTTGTCCTAGATCCTTGTAGACGGGCCTGATTGGTGCGCTCTGCTGTCGACATCGAGTAAACGTTTAAGCTGCTCCAATAAAGACGACTTTTGGGCGTGGTTATGTTAATTATGTCAGCAGTAGGAGTCAGGTTGTTTTCACGATCCAATAGGTAAGCGCCAACAGCAACGTCACAACGGGACCGATGATCTCAGCAACCAATGTGCAACCTTGGCCTAATTTTTTATTTGATTATTAATATTTAGAAACTCTCGTTCAAGTCAGCAGCCAGTAAGCGCTTGAGAACTAGCGCGAATGTGATTTGCATATGACTGACATTCCACTGCATATGTAGGCCAATTAGAGACGAGAGCGACGAAATGACGGGAGGTTGCATGGACCAATGGCGAGGCAGAAATGAAGTGGCCGGGGCGGAGCTGGGTTGGGCGAGGTTGAGAGCGAGAGGGGGCAGCCTAGTTTACAACAGGAAAAAGAGGGAGGGAGGGAAAGAGAGAAAGAAAGAAAGGACGAGCGAGCGAGAGAGGAGGAATCGAGGGGAAGAGTCGAGTTCAAGTGAATGATGTTGTGATACAACGACTTTTACTATGAAGACTCGCTGAGCTTACGGAGCGGAGTGCGTGGCTGCGAGCACGCTGAGCCCGGACGGACCTGCTACGGGCGAATGTCGTCGGACTTGACGGCTCTTATTATAATCATAGGAAGCGGCCGTGTGCGCGGCTCTGTATCAGAGCATCTCTCTCTGGTTCTTCGTCTCTCTTCTTTCGCTTTTTGAGAAATCACATCCTTCTCTCCAGCCAAGAGCGGCCAGCGATTCGACTATGCGCCTCTGTTCCCTGTCACACGGATTGAGATTTGCCACCCGTGCCGTTGCTGCTGACATCGTCCGTGCGCTTTTTTCGCGGCGGTATTTTAGTGTGTTTTTCCCTCGGAGGAGGTAGAGGTTAGGGTGTGTGAGTGAGTGAGAGAGAGACGAAGGAGGAGGACGGGGGGGGGCGAAGGTGGTATTTAAAAAAAGAGAAGTCGGGATAGAGCAGTTAGCTGAGCAGCTAGTTAGAAAAATGAAAGATTTCGTGATGTAACGACGGAGGGCTGCATTTACACAGCAGTCGCGGTCGAACTTGTGTTTTGTTGCACTAACGGACGAAGGCGTTTCTCAGCTTTAACAAATAGCTCCTCTTGTCCGTATGAGGCTTCTGGGCTCTTGGTTCATCTGTCGTTAGATCTCGACCGAGCAGCATGTACTACAAGTGTCTGCGCCGATTCACTTTAATTTCATCAAGTGATTCTGAGCAGCAGATACGAAGTGAGCAGGTGGCGGAGCATCACCCACTTTCTCATATTGTTCAGTTTTGCGTTTCAGTCTTGCTGCTGCTCGTTTAGTATTAGCTGCACAGGCTCAGGTCTCTCTGTAGTGGTCAGGCGTAGCACTTATTGGCCATTTGATCGTATGGGTGTACATTACTGAGGAGTAATCTGCAGGTTTATGAATTATTGGCCGCCTGGGTTAAGGCAACCCGTGTCGGACATGAGAAGAGTCCCGCTGCTTGCCTGTGGAGCCGCGGGAGCGAGTTCGGGTGCGCGGTCAGGGGCGTTCCCGAAGGGACGGGCCAGTTCGCAGCGCTGCTAGCGAGGGATCCCCGTTTCCCCTTAAAGCCTAACAAGCGTCTTTTAACGGCCTTGGCAGAGTTCGACACTTGTGTCTACTGCACCCTGCTAGAGTAACACGGTTTACTACTTGGCGGAGCTGACTAGTACACACACAGCTGGTTTAATCAAGTCAACGTGAGAACCAAAATAGTAAAAAAAAAAAAAAATCAGTGATTTCAACAGTGGAAGTCGTAGGAACAAAGTCACAGATGTGTGACGTTCAGCTGAATGTTTGGCTGCTTCACTGTGCTGTCGCGCTCATCTTCCTGCGGAGTGATGCATCCAGTCCGGTACCTGTAGTGCCCGCTGGCACGAAACGCTGCTTTCTGTACACTTTCAGCACCAACAGTCTTAATTTGTAGTATAGTCTGGTTACACTGAGGACATTTTTATTTCTACCGACGCTCTTAATGGCCACGGGCAGCCAGCAGCTCGGGTCGCTGCGACTGGGAATCTACGTCGTCAAATCCACTCGGCTTCCTGACAATTGAGCCACAGCAACCAAAGACGCCTACTTCATATGCAATGTGTTGTTTTGAAAAGGAAAAGATTTAAGATTCGTTGTAACCTTTAAACAGTTCCGCTGTCCAACGCTTTTGATTTTGGACTGAGCAAAACGTGGCTCGCAGCGCGCCTTAGCTCGGCCGAGGGCGCTACACAAACCCGGGGATGAAGAAGAGGCCTAGAGAGCGCGTCCAGCGAGGCGGCCAAATGTCCGTGTAAACAAAAAGGCGAAAGGAACAAAAAGTGCCCGAGTGGACGCAAATCGAGGCCACGCCAGTTCACTTAAGGTCGAAGCGAGGATGGCGCCGATGCAGCTGACCTAGAGCGGAGCTGCTCCGACTCAACGAGCTGGCGGCGGCGGCTTGGTCTCCTCGTTGCTAATGAGTCGCTAGCCGTGCGCCGCGCTGCGGAGTCGCCGAGGAGCAGTGACGACGGAGCCACATGGTGTGAGAGACGGGGTGCGTTAAATGCCGCCCCGCGCCTTCCGGGGAGCCGACAGACATCCATATTTTGCACGAAAAGTAACGGGAAGCCACGCACGCGCGGCGGCGGAGCCCTCGTCCTTGTGAGACTGTTCGCTGCGCGGGATGTGCGCGACTTGGACCGCTCGTGTTCCGCAGCCCGGACTTCCACACGTCTGCTCGTCGAAAGGGACAAGAGAGGAACGCTAGCGACACACTTTTGTACATGTCAATTGCATCGTTTTGTACTTTTTACGTATGTGCGTAAAGTAATAACCAGAGGAGGACTCGTTCCAGCATGTTTTCGTCAGACAGCCCTCAGTACCTGCGGCCGGGACTGAGTATGTTCGGTTAGTATCACTGCTCCTCCCCGCCGGTCTCCCGGACACACGTGTGTGCTCTCCCCGAACCTTTGCTCATTTTATAGCAAAAGTACATTGAATGCTTCCTCTTATTTATGAGACAACTGAAAGGTATTAGCGCTTGGGGACGAAGAGAATCGAGAAACATGATGGGCTAGCAGCGTACATCTCAGCTGCTGGCTGGCCATGATCTGCATTAAAAAGGTATGGAAGAAGGTCAGTAGGCGGCGCAATGGTTAAAAAGTGGCCACAAACTGGCCAATGCTGGGTCAAGTCCCGGGAGTGACGCTGCTCTTGTAGATAACTGAGAAACAAGGTTATTAAACCGAGGTAGTTGACTTGCATTTTTCTGCGTGTGCATAAAGGAACTCAAAGCCGTGAGGGCCTAAGTGTTGGGTTAACCAGCACACCATCGTACAGATGCCACGCCAGGTGGTACTGGTGCCCTCCAGCACTTGGGCTATGTCTTCGGGACTGCGTTCAAATCTCGCTCGGTGTGTGCACAGTTCGCATGTTCTCCCCGTTTTTGTGTGGGTTTTCCTCTCACAGTCCAAAGGTTTCAGGTGAACTGGGGAGTTTAAATTCCTCATTGTATGGCTGTGTGGCTGAATTCCATTGTTTAGCTGTATGAAAACTGGGTAAATGACTGTAGGTGATGTGGAATTTCTAGCGTTTTAAGTTGCCTTGGGCAACAGTGTCAGCTAAATAACACAAACCCTAACCCTAACAAATTTAAACTTCATTTTGTCACAGAATAAAAATGTGATTTTTTTTTTTCCTAAATCACATGCCCTGATTTTAAAAATGAAAATCTAAAATGTCTTTCATTTTTGTGTAGAATCAAAATGTAAATATTAATCTAAAAATATCACAATTATCTACCAAAGCTTGAGGCACATAAATATCTCATTTTCATTGAATTATGTAGAAAATGATGCTGTGGTGTACGATATTAAAAGTCCTCTGTCATGCGTAATACATTTTCCACATGTGACTGTAGTTCTGTAGTCCTATAGGTTATAAAATGCCTAGCATTTTTAAAAACCCTTTGTAGAAGCTTTTCATTTGTACCTGGGTTCCGAGACGTCCAGAAATCGGCCTGCATGTTTGATGTATCTTTTCTCCGTTGCAGAAATATTCAGCTCTTTCTCCTCGTTCCTCCTTCCTAGCACCCAAGTTGTGTGGAAAGAAATCAAATGAAAATGTTCAAAAAAGTGTCTTAAGTTTCAACCATATGTTCAAGCTGACAGTAATTTTGAGCCTTAACAGCAAGCACAAGAGGGACTGCATCAACTTTACACATTTTTACATAGAACAATTTACTGATGCCTTTACATGAACAAAAGAGGCTATTACTTTTGCAATAAGAACTTGTATTTCCCTAAGAATCGCATACGGAGAAAAGCTGTGCTGAGTTTAAGACTAATGTGGTATTGAACTGTGTATTACCTTACTGAAAACGTGGCAGCTGCCCCAGAAGATGCCAGGGAGTCCTGTAGAATGTGATAAACTTTGTTTTAGATGGCTATAGTGAACAGAGGAATAATCTTGGCATTTAGTAAGTGCAAAGTTTTTTAATGCAACATTAATGAAAAGGGAGTCTGACAATCTGTTTTTGGTTACATGCATGTTTTTTCAACATTCACTCTAAGGTAACATAAGAACGGATAACACCGAGTACAACTGTGTGGCAAATATTCAGTCTGCACAAATGAATTCACCACGTTGGGTATAAAATTTCCATACGAGCACAGCAAGCTTGTGTTATTATTCTTAGCATTCATACGGTTTACAATTAAGGATGGTTTGTTTATGTGTGATTGCTCGTACATCTGTGGTTATGTGATTTTGACTGTAATGTGTGTGTGATGTTTATATTTTTGTAAATGGGAATAATAAATCTTCCCTCTCTGCAGTGTGGACCAATGTGGAACCCAGGTCAGTGCCAGTTTTTCCTTGGCATTCATTGGTCCCCTTCCTGGCTCCCAGCCAATCAGATTCATCAGCCCAGCCTGCTGAGGGCCAGCAACCTGTCAACCATCCCCAAACAGCCAGTCAGAACAAAGGTAAGATTTAATATGTTTGGGGAAAACATTGCCAATGAATTTAAAATACATTAAAATACATTACTGTCCAGCTCTGTGTAACTGTAATAGTGATTATGCAATGCCGGTTAAATGGTAACACATTAAATCAAGAACACGTGACAATTTTTGTGATTGAATTTAACTGTTCTGTACCACCTAAACACCAGTTCCTCAGTCAAACGTGGCTGAAAACCCAGTGGCAGCACTTGCTTCTAATTTATGTGACTAACATTGTTTCCTTTGTTCCTCTTTTTTTTTTTTTAATCGGATGTTCTAGTTTTTGTATGCAGTTAAATCTCCTCTCCTTCTCTGACAGAATCACACAGTGGCACAGTGTTGGAGAACGATGCGAATGTGGCAGCCCCAGCCCACGAAAGAGGACCTCCGTCTCGTCCTACGCCGTCTGCAGATGATCCACCTGCAGATAGGGAGAGGGAAAAGGAGCGGGATAGGGAGAGAGACAGGGAACCTGAAAGGGAGAGGGGTGATAGTGAGACGGAGAGCGATGTGGATGATCCGTATGTATTTTTTTGTTGGCAGTTCTTTGCTACTGTCGATATTTTTACTAAGTCTTTTAGCTTAAAGCTGTGGGTGTAAATATACTTGCCCACTAAACAAGGAAAAAAGTATGCGCTGATCCGGGCTGTGTTCCTGGTGCTGTGTTTATAAGTGTTGGTTTTATTCATTTCTTCCTGTGAAGCACAATTAATGTAAGGACAATGCATGTGCTTTTACACTGGCAATACCTACGAGGCTGTTTAGACCAAAGCCGTAAATATGGCGGCATCTTGCTCGCTTTGCAGGTTCCTTCCAGGTGTGCTCCAAGAACCGCCATTATCTGTATCCCCGGTGAAGAGGCGCACCCAATCTCTCAGTGCCCTACCGAAAGACAGTGACAAAAACAGCCCTGGCAAGGTTTGTAGGGCTGATGCCTTTGAGGGGCTCTTCCTTGCATCTTCCATTTTTCCTTTTCTTCACGGTCCTGCTTGAGCCTAACCTTATTTTCATAGTGTTGTTTACTGCCCTTTGTTATTTATTATTAAATGTTCTCAGTTCTTGCCCCCAATAAAATTTACCATATGGCTGTCCCTCAGAGAGAGAAGGACCACATTCGACGGCCGATGAATGCATTCATGATTTTCAGCAAACGGCATCGGGCACTGGTACACCAGAGGCACCCCAACCAGGACAATCGTACGGTCAGCAAGATTCTTGGAGAGTGGTGGTATGCGCTGGGCCAAAAGGAGAAGCAGAAGTACCATGACCTTGCCTTTCAGGTGCAGATACATTACTTCTCTTGTAAGAATTGATGTTTGCAGTGGTATAGGCAAGATGAACGCACATATCTGCAAGCATCCGTTTTATTGCTTCGATATTTGTGCACAAACACTTATTTTGAAGGGAAGCCTGCTTGGAATGTCTCGCATCATTCTGATTCCTGCTGCTGGTCTGTCCTTGATCTAGTCCATTTCCTGTTTCTCCACCCTTTCTTTGCCTCCATCTGGCTCCTTACTACCATGTTCTTTTTCACACCCAAGGTGAAGGAGGCCCATTTCAAGGCCCACCCAGATTGGAAGTGGTGTAACAAAGACCGGAAGAAGTCCAGCTCTGAAGGACGAGGAGTTCCTGGAGGCAAAGACATGCGAGAGCGTAGCATGTCTGAGACCACTGGTAAGGCGGCACTGGGAAGACAAGTCTGAACGTTTCTGCTGTTGTGATAAGTAGACTTGACATTGTAAGATGTTTTGAGCACTGTAAAGCAAGTTTCATGATGTGCTTTCTTTAATCTCCCTCCTGACAGAACCTCCATCAGTGTCCTTAGGGGTCGATCTGAAGGGGGTGGGGCCTGGTTTGGCAGGTGTGGCTGAAAGGAATGTGGGGGAGGGGCCTGTAGGACAGCTCCCTCGTCCACGAGCATTCTCCCAGAGTGCGGTGCAGAGCCTGGAGAGAAGTGAGAGGGGTAACACCCAGGCACTGGCTGAGCTGGCCCAGGTATGGGGTTTCCCTGTCCTTATCAAGTCTTTATTCCTTTCTTCCTCAGCAAATGTCAGTCTGCATTTTCACTGTTGATTCTACTTCAGCGTTTATGCTCTGTCCCCTTTTCAGATGTGTGGAGATGGAGGTGGGCAGTTTTCAGGGCGCCCTCCACAGCTTTCTCGGTCTCAGCGTGGGGTAAGCGAGGACATGACAAGTGATGAGGAGCGCATGGTCATATGTGAGGAGGAAGGTGATGATGATGTCATTGGTGAGTTTGGTATGATGTAATTGTCATGATGTCATTGTGGCTTCATCTTTTTAATTTAGGGTTTGTTTTTTTCCCTGGTCTAAGTCACTCCCTTTCTCTGCAGAGGACTCGTTTACTAGCAGCTCAATTGATTTGAAGTGTAAAGAGCGAGTGACAGACAGTGACAGTGAGAATGGCTCTGGGGATGAGGCGGACCGCAAGGTACCTGTCTTGCTGTCTGCCTTTTAATTTAGTCTCTTCATTTCTCTGTTGCACTGGAAGAGCTTTTCAGACACTCTGTTTGAATAGGCTTTCTCCATCTCCTCCACAGCGTGTTTTTGCTCCAGTGATTTGCTCTTCATCCTCACCATCATCTTCGCTGCCGTCCTCCACGCTCGGAAGGAGTTCGTCCCTCTCCTCCTACCCCACAAAGCGCTATAGTGAAAGTGGTGGCAACAGCTCAGAGCGCAAGCGGAAGCGAGGGCTGGACAGTGGAGGGGGTGGTGGTCCTGGGGCCAGCGGAGGACCCAAGGAGGGCATAGGAGCTGGAGAAGGAGGGATGGCACACTCTCTATCACTGTCCTCTTCCAACCAGTCTGTGATAACCAGCTCAGTCACCAGCGCCCCACCCCCTTCCTCTACAGCTTCCCTGGGCCTGACCCCACTGCTGGGCATGGGCACAGTAAGGATGGCATCAACAGTGGTGACCAATGTGGTACGGCCAGTGGTCAGCACGCCTGTCCCCATCGCCAGCAAGCCCCGAGAGGGAGGAGCTGCCTCCAGCCCTTTGCCCCCAGACAGGAAGCCCGCCCCGCCACAACCACAACAGGCCCAACTGCTGATAGGAGCAGCTGGAGGAGGAGGCGGGGCAGCCACAGGGGGTGGGTACTACTCCTCATCCTCCCCTAATCCCGTAGTCACTGGGACATCGGGGGGCGGGCAAGGAGGGCTGGTAACCAATTTAGTTTTGGGAGGCACTTTCCCTGCCCAGCTCATCACCCCACCTCAGCCCTCACCTCACCCACTGCCTGCCCCTGCTCACGGCCATAATAACGGCCCCTTGCCCCTCTCCTTGCTTCAGCCCCAGTTTCTCCCTGCTCCTTCGCTGGCACCCTCATGTGGGGGTAAAGCAATCACGCAAGTGCAGTACATTCTGCCCACCCTGCCTGCCAGCACCAACCCCAAGAGCCCCACCCCTCAGCAGCCAAACCAGCAAACCAGTGTCTTCACCCTGCCCTCAGCCCCACCTGCAAATGTCTCCTTGGCCAATGGAAAGCAGTCAGGGACGGGGCCAGTGGCAGGATATGCGTCAAGCCCAGCAGTGGGAGTGGTCAGCCCTGGAGCCAGAGGTGAGGGAATAGTAGTGAGACGTACAATCAGATGTTTTACAGAGGAGTCCCCATGTTAGGTTTTGGCACTATAGCCTATTTTTCTATTACTAATACTGTTAGTTAAAAAAAAAAAAAAAAAATTGCATTACGTCAATGTCTGTAGTACCATATGTTGAGTATACAATTGAATATATAGAGGATTAGCTATTAAACTTGTAGGTCATAGATCAGTGATGAAAAAAGAGGCGTCAGTCTTTGCTCGTAAAGACTGTTCATTTCACGTTCTTTGAAGGTAAGAAGTTGGCAGTTGGAGAAACGTTGAAGAATGATGTAACAATATAAACAATGTTGACAGAAAATCTTGCCTTGTTTTGTTCAGTGCAAACCCAGTCCCCAGGCTTGCAGGGCAAGATGTTGGTTCCAATGGCAACTGTGAGAACAGCACAAGCCAACAGTCAACAGTTTCCTCTGGTGGCTCCCACACTTCCAGTACAAAATGGTGCTCAGCCGGCAAGCAAGGTGAGATGTTGAGATAATGGGGAAGTGGCTTAGTAGGCCAATATGTCACTGTTACCTATGTTCGACATATATAGGATTTGTTTGTGATGTGTACACCAATACTATAGCTATACATAATACCTACAGATTACTAGCCCCTGTTTTGTGACCCATCTGTTACACTCTTGTCTTTTGGACAGATCATCCAGATTGCCCCCATGCCTGTTGTTCAATCCCAGCTCCCATCTGGAGGGGCAGTGCATCCGGGTAGCCCTTTTCCTGTTTCCATGGGGACGGCCACCGTGATGGCTCCAGGCTCCGCCCCCTCACAGACTGTATTGCTGCCACCCCCTCCCACAAGGTTCTGGCATGGCTGCTGCCCACTCACACCTACACATTCGTACAACCGTTTTGCGTACTTTGTACTCTAGCTAATGTTGCAAAAACCTTCCTTTGTTTCTTCAGGATCACATACGTTCAGTCTACTCCAGGGGTTCCGGCCCCTTTGCCTTTGGTATCTACAACGACCGGGTCCTCCACACAGCAGGCCCCTCCTCCTGCTGGCTCAACGTACGTGCCTCCGCCCCTGGCTACTCTGGGATTCACTGCCATCGCGCCCCCTGGCCAGACTTTGGTACAGCCCCTTATTGCAGGTCAGCACAAATGCACAACACTAAGTTATAACACTAATTTAGAAGCTGTTAAGCTTACTTTAATTTATTTATCATTTAATTTATCAGTTACACTCTCTTTTCTCTTTTGCTTCAGGTCAGCCTCCACTGCTGGCTCCTGCTCAGTCACCTAACTGTCCTCCACTGCCGTCTTTATCTGCCCCTGCCACTGGAGGTGGAGGGCAAATTGTTACTGCCATATACCCTCCTCCTAGTGTCACTGTAGCCACAGTGCCCCCGAGTGTCATGTATACCGTCTCCAGCCCCTCTGCCCTTTCCCAACATATCCTGCCAAAGCACACGCTCACCCCACAGACACAGACGCAGTTGCAGAGCCAGACAGAGAGGCAGGCACACACCCAACACCATGCAGACAGACAACCCCATTCCCAGTCACATGCACAGACTGACAGGTACACAGAGGTTCAAACGTTCACGCAGATTGACAGACAGGCAGAGAGACAGTCTCACTCACAGCCCACTAGTAAGCCCAGTGGTACCTCAGTGACGACCTCAACAGGGTCAGGAACATCCCTGCAGGCTAGCAGTCCTTCCACATCCTCACATACTGGTAAGAATATTTCGCTTTTTTGTTCTGAACCCTTGGGTCCTTACTTTGCTTACTTCCCTGTACCCGTTTTTTATGCGCATTTTTTCCTTTTTCCCTAGCAGGCAGTGCTCCAGGAACCCCCAAGTTACCCCCTGGTCAGACAAGGACTCAAAAAGTAAAAGCTGCAGTTGCCAGTATCCCTGTGGGAAGCTATGAAGGAGGAGGGCGAGGGAAGGAAAGGGACCGAGAGAGGGAGAAGGAGAGAGAGCGTGAGAAGGAAAGCTCCAGTGGTGGCTCCAGTAGCCGTTTTTCCTTTGAGACCGAGCGAACCGGGGACAGCAGCTCTCCCATGCCCCATGCTGGTGACGAGGGGTCTTCTGATGGACCCTCGGAGGGCCACAGCACTGGCGAGAGCTCCTCAGGACGCAGCAAGGAGGGAGGCCAGAAGGAGGTACGATCATTCCCACGTTCACAGCCAACATCAGTGGCTTTCCATTTTCATAGATCTCAGAGTATTAGTAAGTCATTGTATGACTGCGTTCAGTCTCATGACTGGGTTAAAAATGAATTTCCATTTTAGTATACATTTCTGCTTGAGTAACTGGGTTCCTTCGTTTCATAAAATTTTAGTTTGCCTAACGTCTGGATCATCTTATTTCCACAAGTATCCAGTACTTATGTTAACAGTAAGGGAATAAAATACCTACATGTTAATATATCCTTGCCAACTTGAGTGTGAATTTGGTTCTGTATAGTGCATTGCTAGATGTGTTATATCATCACAATTAAACTAACCAAGTCTGTTATGTGAAGTGATATTAAGTGTTGCTGTTACTGTAGACCTGAGGTCCTTTTCACCCACTCACTCCCTCACATTTCTCTTGCATTCACTCTTTCTCTTTCACTCGCCTTTTCTGTCTCGCTCACTTTTCAGGCGGGATGGCGGGATTCCCTCCCTTCTTCTCCCTTGCCACCTCCCCCAGGGTCAGACCCTGCTCTCCCACCTCCGCAGAGCGACAAGGATGCCCCTCCCCTCAAGAAGGTTAAGGCCCGCCCACCGCCTCTAAAGAGGACCTTTGACTCTGTGGACAAGTGAGTAATCATTGAATAAAAAATATTTGGTACACTTGGCTGTATTCCCTCTAAAATATTCAAATTGGAGGCCTTTCAAAAATTAGTTTTAGTGATTATTGACCAGCGGACAAAAAAAATCAGCATAAATATTCTTGACATTGACATTTATTTAATTAACCAACACTTTCCACCAAAGTGACTAAACTACTTGTTAAACTACTTAAAACAATTTACCCATTTATACAGCTGGGCAACTTTTAATCCATCAGTGTTAGGTATGTGTCTTGGTCACTAGGTTAGTACTATAGCAGGAGGTGGGATTCAAACCTGGGTCTTTTGACTGCAAGGTGGCAGCTGTAACTCCAGTGCCGTCTGCTGCCTATATGTGTATCGCACTGGGATGCAAAACAAAAGCAGCAAACATTTCTTAGAAAGGATAGAAGCAGAAACCCCAACCATGTCCTAGAATTGTGAGTGATGTGAACAGGCAGTTCAGGGACCTTGCATTTCCATGACAGACAGACGATCAGTAAGTCCTTAAGGAGAGGAGAAGAGTGGGCGAAGGAGGCGTGGCCCTCAGTTTCACGCTGTAAACCAAAGTCCTTGTGCTTTACCTTTCATATGTAAACACTTGAGAAAACAAAAACCTCAATAGAAATTTACAAAACAATTGAGTTTTTCAAGAGGCTTGGACTTGAACTCATAAAATTTCCAGTTTCTCTACAAAGCAGTCATTTTGCAAGTATTTATTACAAGCACAATAACAAAAGAGACATTGTTTAAGTGCAGAGACGTTCACATGACCAGATTGTGGCTCCTGATTGGACCTGAGTAAAATGGCCCCCCTTGACACTTGGGGGCCTTCTAGAAAGCAAGCACAAATATAAAAGTAAGATTATAGAGGCATTAAAATATTAAGATCTGCCTCACTAAGTCATTAACTTCATAGATCTCTCAGCTGTGTATCACATCAAGGCCACAGTTGTTGTTACAGCAGTTTTGTACCCACATTATGGTTAGTACTCATCTGATTAATTCAATTCATGACTAATTTGAAAATGAAGATGGTATACACAGTGTGCGCAAAAAATTGTTTTAATCTGTGTTGCTCCCACAGAGTTCTCTCAGACGTTTACTTTGAGGAGCGCTTTGCGGAGCTGCCTGAATTTCGCCCCGAGGAGGTGCTCCCTTCTCCGACACTGCAAAGCTTGGCCACGTCTCCTCGAGCAATCCTGGGCAGTTACCGCAGGAAGAGGAAGAACTCAACTGGTAAGTGTGGGAGGTCTGGCAGTGGACAGTTGATGCGGGGAGGAGAGAACAGTGAGCCAGCAAACATACAGGATTGTAAAGAACAAAAGCTCTGTCATTAAGACTGGAATTTGAGTAGCGACACCTTGGAAATTACACCCATGTCCATTGGTGGCAACTAAACATCAGTAAGTGAGAACATACAACCTTTTTTGTTTTTGACTTTCCAGTGGGTGTCAGATGCATACATGCACAAAAAAACCATAGTGTAGTCTTTACACACTTGAGGCAATTTAGTGTCACCAGTTCACCTGACACACATGTCTTTGGATTGTGGAAACCCGAGCACCTGGAGGAAATGCATCCATATATTAAGAGAACACGCAGACTCCACAAACACCGTGCGGGATTTGAACCCATAGAAACAGAGCCCTGCAGCACCTGTACTACCCACTGGAACGGCATGCAATATAAGCAACACAAACAAGCGGGTTTTGAAAATGTCCAGAGTAGCTACAATATTCTGGACTTAGAGTTCTAAATTTTAAGTCTGTGGCAAAAAATGTTCATGTTTTGTGAGAAATGGGTTCATTTTTCTGGCTCAGAACACATTTTCCCCATTTAAATGAAGGGTAATGAGTTTGTTTTACAAGAATTCACCTTAAAAGCACATTTTTGGGAATGAATTGTGCTCATTTGATGAGGCGCGCCAGTATTTCCTGCAGCTGTTGTGTTCAAGTGCCTGTTGTTCTTAGCCATAACTCCTTTCTTCATCACACTTGCACAGATTTGGACTCGTCCACAGAGGACCCCGTTTCCCCCAAGAGGAAGAGTCGACGCCGCTCCAGCTGCAGTTCCGAGCCCAACACTCCTAAGAGTGCTGCCAAATGTGAGGGAGACATTTTCACCTTTGACCGCCCAGGTAAGCGTTTAAGTGTTACTGACTGCTCTGTCTGCTTTAAGCATTTTCTGTACGGTACAAACCTCGTGCTGTATGTCGCCATTGAATAAATAACAGGAGGACAGGAGAGGAGGGCTCCCTCTGTGGCCCAGTCCTCCGTGGGTGTGGAGAGGAGATGTGCTGCCTCTGACCCAGCATGTTCTCACCCAGGCAATGAGGGAGAGGACATCTTGGGGGAACTTGAGTTTGACAAGGTGCCGTACTCCTCCTTGCGTCGAACCTTGGACCAGCGGCGCGCCCTCGTCATGCAGCTCTTTCAAGAGCATGGTTTCTTCCCCTCAGGTGGGTCTTGCAATGGTTAGGTTGGACAAAAGATTATTGACAATCACAGTTCTTTGCTTACCGGCACCTACCCGTTTGGTGTCTGGTTGTCGGCTGATAATCTGCGCTCCACCTTTGTGTGAGTTTTGCGCTCGTCTTGGTGATCACGTGTTCTTCCTTTGTCCGTTTACCCCGCAGCCCAGGCCACGGCTGCATTCCAGACGCGCTACTCGGACATCTTCCCCACCAAGGTGTGTCTGCAGCTCAAGATCCGTGAGGTGCGACAGAAGATCATGCAGACGGCTGCGCCCTCTGAATCTGGTGGATCAGCAGTTGGTGCTGGGGCCTTGGACTCCACCTCCCTTCCGGGACCTTCTGGCTCTCATCCTGGTGAAGGAGGGGGTACGGTGGAGGCGATGGAAAAGGAGGCGGAGCGAGAGCACAGTCCTGCAGAGCATCGGAGTGGCAACGATTCGCAGGACTCCTCCAGATGAGCTCAGCAGGAAACAGGACAAATGGATGGATGGCCAACATGCCCCGCCCCCTTCCATTTATGCCCCAGTCTTAGTCTCTGTCTGGATCGCTGTCACTGATCGGGGACCAGCTGAAAAAGTGAGAGGGAGGGCTTGCCTTGGAAGGAAAGTATAAAAGCAAACACGGACAAGGTTTCAGAAATGGACAGTCTTGAGATTTTTCTGAAACGGCGGCACACAGTTAGTCATGTACATAACAAACACTGTCGCTCACTGCTGACTGAAACGCAAGGATCCACCAAGAACTTGAATTAGCATATCTGCTATCATAGTTGCAATTCTTCCACTGTCGAGGACAGGCTACAGGACAGGGCTGTCCATTGTTTGGACATCGCAGTGTGGCCTCATCTGCATAACTACTCTAGATCATAGAGTAACCGTTGGCACAAACACGAGGAGCTGAACTTGGCTCGTTGAAATCTTTTTATTGGCACCCGTAATGCATATAAACGAAGAATGGAGAGTAGCCAGTGGCGAGCAAAGAGGGCGCAGTTTGTCATATCCACCTGTCACGGGCTCTTTTAGCACTGATGGACACTGAGACTGAGCCCCTGCTGGCTGGAGGCGACACTGTTGAACGGAGAACAGGTTTCCTGCGAATGTGTGTCGCTTTACTGAGCTCTGCCTTCTCTCTTAGTAGCAGGCACTCAGGAGCAGTTCAGGGCACTGGTTCTCCTGCGACTGACGGACGGCGCCAGCGCCACCCCTGCTGGCGAACAGAAGCGAGACAGTGTAAGGTCAGTGTAAGGTCTAGACTGAGTGTAATGCCTCGTCTTCCTGTGACTGGCTGACACGGTTGAAGCAGCTCGTTCAGACCTGAACCGTCCTGCGGTGCTCTGACGTGTCGGCCACGAAGAAGGCGGGGCGGCGGGCGAGAAGGTGAGGGCACGTTTGAGCTCGAAGCGGCAGAACACGATTAATTCTGCAGCACCAATCTTCAGATGCAAAACTAAACCTAAACAAAGAGAGAGGAAACGAGGCAGTACTTATTTTCCCTGAAGGCGAGCAGTTTTAACTTTTTAAGGAACACAAACTTGATTTTTAAATCAACTCGTGATTCTCAAGTTCATTATATTATTATACTATTACTACTATATTACTGTTCCTCTTACTGTTACCGTGGCTCTGTTTCACCCTCATTTCTCCTTCACTGCTGTTGGCTTTTGTTTCATTTTTTATTTTTCTGGAGGGCATGCGTGAAGGACATGCCACTCCGTTCTTCTGATGTTTACTTTGTCTTCCCTTTCAAACCTTCCCTTTATCGCACCTCATTTGGTATTCAGCGGGGGGGAAACGTACTTGTTTTAAAGAATTTTAACGACAGCTTATTTCCGTCAAACCCCTTGCCCCCCTCCCGCTCCTGCACCCCTCTCCTCTTTCTGTCACTTTATCGTCCACTCTTGCACTTGTGTGTGGGTGTGTGCACGGCTGGGGTGGGGGGGTTTTCGGAGAGATTGGCGAACGCTCGCTCTCTCTCTCTCCCTCGTGCAAGACTGGGTTCTGCTGTACATACTTACTGTAGAGTCACAAGACTCATTATAATGATTAAAAATACATAATTGAATATTAAAACATTACAAAAATTAAGCTGTAAAATACAACAAAATAAATGAATATGAATATTAACGGTTTGTGTTACTCCTTGTTTTACTGAAAGTATAAAAAGTCAGTAACTTTCAGTTAGTACGTTTTCTTTCAGTATTCAGAAACGGTCGTAGAAATATATTTACATCCCTTTGCTTCTTACTGACAAACTGCTCGAGCTGAACTTTGTGTAAGAACTGCTGCGAAGGGGTGCGACAGACTTATTGGTGTGTGGGGAAGTCTGCCGCGCACAATGGCGTATGTACACACCACTTGTGTGTGACTTAAATTCCTTCCCCATAGGTAAAACAATTTATCAGCAGGTAGGGTGACAAACCCTTTCCAAATGGCATGCTGATCACGTGAACTCTTTCTTACATAGAAAGGGCCATATTAATAACAATAAAAGTTTACCCAGCACTTGTCTCCTTGTAGTTTGTTCCTGCATGTCCATGAGAAAAGGGAGACGATGTACTTCTGGTCAATGGCGGTTTGTCCTATTTTCGGATCTTAATGAAACGTCACGGAGACAAAGCCGTGTGATTTCAGCGCGGTTTTGAGTTGCAGGCCCCGATAAGCTGTGAATCATGATGGAGAAACACAGCACTGAGCCGCGGCTATGAAAGCTATCAGCCCCTTGGGCAGGTGTCATACCCTGGTTTTGCTCTAGGGTAAAGCAATTGGGTTGATCCACAGTAAAACACAAGCCCTCTCTTTCCTGTGGTACTTCTACCAGAAGCTCTGGTTTAGAAACTGACCCTGTAAATTCCATATTTTTAACTCAGTTTATATGTAACAAGAGTCCAGCATGGCAACGTAACAACAGAAGATTTCAGAATGTGCGGCACTCAATTGTACGAAGAGCCTCTTCTGAGAACTGGCCCACAGCCCTCAACTTGGAGTTGGGAACAAACTGGTGGAGAGCAGAAATGTGGCTCATTTCCTGCAGCTCAACACAGCTCATTAAAATGCATTTAGCACAGGGCAGCTTCTTGGTGTCAGCTGCCGGTGGCGTAGGGGTCAATACTGCTGCCTTTCTATTCGGAAGTCACAGGTTTGAATCCCACACCTCCTGCTGTTGCACCCTGGAGAAAGATATTTACCCTAAATGGCTACAGTAAAAATTGCCCTCTTGTTTAAACAGATGAATAACTGCTGCTTAAAGGGATGAATGTAAATGTCTGCACACAAGTGTACCAGTTGCTTTGCAGTGGCAACAATCGACGCCTCCTGTTGTGCCGGTGAGTGATGACCTGCATCAGCAGTGAATCTACAGTCGACACACAGGTACCCAACCACATGAGTACATGCATGTGTGCGCAGCTTCTTGAACACAGTTTCACACGTTACGCTTAGGTTGCATTCAGTTGCCCTCAAATTTTAAACTAAAACTGTCCGTAACATTAATAAAGGCACATATTTCAGACCGATACCTTAAGCTGAAGAAAGTCATTAACTGGAGGCTTATTTTAATGGACCAGAGTTGCCCGAGATGTTCAGCAAACCATTGCGCACATCCTCGGATGAAAAATACAGTTCCCACACGGTGCTGCGCAGAAACATTCATTCGCAGCCGTAGAGGGAACAAGAAATTATGTTTTTCAGCAGTACACTGGTATTAACCAGGTACTCAGGGTACATTTACCCCACAGCCTCCAATAAATGCTTTAATCTGGATACCTTCTTCCTCCTAGCAAGGGAGAGATGATGACCAAGACACAGTGTTATCAAATGGCACTGTCATGTTTATTTACAGCGATACTTGATCTGTTAACAAATTAATGTAAAAATCACATTTACAAAAAAGAAAAGAAATAAATGTACCAGCTGTAGAGAACGATCTAAACTTAAAGCTGAACAGGACAGGCTGTTGCCATGGGAACTGTCCATCTCGGCCTGTCTGCTGCCCCTGCTGTTCTTCTCCTTATGGCGTGAGCGAGTAGCCGCAGTAAGTACACCGCCACTGTCCGGGTGTGTTGCTGTGGTTATGCTGTGATTATGTACGTCACCTATAAGAGTGGGCTAGATCAGTGTCCCCTACCTGTTCTAATCTACTACACCACTTTCTCTCCCAAACCAGTGTTTGTTCTTCAGAGCAGCTGCAAGCTGTCCACAGTGATGGAGTCCATGCCAAGTGTGTTTTCCAGAGCTGTGTGGTAGATCTCAATGGCCTCCGCCAAGGGAAGCGCCCCCCCTTCGCTGGTCTCGATGATGGCGATTGTCTCCCCAAACTCATTGCACATGATGGTTGGGTTGTTCTGCGACTGAGGAAAAAGATGACGATCAGAGCAAGACATTAATTACATGAGGAAATTCCATGTTACAGCTCAGCACAAATGCAGTCTTACCTCTTTGTGTGTGTGTGTGTGTGTGTAACAAATATTTGGTAAGAGGTCATGTAGGTGACTTAATGGGAACTAATCAATGTGCTTAAAGCCAGATGATCCAGAGCTTGTACAGCAGTATGGACAATTATACTCCAAGAACACTGTCTACCAAACAGAGGCTAACAGTCTGGCTGAAGTGCTCGCTGCGCAACAGTGGGACATCTTCCTGTGTGCGCGCACACACACACACACACACACACACACACACACACACACACACACACACACACACAGCACTCTTCTGTTCGGTGCTGACACAAAATCGCTTTCGTTTGCCTGATGTTTTAGTGCAAAATCGTAAGAAACAAGACAGACTGGGAAGTGCACTTGGTGCAGTGGACAATCCACGATGCGCAGCTGAATGAGGCATGAGCAGCAGCAGGTGGAGGTGCGTGTGTCTCCCGGAAGATTTTAGCCTTCATCAGGTTGTTAGCATAGCATCAGAGGCCACTGTTCGCTGTGAGTGGCACTCTCAGGGGTACAACGGCCTAAGTGTCGACATATTTTGTACGTGGTGAAGGCAAGAGGTGAGGCGGGCAGCTTTTTGGGGGAAATGGCATGACGGGAAATCCGTTAAGCCGCAGTAAGTGGTGAGATGCAATGATGGCGAAATAACAGTAAGACTGTATGAGGTGAGGACACTTTAGTGCCCGTATCTGGCACAATTACTGTACCATTGTCTACCCCCCCTTCCTCTCCCCATTACCTGCGGTAGCTCTTGCGCTTGGATCTGGATCACCTGAGGCTCCCGCTGCTGGCACAGAGCAGGCACTGCAGCTGCAACATCCACAGTAGAAGCATCCACCACCGCCACCGTCTCCATGTCTGCGGCTGTTGGCTGCGCAGCAACCTCCAGCAAAGTGCGCGTATGCGTCTTGCGGTGGTTGCGCAAGTTGGAGAAAGTCCTGAAAGCCTTTCCGCAGACGAGGCACGAGTGTGGCCGCTCCCCGGTGTGGGTGCGCCGGTGCTCTGCCAGGTGCATGCTCTGTACAAAGCTCTTGTCGCAGAGCTCACAGCGGAAAGGCCGCTCACCCGAGTGTGTGCGCAGATGCTCACGCAGATGGGTGTTCTGGCGGAATCGCTTGCCGCACTGCGTGCAGGGAAAGGGCCGCTCTCCTGTGTGGACCCGCTGGTGCAGAGCCACGCCGCTGGACGACACAAAGAGCTTCCCACACACGGGGCACTGGTGGCCCTTTCCGTGGGCTGTAGAGTGGGCAGCGCGGCGGCGTCCAGAGGTCGTGGGCACGTGGCTCAATTGGTGTAGCCGGAGGTTGGCTGCCGAGTTGAGACGTTTCCCACACTCGGAGCAATCCAGGCCTCCACGCAACAAAGAGGCAGCGCTGTCCGGTGGCCTGGGAATGGCTTCCTGGGCAGACGTCTGCTCTTCTTGGCTTGACACCGTGACCCTTGTACTGGGTTCCACAGGTTCCAGTTTATCCAGGATCTGGTTGTTAGGCTCAGCGACTGACTCGGGGTTGGCATCAGCGTGACTCAGCTGGGGATGCACCTCCAGACCGTGGCAATCCAGCTGCCTCTTACGGAGGAAGCCCAAGGGGCAGTGGGGGCAGGGGTAGGGAGCAGGAGACCCTGGGTGTTGGGTATAGCGGTGCACAGCCAGCTTGGCAGGTCGCAGGAAGGTAGCGGGGCAGTCTGGGCAAGGGCAAGGGGCTGGGTTGGTGTGTAGAAGGCGATGCTGGCGCAAGTTTGAGGACTGGGTGAAGGCCTTGAGGCAGACGTCGCAGCGGTACGGCCGCAGCCCGGAGTGAGTGAGGCCATGACGTGACAGATTGGCCAAAGAGGAGAAGGTCTTGCCGCAGTCACTGCACTGGAAGGGACGCTCACCGGTGTGTGTGCGCAGGTGGTTGCGCACGTGGATCTGCTTCTTGAATGACTTTCCACACACACCGCATTTGAAGCGCCGCTCCGCAACATGGACCGTGCGCCGGTGTCGCACCA
This sequence comes from Heterotis niloticus, assembly GCA_018136845.1. Lineage (NCBI taxonomy): Eukaryota > Metazoa > Chordata > Actinopteri > Osteoglossiformes > Osteoglossidae > Heterotis > Heterotis niloticus. The sequence continues at coordinate 3,206,523 of CM030896.1, forward strand.
GCCGCAGCTGGGATGGAAATGCCTTGTTGCAGGAGGGGCAGGGAAACTCCAAACCAGAGGTGGACTTGCAGGGGACTGCTGTGGATTCAGAGGCTGCAGGCTGAGTGCTGAGTTCCACTTCCTCTGCTCCAGCCACTGGACATGAAGGGGTAGAAGAGCCAGCAGCGCTGCCATTTGTATACGTCTCACCTTGTTCTGTGGCCTGGACCTGCTTAACATTGTGCTCCAAGTCCAGCCCGTTTTCTTCACCTCCTGCTGTGGTGACTTCCCCCTTCTGAGAGGTGACCACACCGGCGTTTGCCTCGCAGGAGGTAGAGTACACCTCGGTCTTCACCTTGGCCAGTGGAGCGAACACTGCAACGGCTGGAGTCACAGCCTCCTTTTGCTCCCTGGCTTTATGAAGAATGCTGAGGTGGCGCCTCGGGGGGGTCTGGATCTGCTAGACAGAGGATGCAGCATTAAACAGGAGCCCACCTACATACACAAGCACCGACACTGTCACACAGGGGTGGGATTACCATGGTGATGGGGGTAGAGGGTGTGCGCGCATTGTGGGTGCGGCGATGGTATAGGAACTTGGTCATGTTGGTGAAGGTCTTGGCACAGAACTGACACCGATGGAGGGGCTCCGCTGTGTGCGACTTTCTGCAAAGGAGGAGATAGTGGGGAGAGGAGGGAGTGGGAGAACATGATGGGGACAAATTAAAAACATGTTCTGTTCCCCGCAAACTCCAGGTGGTGTTGTCAAACCACTGTGCATATATCCAGTATGTAAATACACCGATCAGCCACAATATTAAAACCACCTTCCAAATTTTGTGTAGGTTACCCTCGTACCACCAAAACAGCTCTGACCCATCAAGGCATGGACTCCACAAAACCTCTGAAGGTGTCCTTGTAATATTTGGCACCAAAATGTTAACAACATATCCCTTAAGTCCTGTAAGTTGCGAGGTGGGGCCTCCATGGAACAGACTTGTTTTTCCAGCACATCTCACAGATGCTCTATCGGATTGAGATCTGGGGGAATTTGGAGGCCAAGAAAACACCTTGACCTCTTTGTCATGTTCCTCAAAACATTCCTTAACTGTTTTTGCAGTGTGGCAGGGCCACTGCCATCAGGGAATAGCGTTGCCATGAAGGCATGTAGGTGGTCCATGTCAAAGTAACATCCACACGAATGCCAGGACCCAAGGTTTCCCAGCAGGACGTTGCCCAGAGCATCACCCTTCCTTCTTCCCATAATGCATCCTGCTGCCATCTCTTCCCCAGGTTAACGATGCAGATGCACTCAGCCGTCCACATGATCTCAAAAGAAAACGTGGCAACCTTCTTCCTTTGCTTCATGGTCCAGTTCTGATGCTCATGTGCCCATTGTAGTAGCTTTTGGAGGTGGACAAGGGTCAGCATGGACACACTGACTGGTCTGCGGCAACACAGCCCCATACTCAGCAACCTGCGATGCTGTGTGTTCTGACACCTTTCTTTCGTGGCCAACATTAAGCTTTTCAGCAATCTGTGCTACAATAACTTTTCTGTAGGATCAGACCAGACAGACTAGCCTTCGCTCTGCACGTGCACCACTTTCGGAAGGTACTAACCACTGAATAGCAGGAACACCCAAAAAGACTTGCAGTTTTGGAGCTGCTCTGTCGTCTAGCCATCACAATTTGGCCCACAGATCGTTACGCTTGCCCACTTTTCCTCCTTCCAATATATCAACTTTCAAATCTGTTTATTTGCTGCCTAATATATCCCCCCACCCCTTGACAGGTGCTACTGTAACAAGATAATGTTATTCACTTCACCCGTCAATGGTTTTTATGTTGTGGCTTATCGGTGTATAGTTGTGTTGAACATGTCCACATGCAGCAGTCTAAAGTAACAATGACCGCTTCGTTGGCTCTTGTTGTACCTGTGAATGATGAGGGTCATCTCCGTAGTGAATCCATGGCCACAGTCCACACACAGGTACCTGGCCTCCCCTGAGTGTGTGCGCATGTGCGTCTGTAACGATGTGGGCTTCTTGAACACCTTGTCGCACTCGGGGCACTCGTGGGTGCCGTGCTCATGGACACGCCGGTGGGCTGCTAGCCGGTTGGCAGAGGTGAAGGTTCGCTGGCACTCGCTGCACTGCAGCGAGACAGGCGAAGTCATGGCAGTGCCTGAGTGCTGTCTGCCTAGGAGGGAAGAGCCTGGCATTCGTCGCTGGGAAACGATGGATGCCCTCAGTCTCTCCTCCGCCACCCTCCCATTCTCTTCTGAAGCCACGGGCTGAAAGCAGTCGTTCAGTTCTTCACCCTCCTCTCCTTCCCCTTCCCCCTCCATCACTCCCTCCTCCCCACTCTCTTTGTCCTGACCAAGGAAGTGCTCCCCCTGGTGCTGCAGGAAGTCCTCGGGGGTCTGGAATAGCAGGGCACATTCAGAGCACTCGTAGGGGTGAATGATGACCACCTGGCCTTCCTCGTTCTCCTTCCCTGGCTGGGCCTCTGTGCCCTCTGACTGTCCCACCTCCACAGCGTGGATCTTTGCTGCATTGTTGGTGTCCAGTGTGGAACCGCTAGGCAGAAGTGGGGGCAGCAGTTTGCCCCTGCGCACCGTAGGTCCTGCAGACCCATCGGCCAGGGCCTGGGCCGTGCAGATCTGCAGCCGCAGGGTGGCGGACGCTGGCAGGGGGGACACTGAAGGCAGGAGACTGGCTCGTGGGGGAGTCTGAGGCAGCGGGGATACCTGCTGCTGGGCTGCCAGAACCTAAGCAGGGGAAATGGAACAAAAAGGAACTGAATGAGGAAAAAAAAAAAAATTCTGGACACGTCTACAAAATGCAGGAAAAGTCTGTATAGAAACCAAAAACAAGGTACAGGAAAAAGCAAACACAACAGCTGAGGACACAATGGTGGTCCAATACCTGAGCCAAGGTGAGGATCTCCCCAGTCTGCTGCTCACTGAGAACCAAGTTGTGAACATTGACAAGAGGGGTAACAGAACCATCTTCCTGCAACACAAACTCCTGCGAAAGAGATGCACAGTAGACAAGTGTTTAGCGCCTGGGGTGGGGGAATCCGATACCTCTGCATTCCTGTTTTCAACAGCCTACAATGCTGCTTCCTTGCCAACAGTGTCACTCCAAGAAGAGCAGCAGAGGCCAGGCTACTCACAGTGTCAGGGACAGTGCTGTGTATTCCGCTCTTGTTGTGCGTCTGTCTGTGTGCGAGCCACACCTCTGGCGTGTCGAACAGAGCCAGGCACTCCAGGCATTGGTACCGTATCTGTCCAGCCCCCAGGGGCGCTTCTGTGACCGGCTGACGGGCGTCCACCACCTCGCACAGTTCTGAATGAAGGACACCACAAGAGGTTTTTCATTGTTGGGGCTCCGCCAACTCCATCAGCTAGGTGACTCTGCTTTCATCATCTTGCCCAAGTTCCCATTCCTCCCTGCTGCTGCTTTTCTCCCATTAGTTTACTAGGTCAAAACCCAACCAGCTGTGAGCTTCAAGTCTGTTGGGTTTTATTCCAACTCATTCCCCTGGTCTAACTGGTCCAGTTAATACTAAACTGCTGTGATTATTTTTACCATAATTTTGCCAAAATTGCACGACATAGAAACAGCTTTTTTGAACATTCATGAAGGTTGCAGAAATCTTACAACTCTTTCATTTAAAAAGCATGAAATAGATGAGATGAGATTAAGGGTGGACTGAAAACGGGACAAACGCACAGTTTGCCAGAAACTATTCTGGTCCAACTAATTGTGCATTTCCACCCCACCCCCCCTCACCTGGTCTCACCTTCCCACCACCCCCCTCACCTGTTCTCTTTTTCCTTCCCTCCTTCAACATGAGCTCCTTCTTACACACTCACCTTGGCCCATCTCCACAGCCCCCTCTCTCATGTGCAGCTCCTGATGCAGCAGCAGCTCCTCAGGGCTCCTCAGCAGAGTACCACACTCCAGACACTGGTACTGGCTCTCTCCCTGCTCTGCCACATCCTGCTGGGGGTCACCCCCATCCTCTACGCCCATTACGACTTCGCCCTCCTCCCCCTCGGGGCCGACGTGACTCTGTTGGTGTACCAGCACCTCCTCCAGGGTGTTGAAAAGCTGGTGGCACTCGCTGCACATGTACTGGTGGTGCACGTACAGGGCGTCTGTCTCCTCTTGCTGATCGCCCATGGTCAAGGGAAAGATGGGGCTCGCTCAGGCCTGCAGGTGTGTGCGCAACTTACCAAAGCGCACCGAACCGTGTCCCACGGTCAGGTTTTGTGGGGTATAAGCAGTCCGACAGCCTCAGCGGGTGTCTTCAGCCTGAAGCTGGACCGCAAGGCTTTGGACTCAAAAACGGAGCGCAACCTTCTCCATGTTGGCTAAACATGGGATTCAGTGCATTCCTCCCGGTCCGGACTCAGCATCAAGAAACCTAAACAGGAACAGAAGTCAACAGTTATTTGCTGCTGAGCCGGTCCTCCTCGAGTGCACGTTACTGCTCCCAGCTGCTTTTCTCTGCAAATTCTCTATCAGATTTATGCGCAAAAAGGCCCTCCATCCATCCCTCCATTTGAAGAGGGGTCCAGTATTTTCTCAGTGCTTGTGGAGGCCCACAGGACTGCACAGGTGGCCGTTTCCAGTGTGTCTGTGCACAGCCGGGGGCGACAGGAAGCCTCTGGCTTCAGCTGCAACCTCACTGCAGTAACAGGATAATAACAAGCAAACACCGACAGCTTCTGCCGTGCTGCCACATAAAAATGGGTTTCTCATAAGGAAGGACACGTCATCGTATGAGGGGGCATGGCTGGGACCTGTTTACAATGCTTAGAACGATTAAACATGTCGGTTTAGTTTAGGCCGCGCCGCGCCACACCGCACCGCCGGTGTCCCTCGCTTCGTCCGCCTCCATTTCTCACCGCGTTTCTCTACACCGTCCCGTGGCGCCCGGCTGGCGGCGCTCTAACGGAATCGCCCGCCTTTCTGCCGCGCACCGCTCTCTCGTGCCCGTGGCTCCCCAGCGCAAGGCGGTCGTCAGGCGGCGCTCTCCACTTTTCACCGCAGGTCTCCGCAGAAAGGCCGGGCCTCCCTTCCTTCCCGTGCGCCGTCTTACCTCTGCTACACTTGTGGCACAGTCCCCCGTGTGGGTGACCCGTCACGGCGCGCCGCGGATGCCACCCAGCCTGCCCCTTCGTACAACTGCCCGCATTTAGCGCCCGTTTTAAGGCGGTCGTTCAGGATAAATTTAACGTGGCGACATAAATGCAACCAGACGCTGGGGTGGGAAAAAAAAATTCGTTTGTCTATCCGAAGCGCCTCCGTCCCCGCGCCGTCCCGCCTCTCTACTCGGCCACGTGACGCACCACGCTGCGGTGATTGGGTGGACGAGCTGCCGCTCTTAGCGCATCGCCTGCGCAGAGGATTGGGGTTTTACGGCTGACGTCATGCGGGGCGGCAAACGATTTCCTGGCGCCATTACGGCAAAGAGAGAAACAAAGTGGCAGTAAGAAAGGAAGTGATGCTCAGTAATTTGCTGTTTGAAAGACAGCTGGGGGCACATGCGCTTTGCACTGCGTCGCTGCTGTTTGTGTGTTACATCCGTTTTATTCAGTTGAATTCTCTACTTTATGAACGATAACAGAATGCTAAGTATAGTGAGATGAAAAGTAAGGAGTCAGTTAAAGTTTTAAAATTAAGTATCCACTGGTAGTAACTACGTATGTCTTTTAAACTGCTTCCTCACAGTTACACTGATAGTGACCAGTAAGAAATTATTAAGAAACTGCATGAACACCTCAGTGGAAATTGCATACATTTCCCATGAGCTCTCATGTTATTGGTGATTTAGTTCCTGTCTCTCGCATGGGGAACTTTCACTCAAAGAACTCTTTTAATGCGTTTTTATGGTACGTCTCTTTCGCAGACATTATTGTAGTAATATTAAACCCGCTCCATTCCCGCACAAAATGTACTGTCATTCTATCGTAATTGTACATCTCGCTCCTTTACAACATCCCGAGGCCACTACGAAGTAAACTACATTACCCAAGAGGCAGCGAGTGCTGCCCGTGTGTGTCCCTGCGTGAGGTCTGCTGTTCCGGCAGACAGAGGGAGAGCGAGCGAGAGAGAGAGAGAGAGGGCTGGACCAGTATATCCAGTGATACATAGTTAGTGTAGTGTGTCTTTTAAATATTTTTTAAAAGTCGAACTAGGTGTAACCGGCAATTGCCTGGCCCTATCCAGCGACTCGTCACCCCCCTGCCCCGAGACCCTCGCACACAGATATGAGCGGCAGCGGGCGGCCCAGGACCAGCTCGTTTGCCGAGCCACCAGGCGCTCCCGGAGCTGCTGCAGCCGCCGCCGGATCTGCCGTTGCTGGTGGAAGCGCCGCAGGAAAGTCCGGGGCTTCACAGGCCGCCGGGAGCAGCTCGTCAGGGTTTGGGAACTTGAAGATGAGCAGTAAGTATTTACTTAATAATCAAAATTGTGAGGGAAACGGGACCACTTAGTGAAGTAACACCAAGTAAGAAGGGAGATGGCGTGGTGTCCCGAAGCCTGTGTCTGTATCGAGGGCTGTGGTCCCGAACAACGGCTCAGATGAGTTCTCTTTAGAAAACACCGAGACAGGACAGCTTGTGGGAAGAAAATAAGCTCTTGAGGTCAGAAAGGAAAAGCAGTCGACGATGGAGCCTAAGGAAGGGAGCTAACGGTGTCGTTTAGTACCGTCCGTGGACACCGCGGAGCCGGTTCGGGGAGCGGACCGGGAGCCCGGTTTCCTGTGCTTCTGCCGTGTCTCACTAACTAGTACCTGTGAGACGTTACGAGCCGCAAATGTTACGTACACGACAGATTCAGTTTTCTTAACCAATTTCCTTATAAATAAATAAATAAAAAAATTATATTTGTGATATAAAAATAGTTACCACACGGGGCTCGAAATGAAGACCGTATCTGCAGTGTAAAAGAGTGAGAAGGTGAGGACACAGTGAGCCCCCCGCGGCGCCACAGGCCGGAGGGTTTCGTGGGGGGTTGTAGTGAAGTGGCCGCAGTCCTGATACACAGCCGTGATTTTCGTGAAGGAAGGCTATCATATTCACCCTATTTTAATGTATGGTTTGTTGAGGAAACGTTAATTCCTCGCCATGACATATATCACTGTGTTCACCATGCCTAGCAAATGACTGCAAATTCAGTAGAGCACAAACTCCACAAAGTGACTTTTTTATTTTTAAGATTGATTTAACAAGAATCCAGCAGATTTAATGTATAATTTTAACAAGGACTGAGCTGCTGAGTGGTCCTGGTTCTTTTCCCATTGCTTGGTTAAGTTCCTAATTTTCTTGATAACTGAAGCATTTTTGTTCTTGATATCATTTTCTGCCAGTTTTAATATTATGTTATTTTCCTTTGTTGATTCCTTAATTGAAAGCATCATAGAACCTTCAATAAATGTACTTCTTTTTTTTTTTTTTTAACCCATTGGAGATCATTCTTAACATATATAAATATCTATATCAGTAGTACAACAGAAGGTGTAGGGATTCAAACCGGTAACCTTCACATTACAAAACAGCAGCCCTAAACACTATGCTATCTGCATCCTCACGCAGAGAAACAAGGCAAGTGAATAGCTACTTGAACATTGTTTAAAATAGTTATGTAGCTGAAAACGCATAACGTTCATTTGTAAGCAGTTCTGCAAAGATGTTAAAGAAACGTGAGAGCACCTGGGCGAAGCCCTGGTCTAACGAATGGAAGTGGTACAAAAGCGGATAGATTTCAGTTGTAATCCTCAAGACTGCCGCTTGACCAGGTTAGTGCAAGGTGAGCTCTGTCTTGTGGGAAACTTGCACCTTGTTTGGCTCAATGAAAGTTAAACCAGTCATGGATTTTAGTGCCCATATTCACTACTGAGGTGAAAATAAAAGCGTTGAGTGACATGTTTTACTTTGAAAACTATATTGATCGTAAATCAGTGATGGCACAGAGGTGACCTGTTCTGGAAGTAGCCTGTGTTACTTTCTGTGACTTCAGTTGCGTGTAGTCAGTTACCCCGTTTTAGGAGCGAGTGCAGCAGGAGTGGTGCCTGTAGCACATTGCTGTAATCCTGCCGTCTGCTCATTTTAATACTATCCACATATACCGTTTTACACCAGTTAGTCTTTACCGTTATGTACAACATATGTGAATATGTTTGTACCTTTGTGTAACTTTTCAGCTTTAAGAGAGCATTAGGTGCTCTCTATCGCTCTAAGCAACAGTACCTGCGGTGTCCCACTTAGGTTGCTTGGGATAATGTGGTTCACTAGGGGTCCTGTATTATTTGGTTGCTAGATGCTGATGTAGTGTTTTTTTCCCAGCTTTATTTCCATTCATGCAGTATGGAACTTAATCCTGCAAAGGGGTGAGTGGGCTGAGGGCAGTCAGACAAGTTCTTAGACCAAACTAAAGAAATGTGTATTTATTAATTTGTTTTATTATAATTCTCATGTTACTGTTTTGTAATACTGTGAACTGAATGATTTATGTCATGAATTGTACTTGAGTTTTTTTTTTTTTTTACATTATCTTAAGTAGTCCAAGGTTTTAAACTTTAGAGTGAATACTGTATCTCTATCAATATCTATTAATCATACAAAGTGTTAAACCATTGGAGTTTTGTATCATTATGGTTTTTCTCTTCATTTTCTGAGCTACCAACAGAGTTGAGTGTTGGAAAAATGACATTCTGTCATCTAAGATCCGCACTGTGCATCTGCATATTTGTATTTATAGTATCTGTACGTGAAAATATATTGGCCTTTGACTGTCAGGATAGTCTGAAGGTCAAGTTTGACAAGCAGGATAAAACTGAAGGGGCTGATGATGGGAATCCGAGTGTTAGGGGCTCATTACAGTACCTGTCATATTCTTGTGTGTACTAGTTTCTTTTCTGAGCATTTGCCCCCTAGCCCTGTCATAGTTATACCGTTACAAATGCTGATCCCAGATCAGAGTGTCTGTGTAACAGTCATTCTGACAGATGAGATGAGCTGCTGTTAACTTAGCAGTTGCTGTGGTGTCAGATGCAAGAAGAGAACTTAACGGGAGGAAGAGCACCAAGGAGTCATTCTTGTCTGGATCAGGTGCACACAAGGGACCCTAAAATGCATTGGCACTGGCACAGAGGAAGGTTGCTGCACATTTATGTGGGGCAAATTGGTTTTTCTGGGCATGTTGATATTTTGACACTAGTCTAAATTGCCACTTGAACCCAGGCGTATTCTGTCCTGGATTATAATCTTTAGAGGACAAACTGCTTGCAAACATGTCAAGAAAGTGTTGGAATTGATGGTGATCCTTGGTGAAGAAGCACATGCTTAACAGATTTTGTGTGCTTTTCCTCAGGGGACAGTGGCAAGGTGACGACAGTGGTGGCCACACCAGGCCAAGGGCCCGACCGCCCGCAGGAGGTGTCTTACACGGACATCAAAGTGATAGGCAATGGCTCATTTGGTGTAGTGTACCAAGCCCGCCTCGTCGACAGCCAGGAGATGGTGGCCATCAAGAAGGTGCTACAGGACAAGAGGTTCAAGGTAACAGGCACCATGCTCACAACAGTTGGCACACATACAACTTCACAGCATTGTTCCTTTTGTGTTTGGATTTATGTTATATAATAAAACACATTGACTGTGGCCCTAATATTATATTAGATATAGCCTGATATGTTTCCTATCATTGGTTCAAGCCATTTAACTATTTTGTTGTGTTCCTCTAACTCAGAACCGCGAGCTGCAAATTATGCGTAAACTGGATCACTGCAACATTGTGCGGCTACGTTACTTCTTCTATTCCAGTGGTGAGAAGGTACAGTGCTGCTCTCCCTTTTATGAAAAGAGACGTTCCCAGCTGTAGATTTATAATAATTTTTCTAAGGACATTAAAATATATAGGAATCAATAGTTTTCTTTTTTCAGTGGTTACTCTTGCTGTCTTCCACAGAAGGATGAGGTCTACCTAAACCTGGTGCTGGACTTTGTCCCTGAGACAGTGTACAGGGTGGCTCGACACTTTAACAAGGCCAAGACCACCATCCCCATCATCTACGTCAAGGTAACCTGACCATTTTAAACTTCCAGGATGTCTTTTGCCTCCCAGTTAATGGATGCTTGTGGTCACAGGGCACATCTGAGGTGCTGGACAGGAGGGATTGAGTACAAAAATGTTTTTATTAAACTTTCAGAATAATCCAAATCAGCTAGATGAACAATGCAGTGTGGAAGCTGGCATATCAAGGAATTTTCACTTCCAGTGAACAGAGAGATGTTGGTCCAGTCTTCCCTTGGCTGTCTCAGACCATTCCTAAACAATTAAAATAGGTCTTAATTGTTTACCTAGACATGGCTCATCTTTATTGACAGAGAACTTGCAATGTCCTGGAGGCTGTCTATCAGAGCAGTCCAGCCTTCTACTCCTGTTCATCCTCCCATCAGCTCCCAGTGCACATGGTTGTGTTCAGTGTCTCAGCATCCTGTTTCTGTATGGTCTCTTTATATGTTTCTTCTGCCCTTCCTCTGCATGCCATTGGTGGCCAATATAGCCCATACAGAAGGCATTAACAAGCAGCAACTATGCATTTTACTGATTTGTTTTGTTAAAACTTGTTCATGAAACAACTCATTTGTCAGTATCTTTAGAGTTAACATACTTATGAATCTACCCAGAATAAGTGAAATTGCTCAGAAAAACAACGTAAAAGCAATAGAGAGTAATGAATAATAGACGTCATTGCCAGAGCAGCAGTTAACATTTTTATCCTTTAGCCCTAAAACAATTGAAGGATCCCCCCCTTACTTATTACTGCCCTATATGGTCATCTACAACTTTAAGCTGTAGCTATCATTTTTAACAAATCTGTAAATTGGTCCAACATGTGAATGAAATATTTCCATTTAGTTGTCTGCTGATGTTAGGCAGCACAAGAGTTCTGTCTGTCCAACATCTTACATCAGACACTACTTGCACTTTATTTTTGTGGCCTGGAAGGTTATCATTTGCCAGGTAGATCCCTTGGCTGTCTTGCTACTTAGGCTAATTCCTTTATCTCCCAAGGGAGTACCTAGAGAAGATTATATTACTGTTGCTCCTAAAAAATGTTGAAAAAACTTAAAAGTCACAGTACTGTTTTTTTTTTTCCCATCATGGTTTTGAGTAGGCTTAGACGTTATATTGCCAGGGTGAGAAAGTGAGCTGTTTGCTAAAAGTTCCTCAAAGGTATTTGTACTTGCTGAGCAAGAGTTTAACATACAAGGAGTGGCAATCACTTTTTGTAGATGTTCATCATTTTTCATGAACCCTTTTGTTTTTTAGCACAATGGTTCCAACAGAGTATTATAAAATAACATTTGGATTCAAAGCACTTGTAATGTTTAGCCAGATGTCACAGTTCATAGAAAAAGTCCTTGAAGGTGACTTGGAGACTCAACTTGTTTCCCTCCGAGCGCTAGAAATAGGACTTTGGAGCATCTGAGTCCTGTTTGGTGGAAGCAGTGGGCTGATCTGAAGCCTCAGCTGTGACAAACAGGTGCCTGTAAAATACCCGTAGTCTCTGTATTCACCCAGCGCACACCATGCTTCATTTACGAGCACAATTTGTTTTGTGAGTTGTTAATCATTTTTATAATGTAATGCAGTGTTTGAATGTTTGATGGATATGGATGTGGTCAACAGTTGGTGTCGCTGTTGGAGGAATAGGCTGCTTACCTGAAGATTACTTGTTTAAACGCCATTTCCTGTTACAGTTGTAGTAGCCTTGAACTGAGGCTCATGAATTGCTGCAGTAAAATACCCAGCTGTATAAATGGGTCACATACTCCTAACTGATAAAAGCAACAGCTAGGCAGTGACTTAATAATCATGATAATAATGGCAGATTAATACCTTATTTAGGACAGCATGGTTGCGTGCACTTTGGACACACATCTGGGTTCGAGTCCGGCTCATGACTAAACAGTCTTTGTCTTTTGGTTGTGTTTCTGTGGGTTTCCTCATGAAGTTTAAAGATGCATCAGGTGAACTGGGACATTTTTTCGACCTAAGTATGGGCTTGTGATAGCCTGACATCCCATCCAGGGTAGACCGTGCTTTGTTCCTTATGGTTCCCAGGATTGTATCCACACCTATTCTGTCTTAGATAAGCATTTTTTGAAAATGGATGAATAATATCTTTAGTCTTAAAATAGCAGTGTCTCTTCTTTGTCTCAGTTGGTGTTACAGGAATACACATGCGTGCTTCCAATTTCATTAGGTTTTCTTGGTCTTCAGAACTGTCTTGTAGATCTGTATCAGTGCAGAATGACAAACTTAAACTATATCCTTGAAAACTGCATTATCTCTGTTCCATACATCATTGCCTATATTTTTCTCCACAGGTACGGAAGATGTATTTTATCGTATTGTTTAGAGGCTCTTTGCTGCTGTTAGTGCAATTTCTGTACATAAGAGGCTGTTCTTTCTTCACAGGTGTACATGTACCAGCTCTTCCGCAGCCTGGCTTATATTCATTCCCAGGGTGTCTGTCACAGGGACATCAAACCACAGAACCTGCTGGTGGACCCCGAGACTGCCATTCTTAAGTTATGTGATTTTGGGAGGTAGGTCTGCTTCTGACTCTTTTGGCTCTGACCTGCTCCTTTTGGAATGGTTAGCTGAAGCACAGAGAAATGCTTTTCATCGTGGGCCAGGTGTTAACCTAATCCAGAAAGTCATTCTTCTTTCTCCCTTGCTTCTGATGCTGTCGTTGTGATCCTCTTTTGTCTTTTGACGTATTTGGCATATGACTTGCTATTGGACTATGTTCCTGAATGCCAGTGATGACTGCAGTGAAATTTTGATCCAGCTGTAGTCTTAGGGCATTCTTTTTAAAACAAAAAAAGCAATGCAAACATTGAATTAATCTGCAGTGGCTATCGCCTCTGATTTCTGTATTTGTGCCTTAGTTTCTCTTGATGGCCTGAAGGTAGACTTGGTTATTTTTAGATCAGTATGGTTTTCAGCCTGTTGGTTTGTTTCCCACTAATGTTTTACCTGTCTTGCAGTGCAAAACAGCTGGTGCGTGGTGAGCCCAATGTGTCCTACATCTGCTCTCGGTATTACCGAGCCCCCGAGCTCATTTTTGGGGCCACTGACTACACCTCCAACATTGACATCTGGTCTGCGGGCTGTGTGCTGGCAGAGCTGCTCCTGGGACAGCCCATCTTCCCTGGGGACAGTGGCGTGGACCAGCTGGTGGAGATCATTAAGGTGAGAGGTGGTACTGAGTATGTTGGGGTACATCAGGCCTGTTGCTAAAGTGCCACAATATGCAGTCTTGTACTTGAGCCAGGTAACTGAATAGCTTCTGCATCAAATTATCGTTATATTGCTAAAAAGGCTGCGCCTGGGATGTGTTATGACACATTTTCGTATGTTATAATGTGGAAACAAATGGTTTTGTATTGATTTTATGAATGTATTTGCTATTTTATTTGTAATTTAATTTTCAAGGTGCCTTTTGAATACTGTGAATGCTTCACTAATTGGGTTTCTACCCCTGCATGTTTTCTAACCAGAATTTCAATATCAACAGAAGTGATTGACTATTACTTAAACAGCAAACTTAGACAGCATTTCACTGGCTGCGATAAACTCTATATAACTTGTATTCAGCACAGTTCTTGGTTTCAGCTAATTTGGATCTTTTTATTAAACCATTGCATAACTAGATAACTAATGCATTTGACTGAGTAATGCAAGTTCATAGAATAGCACAAACCCTGTAGGCATTTAAACTGAATTTATAGAGCTTTATTATGGTTTCTCATTTTTTTATGCATCATATATGCTACTGGTCAGGGACTGGGCACATGCAGGTGTCTTCACTAGGCGCAAGCGGGTCTGCAGGCTGCTCAGTGAGGGAGGGAGTAAGAGAGAGAGTGTAACATTCTGCTGTGTTCATGTCTGAAAAGCCCTGCTGCTTTCAATTAACTTTTATATTAGATGTATACATTTCCACCTCACAGTAAACAAAAATGGAGCTCACGAGCAGATGGAGGGGTTTAATTAGACATATGGTTATCGATGTATAGTCACTTGGTCCTACACCACCATTTTTGCCAGCACCCCTTAGAGAGCAGCTCCATATAAAATTTTTGAGGAGCCCCTGACTTGCTCAATGTCAGCTCTTGATCCCAGTTAAGTTCATAAGTTGGGGGTCCACTGTACTTTTTCATGCCACAGTCTGTTGTATGGTTACAGTGTTTTTCTTGGCTTTTTTCCTTCAGGTTTTGGGGACCCCCACAAGGGAACAGATCCGAGAGATGAATCCCAATTACACAGAATTCAAATTCCCACAGATCAAAGCACACCCTTGGACAAAGGCATGCTGGTTCCTTTGATAATCTGTCTGTGCTATTCTTTTACCTGTTTTCATGTGCTTTTAACTCAGCAGAAAGAACATGATTGGTAATGATGGCATGCATTCAGTGTTTAGTGTCAATATAGTCTATGCAAAGTGTGAACTGTAATTGTGTTGTGTGTGCTTGTGTCTTCCCATCCACTTGGGTGCCAGGTGTTCAAGCCACGCACTCCCCCAGAGGCCATTGCACTCTGTTCACGGCTGCTGGAGTACACGCCAGTGACACGCCTGTCTCCACTGGAGGCTTGTGCTCACGCCTTCTTCGATGAGCTGCGCCAGCCCAATGCCCGGCTGCCTAGTGGCCGAGAACTGCCTCTGCTCTTCAACTTCAGCCCTGTGGGTCAGTTCCTCAGCCAATGCAGTCCTATTCATGACAGCACATCTGCTACGGGGAAGCTCAAGCTTGCCCTTTTGTGTGGCTGCAGCATCTTTGCACTCTCCGCCTATAGTTATTCTGTACAACACCTTGTTGGAAACACATAGCTGGTGCAGCACAACATGTGTTGGCATGAAAAATTTCAGCATGATTAATCAGAGGCAACTAGGACACTAATAGTGCATCTTGATCCTTGACCTTTTGAAGGCCCCCCCTTTCTAGCAAGTCATAGAGCTTAGTGTATCTCTTTAAAGAAGGCCTGCGGTATGAGTGATTGGAGTCTGCATTTTGCTGTAGCCTATAAACACTCTGCAGGCTGCTGTCTGTGTGCATGTTAACAGGTCTCTCTCCCTGCTGCTGTGCAGAACTGTCGATCCAACCACAGCTGAACTCCACGCTCATTCCTCCTCACGCCCGCGCACAAACAACGCCCTCTTCTCACGGTACGGTCCACGGATGGCCATGCACTGCTGTCAAACTGGTACCATTGCTGGTGAACTCTTTGCAAAACTGAACTTCTGTTTGGTTTTCCTTTTAATTCTTACTTGTCAATGAGCAGCCCTTCAAGCAGTGGGGCTATGTTATTGCAACCCAACCTGTTGTAAGTGCAGACACAGATCTCTGTTGATACATAAAAATGTTTGTGTGTACATAAAATTTTTTGTGTACTCATCTGTAAAAATACAATGTTTATTTTATTGTTGTGTTAAATGCTGCCAAGTTCTTGTGATGAATTTTACTGTGCAGCTAGCATAGCTTGGGGCAATCAGTTGCCCAACTTTTAACGTATAAAACAAAATACCAAAATTTTTTTTTTTACTCTTGTATGCTTTTTAGATGTGAGTCTTGCAAACAGTTCCATGGGATGAAAGCACAAAGGTGAAACTGATAATGTTATTTTTAATGTAAGGGAAGCTGAAAACTAAAACCCTGAATATTGATCATGAACAGTATGGGCCTTTGCTGTGGACAGCATCACAGGGTGTTAAAGTAAATACAATCTGTATTAAGTTTGGTGTAGTTTGCATTATAATAGTGATTCTGATGCCAATTTTTTTTCTCCTTTTCTGTCATTCTCCCTCCCTCCAGCAGATGGCAGTGTGTCAGACAGTCCAGCCCAGCTCAGCTCAGCACCTGGACCTCTCAGCAACAGCACCTGAACACACTCCTTCTCTTTGTCTTTCAGCTCATCCCCCATTCCTCCCTTTCCCCCTCTTCTCCGACTTACCCCTCATATTGGCTCCAAACTAGTAAGCCGATATTTCTCACACACACCTGCACACACACGCACGCACGCACACAGACGTACAGGCATCCATATAAAAACTCAGAATCCTTCTGTATTCCCCCTACAGCCCTCACCCTTTCAGCAGAAATGCAGATCTAAAATACAGGTTCGTGCTAGTTGTGCAGTAGGGTAGAAAATTGGTTAGGTCATATCAGTATAAGCTACCTCCAGGCTTGACCCCCCAGGAAGTCTCCTTTGTGTTTGTGCAGCACGTGTCCCAATGTCCCGCTGGAGCCAGGCCTCTTACTGACTGCATATTACTGACAAGACCTACTCCTAGTAATGGTAGTGGTCAGTCACTGCAAATTTGGGGTTATGAAAGGGGGAGGTGTCTGTGTATTACTTTTAATTTCATTGTTTTTTTTTTTTTTTAAACAAATTTTATTTATTTGAATTTCAGACTTAAAAGTTTGTTTTTATGAATGCTATAATAGGTTACTTTGGCAGTTGGTTATGGGTTCGTTACATACATATGACAATCCGACAGTGCGGTAATGCAGGACTCTGAGTTGTGGGCCAACACTGACATCCAGTGGTCGACCTCCAGGCTGCACCTGCCGCTCTAGACTTTGATTCCATCTCTTTTGTACCCGTGTCTTTTTCTAGGGATCATGGAGAACTCTTTCACCCTCAGGCCCTCTGCCAGAGCAGACATGCTTCTGTCGCTTTGCTGCGTACGGTTGTCACAGCGCTAGATGTTGTCTTTTGGTTAGAAGAGCCATCAGTGATCTTACTTGGGGTTGCTTTACGTAATCAGGCGATAAGCATTTAGTTGTGCTTAAACGGGGGAAGCAAGTGTGGTTTTATACTTTTTATGGAGATGTATAAAACTGACAAATTTCATTTACTTGCCTATTTATTTTTATATGTGACAGGATGTGGTTGGATTTTAGAGATTTTACAATAGGAATGAGACAGAATTCAGCTGTATAGCAACAGTGGGCCTTGCTGTCCAGGTGAGGAATTATGGTTGCTGACTGTTGCCTAGTACTGCAGTTTAATAATTTTTTTCTGTGCAAGTCTTAACCATTCTTGATTTTGGAAGGGACCTTTTAATGAATAGAAATGCACCCCCCCCCCCCCCAGGAAGTGTTTTCAGTCAAAGTGAAAAAATGTTGTTGGAGTGCGTGTACCTGTATTTGATGTGGCAGGGGGAGAGGTGAGAACTTGTCTAACGCAAAAGTTGAATAGTGAGAGAAAGGGCTACGTGGTTTATAGGGCCACCTATGAGGTAATATAGACTTGTTAGCTCTGTGGATTTTTTTTTTTTTTTGGTCACTTCCTAGCTGACCTGCACTCTTAGGACTTCAATGATGGCATCCCGCTACTCACGGCAGACTGGGGGGTACAGTTGTTTCATTATTACACCATAGCTGTGTTTTCTTTAATCCAGCATGTCTGCTGCACGTGAGCTTCCAGCACGGCAGTGAGGACCGCAGCTTACATCAGCCTAGGCCAATTGTATTGCTTATTGGGAGTATTTAGGCAGGGCATTCATTTATGAGACAAAAGGGGAGAGTATTGCCTTTCCCAAGCCACAAAAATGGCCACTTTTTGCCCCGCCAATTCTTACTGTAACAAGATGTAGAAATAACACTGCATGCCTTGAGGTGTCGGGTGTGTGCCAGGCAGATGGCTGAAAACAAGGTGTGCAGTGGCTTACCTGTCTCCACAGGTGCAGGAGCTTGTCCCATACTTGGAGTCGAGTGCATCTGCTCATACCCCCCAACAGCTATTTTTTCATCTCTTTTGGACAGTGAAATATAGCCATAGTGTTTGCTGCAGTTAACAACGAGAGCCAGTTCCACAGTCATCCTTGTTGACTTTAGCTGGGACCCCCCCCCCCCACCTGCTAGCCTGTTAGCTGCACTGCAGAGTCACAAACAGCAAACACAGTGCAAAAGTAGCCCTGACATCTGGAGCCACTCCTCTCCCCCCCCTCTCCCTCGCCTCTCTTACTGCTATTCTGTAAATATAAACAACCTTTATTTTTTGTTATTGTTATTTTATTGTCGTACTTGTAATTTCTTTTTCTCTAGCAGAGAAGAGCTGGCATAACTGGCCAGATTCAGTCTCTCATTGTCTCACAGTCTGTAAATACAATTTTATTTCAAGCCCTTGTTTGGGGGAAACAAAACAAATTGTACTGTTTTTTTGTTTTTATTCTCTCTCCCTTCATCTCTCTGTAGGTCTCTTTTTCTCCCCGTAAATGTTGTTTTTGTTTTTATTTATTGTATAACTATGGGTTCTATTTTTGGGAGGGCAGGGGTTTATGGGTAGGGAATTGTTAAAGTAATGACTAGCGGCTATCGAAAATGTTCCAAGGTATTTGTATCCTAAACTTTGGAATGTTGTGTAACAAACTTGTGGTATTTGCAGGTACACACACCGTAGTCACTCAGTGGAGCCAAGCGCATATAAAATGTGAAGGGAAAACGACAGCCCCTTGGTAGGCATACCGTGGTGATGTCGAGTGACAGCAGGACATTTATTAGTGTCTCCAGCTGCGGACGTTTGCGGAGGAAATGGCGGCAGGGTAGTGTTGTCGCCCACCTCGCTCTCTGCTCTTTCCCGTCTCCCTTTCCGTTCAACTGTTCTCCGAAGTGTGTGAGTCTGCAGCTGCGCAAGCCTGTATCTACAGCTTCTGTTGGGTGATGGAGGGAGGCCTTTCTGGATGAGTGCATGTCATGGGCCTTCAAATTGGGGATTAGGGTCCCCCGTGGGTCAGTGACAAGCCAGCATCGTGCCCTTCCCCACATGAAGATGTGATTATTCTGTTAGCATTCATGCCGCGGGTGGCTTTTATTTAGTTGCTTTGCTGTTCTCTTTGCTTTTGCCCTGCCCAAGGTGGACAGCGGTGCTGGTAAGCGGTGAAGGGGAGAGAGAGAGGGAGGGAAGGAGGGAGGGAGAGAGAGAAACTGTGTTTTCGTTTGTTGGTATAAAATAAACTCATTAATAAAGTGATGAAGCTGCTATAGGCCTATGCCATTGTGAGTGTTGTAATTGGCATTTGAACAGCTCCGCTGGGGGTCAGACGCACCTTCACGCACTTCACGTTCGCACACTGCTTTTGTCCACTTTTAACAGAAGTTTCCTCTCGGTTTGCAGCCGGCTGTCCGACTCCTCCGCTCGGCCGGGCTCCCTCGCAGCAGGGAGCTTACGTCGTCCTCCTGCACTTGGTTCTCCGTTGCCCTCGACGCTCCATCCCACATTTAATTGGGGTCTCATTAAACAGTAATTACACGTGACTTCCAAGCTGCCCCCAGGTAATACAGGTGCTCTGTTTGGACAGCGCGCAGGAAGTTCACTACAGGGCAAGAATTTTTTGGACAAGGAATTAGCGAATTTCCCCAGGCCGCGACATATTTGTGCTGTACTAAGTTGGACTTCCTTGTTATCGCTAACATAAGCAGTCGCACCTTCTTATTAACACTTAAGCAAATCGTTTCTTAGCAAGAGGTTCAGAGGCCAAATGAACTATAGATGGACTTTTATTCATTTATTGCTCCTAAAATTTTCATTTAGAATGGAACTTAAACACATTTTACCCCACAGCAGCATGTTACTGCTGAAACAGAGCCAGATAGAAGCCTGGAGCTGCTTTAATTCACTTCCCTGGTGTTTATGGCTTTTGGGGGCAAGTAAAATGGAGTAAATTGCTAAATAAATTGGGAGTTTGTGGAGAAACATGCTTTTTTCAGTCATTTCACGCTAGTTTTAATATTAACGTGGTCGAAAGTTAATGCAAGTGTAAGTATTAAAGCTTTTAGTGATTGCTATTTAGCTGGAAGTGACTGGAGTTGCTGCCTGCATCCATCATGCTTAACTGGTTATCCCGGTCAGGGTCACTGGGCTCCAAGGAGAATGCATCCTGAACAGAATGCAGTCCATCACAGGGTACATTCCCTACACAGTGGGCAGTTTAGAGTGTCGCACGTTTTTGGACTGTCAGAGGAAAACCCCCACAGACTGAACTGGATTCAGATTTGCGGCTGAGCAGGTAAACACAGTGGGCTTTGAAGAGACACAGTCCCAGTTTGTGGTGTGTGTGTGTGTGTGTCCTGGTTTAAATGAGATGTTTTAAAGAATCCTGCATGCTTTGTTCTTTTCCCAATAGCATTAACCTGTCTCTGTATTATTGTGCTTGTTCACATGTATCTGCTCCATATGGCTTCAGGACTATATAATATTAAAATATATATTTTACTTTTAAAAGTTTAATACCTTTAACTGTAGGCTGACTTACATTTCAATGAATAAAATCTTGGCTATTAGTGTAAAGAAAACAGCAGAAATGTTCAAAGTTGAAGCCTATTTTATATGAAACTTTTAAATCACTTCACCTTTTGTTGTTCATCTATACTGGACTTGATGCTGTGGCTGTTACATAAAACAGTTACTGGGTTGTCCTTTATCTAAGCTGCAAACACAACAGAATATCAATTGTAAGATGTTTTCTGTTCTAGAAATGGAGACCTCGCTGTTTCTGTAAACTTTCCAAAACTGCAGTTCTTGATAATTTTCCCAATTTGGAAGCCAGGACACAGTACTCTTTGTGTGTGTGGGGTTGGGGTCACTGTAGAAAAATTGAGCAGAAATTCAATTTTTCTTTTTTCCATTACCCACAGCAGTCTTTCCCTGGGAAATCGATGTTTCAACACAGAAAATTCAACACTGAGTGAATCTTCCACAGTCCCACTGACTACTGAATCGCTGTGTCTCTACCAGCTGATTGAACATCTTTCCTCGTGCTGAGTTTTCAGTGAAGTGCTGGCTGGAAAGTGACTTTTCCATGATGCTTGTGTGGGTTGATGTGTCTGTAGTTGGATGCATGTCCACTTCTTTCTGCCAGCAGACTGTTCTCCACTGCCTAGCTGATATCCTGTAGAACATGGACCACCAGTCAGCCCGCGGTGGTGACGCGAGTGGAAAATATGGATGTCAGAAAGGTACGGTTTGCATCTTGAGTGGCTTCTGGCCCCACATTTTACTGGTTGACCTCCTGAGTCACAAGATTGTGAAACCCTTTGGGCCATTAGGGACACGTATATCTGTGCCACCGTGTTACCCAAATTCACGATATCGTGTACAACAGGATGGCAACAGAAGACATTCCGCATCCAATTGTGTCGCTTGTTCAAACACTGTCCTCCAACAGGGCAGTGCATCTCTTTTGAACTGAATGCGGCTGTTAAAGGACTCGTGTGCATGAAAATGTCACAGATATTTCTTGTCAACTCCGTCAGAATGCTAAACGGGACTTTAACTCAGTTTCGGAAATAGTGACGTGAGGAAAGGGATGCAGCTTTAGATCTCAGCTTGCCTGGAAGAGAAATCTCGAAGCGGGCCTGAATTCTTCCAAGATTTATAATTCGCGATACAAAAAATGTCACAGATTAGGCAGCTCTGAATGCACACGTCCATCACGGTGATTTATTGCTGCTGTTTATGGGCCGTTTAAATAGCCCATGTTTCCCTTGCCGTTACAAGTTAAGGGAGACTGGGGAGAGACCTTCTCTATTTTAAATAAGAAATTTGAGTGCTGGGAAGGGGGTCCTCTTGTCAGGCTGATGGGCTGAGTGATGTTCGTATCTGTTAACTGACTTTGTGGCTGCTGGGCCCACAAAAGCACACGCGTGTGTCAGGTTCAATAAGCAACCCTCACCGCCTGCTGCCTTAACCTTGGACCGCCAAGCCAGGCTGCTCAGTTGCCTCATCGCCAGGATTACATGTTATAAATAATGCTGTGAACACTTGAGGAGGTCCAAGTTTTAAAAATGTCTGCCGAATGTGTTGCTACTGCTGGATGACACTGTATGTCTTGCAAGCGTCCACATTTTTGGGATGGGCAACTTTAAATGTTTACATGCCTTTTTTACTTTCCCTAGAATTAAAATGTGATAAATGAGTGCGTTTAAATTTGGTGAGAGAGAATTCTGCTTTATGCTGAAGTGTGCACTTTAAAATAGGCTGCTGATGTGAGCAAGAACCTTCATACTGGCTCTTCTTGACACCGGGGTGTTTATGATGCAGCGTAACCTTGATCTGTGATGCGTTCGGACGATTGAGGAGAATCGCAGCTTTGTCACCGTTTCTGCTGTCGGCTCACTCTCTCCCACTCCTCTTTCTGCATCGCTGAGTTGCAGTCATCCTTCTGCTTCAGGTGTAAACGGTCATCTTTGCTCAGTGCTCTGAAGTATCCCGAAGGCCCGAAGACGCAGCTTGAAGGATGGCACAAAGATTGTTATTCTTACGGGAAGGTTGTGGAATAGAGATGGAGAACAAGCCTGTTTGCTTTCTGCCACCTTTTCTTGCACTCCGTCTTATTTATCCTCCCACACTATTCCTCCCTCACCTCCTGTCCCTCTGCTATTTCACGGTTTATCGCTGACATGACTGTTTACGTGTTTGCGGTACAGTTTATAATAAAACAAAGATTAATAAGAAATGTACAGTCAACCCTCCGCTAAGCTGTTTTGGCACCCAGTAAACACGGAGTGGAGGAGAGTGTGGCTATTAATCTCCAGCTCTCCATGCCCCTTTGCCCCATGGCCTTCTGCCCCCCACCTCCTGTCCCCTTTTTGCCCCAGTTTGTTTGGCAGACCTTTTTCAAGTTGTGTTGCGAAAGTTAAGCCAAGGCATTGAGCTGATGACAAAAGCACTCCGCCTGCCCGATTTCTTTAAACTCTGGGAGTTTCCATCTTGCATTCAGAATAGCAGTGGTTTACATGCCTTCACCACCCCCCCAGTACCACCACACAGGTGCCCGACCCTGATATTAAGTTAATTTCAATGTAGTTTTTATTCAGAGCCTCAACAAATTAGCAACGTAAAAGCCAAGAAGAGCGAACAAACATAGGACTGACATGAGGAGTAAAATGCCTCCGGGGATCCAGGACCACTCTTCTGCCCATCTGTTGTTCCCAGAAAAAGGTGTTGGCGTACAACAGGATCAGGAACCGGAATCAAGCTGCTGAATTTTTGCTACATCTTCTGTGGATCAGGAAGTGCTATAAGACATTGGTGGGCGATGAAACCCAGAGCTGATCAATAGCGTTCGCCATGAACGTCCTACAGAGGTATCAACATTACTGAGTGCGAGTTTCACAGCAGTACAAATATAAATTTGTTTGTTTTTGTTTTAAGTGCAAGTGTTTAATCAGGTTAACATTTTAAATTCTAAAAGGACTCGCCTTACAAATGAGAAAAACGCTTATGGATGTGGGCCAGCCTGCAATGTGAGGCCTGGTGAAGAGTGCCCCCCCCCGCCACAGCATCAGGCAGAATCACCCCTTTCCAGCAGTCAGAAAGTGGCTGCAGGTGACGCTGAAAAAGTGGGAGGATGTGGAAGAGGGCAAATGGTCCTGTGTGAACACAGGGGCTGGGGGTTCCAAATTCTATATATTCGAGATTCTGCCCAGGTGCAGAGGAATTAGCGGAAGTCATTGCACCAGCATGGTGGCTAATATCTTGTGTTAAATTTCTATATTTATATGTATTATCTGGAAACTGCAGCTATTGTCCCTAGGTTTTAAGGTTTTCTTTGCCAGGGACTGAGCGGAAAGCACTTTTCCAGGACTTTAGCACTGGGAAATCTTTTGGTTTCCTTTTGTGGTGTCACTTGAACTTTCCAGCTGACCCTGATCTTCCTCCATCTGGCCACGTCCTGCATCGCAGCAGTCAGCTGAACTTGACCATCTGCTGGCCGTGGTTTATGCAACAGCGTAGTTCTCCGTGCATTTTAGTTTTAACTGTTAAAAATAACCTTTGAAATCTGTAAATCGCCAGCTTATTACTGTGCTGTTCCATTGGTTACATAAAGATACCTGCTTAAGTTCATCGTTTTTACAAATTCAGTGACAGCGGTATGCAGTTACACAAAAATTTAAAATTTGATGGAATAATTTTGAGCAGTTCCTTACATAAAAGGATTTGACCTTACCTTGGTACCTTGGTCACATTCAAAGTTTGAGATGAGGAAGCCTTTTGGGGTTGAGAATGTGGTGCGTTTGCAACCGGCCAGGTGCAGACGTTTGATCTATGGTCCCTAATATTGTAATCCCAGCGAAACTGGCCTTTCAATCATTTGAACCTTTTAAAAACTTTTTAAATGTTTCCTGTTTTTCATCTTCCTGCTCTCTAGTGTGAAAGGATTAATGTAGGGTTGCTCACGGGTCAAATATTGTCCTCGTCTCACTATTGGCGTGCGTCCTACGTGCAGCTGCAACTTAGTCCAAGAACATAAAATCCTTCTTTAAGATGAACTGACAATGGAAATGATTTATTAAACAGGCAACAAATCAATCACACAAAGTAGAGCAGACCAGGCAAATAGCATTGATCTGTGTACTGTTAGTCAACAGCCTCAGCCTGGACCCCTTCCTCCCCCAACGACCCATGGGGCAGAAGGAGAATCACATGTATGGATCTTGTGGTGCCACTGAGCAGGAGCAGAAGCTCTGATGAACACATAATTCTGCCAAACCTCCTGTGTCTCCAGTGGGCAGGGGGGCAACAATGAGAATATCTTACAGACATCACAGGGGACACCACTTCTCCTTCGGTACTACGGACCCCCCTCGTCTGACCTACGGCAACTATTAAAAAATACAGGCTGAGGACAGAACCGCAGTACTGCAGTTTGCAAAGATACTCGTATACATAAGCCAAATACGGCAGTTCCTATGCCATGTATTGGCCATAACCTGTTCGTATATGACAGCATTTAATTTATCAGAAGGCTATTATGTAGGCCTTGGCAAAGAGTCTACAGTATTTTAGTGATTTTTGTTCAAGAGTAAAGAAATATTTAACTTTAGTGTTGCAGCTGAAGTCGAGGACCATGCTGGAATGTAATTAAACTTTGAGTTCTTTCATTTTTCAGAAGCTCTTTAAAAACCACTGTTAGACTAAACTGTCACAAAAACAGGCTGTATAATAGACATATTATTGATTTGAGCTGCTTAGCCTCAAATGTGGAAAATGTAATAATTCTGGCATTTAGGGGGTAGCATCAGCACATATTCAGCCTTAGCTTTGGTTTAGACAGAAATGTTCTGAAAAATGGATAATCACAATTTTTTACAAGTTAAACAAGTGTCAGATTATTTGTGGCCTATTGTTAAACTATTTTGTGTTCTCATTCTTCAAGTCCTTCAACACCCCAGGAATGTCTGGTAAGCATTAAAAATAATCTTCAATATTTGACATCATGGTGCAGGTGATCCGCTTCCTGAATAAATAAGCCAATTAAATTTAAACAAAACTATGTGGCTCTGGTGCTAGCATCATATGCATATCAAAAGCAAAAAAGAGAAAATGGCTGGTCAAACAGGTGAAAGGATTTATTGGTTCCACAGAGTTTATTTGCCCAGGATCCTTCATTTCCGTCTGTAAGGTTTGTAGTTGTGTCAATTCTGTCTGCCAGCTCTATGCACTCTGCCTCCTGTTTTGATAAAGCCAGCATCACTCTATGCATTCTGTCCTGTTCGTGAAAGCATAATAGATCATTTGTGTTGAACTGTTTTTATCCACCCCTGTGCTACTGTCTCTTCCTCTCCTCCCTCAACCCACTGTGGTGTAACTTAAGGTGGGAGTCATGACCTACCATCCTACCGTGTGACACCACAATGGGTGTAGACCGTACCTGTACAGGTGAGGCTGACCGAGTAGACCCCTCCTTATGCTTGCGCTAAGCAGCCACCTCTCTCTTCTGTGGGGTGCTGCGGGTCTCTGGTGCCCATCACTTTATCTTGAGCCCTTCAGGTCTTTCTGTTTTTATTTCAGCCCTGAGACCCTCAACTTCCTCTTTTCCTCTCACCTCCCTTCCGTGTAGATGAGACAAGACAAGGTGCTGTCACATGACAGAGGTGACAACAGGGAAGATGAGAAGATAGCTGGATACACATTAAGGATAAAGGGGGAGTGATAGACTGTGCCACAAGTGAAAAGAAATAACATGATAAAAGTTTGCCATGTGTACTTATGAATTTTTGTGTATATTTTCAGTCCTACCCAGATTCAGATGTGTTATTAATGCCTGAAATTAGTTTTGCTTATTTTAATATAAAGCCCCCAGCTTTCAGTTGTGCTGTTTTACAGGAGCGTTGCATTAATTAATCTGATGTGTTGGTCTGCATTGGCTCATATGCAAAATTCCACAGAGATTACACTGCTGTAACATTGCAAAGAGGTTGTGCAGTTTGTGTCATTGCAGCAAAAGCCATGCAGGAGGATCTCAAGGAGAAATGGATCCTGTCACACAGGAGCCCTGCGCAGTAGTACCGGAGGAGCAATACTACCTATTCCATATTTACTGTATACTGTGACATGTGGTAACATACAAATAAACATCATTATTGTTCAGCAATAAGGTTAATCATCCCCAGATTATAAAGGGACATCTACAATATAACCCCTTGAAGGAAGGCTGTGGCTTCTTGTGAATTTCTTGTCATGGTTCTTATTTCAACCAAACTATATGATGCTATGCAATAATCTTCACAGCTCTGGGGCTGCTGGTTCTCCCTGTGTTCACATGGGATCCTGCATGTGTCTGACTGCCCTGTGAAGGACTGGTGGGTCATTCATGCTTTGCCGTGGAGCCTCGAAGTCGCAAATAATAAAAAAGAATAAATAGTAATAGCAGAATATATAAGTTTTTAGATACTTTTCTGGGCCCCTGGGCTGCAGCCCACATTAGTCCAACTGTAAGGCTGGCCTTGCTTGTCAGCATTGGGTTGTTATTGCTGAAAAGAGGCTCGCAGAGTTTATTGGAAAAAGTGATATATAGATGCATGACATTAAACGGAAGGGTGCAGTTTAATGCGGTGTTTTATGCAGATTGTTATTAAACTGTGACATTTCTCTGTAAATTACACTGCATCTATTAATAACATCCAGGATAAGGAGGCAATAAATTTACACATCAACACAACTAAAAATAAAGTTTCTCTAAATTTGAACCCCATGATGACTGACAGTGAAATACAAATGTAATCTTTGGTTGCAAAGAGTTTAACAGTGTCCATCCTGTACAGAGCAGAAAGAATCTCCAAGTTCACTAATATTGCCTCTTCGGTGCACTTAAGCAACAAACCTGCTATCATTACAGACCAGTTGCTTTTTAATTTCTATGGAAAAATCGTGAACTTTGTATTGGGAATTCAGTGGTTATGAACTCTTATAAAAATGATGGCCTTGACTAAATTTCACATGTAAATTGGGTAATTTGATAAATCAGTTTTTGAAAAATGGTACCTCTATCTGGAATTTTGTTTCCAAATGTGTGTTTGATGACCTCAGTGGACTCAAATTCCTGTTGATGTCTAACTAAAATATAGACAACGTACATATTAATCTTTCAGCATTTCACAGGCAGACAATATTGGCATGGAGGTACAATTTCCCCCCAGATTATATTAGTAATGACTGCAATGTTCTACAGAAGAATCAAAGTATTTTTTAAAAGAAATGGTTTGACAGAAATATCCTTTTGGTTGGTTAGTTGCAGAACTTGAAATGTAAGCTTTTGGGCTGCAATGAATTTGTTTCACGATTCAACTTTATTTTTACAGGAAAACAATTTGGCCTGGTTATGGGGGCTATTCTTCATGGGTGTGTGACTCTAAGGGCCCCTTACCTTGCTGATGTCTTCATAGCCAGTCTGGCTGCGAAGGAAACTTCCCATGTCCCTTCCAGTCCTTCAGAAATAACAACAAGCCGATTCTGCTTCAGAATGATGCTGTCTCCTCACCTTATGTTACTGTTTAGGAACAGTTGTGTTAACTGTATCTTTTGGGAAAAAGTTAGGCTGCTGCCTCACAAATACATTTTATGAAATAAGTTTTATGGAAATTTTCCTCATGATCATACATAAAATGTATGCTGAAAGAAACGAACGTTCTCAGCAAATTCAAGGAAGGTGCACATGCAAATTGTTCTTGCTGTATCATGAAGCCGAAGACAGTTCCCTACCATTTCTTGACTTTTTTAGTGTCAGTACACCAAAAAATCGTGGCTGGATGTCTCCAAGCTCATGAATGGCTTACGCGGAGATTTTGTTTCCTTATATCCGTACGTGCTACTTTTCACGTTATAACAGAAACGTGGTAGAAAGAGACTATATGATAAAGTTATTTTAACTAAATAGCGTATGCATAGATCCAATTGTTCTAACAAAAAACCTAAATAGTTCTTAAAACCCTTACGTCTCATAATAGTAAAAAGGCTATTCAAACAGTAACGGTAAGCTGTAACTTGTCCAACATTTTGTATGCCGTACACAATGTTTAAATGCCGTTTATTTTTATATTTATTTTTCACATTTACACTTATTATATGCCCCCTTTTAATGCGACTGGTTGTCCAGTGTTACTGTTTTTGCTCTACGTGTTGAAATTGTTCATTTAATTTAAAAAACCTGAGCAAACATTTCCTCCCCCTTATCGCGGTAGTTGAAAACCAAACGCATTTTGATGACGTAGCATGCAAAACGACTCGGGTAATTTCAAGCGACGCGATTGGTGTTTGCAAAACTCGATTCAGCGAATGAACCGGGCCGTTATTGGACGGAAGCAACTTTTTTCTTATTCTGCGGATTCTGATATCCGTCGTTTTCGGTGAGTTAATTGTTTTATTTGCAGTAAAGTATCGTTACCGAGAGAATGTGAACTTCACGGTTTACATGCAATGTGTGTCGTTTTTAAAGGGAAAAAAAAAATGAAGCATGCCGCTGTTACGCGGGTCAGTACCCCGCCGGCGGTAAGGCGGCACCCGTCTCGTATGTGCGCGTTATTCAGCCGCCATGACACCACCGAGAAAGAGCGCAGCGCCGCTCGCAGTGGCGGACGCCGGCAGGGAAGCCGCACTGCCGCCCCGGCTCTCTAGCACTGCACACTGGGCTGCGCAGCGGCAGCTGTCACGTTAGCTGCGTCCCAACGATTTGCTAACGTGCGTTACTGTGCTACCCGAACACTTAAGAGAAGCACAAATAATAGACGGTGTTCATTTCATACATTAGTAGTACACACGATAATGTTTCTTTTTTCTCTAAGGGTCACTACTTGGCTGTTCGCACACTCGGGGAGTAGATAAAATATTAAAGAAACACGGTTTAGGAAATGGTTACCGTACAACCGGTTGCGTCTGCGTTACGTCATCAGTCGAATTAGAATCGTCGCTGTACCGATTAATCGACTACTTCCCTCCCGGTGCAGCTGCATTTGTCAGTGTTTTTAATCGCCTAATATTAGCGCGAATTAGTTGAGACGACGTACATTTATTATTAATAAAGGAAGAATCGCACCCTGAGGGTGGAAAGACTTGTAACTAAGTTTGTACTCCTTTCTAAAGCCATGAATGATCGGTTAATTCATTCTTTGATGTGGTCAGTGAAAAGCAGGAGATCTCGGCAGAAGAAAACCAAGGGCGGACTATTTAAAAAGGTTAAAAACAGGTCGGAGTAACTGTTCAGAAGTAGAATCGCAAGTTTTTCATGCAGGTTTATTGGATTCACTGGTTGCTTCATCACACCCCCCAGTACAGTACATTCCCCAGAGAACAGTTGAGTTGGAATTACAACAGTCCTAACCACTACACTACGTGCTGTAACTTTATCCTTTTTACGTGCGTGATGTGTTTAGTGTATAGCAAACCCTGTTTCCCTTCCTGGTTTCAGGACCTTTGAAATATTTGTTACAGCTGGCTAAAGGTAGGCATCTTAGTCTTGGAGTGTGTCTTAAAGTTGTTATTTTTGTTTACCTAATGATTTTGTACAGTGCAACTTGCGGTACTCGATACTTTTAAAAGGATGCCTCATTTACTGGAGCAATTTAAGCATTTTGTTTAAGATATGTGCCTCAATCCTGACCTTTCTAGGGTTCAGATCAGCCACTTCCAGCTAAAACACACTAAAATATTTCTTAACATCATGCTGCTATTACTTAAAAAGACCATATTTATGTTTGTGGAACAGAAGTAAGGAAAACACAAGGATTATTTATGAATGTAAATGCCTGGTACATGCATGTAAAAAAAGAAAAACACTTTTATTTGATGAAAAAAATATATATTTATTTATTTATGATTTTTTGGTGTACTGACACTAAAAAAGTCAAGAAATGGTAGGGAACTGTCTTCGGCTTCATGATACAGCATGATACAGGTGGTCCCATGTACAATATATAGT
Organism: Heterotis niloticus; assembly: GCA_018136845.1. Lineage (NCBI taxonomy): Eukaryota > Metazoa > Chordata > Actinopteri > Osteoglossiformes > Osteoglossidae > Heterotis > Heterotis niloticus. The sequence continues at coordinate 3,236,792 of CM030896.1, forward strand.
TTTACATACTGCGTGGTATACATATATATATGTATATATGTATGTAAAACAACCAGACCAAAGCATTTGATGGATTAGTCTCCTTATTTCTGTTGAAATGAACAAACTGAAAATACAGGTATACCCCTACCTTTGAGCATGATACATTCCTGGAATTCAGCTCTTAATGTGAAATCTTCTGAGACGGAGATGTAATTACAGTGCAGGCTTTGAAAATTCCCTCTTGCTCACCTCTTGTTGCTTGTAAATATGAAAACTCAGCCTCATATCTGGTTGTAATTCATAAGTCAAATAATCGTAACTAGAGATGCACATTGTGATAATTCTTTTCCGTTGCTGATATATGATCATTTTTATGTACCCATCTGCCAACACTGAGACCATATTGGTAAATACACATATTTCTAAAATGGAGAGAAAAATGGGACTAGATCAGTTTGGATTAGAATTATGGGCAAATGTAACATTTATTTCTGTAACATTTGCTTTTCAGACCATGTACAATCATTAAAATAAACAGCATTTCCTTAATCATGTTTGGCTGGCTACCTGAGGACAATAGACAAAATAAACAGGCCATAAATCTGCAAATGCACACAGTTTTCCGGCATAATGCAAGACAAAGTAATGCATTACAAATTTAGCTAAGTATAATGTATGTATAGAGCAGCATGCTGGTGCAGTGAGCAGTGCTGGTGCCTCACAGCACCTGGGCTATGGTTTATGTGGGTTTGAATTGAGCTCGGCAGTCTTTGGAGGTTACCAGTTATCTTCATGTTGGTCTAGGTTTCCTCTGTATGCTCTTCTGTAATCCCACAGTCCAAAGATGAGTTTCAGCTGAATTTATGACTGCATTGCATATTAAGTGTCTAAGTTTGAAGGAATACATTTGTGTGATTGCTTTTTGTTGGACTGTCATTTTGTATACCCTGCCTCGTGGTCTGCGGTTCTAGAATATGCTCTCAGTCACCATGACCGCAATCGCTAATGGCTGCTGACAGTGGATGAATTGGTCTTTCTGTAATATTAACACTCAGTGCTCTGTAATGTTAATTCAGTTTACAAAAACATCCTGATCTTATTTTGGTACAGTCAAATGATAATTTTACAATAATATGATCAGTATTGCCAATGAATCTAAACAGTGGTACATGTGCAGTATATACAGTGCATATAATGGTATTTACCTGCAATAGATTTGCATGATACAGTAATAACTTGATTATAGCAGCCTCCTGTAGTGTGGTTTATTTTAGCTCTGTAACTGACAGACACACAGCTTCCCTCTCGTACATCTCTACTTTCATAAACGTATCTGCTCCCTGATACCTGCAGCACTGGCTCACTCTCAATGCCCCAACAAGGCTGCCTCCTTCCTTAACCTCTGGCTGCTTGGTGGTCCCATGTACAATAGATTCAAATTGAAAAGCCTGAAGGTTCACAGTTCTGGCTCCAGTGTAGTGGAAGATGCCTCCTTTCTCACCCAGAACTGCTAAATTCATCACAACATTCATGAAGGGTCTCAGTTTGGTTGTTTATTTACTCACTGGAATGGAACCACACGCAGTCTCCTGTTGAATCGGGGCACATTTCTCTGCGTGGTATACTTTGTAACCATGTATGTGACAAATAAATTCTTTTGATCTTTGATCACATCTGTTTTGGACTCAAACTTTCAATACAATGTGTTTGTTTAAAAAAAAAAAAAAAAAAAAAAAACAGTGCTCTGTCAGTTCTGCATGCAGTTACTTGTGTAATGTGCTGGCAAAAACAGGGCTAAGTGACTGCATGTTGGGGAAATGCACAGTTTTTTCCTCTGAGTTATACTTTACTTTGGAGGAAAGCATCAGCTAAACCAATAAATGGGAATGTAAATTGGATAGAAATCAATACACAGGACTTTAAAGGCTGAAAGCAGTTAGGTATTTTACCTTCCTACTGATATTTTTTGTTGTTTTCTTTCTGCAATAAACTTCAAACAACAATGGCAAAAAGTCGTTTTGCTGCAGTGCTGGTTATTTATGGCTGGTCTGTTGAAGGACATCTGATTCATCAATGGGCGTTATATAAACATTCCCTCTTCAGCCTAGTATGCATTTCAAAACGGCTACATGCTCCAGTCCTTCCAGCTGAGGACCACTCCCTGGAGTGAATAAGATGGAAAAATTTCAATTTTTCAGAACGTGGCTCCATTTAAAGGGACAATAGGAGACAAGCATTTTGAATTAGTCGTAAGTAAAAATGCTATGAAATACTTACACCAGCAACTATTTTACTGTATTTACATATACTTGAGCAATATCATGAAACTATTTTGGCATTGAAGCCAAAGGTAACTTGTGCAAGTCTCTCAGTCATCAAACATAGTCCTCTTTGCCTTGTGGCCATCAGTATCCGGCATGAAGCGGGATTTTTACAAATGTTAATTTTCTTTTGTTAAATAAGCTATATCTGTTTGTTTCTGTTCTAGGAAATTCCAAAAATAGTCATTTGATCCCTGGCTGGTGTTGCTATGGAGCCTATCGTTAGGCTTAACTTTACGTGCCAGCATTTTAAAACAGATTTTGCAGCCAACGCTTTGTAACTGACCATCTGTTAGCACAGCATCCACCGTCTCACACTCACTCTGCGAACACTTGCAACTAAGGGGGAGAGGCGGTGAAAGCCGACCGACAGCCATGTCTCTCTCTGGCCAGATAATGTACAGCAGTGTCCAGAGATCAGGCTGCCAACGCTCTTGAGCTGAAAGAGCTGTAATACCTGCAGTGATTCAGAGCCACTGCATCGCTGGGCATCGGGTTGACAGACAAAGGACTGCGTAAGACTAAATAAATAAACGTTCCTTATTTTTCATATTTCCTTGTGTTACTTCTGCCCTGTCCTTCTAAGCCATGTGCTCTAACTAACTGGTTCAACAATGGACAGCACAGCTTTGGTCAGTTCCCTGCTTTGATTTAAGACGTTAACTTATTTAAGCTGGATAGTAAGCGTGGTTGGGATTGCGAAACATAAGCTCATGTTGCCCACCAAGGTAGAGTCACTGATATTAACACTGCCGTTCCAAACCACACGTTAACTTAAAAATGTTCTTTCTAGGCAGTTGATTGGTTGTTCAGGAAGATCAAGGCAAACTGTTTTCTTACCCTTTATTTTAAATGGCAAAGCAACATCAGAAGGCAGTTGGTCTGATTTTTTTTTTTTCCTTCGGAAAATGCCAACGTGCACCGGTCATATGTACGTAGTGCCCCTGTGCTCTCTTCCACCAGGGATGGATGGCTCCTCTGTGTACATGTGCTACCCCTGCTACCAGGAGTTCAGCTCCCTTGAGGAGGTGCTTGCCCACCAGCTGACATGCACCCCTGAAGAAGCTGGCATCGAGGCCCCGGGTCTGCAGTTGGAGGTACCTACGTGTTTATGAGCAGCCGTTTGTCATCAAAGAAATACATGACATTAAACTGTGGCAAGACACCCGTTCCCTTAGATGGGTCAGTTTAACAGCCCTCATCGTGGTGGATGTTGCTCCGTTATGACCATGTTTCTGTAGGTTTACCACCTACAGCACCAACTTGTGATGGCTGCAGAGTACGATGTCATAAGTGACAGGCAGATTGCATCTTGAGTTGCTGCTGGAGGTGAGGGGGGGACAGCAAATCTGAGAGATGCATTGCTCGGTCCCCGCCCTGATGGATGGCTTATTGGCCTTGTGACAAATCAATCAGCTGGTGTCTTGACACTCCATAAAACCTAAATGCCGTTTGCCATTTTGGCCCATGTCCCTATCAGCTGTTTAATTATTTGAGTTTGTACTTCATTAAACAAGTTATCATAAATCATAATTAAATTATCATCACTTCAGTCTAACATGGAGAAGACTTTTTGAATTAAAATAAAATGTGTTTACATGAAGTATGAATGGGAACTGCTTGGGCCCTAAATTTAAATTTAAACTCTCTGGAAACAGGAATTATGATTGACTAGACATCTGGAGGCTTTTCTTTTAAGCCAACAATTAAATGTGGTCCCAAGTTGAGTTTTTTTAATTGCTTCAGTCACTTGTGATTTATTCAGCCATTCTTCAGAAATCTTTTCTCATCCGGAACGTCAGAGCTGCCCTCACATTGTTTTACTCAGCTCTTGTAATTCAAAAAGACTGTGTTATTTTATTACACAATTGGTGACATATGTCCATTGTATTTTTAGATAGCAGGGTAACCCACGGTCCTTCTCAGACCGATGAATTTCCGAGGCAGTTCACAGGAATTCTGAGACGAAAATGATCACAGCGTGTTAAACACCAACCGCTTCACGTTGTCGACTTGCATCATTTCTGCAGCACAGCTCATGTGTAGCTCAGAAAGAGCATAATGGCGGGAGGAGCTTTTTGGAATGGATTCTGTTATTTTTAGTTGATCGCAGGCTTTTGCTGTCTATTAACGTGATTTCGATTGGAGCGTTGGCTCTCGTGCACGTTTTGCCACCGTTTAAAATTGGTTGTAAGTTGTAGACATGTTTTTCAACTTCACCTCACTGGCAATTTACGTGTCTGTAGATGTGGACCTGATCTCGTTTTTTTCTGTAGTCATTTGTTCTTCTGTTCCACAGAGCAGTAGGAGTCTGCCCTTACGTGAAGAGTCTATTTTGCAGCGGAAACCTTCATGATTAATCTGACCTCCTCCATTTGGACAGATTTTCTATCCAACTTGTTGCTTATTCAATCATGTAATAGCGAATATGTGTGCACGCTTGAATTTTTGGATATTTGGCGTGTATAGTACACACCTTTACAGTTGTAGAAATAGTGGAGTTTATGCTCCATTGTACAAAATTGTTCTGGAGCAGTTTAAACACTGTTGCCGTATGCAGTTTAAAAGCTTACAAATTAATGTTTTAATATTTCAAACAGCTGGAAATAAAAAGCTTATGATTAATCTGAACTTGACCATGCATGTGAAATACGATGTTTACTTGTATAATTTTCTTCCATTAATAAAGTGTAGAATTTAACAGAGTACCGAAACTCTATTTTCCCCGTGACGTTTATTTCAGGCCCTGCATGCTTCAAGATAATAATGTCTACATGGAACTACGTGGTTCAGTCACTTAGTTCTAAGACTACCCTCTATATGATGCTTTCGTGTTTGGTTGCTCACGCATGCTCAGAAGCTGTTTAGCTGTTTGGCTTCATCAAATGATAACTTATTGACACCATGTACTATGCGTGTAAATATAGAGCCAGTATGAAGTGTGTCTACACCTGGGCAATACATGTGTGGGAGGAGCCGGACAGAAGAGTTAAAGAAACCTGTAAATGTGCAGCATCTGTCGGAATTGCTCCAAAAGAGCTGGGAAGGTGTTTCCTGATTTTCTGCTTAAAATTGTTAACCGAGAAGAAAAAAAAAACTAGTTTCCAAGAAGTTTGCTGGCTTTTTTGACTGGTGTGCTACGTTTAGTGTTTAGCAACATATTAAAGGTAGACAGCTACCATTTATCCATTCCTGCATTATGGATGGCCAGTCCTCTCTTGTCCTGCGTGATGTTGCATTGCAACATTTCTCTGCTCAACCTAATGGTCAATTCTTATTTCTTGTGTGCCTTTAGAAAGAAATCTGTAGTGAGCTTTGAATTGGATTTAGAGGTTTATACGATGTTTTTAGCAGTCATGTGGTTTATCCAGTGTAGGGTAAGTAGTTGGGAAGCTGAGGAGTTTGGCTATTATTGCTCAGTCTATTCTGTATCTCTGAGCAGAATGTCACAGAGGCACAAGCCAGTCCGTCCTTGATGGAACCCAGTGATCAACAAGCCGAGCGCCAAGGCCCAACAGACGAAACCCACAGCAGAGGAGGCCCGGATTCTGATCCCCAGATCCAGTACCAGTGTGGGGACTGCGGGTTTCTCTTTGGATCGCTCAACCTGTGGCAGCAACATTGTAAGCTGGGCAAGTGCCTGCTCGCTGAAGAGGAGCCTGGTGGAGGTGCGAATGAGCTTGACTATGCTGAACTGGTGGCAGGACAGCATGAGCAACAACTGACAGAGGCAGGCAAGCAGACCTCGGCACAGATTGAGAACCAGGTGGAGGCACAAGAAGAAGTTGCAGGCCCTGTACAGCAGCTGATAGAGGCAGTCGGACAGGCTGCAGGACACGTCCACCAGCTTGTAGAGGCAGATGCTCACGTTGTAGTGCATATTGAGCAGCTGGTAGAGGATGGCGGACAGTCTGCAGGGCACAGTCAGCAGCTGGTAGAGGCAGATTATCAGGCTGCAGGGCACACTGAGCGGCTGATCCAGACCGACAAACTCGGGGAGGTTGTCAGAGGTGAGGAATGGACATCGCTGGAGGAGGGTGGTGAATCTGGAACAGAGATGAGGATGGCGGTAGGGACAGGAAGCTGGAGGACTGTAAAGGTGGAACAATTGCAGAGGGAGTTCAGAGAACGGGAGAGGGCGGTCAGCCAGGATCACGCCTACCTGCAATGCGATGAAGCCAGCGAGAGTGGGGGCCTAGAAGCTGCAGGGACAGACGAGCAGAAGATGCCTGAAAAGGCCACAGCAGAGGTCAACGCTGAGATCATCCACTCAGCTTCCGAGAAAGAGGATGACAAGATCCAGGATGAGAACGGGGCCTCACGGAAGCGAGAAAATAGGAAAAGCAAGGTGAATTCTGTTGGGGTCTCAAGCCAAAGTCTGCTGTGTGTGGACTGTGGCTGTGGCTTCAGTTTGGTGCCGGAGCTCGTTGCCCACCGCAGAACCCACCACGACCTGGAGGGGGCACTTCACCGGTGCAGTATTTGTGGAGAGAGCTTCTTGAACACAACCCTCTTCCTGTATCACCGCAGGCAGCACAGAAAAAAGGAAGAGGAAGGTCAGGTGGAGGAAGAGACACCAGAGGAGGAGGAAAGAAGCACAGGGGCCGTGGAGAGAACTGTTTATGCGGATCACATTCTAGAGACGGGAACGGAGGCTGAGCCCGACATTTTGGAAGTAGAGACAGAGCGCATCCAGGTAGTCACAGAAGAAAACGTGACGTTTTCCATGACAGTTGAAGCTGGAAATGAGGAGCAAGATTCAGACAACAGGGGTGTTCCTGTCGGGGGTGCAGCCGCCCCTGCTGAAGTCACGCCGAGCTTCTTGTGTGTGGCCTGTGGGTCTGGATTTAGTACTGAGCTGGAGCTTGCAGAGCACCGCAAGGCCCAGCATGCCTTGGGGGAAGCGCTGCACCGCTGTAATGAGTGTGGCCAGGAATTTATGAACACCACACTCTTCCTTTACCACCGAAGGGAGCACAGGGAAGGCAGTAGTGAGAAGGGGTTTGCAGAGGCCACAGACATGAACTGTACTCCTGGCGCACCCAAAAGGGTGGGCCTCCTGTCTTCGGCCCCCGTGACACCAAAGAGAACAAGCAGTCCGGCACTCACCCTGCTGAGAAAGAGGCAGAGAGGTGAGACCTCTTGACTGTCTGGGGATCATCTAGAGTATTGATGCATTTCAAATTTAACATTAAGTGACCCCCTGCTTTGTTTTTGTTGTTTCCCTTCAAACGGACATTGTAGGTCACAGTGGATCAGATGTCACCAAGGATGACGACTCCACTGGGACCACAAAGCTCCAGAAGCACGATGCCCTGCCAGAGGCCCAGAGAGACAGCCTTCCAGCACCTCCTGAGCTGTACCGGGACTGGTCGCGGACACCTCTCCCACACACGTGTCCTCACTGTGGGCGCACCTTCACGCGCCGCTGCCTGCTGCGGGCCCACGTGTTCAGCCATACGGGCGAGAAGCTGTTCAGCTGTAAGGTGTGCGGCAAGGCCTTCACCTGTTCCAGTAACCTGATGAGGCACAGCCGCACGCACCTGGGCGGCAGGCCCTACACTTGCGAGTGCTGCGGCAAGACCTTCTCACAGTCCAGCACGTTGAAGCGGCACCAGTTCACCCACGCTACCGAAGACGGCGGTGGACAGCGGCCTTACACCTGCGACGACTGTCCATCCAGGTTCCAGACACGTGCTCAGCTGCAGAGGCACAGGTATCCCTCATGTAGCTCACATCTTTCAATTCAGTCAGAATGATTTCACAGTGGTGAGTAGGCATTCCGAGCGAGAGCCTTGATGCTGCAGGTGAGCGCTATTCTTGTCACTCAGATAGCGACACCTGCCAACACACTAAACCCTTCGTTTGGATTTTCAGATTGGCTGTTGACCCGTCTGCATGGATAGGTGGGCACAGGAAGAGCAAACTGTGGCCTTTATCAGCAAGGATGTCTCACATTTCATTGCACCGCAAGCACATTAAGCAGACGGGTGGAAAATATATATTTTTAATTGTTTAAATGTCATCACCGCTGTAATTATTGTCAGTGGCGGATAAAAATGTTTCAGTCGTATAAATTTTAGTTATCAGCGGGCATGTTGGCTTTGCATGGGACGCATTTGCACAGTGATTTACGGGATTTAAAATCCTTACGCTCTAAATTTTGCCGAATAAACCGAGGTGAGCGGCCTCGCTTAAGGGAACGTCGGCGTCCCGTCAGCTCTCGGTGTTGAGGCGCGTCTCGGTCGTCGATGCCGCACGTCCACCGGTGCCGTTTCTCTTTCTGCTATTTTCTCCCCTCTGCTGAGGCTGAAGCACTAGAGCAAATTTGCAGTTGCCGTGGGGCAGCTTTGGGGAGGGTGGAGGGCCACTGTCCATTTGTCAGGGGGCACGGAGTGCTGGCGGGACTGTGAGGTGAAGGTCTGTAGGTGTTTAATGCGGGAAGGTCAGTGTATTTCAATTACCGATAAATCTTGCTGTGGGAACGCAATAAGCGGCGTAAAAATATATTTGAAAACATTTTTTATAAACTGACCTTTTTTGTTTTAAAAGCCTCCTGGGTACTTTCCCAGAAGTTATATAGGAGGTCAGCTGGTCATCTGGTGATTAATGTCACAGACTTGCTAGCCCTGAATGTTGCTTCTTCAGGAAGAACGTTGGTGTGGTAGCTACTTTACTGTTTGCCGGAGGTATTTCTTGCTATATAATGGGTTAAGATGCAAGTCCAATAAGTAAAATATGGAAGGACCAAGGATTAAAATGTGATTAAGTACCAATCATAGTAAAACCGGAGGGTTTTTGCTATCGCGGTTAGTCTAGGTGGTGGATGCGGTCGTAACACAGGGCTTAAAAAGTAATGTTTTAATACTCATGACTTAAGCAGAGATCTGTGTGATCTGCAAAGCCTGTAACAGTCTGACCGGATGAGTCATTACGTTGCGTCAGAGAGCTACGAGTCAGCCTGCTGCTATCCCGATGACCAGGAGCTCCTTCGTGATGGGGGCCTGGGGGACGAAAGGTTGTAAGCAAGCAGGAGCGACATGGCTAGTACCTGTGGAGCAGGGGTTGGGCGGAATGTGCAGACTCCTGGCTAGACGTGGTGTCCACCACCAATAATTTGTCCAACATGCGCTGCAATCGTTGGCCAAAGGGGGTGGCGAGGGGTGACGTGTGTGTGTGTGTGTGTGTGTGTGTGTGCGTGCGCGGAATCTGGAGGAGAGAGGGATGCCGCAGGCTTATAACAAGGTAGGGGCTCGAGCCCACCAGGAGCAGATAGCAGCTTTTGCGTCCACCGCTGGGTTTTACGGTCAGTCCGAACAGGCAGGGTGTGTCAGAGCGTGAGCAGACATAACACTATTAATCGTATCGATTCCTGTAGCCAATTTAGAAGAAAACTGGAGACGAAAAAAGATTTGTGGTGACGTACATACCAACCAGACCCAACCTTTTAACCGTTGCCAGATTATAGCTGGACAGAAAAAAGAAAACCGTTGCACTTAAGTGCACTATAAAGTTTAAAATGAAATGAATGGCACCGTTCATGGGGTCAGGCTTCCTCGGGAAAGATAACAAGGCTCACCCGTGACTTAGCCTCTCTGCAAAGAAAATAAATGTTTATAGACTCTGCCGCAAATGTCAGCCCCCCTGTAATTGTTCGCTTGCCAAGCTTACAGGCTTGTTTGTTGACACTTGTGCTTGTCTCTCAACCGCTAATTTTTCTTTCAGATCTGCTGTTTTCAGCCAGCAACTGGGGTTTTCAGCCTTTCCTTTGTTCCTTTGTCTGTCTGCCTTGTGAAGTGGGTTCCTCTCGCCATTTCGGGTTGTTGTAATCCTCACGCCACAAGAACACAGGACTGTTAAGTGTTGTACAGATGCATTTCACAGCATTTATTTGTCCGTATTTCTCTTGTTTGCACCTTAGTGTAGCAGTGTAAGGTGCAGTCATCTGCGGTTGAGCGGTGTTTTTGTAATAATGACATCTGTTTGTAGAATGAAGCTGTAAGCGGAGGAATTCTGTGGATAACCCGTCTGTTACCCTCTGCCCCTTGTGCTCTGCCGTCAGGCTCCAGCATACTGGTAACCCATTCTCCTGTTCCCGCTGCGGCCAGTCCTTCAAGCGCAAGAGGCAGCTGGATCTGCACTCCCTCACCCACCAAGGTCTGGGCTCACCGTGGCTTTCCGGCCCCCATCGCTTTCTCGCTATAACAACCGTAGCTGTATAGGTTCCCGTCCCTCTTCGCCCGTTTATTTCTTTCTGCGTGCACCGTTGCTGTACTGCTTTATCTTAGAATCATTTTATCTGTGTCATTTAAAGTGACAACGTAGAAAGAGAGCCCCCGCAGGCTGGTAATTCTCCCTCCCATCATGAAGTTGTAATTATACATACTTGTACAGGAAGAGGAGAACGTGTTTATCACTTTGGTAAATTCCTATCAGTGTATGTTTTCCTCTGGATGTTTTTCCATTATCTTTTATTGTCTGGAGAGTCTATGATGTTGTAAGAGAATCTAATGATGATTCGCAGAATGATCAGCATACTAAGCAGAGGTGAGAACAGGCATTTCTCTGTTAAAAATATTTGTTTTGCTGGAATCTGGTTTTTCAATCGGCGTTAGAAATAATCTGCTTACATAATCCCGTTAATCCCCGAGTTTTCTGTAATTGCCAAGAATTCCTGTGCAAAGAGAGCAGGGCTTCAGGAGACAAAAGTGTTGAAAGTGAATAAAAATTGTGAAATCCATTAGTTACGTTACAGTAAACGTGTGCCTTGTGTGTTTAGAATAGTTTTTGTAAAAATAGAACATCTATTTATCAGCTGTTAATAAGTTTAAGTCCTTAAATAAACAGGACTCTCTACAGAGGTAATTTTGTTTTCCAACATCTCATTTGATATGAAAAGTAAACGGTAGGCAGTTAACATAATGCCATTGTAGCATTACAAATCATGCAACAGTGAATTTCAGTTTACATGAGTGGAATTTGAAAGGAAAAACTGTGGCATCCATTCAGCTTTATTATAATAACTGGGTGTGGGGGGAGAAAAAAAAAAAAAAAAAAACATAGGTTACACCCATATCCGCTGCTGCCCAAGTGGAGTTTTCCCATAAAATGGTAAAATAGAGTTATATGAGCAGCCTTACACACAGATTGTGCACTTTAGGTGTGTAATAGCCGTGCGCGGCATCTCTCGGTAGAAGCTCACAAAGTGCGACGTCAGGTTCCCTAGCAACGTGGACCATTGTCTTCCGATTCTGTCTGATGTCAGATCATATGGAGTAAAGGCAGCTGACGGCTGTGGAAACACGATGGCACACACGAGGCGCGCGCTCTGTATGTTGCACATTCATGGGAACATAACTTTGTCGTAGGCCTGCACTTGTTTCGTTTCTGCGCAACTTGACAGGCTTTGGCTGCACTTTGCTCTAAATTAGTGTGCGGCAAGTTTGAATAAGCTATTGTTTGTAAATAACAGGTACTTTATATTCTTGGCACAAGTAATTAATTTAAAGGGAAATAATGACTTTATTAATACATTTTTGCCCCGTTCATGCTGTGCTGTTTAGTCATGTAAGTTGTCCCTCAGAAGATGCCTGATCAGGTTTCCTAGCAACACAGACTTGTACCTAAGTATAATTTATTTCTCTTTTTAGAGAATGGAACTTTTATGAAGCTTTATGTATTGCATCTGCAGTTTCTCTTCATTTGCCCAGTGATGAGAAATTTTGACTGATTCGGACGGCCTTTGAATCTGAATTCTCACACAAACACGCTTACAGTACTTTATCAATAACCTTTGCATTCAACGGACCGCTGACCTTCATACTTTTCTTGCATTTGTTTCGTTCCTAGCTTTTGTTCTGTCTCTGTTCCCTAACAACCTACTGGGACGAGTAGTTTGCTGTGGCCAAATATAACAAAATTTCAGCAACCTCTCCTGGTTTTAGCTGTAGTCATCATGTTGGGCTTCTAGACTTGGTATGTCATGTGGGGGGGGGGGAAGCAGTTTACTGTAAAACAGTTGACCTGTGACACACGCAGACTTGGTGCCTGGCTGCTTTCTCTGTCTTGACTCTCACCATTGTGTCCATACTTCTCAGAAGAGCAACCCCAGTCGTGCCCACACTGTGCTGCTCAGTTCCGGAGCCAGTCTGTGCTCAACGTTCACTTACGCCGCTGCTCGGGGGAGGACGACCGTGCGCGTGGCCGAGGACGGGGACAGGGTCGAGGCCGGAGTGTCGGCCAGTTGGAGTGCGACATGTGCGGCCACTGCTGCGTGACCCAGGAGGGGCTGGATCTCCACAGGCTGTCCCACACAGGACAGACACCCCTGCGCTGTCCCCTGAGCCCCTGCCGACGCCGCTTCGCCACCAGCGCCGCCCTCGAGGCGCACGTGCTCGCCCACTGCAAACAGCTGGCTACCAAGGGCCCCAGCAGTGCCCCCCGGCCCTTCCGTTGTGAACACTGCGGGAAGGGCTTTGCCTACGCATCTACCTTCCGACTGCACATGCGCATTCATACCGGGGAGAGGCCCTACGAGGTACAAGTCAAAAAAAAAGAAGGCAGTTTGATGCTAATTTCCAGCTTCCAATTTGTATACGTGTACACTATGTTTAGATGAAATATTCAGAAATATAATTAATGCATTCAAATTCAGTGTGAGAAAAATCTTGTGTAACTATGTGTTTCTCTTATAGCAGTTAGAGATTTTTATGTCCAATTTTTTTTTTTTTTTTTTAAATTTAACGTCATTTTCCCAGAATTTGTTTGCTCACTGGGTGTCCCCCTTCTGTAACTTTGATGTACAATTGAAGCGCGGGCTGCCAGCTCTGCCGTCTGTGGTGGTACTCGCTGCTACAGCAACATTATGTAGTTGCTGTGGACTTGGCAGCAAACAATAGCAGGGCAGTCAACAATCGGTGTGAATGAGTTTCCTGTTGTCCGTGACACTGAGGAGCCCACAGACTTGCCCGCTTAGTCAGCTTTGTGTCCATAGAGAGGGTGACTGAGGTTATTTTGTTGGTAGGCCACACTTGAGCTTGCAGCTTATTTTGTGCATTCCTTCATGCTCTGTCCAACCGTTGTCGTCTCTCCAGTGTTCCCAGTGTGGTAAGCGCTTCCGCCAGCTGCCCCACCTCCAGGACCATGAACGCATCCACAGCGGGGAGCGGCCCTTCAGCTGCTGGGTGTGCGGGAAGAGCTTCTCGGTGGCAGCGAGGCTGACAGAACATGCTCGCACCCACAGTGGCGAGAAGCCCTACGCCTGCACTCTGTGCCCCCGTACCTTCCGCTCCCGCTCCAACTTGGACAAACACATCAAAGTGCACGGTGGCAGCGCTACAGCTCGGGACCTGGCTGGGGAGGGCGAGGCTGCAGTGCGCACCATCCTGCTCGTGCAGACCCCGGCCCACATCGCCGAGGGTTCCAACCCAGTCCTGCCCGGCAACCCGTCTGAGGCTGCCGTTCTCTTCCCTGGAACTGCCTCCTCTGTGGTCCTCCTCCACCCCTCCATCGCTGTCGTGGATGGCCAGGACATCCAGCACGCAGTCGAGTTCATTATCGAAGAGACAGTCTAGAGGAAGGCAGGTGAAGTGTCATGGCTCTTGAAAGCAGAAAGTGAGGGACAGGCAAAGGAGATGGTTTTAAGCACCGTGTTTCGAATAAAAGGAAAACAAAATGGGAGAAAAAGGTACAGGTGACCCAAAGGGGTGTGAAATGCTGTTCTAAGTGTATAGAATGTTTATATTGAGTTTCATCAGCCCCAGGCTTTGGAGGCTGCTGTTATTTTCAAAAAAAAAATTGCTTCAGCCTTCAATTTGATCTCTGTCCATCATTTTACAAGGTAAGCATTTGCAGGCAATGCTGTTTGTCCCTCGTCAGACTAGGCTCCCCTCATTGGCATGACAGCAAATTGCCGGAGCGCCGGCATGACATAAACAGTATTGAATTAGGAGTGCCGGGACATGCAAAGTGAATCACAAAACAAAGCTCAGAGCTCTTTTGGCCATGTCTCTAATAAAAGGAACAGTGCTTCCAGTCAAGAACCCAATGACAAAGACGTTGGCTCTATTCATTTCAAACATTCGCTTTCCTTTACGAATGTCATTCCACAATGTTGACCGTTGACTTGAATGTTGTCAGGACCAGTTTTGTAACCTGTACACACACACACACACACACACACACACACACACACACACACACACAGAGCACTGCTTATGAAAGTGCACTTCTCCATGCCCTGTTCTAATGTTATTGATATGTGGGCTTGATGATGTGACTAATATGCTTTTGCCAGCTGTTGCGGTGTTTCAGCTGTTCTATCGATCGAGTGCAGGTCAGTCAGTGGGTTTTCTCCATCATCTGCCTCGCAAGGATTATTTTAGGGAGCCAGGTGCTATTAGCTGGCATGCTGCAGTTTTTAAAAGCAGTTCTGCTGCTGAGGCAGAAATGTGACAATGTAGTTATTAAAACACAGAGTGTTGCACAGCTAACTGAACCGCGTCTTGTGCTTCATCTGTTTTATGCTCTTATTCTCCTTTTCAAGCATTTAGCTGTAAGCCAGTCGACTTGCAAACAGGATTTGGCCGTACGTATATACACATATAAATCCTCTGATTTCTGGGTGTGTACTGAACAAATCGAAACGTCCTTGAATATTAGACCTGCTTTGTCAAGACAGCCCTTCTGGGCCCTCTGTTGAAGCACAGTTACCACAGGGATGAGAAAGGTGTCCCTGAATACCAGCGTTTTTTTCCTGCCAAGATAAAGCTGTTCAGGACCCCTTCCAGTTCTTCAGCTTTTGTGTTCCCCGCCTGCTGGTGTCTGCTTGTGTGCTGCCAGGAGGACTATAGGTTAAGGACCTCACTGATGGACACAGCAGATTTAGATGACTGCTCATCCGGATTAAGTAGTGCTCGGCTCCAACCGCCACTTCACGCTCTGACTTCCGGAAAGCGGCGCTTTGAGTCTGAATCGGTGTTCAACTTTTAACAGCATCTGCTCGACTTTCTTTATGGAGTAAATCAAAACACGGTTTGCTGCCTTAACCAGCAAAGCGTGCGAAGGACAGATCCGCCGAACCTGTTTGTATTACTGCGAAGGTCCTAAGTGGCGAAGAGTTGTGTTCGGTGGTTAACAGACGACAGTTTTTCAGGGTTTCCCCACATCCCTGACAGCTAATGTGGTGAGTGCAGAGATATCTGCGCAAAACTGGAAAGTACAGATAGAGTAGGGATTCAGAAACATCTCATAGACATCCTCATCATTAGGTTCAACTGATAGAAAAAGAGCGCTGTGTGTCCTCCCCCCCCCCCCACATATTTGACTGAATAAAATAAGTATATTTCTGAAGGTAATACCTTGCATTACATGGCTCCAGGGAGGTATCGCACAGAGTTAGCTGTGCTCAATTTGAAATTCTCCGTTTTAACAGTACTCGAAGCAGGAAATGTCTTCGTGGTATTAGAGATTAACGGAGCGCACAAACAGGGTAATGCGGTTGCACATCAAGGTACGGCGTTACTTTTTGACAGCAGGCTCGGCAATGAGGGCGTAATGCGTGTGAGCGGATTGCTCCGCCGTCCGCTGGAAAGTAAATCATTACGAGGCTAAAAGCAATCCAGATGCAACCTTTAAAATGATCGATTGTTTAATATAAAAATCGCAAAACACAATGAATGGATGTGTGCATCTTTGGGACCCTCGCGTTGGGTTTATTTCAGCTCAGTTCTCGATTCCAGCCATCAATAAATATGATAAGTGTACAGTTTCACTGGAGAATTAATCTGCAACTCTTTAGTTTGAAGTATTGAAACCCTGCAGCTCTCTGATAAAGGAGCTTCTTTTTTATAGTGGGGCAAAGCTATTTCTGCCTCGCTGGCTTTAAAAATACTGGACTTTTCTGAGCTTGTGTATCACACCCATTTCTGTTATGCTATGAAAATCCACTTTTCTTTTGTGAGAGAAAGTACCGGTGCGCATTTATTTATTAGCACACACATTTATCCTTTGCGAGTTAACATGGGTTGTACAAATGAGCAGAAGGACCCTTTGAGCTTTGACTTGTAACCTTTGGCCTCTCGCCCCGCTGTGTCCTGACAAGGCCCGGACTCCACGAATGTGTGACGGTGTTTTTGTTTGTCGGTCCTCCTGCCTCGAGGGCAAGCGGGGCGATGTCGCTGCAGAATAAGGACAAGGTTAACATTTCATACTGTTTGGGTACCTCTGCACCCCCCCCTTCCTTTTTCAGATTCAAATGGCTTTTTTGGCAAGAGCTGAGCTTCTCCACATGTTGGCAATGGCTTCAAACTATTGATAAATCGCCCTCTGCGGCTCCTTTGTTTTTAATTCTTCAAGCACTCCTTCTCCGCGTTGCCTTCCTGCGCTCAACACACTATAGGACCACACCAGCCGTTCTCACGGTGACTGCGACCGTTTATCTTGCCCTACACCTTAATCTGAATGACCCCTTACATGTTTTCCCTGCCATTTCTGTGGTCTCTGCCTCCATGGTCCCTCCCTGCTACTCTTTCACCAGCCCACCTCTCTCTCCCCTTTTCCCCAGTGGTCCCCTTCTCGCTTTGCTGAGGTGGCTGTACCCACGGCGACTTTGACAAAGTGTCCTCCCTGCTGCTCTCCATCTCGTGAGCGCGTACGTGCGCATGTTTGTGCGCACGTGTTGTGGTCTCTTACCCGCCGTTCTGAAGGCATTTCGTGTTGCCCGTTGAAGTGCCTGTTTGCAAAACACGGACGGAGGCAGAGCATCAACTCTATGCCTCCACGTCTTATTGCGGTAATTACCATCGCCACTGAAGTGCGTCTGTTTCAAAAGGTTTTGCATGTTCAAGTGTGCATGTGTGCGAGCGTGCACTGAGCATCCGCACCATGCACCTGCCTCCACTGCTCCTCCCGCCATTCTGTCCTCCATCTCCTCTCTCCTCATCACATCTCCCTCCTGGAACCCACCCTCTTTTTTCACCTTGTTTCTCCCCGTGCGCATTACTCTCTTTTTCTCGCCCTCCCTCTCTCTCTTTCTCTCTCTGGTGGAGCTTCCGCTCTCCCTCCCCTCGCTCTGTCCTATCTCTCTCTCTCTCTCATTGATAGTAGGGGCTATGCGACTGGAATACTGAGCAGCTAATCATTATTCCACAGGCAAGGCGCAGTGCTTGGGCTGAATGTCAATTCTCTCCCTCTCTTTCACCCTCCCTCCCACACTCTTGTTTTGCCTCTCTCTCTCGCTCCCTCTCTCTCTCTCTGTCTCTCTCTCCTCCAGCCCTCTGTGTCTCTCCCCTTTATTTCCCTCACAGGCCACAGTTAATAGAGAAGCAGTGGAAAGAAAGCACCAAAGAAAATATGAGACAGACAAAGAGACGCCATAAACAGTTTGAGATGAGTTTGTTGTAGAGGCAGCCAGAGACCTTTGGTGAGGACCGGTGGGCCGAGCACAGGGACCGATGGGCCGGTGTGTGAACCTCTGTCCTGTTTACGTTAGATGAGCATCTCGCTGCTACTGAGAGACACAGCACCATAAAGAAGGAGTTACTGGCCTAAGAGGAAAGAGAAGGGGAGGCTGACAGGCCGACCGCCGTTCGCCACGGTCAATGTGTGTGTGAGGTAACAGGGCACACCAGGGGGTGGGGCCAAAGGAGGTGGGGCTACGCTGCAGGCAGGTATGCCGGAAGGAGTGCTCCACGAATGCAAACTTTGTTACGGCCAACAACGGTCAAGGCAATACGTGACCTGAACCGTGCCCTGGCCACCGAGGGGGACAAAGGATCAAAAAGGTGAACGTGACGTGATCTGAAAGACAGAAGAAAGGACATCCCTACGGGTCCTGTGAAAGCTGTCCGCCTTCACCTATGGCTCTTTATTTTGCGTACCATACACACAGGGTGCACTTTCAGCCGTGGCGTTAAGACGAAATCTTCTAATAAAAAGTGTTTTTTTCCCCACAAAAAAATGTCGGCCAGCAAATGGTTTTGGTTCTTTTTCCGGAATAAGGGGTCTAGGCTATGACTGACGGTGCCGGTGACAAAGTGTTTGCTTGTTTGGCACCCTGTGGCAGCTGCTGCAACCATGCCAACCCCACCGCTAGCGTGTGTGTGTTTGTGTGTGTCCGGCGCCCCTCCACATGTGCTTCAGTGTGTTAGCGTGTCAGTGTGTATCAGAGCTCTAGGGTCATGGTGACTGTGCGCGTCTCCCTGCGTGTGGGGCTGTATTAAGGCTGCCCGTGTTCGGTTCAGGAAGCTGCACTGCGTGCTTCAAATCTCTGCGCCGATTTATGTCCAGGATTGACAGAGAGGGGTAAAAGGGTAGACGAAGTTGATGTGTGTTATTTAGAGCAGGAGACATGAGAGAGCGAGAGAGAGACAGAGTGGGAGAGAAGGGAGGGAGAGAGGAGAGAGGGAGTGGGTGTTAGGAAGGGGAGGGAGGCGAGCGAAAGAGAGAGAGAGAGAAAGAGAGAGATGGAGGCACCGCTGATTGGATTGGGAGAGGTATGGGGGATACAACTGAGCAAAGGGAGCAAGCGCAGGAGAGAAAGCGAGTGAGAGAGAGAGAGAGAGAATGAATGCAGTTTGCAGTCGTCCGCTGTGGAATTACAGCTAAGCAAAATTTCTAGGGACTGAAAAAAAAAAGCCAAAAAATAGATGAGGAAAGGGGAAAAGAGCAGTTGCTTTGCCCATTCAGTCATTGAATTCTCCTCAGCAAGGCGCAGAGAGAGGGAGAGGGAGAGAGAGGTGGGGGTGTCATCGCCGCCTTTCATCTGTCGTCTCAGAACGGCCTGCGAAATCCTATCCTGGGGTGTCATTGCAACTCCGTCTCATAGTGAGTCTGTCCATCTGTATCCCCGTGTGCGCTTTTTCTTGCGCACGTTAACGGTTGTGTAATCCTTATTTTAATTTTTTACATTTTTTACTTTAAGGGGGAGCCGCAGGGGGTGATGGCACTGACTGCTTTGCACATGAGGGACTTGGTGGGCAGCGGCGGCCGCAGACCTGACCGTGTCTCTCTCCCCGCAGCGCCTTCTTGGCTCATAATAGTGGTCCTATTGGTATTCCAGCGACGGTCCCTCAGCACCCCGCTCTGCTCCTGCTAGGGATGAAATCACAGTGCCGGAATTGTGCTCGCCTGTGGAGCGGGAACTGAGATGGGTGAGTGTGCTCTTCTCTCTTTTTCTTCCTCTTCCTCCCTTCTTCCCTTCCTCCCTCTCTTCTCCCGTCTGTCGTTTTGTCCTCGACCGGAGGCATCCCCAGCATATTTTCCAGCCTTTTCTTAATTTCGTTCCTAACACTCATCAGCCATTTTCACCCCGTCTTTTTGCTCCCTTTCTCCCTGTCCTTCTCTCCCCTCCGCCATCACCCCATCTCCTCTCAGACACCCAAATGAACAATGCAGCATAGTTTTGATAAATTATCACGCCATTTTTTTTTTTTTTTTTTATCATTTGGCGTTGATCCCCCATCCCCCCTCTCCCTCCCTTCCTCCATGTCAGACTCTCAGCCATGACCACATTTTGTTAGAATTAAACTTTCAAAAAACAAGCCGTCAGGGCAATGCCGCTGACAGCGATGACACGCAGTCACATGAAATATGCTCTGCTCTGCGGTCTACAACCCAGGTTCATTTTCATAACTGTTAAGCATTTTTCCTCCTCCCACCATTGATACACAACTGGGAAGGACAAATTTAAGAGTTTCTACGTTCATCTTCTGACCTCCCTCGGGCCTTCTGCCATTGACTGCAGGAATATCTTTAGTCACACACGTGCTATTGTGTGCAAAATTCCAGGACCAGTTCCATATTTGCCAGTTACATCCCCCTAAAATATTCCCATTCCCTCGATGCTGAGCCTTCCCTACACCCCCTGTACGTATATGCAGGCATATTTGCTAAAAAACTGCAGTAAACCACAAGACTTGTTGACTGTGCTTGACTAAATCCCAGAGCTTCTACAGGGGCATTTAAGCGTGGTCCACCTGTCCACGTTCACCTGTAGTTTCCAGTGATCAGACTTTAGATGGGTGTAGAATCTTAATCCTCTTAATGTTTGTGTACATCTGATGACAGCTTGCCTTTAACTGGGTCACAGTTGCTATTGCTGCACTCTGTATGTCTGTCTGTCTCAAACAAACAGCCAGAAGTGCTTGTTTTATATAATATTTATCTGTTTCCGTTTATCTGGTAGAAATTTGTCTTTAAAGGAAGAGTGGGAGAGGATGAAGCAAGTTATATTTGCATGTGAACATTAGAAGATGGGCTGCTGGGGCAAGAGAAATCAGATAAAATTTGGTAGCTTATGATAGGGAGACAACTGTTGATGGAGGGGAGAAGAGGAGGAGTGGATTTGTTAGCGTGACAGTGAGACAGGCCAGAGCGCAAAGGAGCTGAAGAAAACGACTAAGGCAACGATATACACAGCAGGCTACGATGGCACAAAATGTCACTGTGTCGAGCACTGACCCCCTCCCATCCCCGGCCTGTTCTCCCCATGTCCGCAGGATTGGCGGCCGCCTGCACTGACTCTCCTCTCCGCAACCTCCTCCTCCAGGGTCCAAACTTTCCGCCATGGGGCCACACCTCCGCATTCTAGCTGCAAGCTCTCAAGGAAACTATCAGGTCCGTCAGCCACCGCACTCAGGTGCCAGCTGAGAACCAATGGATCCACGCTGATGCTAGACTAGTTGGCCAGTTGCGCAAGTCAGAATTGGATTTGGAGAACCTGGTTTCTAATGCAGACTCAACAGGTTGCTGAAGAATGGTGACTTGGCTTTTGGTTTGGCTAAAGATCTAAAGCTGAATCTACTGGGCAATCTACGAAAGCGTTTGGGTGAAGAAACCAGAGTAAATTCTCGGTCCCCTGTGTCTACTAGGCTGAGCTGTGGAATCCGTAGAGGAGCCTGTAGTGCCCTGAAGTGACCCTTTCAGGTTCGTGACTCACGATGGACTTGACCTGATGGAGGTACAAAGGTAAGGTGCCACCTCTTGAGGCAACAGAATGGAATTCTGGAAATCGGCTGGATTTTTAACCTGGATTCACTGCAAAGACTGTTGGACTTTTTCACGCTGTGATCTGGCAGTTTTTGGGATTTCTTGGTAAGCACAGTCAAAAACTTGGAACTTCCCTATAAACCTTGACTTTTATTTTTGTTTTTGTTGCGGGGAATAACCTACAAAAACATACACTATAGTATTTTTTGTACCCCTTGAGCGTCTGGAGTGGAATGCATATCGATGCAGAATCCATTATTCATCATATTTCTCAAGTGAAAAGGAGCAGAGTGGGGCAGCTGCCCGAAAAAAACGTAAAGCGGAGCGAGAGACTGAGGCTCAACGTTGGGGAGAAACGTGAAGGAACAGGTGGAAAGGGGCAGGAGAGGTGAACACACCTCAAGGCCTCCCGTTCTTCCCTTTTGTTTCTTGCCCAGCTTCAGAAGGGCAGGGTGGTTGTGTTACTGCGATGGATAGAGCAATGGGCAGGATTTCATTCCAGGGACCGTCAGAGTCAAAGGAGGGGGACAATCCGACGCCGGTCCTGAACCGAGGACATTGAGACCGCCGTCATTGTCATTCCAGGCTGTGATCGGCTGAAGCGGCACACACTTGCTGCTGGAAGCCTGGGTCTCCTCTGCTATCAGGGCCAGTTAACACAACCTGATTGCATATCTCGCTTTGTTGCTCAGGTAGAAACACGCAGGAGCGATTGTTTCCAGAAGCGGGCGACCGGAAGGGGAGGTTATACAGGGGAGAAAAACCGGGGGATAGAGAGAACAGGTGGCCGCACGGACACCCTCATCTGCTTTTGATTTTGTTTTTGGTTTTTCCAAGCCGTTCTCATTTCAGCGCAAGATTGGGTTCGGAAGCCAGTTTTTGAATAAGCAAGGGAGGCCTTCGTGTGCCACGGGGAGAATTGAGGAAGGGCCAGGAGTAAGAGAGACGGAGGCAGAAAGGCCCCTTTTTTGCTATCAAAACGGCCTTTTTTTCATCGCGTCTGTGTGCACCTCCATCTCTCTGCCTACCGTTCTGTTAGACAGAGGAACATCTTCTGCGTCCCTCTTTTGCTGTTCGCCAGCTGCAAATATTTTTTATCTTCACATATGCATATTTTTCTTTTTCTTAAACCAAGGAGTATTGCAGAATTAGAGGTCAAAC
This sequence comes from Heterotis niloticus, assembly GCA_018136845.1. Taxonomy (NCBI): domain Eukaryota; kingdom Metazoa; phylum Chordata; class Actinopteri; order Osteoglossiformes; family Osteoglossidae; genus Heterotis; species Heterotis niloticus. Next base: position 3,259,243 of record CM030896.1, read on the forward strand.
CCAGGAATCTGCCATTTCTTCTAAGAACTGTCAAGGCATCACCTTCACAAACAGGCGGCTAAACAATCTGGAATCCGTTCCTCTCTCTTACACCGCTACCACCCCCACCCCCCACACCTCCAACCATCTTCGAAGCTGCCCTCAGATACCTTGCCCCCAAGCCTGGATATTTAATCCCCCACCCTGGAGTCTGTTTACTTGTCTACCAAGGGCGGCTCTGACTGGATACTACAGTAACTTATGGAAAACGGCATCTAGCCTCATCTGATTACTTATGTGAGTACTTGGCTCTTCCGTGAACCTCTGTGTGTTTCTGCCACTGTGCTTCGCTGTGTGTCTCACCTGCTATCGCCCTTCTCTGTGCATCAGCTTTCCTGCTTTTTTGTGGCACAGCTTTTTTCTCAGACCCCTGAATTCCGTATTACCGCATCTCTTTCGTGCTCCTGACGCACAGAGGTGTGTAAATATGGATGTATGCACGGTAGAGAACAGCCACTGAACTATGTGCTGAGACGCACATATGTGTGAGTGTACGCGTGTCTGTGTAACTTTTCGCCATAATAGTATAATACCGATGCAGGCAAATGCTTGTTTGGATAACAGTTTATGCCTGTGATGTTGTCTATAACCTCCGCAGGCTGTGAAATCTTTCTGGTAGAGCTTGCTGTCATTTTGGCCTTAGCCATTTAGAAATGTTTGGGCCTCTGACCAAGAACCTTGGCTGATATCAAGCAGGCGGAAACAACAGCTACATACATATTACTTGGTATGACAGAAGGTATCAGTATGTACCAGTATAATATAATATACCGATATAAAGCAGATATATAAACACCATTAAAGAAATTCCCTTGTGTTCAATATAGACACATTCAATCAAGACCGTATCTTCAAGCAGACCACTGAACTGTGGATAACGCTGTTATACAAGCAACTGCCGCCGGTCTGCGAGATAAATTCTTTGGGGGGAAATACTGAGTATAAAAATCATTGAGGGGCTTACTGGCCATGCATTGTTCATGGTTTGTGCCGTCCTCTGAGAATTATGATCGCCGGTAATACGATTACAGGGAAAAGACCATGATAACGCTTTTCATTGTTGTGCGAATACAGTTGAAGGACGTGATTTTGGCGTGTCTTCTAATCCGGTGTGCATCACACTACCAAGGAAGTGTTGCAAGGGGTCAGATCTGAGGCCATTTTGTAGCTGTTGCTCATCTCCTTGTGCTGCGTGACGGATGCGTGTGTCACGCCAGGGTGTGGTCGCCACCTTGAGAGCAGGGAAGCAGGAAGCTTTTGTGATTTCGAAGGGTGCTGCGAAATCAGTCCATAGGGTGTCACGTGTCCCTTGTCGACCCTTCCTGTGCAGCAGCGGCGGACAACCGAGGAGCAGAGGAGCATTCGTGAGCAGTCGTGCTCCCGTCCGGGCCGCGTGGCGGAGGAGCGGCACAGAAACGCGTTTATCTAGGCTGACCCTCGCTCAGAACTACACCCTGGAGCGAAGAGCGGAAAAGGCGTCCATCACCATCAAAGCCGCGTCGAAAATCGAAAAGCGATACAGGCGACCGCCGGCCGAGCCGCTGATGGACTACGTGGCCTGTTGCTAAACGTACTGCGAGAAACGGCTCGGATTGCGTAGCCGGGGACCGCGTGACCCGCAAGGTCAGGAGGCCACGGGATGCTCTTCAAGCTGTGCTTCATCTTGCGTGGCGTTACTCCCCATCATTTCACTCCACACCTTAGAATAGTGGCTGCACATGAAGTAACGCTGTTTAATTCCTTAAGTGTGAAGTTGGCGAATATATCGCAAGCGAAAATATATCCGTGACCTCGGAGCAAGGTTCTGTTTTGGCTGCTCGCTGTAAAGCTCAAAGGAAGGTCAGAGACGTTCAAATGGACTTTTGTGATATCGTCGGTAACCCTTTCCGTTTTTATAAAGGGTCAGACAAGTGCATTTCTGTTTTATTTTTAATGTTATTAGCATTTTATTGATTAAATCGTGGCTTAAGAGCCTAAAAGCTGCCTACATTTCTTTTAATTTTGTACAGCAGGGGGTGAGACAAGCGCCTCTTAGTGTCTTCAGATGCTCACCGGTGTCCTCAAATCATGAGAAAAAAATGAGATTGATCTCACAATCGCAATATACAGTCATGGGGAGAAAAGAAATGGATACGGAGGCAAATTATCTCTGGTATCAGTTTGAATTCATCAGTATTCTGCTATGAATTAATCAGTAACTTCTGTTATATCTGATGTCATGGTTGGCAATTTTTTCTGCTAAGAGTAATTTTCACAGTTTTTTTTCTATAATACTCACAATCTGTATTTCTAGTTTAGGAATATTTTGTAACTTGAAGAACCGCTCAAGAAGAAAAGCTCTCGGGTGAAAACTTCTCTTCCGCTGTTGCACCGAAAGCCCCCGTTATTGAATTGAACTCCAAGAAGAATGTTCTAGCAGCTGTATTTGGCTGGCGAACAGAAAATTCTCCACTCAGAAGCCATTTTCGAGGACACCTGTTGTTTGGCTCTGGTGGGCTCTAGGGTTGAGCGCTGTGGCCACAGAATAATGCTCTATCATAAAATGATGTCTTAGGATTTTGACAGTGAATGTTGACCAGCTGGTGTTGGCTTTCTGTCCTCTTTTCCTGGCCAGATAGAATTAAATTAGAGCAAAGCTAATATATATTGAGAACAGAATGGGGAAAAAAGCTAACACTAGAAGAAATATTTAAGAAGAGTATCAAGTAAAACTGTGAGAGGCTATAGTTAAGCATTCATCAACAGGTACATCAGTAGGGAAACACGTGGACCAGTCAGCGCAGTGTTTGAGTCCTGCAATGAGAACTAATGTGGTTCCTCTTAGCCAGGTGTCTAAAACTGCAGGCTGTGAAGATCACTGCAAGTAAAGGCATCTGTTAAAGAAAGAACCCTTAATGCAGAACAGAAGAAAAGTGGAAAAGACATTTCAGAGGTGTGTGTGTGTGTGTGTGTGTGTGTGTGTTTGTGTGACGAACAACTGCAGAACTACTTGACAGCTGAATGGTTGAAAAATGACAGGTGAAAGGAGGCTTTTTAAAACAAGAAACAGCAACGGGGAACAAAAGATGGTAACTAATGAACTTGACCTGAAATATATTTAATTCAACAGTGAAGGGTTTCAGTACTTCATGTTTCAGCTGCAGGGATGTTTTAAACGTGTTTTATTTAAAAAAGCAAAAACGAGTCCAATGTGCGCTTTGTACCGCATGAAGACACTTATTAGCCTTGTGCTCTCGTTGGCAAGGATGTTATTGATTCTGATGCTGAATGGAGTTGTTTGGGGTTTTTAAAGAGGTTGCTGGACAACCTTTTTGGAGGATGCAGGTGTAGCGGATTTTAGTTCAAGGGGTAGTGAAAAAGTGCAGAGAGCATGCAGATGTTGTCACCATTCAGCAGGGCGCTTTAGTGCGTAGCCTCAGTGTGAGGATGGTCTATTCGCTGCGTCGTTCGGGATAAAAGCATCTACTTAGCAACTGGCAAAACACAGTCAGCGGCCCAGTGGATTTCTGTGTAAACGTGTATAACACAGGGGATGGTGGATTATGGCGTATGACACCAGGGATTATAGCATAGACTTGTGTAACACTGAGGATTTCGGCACAGAACTCTATACCAGGGGATAACAGTGTAGAACAGCTGTACAACACAAGGGCCGCTGTGTAGAGCCGTGCAACACAGTGATTTACAGTGCACAACTGTATAAATACAGGGAATTGCTGTGTGAGACGATGCAAAATGAGGATTGCAATGAAGAACCGTGTAAGATTACTTTACAGGGGAAGAGGAATTTGTTGTGTTCTTATTTATACTTTCATTATGCAGCACATCCAGGAGTTTAAGTAAAAATGTTTAGGATTCCACCTCTTCTGGGTGTGAAGTGTGACACGTATGGTAGCGGATCAGAACAGTGAGAAATAAGTAACCTGTAAACAGACCGACCGAAACAGTAATATAACAAGGTGCCACCCACACTGTGGCAGGAAAACTTAAACGAAGAAGTAACTTGAGAGCTACAAAGGTTATTTATGATCAGACTGTACCACACCATATAAGGGAAAGAATTTCAGCGCAGAACTGGGAAAGAAAATAACTAACCTCTCCCAAGAGAAAGTGAGAAGAATCATTCAGTTGAAACGTATATAAAAAATTCCTTGATAAAAATGTATTCCTCCACAGTGGTTTATACCTGCTTTCCATCCAGTTTGCCACTGTATTCTAACTGTATAACAAGGCGATTTACTGTGTAGAAGTGTGCAGCGCGGGAATTTCCGTGAAGAACTACATGGGGGATTATTATGCAGAGCTGTGTAACAGGATGTGGCTTGACAGTGCAGCGGGCAGCACCGGTGCCTCAACAGCTGGGCATAGGTTTGATTCCTATTCAAGCCGTACGGAGTTTACAGGCTCTCTGCGTGTTTACATAGGCATTCCCAAAGATCAGACAGGTTTCACGTGGACTGGTGACCATAATTTTCCAACGCTGTAAAAATCTGTACGTATAACCGGCACCATTTGGGGTGGACTCTGCCTAACCTAGCAATGTATGATGCTTTTGAGATAGAGGAGAGGCCCTCCGCTGACAGTGTGTTACTGACAACGAGTGTGTGAGTGTGCAAGAGAGAGAGTATTTTCGGGGAAATTTCAAGGAGAATTATAACGTGTGACTGCGTAGCATGGAGAACATCAGAGTAGATGTGTAGAGCAAAAGGACTACAGTGTCGAACTCAGTAACACAGGGAAGAACAGTCCAGAACTGTGTAGAAATGCAGAATTACAGTGTACCGCTGCATAACATAGACTTTGTATGAAATGGGACATGAAACTGTAGAAGCTGTCTGCCATAGAGGGCTTCAGCGTGGAAACGCATGACGCCCAGTAGAGATTAGCGTGGAACTTTATAACACTGAACATAGCCGGATGATATAAGCATTGCAGAATGCATCTTTGGTGGCCTGCATGATTGCTCATGTGTGCTGTTGGTCTGTGTGGCCAGTAGGCTCAAGTGTGCTGTTGAGCTGCAGCGGCGCAGTACTGCATCCTGGGCAGCTAGCCTACCAAATTGGTGCAACCTGATTTTTTTATATCACAGGGAGCAAAAAAACATGCCTATGTGGAAGGGCCGTTTCTCCGCAGTGTCCCCGAGCTTCCAGCCTGTCCTTGTACGAGTGTTGCTTTGCTTTCAACAGCATCTTCAATGACCAAGAGCATTTCTAAACGGGGTGTCAGGCTGCACTTGGTACTTGAGGAAAACCCGAAGGGTGTTAAGGCCGGTCCGTCACCTGTTTATGAATTTCTTCGATATTTCTTGGTCCAGCCTGCAAGATCCTGTGTTCATTTGGGACTAACCTTGAAGCAGGAGGTCAGCCTTGAACAAGGTAGCTTGTTGGATTTGTGTGGAAATGGAGCATGAACAAAGCTCAGCTTCCCTTGTGAAGAACTGATTATAGAATGCTGACTGCGATCTTCATTGAGCACAATGAACCAGGTCCAGCCTCTAGGCGAGGGTAGCCTGCTGGAGGGGAAGAGGGAGCTTAAGTGGCCGGCAGGCAGCCGGGTGCCGTATAGCCAATATGGCCAGGTTTAGAGAGGATTTCCCATGGGCTGGAAAAGTGGCCTTTCCCCTTGAAGATCTCCACATAGAGGAATCCAAACATATCGATTAACCATCAGGTCAGAGTGTAGGGCTCTGTTTGCCTATGGAATGCGCAGGAGGAGATTTGAGGCCCTCCTCCAGGCCACGACCGTGCCCGTAGGAACAGGTCTCATCCTTCCTGGAGGCTGGTGGATGAAGCGGAGGGATGCGGCTGGGAAATCGCATCCACCGAGATGAAAACCAGAAGAAGCACACCTGGCAGGCGCGGTGGATGAGGCGGGGGAGGATGGAGGTGGTCAGCACAGCTGCAGCTTCACGCCATCGTGAAGAACACCTCGGGAACGCTCGGGTTGGACAGCTCTTTGAAGCACTCCCGATTGGCATACCATCAATAAACATGAGGAGCATCGGCTTTCGAGTAAATCAGGCAGCTCATAACACGCACGGCCGTCAGGCAGTCCGCAGCCGGAGCACTTTGAGGGCTAATGCGGGGGGGATGCCACGCGCATTCATGTGTGAAACAACCTTTTTAAGGGTCACACTCGGCAAAACACACGCGGGAAGGTTAATGGCTTTACGCGGGATGGCTACCTCGGAGAAACCTGGCACGTTCACATCATTAGGTCCGCGGCTTTCCGGCGATTCCAAGGAACCAAAGATTTACCGAACGAGCCACTCTGACTTACACCCAACTGGGAGAAGAGAACATGTTTTGCCCTTGAAGGCACTTATCTAAGACACATTGCTGTAACTGTTAATCCTTTTGGTTTTGCTAGTATCGCTTTCCATATTTATTGCTGAACAGCAGCCAAGGCTTCGGCGAAACGGCCTCAGCTTACGGGTGTAAGTCGCTAAAAATTTAGCCTCGGCTTTGGATGTGGCACCGCAAATACGTGCTGTGCTTATTTCCAGATTAGTTTTGAATTAATAATGAATGGACTCTTCTGAATGACAATGATCTTATTTAATGAGTTATTAAACATTGGCTGCGATTATAGTTTTTCCACGACTGTTTATCTCCCTCATTTCTGCTCATTGCTTAGTGAATCATTTAGCACGGCACCGCCGCCACAGCGACGCTCCTTTCGCCACTGTACGGTGTGGTGTGACAACAGTTCTGCAGTCTGGGTCAGGCTGCTGTCTCAGGCTTTTGCTGCTCAAATGGCATCGCCGGGTTCCGCATTTCCTATCGCTCCCTCCATCCCGTTCTCTCGCTCTCTTGCGCCACCGATGTCTTCTGTATCTCAGTTCTTCTGTATCTCTGGCCTCCCTGTCCAGGCACCACAGTCCCTCCACACTCCTTCCAGCTGTCCTTTTAAAATGCGCCCGACAACGGTCACATTTCCCTTTATGCGTGTGTGTTTTCTTTTCCCATTTTGCATTTTCTCCCATCCCCTCACATCTCCTTCTCAAGGTCTCCTTCATCTCCGTTCTTCCTGTCACTTTTTCTTCACTGACGACTTTATCTGCCTTCACCTGCTTTCGTCTTCCTTTGCTTTTCCCTGATGGCTTCCTAGAACTCAATCTCTGTTTCCCTTATGAAGAATTATCAAAGTGGAAGGTGGTAAATTGGAACGCTGGTGTGTAGCGGCACAAACACGCAAGGAAGTCGGGAATTTATGCTTCTGCAGTATTAAAGTGTGGTCCTTTGAGCTTTCTTTTTATCCTCCTATATTTTAATGATTCTACATATACTTAAATTTTTGCATGTATTAAATGTTTTGCTCATTTTCCGCAGTCCTATCATTCTATTGAAATTATAATTCCATGTTTAGGAGACATCCTAAACTACAGCTCGTGTTTGAAATGCCTCAGTAAAACTCTGCACTTTCTGCTGCCTTTGCATTCGAAAACGCTTTAAACACTGCATTAGATTTTGGTAGGAATAGTGCGATACGTCAAACACGCACACGTGAAGAGAGGAGAGAGAGCGCAACGCTTGCTTGGTAGGTTTGCCCTCCGGGCTGCACGAACGTCCTGGCCTCGGTGTCCTGAGCAGAGGGGGACGATCCAACCAGGAATACCCCGCTGTCAGCACTGTAGGAAAGAAAGCAGGCGCGGGCGAGCGAGAGAAAGTGAAAGGGAGAAGCAGCGAGTATGGACCGAAAAAATGAGGTTAGCAGCTGAACAATGGTAGTTATGAGCAGGCAAAGGGCTCCATTCTGTTATTTGTTAATGAAATTGGCTGCTGGTTTTTTAACAGTCGCATGGAGGGTGACATCTAAGCACCTTCCCATCTGCTTGTTGGTCGAGCTTGAGGGCCACACCTGTCACCAAGACCCAAACGACGACCGGGGGTCAGTATTATTAAAATTATGTGAATTCTCCCAGATGGATTCTGCCTGCCTCTTCCTGTTGTGCTCTGTCCGCTGCCGTGTGTGTGTGTGCGGCGGGGGGCGCTCTGGTTAACAGGGCAGCCGCTGACACAGTGGGTGCGCTTGTTACCTGCGACAGACGGCCGGATGCTTCACCCCGCGCAGCGGTGCGATTTGCAGGCGGAGACAAACGTGCGATCGGGCTCCGGCTCACACGAATCCGAGCAAACGGTGGTTTTACTGTGCTGGACACGCTACTGCGTGTGGTTTAACGTTCAGTATTCGCGCAGAAGTTCTTTTTTAGTGGTGGCAGTAGCTTACTGAGTAAAGGCGCGTCTTCCTGTTACCCAAATTTCAGTTAAGCAAATACTACGAGGACCTCTTTCAGTCGATGAAAGCCGCCAAGTAATTTTTGGTCTTGGGAACTTAGCTATTAGTTTTATTGTTCCCATCCTCCCGTTTGACTACAAGACCTGCCTCACGCGGGCAAAAGCGGATTCCCCCCGGTGTTTGACCCACGTTCACTTGATCTCCCATCCAGTGCTTTAACTTCTATACCAGCAGTTGCGCTTTCATTGCTAAAACAGTGTCGTATCAAAAGCCGCAGATTGCGCTAAAGAAACAGGCCCTATTTTATTTTATGTAAATGTTGGAGCTATAATAAAATCCCATGCTATCAAAAGGAAGATAATTCTCCGAACAACTACAGAGAAAAGGACAATTGGTCTCAGCACTGCGGGAGAACCACCCCGAGGGCCACGTGGAGGAGGAGGGGGGGGGGGGGCGCCGCGGCCGGAATGGACTCCGCACTGAGTGGCAGGCATGAACCCAACCGCAAATCCGTGCAAGCGACTGTGACAATGAATAAAAGCCTCGAATATCCACTGTCCTATTTTATCAGCAAGCCGTTTAGAATTTGTTACAGGAGCGGCCACTCGGTCACACACACCTTCGGCCGAATGCATCTGCAGGAGCCAGCTTACACGATGAATATACAGCACATCACTGTGTCACCGCTAACTAGGGGCTGACCTGCATCTGTACTCCTGTAGCTGCTCATTTTTATCCAAACTCTATTGAGCGCAGACTGTAAATGAATCTCTGCAAATTAATGGTAAGTTAATCACCATTATGAATGCCCCAGAAAGCCATTTTACGTAGCCTGTGAGTATCTGATACCCAGGTGCTAGAAAGAAATTATAACAATTCTCGTTCTCTACGGAACATCTGACAATGCACATAACTTGCACGCTTCGAAATTTTCCGGGGCTTTGCTATTCCGGTGTGATTTTAACAAACCAGGCTGTTAGTCTCGCAGGGTCCTTCCTCTGCGTTTGAAGATGGTCCACGCCCGAATGCAGGTTGTGTGATCCCTCCGTCCCTGTTCATATCCTCCACCTGTTGCTTCCGGGGAGTCTTGCCGCACGCGCGCAAGGCCCCGACGCCTTGCCGATGTGAAGGGCAGCTGGCGACAGGAAGCGAGGCGAGCAAGAAGCGAGAGAGACGGGTTCGATAAAGGCTCGATAGCGGGAACAATGCAGTGGCCTAAAGTGGCTGGAACCGAAGGGGACGGGAGGAGTGATGCGGGCACGTGCGCGCGTGGAGGCAATCCGGGCTTGTCCGCCCCTCGCTAGTTGTGACGATGACTCTTTAATATGCCGTCGATGTGGCAACTCGGGGGTAAAAGCGGGGGTAAAGCGTGGGAGCCGCCTGATGTGCACGTGTATCGGCAGGGCTTCAGTTAACCCCTGTATGCGCTGGTTATTACAAGTAGCTGTGCTGTTTCTCCTGCTGTTTGTCACTGTCCCCATTAATGCCACCGCTGACAGCAGAGTCCACGCTCGCCGCCCGACGATCCTAATAGTCCGTGTCACTCCTCTGTCAGCGTGCCAAGGGGTCAGTCACGCCAATAAGGGCCCTTTGAACTGAACTCAATTGAACGGAGGATGTTTAGTCTGACAGGTATTGTGGGTTTCCCTACCGCGGGGCCGCCACGATCGGGCAGAAAAAACAAACGCGCCGCCCCGTTTTCCCCTCCTTCTCCTCTTTGTGGTGCTGCCCGTCCGTCCTTTTTATCTCCCACGACCAGGGAGGCTTACGGTCGGATCCGTTTTAGGATCCGCAGTTGACCGGCATCCGAGACCGCGGTCCAAAGCGGCCCCGTACGCAGCCGCGCCGAGCTACCGATACCCAAAAAGCCGGCGCGCGAGCCGGCCGACGCTCGGCGTTGCTTTCGGAGTTGCTCGGACGGAAGAAACACCGCACGCGCGAAACTTTGCGCCTTCAGGTTCGGTCACACCGCCTCGGCGCTTCATTAAAAGTTAACTTGGCTCTCGGTGGCTGAAACAGAAACAAGATGCAGAACGGCACTTTTTAATGAAAGGGCTTTTGTGATATTAACCTTGCGTCGGAGGGCGGCTTTCTGGGACGTGTTCACATATTCATGATACGATATTTTAATTGCTGCAATTGCGAAGTTCCCTTTCGGAAAGCCGATTAAGCTGTAGGGGCAGCCTCGGAATAATTAAAAATGTGTGGCACAAGGTAAGGGCGCGCATGCAGATGGAGCGACACAGGGATGCACACGTGAGCCATGGGCGTGTGGGCAAAGAACTTACTGGACAGAACGATGTTTCTCCTAAATATCACCCTGCGACACCCTTCGGGGTAAGATGCAGTTTTTATTTAGGGCTATGGAAAGTTGACACGGCTGACCTTTTCTTTATTCTTTCTCAAAACTCCTCTCTGCTCCCTGCTTTCTTTGATCACATCGAGCTCTTTTGCTCTTTTATTCCCTAGTCCCCTTTAATTACAGGCCAGGACAGGTAAGCAAAGAAAACCAGAGCCGGCGCATTAGACTTAAAGGACGGAGGGATGCGGAGCGGGGGGGGGGGGGGCTCGGGGGGAGAGCTGTTGAGCTAGGAGGAGGTGTCCGCGTGGAGCTACCGAAGGCAGTGGGTGGCACCGTAGTGCAGGTGAATCCAAACGAATCCTGCCCCTGTTTTTGGCAGCGGGGGGCATTTTGTCCCTTGAGATCTTTTCCGTGCTCCCTTCCCTCATATCTAGACCCAGATCAATAAGCAGCGTGCGAGAACATAATCATTCAGAGCATCCCCCCTTTTGCCTTTAGCGGTATTTGACACGAGCTGCCGAATTACCTTAATCGCTGTAATGCGGCGCTGAAAACTTCACCAACGTAAAAACAAAAAAACAAAAAATAAAGCAAAGACGACACCAAAACACCAGCTTATTGGCATAAACATCATAATCATTGTCATTAGAGGCCTGCATCAAGGAAAAGGCATCTTAAAATAGACGTTTGCTGGCAACGGCGGGGAGGCATGGGGATAAGAGTGGTGTGAGCGGGGGAGGCTTCCCATAGTAAAATTTACTGTTCGCTGCCCGTGTTTGGCCCCGGCCGTCTACGCGGTCCCTTCTGCTGTCGTAAACCTCGCAGATACAAGACGGGATGATGATGTCTGAATGCCGTGGCTTCCGTCTGAGAGCCGCGCATTCGTCAGTCGCTATCCGCTCCCAAAAGGTGAAAGCAGTGAATCTGCTCTTTTACATCAATGAAGCCCAGTACGTTGCTTCGTGTGTTCCACTGCAAATGCTGAAGTGAAAGGCTGCGGTTGCTATGGCGTCTGCACAAAGCCAGAAAAAGTAGAAACTGCTCCAGACAGCACCAGTTTACTCGGCTCTCGCCGAAGCTCCGTTCTGTACATTAAATCGACCCAAAGGACACTTTATCTATTATGCAATCTTTTATGCAATGTTACCTATATACAGTACCTGCATTTATGTGCGTACTCACACTGCTAATGTCACAAAAACATTATGCAACATCTCAAAGTGAACCATTTTTCACGGTCAATTACTGCTGAAATAGCATCCTGTGAATGATGCTTCAGCAAGTCTTTCATTTGTCTTTTTATCTAATAGCTGTAAATGGCGTAAAAGAAAAAAATTTAATGAAAAGAAAAGGTGGTGTGTTTGCGCTCTGCAAAGTACAAGCAGCAGTGTTTGTCAGGTTGTTCTTGTTTGCTTTGCAGGGATCTCCAAGTTTGCCCTGAAGCCACGCCAGGGGTTCTCAGGGCTCTTCGGACCTGGGTGTGACAGCGGATGCTTCTCTGCGCCCGGTGGTGATCAGGACAGATGTCAAGGTACAAATCGACCGCAGTGCGGTGCCGATTCTCTGTCCGCTCAGGACCGACCAATGCTCCACACAGTGTCCGGGCCCGGCTGCTGGCCCTGCGGGCTCGGTGACATGTCGTGGAGGGTGCAGCTGTCTGACCTGCTGGGGGAATTAGAGCAGAATTAGCCAGATTCCCCCTCTGCACCCCACCCCTCTCTCAAACAGATGCTGCTCATCGTTCCCATACGGGCGTCCTGGTGCAGGGCTCACGTTGGGAGTCTGGCTTTTGGCTTTTTTCTGCTGTGCCCCACTCCGTCCACGTGACATTTGCTTTATTTCCTAGCCCGCCCGGCTTCCGCAACAAAACCTACGATCAGAATGTGAGATGCTGTTGATTTTGAAGAACACGTGCAACACAGTTAGCACTACTATATAGTGGCCGTTCACCATTTATTACCCCTTTGGTCTTTCCCCAATAAAAGATGGAACAACCCTGTTTCTGCAATGCAGGCATCCTGTAAAATATTAAAAATGTTATACTATACTGCACTTTACTGTAAGCTGGCAAGAAACAAATTTTGCGTGCGAAGGGCTGCACTCCAACATAACATCAGGCTTGGCGACTAATGGCCTGTCATACAGACCAGAAACCCTCTGGTGAGAATCATTAAAGATGAGGCGAAAGGTGGAGTCAATAGGACAGTAAAAATCTCCTTGCTTCTCCTTTTTGCTTAATTGAGAATAAATATGTCCTCATGTTTCCTGTTGACTAGAAATTATGTCTAATTATTTATTTTTTGAGTGTAAATTTCGATTCTGGCCGCATTCATTTCCTTAGGTCGTAACTTCGCAGATTCACACACTGAAGATTCGTATGCCAAGGGATACCTCAATTGGAATTGCCAAGGAAGCCGATGGGTCCACAATCACTTTCACGCTCAGCGAGTCCAAGTTACGCTGAAGATTTCATCCAGTTTTTAAACTTTCTACCTTTCCTTGTTACCCTACAAGGAAACAGCAATATTTGAAATACAAAACAGAGGTGAAGCCCCTGCCTTTGCACACCCTCGTGATGCGTGGTGGTGACGGGCCGAAGCCGTCCCTCTTGGTGCTTGGAAAGTGGACGTCTTTAAAATAAAACGTATTTCCAGACTCATTTCGAAAGCGCAGATAAATATACTTTACTGACCTTGTCCCTGGTTTCCGTCAGACCCAGCTGTTTTGGAAATGGCTTCATTTTCCTTTAGAAGCAAATGAAAACTGAATGCTGAATTTCGGTGCACGGTTAATGCTGATTAAAAGACTTCACCTGTGGGATGCTGCAAAGGCAGCTAAGCTTCGGTGACACTCCGCAGTCCAGCTGCATCTTCAGTCGTTTCACAGATTAAATTTATGAATAAATGGTATTTTGGAAACACTGTACTGTGTATTCTCAGTCTTGAAGATTTGCCATAGAGACCTCTGAGCAGTTTGAAGAGTGTAAACATGCTGACTGGAAGCTCATACAAAGGGAAGGCAGACACTCGAGTGGATTTCTGTAAATAGATTTTATTAGATTAGGAAATACATTTTAAAAATGATTTTTCTTATTTTACATCAATAGCAGCTATAAATAATATCAGCATAATTTGTTTGTGTAGAAACAGCGATGCAGACCCACCGCCTACTGACCCGTAATCCCAGTACGGACATGAGGCTCTGCATGTGTGGACCAAGGGGATTTGAGGTTCCAGTATTTACACACACACACACACACACACACACACACACACACACACACACACACACACACACACACAGGCCAGAGGTTGTTTTTGTGCCTTATAGTCCATGCAAGACTGCTGTTGCTGAGGAGATATGATGCTCTCCCCATGATGCTCTCACTCCATGTCCTCCAGTATGTTTTTATGTGCAGGATGTGCTTTCATGTCGCTGGTATGTTGGTTTAACATCGGCGCATTAAGTAATTACACTGAACAGTCACTCTATTCCTGAACCCGGCAATTAAATATAGAACCGTCCACCTCCCACTACCTCTCTCCTTCCCTCTCTCCCACACTCCACATCTCTCTGCTTCATCTGCCTCCCACTCCCACTCCGTCCCTTTGTTTATATCTCCACTTTCAACTTCGTTTCACCATTTTTTGCCGTTTCTCTTTTTAGTGCTTTTTTTATTTGGTTTTTGTCTGATTTACTATACTCTGTTACTTATTTATCTGTGAATCATTTAACCTTTGTTTACTTGCCACCTTTTTCAAAGGCGACTGCAAGTGCTGGATAATCAATTTTCCTAATGATTTTGTACAGCTGAGTGAAGCCTACTGGTGTCAATAAGGTGCGGGTACATTAATGGAAGGCACTGGAGAAGGAGCAGCTTTTGAACCAGGAACCTTCAGGTCGTGCCCGGGCCGTTCAAATGTGGGTTTGGATCCGATTCAGCCTGAGTGGAGTCTGCTTATTGTCCCTTGTGTCCGACAGCGTTTCCTTTGGGTGCTCTGGTTTCCTCCCGCAGTCCAAAGATGTGTTCTGGGTTAACTGGTCTCTCTGGATCGGCCGTGGTGTGTTACAGTGCGTGTGTGGCCATCCGAGGTGTAAGGACACGTAACCCAGGGCTCAGCGATTCCAGGATGGGGTCCGGACCATGGCGACCCTGACCACGATTCAGCAGATAAGGATAATCGATAGACGGACAGATATTACCCGTTTCCCACATCGATACCTTTTGTAGACTACCCCATTTTCCGCTCTGTCTCCTTCTTCGCCGGTTCTCCCTGCTTCTCTTGACACCTCACCCTGCAGCCTCCCACTGCGCTCATTTGGCGGTTCGTCCTCCCCCCTCTTCTTCCGCCATCTTCCGAGCTGCGTATCGATTGCTTACCGGGTTGACTGGCGGAGTAAATTGACGGCTCTGATGCGCGGGTGTGGATGGGGGTCGGCGCTGGGTTACAATACGCCACCTAGGAAATGTGAGCTGGTAGTGTGAAATGCCTGCAGATTTGTACTTAGCGAGCGTGTGCACTTACACATGGACGACCGCAAACGCAGATATTCAACCATTCCATGTGACTCGCTCGGCTATGAAACCAGGCTATGTTAATCCCACTCTGAATATTTACAAATCAGTAAATATTAAGCCGTTTGTGTATTTTGATTTTCTTTTTATCATATGGTTATTTCCATAACAACAAAGCACAAGCGGGAGGATAAACA
This sequence comes from Heterotis niloticus, assembly GCA_018136845.1. NCBI lineage: Eukaryota > Metazoa > Chordata > Actinopteri > Osteoglossiformes > Osteoglossidae > Heterotis > Heterotis niloticus. Next base: position 3,274,535 of record CM030896.1, read on the forward strand.
TTTTAGCCCCCAGAACCAAGTTTAAAATAGGTTACTGCTTTTAATTACACTGTGGGATAATATCTGCGGGATATGAACACACTGGTGTGCGGTGTTAATTTAATCCCGCTCTCGTAATGTTGGTACAGCTGCAATGAACTCCACTCACACATGCCATGCTGTTCACATCCATAAAATAATACTGCGAGATGCGAGTCTGACCAAATGAATTATTTAGTGGAAACTCCAAAGCCATATATGGATTATTTAAGGGAAACTCAAGGCCAACTGGCAGCTTCAACGCTGTAAATGTGTTCCTAACACTTTTTGAAAATGATTCATGTAACATATTTTCTACGGAAAAAAGAGAGAGAAAAATCTCTACAAATGTAGAAGATAAATAACAAAAAAAACAAAAATGTGATCTGGTTTGATAGTCGACGTGGAAGGTGGGCGCTGCGCAGGGGCATCACTGGGATGCGTTAGGTGTGTGTACCAGAGTCCCACTGCGGTGGGCACACGCTGCGAAGATGGCGTGTGCCGATGTCCTTGGTGCAACGCCTCACGCTGCCTTGTGAAGATGGCTTGTGCTGATGTCCTTCACTATTGTGCAACGGCTCAGACTGGCCATTTTTAGCTCCGCTCGTGGACGACAGAATTATGCAACGGAGCGGCTGCAGAGGCACGGCTCCCAAGGCCCGCTTTACACCACCGCCGGGCTCTGGCGCTCTGAGCCCCCTTTCACCTGCTCTGCGCCTCTTTTTCGCTCTCTCCCTCTTCGTCTCTCCTGTTGCCACGGCAGCAACATCTGACAATGAGAGGGAGAGAGCAAATGTCATCTGAGTCATTCGGTGTACAACCTGTGCGTGTGTGTGCATCCCGGTGTGCGCACACGCGTTTGTTCAATTTGCATGGCACTGCACATTTTTAACTTGCATAAATTTTGCGCCCCTGGTCGAAGCGAAGGCTGTTTGTTGCTGAAGCTCAGCGTAGATTCGGATTTGCTGTCGACCCAGTCGTTCTCGGTCTGTCCGGCGTGGGCCGACAGTCGACTTCCTGTGGGTTTTCCTCACAGAATGGGTCCCCTGCTAGCTGCTACAGGGGAGTCGCGATCTGGAACCTGCGGTGAGCCGGCATGCGGCCGGACGCCCTGATGTGTATTCATCAAGACAGTGTGTCATTCGAATGCGCCGCCGCGTGCAGACGTCCGTCAGCGTCGGCGTCGGCGTGGCAGAGCCTGCGCCGCCGCGACCGTGGCGGCCACCTGATGAGTGGCGAAGCGATGGTGTCTGAGGTCAGGGCACGGCGCTAATCTTCCCGGGTGTCTGCGTCAACTCCCGGCACGGGGAGAGACTCGGGCTCTCGGTGAGATGATCCGCACGGAACAAGTGGAGGAGAGGAGAGGAGGGGAGGGAGCGAGAGAGAGGGGGCGGATGGAAGGAAGGGAGACGTTGCCAGTTCTGCGAGAGTTCACTGCTGAGTCAATACACTGGGAGCCTGGCGCTCTGTGATGTGGTTTTGAAGTTTATTGAGCACTCGCAGTCTCGTCCCACGGAGCGGCGGGAAGGTGCGCGGCAGCGCATCGGGCCTCTCTGTGTACGATCCAGAAAGCCCTCTGGAGTTGTGCCCGATCTCCTTTGGGCTACGGTCGCGCTTGGCGCTCGGCGGTTAGAGACGCGCGCGCTCTGGCCCACAGCGCTCCCTCTTCCAAACGTGGAGAGGAATTCTTCTGCATGGCGGCCGGCGCTACGGTTCTTTAATCCGCAGCCATTCATGCCGTTCCAGCCGCAGACTTAATTATGCCGATGATTCATATTTCTTTTATTATTACTGTCACATCGACTTGTTACATGCAAATACAAATGGATCCTCACCATCTAACCCCCCTTTTCCACATTCATCCTCTTCGCTCTCTTGTCCCCTTGCCTTCCCCCTAGACTGGCTTCCTCCTCGCTAATTTTCTCCCCTTCCATGTCCTCCGATTTTTCTCTTTCTCTGCCTTGGTGCCCGAGGGTGCAGACTGTATGCACACCCCCCTTCCCCCCCGTCTCTTTCGCTCTCTCTTTCTTTCTGCCTCTCTCTCCCCCTCTGATTCTCTCTGCCTCTCTGTCTGTTGATAATTAAGATCACAGATTTTACGGTTTTCTCTGTCATAATGGAGGCTGTGCAGACATTGCGAGTGCGCTGCCAAGTCACCGGCACGGCCAGAACCGCGCTCACAATCGCAGACACACGCATACGCGCGCGGACACACACGCTCCCCTGATATTTATTCATTTACCTTCATATATTTACGTGTGCGGCTGATGCCAGCATCCAGGGTGACTTACAGCTGGGAGCAAAATTTAAGTGTTGCAATAAGCGCTTATACAATGGAGTCCAGAGCAATTCGGTCCACGTCCAGGCAGAAACAGATTGTAGCCCAGAGGAGTACGGTGACGCAGAATATGACATGCAATGCTGCAAATTATTACCGAGTTGCATAAAATTTACCGTGCTCTTTCTTTAAAGGAAACACACACACACACACACACACACACAACTCCTCTAAGCACGATCGTGTATTTTTACATCACCTCCGGCTATCGGTGTCTTCTCCCCCCCCCATCTTTCACATTGTATTTACCAGGCCCCTAGAAAAAGGCATTATTGATGTGTTCTAATCACCCCCCTCTCGGGACTCTCAGTAGCTGTGAGTGACAGTGAAATAGTATGGGCTTCACCTGTCATCGATTGCGGTTTGAAGTCTAGGCCAATTCCCCTGGCCACCCGGGTTAATCTGCTACCAGGCAATAAGTGTGGTGCCTTGCGCAGAACGCAGGGCCCTCTTGACAGATTACTTATTGTTTTGAGCGACTGCGCCTGTGAGCCCCGTGTTTCGTCTCCCCCGATCAATACAAACTGTCCTGCTGCGTCTTTAGCACGGGATGGAAGAGGGGGTGTACAAACAATTTAAATTATTTCTGCATTTTTCCATGCGGCTCCCGCAGATGTTGGACTGCATGAACGCTACGTGGCGTAAATTGTTTGCACTCTTACCTGGGATTCTTTCATGCTTATCGTAATGTCTTGCGTAACTGTGTCCTGATATCTTAGCCGAAAAAGTGGAAAAAAAAAAAAAAAAAACGGTCTAACAGGAACACTGTGACCCAGAATAATATCACACACATGGCAACACACATCCGCCCACTGAAACACTCAACTGGGCACGGAGGCATCAATCTGGGAGAGAACGAGCAGGAGCGAGAGAGAGAAGAAAGGGGGGTGTGGTGATTCTTTCATCCCTTGGGTCGGATAAAGATGTTCAATCTTCCTTTTTGTTCCGAGAGGTCGGTGGGGTGAAAAGTCTCCAGCTGAATGTTTATTGCTTTGCGGGTCTGATTCTTTGCCTCTGTGTCAGGGGTGAAAGGTTACGGCGAGGTCAGCATTTGACTCACAGGCTGTCACTGCCCATCTCGACTCATGCTTAAGCGAGACCTGGTCTGTTTTTATCCGTCTTGCTCGATGTTCCTCTTTGCATTATGCTGTCTAATGCTAAAAGTACACGTGTGTGTGTGCGTGAGCATTTGCGCACGTCCGTGTGCGGTGGCGGTGAATAAAAACAATGTCGGCCTCCCTGCTTTCATGCCTGCGCGATTGGTATAACGGGTCCTCCTGTCCAGCAGGTGGCGGAACAGGCAGCCAGAAGACCGTTCTCCATGAGGAGCAGTGGAAGATGCCGGCTCTGCCAGCGCTGCTGCTGTCGATTCACTTTGTCCTCCTGTTAATGAGCATCGCCCCGCCCTCTCGCAGCCAGGCCCCAGTGCTGTCCTCTGTCAGAATGGGTGAGTTCCGGCCTGCTTGGTCGGAACGTCATTTGTGAGCCTGAGATGGTGTGCATTTCTTGATGCTGGGATTAAATCCGCGATACGTCTCTGCGCCCCTACCCCCCCCCCCCCCCCAACTCGGCAGCGGCGATCCTGGATGACCAGTCTGTGTGTGGGCGAGGGGAGCGCCTGGCTTTGGCTCTGGCTCGCGAAAACATCAACAGTGTGATGGAGGGCCCGGCCCGGGCCCGCGTGGAGGTGGACATCTTTGAGCTGCAGAGGGATTCTCAGTACGAGACCACGGACACCAGTGAGTTCTCCTCCTGCGCCCTCCCTCCACGCAGGGGCTGCGCAGGTGTGCTGGACTGCAGCCCGACCTGTCAGAGGCCGAGCTCCTAGTAATGTCTCACCAGCCAGACGGACCGAAACTGCTGCACCTATTAGAGTTCCTGCAAAATAAACACGGCACAAAGCAAAGCACACGTTTGTGTTGCGGTTATCTGTGTAGCTGATCGAAATTGCCAACCGAATCGATATGTGACAAAGCTGTTAAGCAACAGAGAGGACACAGCTCTAATTTTATTTGAAAGGGAGATTGACTCCTGCTGCCTTTCTTTTTTCTTCCCCTTCTCCCTGCACCAGTGTGTCAGATACTACCAAAGGGCGTCGTGTCGGTCATCGGTCCAGCCTCAAGCCCTGCCTCTGGTTCCACCGTCAGCCACATATGTGGAGAAAAGGAGGTGGGGGATCCCCTTTCCGCGTGTTGTGCCACCTCAAAATTTCCGTGTAAACGCGCGTACGGTACCTACGACTCACGCCTAGACACAAGTCGACGTGTTTTATCCCTTTGCCTCATCAGCTTTTCCTCAGGAAAGATTTTACACCTCACGTAAACGCTTCTGTCCTCCCTTCTTTCTCCCTTCTTTGCCAGATCCCTCATGTGAAAATCGGTCCCGAAGAGACGCCGAGACTTCCATACCTGCGCTTCGCCTCAGTCAGTCTGTACCCCAGCAACGAGGACCTCAGCCTGGCCATCGGGGCCATCTTGCGCTCGTTCAGCTACCCTTCGGCCAGCTTGCTCTGCGCTAAGGCCGAGTGTGAGTTGATGTTTTTTGTATGCCGCACAACAGCGCTGTTCACAAACTGGGCTCTTGTGCTAGCGTAATTGCTAGTTTCACCCTTTGCTGCTCCGCCGGTTCAGCTCGTGCGAAGGCTGCGCTTGTTCCACACGCTTGGTTCGCCGGACTGCTGCTGTAGCTCAGGCCCGGACGCCGCGCGCCTTCTGGGGACCTCCAGAGCTGCTCTGTTCCCCAGCTCATCTCGCCGATCGGCAGCTCTTTGCGGGCTTAGACAGGGCCGCTTCCAGCGCTTTTTGTTGACACGGACTGGAGAGAGCCACGGTGCTAGTAAATATACGCAACTCCATCTTGCACCTTGGATGCACGCAAAAGAAAAGAGCGGTAGATAAACAAGCGCTTCTGGATGAGACTTGTTTCGTGGAATACGCTGACAATAGACGGTCGTCCCTCATTTCGTGTGGATAATTGGATTCTGAAGAGGCCGTGCTGTGTGAAAAGACTTAGACGGAGACGGCTATTTAGATTATTTCTTACGGGGAACATTGTCATGCATTCCAGCCCAATCCAAAAACCCCAAACAATTTTCCCGAATATTACTACAACACAAAAAACACATTTAAGTCATTAAATAAAAAACAACGCTTTGCATTCTTTGTAGCTTTTAAATGGATTTGGCACTGTTACATAATTGAAACAAATAAGACACTGTTTAATGTACAGCTAAGTGTCGATGCGGCTTTTGCGCACAAATGAGACCCCAAGAACTACTGCGTCTTTATCGTAGTCACCCATTTCGAATAGCTTCGAATACGACTGTTTTCACCCATGTAGAAGAACACCGAGCGTTACCATATTCACCTATGTGTAAGAGCACTACGTATTACTGTATTCACGGATGCAGAAGAGCACTATATATTACCGCATTCACCTATGTGGAAGAGCATTAAATATTACAGTATTCACCTATGTGGCATAGGACAAAATAGATATCTCCACATAAACAAGGCGAGTGTGGATTTTTTTTTTTCTTTTTTTTTTTGGCTGGACTGCGTTGCATTGAGCAGCCCAGCACATAAATTGAGAAATGGTATTGAAAATCATTTAGCGTTCTAGTGAAAGCATGTTGTTTGAGGGATGACTGCCGGAAAGTAAAGCTAAAGAGCCATTTGCATATATATTTAAGATAACAAAAATGAGTTGAAACAGTGACTCTCGTGACAGCTATAATAGCAGTGATTACGTCAATAGTAATGGATGGTTCAACCTTTGCTCTTTGGAGGACAGTTCTTGCTATTCTTTGTGGAAAGAAAAGAATATGGCTCAACATAGTACCCAGAGCACCAGCCCGGTACAGACACATGCGGTTACTAAGTAGAAAACTGGATTTTTTTTTTTAAATGGCAGTAGCAGGTGTGGATTGGTGGGACTCCACTTCTGGAGGCTGGTGGTTTTCCATTTGCAAGGAGGGCCCCCACTTAGATGTGACTGAAGCTGGTGCCCTGGGGATGAGACATAGCCAGCGGTACTCTGGGATGGACAAAGTTGCTATGGTGGTGGAACAGGTGTTTGAACAATCATCCTCTCAGGTGGGCTATTTAGGGTGATGCTGATGCAAGAAGAATGGTGTGACAGGGTTGTTCAAATGGGCTTCGTGTTTGACCCTCTGTGTGCTGGTTTTTATGGCGTCTGTACTGATCCTCCATTCCTGGGAATGGTTAGAGTTGGTAAATTCAATTCAGGAAAAAATATACAAAGTGAGGGGGGTGACTGAGCCCTCTGGTGTTATCCTATTAGTGATTATCCTAAAAATGAACTGAGGCTTGCTAACTCGAGCATTTTCTCCTCTGATCTCAGGTTTGTCAAAAGAAAAAAGATCAAACGGATGACATTACTGTGTTGCAGTGCGGAATTAATCCTTTATTTCCGTAAAATCTGACCAAATCAAACGTGTTAACAGGATTGTTGGAGTTACTCTGCTCACAGCCAAGAGCGGTGAGCACTCTGCTTTGTTTCTAATGTGGCAGTATCTTAAAAATTTGAAAAGCATGCTAAAATTCGGCTCAATTTGCACAATGTCCCTCTTAAAGAAAAGTTTTAAATGCGGTCATCTGAATTACGATTGTTTCCGCCCCCATTTGCATGTTCTCCTAAGCTGTGGTTTCATTATGCAGTTTTCCTTGATGGATGTGACTGGGAGAAAAAGTATTGATCCCCCCCCCCCCCAACTAATGAAACATTTTGGCCGCATCCAGTGACCACCGCTCTGCTTATACGACCATTTTCTGTGAAACGGGGAATTTCTTCCCACTCTAGAGCCTCCCAGGAAGCGAAATGTTCCTATTTGCATCTTTATGCATTTTCCTGTACCACGTGGCACCGTAGCACTTAAAACAAACAAAGCCGTCCTTTTTTCTAAGTTAATTAAAAAGCCGGGTGCTCGAACTGCCCCAACCCCAGTGTTTGCTCCGGCCCCAGGCCTCCTGCGATTGGAGGAGCTGGTGCGTCGTTTCCTCATCTCCAGGGAAACGCTATCCATCCGAATGCTCGATGACAACCTGGACCCCACCCCCTTGCTGAAGGAGATCCGTGACGACAAGGTGGCGACTATCATCATCGACGCCAATGCCTCCATCTCCTATCTCATCCTTAAAAAGGTCAGACTTGTCCACCGCATATGGTATGTTATTGCCAATAAAATGGCTGATCCCTACTTAATCATGACAGGAAGTGATCGTGCGTTTTGGGTACGGATTGTAGCTGAGCCTTTTGACCCGTTTAATGGAGACAATGACAGAAAAAACAGATATGTGTGCAAGTATGCAAAATAGGTGTGCAGCTGGAACTGTTGCTTTTTCCTGGGTGTTATGGACAGAAACTGACTGTCAGCTATACCCTCCCACAAGTTCTTGTACAATATATGAAAAACTGCTACAATGGCTTGTAGAAACATCTCCCCATCTTTCATGCAACATTGCAGTGCCGTTTTCGGCCATAGCACGATCACGTTACTTTGATATGTGTCCGCGTGTGGGTTTACAAAATTTCCAAGCAGGCGGTGTGGTGGTTAAGGCTGCGGCCTTTGGAAGCTGCAAGTTGGAATGGCATCTCCTGCTGTAGTACCCTTGAGCAAGGTACTCATTACTGAATTGCAGGTAAAAATGACCCAGCTGTGTTAATAGCAGCAGCTCTAACTATTACACTGCCAACTGCTGCTACACAGCTCCATTACACAGCCCAGTGTCTGTGGTGATCTTTTAATTTTGCTGTGGGGTCATTCTGACGCCACTGTGTCTGTTTTTGCCATGTGATAAACAATATAAAATCCATGTTCAAAAATGTCTTTTTAAATTTCATCAGTCAGAGGATATTTTATTTAGTGTCTTTACTTAATAGAAAAAAAATAGCTTTTTAATGATACATCATAAAAATCCTTTTGCAAAATTATCTAAATATCTCTGTCCAGAGTTTACCCAGTACTTCCTGCATAAACTCCAAGATCTTTATGAGCCTCCATCAAAAAATATAACATTACAAGACAAGTTAGAGATTTTAAATAAATTTAGGACACATTTTTGGCTTAGGAGCAGGTTTTTTTCTGAAGAAATAACAGTAACGCTGCCAACTCACAATGGGAATTTGCCTAAACGGGTGATTTTGTGTGACAGACTAACCCCGTTATGTGAAGAATGGGTATATTTAGCTGTTACTGGCATCACTTTGCTCCTGTAGAACCTTCCAGAATGTAATTGAATTGAATTGACTCACTTTCAAAGACTCACAGCAGTTACTAGAGTGAAAAGACTATGAAAAGGAGTGGCTAACACCTGAAGCGCTACACGGAAGAAAAAAGGTTTTATTGTAAGTTTTCTCTGCTCACGCCAGAAAATGGGCCCATAGCAGTAAAAGGGTTATAAAACTGCAGTCTGAATCTTGTCTGTCGCTGTCTGTTTGCCCCTCAGGCATCAGAGCTGGGGATGACTTCAGCATTTTACAAGTACATCCTCACCACTATGGTAAGAATCCTCACCTCAATCTCCATCATTTATAGCTGCAGAGGAAATTTGGCCTTTGTCTGAACAGAACCAGACTTTTTCAGAGACTCTAGGATCGTAAGACGAGAAAAATATGCATGGAAAAATCGTGATGGCACCATGCCCCTGTTATTCCACAGGTCTTATTTATCTTAGCCTGCATGTCCCTTCCCTCTCTCTTCCCACCACTGTGTCCTCTTTTCCATTCTCCTCTGTAGTTCTTTTTGTACCTTTGCATCACCGTAGTGTAATCCGCCTCTTTCTGCCTCCCAGGATTTCCCGCTCCTCAGGTTAGATGACATTGTGGATGACCAGTCCAACATTGTGGGCTTCTCCATGTTCAACACCAGCCACCCTTTTTACCTGGAGTTCATCAGGAGCCTCAACCTGTCGTGGAGAGAAGGGTGCGATATCAGTCCCTATCCTGGGCCTGCGGTAGGTTTACCCCTCGTCCAAACTTACTCCACTTTATCGCTGCCACAAATCTCACTCCATAACCCTCCCGTTCATTTGTACGCTGTCTACATGAAATCGTGTAGATGGATCTCTCGCTCACTCCTTGACTCACTAACCTGCTCTCCTACTCACCCTCTACTGTTGTCACTGAGACAAAAACCTTAGTTACTCACTCACTTCCCTCACTTTTTATTCATTATCACTGAGCCTTACTATCCCGCTCACTTGACCACCAGCTGTTGTACGTCTAGGGGGTTGACAGGTCCCATTCAGCTGCTCAGGATGCAACCATCCCCCTTGACAGCTATTAAAGGTCACTAGTCCACCTGCTGACCCCCCCACCCCTTGTCACCTACCTGCAGCTGTCCTCAGCCCTGATGTTCGACGCTGTCCATGTAGTGGTGGGTGCCGTGCGCGAGCTGAACCGCAGCCAGGAGATTGGGGTGAAACCCCTCAGTTGCACCTCGCCGCAGATCTGGCAACATGGCACCAGCCTGATGAACTACCTGCGCATGGTCTGTATTGGGGTCCTTGTTGTTCTCTCTCAGCCGTAATTCCAAATCATGTACCGTATTGACAGACTTATACATGCTGCCCAGTCTTTTACTGGTTAATGTCATACATGATCGCCGATGGTGCACTTTCACGACCGTGCCTTTTTTTTTGTACTGTGTCCACCAGTGTACACTTTGGTGCCCGCACTGTAAGTGCGTTTCCTCTAAAGCTCACGTCATTGACTGAAATTTCATAACCAACCAACACACAACAAATAACGCACACATAAGAAACAGGATCGTTCGGCAGCAACTGCATCAACACGCTGACCTTTAAATACCCTGGGTGAACCTGTAGTTGGGCGAGGTTCTGCTCCCACATGCCACAAAATATTCTCTTGTTGTCTGGTGCTCCTTTTTAATTGCTAATGTGTTATTTCAACAAATCATTGCTAAAATAAGCATGCATGGCCACTGTTCAACTGTACTGGTTGTAGGAAGGGGCGTGTCCCCCAACTGCGTGGCTAAGAGATAAGTTCAGGTATCAGCACAGTGTTGGTTCCGATCCCCTGATGTTACCGGACAATGGCTCTGCTTTGAAAATCTCTAACTGATCTGCTTTCTTGGTGCTCACTATGAAGCCTTCTTGTGGCTCAGGGTTTGCAATGTGGGACCTGCTGTTTGTGTGCGTTTCACATCTGTTCTGTGCCTTGTTGACATCCACAGTGGTCTTGGCTGCTCTCTGACTCCCCAGCTGCACTGATTATATCCTCGCTCTTCGGTATTCCTGTCTGCCATTTCTTCTCTCTGTTGCCCAGGCCTACTGTACATTTTTGTGCTCCAGCTTGTTTTATCAGTATGCTCTGTTGTCTGGTTTTCTCTTGTGTCCTCTGCATCTCTCTGTTGGTTTTATACAACAATTGTTTGTCAGAGTCTCCAGGGACCCCTTGCTTTTCCCCAGTTTCTGGTTGTCGGTTTGGTGCTCCTGTTCCCCAGAAATTATTATTCTATGTGAACATTTTTTTTGTTTGTGAGCTGAGGATGAGAGATTTTGGTCAACTGACTTAAAGGCGAATAGGAACACTTTATGTTTTATTTTTCCATCTCTCTTCTGTCATCCGGTTTCCAGTGTCTTATCTGCTAAGCTCCGCCATCTTCTCTTCTCAGGTGGAGTACGATGGTTTGACTGGACGGGTTGAGTTCAACAGCAAAGGCCAGAGAACAAACTATACTCTTCGCATTCTGGAGAAACACAGAGGAGGTCACAAAGAGGTTAGAGATCAAAGCTGGGCATGAGCTCTGTGTGAGTTGCAGCTTTGGGTTGGGGGATCTTAGAATTTAGTTTTTTTTTTTTTTTTGTTTTCCAGAAATCACTTAAGAGTTTGCAAACTCCATCTGGTTTAGCTGCATTCTATTTTTTTCATTTTGTCCTGCCGACTGGCCTCCTTTTTTCTCTTAGATTGGAATATGGTACTCGAACAACACACTGGCAATGAACTCCACCACCCTGGACATCAACGTATCTGAAACGCTTGCCAATAAGACCCTCATTGTCACCACCATTTTGGTAAGTGGAGCTGAATTTTGGAGGAGGCTGTGGTGCTCAGGTCAAGCCGTGTTTGCGATCGTAGCGATTCCATGTACAGCCACTGCGTTGGCAGACCAGCGCTCTGCAATTTGTCCCTTTCAGGAGGACCCCTACGTGATGCGCAAAGGCAACTACCAGGACTTCCAGGGCAACGACCAGTACGAGGGTTTCTGCGTGGACATGCTGAAGGAGCTGGCTGACATTCTCAAGTTCTCCTTCCGCATCAAGCTGGTGGACGACGGCCTATATGGGGCTCCAGAACCCAACGGTTCCTGGACCGGCATGGTGGGAGAGCTAATAAACAGGGTAATTGCTTGTGTCCAGTACCCTGTTAGTGTTCCAGCTTGTCACGCAACGCCCTTCTTGCAGTGGGGACTCAGCGGAGAACGTTCATCGTGAGGATACAGCAGACTCCTTAACAGGCTAATGAGCAACTCTCGCTAACTAATGATACCATGGTATACTTCAATTACTGTGGTGCGGTCCCATTGTGGCACTCACATGCTGTACAAAAGGGCCCTGTTCTCTCCTGGCACTGCGGGGCAATTAGCTCCCCCGTTAATCAATTACAGTGTAATGGATGTATACGAGCGGTATCTTGGGTGCGGGTTTGCGGACCGGGTCTCTGGCGTGAGCTTGGTGTTGTCTCGCTTCCCCCCTCCTCTGCCCTCAGTCTCTGAATGCCCTCCGATTCTCTCTCCCGATCCCACAGAAAGCAGACTTAGCTGTGGCCGGATTCACCATCACGTCGGAGAGGGAGAAAGTCATCGATTTCTCCAAGCCCTTCATGACGCTCGGAATCAGTATCCTCTACAGGGTCCACCTGGTGAGAGCCAAAGTGGAGGGCAGGGAACACAAGGCGACAATAACAGCAGGGCTGTGTGTTGTGATATGTAAGGTGTATAGTTTAGGGCATCAAATTTAAACAAATTTAGTTTGCATTTTGCCGCCTATCCAATTATTCAGCACAGACGTCTGCACTCTAGTGGCCTGAAGGGGGCACTACAGTAGAGTTCCCGCACTAATGTGTCGACTGTGTTTGCCCACCCAGGGACGCAAGCCAGGCTACTTCTCCTTCTTGGACCCCTTCTCCCCAGCTGTGTGGCTCTTCATGCTACTGGCCTACCTGGCTGTCAGCTGTGTGCTCTTCCTGGCTGCTAGGTGAGGCCCATGAAGCACAAAACAAAACAGATGCGCTAAAAACCCTCAAGGCGCTCGGTCACACGCAAGGTGGCCTAAATGCACAAATTTGCAGCTATATTTCTGGTTGCACAAACAGTCACATTTCTGGCACAACACAGTATGAGCAATTAAAAAATTTAGATGCTCTTTTATTGTCTGTTTCAGAGTGAAGTTCTGTGCCATTTTGCTTTTTAATTTCAATACTGTTTGGAGAACAAACCTTATGCTGTATTACATTATTATTATATATTACTATGTTACTCACCATATTGAGAATCGCGCAATAAGACGCTTCTCTTGTAAATTTTGTTGGTTTTTTGTACTCAAGGGAAATGGTCATCCGAGAGGCTGCAAGCAAGAATTATCTTAGGAATTGATCTAAGAAAATCTTTATTTTTGCTATTTAAGTGTATATCGTTTTAATTTTATGTTTTATTTTTATGTGTTGTTCTAGGGGGTAGGGAGAGTAGCCTAGCACTGTAGTCAAATAAACCATATAATTGCTTTAACAATGTACTTAAGTCAAAGAACCCTTTCAAAAAATCTACTTGATAAAAGCAAAAAACAGATCAGGTCAGATTACATGCAAGTATTACATTTTTGTTTGATTCAATTTAGCCATTTTAATGTTCTAAAGCACCAGCAATGCTAACAGCTTCAATATACAGAAATGAAAACAAATATCTATATATTTAACAATAAATTATATTTGCTGTGCCAATTAAATTAGTGCCAATTAGACTAATAAAAGAAAAGACATAAAAGACCAGCATTTGCTAGGTATTATTAAATATCATTTAGCCTTGGCCTTTATCCGGGCTGACAATATGCTCTACATTTGTGCATTAAAATTTAAATATTTATTTACCCGCCTAAGCAATGTTTACCAAGCGGAGCAGTTCAGGGCAAGTACCTTGGTCAAAAGTACTGCAGTTGGAGAAGACATTCAAACCATGTCCTTTGCATTTATTTATCTGTAGATTTTTCCAAAGTGAGCAGTAGTATTATGCTATTTACCCATTTATATGGGGTTTTACTGGAGGAGTTTTAGGGTAAATAAGTTGCTCAAGGGCTCTTGCAGCAGCAGGTGGGATTCAAACCTGGGCCCTTCATGTGCAAGGAGGCAGCTTCAGCTACTGTGGTACCAGTTCTACTGATAGTGAGGTCAGAGTGAACAATTGTACATGGGTAAGCCTCTGGATGTCTACAGTCCTGCACTAGACAACTGGTTATGAATAATAATAGATGTGTTGAAGTGTTATAGGGTGTTTTTGCTTATTATGGCTTTATCTCGTGCTTTTCTGGAGTTTAGCCCATGATGTTTATGTTATGTAGCTTTTATTGATTGTGACACTTTGGGTGAAATGACTTTGGTATTATAATAAATGTTACCAAGTTCTGATCCCAGTTGTTTTTGAGAAGTCACCATATATGTTTTTATCTCCAGTTGGAGGTGCAGTCAGTACCCTTTTCAGCTTGCATGATTACTGATTTTTCATATCCTCCGATGGCCTGGTGGGCCAAACAGGCTGAGGCCTGATTCGTTTTTTGGGATAGGCAGTGCCCCTGATTTGGACAAGCAGTTAAGGGTAGTCGGTTAGCAACAGATTTGCTGACGCAATATCACAGAAGAGCATCTGTCATAGCACTGCATAACTTGCCATTTTTCCCTAAAGAGAAACACATAGGCATGCCCAGTTGGCATATGATTAGTATATTGATCAACATATTAATATATATTAGCATACCTTTTCAAACCCTCTAGAACTTCATTGCAAAATTAGATGTTGTTCCAAACTGAAACTCTCCGACGGCAGTTACATGTAGATGAAAATGCTTCTGACGCATAAAACTTTGGCAGCGTTTAAATGAGCTTCAGTGATTTGACCTGAATATGTTTTTACAATTCTTTTCAAACATATTCCATTTACATTAGTAAAATGCAAAATGCCATTTCTGCTGTGCTTAACCTAAATAAAATGACAAGAGCAATTTATAGAAACCCTTACACAATGTCACTGTAAATATACATGTATATAAATGTAATATATATACCTATATCTGAAAATATGTGATAATATGAGTACTCTGATTAAGAAAAATTTAAATAAAATGTATTTAATAAAAGAGGGTAATATTTCCTCTTTGCAAGGTAAAATTGTGCAGTAAGTAATAAACTCTGTCAGTTACTTTGAGAAGAAGACTCACCTGAGCCATGAAAGTTACGTCAGTTTAATGTCACTCAGGTGCAGGGCATCTCTCTCTCTCTCTCTCTCTCTCTCTCTCTCTCTCTCTCTCTCTCTCTCACAGACTGAGCCCATATGAGTGGTACAACCCCCACCCCTGTCTGCGGGAGCGCAGAGACATGCTAGAGAACCAATACACCTTGGGCAACAGCCTGTGGTTCCCTGTGGGTGGCTTCATGCAGCAGGGCTCAGAGATCATGCCCCGGGCTCTGTCCACACGTTGCGTCAGTGGAGTCTGGTGAGTTTGCGCGACTTTCTTTGTCCTTCCCTGCAGTTCCTGTGTCTGACTGCTCAGCTTTATTAAACTGCAGTGTGTTGACCCATCAGGTTTGGTGCAGCAGTGGTGTGCTGCAGCGTTGTGTGGGACTGGACCCCATAACAACCATTGCATTCCTCTCACCTGCAAATGTCTCTTTCTCAGAAGCGGATATGCTTTTCTTCTATACTCCTTAGACTTGAAGGTGCATCTCTAGTAAGCTCCTCTGTTGTTGCAAAGATCAGTGAAACATTAATGATAGAATGGATAGGATAAGACTTTGATCCCTGCAGGGAAATTTGGCACACATAACATAAGATACTCATAATAACCATAGCAATAAATAACAAAGGCAAAAAACAACAAAACAAAAAAACTTAAATAAGTAACAGTAGTACATTTCTATATCTCTGTTTTTTGTACACACCTTTTTTTTCAATCCAGAGACTTGAAATTTGGCACACAGGTACTTTTAAGATTTTGTGTTGTAAAGTTCACTAAGCTCCAAAATGGTTACTTAGTATAGTAAAAATGTACATTTCTGGCTCTCTGTTGACGTCACACAGTCATGTACACAGTCATGCACACACAGAGGCACGCATGGTGCACACATTAGTGATGTAATTAAAGTTTGGTAATACATATTTTGTTTTTTTGCCTTCCACTTGACTAGGTCTGTACTAAATACAACCACTTTAATGGTAAAGCAGTCTGGCAATTATATAACATGTTGTTACTGTTTACCTTTATACTTTTCCACCTAAGCAGCGCCATGTGACTCAGCTTGAACAATTCAATTGTTGATGGGTCCTTGTGTGGCTTTATGGAGGTGGACCACTGTTGGTAAGAACAGCCTCTAGAAGTGCTTCTTGGTGCACCCAGGTGTCCCAGTGGCTAAAAGCGCTCATGGTGACCGCTCTGCCATGGACCTCTTTGGCAGTTTGGTGAGGCCTATGGACTCTAATAGCCATATGGTAATTTCAAAATAGTGATGAGCGTAAACAATGTTTTAAGATATTTGCGATAACTCTAACATGATATGAAAGGAAATTCTACATTTCAGTTAGATGTTAATGAAAACAACAAAGTACATTTTTTTCTTGTCCAAGTTCCCCCTGAAATCTTAACCCCAGGATAAGACCAGCGATTTAGGGGACAGATCTTTGTTATGCACAAATGATGGTCAAAGCTTCAATCTCCTTGTTCAGGTGGGCCTTCACCCTGATCATCATCTCATCCTACACGGCCAACCTAGCTGCCTTCCTCACTGTGCAAAGGATGGAGGTGCCTATTGAGTCCCCGGACGACCTTGCGGACCAGACCAACATTGAATATGGCACCATCCACGGGGGCAGCACCATGACCTTCTTCATGGTATGGCCCAGCTTTGTTATCCCTATCTGCTGTCCATGTTGGTACCTGAGGTTCAGCCTTTCCAGCTTTAGACTTTCTTTTCTCCTGCAACCCTATTGTTTTTGTAGGTAAACATAGAGTGTGTCTTTGTGTGGCTGGGTGCGTAGCTATTTCTAGCCTCTGGACGACTGAGGTGTGTGAAATCGTCATTGTGCCACTGTTGCTGCTGTGAGTGGCTGCCCTGTGTTTGTGCACATGTGCCATTTGAGGGCGTCTCCTTGTTTGCTTGCGTGTGCTTGTTTATGTTTGTGTTAAGCGCCTGGGCGCCTGTGTTTACTCGTCTAAGTGCTTTGGCATCTGTGCTGGCATCTGTGTTTGTCAGCGTGTGGGGACGACTTACTGTGGTGCCAGGCATTGCCTGCCATTGTGTCTGCATCTCTCATTTTTGGGTTTCCGTTGGAAGGGCTGTTATTGTGAGAGATTATTGCAGTATTGCTCTGTTGTGGAATCATTAGCTGACTTCTCAGGGAATGTGCTGCCGTGTTTTGCTTTTGGTTTTGATGATATCGGCCCAGCTCAACTATGATTCTGCTTTTCTCTGTACCTGCATCTTCCCCCACCAGAACTCACGGTACCAGACATACCAGCGCATGTGGAATTACATGCACTCAAAGCAGCCCAGCGTGTTCGTGAAGAGCACTGAGGAGGGTATCGCTCGTGTACTCAACTCCAAGTACGCATTCCTGCTGGAGAGCACCATGAACGAGTACCACCGCCGCCACAACTGCAACCTCACCCAGATTGGGGGCCTGCTGGACACCAAGGGCTATGGCATTGGCATGCCATTGGGTGAGCAGGGTGGGAGGGTGCTGGGCAAAAGGAAGACCACGAGGGTGTATTAGTATATAGTTTAATTGTTAGCCTTCATCTTAAAAATGTTCTCGGACTTTAAGACAACAAATAAGGTGACTTGGAACTGGCCTTGTGCAGACATGATTTCCCCTCATCAGCCTTCATGGCTGTGGTCATTTTTTTTTGCCATAGGTCTCTTACAAAGCAGGATCCACAATGAACGTGACGCACACATGAATTTCATCTCCAAACTGCACCCACAAGTTTCCACGACTCTCTTCCTCACAGGCTCTCCATTCAGAGATGAGATCACCTTGGCCATCCTACAGCTTCAGGAGAACAACCGGCTGGAGATCCTGAAGCGGCGCTGGTGGGAGGGGGGCCAGTGCCCCAAAGAGGAGGATCACCGGGCCAAGGGTCAGTGTCTGGTCCACAGTCCGTTGCTGCGTAGCGCTTTGTGTGTCCCAATGTGGATCTGATATAGTGTCATATCTAACCAGTTGTGTGCAAATTCAGAGGATGAGTAACTGTATGGGGAAGTCTCTGAATTACAGATGTTTTCAGTATAGAACAGTTCAGAACATGTAGGCAGAACAACTTCTTGGCCTGCGGCTGTGTATTTGTGCCCAAGGAAATATAAAGGTCACCCACACGAGAGTAAAGGGTAGACAGCTTTTGTGTACAGTGGATGTCCTGCTGCTATTTTGCTCTCGCACTTTTCTCCACCAGGCCTTGGGATGGAAAACATCGGGGGGATATTTGTGGTGCTGATCTGTGGCCTCATCATTGCCGTATTCGTGGCCATAATGGAATTTGTGTGGTCGACGCGCCGCTCGGCCGAGACAGAGGAGGTACGCGCCCACCCCCGCCCCGGCCGAATTCACAGAGCCACCCCAGTAGGTCACCGCGGCGGCTCGCCGGTGTGTTTGTCGTGGTGTGTGTTGGCTGTGGTGTTTGTGCGCGTGCTGTCGCGTGTGTCTCACTGAGGGGTGCTGTGCATCCAGCATGGGTGTAGTGACGGCTTCCACGTCTTTGGTGTGGCAGCCGCGCGAAGGCAGCGTTGCTGTGTGTGCTGTCATCACTGTGCCATTGTGTGTTATCGTGAGCTGGGTTTAGCGTGAGCTCTTTAGCTTGTGAATGGCCTTGTTTGTTAAGCACTTTTTGATGGGGTGTGTTAATGACTTCCGTCTGCTGTGATTGTGCAGCTTTCTGACACTGTTTGCCTGCACAAAGCACTTTCTTATTTGTACCTGTCAGTGAACGTTATCTAACAAAACCTTGTTTCTACTGCCGCTCCACTATGATGTCCATCTTTGTTCACACGCTGTAATCTGTTTTGTTTCATTTCACCGTGTCATTACAAATGTTTGTCATCCTGTTCATTGTTGTGTGAATTATTCTGCCTCCTGGGTAAAATGTACTCTGCTGCACAATATGAATGTCACCTCCAAGGAAAGGTGCTCTCTGAAAGTGCGGAGGAAGACCACGGTGTGCCGTGTCGATATCTCCCACGAACCCCTCAGCTGATCCATCAGGACAGTTGTTGGTTAACCGGGGTTGAGCTGTTGCCTTCACGAGTGTCTCCTGGGGTCACACTGGTTGCTTGCTTATCTCTGCTCCTCCATTTCACAACTTTAGCTCACAGCGTGCCACAGTGCACCGTCACTCAGAGTGACAAATATCCGCAGGATATGTGTCCTGGAGGATGGCATATGCTGACATCGGTACTTTTGGGTCATATAGTGGGAGGATTTGTGGGAAGCTAAGGTGTGAGTGTGATTTCCGAAAAGGGAGAAAGTGGAGGCAAAAGTGGATGCAACAGCAAAAAAGTAAAGGAAAATCCAATTATTTGTATTATTACACTGTGCTGTTTTACTGACAGTTTCCGAGGCTGAATCCATGCATCTCTAACGCTGGACTTTAGTGTCAAAAAAGGTGCAGAACCAAAGGAAAAATCCCACTGTTGTTAAGAAATTATTGATTTAGCCTCAGCAACGTAAAATAATTTTATTTCACAGGGTGACAGTAGGAGGTTCTCTTACGGTGGCCCACAGTGTGCCTGTTCTGTAGTTACTCAGGCACAGCAGATGGTGAAATGGGCGAATTCATGCGTGAATGTCTGTCTGTACATCTCGTGTTGCAGCACTGTGTCACTGTGATCTCTCATGTTTGTTTTCATGGGCCCATTTTATCAAATATTTATAAAATGTGAGCTTTTTCTGCATCTTTTCTGGACATCAGAGTACTTGCACTATAAATGCAACAGCACAGCACTGACCTCTCTGCTGTATTTTCCTGTTCCCATCACTCTATTGCCCTCTTCTCCTGTCTTTGCCTCTAAACTCCTCCCTGTGATCTCCTTTAAATTTTGCCCTCTGCTCTCAATCCTTCTTGCTGTGTTCCCACACCCGTCTTTCACTGCTCTCTTGAATGCTCTCTTAAAATGGATCTATCCTGTCTCTCCTGACCCCCTTCTCTCTCTCTCAGGTGTCTGTGTGTCAGGAGATGCTGACAGAATTTCGGAATGCCATCTCTTGTAAGAAGAGCTCCCGCTCGCGGCGGCGCAGGCCTTTGACAGGTTCTGGGGGGCCACGTCACCCGACACGCCTCTCGCTGGGGGCCCCACGACCACTTAGATTGGTGAGGGAAATGCGTCTAAGCAATGGAAAACTGTACAGTGGCTCGGGACCCTTGACCGGAGGAGCGGGAGCTGGGGGAGGCCCCTCAGACATGGGGCCAGGACCGCAGCGCTTGCTGGAGGACCCACTGGGGGCCAACACCACACCTCCACCTCCTCCGGCTCCTACAGTGCCCCCACGGGGCTGCACACACATCCGTATCTGTCAGGAGTGCAGGCGGATCCAGAGCCTGAGGTCCACTTCCTCCCGCATTCCACCCTCTTCTGCCCCGCTACCCCGCCTTCCCCCGCCGCCCCCCCCCTCATCTTCCAACACTGACAGTGAGGGTGGGGGAGGGCCCAGCCCACGTCGGCTGCATCACACACCCCCACCACGTCCAATGCCCCCCACACAGACTAGCACCAGCACAGACCTACTAGGGGAACAGGACTGAAGCTGGGGTGGTGGAGGAGCTTTGTAGGGACAAACACTGCCTGCGGACGGACCTCCACATGCTGTCCTCTGGAGGACAGAGGCCTGACGAAGCTCCGGGCAGAGAGGATGGGAGCAAGAGAGGTGTGAGAATGGGAGCACAAGAGGGAGAGGAGCAGAGGAGAGGGCTTTGCATCTCTCAGCATAATGAACATCAAGTGTTACTGGAGATGAAGACTGGGAAACCACACATTTATGGCTGGCTCACTCCAGACACCTGGGAGGACTTCAGCAGGCAGCGATGAGAGGCGTGGGACATACTCAACCATGCTCCTTCTGACTGTCCAAAACCCTGACTCTCCACAGCCCTGGCTGTGCCCTTCAGCTGCTTAATTTTACCTGCGAACAAACTCCGAGGCATCACAGAAACAGCGCATTGCCCGGTGACAGGGGACCAGGAGCGTGGAGATGCCCAGAACTCCCGCTTCCCACATCTGTCAGAGGCAATGGTGCAGCTTCTGCAGTCGACATGAGCGAATAACAACAAGCACTTTGCGGTCACTGGGTTTCTGAGGTGAAAATCTGTCAGGGACGCGAGGGTATCCGTCTCCCTGAGACGCCTCTGACCTCGCAAGTGCTTTCAGACACCTCCTCTGTCTCGTCCACCTCTGCAGGCCCACACTGTGGACTGTGACACACACCTCAAGGACAGAGGTCACAACTGCAGTGAGAGTAAACGGTGACCCAGAGCAGTGTGCCGCCAAACAGCGCCCAGACTTGAACATATGTGACATATTGAAAAAGGAAAAAAGATCCATTAGACTGGAAAATATTTTTTTCTGTCTTTCTTTCATTCTTTCTTTATTCCTGTCTTAGTTTCTTTCTTGTTTAACTGTTCTTTCTCCAGTTACCGTTATTCTGGGAGAAATGTGCCAAACGAAGGACCCGGAGCGAGATGAAAACGGGTGCATGGCATCTGCAGCCATTTATAAAAAAAACAAAAAAAAAAAAACAAAAAAAAGGTGGTGGTTGTCAAACTCTATAAACGTGTTAGCTTACTTTGATACCCCAAGGGCCTCTGTGTTTAAACTGACAATTTTTACCGATTAAACCGCTGCACCTGAACACAGGTGTGCGTAGAGCACCGGGGTCCTGCGTGATGTGCTTGCATGCGTATCCTGGGATGACCAGAGAAGCTGCACAGATGTAGGATGCCAACATGTGGTGGGTTCCTGCATTTTGCACACTTTGTGCTCCAAGACCCCCTTCGGAAATACTTTGCGCTTTAACCAGTTTGGTTTTTGTGCTGCTGAGGCCGTTCATAAGATCACGTAACTAGTAGCCCCTCTGAGTCAGCTTGGTAATAAGCTGGTTTATCCGCTTCATGAGGTTGGCAAAACCGTGATGGAGTTGGTCGGTTAGGTTAGTGAAGATTGTTGTCATGACAGCTGAAGTTTGGATATGGTAGCCGATTTGGCCGGTTTAAACGGCTGAACCGACTCAAGCTAGGAGGCTGTTACGTGTTTGTCTAACCGGTTAACCAGATGCCAGGTTCAGAGCAAGTGGGATTTTCCAACATGTCAACCAGACCAGCACTGGGAAAATGTGTATCTTCAAAGTTGTGAAACACCTGATTTTTCTTTACTGGTTTTGTCACTGCCCCCGGGCTGCCAGCTCTCACACGCTGAGTGTGAGACGCTTTGTGTCGTGTGCCGTGCAGACAGTATGTAGGCTTCTAGTGTTTTCCTAAAGCAAAAAAAAAATTGTATTAACTCATGACATATGGCCCGCGTAGCGCGTGATTCAACACTCTTATCTGGCGAATTACATGCGTAATTGTTCCACCCAGAATGCACAAGACAGTGAGCTATTTAAGTGTGTAGCTTTGCTGAACTTTACTTGTTCCAGTGAGGACTGTCCAGAAGCAGTAGAGCCTACGTTCGAACATACTAAATTAAACAATAACCTAGTTACGAGTGCTAGGTAATTTAGCGTATGATCCTTAGCACCCCTGCTTGTGGCAGCCCTGTCTGGAACATTCTGTCTATGTGGGTGGCCGAGACATCGACAAGCCGTGCGTAATCCAGACTAATAGCAGTTAATCGAATATCGGTGTTCGGTTAATCTTGCCAGTTAAGACCAACATGCCCAGAGGTGTGGTACAGTCGCAGGCAAAAGTCGGTGGAATCAAAAGTCTTTTTCAGCTGGCAGACAAGAATGAAGACAGCGATACCCGAATGACCATCCAGCAGCTGAAATAGTCTGGTGTTAACTGCACCTGAGCCCCCCTCGATCTTCTTTCCTCTGCTGGCAAAATCTAGAGGACTGCCTTCTGGAACATTCTGTTAGATTTAGACTGTATCAGACTTTATCAGGATGATATTGCTGGCTGTCCAGGTGGGGCTTTTCATGTTTGCAGGATACAGCATGTGAAGGATAACAGGAGCTAGCCAAAGGGGGCGAGAAATTTCATCTCTGTTCTCCGAGTCTCAGCTTGTAAAATCCTGTCTGTATCTGTTGATCTTGAGCTACTTCACCATAATCTTTAAGGAGCTTTGGGCGAGGTGGATATTGGGTGCTTTCGAGGTAGGATCGGAGGTCACGGTATCTCTTAAATGTAGGAGCACCGGAATTACTCCGCCAACCCATGTCAAACACTGGCCACAGAAGTAGTGTTTAAGGAGAAGGTTTTTGTGCCGTAGTTCCTCAGAACATTATAGCAACTTTTCCCGACAGTCCTGTCACAACTGCTAAAAAAAAAAAAATCATATCCAGTAAATACAACATGGTTCAAACAACGTTGTAAGACCTGTCTTTCCATCCTCTTAGGGGGTTTCCGAAAAACTTGCATGGCATTAGTGTAACAAACTGTAATTGCATCATTTACAGATAAGGGTTCTCAAGAGTTTTGCACAAATGCCCAGAAAGATGAAGACAGCACCATCCTTACAAGATGCTCCTGCATTTGCCTTTTAGCGGAGAAGTAAGAAGCGTGTAACCCTCAGTCCAGCTGCAGGCTGCCATCATCCTTTATGCCAGAGCACCGTTTGAAGAAAGAGAGAAACAAAATGTGTGATTTATTGTCACAAATATTGTTTTTGGTTGGCAGCGGCGGTGTTGTGTCAGTGAGCGCAGTGAAAGGGCTGCAGAGAGAAAGGACGTGGCTTGTAGCAGCATGGATCTCCCTTGGTCAAAACAAAGACATTTTTCATTTACATTTTTCTTTGTTGTTTTTCATATTTCTATACTAGTGCTAAATGGATTATGATGATGACTACTATTATCATGATTATATTGTTGTTATAATTATTATTCCTACTGAGGTGCAGGAGTCAATGGGAGGATGGGAGGAAATCTTCTGGGGTGGGAGGGGCTAACTGGAGATGAGCACTGGGTTGATGATAATGTCCTCTTCATAGTGACCCCCTGATGTTAAACCTATAGAAAAATGCGTTTTGAATAAAAAAAAATATGATCCAAAGCACCTGGGATGGTATTCTTGGGATGGGATGATTTCTAGCCTTTGTTGCTGTAATCCTTACATTTGTACTAATACGGTGTTTAAGGACACAAGTTTACATTTGCTTATTTACCTGTTCCTTTTCTCCAAAGTAACTCGCAGTGTTAAGTTACATAGACTGCCTGGCCAAAAAAAAGTCACCACCTGGATTTAACTTATGATCTGGGGTTGGGTCTAGGTTTAGCAATGTTATGAACCCAAAAAATTAGGTCAGCTGACTATCTGAATATACTGAATGACCAGGTTTTTCCATCAATGGATTTTGTCTTCCAAGATGACAATGCCAGGATTCATGGGGCTCAAATTTTGAAAGAGTTCTTCAGGGAGCATGAGAAAGACATCATTTTCACACATAGATTGGCTAGCACTGAGTCCAGACCTTAACCCCATTGAGAATCTTTGGGATGTGGTGAAACAGCGGTCCGACTCTCCCGTCATCGATACAAGATCTTGGCAAAAAATGAATGCAACTCTGGATAGAAATAAATGTCGTGACATTGCATAAGCTTATCGAAACTATGCCATGGAGAATGCATGCCGTAGTCAAAGCTAAAGGTGGTTCAATGAAATGTTAGTGTGGCTTTTTTTTTGGCCAGGCAGTGTATAATTGTTCACTCATTTATACAGCCGGGCAATATTTACTACAGTAATTCAAGGGCACTATAGCAGGAGGTGGGATTCAAACCTCCATATTTGGAATACAGCGGTGGTGGCTCCAGCCAGTATGCAGCCAGATCTGAAGGCTGTACACTGAAGTTTCCGGAAACTCCCTGTTACCGTTGAAGGTCTGGGTTATTGTTTCTCCACTTTGTCAGCTGTGTAATTGGTTTTTTGAGTGAAAAAGAGTGGTAATATTTGTGTGGGGCAGTATGGTGGCACAGCAGGCTGTACTGGGGCCTCTTGGGTTCTGGGTATGGATGCTAGTTCAGTCTGTGTGTGGTTTGCGTGATCCTTCTATGTTTGTGCGAGTGGGTTTCCACCCACACGAAAGACATACTTTTCAGGCGAATTAGTGAGTCTACATTCCATAGGCGGATGAGTGTGTGTGACTGCAGTCTGAAGGACTGGCATTGCATCCAGGGTATTTGTTACCATCCTTGTGCATTACATTGCCCTCCACCACAACCCTGTCCTGGAAAAGCAGTCGATGATGGATGGATGGCTGGAACGGGCGTACAGGTTGGTATATGTTCTATCAGTCCAAAGAGAATCATACACAATGGTATAATAGCAATACTGTTAACATATACTATTAGATACAATAAGGGGGGGACACTTGTGTCAAAGATAGCTGTTTACCAGATCGTGTCTGTGGGTTATGCAAAATATATTTACACTTTCCTGTTCTATGAGCACTGCCCCTTATTATTCCTAATTCTTACTGTTGGCATTGCAGCACACAAGCTGGACCTTCATTAATGTAGGTCAGTTTATTCTGTATTGCTGCTAAAGTTGGTCGAAAATGTACAAAATGTGTGACTGAGGTTGTTGTTTTTTCCAGGTTGTCTGAATATTTAATTGTACTCAGGACCTGGCAAGTGTAGAATTGTATTGTGCTTTGGGGCTTCAGTTGCAGTGCATTGGGTTTGAATCCCCACACTCAGTCTAGCACCCTGAATAAATAAAAATGCCACAGCATCTCTGTTGGGTTTACAACAGGAGAGGGGACAAACAATTTTTACAGGACTTTAAGTTGCTCTGTTCAAATATGTAAGTTAAATTAATACTGTAAACTTAAAAAAAATGGGGAGATGCCAAGTATTACACTTTGCTGATGACTTTTGTACTATGAACCTAGGAAAAATATCACCCGACTGTATGCTGCTGAGACTGTGCAGTATCATTACAAAGGTAACACTGGCAAACATTGGCAAACTCAGAAGAGTATTTGACTGTCGGTAATAAACTGCACACATTTTTAATTGTTTTAAACCCAAAATGGGATACACTTCTACAGAATTGTTAATTCTCATGTGTTTTTAGCTAAGAAAAACATAACTTCCTAGTTCTTGGTTGTATTTTCACATCCACAAACAAAAAAAAGGCATGATACTGTGGCCAGAGCATTTGTGGACATGAACGGAGAGAATGAAGACACCAGGTAGGTTGGCATAATGCAGTTTTTGTTCACACTCAAAGGCAGTGGCGAGAGGTTACAGGCAGGCAGGAAAGATGGTTGGAAATGCTGTTTTTTGGCATGAGGCACCATCACCCCCTCCACTCTAGGGTCAACTTCCCAAAGCGCAGGGACAGGTTCTGTCCTCTAGCATCACTCCCAGTTCCCTCTAAGGTCAAACTACACCCCTAACATTGGAGGGTAGCCCTGCACTGTGCCGCCTCTTAATGCTACGCTTGAGCAGCAGACGTCATAATATATTGCGATCTTGTACGGTGCGAATTTACAGCTGATCGTTCTTCTGTAATAAGGGAGCTTTGGGAAAGCGGGGAGATCGTGGGGGAATTTAACACCTCCTTAGTTTCTAACTGGTTTCTCGCACCTCTGGTTGTCGGGCTTACAGCCTCCTTCCTTTCCCAAGAGACTGTGGTGGAATTACTGCAGCCTTAGCTCTTTACCCAAAAAAAAAACAACAAAACAAACACCAACAGAGCCCCACACGCATACAAATGCAAGACTCTGCACAGCATAAATGAAGCATCGCACACACTTTCTTTTTTTATAGAAAATTAGAGCTTTATTGTGGAATCGAGGCCCCTCACATACTTTAAAACCAGCACACTGTATCATGCAGGATGCAAAACATGTCTGTCAAAAACCGATAGAACAGAAAATGCAATGAGGCAGAAAAAATGTCTCGCACGGGGCTAAGATAAACTAAAAGGAATTTACTTATGTACGGTAATTCTGGCCAAAGCGGTAACAAAGGTGCTAAATAGGAGATGCTGAGTCTCCTCTAGGTTGTATGGATGATGTTAAAAGTAGAACATCCCTAAGTGAAAACCTACGACACAAAATCTGCAGTTGAACGCCTGGGCACAGGTGTGAAAACACAGGGTGCAGGTGGGTCAGGTGTCTCTGGGAAAGAACAGTAAGGAGAAAGAAGAGACGAAACCGTTTGAAAGGGTCGGGAAGGGAAGATGGGGAAAGCAAAGGAAGTAGGCCCTAAGATGACAAGCAGAGGCCTGAGAAAGTACTAGAAAAGTAGGGATCTGTTAAATTCCACCACACGTGTAACAAATGCCATGTTAGTTGTCTTAGTAACCATTGTGTGGAGTTCTGTTAACCCTGTTCCATGAAGACTTGGTATCTCTTCTTGATGCTTCATAATACATGACTGGGTTGGGTGCCAAGGCCCGTTTGCAGGCTGGACTTTCTGTTGTGCTTCAGTTCAAAGTATAATTAATACTATTGTTTTCTGGACCAATGGACTGTCTACAGCACCTTGTTGTTTTTAAAAAACTCTCGATGTCTGCATAGTTCAGTTCCTAGGAATAGAAGGAAAAATTATCATGCTGCAAAGTTCATGGCATCCACAAGAAGGAAATGTCAGCTAGAATTCACATACCAAATCTTCTCAGCTTATGGCTGCGAGGAGCCTGTTGAAACAGAAGCGGTACAATGAGCCCACTGCAAAACGTTTATCATGGGAAAAACCAACAAGTAAATAACTAAAAATAGTTCTGACTTACAACACGTAGTATTCAGTCCAGTGTGTCTGGGAAGAAGCAAAACAGTTGAACTTTAGCTGCTATGCTACCTGCTGCACCATTGTGTTTTTTCCCCTTTCGCAGATGCTTTTTCGGATTTTTGCTTTCATTGTTTTTTACACAGCACATAAAATGCCAAGTAGCATTTGTAACTTTCTAGAACAAAGCTAAAGGGAATTGGGAGGACTTAAACCTGTCAGCTGGAGAGTCTCCTCCTGACCCAAAAAAATAACAGCCATCAAACACGCGAATTCCCGCTTGAAGGCCACTCACCTCTTTTATGAATGAAGCAACCTGAAGCTGCAAGGAGGACCAGCATGGCGACCACTGCTATCCCAGCAGCTGTTCCTTGAGACAAGGACCGAGGCCTCTCTGACAGCACAGCACAGCTGCTGGCGTGATGGTACTGCCCCAAGGCTAAAATGACAAGGAAGCAGATTTTTCTAAATGCATCAGTTGTTTAATTTAAAATGTTCTCAAACTGCAGCAATAAAAGCAGCAGTGCAGTCACCCCGAGGCCACTACATGGGCTAGCAAGGGCCGGTTCACCCCCTGCATTTACCTTTGCCATCTATGCCTATCCAAATCACTACTATTACAGGTTCTTGCCCTTACTAGTATGGGATCCCCTGAGAATCATATGATGCTACAATATGTATATACATATGATATTTTATATTACATTTTCTTATATTTGCTGATATCGACCAAAACAGATCCCAACATGCTAGGGTGCAGCCACTTTTCCTCCCGCTTAGGCACCAGTTCATTTCTACACCTCCTCAAGATCGAAAGCACAACGTCTCCGTGGAAGTGAAGTGACCGCTAGGGCTGCGTTCATGAATTTATACATCTGTGTGTACATATGTGTTCCTCTTACAGCATTTCATGTGGGGCTAAGTGAATGGTACTAGTTTGTAATGTTATTGACTGAATCAGACATTTTTCCATTTCATGAAGCTAAACGGATTTTCCTCCATTTGTCTCATGCTAGTTAACTGTATAGTATAATGGTAAAACTTAAGTACCACTTAATTTTATTTAGTTATTGAATTCTTTCAGAGCTCAAGCAAGCATAACTGGCCCACTAAAAGCTTTTAGTTTAACATCATTTGAATGCCCTGGTGCTAGTAATTTAGTAAACAGCTTATTGAGGAAAGACAGACTAAAGATGCTTGGCAAACTGCCGAATGGCCAAGCGGTCATGATTCCTTGTTTGCACAACAAAGTTCTATCAAACACTCATGTTATTGTAAGTGCTTTTAACAGAAATTATTATATTATTTTTTTTTGTGGACCTGATTTCCATATAAATTGGTGATTTTGGGTTCTTGATCCTTGCATTTTTTGGCCAATGGGGACAAACTGCAGGAGACTCATGTGCTAACCTTATCTTTGTCCTCTTACCGGTTATCACAGCTTGCTGGTGTCCTGAAGCTACAGAAGGGAAGGTGGTTAACTCAAGAGGCTCACACTGCCGCTAAGTTCATCAGCTTCACCTCTGTTATGTGTATGAAAATCATGCAGGTTTGATATGAAAGGAAATCCTCCCTGAAAAAGTTGAATTATGGCAAGATACTCCATAAGTTGGGCTATATACGACAAGGATTTCTTTTGTTTTCTCTGATTCCCATGTCCACTGAACGTGAGTGATACTGACAGCAGGTTCACTCTCAAGCCTACACTGCAGTGTGACACTGGCACCCAGGTCGACAGTGACCACTTGGTCCACAATGATCCACTGACTCTGAATCCTGAACAGAGGGTGAGGAGGAGTAGCAAGCAGCTGATGGTTAACTGTCACACTTTTCTTAAACTTATTACATATAAAATGTAATTAAATGTGTTTAAAATAATGAGTGCAAGTGTTTTGTTGGAGACATATTTATAAGCTATTTATCTGAGTGGAAAACCTTTAGAAGGACAAAGTCAAATCTGAAGCTTATCTTTAACAAAAATGTAAATCCAAATAAAAATCTAAATAAATTAAGCCAACAACTTTAATAAATAAATTAATTCTATAGTGTCATAATAAACTGTACTGTATAATTGTGATGAATTTACCGAAGTCAGATGCCTGAACTGGCGCTCATTCAGATGTTTCCTCCAGTTTCACTTTGTCTGAACACATTTGCACATCGCCGCATTTACTGTGCATTTTATTTTTTAAAATCTATTTATTTAAATGCCTGTGGGTGTGACGCGGTGCATTACTGTGATACACAATTTCTCTTTATTCAACATTTCACATAATCGATCTCTTCCAGCCCCATCCCCACACATTCTGTGTTTTTATAGTTGGGTGACCCCATTTACAGTGTGTCATCAGGCTGAAGTCATAAGGCTATAGGTCTGTAGGTGTTTTTTACGGGCTGAGAACACATTTTTTCTCTCTATTTAAATTATTGAAAAAAATGGGCTCTCAGTTCATAGACAAATTAAATTTGGATAGCGAGGATTATGTGATGTTGCTATGTGCTGTGTGTAAGATTATTACCTGCTTCCTCTCTTGGGCTCAGAGAGAGCCACAGTTTTACATTTTTCAAAATACTAAGTAACCTCTTTGGACTGTAAACTTTTAATACATCTAAACCCTAGCTGATGAGAAATACCTGTGTGCAAAATGTCAAGTCTGTATTAGCAAAACAAAAGCTGTGCATAAAAGAAGAAACAAGCAGACAAAGAAACATCTTTATATAAAAGTGGCCAAATAAAAATACGTGACGAACATAGCATCGTGAGGGCAGTCACGCACAGAATCATGGACGATTTTTCTACACTGCAGGCAATGTAAAGTCAGTAGTCCACCACCAGAAACATATTATGTCTTTGGACTGTGGATGAAGTGGGTAGATGAACAAATTGACCCAATGGGGAGAACGTGGAGATTCCACACAGATGGAGCCAGAGCTGACTCGGTGACTCGACACCCAGATTGAGACACTTACACATTAGTTGTAAATGATGAAAACTAAACAGTGTCTATCGTCTTAACAGCTTTGTGGTTGCATCAGTATTTGTTCAATATCGTTTAAAAAATCTGACAGCTTTGTAAGACAAAATTCCATCCAGTCTGTTTATATTGAATTAAAACGATCAGATTCCTACCTGAGCAGAGAGCCAAACAGACTGAGAGGAGACCCATGTTGTGCAGGCTGGATACATGGTTGATTTCAGCTTGCTGGATTTTCAGCCGATTTCTTACTAAGGTCAGAGTTCCAGTCTGTAGGAGAATTCTAATGTTATTTAAAGTGTTAAACTGTGATTTATATACATGAGGGTAAAAGAGGAACTAAAGGACAAAACTTGAGGTAAAAGAGGGCAAAAGAGGAACTAAAGGACAAACTTAAGTAAGAATTTTGCTTGTGTAAGTAGAACTGGTTAGGGATATTTTATACACTTTTATAGTGTGAAAAAAATATCTATTTTGAAGCACTTTTGTTTATGGAAGTCCCCAGGTAGTTCAGCAAGATTTCTGTTTCTGCAAAGCTTCAAGTGAAGAATTATTTTGACCATTTAAATGTAGAAATAAATGTTGAAGATTTCATCTAGAAATGCAGGATAGATGTAGAGAGAACTTGAAAGCAGATGAACACCTATGTGTGAAGTATAATTAGATATAAAAGGTACAGTAACACACTGTGCTGTGTGTGTGTGTGTGTGTGTGTGTGTGTGTGTGTGTACATTTCTAGACATACAGAGAGAAGAGAGGAAGTGGCTTTTTCTCTTCAAAGACATATTGGGCAACAGAAAAGCAAAATATTGTGCCTTGTAGACAAGCGGAAAGAGTGATGACCTTGCTTAAAATGTTCAGGTCGCATACATACGAGGATTGTCTTCTAGATTATATGGTCATACCTATTTTATGACTCTTGACAAAGAGGCCAGTGTGGCTCATGATCGCCTTGATGAAGGAAGGTGTGAGATGCACCACAGCTGGGTCCCTATGAGGGGAGGACTCTGCTCAGCATCCTCTCGGTGCTTCCGCTGTGGGTAGGAGGCCAGCAGCTGATGTGCAGATTTACAGTGCAGGTCTCACCTTGGCAGAGCCACAGAGGTCGTGGTCTTTGGCTTTCCGTGGCAAAGCTGTTTGAGGAGGCTTGAGAAGAGGATGGTTTCTTAGCGTATTTGGTGGAGCAGACGCAAGAATATGATTGCCCTCCTCAGCATAGGGAGATGCTACATGGGTGCAAGGATATCAGCTGACAGAGCTGCTCATGGATGATTTAAGTTCACTCTTCCGTATCCATGCAGAATCCATGTTCTTAGTGTTTAGCAACTTCTTTTTCTCAGTTCTAAAGCCAAACTTGGCCAATGCAGCATTCTGGTTGGTGGCGAAAGGGGTGATGTCTTTAGCCTTCGCAAGTGATTTTGGGAGGAGGCGGTTAGGGTGATTTGGGGGACATCCTAAGATTTCCCTGCTTGGCTTCCATCGAATGACATCTCCCTACTGAACCTGGACGCCTTCAGGAGTGAGCTGGGCACCATTGCCAGGAGAAGCTCGGCTTTAAGGTGCACACACACACATTCACAGATTGTGACCTGAACAGGCTTTAACAAAAATTCTTTCTTTCTTCTAGACTTTCCCTCCACCTGCTGGAGACCACAGGCATTTCATGTGCCAGGTGATCACTGAATTTTCGCAACGGATGGAACGACAACCTTCTGCTCCAGCTTTCTGGCTGCAGTTGCTGCTCATATGCTGCAGTTTTGTTTTCAGGTTTAGTAAGCACAAGCCCAGTGGTGGACTTTAAAGTTATAGTAAGCAAATTTATAAAGAAAAAGACAAAACGTATTTAAGTTTCATAAACTGAAATTTATTACTATGTGACATACATCGCTGTGGTTTGTATTTGTGTATGCGCAGTATGTGCTTTCTATATTTAGTTATTACTTATCCACACATTGTATTTATCTTTTATATACAGATTTTTCTGTTTAATGTATTCATATTTGTATTATATAATTTTTTTTAGTTTTCTTCCCCTGTTCTGTGTAGAACTTGAGACCTGAGGATCTTTCATCGCATTCTTGCATACCTGCTGAGAGATATCCTCCTACTCTCCCGAGGGTGCACCTGAGGATGAGCAGGTGGTGAACGAGAGTGATCATGACCGCCCCTCCCAGCTATGGCAAGGGCACCTGTTGGGTGTGGTGGCTCCCTCAACAACCAATGGCGGGTGTTTCAAATATCTGTGAACCTCCGTTTAGAGGTTCAGCAGGTGTCTAGCCTCACCACAGGAGGTGCCTTGGATTTCCCCACAGGGGTTGCAGAGTGGTTTGAGAGGTCTGCAGTTGAAGTTGTGGGGTTGGGATCTTATATCGATCATCTTTACATGCATGCCTATCTACAACAGCTGAGGATGATTAGTGTTAAGACCCCCAGCAAAAACATCTGTGGGTCCCTGGAAAGCCCCAGGTGCTCTGTTAAAAATACAGGCTGTGTTTCTTGGAAAAGTTGTAGGTTCAAATCTATAGTGTAATACTGTAGTTTTTTTTCTTTTAGTTCAGCCTCTATTTCTATATGATCATCCGCCTAGAAGGGTATAATCAAGTTAGATCATGTTGTGACCCAATCACAGACTCTGTGAAGTGAAGCAGTTTAATACAGGGAAATCAATACATCCAGCAAAATGGGTAAAAAAAAGCAGGGTAAAAACCGGTGAAACAGGCAGAAAGCACTATTGCAGAACAGGCACGAGAAAACACAGCCACAGCCACCCTGTTCCATGAAGACTTGGTATCTCTTTCTGATGCTTCATAATACATGTACTGGGCTGGGTGCTTATGTCTGTTTGCAGGCTGACTTTCTGTTGTGCTTCAGTTCAGCATAATCACTATTGTTTCGACCAATGGACTGTCTACAGCACCTGTTGTTTTTAAAAAAAAATCCCCCTGATGTCTGCATAGTTCAGTTCCTAGGAATAGGAAGGAAAAAATTATCATGCTGCAAAGTTCATGGCATCCACAAGAAGGAAATGTCAGCTAGAATTCACATACCAAATCTTTCCTCAGCTTATGGCCAAGAGGAGCCTGTTGAAACAAAGGGTAATAATGAGCCCACTGCAAACGTTTATCATGGAAAACTTAAATAAGTAAATAACTAAAATATGCTCTGACTCCTCATAACACGCAGTATTCAGTCCAGTGTCTGGGAAGAAGCAAACAGTTGAACTTTAGCTGCTATGCTACCTGCTGCACCACATTGTGTTTTTTCCCTTTCGCAGATGCTTTTTGATTTTTTGTTTTTCTATTGTTTTTTATTATTGTTACAAATGCCAAG
Organism: Heterotis niloticus; assembly: GCA_018136845.1. Taxonomy (NCBI): domain Eukaryota; kingdom Metazoa; phylum Chordata; class Actinopteri; order Osteoglossiformes; family Osteoglossidae; genus Heterotis; species Heterotis niloticus. The sequence continues at coordinate 3,308,376 of CM030896.1, forward strand.
TAGCATTTGTAACTTTCAGAATGAAGCTTTGAAAGGGAATTTGGAGGGGATCACGAAACCTGTCAGCTGGAGAGTCTCCTCCTTGACCCAAAAATAACAGCCATCAAACACGCTAACATCCCTTTATTTGAAGCCACCACCTCTTTAATGAAGTAACCTGAAGCGCAAGGAGGACCAGATGGCGTAATTCACTGCTATCCCAGCAGCTGTTCTCAGAGACAAGGACCGAGGCCTCTCTGACAGCACAGCACAGCGCTGGCGTGATGCAGATGCTCCATGAAATGAGACAAGGAAGCAGATTTTTTCCTTCTAAATGCATCGTTGGGTTTAATTTAAAATGTTCAAACTGCAGCAATAAAAAGCAGCAGTGCAGTCACCTGAGGCCACCATACAAGCCAGCAAGGGTCAGGTTCTCTGCATTTATTTCGCCATCTATGCCTATCCAAATCACTACTATTACAGGTTCTGCCCCTACTAGTATGGGATCCCCTGGAGAATCAAGGGATGCTACAATATGTATATACATATGATATTTTATATTACATTTTCTATATATTTGCTGATATCGACCAAAACAGATCCTTAACATGCCAGGGTGTGCAGCCACTTTTCCTCCCGTTTAGGCACCATTTCTACTTCTGCTGCACCTCCTCAAGATCGAGCACAACGTCTCCGTGGAAGTGAAGTGACCGCTAGGGCTGCGTTCATGAATTTATACATCTGTGTGTACATATGTGTTCTTTCTTACAGCATTTCTCAAGGTGGGGCCATGAATTTGTACTAGTTGTAATGTTATTGACTGAAATCAGACATTTTTCCATTTCATGAAGCAAAACGGATTTTCCTCCATTTAAATCTCATGCTAGTTAACTGTATAGTATAATGGTAAAAACTATACCACTTAATTTTATTTAGGTTATTGAATTCTTTTCAGAGCCAAGCAAGTATAACTGGCCCACTAAAAGCTTTTTAGTTTAACATCACTTGAATGCCCTGTGCTAGTAATTTAGTAAACAGCTTATTGAGGAAAGATGACTAAAGATGTTGGCAAATCCTTCTAATGGCCAAGCGGGTCATGATTCCTTTGCTCAAAATAAAGTTCTATCAAACACTGCTGGTTATTGTAAGTGCTTTAACAGAAATTATTATTATTATTTTTTTTGGTGGACCTGATTTCCATATAAATTGGTGATTTTGGGGTCTTGATCCTGCATTTTGGCCAAATGGGACAAACTTAGGAGACCTCATGTGTGCTGTCCCTATCTTTGTCCTCTTACCGGTTATCATGAGCTTGCTGGTGTCCTGGAAGCGCCAGAAGGGAAGGTGGTTAACTCAAGAGGTCACACTGCCGCTGTCTGTCAGCTTCACCTCTGTTGTGTATGGGAAAATCATGCAGGTTTGATATGAAAGGAAATCCTCCCTGAAAAAGTTGAATTATGGCAAGATACTCCATAAGTTGGGCTATATACGACAAGGATTTCTTTTGTTTTCTCTGATTCCCATGTCCACTGAACGTGAGTGATACTGATGGCAGGTTCACTCTCGCTTCCACACTGCAGTGTGTGACACTGGCACCCAGGTCGACAGTGACCACTTGGTCCACAATGATCCACTGACTCTGAAATCCCTGGAACAGAGGGTGAGGAGAGAAAAGCAGCTGATGGTTAACTGTCACACTTTTCTTAAACTTATTACATATAAATGTAATTAAATGTGTTTAAAATTACCGAGTGCAAGTGTTTGTTGAGACATATTTATAAGCTATTTATCTGAGTGGAAACCTTTAGAAGGACAAAGTCAAATCTGAAGCTTATCTTTAACAAAAATGTAAATCCAAATAAAAATCTAAATAAATTAAGCCAACAACTTTAATAAATAAATTAATTCTATATGTGTCATAATAAACTGTACTGTATACTGTGATGAATTTACCGGAAGTCAGATGCTCAGCCATGCCTGTTCAGATGTTTCCTCCAGTTTCACTTCTTCTTTGTCTGAAACACATTTGCAACATCGTCAAGTTTACTGTGCATTTTATTTTTAAAAATCTATTTATTTAAATGCCTGTGGGTGGACGTGCATTACTGTGATACACAATTTCTTTTATATTCAACATTTCACAGCAATCAACTTCCTTTCCAGCTCCCCCATCCCACACACATTCTGTGCGTTTTATAGTTGGGTGACCGGCATTTACAGTGTGTCATCAGGCTGAAGTCATGGGTTGACAGGTCTGTAGGTGCTTTTTGATGGGCTGAGAACACATTTTTTCTCTATTTAAATTATTGAAAAATGGGCTCTCAGTTCATAGACAAATTAAATTTGATATGCAGGATTATATGTTGCTATGTGCTGTGTGTGTAAGATTATTACTCGCTTCTGGGCCTTGTGGAGAGAGCCACAGTTTTACATTTTCAAAAATACTAAGTAAATCCCTTTTGGACTGTAAACTTTACTACACGAAACCCTAGCTGATGAGAAATAACGTGCAAAATGTCAAGTCTGTATAAAAACAAAGCTGTGCATAAAGAAGAAACAAGCAGAGCAAAATAGAAACATCTTACATATGTGCGGCTAAATAAAATACGGGACGGAATACAGCATCGCAGGGCAGTCACGCACAGAATCATGGACGCATTTTTCTACACTGCAGGCAATGTAAAGTCAGCAGTCCACCAGAAACACATGTCTTTGGATCAGGATGAAGTGGGTGTATTTAGGAACAAATTGACCCAATGGGAGAACGTGGAGACTCCACACAGATGGTGGAGTTTGAGCTGACTCTGGTGATTTCGACACCCAGACTGGAGACACTTTTTACACTAATAGTTGTAAATGATGAAAAAACTAAACAGGCTCCATCATTCGAACAGCTTTGCTGCATCAGTATTTGTTCAATATCGTTTAAAAAATCTGACAGCTTTGTAAGACAAAATTCCATCCAGTCTGTTTATATTGAATTAAAACATCAGATTCACCTGAGCAGAGAGAGCCAAAACAGATTCAGGAGAGGGACTCCTGCCAGCCAGCAGGCCTGGATACATGGTTGATTTCTAGCTTGTTGATTTTTCAGCTGATTTCTTACTAAGGTTTGAGTTCCAGTCTGTAGGAGAATTCTAATGTTATTTAAAGTGTTAAACTGTGATTTATATACATGAGGGTAAAAGAGGAACTAAAGGACAAAACTTGAGGTAAAAGAGGGCAAAGAGGAAATCCAAAGGACAAAACTTGGGCAGAATTTTTGCTTGTGTAAGTAGAACTGGTTAGGATATTTTATACACTTTATAGTGTGAAAAATATCTATTTTGAAGCATCTTTGTTTATGGTGTCCTCAGGTAGTTCAGCAAGATTTCTGTTTCTGCAAGTTTCCAAGTGGAAGAATTATTTTGACCATTTAAATACAGAAATAAATGTTGAAGATTTCATCTAGAAATGCAGTAGATAGATGTGTAGAGAGAACTTGAAAGCAGATGAACACCCATGTGTGAAGTACAAATTAGATAAAAGCTGCACAGTAACACACTGTGCTGTGTGTGTGTGTGTGTGTGTGTGTGTGTGTGTGTGTGTGTGTGTGTGTGTGTAATATTTCTAGACATACAGAGAGAGGAGAGAAGTGGCTTTTCTCTCAGAAGACATATTGGGCAACAGAAAAAAGCAAAAATATTGTGCCTGTAGTATTGCCGGAAAGAGGATGACCTTTTGCTGCAAAATGTTCATGTCACATTACATAATGCAGGATTGGTCTTCAGACATATGGTCAAGTACCTATTTTATGCACTCTGACAAAGAGGCCATGTGGGCTCATGATCGCCTTTTGATGAAGGAAGGTGTGTGAGATGCACCACAGCTGGGTCCCTATATGAGGGGAGTGACTCTGCTCAGCATCCCTGGTGAAGCTTCTGCCAGGGTAGGAGGCCAGTAGCTGATGTGCAGATTTACAGTGCAGGTCTCACCTTGGCAGAGCCACAGAGGTCGTGGTCTTTGGCTTTCCGTGGCAAAGCTTGCTTGAGGAGGCTTGAGAAGAGGATGGTTTCTAGCTGGATGCAGGAGCAGACGCAAGAATATGATTGCCCTCCTCAGCATAGGGAGATGCTACAAGGGTGCAAGGATATCAGTTGACAGAGCTGCTCATGGATGATTTAAGTTCACTGTATCCATGCAGAATCCATAAGCCCCTAGTGTTTAGCAACTTCTTTTCTTCAGTCTCTAAAGCCAAATCCTGGCCACGCAGGCTCCTACAGGCTTAAAGGGGTGATGTCTTTGGCCTCGCAAGTGATTTTGGGAGGAGGCGGTTTAGGTGATTTGGGACATCCTAAGATTTCCTGCTTACTTCCATCGGAATGACATCTCCCCATTGAACCTGATCCCCAGGAGGAGCTGGGCACCATTGCCAGGAGAAGCTCGGCCTTCAAGGTGCACACACATTCACAGATTATGACCTGAACAGGTTTAACAAAAAATTCTCTTCTAGAATTTTCCTCCAATCTGCTGGAGACCACAGGCATTTCCATGCAGTTACTAGGCTGCAATTACTGACCAGCAACGGATGGAAACAACAACCTTCTGCTCCAGCTTTCAGCTTTAAAGCCATGCTCATATGCTGCAGTTTTGGTTTTCGTGGCTCTAGTAAGAATAAGCCCAGTGGTGGACTTCAGTTATAGTGGGGCAAATTTATAAAGAAAAGAAAACGTGTTTAAGTTTCATAACTGAAAGTCATACTATGAGTACACGCTTTTGGTTTGTATTTGTGTATGCGCAGTATGTGCTTTCTATATTTAGTTACTTATCCACACATTGTATTTATCTTTTATATACAGATTTTTCTGTTTAATGTATTCATATTTGTATTATATAATTTTTTTTAGTTTTCTTTCCCCCTGTTCTGTGAACTTGAGACCTGAGGATCTTCATCACATTCTTTGCATACCCTGCTAAGAAAGATATCCTCCTACTCTCCCGGAAAGTGGGTGCACCTGGAGGATGCCGAGCAGGTGGTGTAACGGTGACTGCGACCGCCACTCCCAGCCATGGCAAGGGCACTCTGCTGGTGTGGTGGTTCCCCAACAACCAATGGTGGGTAAGTCAGCTATCTGTGAAACCTCCCTTGTTTAGAGTGTCTGCAGGTGTCTAGCTCCACCACAGAGGTGCTCTGGATTTCACAGGGGTTTAAGAGTGGTTTGAGAGGTCTGCAGTTGAAGTTGTGGGTTGGGATCTTATATCGGATCATCTTTTACATGCATGCCTATCTACAACAGCTGAGGATGATTTAGTGTTAAGACCCCCAGCAAAAACATCTGTGGGTCCTGAAAGCCCTGTGGTGCTCTGGTTAAAAATACAGGTTGCTCTTTGGAAAGTTGTAGGTTCAAATCTAGTGTAATACTGTAGTTTTTTTCTTAGTTCAGCCTCTATTTCTATATGATCATCCGGCCTAGAAGGTATAACTGTCAGGGATCACAAGTCAGGACCCAATCGCAGACTCAATAAAGTGAAGCAGGTTTAATACAGGGAAATCCAATACATCCAGCAAAAATGGGTAAAAAAAAAAGCAGGGTAAAAACCGGTGAAACAGGCAGAAAGCACTATTGCAGAACAGGCACGAGAAAACACAGCCACAGTCTGACAAGGAAGTAACACAAACTTCTTCTTCTTCTTCTTTCGGCTGCTCCCGTTGGGGGTTGCCACAGCGGATCAGTTGTTTCCACTTCTTCTTGTCCTCTGCATCTCTCTCCGTCATACCCACCACCTGCACGTCCTCCTTCACCACATCTATAAATCTCCTTTTAGGCCTTCTCTCGATATATCCAGCATCTCTCCTCTGCACATGTGCAAACCAACACAATCTCGCCTCTCTGACTTTGTCTCCAAACCGTCTAACCTGTGCTGCCCCTCTAATATACTCATTTCTAATCCTGTCCATCCTTGTCACACCCAATGCAGATCTTAACATTTTTAACTCTGCCACCTCCAGCTCTGCCTCCTGCCTTTTGCTTAGTGCCACCATCTCCAACCCATAAAGCATAGCTGGTCTCACTACCATCTTGTAGACCTTCCCTTTCACTCTTGCTGGTACCCTTCTATCACAAATCACTCCAGACCCCTTCCTCAAGGCTCAGCGCCTTAACCGTTGGGCCACACAAATGGCAACAGCTGGAGTCTTCATTTTGCCTCTTTTGTACTTTGACAAGTTTTAATGTTCAAGGTTCTAACATGTGGGCAACTACCGAGATGCCAACTGCAAGTGTGAGCATCAGAAATTCATCCTAAATGAAAAATCCACCTCGTTGAGAAAAACAATTCATCGCTCAGTTTCCTGCCGCCTTGTGGCTGCAAGGAGTTACTGCAGACTGTTAATATTTCCCAGTTAACGGCAGTACTCGCCGCGTCCACAAGGCGGCAGAAAGGAGCGAAGTCTCTTGATGCCGAATCTCCGTCTTCTGCTGCTTTTTGCAGCGATTTTGTTCGGGCCGCAAACTCACAACCACTCGTTTTCCACTGAATTTCATGGAATCCTCTGGGTGATTTTAAACAATATATTTGACGTATCTTAAATTTAATCTCTACAGATGCCTAAATGATTAAAAATTAAGAAAAAGATGAACAGTTTGAAACAAATGATAAAAATAACAGAAAAACCTCCCATGATGCTGGGAACACAGAACACTGTAGAATATTGGTTGTATATGCTACTGATGCGTGGCAGACTGGGAGATGCAGATCGCTGCTGCTGCCCAGCATCACGAGAGCGTATCGTACCACATATTCAAAAATTCAAAGTACAGTTTCTACTGAATATGCATCAGTATCACACCATCGTAAAGCTGAAAAATCACAAGTGGAGGACCATCTGTACATCACAGTATTGCCACAACATTCATGACCTTCAAATACTTCAGTTAAACCTTCAAAGTTGGTGGTCATGTAGAAATAGAGGCTAAATTAATGAAGAGTTACCAACTGGCTAAACAGTGTGCGCTTAACCACTAGGCCACAGCCACCTGTGAGGCAAGCAACACTTTAGCTGGATGTGTTCAGACCTCATGAGGTTGTTTGTTGCACTTTTGCTTTACAGCTGTCATTCATCTCATCCTGTTTTCTTGCTCATTAAAGGGTGAATGAGGTAACTTTTTGTTATATCAGCTACATGCAGTTTTGTGCTTTTTGATGGCAGGTACCACACCGCCATCATGAAGGTGCTTCATCCAGGATCGCTTCTTAGCCTTTGGGCTCAGATTAAACTGCATTACGGGTGGTGGTCGCTGAACCTAATGCAGGCTTGTGGGTGGCCTCATCACTGTGCGGGGAGCTGTATCCCAGCAGGTTTTTATTTTATTTTGGACCGCCTGCTGAGCCTCAGCTGCAGGATTTGGGATGGTTTGTCCACAGAGCGACGCTGAGAATTTGTTGTGGAGTTTGCCTTGGAGCGGTGCACCGGTTCTGGTCAAAGACAGCTCGTGACCACGCAAGCTGCTAGATGGGAGGTTGGTGGGGATTGGGGAAGGTGAAGGGGGGGGGCATGATGCTCAGTAAGCAGCACCATCCTGAGTGATGACTAAGCTAATGAGCAGACTGTCCATCCATACCAAGGACCACAAAACCTCCTGCCTCCCCGATCAGCTCTAAGCTCCACAACCCAAACTTCAGGCCCCTATCAACCTCGCACCACACCCTCCACACATGCCATGCACAGAGATGAAAGCAAGGTTTCTTCCAGGAACTCCAGCTGCCTTGCTCAACCGGCTGCTTCACTGTCATAAGTTATGCTTTAAGTATAGTATGGAATTGCTTAACACAGTCATGGTGCTGTTACAAACCATACCAATGACCATAATGCAACAGAATATACAAATGAGTCCATTTTCATATTTAAATCCTCAAAAATACCAGATTATTTCAATCAGTGGAGCGGCATTACTTGTTGCACCAAGATTCATGGGAAATGTTTTACGCAAATATATTAAGGAGGAAATAATGAATGGCTGGGTCTTGTAGCAGAACACTGAATTGCACCACTTTGTGACGAAACTTCCTTCGACAGCAGCTCCAGCTCTTCATTGCGCCACTTTACTCGCATTTCATTCTCACTCGGCCAGAGTGGAAGTTGAACTTAGAGCCTCAGATGCACTGCAACGCCACCAAGGTCGTCTGCTGGCTGTGCTGCTTGCCTGCGCCGAAAGGCCAGCGCTGCGTGTCGGTAGAGTCGTGGTCATTTCATTTTAACAATGAAAATTGTCAGTGAATCAATTTAACTTCTACGAGAAGAAAAACTTAAAACGGCCATAGAATTTTGATTAAGAGGTTAAAATGATCTCACAGCGTAAATTTGAATTGCTTTGAACAATTCCCTTTGAATTGCTGGGAACAGCCTGTTGAATCGCTGTCTGCTGAAACCGAACAGCAAAACATGAAGTGAAACCACTTTCTCTCTAAAGAAAAATAAGTCTGTGTTATCCATGTGTATGAATTAAATGAATAAAATAGTGTTCTCACGCTTGGATCACCGTGTTGTCCAAACATGACAACAACAGACACACAATCCCTCTCGCTGTGAGGTGTGCAGGTCCCTGAATGCCGTGAACACGGTCTGCCCTGCTGAAGTTGTAATAACCCTCATGCCACATTGCAGCAAATTCCAGTGCTCTCACCTCTTCTTCATCAAGACAGCAACTCCTGTGACAAGGAAGCCCAGGGGCAGCACAGCACAGACCAAGATCTCAGTGAAGCTGGTGTGTGGAGACCCACCTTCGGCGAGAGGTCAAGAAGTTGCCCTGCTTGTTTGCTCAGTGTGGCTGCTGCATGTCCTGGAATTGAATTGCATCCCCGTCCAGCCACACCAAACATTACTATTAACTAATAAAGCTGCTCAGACTGATCGAAGAAATTAAACAGCAGCATTGACACAGCGCCAAGACTGACTAAACCCAGGGAAGGTTGTTAGTTCACGCCATGGCAGTGGCATTCACATCCACATATGACAGGAAATTTGGTTACGTATCTACTAGGAACACCTGTTGTTGGATTGTATGAGGGAACTGGAGTGCCCAGCAGATACCAACACGAACACAGGGAAAAATGCAAACACAGCACAGCACTCCAGTGCATACACAGGGCAGCGCTGCTCCAAACTCACTGGCATTCCAGCATACACTTATTATTCTCATTACTTGCTTGCTCTAACACAAGGTCAGGAGCCTATTGTGCCCATAAGCACTGGGTGCAAAGCAGGCTGGTTGCAACCTGGATGGGGCATGACTCCAAAGCTGCAAAATCACACCTGCATTCTTACACTACAGGCAGTTTAGCCTCACCTACGGTGAACAAAGGGAGGTTCAGTAATGACAGAAGAGTGGGAAGAGGGATTTCAAGTTATGGTGGAACATCACCTTAGTCTGTGTTTGTAAACAGTGTGTTGTAAAGTGTGATGATAGAAACGGATTCTACTGTATAGATCTATTTCTATCAAGGCAGTCGTGTTAGTAAATTAAAATAAGCACTTATAATTTTTAAAATTACAATGGGATTTTCATATTAAAAATTTTATGTCAGGCTCTCTTTGACCATCTGTAATGTCCAGGTGGGTTGGGAATTTACATTAGGAACATTAGCTTTATTTTGAGCAAGTGACACCAAAGTCCCCATCTAAATAGTTTTTCTTGCCTGTTCCACATTGTCAGGTTTGGTTCTGGTTCATTTTGGATCTATGTTTTGCTGATCTGGTTTTGGGGAAAGGGACTGGACAGAGATGTGTATAAGGTGAAGTCAAATGCAGAGCTTTTTATTTACTTAACAGCAACAAATATTACAATTAATATGCATTAAAATAGCTGTGTAATAGCTGTAAAGTTATTATTGGGCAGTTAACCTTTTCATGGTGAAAGGTAAATTCTGAGCTCGGGCAGATTTTCATTGGGAAAAAAAACCTCTTGAAATAAAACATTTAACAGTCCAAACAGTAATGTACAAATATGGAAAATTGTCTTAAAATATGGACGCAGATGAAGCGCTGTTTAAAGGTCCTACTGACAGCCCAATATGCAGCGACCAAGCATCTTCTATTGTTTTGGCTGTTCTCTCATAAGGGAGACAGAAATGGAAAACCAACAAGAGACCTTGATACTGACAGCAAGTCTGGCTCATATGAACTTAAACATAAATATACATGGCCAAATTATCCAAACACAGTACAGGATGCATAAGCACCCATGATGCAAAGTGTAAAATGGATCACAGCAGATTTCATTGAATTAAAATAGCATTACGCCAAAGAGTCAAACCCTGTATCCAAAATAGAATAATTGTGTAATGTAAGTGTTGCGTGTCTGCTTTCAGGAAAGAAAATGTTATTGCTTTCCAGAGGTAGAGATCTGAAGAAAGCACTGTCAAGCTCATCTTGAACAGTCAGGTCTGGCAGGTTTGGTGTCTCTCCTTACAACATAAAGAATTTAAATTAGTTTATAAGAGACAGTAGTTTACGCCTGGTGCTTCATTGCAATAATGGAGCGGAGATGTATTGGGAATCAGCTGTCCATCACCATGCACTAAATAAGAGAGACGGTGGCTGTGGTGGACAGATGCTTGTTGCAGCCTTCAATGGACAAAGTAGACAAAGCCTTGAGAACTGTATGGCTGGTGGTGCAATAAAGTGCAGGGCCCTTTGGAGCCTCTCACTGCTTGAGCCACCGTGTATGGCCACCCCTCTACCTGAACTGCTCTCCTCTAGAGAGGCTCATGGGGCAGGAAGCAGACCGTGGGGCAGTAGGTGGGTAGTCATCGACAGACAGCTCACAGACACTAGGTGAGCTGTACTCGTCGGATCCATGCCAACCTACATGTAATAATAATAACAGAAAGCAACTGAGCTGAGACAGAAAGACAGAAGCAGAAAGGACTGATTGGACATTACAGGCCCAGCCTATGGAGAAAGTATTTTGCAGCCTGGTTAATAGATTTGGGTCTGCTGACTGTGGCAGAAATTTTGGTGCTCAACTGCCCTGCTGCTCCTTTAGATATTCACAGGCTGTAAAAGTAAAAGAAAAGTTAAAATTGAAATGTCCCAAATATTGTCTACACTGTACTCCTCCGAAACTCAATAATTTTGTGTCAAAAACCCTGTATTAAAATCACGCAATAAACACTGCCATACCTTCAACAAGATGCTGGACCAAGAGGGGGTTTCCTCTGTACGTCCTGGGTAGAAATACAGACAGAAGGAATAATACAACATAATTTTTAATACAGCCTTTTATGGCCATCTTAAAGCACACAAGTATAAGGGATAGGAAGTCTGTGGCTTACAGACACTTGCACACTAACACAGTTAATAGTGATGGCAATGGTGGTTCTACACCTTTTTTGAACTCCGGACTGGAACCTACAGTACATTTACACTATTTTGTGAAAAATAAATGAAAATAGCCATGGTGAATACAAAACTCAGCCAATCACACAGCAAGCACTGAACTGAATAGAGACAAAACTTATTTATTGTATTAATACAAAAGTTTTACATTACAAGGCTCAGATAAATAATTAGTATACATTTTTCTCTAAAATATAAATATTTTGCTTGTTTATGTATTAACTGGTCTTTCAGCACTTTGAATGCCCAGCTCCAGACTGCAGCATGGGTGTTTGTAAGGGGTGGGTGGGAAATTATGGAACAGTAGAACTTACTCTTGGCGGTAAGGGGGGACCCTGGTTTTCGTATATCTGACGATTTCTTGGATGGATGTTTTCATACAGTTTACCCTGCTGACCTGGGTGAAGGGAACACAGGAGACAAGGAGTAAAATGTCAGGATGAGATAAAGCATCACGGAGCAGCACAGCACAGACCAAGATCTCAGTGAAGCTGGAGAGTGGCTGAATCTGCATTCAACTATGTATGAAAAGGACATCACTGACTGGCGGTGCGCTGCCAGGAGGGTCCACCATCCAGAGCTATTTTGTGTAGCCTGATTTTGTTGGACTCCTCCTGTCTCTTTATGGACAAAGTATCTAAAACAACATAAACATGCAGTCAGTCTGTCATCCCCAAACACTGCAGATGGGTCAATGTCCATTCTTTCCTAACCGTATGTCCTGGGCAGGGTTCCGGAGGTCTGGAGTCTAATAGCTTAAAATGCATGTCATTGGACAGTGGGAGGAAACCAGAGCACTTGGAGGAGACCCACACAGACACAGGGAGATCATGCAAACTCCACACAGACCAAAGTGGATTCAAGCCCACACCCAGGCATCACTGACCCTGCAAGGCAACAGTACTACCAGCTCTGTCCCTGTGCCACCTGTTAGTCAATGTGTGAATATTTTGAAGGACAAATATTGTATATATTAATGCTGTAATTTAAAAAATTTTAAAAAAAAAACAACTTACTCTCTGAATAAACACCACAGTTCACATTACTGCAACTCCCTGATAATAACCTGAAAAACAAAATATACAGATTTTGTACATTTACTAGAATTTTTATTTTTTATTATCTATATTATATACATGTGGACTCACCTGCCATGTCGGAGGCCAAAATATACAGACAAAGCCAGAAGCACCACCCCTGGTACGGTTACAACTGCTATCCCCGCAATCTCTCCTGGTGTCAGATCAGAGCAGGCTGGGCCACCAGCTTTGTCTGCAGTAAGAAGACACATGCAGCGCCAACATGACATGCATTTATCTGAGATATTCTCCCAACATATTGCTCTATCCAGTGCATGGCATCGCATGTCCGACAGATGCAGAAGGATGTTGTGTCAGTAAAAAAATTGTTCAAATTTTTGTCCAAACCCGCCAGTTAAAGCAATGATTTGAGTGCTGACTGCATATTGACTGATTATTACTTTGCGGGTGTCAGATCTCGGGTGTTTTCTGTACTTCCTACCTGTGACATGAAGTAGATGGACGGCAGAAACTCTGAGGTCATTTACATTGTTCCAGGCTGTACAACTGTAGCTGCCACTGTCTGCATAGCTGCTGTTCTCGATCAGGAACAAGGCTGTGTTCACCTCTGTCTTTGTGTCATTCACTGTCCAGGTGAAGACTGCAGCAGGAACTGACACTGCGGAGCAGTAGAGTAACACTGCCGATCCAGTGAAGGTCCAGTGAATGAGCTCAAACCTTGGTGCTGATTCTGGATCCATAGTAGTGATTTTGAATCTTTGAAAGAGCTAATTCTATTGGAGGAACTTAAACACTGTTTGCCAGAACGGGTTGTAACCTACTTGTCCAAACAGAAAGTAGAAACGGTAGAGAAAGCGGCAATTCTTGCTGATGAGTTTGTCCTGACCCATAAAAGTGTGTTTGTTACAAGAAATACGGAGACGAAAACCAAGGTTAATGCACCTGCTACTGACTCCTCAGGTGACCGGTTGTGTTACTATTGTCACAAGAAGGGACATGTGCTTGCTGACTGTTTGCCACTAAAAGCCAAGAATAAACGCATAGAGCAGAAGAGTAAGTCTGTGGGGTTGGTATCGGCCATTGCGGATGATAGTCTGCCTGCACCTCATAGTGAGTCGCGCAAACCAGACGATGAGGTTTCTTTTTAGCCTTTTATATCTCAGGCTGTAGTATGCTTGCCAAACGATGAGAGTGTTCGCAAGGAGATTAAAGTTTTGCGGGACACAGGTGCCGCCTAATCTCTTATTCTTGAAGATGTACTGCCCTTTGGGGAAAACACTTTGTGTCTTTGTCATGTTTTTGTTCGGGGAATCGAAATGGGAATAACCCAAGTCCCGCTGCATTTGATCCAACTGCAGTCCGACTTGTTATCAGGCTTGGTCAAAGCTGGCGTGTGTACCGAGTTACTATTAAGGGAGTCTCTCTCATTTTAGGGAACGATTTGTCTGGGGGTAAAGTTGTGCCAACTCTAGAGGTTCTAAATACTCCTCTAAATACTCCCGGAAGAATTTCCCCAGGTGTTTATGTTATGTGCGGTGACGCGAGCTCAGGCACGTGCGTTTCCAGATGTTCTGGATTTATCGAAAACGTTTTTAGCGGATGAGGATGGTAGTGCTGACACTGGTCAAGTTACTAAGTCAGCAGTGGTAGAGATAACTAGCTGCACAGATAAAACTTTGCAGGTTAATAGTGATGAATTGGTCACTGCCCAGCGGGCTGATGAATCTTTATCATCGTGTTTTCAGGCTGGGTTAAGTCCAGTTGAGGAACAAAAATACGCTGGGAAATATTTTCTTGAAAATGATTTTCTGATGCGAACTTGGTCGCCTTTGTCGGAAGACGAGGCAAATTTGAATAGCGTTAGACAAATTGTGGTCCCCAAACCACATCATCACCTCATTTTAAGTCTTGCACATGAACACCCTATGGCTGCACACCTAGGGGTGGCTAAAACATACCGATGCATTTTAAACCACTATTTCTGGCCGGGTTTGAAGCGAGGCTTTTCGGTATTTTGTCGAGCAAGTTCAGTTTGTGTCACCAGTACTTGTTAACCGTTATGTGCGCCGCTACTCGGTGCCCCGAAGCCATTCCACTGCGAGCAGAAGGTGGTTAAAGCCTTGGTTAAGTTCTTCTCGACTTTTGGCTTGCCAAAGCGCGTAGAGTCTGACCAAGGGTCTGATTTTACGAGTTCTGTCTTTTCCCAGGTGCTAAAACAGCTAAGCGTCCAGCATACTCTTTCTTCTCCGTATCACCCGCAAACGCAAGGTGTTTTAGAACGTTTTCATCAGTCGTTGAAAAATATGTTACGGTCATATTGCTCTGAGTATAAAAAGGATTGGGATGAAGGGGTACCCTTTGTTCTATTTGCAATTCGGGAGGCTGTGCAAGAATCCATCGGATTCAGCCCCGCTGAACTGGTGTTTGGTCACACTGTGCGCGGTCCTCTAAGACTTCTGAAAGAAACGCTCCTAACAGAGCGAGGGTCGGAAAAGAATATCAAGTACATTAGAGAGTTTCGCGAAAGACTGCATAATGCTTGCGCTCAAGTGAAAACCTTTCTTTCACGGTCGCAAACTAAGATGAAAGCCTGGTTTGACCAGAAGGCTGTAGAGCGTGTGTTCACCCCTGACGATAAAGTTTTAGTTTTATTGCCATCGGGCGGGTCAGTATTCTCTGCTAAATTTTCGGGTCCGTATGCGGTGGACCGAAAGCTGTCAGAAACTGACTACGTGATCAAAACTGACCGTAGACGAAAACATCGAGTTTGTCACGTTAATATGCTTAAGCCATTCGTTGGGGACTCTCAACGTTGTTGTAGATGTTGACCAGGAAAATAATGTTGCAGATTACACACAGGAAAGGATCAGAGAAAATTCTGGCTGACGCGCTTTCCCGTGCGGTCTAGTTAATAGCTGTGAAGGAAAGAAAAACATGCACGTACCCCCTCCTGTTTTAATTTGTAAAAAAAAAAAATACTTTGTGAAAAGGTTTTTTTAGTTTGGGGGGGGGGTGTTACGGTTCAATGAGCCAATGGTGAACCTCATGCCCTCCTTACCATTAAGACTACACGAGTGGTCAACATGAGTCGGACTGGATAGCACTCACCCTGCAACACCCCCCCCCCCAAATATTCCACTGAACACTGTCTCACCTGTGAGGAGGGCCAGGCTGAAGGCTGCTACCACTGTCTTCTCCATGCGATGCATGAATGTTTGGTTTCACTTTTTCATCCAGTAGTCACTGTGGCACTGGTACAATGTAGGAGCTAGAAAACTTGACATTATCTCTAACATTTGTAACAGCTTGGTTTTTATGACCTGTAATAAAGCCATTGTGAGCAGCTGAGAATTTTAGTATCTCTGATTCTGGCTGTCAAGAGGAAGTAGATCTACAATCATTAACTGAGGTCAATAAGAGGTTAGCTGTACTACTTTCTCTGAAACACTGGAAGAAGAAAAACCTGACACATTTTTGCATTGCTAAGAACTAGAAGGACAAGAAGAAAAAAGCCAACTGCATAAAATTCAGGGGACTTGACCTCATCAAATGGCACGAGAGCAACCCTAGTGAACCTCTCTATACATATTAGAGCAATGCATGAAATGATAAAAGGTCCCTTTCTTGGTTCTTCTGCCTGCTGTAAACTGTAATCTGAAAATGGGACACAAAGAAGTGAGCAATAACTGAGCAAAAATATGTCCTTGTTTTGCTGAGCTTGTTTATGCACTCTGTCTGTTCAATCTACCTTGGCCTGAATGCAAAAGTTTTTGTTTCAGTTGTTGTTATTAAGTGCCATCAAATCGGTATCATGCTGACTTTGTGGATAGCTGTCCTGAAAAGCATCCAGTCTTCAGCAAGTTGGCTAAGACTTGACAAAGGGGCATCCGTGGCTGTGGCGACCGTGTCCATCCACCGCATTGGAGGTCTTCCTCTTTTGCGTTGACCTTCCACTTTGCCAAGCATGATATCCTTTTCCAGTGACTGTTCTCTCCTCAGGATGTGTCCAAAATAAGACAGTCGAAGCCTTGTCATTTGAGCTTCCAGCGATAACTTTGGTTTGATTTGCCCCAACACCCATGCATTTGTTTCCCAGGCTGTTCAGGGCACGCACAGAATTCTTTGCCAGCACCACAATTCAACGGTGTTGATGTTCTTCCTGTCCGTCTTTTTCACTGTCCAACTCTCACATCCATATGATGTGGCTGGAAACACCATGGCTTGTATGAGTCGGATCTTTGTGCACAAAGCTACATCCCTGCACTTGAGAATTTTGTCCAAGCTCTTCAAGGCTGTTCTGCTCAGAGGAATTCTTCATCGGATTTCTTGGCTGCTTGTCACCTCATTATTGATTGTTGATCCAAGTAAGCTGAAGTGGTCTACTGTTTGTATTTCTTCTCCATCCAGTGTGAAGTTATCCAATTTTCCTGTTGTCAAGAGTCTTCTTCAAGTTGAGATTCAATCCCATTTTCAGACTATGTTCTTTGATGAGAAAATGTCTCAAGTCCTCTTCACTTTCAACTAGTACCGTTGTATCATCGGCATAGCGAAGATTGTTGATGAGTCTTCCACCAACTTTCATGCCCTGTTTTTCTTCATGTAATCCTGCTTCTCTCATGATTTTTTCAGTGGATGAATTAAACAGATATGGAGACAGTGTGTAATCTTGTCTACCTGCCAATTTTGAACCATTCAGTTTCCCTGTGTTCTGCTTGAACTGTTGCATCTTGGTTGTTGTAGAGGTTGTACATTAGATCAGGTGTTCTGGGATACCCATACTTCGTATCCAGAGCTTCTCATGATTCATGCAATCAAACACCTTGCAGTAGTCAATGAAGCACCTATAGATGTCCATTTGATATTCTTTTGCTTTTTTAAGAATCCACCTCATGTCAGTTGTCCCTTCCTGAATCCTGCTTGCTCTTCAGGTCATTCTTGTTCCAGATAGGGCTGTAGTCTTCATTGAAGGATCCTGAGTATTTTGCTGGTATGTGGGATCAGAGCAACTGTGGGATAATTCGCACAGTCAGTTGGATTGCCTTACTTTAAGATTGGTATGAACACAGATCTTGAAAGTTGTGTTTTGCTGTGATGGAAGACAAAATAAACAAGCAGTTTCCTGGGCTCCTGACTCCCGAGTCTTTTTGTGTTGGCACCTCTGACGGGTGCTACAATAAACTGTTATCCTGTAAATGGTAGTTTCCAAAGGGGATCTCCTCCCAGATCTGGACCAGGGCATCACTGAGCTCCTGGACAGTCTCAAGTGTCGAAACATAATGTCTCAGAGGTGTTCCTATTGGATTTAGGTCAGGCGAGCGTAGGGGCCAGTCAATGGTATCAATTCCTTCATCCTCCAGGAACTGCCTGCATACTCTCGCCACATGAGGCCGGGCATTATCGTGCACCAGGAGGAACCCAGGACCCACTGTACCAGCGTAGGGTCTGAGAATGGGTCCAAGGATTTCATCCCGATACCTAATGGCAGTCAAGGTGCCGTTGCCTCGTCTGTAGAGGTCTGTGCGTCCCTCCATGGATATGCCTCCCCAGACTATCACTGACCCACCACCAAACCGGTCATGCTGAACAATGTTACAGCCAGCATAACATTCTC
The DNA here is from genome assembly GCA_018136845.1 of Heterotis niloticus. Classification (NCBI taxonomy): domain Eukaryota; kingdom Metazoa; phylum Chordata; class Actinopteri; order Osteoglossiformes; family Osteoglossidae; genus Heterotis; species Heterotis niloticus. The sequence goes on from CM030896.1 coordinate 3,326,383, forward strand.
CATGGCTTCTCCAGACCCTTTCACGTCTGTCACATGTGCTCAGGGTGAACCTGCTCTCATCTGTGAAAAGCACAGGGCACCAGTGGCAGACCTGCCAATTCTGGTATTCTATGGCAAATGCCAGTCGAGCTCCACGGTGTCGGACAGTGAGCACAGGGCCCGCTAGAGGATGTCGGGCCCTCAGGCCACCCTCATGTGAGTCTGTTTCTGATTGTTTGGTCAGAGACATTCACACCAGTGGCTTGCTTGAGGTCATTTTGTGGGGCTCTGGCAGTGCTTATCCTGTTCCTCCTTGCCCAAAGGAGCAGATGCCGGTCCTGCTGATGGGTTAAGGACCTTCTATGGCCCTCTCCAGCTCTCCTAGAGTAACTGCCTGTCTCCTGGAATCTCCTCCATGCCCTTGAGACTGTGCTGGGAGACATCGCAAACCTTCTGGCAATGGCACGTATTGATGTGCCATCCTGGAGAACTACCTGTGCAACCTCTGTAGGGTCCAAGTATCACCTCATGCTACATTGACCATAGCCAAATGCAAAACTAGTGAAAAAACAGTCAGAAAAGATGAGGAGGGAAAAATGTCAGTGGCCTTCACCTGTTAAACCATTCCTGTTTTGGGGGACGTCTCATTGTTGCCCCTCTAGTGCACCCGTTGTTAATTTTATGAACACCAAAGCAGCTGAAACTGAATAACAACCCCCTCTACTACTTAACTGACCAGATAAAAATCCTAGAAGTTTCATTGACTTGATGCTATACTCGGATTAAAAAGTGTTCCTTTCATTTTTTTGATCAGTGTATTATTGTTCACAAAAGACTCATTCAGTTTTAAATCCGACTGAACACAATTCAATATTTAAACATTTAAAGGCATAAAAACTGCAGGGAGCTTCTCTTGCATTCTTAATAGTTAAGGAAATGTAGTATCTTTCTTCCTTTAGCATGAGACAACATTGAGGAAAATATTTTTATGACTATTTACGGAAATGACGTGATTACTCAAAGCAGATACACTTTCATTTTAGCCTGTTATCAAAAGGAAGTCACATGCTTTACAGCCCCCACCTAAAGCACCTGATATCTTGTCCTTTTGGCCTTTAGTTTGTGAAAAATCAATCTATGTCTTCTGGGTCTTGAAGTTGGAAATAATTAAAGAACGATAAAGCCACAGGTAGGTGTTTCTTCAAAGGAAAACGTAAAAAAAGTCTACGGCTTGTGAGAACAATTAATACTGCAGGAGATGTGAGAAGATGGTGTCACACCACAGTTCTTGGGTGAAGGTAGCACTGGCTGTGATAGAAAGTGTAGAGTCCTCACTCTTTTGAATGGCAATTGAAGACCCAAGCATGCAGTGCAGATACCAACTTTAATGGTTCAGTGCAACTGTGCAATTATGTATGATATTTTCAATTTCAACTTCAAGGGAGAACAGAACTGCCTTCCAATACAAAACTTTCATACCACACCTTATGCCTCTTTGCCACCCTCTTCCCAGAGCCTTTTTCAAAACCCCACCCCATAGGTGATACCACTATTACACCTTGTCATGACCAAACTTACAAACTGAACACAAGCATTTTTCTTTTAAATACACAGTACAGGTGACCACTGATTTTAAACAGGAAAAATAATGAATTGATATCAAACAGAAATGGTGTTAACATAGTACAAGCAAAGATAAAATAATGTAACTGTGCAGCCATACATGTATATAGTTGTCTGGGTGTTAATTGTTTGTAGTTCTATGTTAGTCTGTTCGGTTGTCTGTTCATTGTGTGTGCATTGCTGCCGGGGTGCATCCTGGGAGATGGAGTGGAAGGGTGTGCCATGGGCAGGGACTCCTGGGTGCGGGAATTGGGAGTGCGGGGCGAGGGAGAGCATGGTCATTTTTGGAGTTGGTGTTGTTGGCGGTTTTGTTGGAGAGTTTTGTTTTGCTGTGATGGAAGACAAAATAAACAAGCAGTTTCCTGGGCTCCTGACTCCCAAGTCTTTTTGTGTTGGCACCTCTGACGGGTGCTACAATAAACTGTTATCCTGTAAATGGTAGTTTCCAAAGGTGAGCACTTCCACTGCTCCCAATGAAGTTGATTCAAAACCACTTCCTCCCTTTGGTAGTATGGAACAAAGAAGTGACTAACAGCAAAACCAGGCAAGAATGTATTCCAAAAACCAAAGATAAGTACTGCAGTACAAAAAAATATGTCAAGATTAAATGACATGTTTCCCACAGTGACTTATGACGGTGAGTTGAGTTAACATGATGTTTGTGTGTGCATCCACAAACACACTGCTGTAAAGTGTATGATAATATTCTTTCTCAGAGGACAGCTCAGTCTGTCACACTGCTTTCCCCCTCTCTAGTGCCTGCCAGATCTAGTAAATGGCACAAATAGTCCACAATTACGTTATCCTGTGCTGCCTTATGCTTTAGTGTAAACTGGAATGGTTGCAGGGCTAAATACCACCGGGGATGAGATACTGCACCATCACTTCACTATACCATATGTGGATTTGTAGTTGGCTAACATTGGTATTAAGGAGATACAAACAATCACATAATAGCTGCATAGGTTTGCTGTGGGTTTCACTGCAGGGCTGCCATCATATTTATAGGTTAGGATAAGGTAGAACAGGTGCTTAGGGTGAAGGTTAGGGAATGGGATCCCCTTCAAAGTGCTAGTACACTTCCGTATATTACCATTTTGTTGTGCATATATTCTCCAGCAAAACTAACATTTTTCAATTTAGATGCTACAGAGCTCACAGCATAGTTTGAAGTACACATCTTGCCTTGAATGACTGAAGATGCTGTGGAAGGATTCCTAATATTCAATGTTTCCCTGAATTACAGTAGCATATTCAGCACTGTCCTTATACTGCAGCTCCTATGACAACAAGGGAGGCAAAAGACAGATCTGTCAGTGCAGAAGAAACTCAGTCAGAGCTCCAATAAATCTGTTTGCCAACTGGGCATAAAATAACTTGTAATGCTCTTACCGTGTAGGTGCTGTTTGCATCTCCAGGGATGGACTTATCAGATACCTGCTGAACACAAAAACCTGAAATTGACTTTTCCTGTTACCAGTTGTAACTGGATGTTACCAGAGGTGGCATCATCTCCATCTCTTGAATTATTTAGCTGTGATGGAGGTAGTAGCGGAACACAACCAATAAAATAGCAAAAGCGTTCAGTTTGTGGACCAAAAGAAAACCAATACAACCAACCACATGAAGATGGACCTACAATGAAACAAATGTAAACACAGAGCAACAGATGCACACTAAATATGTGACCTACATCTCGTCTTATAAAAAATATCAAATGAAAAATACTTACTGCAGGAAGATTTTCATACATGGTACTTCGATTGAAGTCTTCACACACTGGGGTTTGTAATCCTAAAGCAAGTAAAAACAGGGCTGACCTGCGATAACCTTGGTAGTCATAGATCCCCACTCAGACAGTTTAAATGTCTGCATACAAGTAAATGTTCTCTCTGACTCCATTTCTACACGAATGATCCATGAAAGTAAAAAAGGAGCAGTCTGTAGAGAAAGCGAACATAGATTTACACATCTGAAAACACACACAGCAGCACGGACACTCAAATTGTCCCTCACCTTGACTGGAGGTGGAAGGGTGACCTGTCACCTCCCTCCTGCTGAAACAGATCCCAGAATTATACCATCTCTATATGTTGCTGTTGGTTATCTAGTTTCGATATGTAAAAGGAGGTTTAATATGTTGATCTGAACCTGTTTAATTTTAATGGGCCTATAGGTGTGGTGCAGAAAGAATAAGTTTACTGACCTTTTTGTTTCATTACTAAGACTCTAGTTCCAGAAAAGAATACACAACAGCACACCAATAACAATCCCAGCAATGGCTCCTGGGAGAGATCGCCATGTTCTGGTCTGGTAAGCACAAAGATTTGTCATCACCTTACAGTACAGCATTTTATTTGTTTCAATGGAACACAACCCACTGCAACAAGGATCTATAGCAGTAAAAATGTACGTGGTGCCAACTGTTTCGAAATAATTTATCAGAAATTTGATTGTGAAATCCGTAAAAATCTGCAGAATGGAACAGAGACAATAGCTGAAAAGAAAAAAGGAAGAGAAATTGTATTGTTGTTACAGTTAGTATAACATTGCAGGATTTTTAAAAAAATATATAAATCCATATTTGGTAGCTGATAGTTTCTCACGGTGTTAGCTTTTGAGACTGAGCCCCATCTGTGTTAAGCTTTTGTTTGAGCCCAAGCCTAAGTCAGACAATTGAGTTAAAAGTCACAGAATTCAAGCGTGAATTAAAAGAAGAGTCCCAAAGCGCAGGTCTTGTGTGCGTGTGTCACTATCCCGTCACTGTCACATCACACCCCTTCTGTAGGCTTACAGATGGCTGAACTGAGTACTGATCAGGCCACTGCTCTCATCTGGTAGCCTGAGATGGACTGGATCACCAATAGCTACCTCAAGAAAGCAACAACTAAGGTTACACTCAATAATGTTGAGTGAAAGTCAGCCACGACATCACACTGAGAGTCGCTCTTAAAAATAAAGCCAGCATTAAAAGGGGAGACGTTGCTTTTATTAAAACTATCTTCAACTTAGTCACACAGTTTAAATGTTCAAATATGACGCATTAATATTTGAGTCCGATTCCACGACTTGTGAAATAGTTGAACAAGAGCTGCAGACTTGAGTGCTAAAACCCTGAAATGCGCCCAAGCTTATTCACCCTAACCCCAGCAAAACCTAAAATAGAGGAAAACCTAAGTTGAAGAATGAGCCCATTCAGCGCTGAGAAAAAAGTATTCACCCTCATGATCTCCCTATTGTTGCATTTTTGCTCACAGTGAATCGCTTCAGATCTTTAGACAACGAACCTGACTAACTGCATAGTTTTAAACTATTGCTTAATGTGGTGTTCAAAGCTATCCAACGCCATGTGATGAAAAATTAAATGACCGCTAGTTACTCAAAGAAATATAATCCCATCATTGATCTGAACTGACCGATCAGTCGGGTTTATTGCAGAAGCTCTGTTGAATGCAAACTTGTGTGATACCGAACTCACCTTGAGTGTCATAATAATAATAATAATAATACTAATAATAATAATAATAATAATAATAATAATAATAATAATAATAATGTTATGTGTTTAGGTTCCCTCTATCTAATATTACACTGTATATAAAAATCGAAAACCATTCAGCGAGACAAATAAGCAATAAAAAGAGAAAATCAGGATGGGGAAATACTTTTTCACAGCACTTTCTGGACTTTCTGGACTGCAGTAAATAAAGGCAATTTTGTCTGAAAAGCATGTCTTTGTACTGAAAGGGGAAAGAGGCACAGAGGCAAAAGTAGACACGATTCAAGTCCTATGGCTGTGGAGCCGTGAAGTCACGCGGAAGTCCAACCACACAGAACTACCACACCACCCTTTGCAAAAGCGCGCCCAACATTACAGTTTCTTTGTTATTAAATGAGGAAACTACGAAATTGTATTCATTGAATTATGAACGGGCATAGTTAAACTCACAGCTGATATTGAGAAGAACAGGGAGGCTCATTGTTCTACTGATGATGTTAGATGCGTTGCAGAAAATAGGACCCCGGTCAAATCTCGACACGCTGAATATGGTGAGAGTTTGTTGCCATCGCCAGCTGAACGCTGCTTCGCTGACTGTGATGACGGAGGTGTCATTGAGCCAAAGGAAGGTGAGAGAGGTGCCGAAGCCTTGCATTCTAGCCTCACAGTGTCACTGAATCACTGAGGTCTGTGGCACTGGCTGTCACTGTCACTTTAGGAGACGGGTTCTGTAGATCAAACAAAGAGACATGAGCAAGTGAGCTGAGCAATCGGGACAGGGGCTGCTTTCATCTGCTGGTCAGGAGCTGACAGGCAAAGTTAATGGCCCAGCTTTGTTTCACCGCTGGGTCCATCCATGACTAGAGGTTTGCTCTCTTAGCCCACTGCTTCTTCAGGGTGATCAGTCCCTACTGGCCTGCAATGACCACACTGGTTCATCCCTCCTGGACCAGAACCAGCTTGAAGCTCTCTGTCTTCCTTTTTAATAAATTTTACAGAAATGTCACCTGTGTTGATTCATGAGTTTAGAATTGGTTTAGAAACACTGCTGGAATGTAGGTTTATGTTGCCCTTTCATTCCAAAACGCAGAGCGCTGCTTTCTGGACCAAACTGCCACCAAATTTCACAGCCATTCAAACTGACTCCAACACAGGATCGTTCGACTCCAAAATTCATTTTGAAAACAGCGAGGTTAGTTTATGCAGTCAATCGTCACTTTACAGCGGAAGAGGAGGACCGGCATCATAATTCTAATAGAAAGAGCTAGCGAGAGTTCAGAAAGCATTTAACAGTAATGTATACTTCCGATATGCTTGATAGGGATCTTTCTGTTCATAGAATAGCTGCTTTTCAAATTAAACTCTATATATAAAGTTCAGTTAATGTATTCTGCACAATTCCAGTTATTATGCACATTTTCTATAAGTTTTGCCCATTGAAGTATCATTTTCAAATTGCGATACCATCTGCAGATGTAACACAAACACAAATAATGCAGTATACATGGGGCATAGAGGATAATGTTAACTATTTATTCATATAAATGAACTACTGCAGAATTTGACCGCCAAATATTTGAAAGTAAATAGAAAAGCCTTTAAAAAAGCCTTGGTTTATTGCGACACGATGCAGATTTTGCACCACATGTGGTGAATGTTCAACAGTTGCAACCTGCTGTACTTTTACTGGCAAGAAAGGCATTTGTTCACTACATTTCATCAGATACAGTCAGTCTGACAGATTTTGTTAGTTGTGGAGGATTGTTGCAGAGCAGAACATTAGTGTGTAAGCAACCCAGTATCTGCCACAAGGAGATTTTCCAGTTTCAATGATCCATCAGAAGGGTGGGGTAAAATTCTTCCAGCATATGGTGGCTTGGTAAAGTCCGCCATTCTTATAGGTGACTATATTTATTCCATTGAAACGCCACTCTGCATAACGGAGACTCTCAGTGCTAGATTTATGGAGACTGGAAACTGCACTCTAATTTCCACCGTTCCTTTACGAGGCCTCACATCCACGCTCAGCTCGACCCCCCAACAGCCTGCAGAAGTAAATACACATAAAAAACAGAAAATAGAAATAAAAATGAGTAACTCTGCCATCTTGATATAAACATACTGTAGCATAAGTGCGGCTTCTCGGGACAAAATCGTACATTTTTCTCATTTTAGGCAGGAAATTCAACGTTGGGAGTTCCCTTGTGAATCAATAATCGCTTTGTTATAACAGCAGCGTGAAAACCACGGGTTTAACTTGCGGTGAAATCACCTTTATGATCCGGTGCAAAATATTACACGAGTAAAAAGAAAAACAGATGAAGGGTTATTGCTCGGTTCGTGCGATTTTAGCAAAACGTTGTTTCGTAAAAGGAATAAAAACTGGACACAGCCGACAGGAGCAACAGGCCCACGAACCCAAAAAGTGATGAGTGAAGCCACCAGTCTCTAATAATAATTATTTAAAAATATTCATACTGCGATGTGCTTGCTTGATAGATTTTTTCTGTTAACAGAACAGTTTAAACAATTAAACTTCTCCCTGAAAAGTTCAAACATGAACAGACAAGCAGCTACACGATGCGGATTCCATCTGGGTTTCCCTCCGCTGCTCAGTTCCCACCCAAATAATCGGAACCATTATTTTAATAAAGAAAGAAGCAAACTCACCTGGTAGTGCAGCTAAGATTAGCACAAATATCTTATTTCCCATAGCGGCCATATTCCAGATTTCCTGCGCGGAAATATGTTGAGCAGCTGTGTATTCTTATAATTTTTTTTGTTCTTATTACGATTTTTGTGGGACAGCACTTCACAGTAAGAAGAGACGCTGCTCAACGTTGCAGTCTGAAATAATCTGGACAGAAAGTGCGTCTGCAGCTGATGTGCCAACAGGAACCCCCTCCGCTCCCTCGCACAGCGACAGCGACAGCGACAGCGACAACGACAGCGACTCGCTCTGTCGCCCCTCGTTTTGCTCTATTATGCCCCTCGTGGTCACTGAGGATACTGGCTCCCAGGGCCTGTGACACAAAATCGTTCATTTTATATCCCGTAGGAAATACTTTATCATAAAATGTCAACGTAGACAGATGTGACATCCCTAAATATGTGGCATTCTTGCTGGCCTATTCGGTTTTTAAATGTTTTCTTTATATACATTTTATTTTACTTGGTTATACCCAAGAGTGCCACACTAACCTTTACTGTATTTGATAGCATTCTATCCTTACTCCACTAATGTAATAAATAATAGTTAATATATGTAGGTATTTTTTAGGATGGTATATTTACATTATGGCAGTGCACTTAACTGTAGTGGCAAGAAATGATAGCTATTATTGATTATTATTTATTCTTTTTTTTATCTAATTCATTCAGCCACATAGTTTAGCATTATTATTAGGTTGTTTAGGTAAGAGAATTTCTGCAGCCACCAACCATGTGGTTGACTTTGCCCTGGACCCAGGAGAGGATGCAAACATACACACCCTGCTAAACCAGGAACTGTGAGGGACCAACTTTACCCACTGTTACCCACCCATCATAGGTGAGGAAGGGAACATAGAGTGGTAAACTGAGAGCTTTGGCCAAAATTTCAGCTCCTGCTTCTCCACCACAGATCAGCATGCCTGCACCAATCTGCCTTTTAGCCTCCTGCTCCCTTTTATAGGAAGACCCTGGAATACCTAAACTCCACTAGAGACAGCTGTTCCCCCCTGACCTGGAGACCACGATTTCCTCAGGCTTGGAGGTGCCTGATTCTCATAATTGTTGCTTCTCATATTTAGCGAGAAGGTCACTGTGAGAAAAACCAGAAGGACCCCATCTACAAAAAGTAGAGATTTTTACCTTAGTCCAAATCCGCTGAATAGCCCTTGAATGCTCTGTCCACGAAATTAAGTCAAACAGGTGAGAAAACACACGAGGCCTTGCCGGAAGCAAGGAGGAGTAACATGGTTAAAGTCTCCGAAGATCACAGTCATCGCATTTAGACATCATGCCGTGTGAAAAAGTTGTGTGAGTGACGTTGCGTGTTGTTCCGCTTTTGCTGAGGCTTTGAACAGCAGATAAAATGGTGTCGAAATTATTCTTGCTTCCTAAATTCTTCTCATTTTTCTGAGTAGGTTTAGATATACATGCAAACTCCCTAGTACAGAATAGAGATTTGCTTGGAATATGATGCTGTGCTGATTTACTTTTACTGATCATGTTTTGTATCTAAGCACTGCTGTGGGCAGCCCAGGAGGGTAGAGAAAAAGCCATTTGGATGCCACATGGACAAGCGTCAACCCTGCGCATGCCTAAACACACACAACTTAGCATATTGTTGTAAAGTAAAGTACAAAAACTGATGTCAATACTTCAAGAAATTCTATCAATCTACTAAGGGTTTCAGAAGACAGATACTGGTGCAATGGAAAGGATAATATACATCTATTTCTCTGTGATCCTGCTTACAGGTGAGTGACTCACTCCTTTTTACATCAAGCTTCAGACCTGCTTATGTCAAACATCATACTGTACATAGTTTTGCACCTACAAATGCTACAAAAGTGTAGTCGCATTACGCAAAGCTTCTGCTGTATAACTAGCAAGCACAAACAGTGTAAACTGTTCAGTATTGAGGTAAAAATGTTGGGCTGTGTTCATACAGAAAATAATGTACGACTGTATGAATTGCAGCCTTCAGCTTCCAAGTTTTTCCAGCCTCAGATTGATTCTGTCAACCTTTGTGGAGCATCGGTATTTATAAAATACTCATTTGCAGTTGTTCAGATGTCATTGACTCTTAAATAGTGGCCTTTATAGTTATAGATTACTTAAAATTTACCTTTCTCCAGACCAGGTAAAAAAAGAGAGTTGGCTTGGAAAAGCTTGTCTTTATAGTTTGATTTTTACCCATTGACTTTTCTCAGCTCTGTACTGAATAAACACAAAAAGAAGGCAGCATTTGGGCCTACACTGTCTGCTGAGGGCACATATTTCTTCAAATATTTTATGGTGACAATTTGCTTCATAGTGAGAAATGAAGGCAAACTAGAATATTTTACCCCATAGCAGAAGAAAAAGAAAAGTAATTACAGAAAATGCCTTTTAACTCAGAGTCCGTTCAATGCCAGGTCCTAAAGGCTCCCAGATTGGTGCTGAAACTGGAATTATGTGAAATACATAACTGATCTTTTTTATGTAGAGTTTAATTGTTTAAACAGCTATTCTATTAACGGAAAAATCCCTATGAAGCATATTATTATTATTATTACTATTATTATTATTATTATTATTATTATTATTATTATTATTATTATTATAATATTACACTGGAAGGTGAGGTTCAGTATCCACTGGGGTTTGCATTTAACAGAGCTTCTGCAGGCAAACCTGGCTGATCAGTCAGTTCAAATTAATTATTACAGTTATATTTCTTTGAGTAACTAAGCAACCACATATTTAGTGATGTCACATCTGTCTACGTTGACATTTTATGATAAAGTATTTCCTACGGGATATAAAAATGAACGATTTTGTGTCACGAGCCCTGGGAGCGATATCCTCAGTGACCACGAGAGGGCGCCAATAAGAGCCAAAACGAGGGGCGACAGAGCGGTCGCTGTCGTTGTCGCTGTCGCTGTCGCTGTCGCTGCTGTGCGAGAGGGGCGAGGGGGAGGTCTTGCTGGCACATCAGCTGCAGACGCACTTCTGTCCAGATTATTTCAGACTGCAACGTTGAGCAGCCGCCTCTTCTTACTGTGAAGTGCTGTCCCACAAAAAATCGAATAGAACAAAAAAAAATTATAAGAATACACAGTTGGCTCAACATATTTCCACAAGAGGAATCTATGGGAATATGGCCGCTTATGGGAAATAAGATATTGAAGCACCTTAGCTGCACTACCAGTAGGTGAGTTTGCTTCTTTCTTTATTAAAATAATGGTTCCGATTCTCAGTTTGGGTGGAACTGAGCAGCTGTGGAGGGAAACCCAGATGTAACCGTGATCGTAGCTGCTTGTCCTGTCTATGTTTGAACTTTTTCAGGAGAGTTTAATTGTTTAACACCTGTTCTGTTAACAGAAAAATCCCTATCAAGCACATCGCAGTATGAATATTTTTAAAATAATTATTATTAAGAAACTGGTGGCCGGTGGCTTCACTCATCACTTTTTGGGTTCAGGGCCTGTTGTTCTGGTCGGTTGTGTCCAGTTTTTATTCCTTTTACAAACAACGTTTACAAAATCGCACTTAACCGAAAGCAATAACCCTTCATCTGTTTTCTTTTTACTCGTGTAATATTAATATTTTGCACACGGATCATAAAGGTGATTTCACCACCCAAGTTAAACCCGTAGTTTCACACTGCTGTTATAACAAAACGATTATTGATTCACAAGGGAACTCCCAACGTTGAATTGCCTGCCTAAGATGAGAAAAATGTACGATTTTGTCCCAAGCAGCCGCACTTATGCTACACTATGTTTATATCAAGATGGCAGAGTTACTCTATTTTTATTTTGGCTTGTTTTTATGTGTATTTACTTCTGCAGGCTGGGTTAAATTGAACATGGGATGTGAGGCCCAAGGAAGGAACGGTGGGGGTTTCCAGTAGTTTGCAGTCTCCATAAAGCCAGCACCTGAGAGTCTCTATTATGTACAGTGGAATTTCAATGCAAAAAATATAATCAACTACCTGAATGGTCAGACTGCAACAAACCCTGCGTATGCTGGAAGAATTGTCTTTCACCCTTCTGATGGATCCCTGAAACTGGAAAATCTCCTTATGGCAGATACTGGGTTGTACACACTGAATATTCAGCTCACAAACAATTCTGCACAACTATTAAAATCTGTCAGCCTGACTGTATACGGTAAGTAGAACAAGGTAATCTGCGCATAAAAGTACAGGTTGCAACGGTTGAACATTCACTACACGTGGTGCAAAATCCAAGATCGTAAGCTGCAATAAAACCAAAACGGTTTTAAAGGCTTTTCTATTACTTTTCAAATATTTGGCGGTCAAATTCTGCAGTAGTTCATTTATATGAATAAATAGTTATTAACATTATGCTCTATACTACGTATACTGCATTGTTGTGAATTTGTTAGCATCTGCAGATGGTATCGCAATTTGAAAATGATACTCAATGGCAAACTTATAGAAAATGTGCTAATAACTGAATTGTGCAGAATACATTAACTGAACTTTATATAGAGTTTAATTGTTTAAGCAGCTATTCTATGAACAGAAAGATCCCTATCACATATCGAAGTATATTATTACTGTTAAATGCTTTTCTGAACTCCTAAACTGGCTCTTTCTATTAAATTATGATGCCGGTCCTCCTCTTCCGCTGTAAGGCGGGCGGTCTCGGCTGCATGAAGCTGCTTGTGCGCTGTTTTTCAAAATGAATTTTGAGTCAGACTCCATCCTGTGTTGGAGCCAGTTTGACTGTCAGGAAATTGGTGGCAGTTTGGTCAGAAAGCAGCGCTCCCGTCTTAGATGAAGAGAACCAACATAAACCTACATTCCAGCAGTGTTTCTAAACCAATTCTAAACGCATGAATCAACACAGGTGAGTTATTTCTGTAAAATTTATTAAAAAAGGAAGACAGAGAGCTTGGCTGGTTCTGGTCCAGGTGGCTGAACCAGTGTGGCTATTGCAGGCCAGTAGGGACCAGATCACCCCGGAAGAAGCAGGGCTAAGAGAGCAAACTTCTAGTCATGGATGGACCCAGCGGTGGAAATTAAAGGCCATTAACTTTTTGCCTCTGTCCAGCTCTGACCAGCAGATGAGAAACGGCCCACAATACGGTGCTCAGCTCACTTGCTCATGTCTCTTTGTTTTCGATCTACAGAACCCGTCTCTAACGTGACAGTGACAGCCAATGCCACAGACCTGGTGGAGTCTGACATCAGGAGGCTAGAATGCAAGGCTTCCGCACCTCTCACCTTCCTTTGGCTCAAATGACATACCGGCTATCACAGTCAGCTAACGCTGTTTAGCTGAGCGATGGCAATAAAACTTCACCATATTCAGCGCGGTCGAGATTTGACCGTCCGGCTTTTCGCAACGCATCTAACATCATCAGAACAATGATTCTTGTTCTTCTCAATATCAGCTGTGAGTTTAACTATGCCCGTTCATAATTCAATGAATACAATTTCGTAGTTTCCTCATTTAATAACAAAGAAACTGTAATGTTGCCATTTTTGCAAAGGGTGGTGTGGTACTTGTGGTTGACTTCACGCGGACTTCACGGCCCACAGCCATAGACTTGAATCGCGGTCTACTTTTTGCCCTGTGCCCTCTTTTCACCTTTCAGTACAAAGACACGCTTTTCAGAGACAAAATTGCCTTTATTTCACGCAGTCCAGAAAGTCTAGAAAGTGCTGTGAAAAAAGTATTTCCCATCCTGATTTTCTTTTTATTGCTTATTTGTCTCGGGCTTGAATGGTTTTTGATTTTTTATATACAGTGTAATATTAGATAGAGGAACTCCAAACACATAACATTATTATTATTATTATTGGATATTATACATATTATTATTATGACACTCTGCTGTGAGGTTCAGTATCCACTGAGGTTTGCATTCAACAGAGCTTCTGCAGCCAAACCCGGCTGATCGGTCAGTTCAGATCAATGATCGGTTATATTTCTTTGAGTAACTAAGCGCCACACTTACATCACATGGCCAAAGGATGTTTTGTTCCTACATTGCTAATAGTTTAAAAAACTATGCAGTTAGTCAGGTTCCCTGCTGGTTCAAAGATCTGAAACGATTCACTGTGAGCAAAATGCAACAATAGGGGAGACTATGAGGGGTGAATACTTTTTTTCTCAGCGCTTGAATGGCTCCTGCTCTAATTTGGGGTTTCTATTTTAGGTTTGCTGGGGTTAGTATGATGTCAGTGACTGACTTTCACTCAACATTATTGAGTGCTTAACCTAGTTATTTGCCAGACTGCTTTTCTTTCTCGAGGTGGCTAACCAGGTGATCCAGTCCATCTCAAGCTACCAGATGAGAGCAGTGGCCCACAGTCGAGTACTCAGTTCAGTCATCTGTAAACCTACAGAGACAGTGACGACTAGTGACACACGCACACAAGACACACGTCTTTGGACTGTGGGAGGAAACCAGAGCGCCTAGAGGAAACAAATGACGCAGGGAGAAATGCAACTCGGCACACACTGAGCCAGAGGCAAACCTTGCCTGAACCAGCAAGGTGCTGCGAGGCTGCAGCACCACAGGCCGCCAGTTACTTTTTTAATTTACTACAGTAAAGTCTCGATTATCTGACGGAAACAGGACCCAAATTTAGTAAAAGATCTGTGTGGATTTATATTTTTTTTTAAATCCTGCAATGTTATAATACTAACTGCAAACAAATTCAACAATACACTAACAATTTCTCTTCCTTTTTTCTTTTCAGCTATTGTCTCGTTCCATTCTGCAGATTTTTTTTACAGCTTGTCTAAAATAAACACGCCGCTGGCTTGGTTGCTTGAACTTTGGTGACGCTTGAACAGATTTTGCTGCTGCTAACTTTGCCATTAATCGTCCTTATAAATAACCGTGGCAGATGTCACCTGGTTGATGTGTTGTAGTTGGACCAGAGGACACCAGGGTAACCGTGAGCCCTGAAGAGCCCCAGTACAGCTCAGGGTCCAGTCTGTTGTTAACTGTTTCAGCTCAGTCCAGCCCCGCTGCACAGTTTCAGTGGTACTTTAATCGGGCGCCACTGAACCAAACGGGTCAGGAACTCAAGCTGGACAAAGTGCAGGAGAATCAGACTGGAAATTATACTTGCTAGGCCCATAACACCATAACGCTGCGTATCAGTCATCCGGTTTCACTGATCACTTCGTCATAGGTGTTTATAGAGGTGTCCGAAATAAAGGACAGAATGCATTTTTGCTGCTGGTGTTGCTGGCGGAAACCAGTGGGCAACAAGTTTCATATGAAATTTTACACTTTCTGTTGCACTCCAGCTGTTCTCAGCGTGGCGTTGTTGTGTAACATCTGGAGTTTCTTTCTTAGAAAGAAACCTAGATATAATGAAGGAAATATGTGGCACCAGTTGCTGAATTTAGTCATATTTTGTCATGTGTTTTATGCACATTAATATCCGAACTGTGATGCCGAAGCTGTACAGCCGTGGCTGCCAGGCCTCATCTTCATATTCTCAACGCCATGCGCAGGTTTTTGCCCAGTACTCTGGCTTTTCAGCTATGCCTGTACACGTGCAACTTTGGAGCAAAAAAAATAAGATGAAAACTCATTCATAAACAAAATAGTGAGCCTGTGTCAACTTTAACATGGTGTTAGAAACACTTGCTGCTTTTATTCTTACATTGGGAAATAGATATTTGCTCATGGCAGTGAGCTTTATTTCTTGATGGAGTAGGAATGAACCCTGTCAACAAGCAAGAAAAAATGCTGGGAACAATGAAAGACAAATACTGAGAAATCAAACCCAATAGTCTTATGTTTTATTACTGCCTGTATAAATGAGTGATTTTATAAAAAATTAATTCATTTTTTACAGATATATTTTGGCAATAACTGGACAAACATGCTAAAGATGGCGGTGAAGATATATTCAAGATTTGTACCATCAGTCGAGGCAGTATTTAAAGTAAGGGTGGGCCTTCGTGGTGTCGGCTAAGATTATCATGCCTGCTGAAAAGTGTGAAACATTTTCCTCGTGGCTTAAAGGTCTCTGTTTAATTCGATTTTGTTTTCAGAAACTTTAGATTATTTTGTCTGTCCTCATGGATTCATTAGTTTGCTTGCTGTACACTGAGAGCATAGAAAGATCTGGAAAGCTGCGCTTCTTGTGTTGCCACATGAACATTTACCAGGGTTTCATTCATTACTTCAAGGAGTTGCAAATCAGCTTTGAGTTTTATAATCTGTTTTCTTCTGCTTTGTGCAGAGGGAATATCTGGTGCCACCATCTCTGGTCCCACAGCACCCCTGATCGCAGGTAACAGCTCCTTAAATCTGACCTGCCAGGCGGATGCTGGTTCCATCAGTAAGCGATTTTGGCTGAGGGATGGTCAGTTCCTGTCTCCTAGCAACAGAATGACCTTCAGCACAGGCAACATCAGCATGACCATTGACAAAGTGGAGAAGGAGGATGCAGGAGAATACCAGTGCCAGCTGTCGAACCCGGTTAGCAAGGATGCCGCAAACTACAGGGTGATTGTAAACTGTAAGTATGAGACAACTTGGATTGTTGAGTTACAACTATTTCTTATTTCGAACCCGCCAAAGTGCAGTTTGTACATTTTCAGCTGTTTCAGAATGTCCCGTGGCATCATTTTACACCGTTTACCATCATTTGGTCACGAGCTCAGCCGACATTATCGAGAGTTCTAGTAAATATGGAGAATCGCTGTCAGTAAGGAGTCCTCCCTCCTTGTTTACTGACCCATCATGATGGCAGATCTATGAATTTGTGTTCCAGACGGGTCCAGAGAATGGTGAACCAGGGAGCAAACCCTGCGATGATCAACACCGGAGTAGAGTTACTGTGTTCTGCTTCATCAGAACCTCCTGCCAATTTCTCCTGGACTTTCAATGGGACTTCAACAGATGTGAAAACGGCCACATTCATTATAGAGAGAGCCAGTTACAATGATAGCGGGGATTACGTGTGTGAGGCCAGCAATGTGGTCACTAACCTAACAAAATTTGCTGTTTATACCTTGGTGGTTCAAGGTAAATAAAATGAAAATTAATTTGAAATTTTCCAGATGTAATAATGAGAAACAATATGAACTCTGAAGTGGTTTCACAATATTTTTTGCATGTGAGCATAATTTCAGCATAGATGCTTATATATCACGATCTCTAGAATGTGCTTTTTGCTATAGTCTACGCTGTTTATTCTGTTCTCTGTGTGAAAATGCATACAGAATCCACAGATTTTTCATGTTGCCATCACAGTAAATTTCTGATAAATTATTTCAAAACAGTTGGCACCACATTATATTTTACTGCTATAGATCCTTGTTGCAGTGGGTTGTGTTTCCATTAGGAAACAAATAAAATGCTGTTGTACTGTAGGTGATGACAAATCTTTGTACTTGCAGACCAGAACAGCAGCGATCTCTCCCAGGGAGCCATTGCTGGGATTGTTATCGGTGTGCTGTTGTGTATTCTTTTCATTGGAACTGGAGTCTTCGTAATGAAGCAAAAGAGGTCAGTAAACTTATTCTTTCTGCACCACACCTATAGGCCCATTAAAATTAAACAGGTTCAGATCAACATATTATTTTGCATGTCTGCAATATGCGTTGTAAATGTATATGAATATCAAATTCCACTTCATATTTAAATAAGGTCTAGTGAATATGTTTCTTTGCAAAAGTATTCAGACCCCCCCCAACACAATCACACATTTTACTGGAATACAAAATGATCTTTTAATTCCAAGCCCCTAACTTAAGGTTAGACACTGTGAAATGGTGTGAGTATGTATGAAAGAATAATATTTCAGCTATTTCCTCTTTAGATAATATTTTGTTGTTCAATACTGTTACAAAATATCCAAATATCACATGGAGGGAAATATTAAAAGCAACAAATGTGACGTTGCTAAGGGTCTGAATACTTTTGCAAGGCACTCTACGCTTTTTCACAATATGGTTTGCTCCACTGAACATGCAGGTAAGTGTTAGTTAGTAATTTACTACATGGTTAATAAGCGGCAAACTGCTACACAAGCCAACGTGCAGATGAAATAACATTGTCCTACATACCCAAAGAAGAGCACATCAGTGCTGGACAGCAGACAGAGGGCTTTCTGTATCTAGAAGACCGTGGACCACTGTTGGTCTCTTCTCGTGAGGCTTGTATGCATTTGTTTGAGAAGTCCCACACAGATAATATATAGTGCAAGCAAAGTGTCTTTACCTGTGAATGTGGTGCAGGTGCCACGCAGGGGCTGTCGAAACTACAGAAGCCACGACCGTAGACAATGGCCATTAACCTCGAGTTGTTATAATTTTAGCACATTGTTTAGAAGGGGTATTGTTTAGGGAATGAAAATGAAGCTGAAAAAACTTTCTTCACTGCTATGTCTCAGTGTAAACATACTAATGATTGCTTTAAATGTGACCCAAGGAGGGATTTTAAAGAATATTTACCATGGGTGGCAGCAGTGTGTCTCACACTTTACATCCTTATCATGGCACTTTCACCTGCAGGTACCAGTTTGCCAGTGGGGTTGTTTCCATTGACTGTAAAATATCAGTTATATTTATGATTCTTTATGTGCGGTTCTCTTTATGTGAAGTTAATACTGATTGTTGTGTGTTGAACAGGGTCTGTCTATTTGCAGATAGCAAAGGTGGAAAGAGTAAGTACATCACCGTGTGTTTTTGCCCCTTTTCTACCGCATAACCTTGTGCTACCCTTTTAGTGGGAATATATCACTAATTTGCTTACTGTGACATCTAGGTTAAAAATGCTGAAGCTTTATATTAATATATACAGTGTTATTTTGTGTGAGCTGATGATTTTGGAAAGTCAGTCTACAACATATCTGCTGCAGCTATTTCATGTCTACTTTTTCATAGATTTCATATTTTGTTTTTTCAGCACCACATCCGCAAGATACTGAAAACCAAAACGTGAGCGAATCCTGTTTTTGTGATTTTTTTAGCACTGTACACCATTTTAACACCATTTGCCATAGAATACATTAGAATCTGTTGCTGGTCACTCCAGGTTCAGTACACGTCTACTACATTAAGGTTGAGCCATCGTGTCACCACTGTTCAATTTGTGTCATGTCTGGTTACACGGATTCATAGAAATGGAGTGTACGGGGATGTTCTGCATTCTCCACAGGAGGTCTGGCTCATAAAGATGTTGTTACGCTACAGTTTTATGTCTAGTTCAGTGCTATTAAGAGTTTCACAGGTCCACGCCTGCAAAAGGAAATCTCTTCAGTTGTCAAGGAAAAAGGAAAACGTCTCTGGAAGGTGATCTTCTGCGTTGGTCCTTGGCTTTTTATCAAAGAAAGGATGTTTGTCCACGTACAGTATTTAAATTTCCCTTTCAAACACTTGTGTTATCTACTAAAAGACTGTATTATACAAGAGGTAATTTTCCTAGGTGCCATTATCAACCAGAAGTAGTGCTGCTATCAGGGAATGAAACCAGGGGAGAAAGATTATTTTAAAAGGAGCAGACCTGTTCCCTAAATCGCTTGTAAAAATAATAGATGTCCTTGTGACCGGCTGTCATGGGGGTTTGGGACTTCTAATCGGTTTACTTTTGGTGGCTGCTTAGTTACACCTGTTTTTAACTGGAGGCAGCTTCCTGGAGAATTAAGACAGCAGTACTGCAGAGAAAACTAGTTTGGACCTGTACATTTTGGGGTGTTCGCAGTGTTGTTGGGTGGAGCGTGTTCATCTGCAAAGTGTTATCCTGAAGTCTCATTTGATGATAAGTATGCAGTTGACCTTGCTGAGGAACAGATGATGTGGTGGTTTTGATCTGTACAATTTACTTCCACAGGAGACGGTCTACACAAACGTGACTTGTGTCAAAAACCCTAATGGTGGACAAGCCCCGCAGAACCAACCCTGCAGCCAGGCTTCCCAGACGCCCTCAGCTTCTGATAACAGTGAACACCAAGAGAAGGTCATCTACTCACAAGTGAATGCTTAGTGTTAACATCAGGTAACCTCGGACCAATGTCTCAGCCGCCTTTTGATGCAATGAGATGAACTGCTGCGTTCAGCAGCCAGAAGCTTCCAATCCATTGGCTGCGGCAGCACTGGCGCTTGTCTTTTGCACTCGTTCCTTTGAGGACTTTGCTAAACTTGATTGTTTTCTTCAGAACATAAACTTTTTGTTAAAAATGCAGTTATTAACAGAAGAAGAAAGTCCGGTCCCACGTGGATGTGTCTTTTAAACATTTATGTTCATAAGGTTAAGTGCCATGTCACTTATAAGAAAAGGACCTGCAGGGATTACTTCATGCGCAAACTTTCTCAGTGTCTTAATCCCAGATTAGTAAAAAAAATCCAATTGTGATCATTGATCTTATTTGATCCATGCAATTTTTTTAAAATTATTTTTTCTATTAAGAAAAACAGGGCTAAGAGGATAGCAGAAAATTGTCTTTAAATGCTCCTTCAGGGAATCCAGAAACTGTACTTGGAAGAAAAACCCTTGCTAGATAACAGAAGTATTTTTACCTTTATTTTTGTTAAATGTGGTATTAGGAAAACATTTTTCAGTACAGGTATGTGTGTGAGTGGAGAGACTGTGTCTAAAATCACAATACAATAATCTAATATGATGTGTTGTATCAAGTAAAAGAGCCTTATTGCAGTTAAATTTCAAAACAGAAACATCAGGCGTTATTTTGCAAATAAATTATATATTTGTGTGTTAAAGAGAATATGTGCCTATTTCTAATTTAAGAGAACTCTGTCATATTTATAACTGTTTAGTGACTTTACATTTTTAAAGTACTGTTGCTTAAACTGCTAACATCTTTGGTGTGAAAATAAAAAAACGTTGCCTCCTGCTTGTGTTTTATAAGCAACATGATGTGTGACACAGCAGCTCAGTTTCCAAACTAGGATTGTGGTTTCTGTGTTCGTGAGCAAAAAAGACAACCAAAATTTGACCATTTTCTGTATTTCTGGACAAACGGCAACTGAAATGTGAGCTTGAGCTAAACACCAACTTCATTTACTGTCAATTTACTCTGACTGAGGGAAGTCGGATCATATGGTGTGCATTCGTAGTCAGTCATAATATAGAAAGACAAAAATATTTTTTTAGGAATCACACACCATGCTAGAGTTCTGCTAATGAAAAGCAAATAGTACACAAACACAAACGCATGCCTGCACAGACTAAGTCACCAGTGAGTGTCGGTTATAGAAAGAAGCTCCATTAAAAAACTTAAGCAAATATCCTAAATATTCCATAGCCCTTAAAGCACCTGCTGTTGAATCCAGTGGCCATTACCAAAGCGTACCTCAGGACCTTTAGGAACTTCTGATTCTTAACATTTTATAAGTGGAGTGACTTTGCTCTGCTTTCACAGAGTTTCCACCAACATGAGAGATAATAACTGTGGTCAGTGGTGTCTGCAGGTAGATGCGTTCCCCAAATCCACCTTCTCAGCCACATGTACCTGATAAATGCATTTTTAAAATATTTCCCACTTGCACACAAGAAACATTGATTAGATTGTGTGGAAAAACACCGACACGTTGCTCCTCGTACTTTTCTCAAGCATGGAGTCTGTAACCACTAAGATGACAGGAATGCAGGAGAAAGAGCCACACCTGAGACATAGTTGCAGAACCTCAGCAGACCACACTTACTAAAAAAAGCCAACAGAACAGAAGCTAAGATTGCACAAAAAAGAGCAACCGTTTCATTCGTTCAACTACCAAAATGCTTTTACGAAATTTATTGCAACTAAGGTTTCCTGTTACTCGGAATTTACGTTTTCAGTAGCCGACTTTTTCGCAAGCGGTGAAGTTTTTATGAAATTTCTCAGTAATTTTAGTTTAAATTATGTGTGTATTTCATTATTTGTTATAACTGATACATTTGATTCTTTTCTTTTTTGTAAAGGTGACTCTTATTGGCATATTTAATGTTCTGTGATTTCACAAAAGCGTTTTGCTGTTAAACTGAATTTTTCAGTAGCCCTCACCTGGCTTTTACTTCATTGCAACTGAAAATGAGGAAAGTGGTTGCTTTTGAGAGCTTACAAAACATTTGAATAACAGATTTCCTTTTTTAAGCTTCAATTCTGGTTATACAGACTGAAATACTTTGCATTAATAAGTCCATTTTTAAAGCACGATACAAGCAATTTCATAAACTGTGCAGTCATGAAACTTAATGCAATTTCCTTTAAATTCATTTTAAACTGCAGATACAGCTTAAAGCCAGAGGAACTTCTATAAGTACTGTACATGCTTTAACTTGACCTAAACTCATTAAACATTACTGAGATTATTGAGTTTAGATCAATAAATTGATTTTTCAGTTGTTTGTTGTATAATTTGTTTCATTTGGCATAAATGTGTAACTTTCCCAGCGGGTGGAAGCAGTAGCATGTAAACAGGAAAACAATTCATATGCTGTAATTTTAAATTAAGCAAAGTACACGTCAAATATTAGATTAACATAGAAAAATATTCTAGGCTTTGAAGCCGCCCACAGGGTCCATGCGGGCTATTTATTGTGCTGTATGACTTATGTCATTTTCCAGAACCCTGGCCCGCAAGTGAAAAAGTCACACAAACATTTGAGGAAGCCAACAGGAGTTCCTGTGTGAGAGATAAACACCTTCACTATCAATCTGACCTTTGGTCCAAACCCAGTGCTTGCTGCACATGAAGCCTTAACTGCTCAGGTCACACTCTCAGCTGTATGCAAAGGGGTTCTGGACTTCAACCACTGAGTTTAACGCGCTCATGGAGCACAGCTTGCTCTGCTAAAATCCATATAAAAGATCACTTCCTCAACGCAGGTGAACATCACACCTTAGTCCCATTGTATGCGTCATATTCCTCCCTCCCCTGCTTTATGCCATTATGGTCTGAGAACTTCAGATTTAAACATCTTCCTGCTGCACTGCAATGATTCATTCAATGAAATGCACACAGACCTCAGAAAGAGAAGTGAACTGCAGCACATTAAAAATAAAAGGGTTTAACAGCAGCCAAAAGGCAAGAAGGAAGGAGATTTTTACCTCCATTTATGAGAAATTCTTTGTTCAAGTCTCTTCCCTGCTGTCAATAATTAACACCTCTCTTGGTGGCAAACAAGGTTTTAGGAGGAGATAACCAGGTGGAGGGGGTAGAGTACAAAGGTTTTTGGCCAGCCATTTCATTTAAAAGGAAAGTTATCAGAGTTGCACACAAATCATCTCCAGTTTAACAGGGATGCAAACAATAGGATGCGTATTGACAGAGCAACACTCACCATGTCTGTATTTATCTGTCTGAAACAACGATTCCACAGCTGCAGAGATGCCCTTTGTCCTGAAGTGAGGGAAACAAGCCGACCGACAGGGAGACTGAGGCTGCAGTGCCTTCAGCTGCTCGCTCTGTGATCCCATTCTCCTCAAGTACAAACAAGGAAGAAGACAAGTTAGAACCATTCAAAGCCCTGCTGCTGCTCTAACATCCTCAAGAAGTTTTAGTAAACTTACCGCATTGATTATTTATAGCAAACTGATATAGCTTAGCAGATAAGCATGACTCCATTATGGTTCAGACTGTGGTCAAAAATAAGTAAAATATAGACAAGTGTGAAGAATTTGAAGTCCATATGCTGACTCCAGCAAGACCCACACACAGCCATCACAGGCAGCTACACCACGTGGCTTTGTTTAATGTACACACAGAAGATACCGGGTGTCTGGCTGGAGTTGAGCCACATATTTGTGGAAGATTAATTTCTCAGCTTTGTAGATGTTCTTCTCATTTAATCGGTCAGATTAGACTCCTCGTCTTTACTTCTGCAATTTTATTTTTTGTACTTCCACTGAAATGCAGAAGTTCTGGTGAGTCTGGTCTTTCGAACTAAATGGTTTTCTTGGGCCGAATTGAAAGAAACACTGCATTTTTATTATTATGATTGCCGTTCACATGTTGATCCATGCCGCTGCTGTTATTCAATTCTTTGCTGTTATGTATACTGTTTGAGGACTTTTTTGCTGGGGGGATTCCAGTCAAAGGAGGCCCCCTGTGCAGATGTGATAAAATAGTGCTTTGAAAAAGTATTCAGCGCGGGCTATTTCCACATTTTATTGTGTCAGATTTTATTTTTGCTGTGCACCATCATGCCAAATTTGCAACTTGGCCACACACTCACACACACATGCATGCACCTCTGTGAAAAGAGTCTTTCTTACTTGGGCAGAATGGCTGTTGTTTCATATTCTTCCCCACTTCTGTGTGATGGGCCGCACTGAGCTCCAAGGTGTGTTGGTCAGGGCTTCTGAGATGCTCGTCTACTTGTCTCCAAATCTATGCTCCTCCATCATTGCCTCCCTAACTTATTCTCAATCTTCTTTTGTCTTCATTTTGGTTTATGTTCTCAGAAAACTGCACTTGCACATTAAACATCAGTAAATCAATAATCATCACCACGATCATAGTCAGTGTGGCTCGAAAAAAACCGTAGTCCATTGTTGCCAAAACTATGTTTTGTTCTCTCTTTTTCATCTATAAAAGTGGAAGAATGTCAGTCAGCCTTGAAATTAAATCAGGTGCCTTAAACTTTTAAATGCACGAACAACCAAAATCACCTGTGGCTAAAGGTACAAAACAGCTGGGCCGCAGAAAAGTAGAACTTCTACTCATTCCACATATTCTGTGGTTGGCCACAGCCTCTAGCAGAGTGAGTCACAGGTAAAGATCCACATATTTATATCAAACACCTCGATCCCTTATCAGTGATGTAAGCTGGGGTCACCGGCATCAGACACACTCACCTATGTACAGCGGGTGAAACTGATGAGGCCCACGCCTGCAACCAGGTAGCTCTGCCTTGAACCTGCTCACCTCTCATAAGCAACAGCCATCCTGGTACCCTCTCCTGCCTGCCAGGGATACCCAACACCCCCCTACACAAAGACTCCCCTGCCGCATCCTTCAGTGAACGCACACCGCACCCTCCAGGCCTTTGAGCAGCACGGCTCCACCAGTCCCTCATACCTTGCCATCTTGCCTTTTGCTCGTTTCTTCCATCCGTTCTTCCCAAAGTTTCAACGTGATGACTTGCTTAGAAGCTTTGAACAGCAACACGACATCTGGTCTCAGAGATGCCTCACAAGACAGGGGCAAGAAGACCTAATAAGGAGACTAAACACAGTGTAATCCAGACAGAGAACAAAACTCCTGCACCATTCAAAATGCACTGAAACACAGGCTGACGATTTACTTGACTCAGCAACGGCACAAAAAAATCAACTTTGCCACCTGTGGATGAGTCGATGCAGCTGAGTCATGGCAGAAAATGGGCAGTTTTATGGACTAAAAACTGTCTGTGGCCACAGAAGAGGGAAGGATCTTTGTGGATCAGCCATGTAGCTGCAGAGTGAAAGGGACCCATCTGAACCTTGTGGTGTCTGTAGCTACTGCTGGAGTTCCATCCATCACAGGGAGAGGCAGGACGTTTCCACCTACACCTAATATCACACCAGCTTGTACCAGAAATGTATGCAGTAGTCATGGCAACAGCGATGAAACCTGTCAACGATTTAATAGCATCATCTGCACTCTGGCATTGTACCCTCATTAGCTCTGCAATGCTTTTTTCTACAGAGTAGTGGAAGTTATGTGAAATGTAACGTTGTTCTGCTCACTTGATCACTCATCCTGAGTTGGTGAAAATGTGTTAAGCGGACCTCTGAGATTTCTTTTTAAGCACAACCGGACTGAACGCAGCTGCTACGGAGAAATCCTCTGGTCTCTGTCTCCCCCTGCTGGGATAACAGAGCATTACAATGACTTACATTAACCAGTAATTTCAGGAACTGATAAACGAATGAATTAAATAGTTTAAAAAGTCCCTAAAACACGTTCAGTCACGTAGGTTTAGAAATTATGTAGGAAGTGGACATTTTAAAGTGACTTTTGAAGGCTTTATGGCAGTTGGAATAGATTAATATAAATAAAAAAGATCTCAGGTGTCCCAGTCTGAGAACATGTTGATAATTTTGTTTTACTTTATATTTACAGTAACATGAGAGCAATGTGTTCTGATATTTTATCATTAATCTTCTTCTTCTTCTTCTTTTGGCTGCTTCAGAAAGCCATCTAACTTCTGTGCATAAGAGAAGACATTTGTGCTCTGCATCCATCTCCTCACAACCCTGCTCGAACAGATGCGAGTTAAGGGCATGTACTTTGAGATGGTTAATAACTTTAATGACGTAATTCAAAATGCAATAATGCACATAACATATCCTCATGCACATTCTCCTGAAATATATATTGCACAAGAAGAAGCATTATTGCCTTTTTGTCAACGTCAGTAGACTTGTGAACCGGGATTGCGTACCACAGTGACTCATGTAAAGGGCTTCGTGCAATGAGTCATGAGGGTTGAACATTTATATCACCAAAAGAACAGAAAAGATACAGATTTTTGTAATCCTCTCTAACAATTGTGCCGCAATGTCCTCTGCTATTCCATCAATTCGTCTAGTGATGGCGCTAGCCGAAAGAGGAACCTGTGCCACCGTTTTAACTGCAGCCTCTCTTAAAAGTTCACAACAAATGTCCTTAGCAGCGGGAAGGATCAGCTCTTCACCGATAGCCAAAGGCTTCATAGCCTTAGTGATATGGTTAGCCACTAAGTATGATGCTCTCAGTGCAGACAGTTTGTTGATGTGGTGGCCTTCAATAATTGCTTCTGTCCTTCGTGTTCACGTTTCTTTTCCAAAAAACTCCAAAAGCTTGTCTTTTAATCCAGGATACTCGGTCTCTATGTAGCAAAGCAGTTTTGAAGGCTTCGTGGCCTCATTGGATAGCCGGTCACCACATATTATAAAGAGCGGGCTTGGAGTATGTGAATCACCAGCGATAAACCCACTATTTAAGTAGGACTCTTGGTATTTTTTTTTAAATGCAGCTTTCTTTTTGTTGGCAGTCTTAGAGTCTTCTGCTGTCTCATCTTTGGGTCCTTCCCCTTTTTCAAAGAAGCTCTCCAGAGACATTTGTTTTTTACTCATTTTAGCTAGGGTTAGCTCATGGGCTTAATTTATCGGGCATCAAAACTGTGACAGACAAATGTGGGAAAGAGGCACAGACGGAAGTGATGGGGAGATGATCTGGTCATTTTTCAAAATAAAACACCCTGCAGACTCCGATAGTCAATAAAATGGAAATTAAATAAAAATAACAAGTTTTTTATTCTTTTTGTGTGGCTCGGTGGTTGGTGACCACTGGTTTAGCAGTGTGTGGCTGCACATCCTCTACACATTTAACTATCCTGTACCTTATTTATTTATACTTTTACATATTTATGTCCATATTTATATTACTGAGGATGCCCGGAAACAAAACTGCTATGCTGTGTTGTTTACCCATGACAAATAAACTTTGACTTGACTTGACACCACTTCATTCCTCCAAAAGCTCATGCAGGATTACTCATTCCCTCCACGAGCCATCAGGTGACCATGGGAGTGGTGCCCTCTAAAACCACAGCATTCCAGGCTATGCTTGCTTCTGTACGCCTGTCTCTCTGAACTGTATGCAGAAGTACAGGATCTCACCGGTCTAAACAAGATATTTTTAACATTCGTTTTTTTAATCTCAGTATTTGGAATGGAATAAAATATTTACAGCAAGATTCAGCTTCTCCTTCTGTAAAGACAAGGCCTTCCAGCATCTCCTTTTTGTGCTCATTATCTGTCACTTGGAAATGTGGGCTTAAAATGTTTCTTACTTCCTAATGGTTTGACCTGAAGGACAAAATATATTTGAACACAACTGAAATGCTCGCAAACAAATGACTGTTTTGTTTCCACCTTTATTAATAATCCTTTAGTTCTGTTGGTTTCCTTGAATACACAGTTGCAGCAATTGCTAAAAGGGGCCAGATGTTGGCTGTTTCCTCACGCCGACGATAACTGAAATTTCTAAACTAGAGAACAAAGCTTGGCGTTGCGGAGGGTGGGCCTCTGCTCCTACAAACTCAACCTTTGTGCTGGCACACCTGCTTTCGTCATTGCTCTGTGTTTGAAAAAGGCTCAAACCAACCCTACAGTTCTTTGCTATCTGCCCACAAGACAACTGTGTGACTCACCAAACCCTTTTGAATTGCACATTTTCCTGCCATTATTGGAAGCAAAGCAAATAGTATTAAATGGCTATTTTGAACATTTATGAAGGACTTTGGTGATGTTGCAATCACGTTCATATAAAACAGTTCAGAGGGCAGGGTATTACGTCAAACGCCTCTGGTACTGATGACCGATGCTGGTATTTAGAGTTCCTTCAGGAACTGAAGAAGTCAACATCAACTATAAATCACACCATGTCTGCATACATTGCTGGCCCTTGTGCATACTGTTAAAGGCATTAAAAGGACTCAGGGAGGTCAGTATTCAAAGCAAAGATTTTAAAATCTCTTTTTTCCTCAATCTGTTGTCTGTAAGTGGACAGCAGTAAACTGAAGTAGCACGTTTCTGAAATGAAAAGACTTCCTCCATCATGACTTACGGGTGAAAATGTTGGTGCACTTGGCATTTCTGCGTGAAACTGGGATTAAACGGTTGCTTGAATTTGTAAGCTAACTATCAACTACAGCTGATCCATCTACCCAGCAAGCTCATGCATATAAACAGCAGCAGAACACGTGGTTTTCTACGAACAAGGCCAAATTATTTATTGGAAACAAGAAATACGTTGAATACTTCTTGTGCATAAATTTCAGACTGCTTTCCTTTTTCTTTTTTGACTTGACTACATCCACTCGCAGTAGTGCCTGCCAGCCTGGCACCACTAACAATACTGGTGTGCTAAATACAACCACCTTAACAGTAAAACAGTTTGGTTATTATATGTAATGTATTGTTACTTTCTACCTTTCCTTTCTGATCCGGGCAGTGCCAGGTAACTCAGCTAGTTAGTAAATAATACATGAATTAAAATATAATAAAAATATATTCAAATAATATATGTGAAGACAATAAGAGTGATACAGCCACTCTGCATTATTTCAACATTACTGAAAAAATATAAGAAATGTTTTAGATGTTTTCAGTGATTGCAAAACATCAAAAGTTTGTACAGTACAATGTTACAAAAGTGAAATAAAAAATTGCCCTGGCCCTTTGTCTAAAAACACATTCAGTAGCGTAGGCAAATATTTACTGATAAAAAGGTGGACAAGTGAAGGGCTTCGTGCAATGAGTCATGAGGGTTGAACATTTATATCTCCAAAAGAACAGAAAAGATACAGATTTTTGTAACACACCACAATGAAGAACACAAGAGCTGCTCCCCTTGTCTTTATTCTTTTGACCGTGTTGCAAGGTAAAGCCTCATTTTCCGTTATCATGCATGGGACTGTACAAAATCAACAAAAATTTATATACAGTTTAAAATGTCCAAATTATTATGCTTAAAATGTTCCATTTAAAGTTTAGTTTGCCTAATGAACATTGAGTATTTTCAACAGTTATAAAATATTTGGGTTTGTTGAGCTCCGAAAAAATATCAAAAGTAAGTTTTTAATTGTTTTTCATGTAAAATTTGTAAATAATGAAATGAGACATTTTGTACAAACCTGGAGGTACACACAGACTTTAAATGGAACTGAGCACCGCTTAATAGCATTGACAGTAAAAAACTATCAATAAATGCTTCATGAGGTAATTGCATTGTGAAGCCGCCATTTCCAGCTGCTTTACACTTAAGACTTTTTGACTTTTGGCAAAAATCTGTCCTTTGTGCTTCTGCTTAAGTAACGAACTTTAAAAAATGGGCCGAAAATTACTGGATCTGTTGCTCTGAAGTTTAGACTGAGGTCACGGAAGAGGCTGAAATGTAGAGAAATACATTCAAATACAGAAAGAGAAATCTCTGCACTGTTGTGAACAATCGATCAAAGTTACAGGTGTCCTTTTTTAAAAATACTGAGTAAAGTTGTAAATCTGAGTGTGAATACATAAATCTATATGTTTGTATGCCTACGTAAATGTTGCTTAATTTGTGTGCATCCATTTAATGGCTCATTTTCACCTAAATCCTATCATATCCTAAACATAATAACAATAAACATCGTAATCCTAAATATATACATATTTAGCACAAATTCAAACTTGAGTTGTTTCTACAGGTGTCTGATGTCAAGGATTTACTGAAACATGATTTAAAATCACTGAAAGTTATAGAACTTGAGAATATTTATATCATTTTGCTAAGAGCTATATAAGAGGTACAAGCTTTTGTCACCGTGGTGACTTCAGTGCCACTTCCTAGTTACAAGCCTGTATGGCTGCTGCTTCGAGTCACAACCTCCAGCACTCTGCATTTGTCTTTGGGGATTTTCCTCTGCCTGCTTTGTGTTGCTTTACCTGTGTCAGGAAACCACACATTTCCTTCTGCTTTACAATCGGTTTCATTTCTTATTCAGTTTGTGAATATTCAGCTTGTGTGTGGGAGCTCGAAGATGCTCAGTCACTCGCTTTGTCTTTAGAGACTGGAGACAGAAATCAATTATTCCCCATTTAGTGGTGTTGATTCTTTCAAATCAAACAGAATATCAAGAAATGAAATAATAAATAATGACTTTTTATGAATGGCTTATTCCATTATTAACTACAATTTGTTCCAGCCCCATGCCAAGTTTACAAAAAGGTCACCCAAGATGTCTAATACAATAAAAAAAGTTAACCATGTTAAAATACAAAAAAGCCAAATATTATTTAAATAAATTTTACATTTACATTTCATAAAGGAAACTTCTGATAGTGGACTAGACTGGAAGAGAACAAAGGCTGTGATGTGATATTTTCAGCTCCTGCTTTTATTTTATCTCTCGTAGATGAAATAGTTTGCATTGTGGTTTTATCCAAACCTGTTAGAGAGAAGACGTGAAGTAGAGGTGGAAATGGATGGGGTTTTGGAGCTGGAGCACACCAGGAGGATTTCTGTAGAGTAGCGTTTGTAGGAGGGGAACTTAGAAATGTTCTGTCTTTCAGTTCAACAATCTTTTTTTGTTAGTGGTTCCCATGCCTGGCTGTTTCGTTAAAATTACAGTAAATTCAAAATGAGTCAACTTCCCTTGATCTCACCTTAAAAACCTGGAGGGACCATGCAAACCAGCAGTTCAACAGCTGTTTCCACAACCTGACTTCCTACGCTAACCACAGCGAGCGATGCACTTCCTCCTCTTGCACCAAGGGGGCACGCTTGTTTCACCTGCGACCTCTTTTTTCTCCACACACTGGCGCACGCTTTGCCTTCTTCTCCATCTTAGCCAAGTACTTTCTGTCTTTTATATTTTGCGGTAGCCAATTTTACAAACAGTAAATTTTATAACATTTCTATGAATAAATGTAGGCCCAGACATAGAAAACACAGCAGCGCTGAAAGCAGCGCACCTGAAGGCGCGGGTACTGCGTTCCCACAATGCAGTGCATCCCAAACACTCAACCCGATGAACCTCTGAACTTTTAAATGATAAAAGGTATTAATTAACCCGGGTATCCATGCATTTAACAGCTCATATCATTCGAGAAACAGGTGAAATATTCTAGATTTTCAATGTATCACTATCACAGTGCTGTATTGTGCTGAAAACAAATACAAAATCCTATTAATTGTTTTGACGTAAGCATACATAGGATTAAAATAAGGAACTGAATTAGAAAAATGTTTTGTCTGCTTTTGTAATCCATGCTAATAACTGGTTTTTATTTTAATAGCAGTAACTTTCATTTCTTGAGGCTTAAAGGACCGCAATAATAATAATTGACATAATAAATATTTTGTGCTGTGTTTCACATATGACAAACGTCACATATATATTTACACACACACACACGCGCGCGCACACACACACAGAGTTTTAGTTAGTGTAACATTTTAAGAAATACATTCAAGAACTGAAAACTCTTCTTATCCAAAACTGCTATAAATTCAGTCTGTAATTTTCCTCCAATTTTGCAATAGAGCACCACAGTAAAGAGCTGTATGTACATTTTGACGCTGTCATTTCTTGCAGGTCTCCTTGCAGAGACGCTGAAACCCTCTATAAATCCTGCCCGCACCGGGGACAATGTCACTTTGGAGCTATCACCTGCGAGCAAAACACAGGCCGGAATCTACATGTTTAATGGGATTGCCATTTTGGTGTGGACAGAAACCAGCCAACAGATTTTCAAAAATTATAGTGACAGAATATCTTTCGACAACGGGACCCTGACACTGCGGTCTGTGACGGTGGCTGACTCGGGATTGTATGAGATGCAGAGCATCACTCCCTTCTTCCAGGTCACAACCAGCTTAACTGTTTTGGGTGAGTCTCTGCTTTTATCTGTCAAATGTTCTCCTGAAAAATAATCTTGGTAAAATAAATTAAACCTTCAGAGGCCTTTAAAGTTTCTGCTTAAGAGCCACACTCACAAAATAAAAAACCTTGACCAGGATAATATTGAAAATAACCCCAAAAGACATTTCTCTTGCATCTGGTTTTCCTTAATGTGAAAGTGTTAAGGCTGAACAACGTGTTTTTTTTCTTTTTTGTTACCAAATGCTAGGCCTAAACCTGATCCATTTGTGTTTTTATACCTGTTGCTGCCAGTATCATTAGGAATTGTTCACATTTGTTTTACTTACAGACCCAGTATCCAATGTCACGGTGACAGCCAATGCCACGACCCTAGTGGAGTTCAATGACACTGTGAGCCTAAGATGCTCCTCCCTTGGCACCTCGCTCACCTTCCGCTGGCTCAGTGGCACTTCTGACATCTCAGTCAGCGAACGAGTTCAGCTGAGTGACGGGAATCAGACTCTCACCATATCTAAGATATTAACTTCAGACAAGGGTCCGTTTTACTGTGTTGTGTCCAATGCCATCAGCAATATGACAAGTGAACCACTGAGTCTTAATATCAGTTGTAAGTAGGCTGACATCCTGCTTTTTGTTTCACCGCATCTTGATATTAATTGCGTTCAAATCGGCAAAATCTCACTCATATCTTCTTGTTGCCTTCCAGACGGTCCGGACAACGTTACTCTGACCATTGGCAATTCAAACATAAACACTTTTCAGTTGGGTTCAAACCTCACATTTTTGTGTTCGGCTGACTCCAGACCTTCAGCACAGTTTCAGTGGGATCTAAATGGGAAAAGACTGGAGCAGGGAATGGGTCATGAGCTTAAACTGAAGAACATGCAGCCAAGTGAAAGTGGAAACTACACCTGCTGGGCCTTTAACCCCATAACCCTGCGATACAGCAGTGACACCAAAGAGATCACCATAGAAAGTGTGTTGAGAGTTATATTTTTTACAACTGTCTTACATCTACCAAAATAGTTTCTTTACGTACTACTGTGTTTCAAAAATATGCCTGCAATATAATATAATAAAATATACAAAATAAAAATGTAGCCTTTTTAGAATTTAAAAAAGAACTAAATGCTGTATAAGAGCCAAGGTGAACGTTTCAGCTGGTTTTATACAGTGTGAAATTCTGTTCTAGCATCGTATAAAAGCATCTGTGTGTTTGGGGGAAAGATATTAGCTCCTCACATTGTACTGCTGGCATGGGAACGAACACTGTGGTAAAAAATTAGCTCTGACATGTTGCTGTTTGCTTCTCTCCCTCCAGATTCTGCACTTGAGCAGGTGCAACTCAGCACTTCCCTCCTCCTTAGCTCCCTGTTGGCTGTGGCTCTGGTGCAGTTCCCATGGTGATGGGGGGGGGGATCCACGACGCCATGACAACTGAAATCAAAATGACTGCCTCAGCGTGACACCCCGTTATGGCCAGAATCTTCATCCTGTCAATCGGTCTCCTGCCATCCCTGAGTCCAGAATCATGCGGTCGACATCATTTCATAAAATAAAATGTGCACATAATCATTAAGATATTTAAATAGAAAATAGCACTTGATGTATTATTTTAATTATTGTGTGGCCACAGGAACACAATATTGCATTAAATGTTAATATTTAAGGGCTGTTCATATAGTTTGTGTTTACAGGTTGCTCTGCTCCGGTAGTTTTTGTAAAAAAAAAATTTAAAAAAAAGCCGCAATTACAACATTAACAAATTACCGCAAGCGTATAATTTAGGATTTCTGTGTCAATAGCGGTTAAGGAATCACATCTGTGGACAAAGAGCTTGTGTCTCCAACACTAAGCATGTTAACACACCCATCTGTCCGTCCATCCATCCATCCATCCATCATCATTAATCGCTTTATCCCGGCTAGGGCCGCTGTGGTCCAGACCCCATCCCGGAATCACTGGGTGCTTTATTGTTGGATTAATCAATATTAATTCAACAAAATATAAAAATAGTTATTAAACAGCCTCATTGCTAAATCTGTGCATGTAACAATGCACTGGGAGGACTTTGGTGTTTAATAGCTTCATCTTGATGTAACATGAATTTATACACAAGGCAAGAAGGGTTTAAAATAAAACTGCTTCCACTATGGCTTCATTTGTTAATAGCAACAGGTACTTCTAATGCAATAATACTATTTGCCTAATTTGAAAGGTTATGAAACTTTCATACAAAATGTCATTACAATATAAACCTTTGTTGCAATGTGTGCTTCCAGTTTAACTCTGAACTCCAAACATCAACTGAAATGCGCTGCTAATGCTACAATATTATATATTATTTTGCCAGCTGAGTGGGTGTTTTTGCTGTCCAGCCAAGTAATAAAATAAGGATGTGGAAAATTGTCATGCAGTCATGTAAAATTTATTCCGTGCTGTAAAATTGTGGCAAAATAAAATTAAAAACTATTCGCAAGTTGCGGACATCCTGACTCCAAAGCAAAGCGTATTTCTTGCCTTAGTAACGCGTCTGCAGGTGTATTTGCCAGTTCATCTTACAGGTTGCAGCTGGCAAACAGCGATCGTCCCCTCACGCCCGCATGTAAATGGTGGGATTAGGAAAACAGCGGAGTGCAGGGGTTAAATCGGGAAGCCAAGTGTTTTGCTTGTATCACTTAACCGCTCCAGAGATAAACCCCAGCCGACCTCTCTCACTGATCTCCCGGCCCTCCACATCTATCTGGAAAAAACGCTCCATCCTCAGCATTAACTGGGATTTTCCTCTCCGTCTTTGAACACAGCACACACATGAATAGCAGCACGTCGCACAGAAGTGCACCTTCCACCATGCTGTTGTGAAACTTTCTTAGCTACATTGCGAAACGGTCTATGTGTGTGTGTGTGTGTGAGAGACTTTGTGAAAGAGCGCAGCTGATAAAGGTGCGCTGAGCTGGGTGTAAGGATGCCATTGTGGTTAAAGCCCTGGGAAAACACACCTGCTGTGTCTTCTGGGATTATGTACTGTAACTATGCGGTGCGAGCAGGGGAGCGGGCAACGGACCCGGTTAACCTTCCTCGACCTCAAAGTCAAATGGGCAGCACAAAAATCTGGCAAAATCTTTTGCAGGAGTCAGCGTGCTGAGAGTTTTGGCCACTAAACCGCATTGCAACCCAGTCCTGCTGGTCAGCACCTGTAATAAACACCACTTTTTAAAGCAATGTTTACTTGCATGTGTTCACACTTTTATGACATTTCCTATAATGAAAATGGTGACAAAAAGCAGAGCACAGACATTGGCTGATTCTGTATCTCACATGTAAGCGCACATACTGTGTGTGTGTGTATATATATATATATTATTATATGTAGATATATAAGTGCCAAAGTGCCCCTTTTGGTGTGTGTGTTCCTCGTGGAGCTGCTGTCATTCCCTACATGATCACACCCTTGCGTATCTTTCAGAAGCTACGGCAAAAATAGAACGTAATGCATCCAGGGGTGTGTGACCTGATAGGGTGCACGAGCAGTGGAGGAGCTGCTTGATGCATCTGAGCTGTGGTTTTTTTATCCAAGGGGACCAAATATTTGCTAGTAGGATTGCGACATCTCCCGCATTTCTCAAGTAGGCAGAACCATCTTTTCATCTTGTCGTATAAAATGTTTGGGGGCTCAGCTGCCACCTGCAGTGCTGCTGAAAATGGACTGCATGGCGCTGTACGGTCTTGCGTTTCTGCTACTTGGCTCTGTGGGAGGTAAAGTAAAATTTCTCAGCCGAAGAGCTGCCCAAAGTCAGCTGCCTTCCAACTTTTCCAAAATGTTGTGTTTGAATCCCGCGTGTGAAGGCCAGTGAGGAGTACAGATTTTTTTATTGCGAGATATTAAACTGAGCGGATTGGACCAGGCAGAGCGACGGGGTCAGAGGGAAGGTGAGCAGGTGCGGTGTCAGGTGGGAAACAGCAAAATTGGGCTCGTAAGAAACAGAATTATGCTGATATTAAATGAGGAGGACTGAAAACTATAGTTTTTTGCAAAAAAAAGATGTTACACTTTAAAAACATTTTTGGTCACACTTTCCCTGTTTGCATTTTTGTTTCTTATGCTTTTTGATTAAAACTTCATCAGTCTGCTGTACTTTGTGCCAAGGCAATTTTAACTGACAACAAACACAATGCAACAATCCTATAGAGTTGTGACATGGAATTTAATCCAAAAGGATTAAAATTATTGCATTTTTCCAAAACAAAAAGTAATAATTACAACATCAGTGTATTATGGAGGCAATAATACGTGTTTTGACTGTCAGTTTATGAGGTACCATTGAATTTTCATTAATAGGCTTCGGTACTGAATTTAAGTGATATTTTCTGTAGGAAACTGTTGTGTAGGCAACCTGAAAAGCCGAAAAGCAAAACTGCATGCGGATAAAATGTTTCCTGGATCTTCCTCTTCAGTGTACTGTCCAACTTATTCAGCATTTAATGGAAATGTATCTGTATAAATAATATTAAACTGCCTTTACAGACTGTTAAAGTAACAGTTTTGCAATTTGTACCAGATTCAGATTATTATTGTGAATGAAATTCATACTAATAAACAGTTAGATTGCTAAACTTTTTCAAACAGAATTACAAATGCATTTTGCATAACATTTCCACCACCATCCCTGCCACATGTAAACCATAAAAAAACAAGCAATCTTAAATCTTTTTTATATTTAAAAAAAGCATTGAAACGTTTGCTCTGCCCTACCTCATAATGCCTCAACAGAGTGATTTTTTGGCACAGCTACTGGATGTCTGTGTGAAAGTGTCCTCCATGCTCTTCTTCTCCAGGTCTTGCATCCATAGAGGTGAAGCCATCCATGAACCCCATTCCTGTGGGACAAAACGTAACTTTCACAGTTGTCCCCGAGACGCCCATCTCTGCCGGCACCTGGTCTCATGAAACCGGCGCCATCATGCTGTGGTACCCAAGCGGCTCCCCCATTGTGTTCCCCAGCTACTCGGGCCGGGTCGTCTTCAACATCTCTACTGGGGCTCTCTTCCTGAAATCCGTCACTCTGGCAGATTCAGGAAATTACGTCCTTAAAGGAATCAGTGAGCCGATAACAGCCAGCACATACCTATCAGTCCAAGGTAAGCAGCCGCCTCAAATTCACCTGTTCATAATATAAGAAAGTTCAATAACAAGCAAATGTGTTGTTGGCTTAAGTTGCAAGGCACTGCGTCAAATATTTGATCAAAAGAGGTCAATATGAATATCATTTTTTTATTCTAGCCGTGTATTTTCAAAGGACTTACTTGATGAAACAAATCCACACAATATGCCAACCTGCACAGAAGTTCTAAGCTTCTAACCCAATTTTACTGAGATTTATTAAGTTCTGTAAAAAAAAAAGGACAAATTGCACAAATTTGCCAAGAATCTTAATGTAAAGCAGTGGATTTGAAAGGATAAGCGTAAGTAAGACATAATGAATGTATCTTTGGTTTAATAACATTTTTAAAAAACAGCATAAAAAATATCGGATGATCAAAATTGGGAAAAGGTTAAATCCTTATACCTGTAATAACGACAATGAATTGGTTTGTTTTTAGCGCCAGTGTCAAACGTGACAGTGAGAGCCAATGCAACTGACCTGGTGGAGTTCAATGACTCAGTCAGTCTGACATGTTCAGCCTCTGGCTCCTCGCTGAATTTTCTCTGGTTCAACGGAAGCTCTGCAATCTCCATCAGCAGCCGGGTTCAGCTGAGTGACGGAAACCGCACTCTTACTGTATCCGGCGTCTTGAGGTTTGATGAGGGCCCGCTGTACTGCGTGGTCTCCAACAGCATCAGCAACAACACCAGCCAGCTGATCCTCCTTCGTGTCAGATGTGAGCACAAACATCAGATACGTCAAAAAACTCCATTAGTCACATATTGATAAGTTATCCAAGAGACTTGGAAGGAATTCATTTCTGGTAAAAATACAAGTGTGGGACAGCAATTGTGGTTTATTTTTGTTAACCCTGTATAATAAATGGAGAGACTGCTTTTTAAATAACACTGAGCACGTCTGTCTCTACAGATGGTCCAAGTAACCTCGCACTGACCATAAGCCCTGAGGCGGGAGCTTACAGGTCTGGATCTGACCTCAAATTGTCCTGCTCCTCTCGGTCAAACCCCCCTGCCCTCTATGAGTGGGCCTTTGATGGAAGAAGTCTAAACCAGAAGGGCTCACAGCTCAGGCTGGCAAATGTTCAGCAGAATCAGACTGGGAATTATACCTGCACGGCCTACAATAATGTAACACTCAGGGTCGCCAGTGTGGCAACGCGGGCATCGATCATAGGTAAAAAAAACTAAATACCTCCATACAGATATGTGGTTAGTAACAAAATGTGACTTTAGAAGAAACTCAGTGAGGAATCTTTATATCTACACAGTTGAACCTCTGTTTGTTTGTTTGCTTTTTATACTCTACTCCGCTTTGTTTTTCAAGCCACAAACTTGAAATTTGCCACACAGGCACTGCTAAGCGAGGTTTTTCTGTATTAAAGTTCATTACGAAAACAAAATACAACCACTTTAATAGTAAAACAGTTTGGTGATATGTAATGTGTTTACCTTTCTACACTTTTCTGACCCGGGCCAACTCAGGTCATTTATAAAAGATTCAGCTAGTAAATTGCAGCAGAGGTTGTGGGTAATAGGGAATATAGCCCTTGCATGACTGCTTACTCAGTACCTTTACCCAAAAATCATTTATTCTCCATTAACTGACCACTATGCTATGCTGACCTGTTTTTTCAGACCCTGTATCAAAGGCCACAGTTAACATCACTAAACTTCCAGTACTGAATGGGAATTTCACACTGAACTGCAGTACAACAGGACCAGTTATTTCCATTCAGTGGCTGAAGGATGGTTGGCCCTTGTCATCGAACAACAGGACAACTTTCTCAGTGGACAACAGTTCAGTGACCTTCAGTCTGGTTCAGCTCTCAGACAATGGACGCTACCAGTGTGCGGCCAGCAATGCTGTGAGCAACCAAACCAGCCCTGAATACAAGCTGCTGGTCAACTGTGAGTCCTGACAGATCCTTAACCATGAGCCACATCTCTGTGCAGTTTCGATGTCTCACTGTTGTTGTGTACATGTTGCAGATGGACCAGACCAGCCAGTCATCACTGGACCAGACACGGCAGAGACAGATTCAGTGATCACTTTCAACTGCACGGCCTCCTCTGAGCCTCCAAGCCAGTACAGCTGGTTCTTCAATGGCACACAGGCGGCACAGGGACCTGTCTTTCAAACTGGTAGCCTCACTTTAGCCAGCAGTGGGAAGTACACGTGTGTAGCCTTCAACTCTGTCACTGGGAGGAACGGCTCTGCTGTAAAGGAGCTCAGAGTTGTAGGTGAGCTCTCGGACAGATTATAGCAACAGGAGCTGTTGGTTGTTCTCAGCACAAAATCAGACATTTGTACCTGTCGTCATTTCTATCGAAATCACAGTGAATCTGAGATTTTCTGTTTCTTCTGATCCCATGTTCACAGCTGGAATATCCTTAGTAACAGTGAGGCCAAATCCCCCCATCCCCATTCTGTCCACCAACCTCACACTGACCTGTGACATTAGTGGTTTTGCAACTGCGATCAAATGGCTGAAAGGAGACCAACCCCTTCAACCCAGTGAGCACGTGGTCTTCAAAAACAACAGCAGCGCAGTGTCATTCAGTCCCACCCTCCAGGTTTCTGATGATGGCAACTACCAGTGTATTGCGTCCAACACTTTGAGAAGTAAAACGAGCCCTGTGTTCCCTCTCTTGGTGAACTGTGAGTACATAAGTAGAACATGGACATACAGTAGAAAATGTGGTTTCCCAATGCAGACGTTTGTTTGGAAAATACACGTGGACCTAATTTAGCTTAAATGCTCAATACAACAGAACAGCTGAGACATAACGTAAGAAACAATAGTGAAAATGTGTCTATTCTTTATTTTTGACAGATGGGCCTGAGACGCCCATCATCACAGGGTTGACCTCCGTGAGTGAAGGGTCCACAGTCATACTCGACTGCTACGGCCGCTCCCAGCCTCCCAGCCAGTACTACTGGATCTTCAACAACAGCCCAGACTTCATAGCAGCAACCCCCAAGTACACTATATTCTACGCCCGGGTCACCGATGCAGGTCGGTACACATGTGTGGCCAGGAACGGCCTCCTCAACACGACTTCCTCAGCCAGCATCGTCCTGGAGGTCACATGTGAGTGACACGCAAAACCTGCACATCTCATCCTTCTAAACAGCTCCTCTTCATTGAGCAACATGAAGCTCCACATTAATAAATAACAGAGGTTGGATGGATGAAAATAAAGCAAAGAGGTAGTAGGTTAGCATGTCAGCGTGTCAGCTGTGTCGGAGGTGGAACGAGAGATTCGACCGGTCGTGTCTAATCGCTCCACCCTTGGCTGTTTTCTGCAGCGGCATCTGGTGGGCTGCATCACTTCTCTGAAGGACACCTGAGTCTCGCTCTCCTGCTCTGGGGGGCTCTCATTCTGAAGTGTTTGCACTAAGTAAGTCCAAAATTATGAATAAATGATGCGACAACAACCAGATCTCTGTGACAGATGCTGCTTTTTCATGTGATAACAGAATACAATGCAACACAGTGTAACAATCTAAAAGAACTGCACCTGAAGATGTTGATATTAGTACACAGATAGGGTCTTAATACTTTCATGTGTTCTGCTTCCACCAGATTCTGAGAGGAGAGGAGAACTGAGCTCCTGAATCACCCTTCTCATGTGGGCAGCTGTTACTATAAATCGGCTGTCATCTGTTGTCATTGTTTCAGTTCCCTAAAGTTGTACCAGTCAGTGACTACCAGAGGAGCAAAATCTACAATTTTTAGAAATTTCTCCTTCTATAAATTTAAAATAGCCATGGTCAAGGAAGCCCCAGCATCATCCTTTCTGATAAATTAATAAGAATTACTATAGTTTTAATTATAAGACCAACAGATGGAAAAAGTGAATTGGCAGCACAATTCTTATGGATGATTTTACCGGTAGTAAAGTTCCGGAAAAGACCTTCCAGCCTCATGGGACGGTTTGAATGACCATGTAGCAGTCCCACATGAGAGGAAAAACTGGCTTCTTAAGGGTGGACATAATTCAATGCATAGGGGTGAACATTTTTACAGGCAGTTTCTAAACATGCTTTAAGCCAGCATCTATTCAGCTTTAGCCTGTAATGGTATCGCTATTAAAATATTATTATATCTTTATTTACAGGCACGTGATAAGTTGTGTTTTCTGAGAACAAAAACTATAATGTAGTATGACTATTTAATGCTATATCCAATAACCCTTGCATAAGCTGATTATAAACATGCAATTTTTTTAAATCACTGCAATTCAAATATTAATATAAGGACATTATTATGAATGCAACTGTATACTTGTCTCAGCTTCTTGCCATGTAGTTCTTTAAATGTTCTGTTATTCTCTATTACTGTAAATTAGTAAATTATTTTCTCAGCTTTCTGTACTCTTTATTAATGCTTAAGGTTTTTCTTATGTTTTCTCGCTGTGCAGCATATGACTAAATTTATAGCTCTCAGCTTAAAATATATACATATATCTTTAAAGAACTGCATAGCACATATGTATCAGCTGCACAAGAATCAATAGAAATCTTCATTTGCGGTCCAAACGCCTCTGTAATGCAGTCCCTCTGGGCTAGGATGTGTTGTGAGCCTTCTGTAGATAAAGTGGACATGAGTTGGTCAAAATGGGAACTGCGATAAGGATGTTTTTTGGTTCCCCAGAGAAAGCACTTTTCTCACCATGCAAACCCAGCAAAATTGTTCACTGATCCACTGGTCATCTGTCTGGCGAAGCAGGTACTTTACAGACATTAAACTTTGGGTTTGTTTTATCACCTTGTGAGCGAATGTGGGTTTATCCTCAATGCGGGTCCTATGCTAGAAAAATAAATACAAACTTCATATTCTTGCAATTATTCAGTGTTGTTTCATTTATCTTTTTCCTGCCCACTGTTTGGGTTTCATGTGTGTCACAAGTGTCAGGAACTTAGAAGTTCAAATAAGGTGATGTTTACAGAATACAACAATTAAATTATTATAACCGCATACACAGCGATGCCCTCCTGGAAGAAACAACCGTGTGCATTTTGTTCACAGTTCCAGGAAATGTTTCTTCTTTTGCACATAATTTTTCTGTCCTTATATTTCCCATCAGTATACTGTATGTTTTAGGCATGACTGTGGTGATGAAAAGAGGTTGCGGAGTAATGTGACTCAACCCTAACCTACAGAGGGAATGAGGGGGGTTGGGAGGTTTTAGGGTTTGGGTAGTTAGAGGGATTATAGGGTTGGGGGTTAGGCAGACCAAGTGGGAGGTGTCCTTGTTTAGCAAAGGGCAGTGCAGTTATGGTAAAGTATTACCCTGGGCTTGTGGTAAAACCACACAGGCAGGAGAATAAGCTGACCTGAGGTCCTGATCCCCTGATCCCCTTTCCAGCTCTTATCAGCACCAAATTCCTATTTAAGGTAAAACCATACACAAGTTTTCGGTCTCTACTAATAATAAGTAACCAGGTTTAACCTCATTATTTCTCTAACTGAACCAATATTTTTGGTTTAATTTACTGTTTCTGACTAACTGTAATCCACTAAACCCACTGGTATGATCGCTGTAATAAGTGTGCACCTATAAGATTCTCACTTTTACTTTGTTCAGTTCAGCCATTATGGACCCCCCTTACAGTGTATAAATTCAATATCTAATTTTAAATAGACTTTTATAAAAATGTTCTGGATGCTGACATATAGTATTAAAATGACATTGCAAAAAACACAGAATGCAGCGTTTAAAATTACTTTGTGTAAAAATTGCTAACAGCATAACATTGAAAGTAAGTATAATGCCTTGATTATTTGCGTTACATTGTTTTTTCCTAGTTTAACTACTTTTCTTGCATTTATATGACGCAACCATGTAATGTAACCCCAAGAAATTAAGCATCATGAAAGTTATATTCTGTTTACTTTGTCAAGCTGAATGTGACAAAGTGGCTCCTCCAGATGCTGTATCCACCTGATGGCCCTAAATGGGGACACTGAAATGATTTAGTCTTTTGCACTTGCACCACTTTTTCTTCCTATTGGTGGCTGGGAAACGGGGAGAACAGAGAACAGGGAGACACTTTAGTGAAAATCAATAGCAACACTAAACAAGACACATTTTATCACCTTGTCGCTCATTTAAAATTAAATTTGAATCTGGATGCTGCAGACTACAGCATAATGCTATTTATGCTGCCGGTGAACAAAATTGCCACTAAAAGAATGCAATGTAATGCTATAAAGATCCCTTTAAGATGTGC
This sequence comes from Heterotis niloticus, assembly GCA_018136845.1. Taxonomy (NCBI): domain Eukaryota; kingdom Metazoa; phylum Chordata; class Actinopteri; order Osteoglossiformes; family Osteoglossidae; genus Heterotis; species Heterotis niloticus. The sequence continues at coordinate 3,369,922 of CM030896.1, forward strand.
ATTGTGCATTAAATGGGTTTCTACATAACTATCAGTGTCTAGTCTGTTGGACTTTGTGGCCACAGTGTAAATATTTCAGCTGTTTGTGAGAAGTCCACACAAAAATCCTTTATCACACACACACAACCTCTTTGAAAACAGAAAAAACATGAAAGAGTCCTCACTTTTCTAAAAATAATTCTTCATTTCAGATCCAGCAGAGACCTGCTAAATCTATTATAAAAGTGTAATAGTAATTATTATTATTTTTTCTTTTTTAGCATCCTAAATTGACCATTGAAGCAGGTGAGCATTTCACTGGCAGAATTTACCTTTATTTAAATATTGGCACTTTGTGAAAAAAAGATGAATGGAATAACAGCACAAACTCAGGGCTCAGGGTTTCACGCCAAATACCATTTATGTATTTTTTTGGCCTTTCTCACCTCCCATTCATTTTTATTCTTCCACTGGACATTACAAAATCAAACCCGTGACTGTGAAATAAACAATGAGCTTGAGAACAATGCATTCACACCTGTACTCGTAACAAAACGGGATTTTTTTTTAATGGCCATTTTATTATAGATATGATCAATGATTTTTGAGGTATAGTTTTTTGGTCTTCAGAAGCATCAGACTTTATGTGTGCATTTTTAGGGGCCATTGATCTGCCTGCTTTTAGTGATTGATGTCCTCATTCTTTATATTAAAAATACGGGCTCAGGTGAAGCAAAACGGTTCACACAATGACCGTAGATGTTCCTCTATCCAGAATGTTGCACGCTGCCCTTCCTGAAAACCTCTGAACAACCCAGAGGACGCGCAGGCTCAGTTCTGAACTTGGGATGTAAAAAGCTGGCTGAAGGTGGGTGAAGCTCCGTGCAGCTCCTTCATTCGTCACTTGCAAACAGTAACCGCTTGTCCATGTCAGGGTTGCAGTAGTTTACAGGCAACTAGGTGAGAAATGAACTCAACTGGAAACATGTTTATATGTCATTGCATGGTGGAAGGAAACCTGTGAAAACGTGCAAATTCCACACAGACTGAGACCAAGTCAAGACTGCACCTGAAAAACCCAGGTACTGTGAGGTTCCAGCACCATCTGCTGCACCACCACACTGGCCACATTTTTTTTTTTTCAACAGATCAGAATGGACAAACCTCAGCGCTATGTTCAGCATAACCACCCGTCCAGCTCAGCAGCTATAATCTCTCCCCTCACCATCTCTGCCTATTAAAACCTCTTTATCAAAACAGAACAATAAATAGTAAACAGCCATCATGCACAGTCAAATCAAATGCATTCAAATCCTTTGAAAGAATAAAACCAAAAAATATAAATTCTACATGATGGGTGTTTAAAAACAATAAAATACACCCCAAAGCTCTACATAAAATCAGTTAAGGAAACTCATCTGGAAGCTTCAACAAAAGAGGGACAGCCCCTTGACCTGACCTTACCTTGCATGGATGTTAAAACTCTCAACAACTCTTCCCCTAGAGAACCAAACTCTATATGTAGCAAACAAAACACAAGGCTTACCCATGACAAAACAAAATTAAAACCCCATTAATACATTAAATAAGGGAACATGCGAGTAGGCATCCATGCAAAAAAGTGTTCAACATTTTGTTCCATAAAACATCCACATGCAATAAACTGGACTATGCTACTCTAAGCTTCACCACTGAATAAAAAATATAAATAAAATACAATAATTTAACAGACATCATGCAGTGCAAACATTCTGCAATACATACACTGCCTGGCCAAAAAAAAAAAGTCACGCACACTAATATTTTGTTGAACCACCTTTAGCTTTGACTACGGCATGCATTCTCTGTGGCATCATTTCGATAAGCTTATGCAATGTCACAACATTTATTTCCATCCAGAGTTGCATTTGTTTTTCGTCAAGATCTTGGATCGATGACGGGAGAGTCGGACCGCTGCGTAAAGTCTTCTCCGGCACATCCCAAAGATTCCCAATGGGGTTAAGGTCTGGACTCTGTGGTGGCCAATCCATGTGTGAAAATGATGTCTCCCGGAAGCACTCTTCCACAATTTGAGCCCCATGAATCCTGGCATTGTCATCTTGGAAGACAAAATCCATTGATGGAAAAACCTGGTCATTCAGTACGAGGGGGGACCCAAAAATAACAAGAATTTTTTTCTGGAGGGGCATTAGTTCCGATGTTTGGCACCAGGTGCGTGTACTAGACTGCCCTCTGCATCATTTGGCCAAGCGCATCCTTGGGGAAAGGGCTGTAAAGCTCAGTGTAATTTTTTTCTTGAGCCTCTGTTCTCGTCTTTGTCGATTTTGTGATGGCAGACTTGAAAGAACAACGTATTTGCATCAAGTTGTTTCCCTTTGGGGAAAACAGCAGCAGAAACTGTCACAATGCTTCGAGAGGCTTTCAAAGGAGAAGCTTTGAGCCAGGCAAGGGTTTACGAATGGTTTTCTCGGTTCAGACGTGCTGACATGTCACTTGAAGACCAATCGCGACCTGGGCGTCCTTCGACAAGCAGAACCGACGAAAACATTAAAAAAATTTGCGATGCGATAATGTTTGATCGTCGTCGAACAGTCGACAAGTTGGAAGCATTGACTGGAGTTTCCTGGAGTTCATGTCAACAAATTTTGACAGAAGAACTTCAGATGAAACAAGTCAGTGCGGAGGAAACTACCCGAATTGTTGCGGTCAGGTGAGTGGCTCCCACCCACGCAGCATCGAGTGAGCGGCAGTTTCTCTGGAAAAACGGGATGACAACGCTTTCCTACTCCCCAGACCTTGCACCCTGCGATTTTTCCTTATTTCCAAGAATGAAGAGGGACCTTAAAGGAAGGCGTTGTCAGGATGTAGAGGAGGTCAAGAAGCAAACAACGGAGGCACTGAAGGATATCCCTTTGCAAGAGTTTCAGAAAAGTTTTGAACAATGGAAAAAGCAGTGGGACAAGTGTATTGCGTCTCAGGGAGAGTATTTTGAGGGTGATCAAATTTTGGAAATGTTCGGAGAAATATACGATTTAAAAAAAAAAAATTCTCGTTATATTTGGGTCAGCTCACCTCATTTTTTGGGCACACAACGTTGCTGAACCTAGACCCAACCAACTGAAGCAACCCCACATCATAAAACTAAGTTAAATCCAGGTGGTGACTTTTTTTGGCCGTGTGTGCAGTGTATATTGTTAAAGGGGTTTATCATAAAACAAATAAATAATGCAGTTACAAAAAAACCTCAAACCCTGCACCTATACCAAACAACATAACACACACACACAAAATTCAACACGTGCACACACCAAAAACAAAGGCCACAGTGTCTTCCATGCAGAATTCCATTCAAGATGGAGAAAATGCTGGAAACCTGATGCGGCTGCAGCTGTAAGAGGCTTTTCCACCTCTCCTTTGCTTCAGAGTAGGCCCATTGAGTGACATCCTTCTCCATCCTAAATTTTAGGTTGGCCCACATTTTGTAGTAAAGGCCTTGGGCACTAAACTCTGCCCCTGTTTGGACCAGCCGGCATCTTACACTCCACAGCAAATGCTTGGTAACGCTGATCACCGGCCACATCCAGGCAGTCTTGGCCTTCTGACCACCAGAATCCCAGCCTCTCAGCACTTTGTCATACATCAAAATCACCTGCGAATCGATCCTCCTGCACAGGCATCTTACCAAGAGCTGGACCCCCCCGCCCCTGTCCAACCTCTCCCACCTGCCTGCAGTCCCAAAAAGTTTTCCCTCTCGCCACAGTGAGGCAGTGGATAATGTGGGTGATCGGACAGATGGTGTCTGTACGACGTATCTCTCACTGGCCACTTACCCAGCAGGCAGCGCCAGTTTGTGTCCTGCAGACGATGACCCAGCCCAGATGCGCTTCTTGCCTCATTTTTCACAACAACTGACATTAGAACCATCTGTCCTCCCATTTTTTAACTGCTTATCCTGAGCAGGGTCACAACAGTCCAGAGCTCATCCCCGCTATGAACCTGCCCCAGGATGGGACACCAGATCTTCGCAGGAGACCACACACACTCATTCACACATTATAGGCAACTTAGAGTGAGCAACCTAAAACACATCTTTTGACTGTGGGAGGAAACCCACATAGAGAGAACATGCAAACTCCACCCAGACTGAACTGGATTCGAACCCACACCTAACCAGCCCAGGTGCTGAGTTGCCATGCTACCCTAATAACAGAACAAGTCAAGCAAACACAGTTCAACACCCCTAACTCACACAGCAATAAATCCTGACAAACATATATAAGAAATATGTATATTTTTACATAATTATGTACATTATATATTATAGAAATGTTTATAACACATATATAAAAACACTGGGGGAATGGATTTATGCTCCAGTTTTTCCAACTTGTTTGACCGCATTGTGTCCCTGCTGTAAGTTTACTGCTACACCAGATTAAAAAAGGAAGCTTTACACTGAACATCTTTTGTGAAAGTGTGAATCTTGTGATGCTGCCTTGTGTCCTGAAGGGAGGTGAAGTCATGTTCCTCCAAAAGCAGCCACAACCGCGGGCTTCGGAGCAGGGAGCCGTAAAAGGAGACACGTCCAACCTATGTCTGAGCAACAAGCAGCCTGCATAGTAGTTCCAGAGCGTTCTGTAGTGAGGCCACTGGAGGATGAAGGATTTTTACTTTCTGAGAAAGTTATTACATGTCATCTCTCAAAAGTTATGTTTGTATTCCATTACAAATACTGCTGACAAAATTTGTGATTTTTCTGTAATTTAGCTATGTCTTCAGGGCTCTGGACTAAAACAACACTGTACTTAACAAGCAGTTTGATGGAGGGATGGATGGATGGATGGATGGATGCCACAACACCCACTGACAAAGTTACATATTCCTAAGATACAGCAGTAGCACAGGATAATGATCTGCCGAGCGAGACGGCCGTGCCTGCTATTTCCTCCACTTTGTAAACCTGTGCTTTGCATCTTCCTGCTCTTCTTGCACAGAGGGCACTGGTACAGGCACAATGGTGCTGAAAGATGGAGGTCAGGCTACAGAGAAAAGGAAGATGCGACCAGTGAAAGGGTGGAGCTTGGATGGAATTTAGACAAGCAACCATTTCCACAAAGGCCATCTTCTTCGCATGAAGACTGAGAGCATTATGATCAGGTCAGACCATTTGCATGCAAATGAAGGTCATTTTGATTCATTAACTTTTATTTTCTTATGCTGGGGTTATGTATTGTTCTAGAAATCCCGTTCCATACTGTATTTAATCAAACAGGTTTTCTCAGTCTTGATTTAAAATAATCTTTGTTTTTGGTGGAAACTCTTTCCAAAGCTGCGCATTCTTGAGCTACATATGTATGTTTTTAGGCTAACATCTTTCATGCTGTAGGAAGGCTCTAAAAAGTGGTGATCGCAGTTCATTTAAATTCACATATTTTATTTTCCAGTTTGTTCTGACTTGCAAACATTTACAGCCAATTTTTTTCCTTGAGAAATTTCTCTTGGCTGACACTTATTATTTTTGGCTAGGCAGAATTCCGTGCTCATCAAGTTTCTCCTAATTCAGAATGGTTATGCCCGATCAAACCACCATCATGTCTTGGAAAAACTGATGGCAAGATGAAGTAAACATTTGAGGTTTGAACTAACAACTGTATCTTCCCTCTGTAAGGGCAATGTTCCCCAAGATGACACGGAGACCACATGGTCTCTGGCTGGTGACCAAAGACAATGCCGTACAGCAGACTGGTGGTCACCTACGCTCCATGAGGACCGAAGCCCTAATATTTTCAAAATTATTAAACCAGATTAATATCTAAATCGGCAAGTGAAGTTTGTACACCTCAAGGAAAAAGGTTAATCGACCCTTCTGATGTGTGCAGAAATCCACGAGAACGCATTGAGTAGAATACAGCACCGTCTACTTTCTGTTCTCTGAAGGAAAGCGTTAATGAAATAAAATTAAATAATATTCAGCCTCACTGTTGGTACATGTGTCCACTCCACAACACGAGAGTCCTCATCATAACCACTGCATGCACTGTGGATTGGGAAATACTCACAAGGAAATTATTTCTTTTATCCAGATGATAAGCAATTAAATTCACACTCCCGTGTCAGGATTAGGTGTTTTTAATAGGCCTTTATACCCCATCACATAACATTCATAGCAGCCTTCACATCTCGGTTCTTAGGCCTATCTCACATTTTCCAGTCTGTCTGCTGAATATGAATACATAGGTTTATAATTTTAGATAACCTAACTTGACAGGATTCCAGCATTAGGGGAGAGAAGTCCCATGGACACTGTAACGGTGACCCCGGAGCACATTGGTCACATCCCTCACTCACCTTAGAAAGCCTACTAAATACTGCTGACCCTTCTATCCTACCCATGAACCCTACGCCACAAGCATCATTAATATTAGGGCACTAAAATACTAAAGGTCACGTTGTGCCACCTGAGAGCTGCAGGAACGAAGAAACGGGACACACAAGTTGATCACTAACAAAAGCAAAATAACTACGGCGAGAAAAGCCCCACTGCTAAAGAGTAGTAACACAACTCTACAAAATAAATGAAGCAACTCGTGAACCAAGTCTGCTGTTGGTCTCTAATTTTTCATGTTGGTCCAAAATGTTATTTATCTGCCACTAAATCTTTTTGCCTTTGGTAGACTTTAAACATATAGCTTCACACCTTCAGTGTCAGGGAAAAAAAATGCAAAACTGCATAATTACTACAAGTGCCAAAGTGATAAATAATAAAGATGAGAAAAAAAATAAGTGCACTGTTACTGGATTCTGTTAGCACTGAGAGCTCTGGGCAGACTCTCCTCCAAGTCAGTATAAAGCAGACAAAAGCTCACAAAGGTTCGTCCCTCACTTCCATCATCTGTCAGCCAGCAGCTCCTCAGTTCTCATTTGGCTTCTCCAGTAGGCGCAGGATGGCCTCATGCAGGGGCTTGCACACCTTCTGGTAGGCCTGAGGGGTGAGGTGCAAGTAGTCGTACATGTCCTGATGGGCTATTCTGCCATCCGGCTGCACAAAGCCGGTGTCCACCGAGAGGTAGGAGGTCTGGGATAAGGAAATTACTCTTTCCTGGAGCAACTCATTGACCCGAGTGTTCCTGTCACGAAGGGGGTTGGGGTTCTCTCCCCTGGGAAGCAAGCCCTGCAGGACAGAGTGCAGAGGGCTTGACTTTAATAAGAAAAATAAAATCTGTACATAATGTAGAAAAAGAAAGTGCTGTGAACTTAAAGATGACACCTCTGCAGAAGATAACTTTGTAAGGCATGAAAAACAAACTGCGTGACATGTCAGAGATACTAACCAGTATAACAGTATGAGCGTGGGGCAGCTTGTTGCTGATGAGCTTTGCGATGGCCAGGATGCCTTCACAGATTTGCTCTGGAGTGTTACCGTGGTTATTTGTACCTACCCACAGTACCACCACCTGGGAGACAAGCCAGCAAAGGTAAGCTGAAGTGACAACTGCTCACATACGGTCACCCATCTTAGTTTTGGGACACCGGGGTAAATGATGGCCCGATTTTAGGTACTGTAGACAAGTACAGTACTGAAGGCAAAGAGCACATACACTCAATGACCATGAACATCTGTCTGTACCTTTGGGCTGATGTGGTCCAGCTCCCCATTGCTGAGTCTCCACAGAACATGCTGCGTAGCATCACCACCAATCCCAAAATTCAGTGCATGGAGGGGGGAAAAGAGATTTCGCCACACCTATCAACATATCATCAGACAAAGATCAGTTAGAAAAAGGACCTTCCCACAGCACAAATGGAAAACCGAGTCCACAGACGGACTCACAACCACCGCCAAGTTTCACCTCAAACTGGTGCAGGAGCTGAACTAAGGAGTCGCCAACAAACAGGACATCAGGCTCCTTGTCCTTACTGTTCGCCACAAAGCGGTTGTGCTACAAACAGGGGAAAAAGAAAAAAAAAATCAGCAACAAAAGAAAAGGCTATGGGTTTATATCTTGTAATTGCATAATACAATTTAAGCAACATATGCATGTGGGTGCAAGTTTGAGTAGAGATCCAGGTGTCAGTTACAGAACAGAAACACAGGTACAGGCAAAACATAAGTCAGCCTAATTCTGCACCACACAGCAAACATGGAAATAACCAAAAACAAGACCGCAGCTGCCAGTAAACTGAGGTAATAGCAACACACAGTCAGTTGGTGAAAGGAAATATGTAACACACACAAGCACAAATTTAGAGCACGACTATCAAGTGTCTGGCCTGGAGCAGCTAGGAGCTGCCGATTACTAAATTATGGCAAAACTGCAAAACAAAAGAAAATTCACTGACATTCTACTCATGTTCCGATCAGTTTCATCACGCTGCAGGGGGCTACACGTACCAAAGACATCCAGCGTCCATCTCCCTGGGTGTCGGAGCAGGCAGTCGGTGTGGCAGCTGGGTTAAGCCCTCCGGAACTCATTGCTGTATCTGAAATCAAACTGATTTATTAAACAAAAAAAATATTAAACTGACATCTTGATGCGTGCAGTCCCGCGCTGTCTTTACCCTTCCGTAGGTTTATGTCCGCAATACGGTTCCGTCATCTATTAGATTCGATGTCCCCTGCAGCATAAAACATTGCCCTGTGGTTGTTTTTTTTAAACTGAATTTCCATTTTATGAGTCTTCTGCACCAAACTGATGCACAGGTGAATTTCCTGCCAGGGACTAATAAAGCTCTGACCTATCCTACTGGTCATTTGGGTTATGTGGCGGAAGGAAGCGGCCGTACATCTCACGGGGGTCCAGGCCAGGCGGTGAGGACCTGGAAGATGGGCCGATCCCCACCAAACCCAGATCACAGCCGCTTCATTGCACCACTTTCGCACTCATTTAGGCTCACGCTTCGGATGGCCCTAAAAAGGAATCCTTTCTGTAGAGGAAAGTTGCAGGACTCCAGCTTTGAGGAACAGGGTGGGCCACTCGTCACTCAAGAAGAACTCAAAACGAAAGGAAACCCTGGAGCAAATCTAACGGGCACAAAAATACGTTAAATCACCCATTAATGTTTCGGTCCGTAAGAAACTCATTCAGATTTTGACCCGCACGACCCCCCGTGCTTTTAGCGGCCAAAACATCCACGGCGCAGCACCCACACAACAATAGATACAGTCAATGGATGCGCTGCAGCACAATCAGGTCGCCCGGAATCAAAATATCACCCATTATTCTGTCAAAATCGTACAGCTGTAAAGTTATTTCATTTTACCGGAGGGAAAAAAAAACATTTCAATGCCACACAGTTACCTCCACAAGCAGCGCTCACAACTCAGCACCTCTGAACAGCCCGTCGGTGCAGACCATCCACAGACGGGGCTCTTGTCATACTAACGCTATGGTCACACAACTGTACCCCAGCACCGCAGATGCTGGCCACGCAAAAATTGAACATACTGCGTATAAAATACATAAACGCTTTTCGTTTTGCTATTTCAAGTTAAGCGCTCCCATACAAAGCACGTTTAAACTAAATGAGCACCCCTCTTTTCTGCTATCATGGGCTCTTCCAGGAGCTTGGTTGAGTTGAAAAGGAAGTATAATAATTAAGCCCAAAAGGGTGTGGATGCGTTCGGTGTTTTAGTTTTTCTTTTGTGGTTCTTAAATAATATACATATGCGTTGTGAAAAGTGTTTTGATACACAGTTCATTTTGTCCGTTTTGCCATCTGCATTTTTTTTTTTACCACAAATCTGCTGTGTAATAGCGCTTCGAGCAGTCACGTGACTGCCATCACTCTGGAAGGAGGGGGAACGGCTTGGCATTCATTTCTGGCCATACAGCTGTCGTACAGTTTGGCCTTAGGTTTGTCCATGTTGGTACTGAAGGCATTTTATTATCGAAGTCGGGCTTTTTCCCGCTGCAGAACACTTAAGCAGGTAGTGCCATCCACTGATGGGAGGTGAAGGCTGCTCTCGCAGTGCATCTCTGTCCGGTAGAGTTCCAGACGAAAACACGTTCGTTTCAGTCCACACGAAGCCCCAAATTTAAAGTTAAAACAAAATGGTGGCGTACTTTACTTTACAAGGTGTTCAAGTTGCATTACCGGCGTGGCTGCTTCGTGACGTCGGGCGCCACCAACGGTCGTGGCGCCGGCGTAGCGGCGGAATTACAATTTAACCTTTAATCGAAATAACGCCGCTTAGATCGAGCATTTCTTTTCGAAAATTGTGACAAAGTGGCCATGGCACCAATATTCAGTGTATTGATTCAGCTGACCAGTGCTTTTATGCACTACTTCCCTCTAAATCCAATATAAGTCATCCACAGTCTGCCTGTGTTTGTTGGACTGTAAACACTGTAACTTAGATGTTGTTAAGTTCCTCAGAAGAAGACTGACTTTAGATGTGTTATATACTTTCACAATATGATAAACGCATACAGGGCAGTACTGCAAATGATGTCATTGCTGTGTGCCCTTTGGAAGAAAGTATTGTACATGTTATAAAAGTTAGAAGCGATGGCCACTGTAAGCAGTTCTCAGTAGAGCCCTGTTAGATGCCCTGATATCTCTGTTAGGACCCAACTCGAAATAACAGTTTAATATGCAGTGTTTTTTATTTCCATATCTAGGTCTCAGTTCACGATGTGATAAACCTGTGACGCGGCATTGGCAGGAAGGCAGAATGCTCTGAAGATCTTTAACAAACATTTTGACATGCAAGCCGAAGCCGGTGATTCATTCTTCTTCGGGCATTCGTCAACCCAGACGATCCGAGACGCAGGAGATCCCAACCGTGACAGAAAGGCTGACGAGAGGATGAAGGTGAAACGTCTTAAGACCCGAAAGGAAAGGAACGTGAATACACGTTTACGGGTTCGGGAAGACGAGCCGTGCGGCCGGCATCACGGCAGGAGAGAAGGAAGGCGCCCAGAATGCAGGAGCCTTGTGCAACACCTGTACAGAAACACTTTATCTGTCCACACTTCCTCGGGCCTGGAACCCTGCATCATAACGGATGGCCGCCTTATTGGGCATCAAGGTCTTTTTAACCATGAAGTGAAATCCATTGATGTTGAACGGCTCATAGACCAGTGTACGATAACACCTGGGCACATGGTAGCTGGTAAAAGCAACAATCCCGTCTCTTCTCGTCACCGCTTGTGTCCTGTTCCCGGGCCCAGTGCTCGTATGGCTTCAACTTCGGTTAAGCAGACCGAAGGACGGAAACAAAGACGAGAGGGACAGAATCACTCAAAAACACAGTTGGCTAAAGCCTGCAGGTCTCAGTCTGGTGACGCCGTGGGCCGCATTTTCGAAAATGCAGCAGTGGAAGCCAGTTTGGGAAATGATGATAAAGCAGGTGGCTGTCTCCCTCCTGGAGATCCCAAAAGCCAGGGACTAAGTATCATACCAGGGGAAAAGGACGTCGATCCCGAAATTCTGCCAACACAGTTATTTACTTACAAACACCCTCAGCTGTCTACATCAGACAGTTACAACGGTGAGGTTAGAAATGGATGCAAATTAGGATCTCAGGCTGTGGAACTCGGTCACAATTCTCTGCAGTCATCTCCTGCAGGGAAAGAAAGGGAACGGGGCCTTGACAAAAAGAACAAAAGTGCGGTAACCTGGACTCCCCGGCGTACAACACAACCCCGGAGTCCCGTGGCTAAGTTCAAACAGCTGATGGAGGCCCGCCTACATTTCCCCGAGTCTGACTCACAGAAGAGATTTCTCGGCTCCAATTCCATGGATGAGAGACCCACGGAGCAGTCTGGAGACTTTGTTTCTGCCAGCCTGGATGCAGTGGCCCTGCGCTTGTGCTGGTCACTGGAGATGCCACTGCTGCACAGACGGGACCTGCTCTCGGAGAACAGGGAGGCACTACTGCGTGTGCTGCAGGAGAGCCACGGTGCGCAACTCCGAGAAAATCTCTTTGGTTTGCGGCAGGGACTGTGCTGCGGTGCTGGAGAGGCAGAAAAAGCTTGCAGTCCTTACAAGAGGTTCAGAGATGATGTCTACCTGGGTAAGTGATAGTGTGTTTGTTCACCCTGCAAACGTCATGTATTCCTTAACCGGGTCTCTGTGACTGTGCAGTAGGATTTCCTACTCTTTTCTCCAGGGCCTTAAAGTTACAGTCAACAATAACTGGCATGTGAGATGCTCATGAAGAATTACAAGTTGACCTTATAGGTTGTTTAGTTCAGATTTGCTGCACGTTGACTCCTTATTTGATTTTCAGCTACACCTATCACAGCCAGTAGCCATCCAGAGTCTAGTGGTATTCTGACCCTTTCCCATGGATCCCCTGACCCACTCAGAGAACGGTTGTGGTCATGCTCAGCAATACCAAAGACCCCAATGAGGCAGAGAAGGCAGCCCCACCTGCCCATGCCAGACCTCCAAAAGAGGCAGAAAACTGAGTTTGTGCCCCAGTTGTCCTTGCAAGAGTTCCAGAGCAGGAGAATAAAGGAAGCCTGGCCCTCCGTACACTTTGCAGAGTTTCACAAGAAGCAGAAAAGACGAGAGTACCCTCAGCAAGCGAAAGCCTGCATCTTTACAGAAGCATCACTGCCCAATGACACAGTAAGTGTGCAGCCATGAATTAGTCGGTTTCGGGCTTTTGCAAATTACAAAGCACTCCTGTGTTACTTTTTTATTTTACGTCTCGGTGACGCAGCCATAGAGTAGCAATTTCACATCTATGTTGTTGATACTGAAATGTGCTGTTTTTTTTTTGTTTTTTTTTGTCCCCACAGTGGAACTCAAACTGCAGCCCTTTTGTAAAGCCCACTGAGAATGATCCAGACAAGCCGTTGGGGACCGATTCCCCAGAGTTTTTAATGGATTTCCAGCCCACGTTTCCTTTATCACCCATACCGTATGTCTGCGGACCACACACTGGGACTGAGCTGCGTTTGGATGCAAAGTCGAAAAGGGGAGCAGTGAAAGCAGCTGCTGCAGAGGAGAATGTGTGGCACTGGCGCGAGGCCTGCCGCATGAGCGCGACAGAAACCGGGCAGGAAATGAGTAACGGGTCAGGAGATGCTGAGCGCTGGCCACCATGCTCATCCATGAGTGAGTGGAGCTGTTTGAAGGAAAGCTATTGTCCTCCTTTGCGCCATTCGCACTCCGCTGTCCATCGCCACTCACACTGTATCCCGGAAATAAGTGCATCAGTCCAGAGATTAAATAGGTCCGACACCCATTATTACCCCCCATCTGACTGGCTCACAAAGGGGTCTCCTTCCCAACCCTCCCATCATCACAGTCCTGATCACTGGTTCTTTCCCCGAATGAGACTCTACTGAGTTGCTAAACAGAATCATATGTAAGTGCAACTTAATGTGACTGGAGGCCTTTCAGGACAGTTTTGTCAATATACTTACAACAAAAGTTCTGGTGCAAAAGTAACCAATGATAACTTTCACCAAAATAGTTCTGATTTCACTAGTTTTGCTCACCATTTTATTCATCTGCTTTATGAAGACATTGTAGTATTGCAGAACAGACTGTGGTTCACTAATGTTTATTTGCAAAAGAAATGTGTTCACTGAAACCCAACAATAAAGCAAAAATAAATATAAACCACATTGTAAATGTAATTTTATAGCCGCGGTCTTCTTCCTTGCACCAAATTGCACAATTATTGAGCAGCAACTTGTAGTTCTGTATAATAGAGCAGAATAGGTTCATTTTTAAAATCTTTCCTATGTCAGTGAAATATTTTCAGAAATATGAGTGGTCATTGGTCTTTTTAAAGCTATATTGCTCTTCTTACTCAAATGTCAGTTTCTGTTACTAGTTTAGCATATCATTTACTCTGTTATTCCTGATAACGTACAGTTTTATTTACTGTTATTTGCTATGAGAAAATCCGAATGTCAACTGAAGCTGATCGGTGTTTTCTGAAAAGGGAAACCCGCCCCCCCAAAAAATCACAACACTCCAATGCAGAGCCATACAATAAGATTTTAGGTAAGTGACCGTTTTGGTGAAATCGGCTGAAGATGTAACGTTAATCCAGCATGTGGCCACACTACAGCAGACACCTACCGTCATGCGGTTTGCTTCTTTTGTAAAGAATAAAATTATTTAATATTATTATTATCTGCTTGTCTACTTCGTATTTAGTACAGAAAGCTTCCATAATTAAAATTTAAAGCAGAAATAAAATGAAGCTGAATTCCAAGTTATTTCACTTCATAAAAGTAAATTCATTGTGCATAATTTTGTTTATCATACTGATGGGTGTTTGCTCATTCAGATGTAAAGTGTGGAAAGCTGTACTGTTTAGTACGTTTCCAAATACATTTACCCATTTTAGAATGGACATTCCAACGTAAACGTTAACGTGCTTAAAAGGAAATTGTCACTTTCACACCGAATCCCTTTAAAGTCGAGCTGCTGCAGCAGCAACACGTGTTTCCTTAGAGAAGCATCCGACTTTTTCTCCACGTGTCCGTGATTCCTGATGATGCGTGAGCTGCTCTTTCGGGCCCTGTTTTTTCAGGGCATTAAATAGTACGAATGGTCGTTTGTCACCTGCTCGTTGGCAAAGTTCCTCTCTGCGTCTCCCTCCGTGGTCTCATCTCCCCCATGGGGACAGGAGATACTGCTTCCCAGTGCTCTTCTGAGCTGGTTCCAGAAAAGCTCCTGTGCCTGGCTGGGGTTGGAGCAGTCGGGGCCTGGCCACTGCAGGTAGGTCTTATTCAGCATGACTTTCCTCATACGATGGTAGGCGGATAGTTGGCTGTCTGAAATGGGCTCCAGAAAAACCAGCAGCAGGACATCCCTGAGCTCGTGGAAGAGGCGGTAGCTGGCCAGCTGAATCTCCAAAGAGCACCATTCGCTGCGGAGGTAGCGCTGACTCACCACGCATAGCGTCTTGCGACTCCCGTACACAGCATTTACAATGTTGTCCACGATGTATCGCCCCGGTTCAAAATCGCGATGGTGGAGGCACAGCCGAAGTGACGCCTCTTTCCCTTCCAGATTTGGCACTAACTGCTCCAGAACCCACTGCTCATCAGCAGAGTTGTAGGAAATGAAGGCGTCGTATTTGCACTGTTCTTCCTCATCACGAAGTCGCCGCCAACGTTCGCCAAACCAGGACCGAAACACATAGTAACTGTACTTAAGGTTCCAGTACAGCTTCACGTATAGCAGGGGGAGAAGAGAAAGCATGAAAATCATGGTGCTCGTAGAAGCAAAGAGGTAAAGTTCTAGATCCAAGTAACACACTTTCAGGTCAAAGTTGTAGAACTTCGATCCTGGGAGGTCTGGACAGGTTAGGTTATACAAGTAAACTATCTGGACATTGTTGTTCATCTTGGTCCAGTTCTGTAGCCAACTGTTGGGGCAAGAGCAGCTGAGGGGACACAGGCGAAGGTCAAGGTAGCGCAAATTAGTTAGATTTTTCAGAAGTGCCTGATCCACAGTCTTTATGGCATTATGGGTGAGCTGTAAGACCTGCAGCTCAGTGAGGTTACCAAAAACATCTGCCGAGAGAGATTCGATGCCCATGTTCTCAGCGCTGAGTCTTTGTAGCTTACGGAGGTTTTTGAAAGTGCCCGGACGGAGCTGCGTCATTCCTTTCCCGGAGTTGTCAAGGGTTAAAAACTCCAAACTGGTTAAATCATCAAAAGCGTCCGTTTGGAATCTAAAAATCTGGTTATTGGTGAAGTACAGCGACTTCAGGGAGCCCAGGCCCCGGAAAAAACCATGGGGCAACAAGGTCATCCCAAATGGCATCTGACCACCCAGTTTGAGGTCTTGCAGTTTGGTCAGCTGCACAAACGGGGATCTGGTCTGGTTTGACAGGTAGCGGATGAGGTTCTGCTGCAGGTCCAGCACTTGCAGAGTGGTTTGTAGCTTCTCAAAGTCGGCTTTGCTAATTTGCTTTAAGTGGTTGCGGTCCAAGTAAAGATTAGTTAGGTTTCTAAGTCCCAAAAATGCCAAAGCCTTCAGCTGTGAAATCTTGTTCCCCCCTAAATCCAAAATACGCAGATTATGCAAGTGATAGAATGTCATATTGAAAATGACGGAGATGCGATTATTACGTAAATTCAGAATTTGCAGACTGTGCAAATCTTCAAAGCTTTCCTTGTAAAGATCTGTCAGAAGGTTGTTGTCAAGACGGAGTGTGGTCAGACGATTCAGCCCTTTCAAAGCTTTCCGATGCATGTAGGCAATGTTATTTATGTTCAGCTTGAGGGTCCGCAGCTGAAGAGTTTGTCTGAATGCAAAAAACTTTACAGCGAGTATGCGGTTGTATCGGTAGCTTAATGTGGTCAGTTTAGGAAAGGAGAAGTTGAATTTATGGCAAGAAATCAGGCCAGCCAGAACGTTGTGCTCAACGATTATGCCTGTTAAGTAATTTTGCCCTTTCAGGAAGGAGAGGCAGTCTATGTTCTTCAGCCGATTGTGTGACAGATCCACAGAGCCTGTGATGAGGGGACATTCGGACAACATTACGTACTCCAGGTTACGAATCCCGTTGCTCTGAAGGACAAGTCTGCGTAGCCATTTTTGCTTGCTCTTTAAAAGCTTGCACAGTTTCTCCAGCTTAAATTTGTTTGACAAGTTCATGCCTGAAAAGTCCACGTGGCCAGGCGTGACATTTGTTGAGTTTAAGAGATCAAAAGGTGAGACTTTTGTATCACGCAAGTGCAGATATTCAATGTTCTCCATGTTTAGTCCTTGCAAAGCTTCTGACCGGAGTTCTGAGTTGTACGAAAGGTCCAGCAGCTTGACAGAACGCAATAAGTCAGGCTCACAGGCCAGATTGACAAGCTGGTTACGACAGAGATACAACATGCTGAGAGACTGAGGGAAGCTGAAGAAATGCTGAAGAGACCAAAGGTTGTTTTTACAGAGATCTAATTTCGTCAACTTGTTCAGCGTCACTACAGATTCAGCAATTTGAGAGAAGTTGTCCAGGCTGTTTTCCCGCAGGATTAAAGCGTTCAGGTTTGAAATCCCCGAAAAAGTATCGGGGGAGAGCATTTCCAGAAGGTTCCTGCTCAGGATGAGCTCTGTGAGATTCAGGAGCCCACTGAATGCTGAGGAATGGAGGTGGTAGATTTTATTCGTGGACAGATTCAATATTTCCAGCTGTGCTAAATTGTAAAAAGCGTAAGCACTCACATTTTCTAAGTTATTACAGTCTATTCTAAGGATCTTCAGTTGATGGAGGTGAGAGAAGGACCTCGGTGGAAGGACGTGAAGGTAGTTGTGCGAGAGGTTGAGAGCCGTAGTCAAGAAAGGCAAATCCTCGACCAGTGCAGAGATGTTGTTTTGCTTACGGTGGATGCAGTTGAAGACGTTGCGTTGCGTCGGATTCTCAATGCAGTTCCGGAAGGTGTAGCCAACTGTGAGGAGGACGAATTGACAGAAAACCCCAGCCAAAGCCAGCGCTCTGCATTTGGACCCAGCCATGGTGTTCAGCAGTATGACAGGAAACAGAGTAAAATAACAGACGTTTCTAGTCTGCGGGGCTTTTTTTGATCGCAGGTGTGCAGTTATAAGCAAATGGCTTTAATTATAATAGAAGGTGAGAGAGCAGGACGGTTTGCATTGATCCCCAGAGGTCTGTAAGGACAGTTGCTCTGCAATGAATAAAAAGGAATAAAAAACTTCAAACGACGTTCACAAATTTCCCTGTTCCTCCTGCTTGAACTGAACTGCCATTTTTTATTTTTTTTTTTTTTAGAAATATCCATAAATATTTTTTTCACTTCACTTTTTGATCATCACACCCCAGCCACAGTGCTTGCGCAGGTAGCATTAGTCAAATTCAGCTTAGTCGCACTTAAAACTCAAACTTCACTCCATCGATATACAGTACAATGTTTTTAATTATGCGTAACAATAGCTTAGGCAAAACTTTCTGGATTGCTGGATAAGTTAGCGAAAATATTTTTGTCCCAACTGTGACAAGAAATGGGATCAGCACATACATATGAGGTAAAAACATAGCAACGATAAGTTCTTTGATTTTCTGCACAAGCAAGACAAGGAAACACGTGTTGTATTTAAATTGCTTTGTATTACTGTATTGTCTTTAATACATGGGTGGATGAACTTTTAAAAAAGCAAATTATAAAAAGCGGTGTCACCTTACCTTTCTCACCCATACTCTATGTTGCCTTTACATGAAGAAAAGATGTGCACTGCCCCTGCAATATCACAGTCCTTTTTTTTTTCTTTTTTTTTTTTTTGCTTAAAAGCTACTTTGAACAAAGACGTTTCTCCCGCTTTCTCAAGAAACGAAAGAGGAATGAGGCAGCAAAGAAAAAAACATACCCAAACGCACGGCACGGCTTTGAGGAACAAAGAGAAAGGTTATCTAACACCAGGAATTACCACATTTCTAAACTTCAACAACTGAAATTCCTCCAACTATAACACCTTCAGGAATTTGGTTACCGTTTTCGAGTCGCAGGTAAAAGCAGAATGAGCTTCGTTTTAATTGTTTGTCAAATTTAGAGAATTAAGTTTACAGTGTCATCTACATTTGGGCCTGGGTGAGCAACGGTGCTGCAACTCACGCACAGTAAATTGTTCTTAAGCTTTATTTTTTGAAAATATTCTCCAACACAACCACGGACCCAATTATACTGTGCAAGGAGAAATGAGATGAAAAGCTTAAAGGAGGTCAATTATTCTTTATTTTAATTTGAATTATCGCATTAGTATACCATCGGGATTGTCCTTATGCCCAAACTTTGCCTGGTTCAGCTCTGGTTGCCTAGTTATAGTACAACTTATCACAACATACAGTATTAACCAGCCTTATCGATGTCACCTCTTTACATTCATTGGGGTTTAACTGCTTTAAACATGGTAAATATTTATAAATAAGACTTATAAAAGTACTGGCCTAACTGACCATTACAGCTTGAGCACCGCAGCTGCTCTTTGCATTGAATTACCTACAGTGACATAGAAGATGTTGTTCTACAGAATAATAACCAATAAATTAGTGGCTGTCGCACACAAATGAGTTAAAAAATAACACTGCGTTGCTGCAATGATGGGGCACAGTAACTTACATTAATATCAGAGTACAATGACAGAGCCTAGGGTGACACTGGGTCTGCGGTCCCCTCTGTATCAGCCTCTCATCTTCTGCTCTCTGGCCATCTGGCAGAGCCCGCAAAGCGGGAGGCATGACATGACCAGCCAGTCGTCACAGACGGAACCCTGGGGGGGGCACACGGACGTCATATTTAGCACCGATTCCACAGTCACGGAAAAGTCATAAACCTCAACATGTGTGAATCCAATCGTGTTTAGCAATCTGACAAAAAAGTAGAACTAGTACCAGCCAGTCAACTAGTTATTCAGACATGGGAAGTTAGAAGCACTATTAGTGGCAACAAGGAAGCAGACTGGTTTTTTGGCTCACGCAAGACTTGGGTGGTTTGCTTGAAAATGGCAGATGTTTTGGCATTGGGGGAAGTTGTCTTTGCATGCACGTGAGTATCGCACAGACAGCAAATATACTTTTGTTTTAGTGTAATGTCATTACATTTCTATGCAAACAGCAATGTTTAATTTAGAACTGCACTATGTCTGTAAATGTTTAGCTAATGTGCAAAATTGTACGTATGTGTCGATGTTCTTTGTTCCCTAATCTTATTTTAAACAGATTACGGCTTTGAGTTTGTGTTTTCTATCTACTTTCCATCGGACACACTGGATGGTAAAGGTTATTTGCTGTTAGAATTGTCCTCTTATATTTACAGTTGTACTTTTCTGCAGCTGCTCTTCAGCAAGGAATTCTGGATCCTGTGATGACTCACCGAGATGTTGTACTTGGCCCGGACGCTGGTCCTCAGAGCAATGTAGGCTCCAGGAAGGAATGCCAGGCAGCAGGTCTCTCCATGGTCCTGGGCCACCTTGCAGCCCAAGATGCAGGGAATGAAGGTCCCACACAGACCTGAATGGTGCACAAGAAAAGGCCTTTAACCACCAGCAGTTGTCTTCAGCATCCATGTGAATATGTTTATATTATTTTTATGAGCCACAGAATGATGCGGTTAAATGTTAAGCTGCTCTCACAATGGTCCTCTTTTTTCTTTTTGCAAAACAAAGACCTTGACAAGCAATCTAATTCCTGGTGTAAATGCAGAAGTCATTGGGACTGCTTAACTCCCTCTTTGTTGTTACTTGCTGAACTGTGGTTTTCTGACTGTTACATTCCCATTTTAGGTGTTTCCCCCTTGCAGTTTTTTGACCTTTACATCCTTCACTGCTACCAGCAGAGGAACTCACAAATCCCGCAGTCGTCACAGCAGTCACACAAGTTGGAGCTCCAATCCATGGACCGACTGGTCACGGTGAAGCTGCTGATGGTCATCTCGGGTTGTGTGGTTATCACCTCAGCTTGGTACTGCATGGCTGAAGGACGAAGCAGGATACACAGGCAGTCATATGAGCAGGACAATCGAGTGAACGCGATGCTCGCAAGGAAACAAGTTCTCCCGCGTCTTCCCTACCATTAGTAAGATAGCAGCTGAATAAGAATGCACTGTGTCTTTCACACGAGAATATTAGCGCTCAGCTTCAAAGAGCTCAGGGAAATCTCAGCTGCAAGCTTTATGCATTAAAGAACCAGGACTACATACAGACGTGGCCAAATGTGTTTGTATCCTTCCAACACTGATGCGCCTTTCCAAAAATCTAGCTGCTTAAGGTGTAGTTTGAATCGAACATCACATTCAGGAAGCATTTCCTCACCGTGCTGCCAGGTTAAAAACTCATCTGAGGTGTGGTGTGCCGTTTCAATTCTGCATGTTACCAAGCGACCACAAAGTGATCACGGCAGGCAGAGGAACAGGCACGGTCGCTACATACAGGGTGGACCTACCTGTGCTGGTCAAACTGCTAAAAATCCTTAAGATGTTCCGCTATCAACCAAGAACACAGAGAAACCCGAGTGCAAGGGAATACAAAATAGGCCCAGAACTTTTATACCTGCGCTGACGTCCCTAGAAGTCACCACCCCACCCACTCTGTGCTGAATAGTAGGCACCAAGTGACCCTGGTGTCAGTGTTTGACTTAAGGGTGTGTGATTTCAGTTCTTTCTAAAAGCTTGATGCAGGCCTACTAAACTGTTATCTCTAAAATAGTGTTTGAACACAACCCACAAATGCTTTTGAGATGGAGAAGAATAAACACAAAGACAACATTAATAAAAGGAGTGTTTGTGTGTCCTGCGCTGTGTACAAAAGGCGTACAGTCCGAGTCAGTTTCAGCAGAACCCCTTTCAAAAGTTAGTGTCATGAAGGCAGAGCAGTGCACTTACCCTGGTGCACTCAAACTTTCTATATGGTCAATGCAATTCAAACACTGAAAGAAATACTGAGACATCAAACTTCTTCTGTCCTAGAATAAATACACCATCAAACAGAGGATAATCAGCCCGAGTCTCTAACAGAGAAATATGAAACGGTTCCATTAAAGCGCTATTTTGGAGTGAAACATTACTACTGATGCTAAACACAACGTGGCATACTTGTCCTTCTCTGCTCTACACCCTAACCTTCTTGTTCTGTGTACACAAGTGGTGTTTTTATAGTCAGAGTTTTTATTTTATGACTCATTTCTTCTCGAATGCTGATTAAGTCTGGGTAGGTCTGTACTAAGTACAACCACATCAATGGCAAAAGAGTTCACACGTAATGGGCTATCACTTTTTACCTTTTCACTGCTACACCTCAGCTAGCGTATCCTAAAATTTATATCGACTACACTGCATATGTGTGTGTTGTCATGCTCCATTCCCGCTCCAAAAACTCGCACCACAGTTGTCGTGTCACTGCCTCGCTAACTGTTCCCGGATTAGGAAACCAGCTCTGCAACCTCTGACCAGAACGCCAGTGTTAGTATTAGCGATGAAAAACTATTTAAAAGGCCAAGTTAGGTACCATTTGTCTGTTTACAGTAAGCTAGTTATAGTCCTCAAGCCAATGTCGACGCTCAAAGTGAACCGTCGTACAGCCAAAAATAACCATCAGAAAGAGCATAGATTGACTGGGTAACGCAAGTCCAGAGAATGTGACTAAGGTACTACCTTTCTTTTTACTCTGAGCATCTCAGCAGGTCGGCCTTTTTATTTGTTAGCCATGAGGATAGTTTTCAGGTGTCTCAGGTGGAGCAGTTAGGCCAGAGCTTTCCCATAATGCATTGTAGCTGCGTATGAGTTATCTGTTTTTAACTGTTGTGGGCTATCAAAAAGGAATTGCTTCCCCCCTCACTGACTGATGTTAACCATTAGTCCTGGTGCCAAAAAAAGATGTGCCACAGGCCTTAAATGTTTTAGGAATTGTGCTTGGCCCGCTCTAACCTTTGGCGTTTGCATCTTTGTGCTGCCGTTATAACTCTTGCCATTTTCAAATTATTTCTTTCAAGCGTGGCACTCCTCCAGATGTATGCTTTTTCCTCTTTACAGGCATTTCAACATCTGTGAATAACATTGCTGCCTTCTACTGGCCAGAGTAACTTTTACGAAAGGCTGCCCTCCCGTGGAAGTGATGGTTGCTTTCAGAAGTTCTGCTTCTTCAAAGAAGCTTAATGCACCTGTGCAGATGGTGGTCCGAAGCTTTAACATGGAAAGAAAAACTGGCATTTAGAGTTAAGCAGCCTGAAACAGGACTGCTATTGTCACCGTAAATAACAGAAAAAAGAGATAAGGTTAAATAAAATAAAATAAAAGTTAGGTGATGAAACACTTCATCGGTGGCCGTGATGTTCCACATTTATTATTAAGTATTCTAGAGACTTTTATTATCATTATTATTGTTATTATTATCCTTTAGGGTGCTGTTGAAGATCTGTAAAGTAAAAAAAATATTTTTAAACAATAAAATACAACAATTTAAATTAAACACAGAACACACACACTTTTGCAGTTGTTCATTTTGAGCTGAGATTCATCTCTCTGCCAGTCTGGCATCTGTTGCATTAGGTTATTCTACACTGATATACAGTCACAAAAACTGGCTTTTCTACCAAAGTTAATTGGAATGGGAACTACTGGGCATCGTTCTGAAGGTTTTGGGTTAAGTAGCTCACAAAACAAGCACGTTAATGTGTTTAAAATTCCTTATGGTTTTGCACCCAGCTGGTTTTCATAGTGCAGGCTAAGATATATGTGGGTCGTTTCACCCCTCCCACCATCAGAACAACTTAGATTTCGTGACCATTATTTATTAATACGCATGTATGCTTGTGTTTCCCTCTAGAACTACAGAAATGCAAGCCTAATTTTTCATTTTAAATGTTTATGAATTTGTTTCGTGTTACTAAATGTACTCAAAGTCATTATCCGTCTGTAGTTATGAGTTTAATATTAATTTTTTTTATGTTTTCTTGTGTAATTTTTTTATTATCTGCTTTGTACATCTTCACAGTTCCACTTCGAGTGTGAAACCAGCTGCGGTTTATGCAGATGTGTGTGTGCGCGCTGCTCTTTTCTTAAATAGTTGCACCCTATTTCACATTGTAGTAAATTGTGGGCAATACATAGTAAATCATTTGCATGGGTAAGCTGTCGTGCAAAACAGACACAAATAAAAGCATCAAGCACCCATGAATGTGTCAGCGAATAAAGCTCCACAGCCCCACCGTATGAGAATAAATTTCCCAGTGGTCAACAGTAAATGCTACTGAGATCTCCATTATCCAGAAGGAGATAAAGCACCACATCTTGATTTACGTTGCTGGAATCCTGTGAGGTGTGTACACTGTAATGCAGTACAGTACGGCACAGCAGGGTACTAGGTTTCATATTCGCCTCTGCTTGATTTATTACTACACTTGGGTTTGATGGCAAAAAATACAGAATGCTGACAGTGTACAGTTTTATTTCTTAGAAATAGTCTGAATTTTAAACCAGTCTGAAAACGTATGGAGGGAAGGATAAATAAAATCCTTAATCTGCATATCTATTTTTGCTGCATCTCAGCGACAATTCACCTTCTTGAATGAAACAAACAGCACCAAAGTGCTTCACAAGAAAGCGTTTGCATCTGTACTTTGACAAAAAGCTGCCCAAGTTATTACATTTTTTTGTTTCTCGACTTAATAGCTTCGCTGTTTGTTGCGTTTGCTTCATTTTGGTTTAATAGCCCAGTTTCTAATACATTCACTTTTGCAAACGTTTGATGCAAGCAGTTAAAAATAGAAAATGTATACTTAATCCTGAGGCATGTGTGCTTCTTTCTATTTTATTAAGAATTAAGGCACTGTTGTTATTATTACAGTCTGTTAAACAAAACCGCTTTGTCACTTGGATGTCGCACAGCAGGAAGCTGACTTGTGTGCTTGAGCTTTATTTATTACTCCAACATTGGTGTTAAAATTATTTTAAAAGGTTAGTTCCTGCTTTGTTTTTTGTTCTCCACACATCGAGCTGCATATCCTGGCGAAATGCGCAGTCCAGATTTCGGGTTCACATTGGATGTGAAACCCAGTCAGGACAGCAGACTGAACGAAAAATACGTAGATCCCTACAAACTGATCATAACTGATAACCCGCTTGCACTATTTTAATGTCACACTGTTTTCGCATTCTGTGCTTTGCTTCCATCTGCGGTGGCAAACAGCAGATGGATTGGGTGACCTAGTAAAAAAAATGTAATTTCCTTTTTACACAACACAGCTTCGCGGATTGATGTTCCCGATCCAATGAGTCACAGCACAGCAGTGCGTTGAAGGACTGCTTTCTGCAGTCACACCATAGTATCTTCTGTAAGTAATCGGTTTCATGAGAAGAAGGGGTTTAACTTATCTGCTTATATGAATGCAAATGCTTTTGTTTGACACTGAATTTTTCTGCTAGCCAACACCAGCGTGAGTCAAAGCAAACTGTACCTCAAACTCAGCCACTGAGCTCTCACCTCTCAGCAGTTTCACTTCCTGAGAACTCTGCTGCAAAGACCCTGTTCCTAGGAAATCCAACGAAGTCCAGCCTTTTCCCCCCACAATAAGGCCGACAACCCTTAATTCTTACTTTGAAACGGGCAAACCAATGTTTTCACACTAAGCGCGGTCTTAAATGACGCCTCCAGAGCTCAGGCAGCCGCAGAGCCTACAACAAAGGTCTCATTTCACGTACAACCTTTTGGAAACATCACAGGATCCTAGAACGTGCAAAGCAGAACAAAAAGTCATTAGAGTGACACTATTGTCTCAGCTTTTCATGTGCTGAGAGAATCAGTGCTTATTGATACCCATGGCTGCACTGAGCCAGGATTCACTTCCTGCTTGATTTGATAACTTCCCCATTGCTACGCTCCCCTCTGCTTGCCTGTCTTAACTCTCTGCAAAGAAGCAGACCTGCGAAAGGACGCCTGCATAAAAGGAGCCAAATTCTGTATCTGCGTTTGACAAGTGCTGGATAATCTTGGATCCTGATGGAGGAAATAACGCCGACCACGTATTACTATGAAGTGAGTGGTTTGCTGGCTTGTACATTATCAGGTGCCCGCTCATGAATCGCCGCAAGAAAGGAGGGCAGTTGACAGAGAACGAAAGAAAGGGTCCATCTCCAAAAAGCACAAACGATCAAAAGTGTGCAGCTGCGCAATTGTCTGTGGCGATGCAGCCGTTTCTTTTTCTCACTTAATTTCTTTGTTGTGCAGTGAAAAAAACTTCTGAATGTGGAACAATTGTGAATAATAGTGTTGGGAGGTGCAGGGTCACCGAATATCTGAGCTTAAGACGACGGGCTTGTAAATTAACCACCTTGAGCTGTTTAGTGGTTTATTCGGTTGCTACGATTTATGCTCGCGTTTGGCCTGATCGAATACAGAATTATATTCTTATGTCCAGTACACAAAAGGCACAATCTGGATGGAAACTCGTGTGAATCACCTTGAAAAACGTGTCTTCAAGGGCACAGTGGATCCTGTCTGTCACTAAGCCTGCTTTTGAGTTTACAGAAGTTGCAATATAATTCAGGGGGGATAAACACAGGATTCGGGTGGTTTTGCACACCGAACGAAGCCTGACCCCCAACAGAACTGTGCTGCTGAGTGCATGGCTTTCACACGGTCACTGGAGCACAATGATCTGCTGGCACGTATTAAATCATAGTACGCTTAAGTCCACATAACCATACATGCAGTGTTTTTTGTGCAATGTTATCTGGAATGCACTGCATGTTAAGTCAGTTTCGTGTATGCCCGATTAAAATATGTGCTTAACTGCTTTGGTGTGATGACTACATTTTTCAGATGATTCATTACTTTAACTTGCAGTAGTTCATGGTTTCTGTGCCCTTGTGTGCGTGAATGCCACGAACAATCCATTGCGGTTTTTACACGTACTTCTTTGCTTTCAGGAATACCCTGAGTGGAACACCAGCGAATCCTACACCCCCTGTGACATTAAAAGCACCTTCAATTTTGCTTCAAGCTTCTCTCCGGTGGTTTTCAGCATCGTGTTTGTCCTAGCGGTGGTGGGAAACGTGCTGGTGGTATGTGTGGTACGGCGCTACCGCAATTCCCGCGACGGGCCCTGCGCCTTCTCCCTCACAGATACATTCCTGCTGCACCTGGCTGTGGCCGACCTTCTGCTGGCTCTGACGCTGCCCTTCTACGCCGTTCAGTGGACGAAGGGCTGGGTGTTTGGCAACGTGGGCTGCAAGATTGTGGGCGCCATCTTCTCCCTCAACCTCTACGGTGGAATCCTGCTGCTGGCCTGCATCAGCTTTGATCGCTACCTGGCCATCGTCCACGCCGTTAGCACAGGCTGGCATCGCCGCAGCTGCCACGCCCATCTGGCTTGCGCTGTGGTGTGGAGCGCTTGCCTCGGGTTATCCTGCGTGGACATCGAGTACCAAGAAGCCATACAGCTGCCACACTTGCAGTTTCAAGTATGCCACCTTGTGTTCCCTCAGGACACATCTCTGCAGTGGCAAGTGACGCTGCAGCTGATCAAGCTGTGCCTGGGCTTTGGGCTCCCCCTGTTGGTGATGCTTTACTGCTACATCCGCATCTTCCGCTCCCTGTGCCACGCAAGTCGCCGGCAGAAGCGAAAGTCACTGCACCTTATCGTCTCCCTGGTGTCTGTCTTCCTGCTCTGCTGGGCCCCCTACAACAGCTTCCAGCTAGTTGACAGCCTGATGAAGCTCAAGGTTCTGCATGGAAGCTGCGAGCTTAATAAAGTCCTGGATATCGGGACCATGATGTCAGAGAGCCTGGGACTGGCGCACTGTGCCCTCAACCCTCTGCTCTACGGCTTTGTGGGAGTGAAGTTCCG
Source organism: Heterotis niloticus (assembly GCA_018136845.1). Lineage (NCBI taxonomy): Eukaryota > Metazoa > Chordata > Actinopteri > Osteoglossiformes > Osteoglossidae > Heterotis > Heterotis niloticus. Next base: position 3,397,169 of record CM030896.1, read on the forward strand.
CAAGGAGCTGCTGAGAATGTGGAAGGGAACCCTGGCTTCCATAGGGTACCTGGGCCTCGAGGGATGGGGACAGAGTCACCTGAGACGCCGGGGAACCACGTCTGTCAGCACCGACAGCGAGAACACATCCTACTTCTCAGTCATGATGTAAAATCAGAACCGAAGGAGAAGGAGTGCTTGATGGAAGTGAGGGGGGAAAAAAACGAGGGGGGTTTAAAAAAAAAAAAAAAAGGACTTGGTTATAAGAATGAGGAAGAAAGGTTGTGGGAGGAGGAACTGAAATGAAAAAAGGAGAAGGAGGACAAGAAGCCAAAAATATTACTGGAAACACAAATAGATGAATTTTCAGAATCAACAAAGGCTCCTTTTTGGGAGGCAAAGAAAAAGTTGAGGATGGATTCTGTTCAAAAATTCAGTCATCACTGACACTTTGTTTTTCCATAAAAGTCTACGTGAAACAAGAAATCCTCAGGTGATAGTAGCTGTCAGGGTTTTGAAGCTGGATGAGCAACCAGGAAATCTCAGGATCGTTTAGATGTCGACTTCAAATTGTTTTTTGTAGCACGACACATATTTTTGATTTTTGTTTTTGTCAGTTCAGCTGTCTTGTCCTTTGGTACCTTGTATAAAAGACAGCGTCGTGTGAGCTGGTTCACAATGTAGCAAATAGCATCAGCAGCCAGAATAATAGAAACAGGACTGCAGAGTTGTGGTTCAGGGCACACAGACACAGAACTGCTTCTGTCCCCTCACAGTATCCCAGGACAGTTTTTATCCTGCATGCAAAACACAGTGGAACTGTAACACGCAGCAAGTTTCACATCTCCGATCTGTGGGAAAACAAAGTGTTCCAGTGGAGACCTGGACAAGCTTTGAGACCAACAGTCAGCACTTCTTGCAAGGCCAGCATCCTGTTTGTCTTCTGAAAACTGAGTTGCTGCCATTGTTCTAATAACTCGTCTTTCTTTTATCTGATTTAATGCAACCCACAAGAGGATGCAGAACAACAGGGTGGGCATGAAGGTGACTGTCCAAAACGACAAACAGACGACACTGGTCAGCTGAGTGAGCCAAAAGGCTGAGTCCCTCCATAATCCTGGTTCGATCAGACAACCGCAGGGGCAAGAAATATGATTTTTTTAATCATTTTCACCTATACTGTTGCTAAGCTGCCTGGTCAACTATATTATGATGTAAAGGGCGAAAAGAAAAGGTTTTCCACTCGCTGAGTTTGTAATAAACTGATAGTGAAGATGTTGCTAGTTCAGATATCAGGCATGTAAAACAGTAACAGCTACATTACCAGTAAGAGCAACCAATAAAGAAACACACTGTATGTAATAGTTGAGTTTAACAAATTGATTCCTGACTATGAAATCACTTTACCCTGTGGCTCAGTAATGACAGAGTTTCTGCTCCTCTCATTCAGGATACACGCTCTTTGATGTGTAAGTGTTTGTTTGTGCATGTATACAGGATGTCTGTTCCCAACACAAGCTGACATTTGACTTCCTCCACAACCTGCTACGATAACACATCCTGCACTACAACTTGCAGCTAAGAAACATGGGTAAACACAGTACCGAGTGCTGCAGGTTCAGAGTAGTGTTCTCATTTGCCTTAAACTTTTCTTCTGTGAAAACTAAATAAAAATGTTTTGTTTTACACAATGTTTGCTTTTTTAGTATGTGACATACCAACTGTTCTTTTTTTAACAAGCTTAACATTTTACCAAAGCAAAAATGCTAATTTTCAAGTCTCGGGAAAACATACAAACAAGTCATTTCCAGAGGCCTATTCTGGTAGAACATGACCAAACCTTTTAATGGTTATGAATGCAACTATGAGACTTCAGCTCCACAAAAGCAGAGCAGTGAAGGATGGGGGGTGGGGGACTACAGATCATATTTTGGGCCAATTCAACCATACATGGACACTGAACAATAATAAGGTTCATGTTACACACACAGTGCCAAATACCAGGAGCTTGGTTTATAAAGGGGATCCTAACGCCCATCTAACCCGTCCTAACCCCCACCCCACCCCCGCACGCCTACAAATCCGCTACACAATGGCTACCTTATTAAAACTAGCGCCAACTAACTATAACGCCAACCACGGCGTGGCGCAGCAATGGCACGGCATTTCATCTGGGTTATCAAGTGGGCACCTTCCTTCGTCGGCATTTCGTCGAGTTAGGCCCACGACACCACCAGAAGGCTCAACCGTGGCTCAGGCGTCCCGGAGCTGTTCCCCTCCATTACCACGCGCACCACTGCGCCACCCCGCCGCTTCTCACATTACCAACCCTTTGCCTCAGCGTCCTCACCCTCACCACTCTTTCTACCCGCCGTCTCAAAGGAAGAAGCCCCTCGCCACCTACTTTACTTTATCACGCTTCTCAACAACTATACCGCCTGCTAACAGCTAACCGCCATCACACCTATGCGCTAACAACTATACGCTAATACACTAGCCGCCATGACACCTACGTGCTAATGCTTCGCCGGCACCCACCTGCTTACTGCTTCACCGCCCCACTACCACCCGCACTGGTCCTCTTACTCCAAACCCAGAGACTTCCTTGCTCCGCAGCCTGTGACAATTCCTTCACCACCCGTTGCAACTTCCGCCCCCGAATACTGAGTTCATGAAACAAAGACAAAGTGGATCGGGCTATAAACCGACAGCATCCACTTTCAATTGGCTTCACCTTCGTGTTCCAGCCCCGCCCCTCTACTTCCGCCGCTAACTCGCTATATCTAAGCTTCTTCCTCTCTTGAGCGTCATCCACCGATCCTTCCCACGGAACCGTGAGTTCTATAAAATACACCACCCGTTGGCTTGCTGACCACAGCACCATATCTGGTCTCAAGCTTGTACTAACTATTTCCTGGGGCACCACTAGTCTTCCTCCCAGGTCAACCTGCATCTCCCAGTCTCTAGCCCCCCGTACTACACCTAACTCCTTCCTACCTCTGCATCTACTCCCCCCCCTTCCCTAAAAAACTGTACCACTGTACTTTCAACCTCCTGCCCTGAGCATACCTGCCTCCTCCAATCTTCAATGGCTGCAGCCAGGCACCTTAGCACCTGGTTATGTCTCCATGTAAACCTACCCAATGCCAAACTAACCTTACAACCCACTAAAATGTGTTTCAGCGTCCCAACCTCCGAGCACAGAGTACAAGCGGAGTCCTCACCCCCCCACTGCTTCAGGTTCTGAGGTGATGGCAGCACATCGTAAACCGCTCCTAGTAGGAACCTTATTTGATATGCATCCATTTTCCACAGTTCCCTCCAGCTCAGCCTCCTCCTCTCCACCCCATCCCAATTTACCCACTGTCCCTGCTTCCCCTGTGAGACTGCCCTGACACACCTCTTTCTTTCTTCCTGCCGACGCACCTGCTCTAACACCAACCTCCTTCTCTCTATCGGGTCTGCCCTACTCCACATAGGGTCTCCTATCCGATAACCGAGACCTTCCCGTCCCTGCTGTACCTTCCCGACCATTTCCAGCTGCCTCAAGTCTGCTTTCGCTTCCTTTACCGCCTGTCTCGCATCTCATTTCCTACCTGTTGCTACCCTAGGAACCAAGCCTCTTACAACCTCATCCCTACTACCTGACAGCTGCAATTCTAACTGCACCTTCGCACACTTATATTCCTCTGTTAAGCTTGAGAGCGGCAGCTGTAGGACTCCTTGCCCATACAGAGCCACATCGCTTAGACACCGAGGAACCCCCAGCCACTTTCTAATATAGGAGCTAATTAGCCTCTCCAGCTTCTCCACCTTTGTGACTGATACCTCATACATAGTTAGTGGCCACATCACCCTTGGGAATAGGCCAAACTGTAAGCACCAGAGCTTCAGTTTACCCGGCAGCCCTGAGTTCTCTATTCTCTGTAACCCATCTACTACACTTTCCTTAAGCTGCTCCACCTGATCCACATCAGTCAACTCCCTAGTGTACCACCTCCCTAAACTCTTTACCGGCTTCTCTAATACTGATGGGATCTCCTCATCATCCACCAGAAAACTAACTTTCTCTATCTTCCCTTTAACTAGTGAGATGCTCCGGGACTTTGTTGCTTTAATCCTCAAACCAGCCCACTTCAGGTTCTCGTCCAGCTTTCCTAACAGCCGCCTTGCACAGGCCACTGTTGTGATCATCAGCGTCATGTCATCCATATATGCCCTTATTGGGGGAAGACGAAGCCCATCTGGCCGTTTTTCTCCACCCACCACCCAACCGGATGCCCTAATTACTAACTCCAACGCCATAGTGAATGCTAGCGGGGAAATGGTGCAGCCTGCCCATTTCCAGCCTCTGCCAGGCTGTTGTGTAACCTGCCGTGGTAAAACACATCCTAATGTCCCGAAAGTACTCCTTCACCAAGCCAGCTATCTGGCTTGGGACTCTAAAAAAGTCAAATGCACCCCAGATAAGACTGTGTGGCACAGAGCCAAAGGCATTTGCTAGATATAAAAACACCACATGCAAGTCCCTTTTCTCCCGCTTGGCTTCCTGAATCTGATGCCATATCACACTAGTGTGTTCTAAGCATATAACATATAATATATAACATTACGTATATGCAAAAAAATGTGCGGATGTTCTGTGTATAATGATTGCACATTTATATGAAAGATGGTGTGTGTTTCATTTTGGACAAAATGCCCAAATTTCATATGATGAAGTCATTGCTATGATACAGAAGAAAACATAAACTGGCTAACCTATAAACAAACTAACTAACCCTAATGCTAAACTAATATGTTAACCCTAAACTAATGAACTACCCTTAAAAAATAAAGTGCACAAAGGTGAGGTTAGAGTTGCAGCTGTCAGGTAGTAAGAATGCAGTTATCAAGAGGCTGGTACCCAGGGTAGTGAGAGGAAAGAAGTGGGATGCAAGGCAAGCAGTGCAAGAGGCTAAAGCAGGCTTGAGGCAGTTAGAGGTTGTTGGTATGGTCCAACAAGGAAGAAGGGGACTAGGATTTCAGATAGGAGACCCCATGTGAAGTAAAGCAAGCCCTGTAGAGAGGACGAAATTGGTTATGGAGCAGGTGTATCATCAGAAGGAAGCACGGAGGTGTATATTGGGTCAGTCTCACAAGGGAAGCAGGGACAGTGGGTGAATTCGGAGGGAGCCGAGAAGAGGAGGTTGAGTTGGAGGGATCTGTTTAGTATGAATGCAAATCGGATAGGGTTTCTCCTAGGAGCTATTTATAATGTGCTATCATCACAGCAGAACCTTAAGCAGTGGATTAGTGAGGACCCAGCCTGTCCTCTTTGCTTGGAGGTAGGGACAATAAAGCATATATTAGCAGGTTGTAAGGTTAGCTTGTTGCGGGGTAGGTATACATGGAGGCACAATCAGGTGTTGAGATGCCTGGCTGCGGCCACTGAGAGGCAGAGGGTGGGAGGGGTTAGTTGATGATGCTCACGAAAGGAAGAAGCTCAGGTATAGTAAGCTGGCGGCAGAAGTAGAGGGGCGGGTTTGGAGCGCTAGAGTGAGGCCGGTAGAAGTGGGGTGTTGCAGCTTCATAGCCCGGTCGACAATAACGCTATTTCGTGAACTCAGAATCCAAGGACAGAGCTTGCAGGAGGTGAAGGAGGTGACGCAGGCTGCTGAGCAGGGAAGTCTTTGGATATGGACGAAAAGGACCAGTGCAGATGGAAGTTGGGCAGCGAAGCCTTGAATTGGTAGGTATTAGGCAAAGCGGTAGCAATTAGCAGTAAGTAGACGGCGACATCTGTGTGGTGTTTGTTTAATGTGAGACGTGGTTTAGACAGCGGTAAACAATGTAGGAAAGGAGTTTCTTCCACACGAATAACGAGTGGTAGAATGGGCGGTGAGCGTATTCTTAGAGGGAGCACTAAGCCGAATAGCATGTATTGCATTGTGTTGCTGGGTAGCGCAGTGGTGCGCGCGGTGGTGGAGGGGAGCAGTTCTGGGACAGGTGAGCTGCAGTTGAGCCTTCGGAGGTGTCATGGGCTTAACTCAACAAAACACCGACAAAGGAACGTGCCCACTTGACAACCCCAATGAGATACTGCACCATCACTTCGCTATACCATGCATAGATTTGTAGTTCACTATCATTGGTATTAGGGAGGTACAAGCCATTGCATAGTAGCTAGATAGGCTTGCTGATGGTTGACTGTGGGGTTGCCGTGGCGGTTGAGGGTTAGGGTAAGGTAAAGCAGGGCTTTGGGTGAAGGTTAGGTAGGTAGTGGGATCCCCTTTATAGTGCAAGTTTTTTTCTTTAGCGTTATGTGTTTGATCTGAATCTACACATTTACTGAATAAATTATTATCCCTACATACAACAAACTGCATTTTAAAATAGTATTTAATCTAATCCACAAGTGATCCAAACCTAATTATCTTTGCTTCATAAAATAATCAAAACGCATATGAAATTTAGTAATTCATAAAAAAGTGGATTATTTTTTGCTGAATACTGTATTTCATAGTACTGTAGTTTGTTCTTTTTTTTGGGGGGGGGAGGCACTGCCCTTCCTGCCAAGTATGTAGCCCAACATCACCACCTACTGCTCAAAACTGCTCTACAAATACAACCGTACTCGTTCAGCTGACGCCTTACTCCATCCGTTATTATAAACCTGTATTCTGGGAAGGGTTCTATCCAAGAATCATTGTAGGCTAAGCTCTAAACCTAAACCCTAGATGGGAGACCAGTACATTTATTGTTGAGCAACCAAATAAACTGAAATACAGTCTTTGGATTGTAAGGGTGGTGGCTCAATATTTCAGATAAAATTAGAGCTACAGTAATAAAACCTGAAGTAAATCATGGCCTGGGAGTGAGAGAGGCCTAGAGAAGGGGGGTAGCCAAATACCAAATCTTCAAGACATTCAGGCATGAGAGGAGGAAGACAATCACAACATATATGGTGGCATCTCTGCACAAAACCCAGCATTGTGGAGACCCCAACATCTGCATCTGTGCTCAGGTGCAGAGCAGAACACCTTCATCATTATGGTGGCAGAAGGTGACTCCTTCAGCAGGAAAGGGGCAGCAGCTGCCACCACTATGCCCAGCAACAGAATAATTCTGTAGGAAACTGAGGATGCTCATGTAATATTGAAAGATGTAAATACAGTAAAACAACTTGACCAGGCCCCCTTCTGAGAGGAACGGTCAAGCGGTTAATAAACTCACATGTGATGGTGTAGATTCGGCACTTGTATTTTACCGAGGGATGTACTGGCTGGCCAAGTAGACACAGAAACCGACAGTTTAGAACATAAATGTCGAGAAAATTTGCTGTTTTTTGTAGAAGGGGGACTGCAAAAAATGTCTGCTGCTTTCAAAATTCAAAATTATTTGTCGCCCAGAGAACAGCTGATGGTGCACTGTGGCAGTTACTGGCAGTGTTGCAAGTTTGTCAGCAGAACTTCCCATAGCGCGGTTTTACCATGATTCGCTTTCTGTTTTGCCTTCCATGTACCATGCACATTACTTGGATAACAAACTGATAGAGACCACTGTGCCTCAGAAAAGGAAGTCACTTATTTTGCTTCCTCTCTTTGAGGAGTCTCTATACGTCAAAATCCAAGTTAACTTTGCCTATATTTCATTTTACTTTCCATTCCCTTGTTCTGCTAACTGTACCAATGGGTTGCTAAGGCCATCATGTTCATACTGAACACAGCTGGACTGGACTTCAGTTTAGAGCTATAAAAATAATAAACAAAGTGGTAAGTTGAGAATTTGTTATACATTTTCCATCTTATTTTACTTTCTGCCTTTGTGTCTTTTTATATGACGATGTTACCATGTCTCTAACTTTTTAACTTCTTGTTTCTACATGAGGCTGCAAATCTGTTTCACAGGTAATAGAGTTGTAAAAAAACAGCTTCACGTGGTATGAAAACAGAGGTCGTAAACCAAACACCATAACTCCTGTGACTAAATAAAGCTTAATCGTAACATTTATCTCATTTTATCTAATTGTATCATATGTCTGCATTTCTTTTGTGTGGTCAAAAAACAAAAATGAATGATTTTGACACTGAAAATTTTTCTGTTCTCCACTGAAACTACTTATATTTATTGTGTCTCCATGAGTTCAATCACAGCAGGTTTACTAGAAATTAAACCATACAGTTAAACTGCTAACATGGCTAATGGTCGAGAACAGTAAAATATTTCATTTGAATCAAAGCACGTTCAACATTTGATTTTTTTTACATGAAGCTTTCTCAGTTTAATCTGCTGTATTGTGGGGTTTTTTTTTTTTATAGTAACGGTACTTTTGTTTAAGTACTGCACCATCTTTGGCTACTGTGCCCTGCTCTGACTTCCGCTATAGACAACATCCAGTTACTCTGCAGGAACGTTGCTTGATCCTTTTCCATTTTAAGACACGTAAGAAACAAGATGTGGTTTGTGGAAACAGACTTTCGCTCTGGGTTTTCATCTTGCATTTCACCTTCAACAGAACCACTACTTCAAAATCACCAATTTACATTTAATGTAATATTTTCACATATATGGCATTGATAGACAGTACTTGGGATAATTTATTTATGACTGCGGACACCAGCATTCACGTCACTATCACTGGAAATTGCGGTATAAATAACTGCCGTTAGCAACATGAATCCTAATACTTAACCGCATCAGCTGTGGACAAAAATACAACTGACTGGTTTTCTCTTCATATGAGTGTAATCCAAACAACACAGTAACGCAAGTATAGTAGCAGCAGCATCGACCAAACACCAATAAAGTCCTTTAAATTAAATAAATTGATTCCCTTACCTGTAGGCAATGTACACGTTCACACCAGAAGACCTGCGCGACCTTTTTGAAAATGATTCCTATGACTATGACGAGAACACGTCCACCAGTGACACCTGCTGCAACGGCAATTTGTGCATCACCAAACTGATCGAAGAATTCGAAGCCACGTTTATACCGGTTCTGTACTCCCTCACCCTTATTGTGGGCCTGCTGGGAAATGGACTGGTGCTAGCACTTCTGTGTCAGCTACGCCGGACCTGGAGTGTGACCGATACCTTCATCCTGCACCTGTCAATAGCCGACATCCTGCTGCTGTTGACTTTGCCCTTCTGGGCTGCAGAGGCTGCCCAGGGCTGGACCTTTGGCACCCCACTCTGCAAGCTGATGGGAGCCATTTTCAAGGTAGGGGTAGCTCTTCTCAACCTAGTTTTGGTGCTGAGATGGACTTGACCTCCTCCTAGATGAATGTTCTACACACAGGATGTGCTTCAATCAACTCTGTTGAATTAGAGTCATTAAAGAGCCAGTGAAAGGCAGAGTCATTAGGATAGTAAAAATGTCCATGCTTTTCCTATTTACTTAACTGAGAATGAAAATGTCCTCATGTTTCCTGTCGGCTAGAAATTATGTCTTCATGTTACTGTACTACTGACTAGAAATTACATTATGGACACATTCAAGTGAAGAACATCAAGGAAGATGACAGGAAAAGCATATTTTTCCTTTATTTAGGAAAGTCTAGAATTTACAGTACTGTACCATAGTAATGTTTTCTTTAGGCATGTGACATTTCAACTTAGAGAAAGCCATTGTTTCATGGATAACCAAATTATCATGCATTGTTTAAATACATTAAAAGTAATACAATACATACATAGTACTAACACTAACAGTAAAAACAACAATATACTACTTGAAATGACAACTTTTTTGTCTTTTAAGACTAAATTTTGATTGTGGATGGGGTGTATACAGATGTCAGCTTCACAACTTTGAAAGCCAAAAGTGTTCAGGCTAGTTAATCAACAGTTTACTTTGTTTATTTCCAGAAATTTCTAAACTCTTTCTTCTGATTTAGCTGCTCCATGGTACTATGACTTCAGTCTCACTTTGTCTCATATTTAATGTCTCTCAAAATCTAAATCTGTGTTCTCAGATCAACTTCTACTGTGGGATCTTCCTGCTGACTTGCATCAGTCTAGACCAATACTTCTCCATTGTACACGCTGTTCAGATGTACTCACGTGCCAAGACCTGGCAGGTACAGGGTACTTGCATCTGTGTGTGGATAATTTGCCTCCTGCTCTCCATCCCTGACTGGATCTTCCTGGAACAGCTGGAGGATGAGCGAATAAACACAGTGAAGTGCACATACAACTACTTAGGCTATCAAACCAACGTGAAAGACTGGCGACAGGCTTCCCGCTGGCTCTACCACATTGTGGGATTCATCCTCCCCTCTGTCATCATGATCTTCTGCTATTCCCGCATCCTGGTTCAGCTGTTCCACAGTTCACAGGGTTTTACGAAGCAAAGGGCTATGCGGGTCATCCTGGTGCTGGTGCTGGCCTTCTTCATCTGCTGGACACCGTACAACTTGGCCCTTATCATGGACACACTTCATGCCAACAAAACCTTGAAGGAAACATGTCAAAGCATCATGATACTAGCAGTGTCCCTGTCAGCCACTGCCACTCTGGGCTACTTACACTGCTGTCTGAACCCCATTTTGTACACCTTTGTGAGGGCCGAGTTCCGACGTCACCTGCTGTTAATGTTAAACCTTAAGTAGCCTCTCATTCACCATGTTGAGTGTTTGTCAGCATCTGGAGATTTTGAGCTTTTTTTTTTATGCCTCATAATCAAATGCAAAAAAAAAAATGTCAAACTTGACCGTGGATTTATTTTAACCAAAAAATAAGTTAAGTAAAACTTTTGCATGTAGGCAGAGTAAATAAAAATACATTGCAAATACACACTGGCCACAAGCCTGGAACGAAGGCAGAACGTTAACTGAATAATTATTTAAAGATGCAAAAATGTTCCTCTTTTTTGTCTTACAACGGTAAAGAAAAAACTGGAGATGATATCAGTGGAATGACTCGTATTGTGCTCCTGCCCCTTTTGAGTGTTTTGTTAACATCTGGACATAGATTCCTTTCCACGGTTTACTTTTTGTCGTAGGTCACATTGGCAAAAAGCATTTGACACATGAACAATGACATGAAGATGTAAATAAAGGCCCCTGCTCCCTCACAGTACCTCAGCAGCTGGGCATAGATTCAAATCCTCCTCATTCCGTGTGGTGTTTAGGTTATTTCCATCAAGTATTCAGGGTGCATCCAGCATCCAGTAGTTCTGGGACAGGACCTCTGTCACCCTCACATGGAGAAGCGGTTAACAGAAGTGAGATGGTGTTCTGACAAAACCCTGTCAATAACCCTGCAGTCTGTTGTGGCCATCTTGTGACTTACTGACCAGACACAACTGCCAATAACTGCACACAACAAATGGAATCACACAACAGGGCTGTCGCCTGGTGAGATTGCAACTGGAATCGCCACCCTGCTAGGGAACCCAGGATCAAGGTCGTGACCCTCACCTGAGTAAGTGTGTCGCCAGTAAGATTAGCCTGGGGTATGAATCACGGTAACTTTATATCTGATACTGTACAGTAGGTATAAATGGAGGAAAAGAGGTTAACAATGACGAACACTGTCTGTCTTCGTGTCTTTATTCTATATGGCGGCTGTGAAAAGGAACATGCGCCGCCCAGCTGGGGGGTGGCGGGATGGGAATACCTGTCAACGGGAGTTTCACTGTTTTCCACACGCACGCACGTCCTTTCCTTCTCTACTTTCAGTTTCTCTGCGCTCCGAGGGGGCTGGGCTGCTCGGACCACAAGCGCCTCGACTGACTCTGACAGCTGGTCGAGAGGTCGATTCCTGCACGTTAATCGCGTCTTCTACTTCCTTATCTCCGTTCTCAAAGTGTGTATTTTGATCTGCCTTCTCTCCCGGGTCGAGTCGGTTTCCTGGAGCGGCGCGCACGCACACAAACACAAACCGTGAGTTTGCTGGTGAACAACAACAACGACGGCGGCGGCGGCACCGGATTATGGGCACCGCGGTAAGTACAGCGAATACAGCTCGTAGACTTTTGGAACTTCTTGTGGGCGCTTCTCCACGGGACACACAACCCGAGAGAAGCTACGCGAAGGTTCTGGACGACGTTCATTACCTCAGCTTTTCAAAAGAAAAGCAGCCAAACCGAACAAAAACCAAAAACAGCCGCGCTTTTTTTCTTTTTTTTTTTTTACAATGTTCACACGTATTTCGCAAATAAGACGTCGCTATTTGCTGCTGTTGGTGTTGCACTCCGTGTTACACGGGCAGGCAGAGCGTTTTTTACGGGCGCCCTGAGCTCAGGTAAAACTGCTGACAAAAATAAGCTGCGCACTTTCTGTTATTACGCGCTTTCTCGCTGCGTGGGTGACGTCACCACCACGTGAGCGTCTTACGTGTCACACTCGTGTGCGGTACAGTATGTTCGCGACATTACGCGCGCGTATTTCTGCATCATAATCTCATGTGTTGTATACGTATATGTGTACGTTTAGTCATATGCTTGCAATACTCCCCGTATTTCCCATTGTTTGTTTGATTTGTGCTGTCGTCCGTGTTTGTTTTTCGCCCTGTTAATACCCGCTCTGCCACAAGCAGGCAAACAGTTCAGCAGCCATAACTTTTGATCTCTTCGACTGAAGCTACACGTAGCTTATACATTAAACCATACATAAACAGTATTATGTGAACTTTGTTCACTCTCAGTATACATTGGTTAAATGACTCGGATACATTATACCTATTTGTACTTTTTTTTAATCTGATTGACATGATTAATATTCTGCTCTGGATCACAGTTTACTAAATCTGAAGGTTAAGCATGAATTTTGCCTTAAAATATGTTGCTGTATAGCTTCTTGCTGAAATGCCTGCATGTCTGTGCTTATTTACAGGCTAATTTGGAGGTGGATTTGGATGGACTGTTTTTGGAAAACACACCTTATCATTATGAAGACTACAAGAATGATGATGGCGATGATGAATTCCAGATTTTGCCTGTCTTCATCCCGGTTCTGTACTCCCTGGCCCTCATCACGGGCCTGCTGGGGAATGGACTGGCCCTAGCAGTTCTGTGTCGGCTACGCCGGGCCTGGAGCGTGACCGACATCTTCATCTTGCATCTGTCGGTGGCCGACACCCTGCTACTGGTCCCTCTGCCTCTCTGGGCCGCAGAAGCTGCCCAGGGCTGGAGTTTTGGCACCCCAGTCTGCTGCCTGACAGGAACCATTTTCAAGGTAGGGGCTGCTGCTTCCACTCTGCATCTCACCTGAGAGCCATTTTGATAGCAGAAAACACTGCACACTGGATCTGCTTTAAAGCATATAATGTGCGTGAGGGAGAGCAGTGATAACACTGCCATGCCTGCTACTCTTTACAAGTCACTCAGGAATTCAATTTTATTCTCTAGATCTGGTGCTACAGTACAAAGTAAATAGCAAATGATTCCAAGATGCAGAAGAAATGTTCATACTATTGTTCGTAAATTGTGTTTTGCTTGGTTTTTCTTTCTGCTATTTAGATGGTTATTGTCAGTCTGGTGCTGCTTCGGTCTTCCTCGTATTCAGTATATGTCTACCTGTCTACCTGTCCACAGACAAGTTTCTTCTGTCGGGTCCTGCTGCTGGCCTGCATGAGTGTGGACCGTTACCTCTCCATTGCTCGCAAAGTTCAGATGTGCCGACAGTGGAAGCCCAGAGATGTACAGACCAGCTTCCTGTTCGTGTGGCTGTTGTGTCTCCTGTTTTGCATCCCTGACTGGATTTCCATAAACCACCAGGGAACTGGCCCAAGTGCCATTGTGATGTGCAGCTTCAGCTTCCCAGAGTTTTCACTCAGCGCTCACATCTCCCGCTGGCTTTACCACACCATTGGATTTGTCTTACCCTCCATCGTCATGGTCTTCTGCTCCTCCTTCATCCTGGTGCAGTTGCTCCACAGCTCACCGAAGCTTAGGAAGCAAAGGGCCGTGTGGTTGATCCTGGTGCAGGTGTTGGCCTTTCTTCTCTGCTGGATGCCATTCAACCTGACATTGATCAGGGACACTGTACTCTCCCATCTTGGAAACCGGTTGCTTATCCCTCTGACCGTGACCGCTGCTTTGGGCATCTTCCACAGTTCAGTGAACCCTGTGCTTTATATCTGTTTCTGCAGAAACGTCCGGCATCACACGCTTCACATGTTGAGGCTATGCGATGAGGAACCACCTAACCAAAACCTGTCACTATGGGAGGACTGTAAGACTGTTTCTGAGGAAAATGGCCGAATGTGCCCGCAAAAGAGCATGGAACAAACTTGTTGTTGATAATTGGCGGGGCAGAAGGTGAGGTGTCCAGTTGTGTTCTACAAAGTCCACAGAGAGATTTTGCTATGTTCTGCCATTCAGTCAGACTTGATCTGCAGGTGGAAATTAAAGGGAAAAATTTTCACAACAGAAAATTTGCTTAGCTCACTGGTGCAATAAATGTCAGTAACCAGGAATACTGACATTTATTGTGAACACAGTGGGTTCACACCCCAGGATCCTGCTGCCCCTGTACTACCACTGAGCAAGGTATTTACCCTGACACAAAAGCTGTGAAGTGGCGTAAACTATGTAACTATTTACTCCATGATCTGACACAACAGCCTCATTCTAAGACCCTTGTGTAGCATTTTTGGAAACAACTGATTTATTCCTTTTTTCCTCACTGAATCTGCCTTTATCAGTAAAGGAATATTTTATTTTCAGCAGGCTTACGGAAAAGTTGTATCATTTACAGTAGGGTCTACAAGTCGTCGGGTCCTTGCCTGTCTCCGCACCCGTTCCTTCATACAAAGCATCACCTGTGCCGATGCTGTGTCTGTGTTTGTGTCTGCTTGTGGCTGCGGCTGCATTTGCATCTGCATTCAAACCGCTGTCACTGTAATTAGATTTTTGACTCGCAGAGTAAAGATGAGTTGAAAAAGGTTTGCAAACAATGTACAAAAGCTCAGTACTTCTCCTTTACTCTTGTATTACATTTATTTGTATCTTATGTAATTATGTTATATACAGATTGTTTATATCGTTGAACATGGTAGCTGATGATGATGAATGTTTAACATATGTTGAATTTATGTGCTGTTAAATAGTTTTGCCCTCGTAGTTTTTTCCTTGCACAGGATTTTAAATGCCAGTTAGTGTTTTGTTAAGCTCTGCAAATCACCTGGCACCAAGGCTTTTGCTCTTGAATACAGGACCAGCTCTGCCACAGAGAACGTAATTGTTTCCCAAAACTCTGTTATTATTCCCTTTGTTTTCCAAGGGAAAAATTTAATTTCATTCCCAGTCTGGAACGAGTTCAGTTAAAGAGGACCCAGCAATACAGTTGTAAATCACACTATTGGAAAAGGCCTTTTTCTAATTTAAACCATCATATTTCATAAGGTTTTATTTTTTGTGTGTTAACGGATATTGCATAAGCAGAGTGAGGCTTTTATTCACAGATTCTCACAGCTACGCAGAGAGTCGCAAAAGGCTTTTCTTTAGCAGCTTATTTAACTGGTCGAAAATGTGCAGTATGTGTGTATTAGATATAAATTTGAAGGAATGCCAAAGTGGAAAAGGGAAACACAACAGAGTGAACTCTTATCGCAGTTCACCATAGCCAGAGTGAGGACTCTGACTGCAGTCTATTATGTTAAATGATAAGTTCACAGCACTTTTTTATGGTAAGAACAAAGGAAATGGAGTCAAAGCTGACCCACAGTGAGGGAGGAAACATGGGTTGCATTGCCTTCTTTAATGCATGTTTAAGAGGTGTGTACAGGTGAATAACAAGGGAACCCCACATCACATGGCCCAGGAGCTGCGAAGCACCACCATAATCCCCCGTGCCACCACATCCCTATGGAAGTAAGGCAGTATTTAATGTAAACTCAGACTTAGCTGGCATCTGTTCCCAGTATTTTCGGCCTGTAAGCACACCTTTTTGTGTATTCATGCACTTTAAAAACCTACCAGTCTGCACAGTTTTGTTCTGTTCTGGTACTGTTTGGTAGCCACAGTGATTAGAGAAGTTTTACCCCAGTTATTCTGTGAATTTATGGACTGAAATACTAATAACTAGAGCTGGATCGCCACAAATTCTGATTCATTTGTATAAATGAATATTTATACAGCCACAGTTCATATAAGTGGAGATGTGTCATAAGCTTTGGGATGATCAGAATGTATACAAGGGCACTAAGATACTAGCTGTTTTTCTTCACCGTTATGAACTCCTCTTAAGTGTCCTTTAAGCTCTGTTTGTCACCTCTGCTCCTGTTTACTAAAATTGCACAAGACTGGATATTTTATCATTGCTTTGCCCCTTTTTTAGGAAGCGGCACACCCAAAGTGTTGGAGCTGGTAGTCGGACAGCTGTACGGTTGCTTTAAAAATGCATCTAGACTCATTGAAGACGGTAAATACGGATGCACGCTTAACATGAATCACTTCTTTTGAACTTATCATGTAGTTAAAGCCCTTTTCCATGAGGTGTTTTCAGTCCTGTGTCCTTGTGTGTGCAGCATTTTGCTGTATTTTGTAAGCTACATTTACTGTAGTAATGTATATATATTGCTGTGTTTTAACACCGTAGCTTCCTTTTTAACCTGTTGCAGTTTGTTTTGATAGCAGCAAGGGACTATAGTGATTTAACCAGCATGAATCTGCAGAATAAATCACATTTTTGCCCTTAAAGGAGATCCGTTTTTGGCTTCACAAAGAAAAAATGCACTTTGATTGATGAAGTGGATTTTTCATGAGAAGGTCTCAGTGCTCTATTGTGTCGCTATGAAAGCTCTTGTTTGTGACACAGTAAATGCTTTTGTGAATATTGAAGCGTAAACAATGAATGGCAAAAAAGAAGGGGAAATAGAAGCCATTTGTAGCCTAGTATTCTTTCATTTAAGTCCAAAAGCCTGGGCAACCACTGTTGTTGTCACTGCAGCTTTGAACAAGTTTGGATATTTATTTATGAGAAGTTTGGTTAAAAAAAAAGGTGTCTGGCAGCAGCCCATCTCCCAAACTAAGGAGCACTAGCTGTGGCCATTTAAACCTTACTTACAACTTCATGAAAAGAGAAAATTAAAACATTAATTATTTTTGACTCTGTTGGGTTCTTTGAATCTTCTTTATTTTCAAAGTTTGTGTCATACTTTTCAGATCTGTTTGCTTGTCACACCAAGGTTTTTACTTTCCTTTGGGTTTTGCTCAGAGTAAAATGTTTTTTTTTTTGTTTTTGTTTATTGTTTCACTGGTTGTTAATACTCGCGATCAACAGTTCAGAGTAATGGGGAGTGTGGAAGAGAGGTGAAGAAGAGAGTGCAGGCAGGGTGGAGTGGGTGGAGAAGAGTGTCAGGAGTGATTTGTGACGGAAGGGTACCAGCAAGAGTAAAAGGGAAGGTCTACAAGATGGTAGTGAGACCAGCTATGCTTTATGGGTTGGAGACGGTGGCACTGAGCAAAAGACAAAAGGCAGAGCTGGAAGTGGCAGAGTTAAAGATGTTAAGATTTGTACTGGCTGTGACGAGGATGGACAGGATTAAGAATGAGTATATTAGAGGGTCAGCCCAGGTTGGACGGTTTGGAGACAAAGTCAGAGAGGCGAGATTGCGTTGGTTTGGACATGTGCAAGGAGAGATGCGGGATATATTGGGAGAAGGATGCTAGGGATGGAGCTGCCAGGCAAGAGGAAGAGAGGAAGGCCTAAGAGGAGATTTATGGATGTGATGAAAGAGGACGTGCAGGTGGTGGGTGTGATGGAGAAAGATGCAGAGGACAGGAAGACATGCAAACAGTTGATCCGCTGTGGCGACCCCTAACGGGAGCAGCCGAAAGATAAAGAAAAAGAAGTTTCATTGGTTGTTAGTTTTGTTTGAATTATTTTCAGATGTAAACCAAATAAAATTTGGAGATCCACCCTTCTGCCCAGTCACTTTCAGTTGCGTGCATCCTCACCATCTCGGTTTTGTTTCAGGGCCCAGTACTTTTTGAATAACCCAGTTTCACTGAGGAAAAGGGCCTGGAAATACCTCTCTGACACAATGCTTTTACTTCCTTTTTTTCAAATGTGTTTCTCAAAACCAAAAGTAAAAAATTCCCTTTGTGCAATACAGCATTTTGCAAATAAAGTCTCATCTCACGCCATATTGTACCAATTAAAATTTACTGAGTCACAAATATCACCATAACTTCCTTTTCTGGGTAGAGCCCTTACTTGTCTTATGATATTTTGTGTTTCACATGTGTTTTTCACAAGTGAGGCTATGTTCTGGGTGTTTTGAGAATTTTTTAAACAATTCCACAAATATTTTGAAATTCCTGCTCAAAACTCAGAAGGTCTTTATTAGATTATTTTATTCAGTAAGTGTTATTTAAATAGCTGGGCATTTTCTCCAACTTAAATGTCATTTCAAGGAGCAATCTGAACAGCTTTGCTCGTGGAATGCAGGCCTACAACATTCTGTAGAAGTAGCATGACCAGTTTGTGGTCATGAAAAGAGCAACGTCTTTCAAAACTCACATGTACATGAGACGAGGTTTACTGGCTGCATGCGCGGCTGATAATACTTACTGACTTTGTACTTCCTATGAAATGCACTCTAGTTTGCTGTCTATAATAGATGTGTATTATTACAACCGGCTGCTGCTAATATATCTGATTCATTTCAGCCTGAGCTTCTACATGTGACCTTATTTAGCAGAAAGCTCTCATTACCAGACTCCTTTTCTGACTGCACATTATTGTTCATGTGTGGCATTTGTGCTTATGAAGTCATTTTCAAAACTTTGAATAAAATTTGTACTTTCAGAGTTATTTTGCTAAGTTTTGAACTTGTTAGCTTATGGCACTGCCAAGCTTTCGCTTTTAATACTGGGTGGCTAACATCCATTATGTACAACTGGAGTTATCACCTACAGAAAATATTGTACATCCACTTCACTGCTATCCCTGGCCCCCCTTCCTCTCGCAAAAAAAAAAAAAACAGTACAGCTCCAAACCCATAGTAAAAATTGGGCTCGGTTCAGAAAATGTTTCAATTTCCGGTCATTTTTCATTCACGCATTCACCCATCAGTATAAACCACACTGTTCCTCCATTTCTCCTGGACTTCACATTTTGCATCTGGAAAGCAGGGGTCTCAGGTCTCTTAGTGATTTGCCTATCATTTCTTTTTTGTCTTCCTTCGATCAAATTTCAAGTAAATTTAACATTCTTTTTTTTTGTTTTGTTTTTTCTGTCCACCCGGCCTTTAGACCCTATTTACTCATATGTACAACCTTATCTTATTGCACAACCTAGTATACTGTTAATTTTTATTCCTGTATACTGTTCTCGTTGTTATTGTCTCATTAACCTTGTAAAGCACTTTGAGCTACAGACCACTGTATGAAAGGTACTATACAAATAAATGTTTTTGTTGTTGTATTCCAGAATCCCATTTTCTATGATGGCTGCAGCTTCAATTTCATTCAGAATTGAATTCCCACTTTTCCATAACTTCTCCTGCAGCTTCCTGTTTTTGAATTA
Organism: Heterotis niloticus; assembly: GCA_018136845.1. Classification (NCBI taxonomy): domain Eukaryota; kingdom Metazoa; phylum Chordata; class Actinopteri; order Osteoglossiformes; family Osteoglossidae; genus Heterotis; species Heterotis niloticus. The sequence continues at coordinate 3,416,610 of CM030896.1, forward strand.
GCGCTTACTAGAAAAAGAGCCATTTCTGTCTTATACAGTCACTTAAATACATTATAACTCCCTTTTTTGACCACTATAAAAGTTGCCTAAATATAATACTAATTAATAATAATATTTATACAGATGGTCCCTGAGTTACGATGATCTGACTTGGGATTTTTCAACTTTACAACGTTGTGACGGTGATGTGTATTCAGTAGGAGCTGTACTTGGAAATTTGAATTTTGAATTTTTCCCAAGCAAGTGATATGCGGTGATAATACTGGGCGATCTGCATCTCCCAGTCTGCATCATGGTTGCTAGCGTATACAACTGATACTCTACAGTGTTCTGTGTTGCCAGCGTTTTTTTGGATACCCGAGACACCATGATAATAAGTTTAAGTTCCGTTAAACTCTTTATTGAGTATTAGTAGTAGCAGCTAGCTAGCACAAAATATTAGTGATTTGCATTAAACAAAAACAGAATAGGCCACAATTCAAAATAAACAAAATGCAAGGTCTTAGCAAGACGGTGGTTCCAGGGGAGTTCACAAGGGGCAGCGGAAACTGAGCACCGACAGGAAGTCCAGGTAGGGACTAAATTTCGTCCACGATTGGTTGGTTCCTATGCCAATCAATGCTCAGTCTGAAGACGGGGGCAGAGAGACCGCCTACGCTCCGTTGCAGAAGCGGCCACCGGAATAACAGTAGGTTAGGTCTATTAATTGCATTTTCAACTTACGCTATTTTGAACTTACGATGGGTTTATTGGAACATAACCACATTGTACCTTGGAGAGTCGTAAGTTGTATAGTATATTATAAAATACTAAATATACTACTAACCATACTGGCTACATATTACAAGTCAGGGTGAATCTGAATTGATTTGTATAACTTGGTATAAGTATTTCATATTTCACATATCTTATATCTTCATATATCTTGTATCTTTATATATTTCATATATCTTCATATATCTATTCATATTTCGTATATCTTGCCATATATCTGCTCTTGGAATGAAGAAATCACTTAAAATAGTAACACACATACACATACATTTAATTTCAAAATTCTTTCCTTCACAAAATGTTTTGGCATCACACACAGCTGATAGTGACAGTTTTACCACTAGATGACGATAGATGCAAAGGCAAATTTAGGAGGAGAGAAAGTTCTCATAACTTTCAATCCCACAGCCATCAGAAAATGGAAAATGAAAAATGATGTCTAAAAGCAGAAACTGCCCTGTGCACAGGTGTGACAACAGAATCGCTTTGGGCTCCACACCTGCTGCTATTCCACTGTGGGTATCACCGAGGGACAATATGTGTAATACTTGAATGAGGATTTATCGTAGTTTATTTGATATTTAGATTTGTTTTATATTTATTTATTGTATATTCTATTTATTTAATATGTCTATGGTTACATTTGCTCTTCTTGTTATTTGTGTCTTTGTCTATTTATACAGTTGTAACATAAGTAATTTCCTTTGGGATTAATAAAGTTTTTCTGATTCTGATTCTGAGTCATACAGCATCTTGCCCATTTCTTAATGTAATTTAGGCTTTCAGAGAAGATCTCCCTTCAACAGCTGCTACAAGTTTGAATGGATGAACTTGGCTGACCGCAGCAGGGTCAGCTGCTCCATAACCATCTCTGCAGGTGTTAAACCCAGTTTGTGGTTTTCGCTCAAAAGCTGGACACCAGGCTGAGGAGCATGACTACTTGCGTGTGTGTTCCTTATGCACCATTTATCATCGGAAACCACAGAGAATGCAGCAAAGGTTAATCTGATACTGCAGATCATATCTGATCATCTGAACAAGTGCTTCCTTCTTGGTTTTTCGGTTTAGAGTGCCGGATTACAGAGACAAATGCATAATACAAAACTAGAGAATGACCTCCAAATAAACTGCCTGAGGCCAGTTCTCACCTTGTGTGAGTTTATATGTGGCTTGTGGGATGGTGTGTGTTTTCAACAGGTATCGGTACACAGGAACATAAATGCTAAAATGCTAAAATGCTTAAACAGCTGAACCTTCGCTTGAATCACGTACACAATTTATACAGGCAATTTATTCATATTCACTTAAAGGAACTGTCACACTAAGTTGTGAAATGTGTGTGAAGTTTATTCAATTTTTATTAATGTTTATCATATATAGACGTACAGTATATATATTGTCTTTAAAAATTACACAGTATCACAATAACAGTTATTTGCTTGAGTGAGTCATTGCTAATCTATGGCTGCAGTTAACACACTGAACAAAAGCAAAGGTTTAAGTTTAATCTTTTAATACGTACAAAAGAAGCAAAAATTCCATTACACGTGTTTGCATTGAAAGAAAATTCAGTATTTACAACGATAAGTGTACAATATTGCTAAAAATTTGCATTTTATCCATTTATGAATTTAAATTTTAACACATTCCTGATGAAAAAAATACCCTTGAGCAAAAACTCATAAAAGCAAAAAGCACAATAACTAAAATGTGAACAAAATGACATCAGTAAAAATTACCCAAGAACATGACATACATTTACTCATGGAAGGTGGTACAGTGCAGAAGTCGCTGAAGTGATATCAGGGGAAGAAAATTTATGCACATTAAACTGCTTGTGCAGAATAAGGACTACAGTGCTTAAACATGACCAAAGGGTCATTAAAGAACCCGTGTCAGTTTTAAACTCACACAACATTGGTTTTAAGATAGACTTCCTTGCTTTCTGAAGTTGTCTCACACTCACATATTATAAATTCCTTCCTGAGTTCAATTTTTAAAAAATCTGTACATAAATCTTTCATATTTGTAAAATATTATCACCAATGTCCTAGGTTTCTAGGCCAAGCTTTGGGCTGCCGAAACCCTGACTGAGACAAGCTGACTGTCTAAGGTTCTAGGTTGGCAGGGCTGCTGAAATTAGGCATGGACAAGATACATAAACCTTAAATTAAAAAAATAACAAATGCGTGTCTTGTTATGCAGATGCATAAAACACCTGCGATTTCGGTTACGTGGCACGCATGAACGCTTCAGCTTTCATAAAAGCATCAGCCTTGGACTGTCAATGTGAAGACGGAGGGAAGTGAGATGTACCAGCTTCCTCAGAATGAAGAACTTCGGTTTGCATTTCCTTTTCCTGACAGGACACAGATGAATTCACCTTCCCCGCCAGAGAGGAACTGTGAGGTGCTACCTGCCAAAAGCCTGGCCAAAGCACACAGATGCCACATACCCTTCACACTGTGTGTGCACCTCACCCCTCCATCCTGACCTCCAGCACTTACTGTCTGTCTTACTCTCCTTCTTCAAGACCAGTTCACCTTCCACTGATTTTTATTAATCCATTATTGCAAAATGAATATGTTAGTACAGTCAAACTTAAAGACAGTCAGAAATAATAATGGTGCTAAAACTGACAAACATACGCTCATAAGAATGACACATAAATATGGTGAAAGTGTAAGTTGATATAATTACCTTGCAACAGTGTTAAATCTACAGATCTTTAACTGCAGTAATTTCAGAGCATGAGGCATGTTGAGGACAAACTGATGAATGTTTTGTGAAGCTGTTCTCTGTGAAGTGAACACAGTAAATAGACTGGAGATGCAGATGCAGATGGAGACAGAGCAGGAGCGTCTAACTGGAGATGGAGAGTCTAACTGTTGCTGTCCAGCAGGACTGACAATTCCCATTTGGTTTCCTTGCAATCAGGCACTGTACATTTACCATAAATTCCCACTGTGGACAAGCGACAGCTTTCAGAAGCCCGAAGTGTTGGAGGTGTCCCCAGACATGGACCATGCAGAGCTCTTCCGTGTAGAACTCTGCATTTGGTCCTTCAACACACAGCCCATGGCCTTTAGCATCTGCAGCAGGTGACGCCGGAACTTGACCCCCACAAATGCGTACAGAATGGGGTTCAGGCAGCAATGCATATAGCCCAGAGTGGAAGTGGCTGTCAGTGAAACTTCCAAGGCAATGCTGCTCTCACAGGTTTCATTCAAGGTTTTGTTGGCATGCAGGGTTTCAATGATCAGGGTGATGTTGTATGGAGTCCAGCAGATGAAGAAGGCCAACACCAACACCAGGATGACCCGCATGGCCCTTTGCTTCTGAAAGCCCTGTGAGCCACGGAGCAGCTGAACCAGGATGCGGGAATAGCAGAAGATCATGATGGCAGAGGGGAGGATGAATCCCAAAATGTGATAGAGCCAGCGGGAAGCCTGTCGCCAGTCTTTCACGCTGGTTTGATAACCTAAGTAGTTGTGACCGCACTTGACTGATGAAAATCGGGTCTCTTCCAATTGCTCCAGGAAGATCCAGTCAGGGATGGAGAGCAGGAGACAGATTATCCACACACACAGGCAACTGGCCTGTACTTGCCAGGACCTCCGGCGTGAGTACATCTGAACGGCATGCACAATGGAGAGGTATCGGTCCAGACTAATGCAGGCCAGCAGGAAGATCCCACAGTAGAAGTTGATCTGAGAACACAGATTTAGATATTGAGAGACACTAAACATGAGATAAAGTGAGACTGAAGTCACAGTACCATGGAGCAGCTAACTATGAAGAAAGAGGTCAGAAATTTCTGGAAAGAAACAAAGTGAACTGATTAGCTAGCATAAACAATTTGGAATTTCTTTTTGGAGTCAACAGGGGGCAGATGTAGAGAAAAACCGAATACAGGGGACGTTCTTAAAGAAGAAAGGAAACTTCATGACTGCAGCATAAAATCAGTCTAAAAACAGTAGAAGGAAACAAAGTATGATTTTGTCATGGGTATGATTCATGTGTAATGTGTCATCAGAAACCGGGTGCTACCTTGAAAATGGCTCCCATCAGCTTGCAGAGTGGGGTGCCAAAGGTCCAGCCCTGGGCAGCCTCTGCAGCCCAGAAGGGTAGAGTCAGCAGCAGCAGGATGTCGGCTATTGACAGGTGCAGGATGAAGGTATCCGTCACACTCCAGGCCCGACGTAGGTGACACAGAATTACCAGCACCAGTCCATTCCCGAGCAGGCCCATAACGAAAGCCAGGGAGTACAGAATCGGGATGAATACGGCTTCAAATTTTGTGGTAATTTCCGTGGAGCATACGCTGCCTGTACAGCACGTGTCACTTGAGTTTTCATCATAGTAGTCTTCATCAAACGTATAATTTTCTAAAAATGCCAACATATCGCCTGATATTGTTTGTGGCTCCTGCATGTAAAGGAAAAAAAGATTTACGTTAGTAAATGTGTGTGTGTATTCCTTTATATTCAGTGCCAGAGCAAGTAAACCCAGTGTTTCCCGTCACCACAGTCGCTATAAAACACCACCTCGGGGCTCTGACCATGCATTTTAACGGTAACAGCTCAGGCAGAGAAGACATTTCAGCCACTGCACTATTTCTATTGGTACAGAGGGATTTTTTTTTTTGGACTGACTGTCTTCCTTCATAGCGATGGACTGTAACGCTCTGCTAATAATGGACTGCAGTGAGCAGTGTTGACAGTGTGCTTGTGCAACACACCTTTGCTCAGCACGGTAGATAATTCGAGAAAGCATTTTATAGACATCAGTGAAAAAGCAGTTGTATTTACTACAAAAATTATAATAAGTTCTTACATAAATTTCTAAACAGTCCTTTGCTGTTTAGAAATTATAGTGATGTCAATCTAATATATTCAGCATACCAAAGAAAAAACAAACTTCAGAAAACATTTCACTTTCTAAGCTCTGTGGCTAATAAAGTGTAAAAATTCACAGTAGTGCTATGTGGTGTCACTATTATTCTAGCAGCTTAAAGAACTGCGTCAACTAAATAAAAAATAACAGCAATATGTACGCTTTTTTGTTTTCAAGAGCAGGGACTTGCGCTGTTTAAAGGAAAGTAACACATCATTGTCACAAATCAATAAAAGAACCGAAACGCCGCCTCTTTGATTTGTAGGGATATGAAAATTAAGGAGTTGGCAAAAAAGCAGCTGCTTGTAACACCTTTGCGCTGGTGTGACATTCATGTGTTATCAGCACTGCGCATCTTCTGGTGGGGGATTCTGTGATGGTCACAGGTTTACACACTGGCCCTCCTGTCACACACAAGCAGGATATGAATTTTGGAAGATGTGATGTTCATTAAAATGCATTTTCTTCATGCGTCTATTTGCAAAAATTGATCAGAGTCAGTGTGACCAGGACTGCAGAAATGTGGCACTGGGTTAACATAACTGGAACAAATTTGTCAGCTACGTTTATTCAGTTTCCGGCCATGATGCGCGTTTATTTTCAGTCTCTTAATGTCAGTTCTAATTTCAATGTAGCTCAAAATAAAAAATAAATAAATTTTAAAAAAATTAAACATTTAAAAAACATTTAAACCATCATATTGTATTGTTTCTCTTGCATTTCTATACGCATGACTTTTACGGAACCTATGCAGCCAGTAGATTTGGAAACTTCTCTGTTTCAAAAGTGGGTACATAAATAAAAAGAGCAGAAAGTGACCAGATGCCGTCAGCTTTACGAGAGAGAGAGACAGATTTTGTCATACTTTTTAAATCTTCAATGATTTTTATGCGGTTAATAATAAATAAAAGATAATACAAACTCCTGCAGTGGACGGAAATTCTATCCAGGGTTATTCGCACTATGTTGCCGGGGGGTTTTTACAAGCAACCCTGTGAATAAACTCATGGACGTCTGTGATCTTAGGGGTCGCGGAAAAACTGATTTTACATTTGAAACAAATCCGGCTACACACCGGACTCAGTTCTGGCTGACGTACAGCACTGAATACGAGATGGTGGACATTTCTTAAAATTATTTTTACATATGGTATTTTTTTGTATTGTTTATCTTGTATTTCTATACGCATGACTTTTGAGAAATTCCTTTTGTAAGTTTCCTCAGTCATTTTAATATAACAGCAAACTTGAGGAAGCTGCGTGTCGGCGCTGCGTGATCTGAAGGCTGGCCGGCGGGCGGAAGCGAGGTCTCGTACGGCTGTGTCCAGCCAGGCTTACGGTGACTGCGTGGCTCGCTGTTTCTCCTCACCTGCCCGCGCACTTTGTGATGTCGGATATTCTTAGTGCATTAGTTCAGGGCAGCAGCCGAGGGTCCTGTAGTGGGAGTCGAACCGGAAACCTTCGGGTTGCTGTGGTTCAACAGAACCTGATGGACTCGGCCAAAGCGTAGCTTGCAGCTAATGGCTAAATGCACCGTTGCCGCGCTTGACCATTCCTGAGGTAAAGTCCGCTTTTCAGCCGAAAGCTGTGCGTGCTGTTAACGCATCGGAACCGTCCAGACTGCTGTAAGTTCAGAACCTAAATAAAACCATTCTAAGTTCAGAACCCAAATAAAACCATTCTAAGTTCAGTACCTAAATAAAACCACATATACACACGACCTTACCACGCATTCCTTTTGGGTCGGGTCGGTTCGACTTCGAGGCGCTGCGGACCAGCAGCGTTCGCCTCTGAGGTGTTTGAGCAACTTAAGGCTTTTCAGCATGAACGAAATTTTAAACATTTGCGCTGTCAAGGGACTTTGATTTGTTTCAAACGAGAGGTTTTGAGATGAGAAATTCCTTTTGTACGTTTTCTTGAAATTACTTTTTTGTAGACACGGTTCATTTCCACTAAGAAAAACGCAACTCGTATTGGATCCCAGTTGCGCTGTACTGTTCTTGATGCCTTTCCCTTTTGCAAAATATATAAAACAGCCTTTCAAATTTAATGAGTTTGTGAATGCTTTTGGCTTTATATTAAGTATCATTATTAAAGCAGTATTTTATTAAAATTAATTTATTAAAGCAGTAACTTTCTTTATGTTTTACAGTTTGCCGGCACAAATATTTCACGACCCCCTCAATGGCACGGCTCTCCGGCGGGGGATTTTACAAAAGATACAACCAACGTCACTGAATTGAGTGCAACTCACCATGTCTGCAGCTAGGAAGGGTGCCTTTGTGAAGGTGTGAGACCACAGCAATTCTGCCAGTGTGTGAGTGCTATTTTGTGTCACCAAGACATGAGGGCAGCTGTTACACTGGGGGGGGAGGAGCGCACATAGTCCTGTTGAGGAACTACACACTGGAAGGCATGAAACACTTTTCTTCAGAAAAGTCACATCTAGTGCAGATGACATAGTTAATAAAAGATTCCTGTGAATGTAATAAGTCGGTACGCTAAGTGAAAACGCAAGCATTGGTTGTGGCTTTACGCGCTGTCAACCAAAACATCAGATTTCCCAGAATTAGTAGATACGGAAGCTGTTTTTTTTTTTTTTTTTTTTATAAAAATTGAAAGAAAGCTTTCTTAAGGCGTGTAATTCAAAGATTCAAAGAGATTTATTTGTCACGTACATGGTAACCAGGTACGCCATACAGTGAAATGCGCACTGAATCGACAGGAGACTGTGTGCGGTGACACTCAAAGGAAATCTAAGTCACACAGCAAATAGACAGGCAAACGAACGAAACAGTAAATAAAAATAAAGTTGAATAAAAGTAAATATTAAACAGACCTTAACAGTGACAGTAAGGGGGGGGGCAGTTAGAGGATGTTGTAGACCGTGGTTTTGAGGATTGTGATAGGTTCAAAAGACTTATGGCCTGTGGATAGAAGCTCCTCTTAAGTCTCTCCATTTTTGCCATAATGCTCCCGAATCGTTTGCCTGATTTCGGGAGGTTGAACAGATGGTTGCTGGGGTGAGACAGGTCACCGATGATCCTAGTCGCTCTGGTCCTGCATCTACTGGTGTAGATGTCTTGTAGGGATGGCAGATCAGATCTGGTGCAGCGTTCTGCATGTAGGTTATATTGAGTGCATTTTCTCTATATGCTACTAATTCCTCAGCCACAGTGAGGTCGCATGGTCAGGACAAAGGTCACAGAACCTCAGGTTTCTCAAACCGAAACAGTGTCATTTAAAATAACTCAACCAACCAAATTGGGGATGTGGCGCTTGAAGGTATAGTACATTGCAAAAGGTACATAAAGTCAGGCGCAGAACATCAACAAAAGAAGGCCACTTTACCAGCCACTGTCTTGCTGTTTCTTCCTGTCTTCTCTTCAAGGCCTCCAGAGTAGCTGCTTACACCGATCAGCCACAGCATAAAAATAACCTTCCTAATATTGCGTAGGTTCCCTTCGTGCCACCAAAACGGCTCTGACTGTTCGCGGTATGAATTCCACAAAACCTCTGAAGGTGTCCTATGGTATCTGGCACCAAGATGTTAGCAGCAGATCCTTTAAGTCCTGTAAGTTGCAAGGTGGGGCCTCAATAGATCGCGCTTGTTTTTCCAGTACATCCAACAGATGCTTGATTGGATTGAGATCTGGGGAATTTGGAGGCCAGACAACACCTTGACCTCTTTGTCGTGTTCCTCAAAACATTCCTGAATCATTTTTTTCAGTGTGGCATGGCCACTGCCATCGGGAAATACCGTTGCCATGAAGGGGTGTACATGGTCTGCAGCAATGTTTAGGTAGGTGGTACAGGTCAAGGTAACATCTACATGAATGCCAGGGCCCAAGGTTTCCCAGCAGAACATTGCCCAGAGCATCACATTGCCTCTACTGGCTTGCCTTCTTCCCATAGTGCATCCTGCTGCTACCTTTTCCCCAGGTAAATGACACACACGCCATCCAGACAACCTAAAAGAAAACATGGCCACCTTCTTCCTTTGCTTCATGGTTCAGTTCTGACACTCCTACCCATTCTAGCCACTTTTAGCATGGGCACTCTGACCACTGTGCAGCAATGCAGCCCCATACGGTTGCTTTTCTGACACCTTTCTGTCATGGCCAGCGTTAAGGTTTTCAGCAATTTGTGCTACATCAGCTCTTCTGTGGGATCAGACCAGACTGGCTACCCTTCCCTCCCCATGCACATCAGTGAGCCTTAGGCATACATGACCCTGTCACCGGCTCACTGGTTGTCCTTGGACCACTTTTGGAAGGTACTAACCACTGCACACCGGGAACACCCCACACCCCACAAGACCTGCTGTTTTAGAGACCCAGTTTAGCCATCACAATTTGGCCCTTGTCAAAGTCATTCAGATCCTTACACTTGTCTATTTTTCCTGCTTCCAACACATCAACTTCAAGAAGCGACCGTTCACCCACTGCCATTGTAATGAGATAATCAATGTTACTCACTTCACCTTCCAGTGGTTTTAATGTTGTGGCTGATCGGTGTATGCGTCCAAGGTGATCCTCAGGTGGCCAGAACTGGCTGTGATGGATCTAGCTGGATAGAGGCAGCTGCTATCCATCAAGAATCACATCCCACAAGCCCAAAACTGCCAAATTTATTTTTATGGGTAAACTTAACTAATCACAAACATGTATTTTATACGATACATTAGGTTCACTAAGAAGTTACTTCCACCTCCATTGAAAGTGTTGAAATTTTAGCATTACAGACCCTAAAATGTACTCAAAATACATGCAACTAACATGCAAGAAAAATAGTCAGTGAAAAAGCAAAACAAAAAAAACTTACTGTCGCAGCCCTTGAGCAAAAAAAATCCTTTACTATATGGTAAATGGATAAAACATTTTTTTTTCTGTATTCTGTGTGTACCAACACATCAGCTAAACAGAGTTTAATGATAATTTTAAAAAAATGACCATACACCTGTGCTGATTTCTGATTATGTTGTATGAGGGAATGGGTCAACCCAGGTTGGGGATGCAATGCAGAGAGGAAAATGTAAAGTACTTTCGGGTCTGAGCATAGCACAATGCACATGCAAAGATGGTTTTCAGGAGCGACCATAGCAGCAGATTTCAAGTGTATAGTTTTGGGGGAGGAGGTGTGACTTTCAGAATGCCACAGTTTTGCTTTCCTTTGACTTCAGAAAGCCCCAGTGTTATAGTAATTGGGCCCCCCCCCTTCCCCACACCCTGCTTTTTTTCATCAGCTCATGCTTGTGTTCCCCTGTTCTTCCTGCACCTTCTTCATTTTAGCTACCTATAATGAAGCTAAACACTGGATTAGCTAGCAGAGGTTCCTCAAGAGACATAACCTAACTTTAATATTTATATTAAATGGATTTATTATAGTTGCACTGTGTCAGTTTTGAGTTATATCTCGCAATATTTTTCTGAGGTTGTCACTTTTTTGCTCATCGAAAGGATTCAGTTCTTTTCATTTTTAGAGAGTGCTCTTCACACACGGTGGTACAAAGCAATGAACAGAAGCAGATAAAATGGCTATAAAATAAGCGATAGATAAAACAGCTATAAAAAATATAAAATGCACCAGATGGCAAATTAGGAAAGGAAAAAACTGCAAAAGGACAAAAATGCACCTATGGGAGGCCATGTGTCAATGGCTGTCCACCCATCTTGGGTTTTCTAAGTAGAAAAAGAGCACTAGTAGCTACAGCTGAAAGAAGAGAAACCATATAATTATTTATGACATACAGTTAGGTCAATAAATATTTGGGTTTTCAACCAAGTATTAGAAATGAACATTTTATTTCCAGTTATTTAATTTGTCCAATTACTTTTGAGCCCCTGAAATGAAGGGATTGTGTTAAAAAAATGCTTTAGTTGCCTCACATTTTTATGCAATCTTTTTGTTCAATCCACTGAATTAAAGCTGAAAGTCTGCACTTCAACTGCATCTGAGTTGTTTCATTTAAAATTCATTGTGGTAATGTACAGAACCAAAATTAGAAAAAAGTTGTCTCTGTCCAAATATTTATGGACCTAACTGTATAGACATGTCATGAATAAACATACTTTATCCATTTTATATAGCTGATTTAGGACTTGGATGATTGAGTTGCATGAGATGTGCAGCTTTTTCAATAGGTTGCATTAATATTGTGGAATAAAAGGTTCTAACTGGAGTTATAAAACATATTCATTGTGAACAGGAGAAAAAAGAAAAACCACATCCTGTCTGGAACTCTCTATCTCTGCGATAAAGAAATGAGTTACCTCATGTCTGGTTTTACACACTGACACATCGAGGTCTGCAAAAATAATTCCACCGTCATCAGCTGGTACAGGATTTTGCATAAACTCGCATGGATAGATGCTTTAAATATTTTTTTCAGGTTTGACAAGTTGACCGTTTGACCCCGGATGCCTACTTACATTAGCTGCTGAAGAAACAAAAGCAGGTGTTTAGAGGGACCAAAAGTGCTTAAACAGTAAGCAAAAAACAAAACAAAAGTGCTTTACCAAGTATCCAAAAAAAGCAAAACAAAAATCATGAGGGCACAACAGAACTGCCTGGATTACAGGGGACGTAATGTAACGCGTAACGCATAAGAAAGCAGGAACTCTCCACAAATTTTACCTAGAAACCTACTTCAGACCCAGTTCTTTAACCACTGTGTTACCACTGATACCTTTTTAGTTGCATCAGTTCAGTGTGGGAGTTTCAAGGGTACCACATTAATACAAGGGAAAAAAAGACAAAATGGCATGTCTAACAATAGCCAAAACACTTGAAATAATACAAGCATAATAGCATAAATATTTTCTTATTTCTTTAGAAACTGGTAAGGTTCTCCTGACGTGTTTCTAACAATGAGGTTGTTGCCACACATGCCAATTTTAAGAGCCAACTGTTTGTTAACAGCATAACTAGGGTATAAAAGTCATTTCAATACTGCGGTGCAACACAATTTAGGACAACAGTCCTAAACTGAGTGCAGCAGAAATAAATATGTTGCATACAGGAAACACTTAATCCAGAAATCTTCTGAGTAAACAAAATACTGGACACTTTAAAAAAATTAAAAAAATAAAATAAAAAAAAAAGGTAAACATGCAGTGTTAGTGCAAGTCATGTTGATACATTTCGTGTGAACTTAGTCACAGAACAAGCTGTTATCGGGAAAATGAGAGTTCTGAAGCTCAGGCACGTAGGGCCAAGAAATCAGGGCCCTGAGTTCTTGTCAGACTTTTTTGTGCCAGGTCGAGGCAAAAATTTGCACCGCGCTCCTCTTGCTTAGTGCACCTCCGTGGTTTCCGGCTCTTCACACTAAAAATTGTGCAGCTTGCAACAGCACTTTTGCATGCAACATGTTAACGCACTCTGGACTCCACCAAAGGCCATCTGCCTTCTAAAACCTTCCGATGCTAATGGCTCTTGAGGAAATAACTGCAAATGCAGCTTGAAATGTAGCATAACTAACCTAACTAGCTAAACTAACTGTGCAAAGCAACATGCAGGATTATGCTCAGATATTATGTTGTTTAATAAAAGGAATATGGGGCGAATGGCATTTAAAATTAGAAACATAAGTGTGATAGGGAAAATGAAACTACCTACTCAAAATTCAGCATTCGGGTTGTGACACGGTGGCATGTGAGCCAACAGCAGCGGGGCCTTCTGCCGTTTCCATTTCGGCTGTTTTGTCAAAGCGCTTGACAACCAACCCATATTAACATGAAGCAAAAAAAGGACACTGAATGTTTTCCAAAACTATTTGTCTTGTGACTGAAATGGAGAGCCAACCTAATGTTTCTGCTGTAGTCACCTCGGTTACCAAACTGCTGAGTTAATACTAATACTGTGTAAATAATATAGAAGTCGAGAGTTAACTTATCGGGTGTCATCTTGTAACCTCAGTCAATGCTGGATGTGTGATTAGACATAAAAGCAAAAAGAAAGCACAGAAAAAGTGACGTTCAAAATCCGAACCAAGGGTCCGGTTAACTTGCTTCTGCGTTAGTCTAAAAAAAAAAAAAAACAAAAAAAAGTGGTTTATTCTTTACGAGAAAAGGCACGTCGTGTACATCACAGAAACATTTTGAAAGGAAATAGTGTGTTCACTTTTGACGCTCAAGTTTTACCCTGAAACGAGATAGAAGGGAAGTGATAAAATACTATTCTTAGATGTTACGGCAAACCATCTACCTCCCAGTTTCTCTGGCCCAGTGAGCTCTGTGGTGTTATTTTAATGACCAAAGGAATCCATTTATTCTTCCTAGGACATTACGCTGTCTTATACAACATTTATTAAACATAACTAACCTTCACGTCATCCTTTAACATTTTCAGCACTCGTGCAAATGAATGCAAGCTTCACATCAGTTTACATAGACACACACACACGTACAAATATAATACGGAACTATAACATTCACCTTGCGCTTTAGATACAAAAATACACTTTTTTTGCTATTATTATTGTTATGTATCACTATGATTTATTACTACAACTTTTCATGTGGAGAATTAGTATATTCTTAAATGCAGATACCAAGTTAAAACTGCAAATTAGGCATTTTAATGTGCTTTAGTCACTCCAAACTTTCTTAAATATAGTTTCTAGGGAAGTGTAAAAGAGAAGTCAGAACGCGATTTTATACGCGTTTATTGTAAGGTCCTGGACAAAAAGGGATAAATCTCTTTAACTGTAAGATATGTACAGTTCGTGCATATTTGGTTTCGTCTGCCTTCAAAAGTCAAACTGCGGCCTCCTTGTCTACTCAGGATGAAGGCACCTAAAGATCAAAGCATGATCTTGTATGTTCGACCAAAACTTCTATTTCCAAAAACGACGATTATCAAAGCATAGTACTGTAGTCTGAGTCCACATTTCTGTGACAACATTTCAGGAAACTTTGCATTACGCTGGTGCTGTGGTCAGATGTGTGCACAGGCTGGTAGTAAAATAAAATTTTAAAAAATTGGAAGACTGACAAATTCTGTTTATAACGTATGTGATTAGTGATGATTTCTTGTCAGATATTAGGTCCTGGACAAAAAGGAATAAATCTCTTTAACTGTAAGATATGTACAGTTCGTGCATATTTGGTTTCGTCTGCCTTCAAAAGTCAAACTGCAGCCTCCTTGTCTACTCAGTAAGGTGAATCTACTGAATGTATTTATAAGCAAAAACAGCACTGCCCTGTACTGAAAGTTACATTGTCTCTTGACACCCATAAGACCTCAATCCATTCCCTCAACAAAAGACCCACAAACCACACTTCCTTTCTTCATCCCCACAGCTGAAGTTGTGCTCACGCTGCCCGGATGATGACTTTGGCTGGACTGAGAGTCATTGGAGTGCTGTGCAAGCCAGGCCCAAACAGCGGGAATACCCTTTCCGTGAACTTCTCCGTGAAGGTACAGATGTGGCTGCCATCGCTGGGGTCAAAGAAGGACACTTCGCCCTTGTCCATATTGAGCTTCACCCGGATCCTCTCTGGCTTCTTCTCCAAAGTGAGTGGTGTGCGAGGAGTGCTGAGCGCGCTATAAGTGCCTTTGCTTAAGCCGATGGTCCACACCCCAGCACTGGTGGTCACTGTGAAGCGGCGTTTGCGCACCACTGACTCCTTGCACACGCCCAGGATCCACTTAGGGTTGTCGCCCACGTAGACATCCCAGCGGTGACGGCCTTGTGTGAAGCCTTGAGAGCCTAGCACAAACACACAGGGGTCGAAGCGCTCTGGGTTGTCCGGCAGAGCCTGCCTCCCGCCGTTGTCCTTCACGCTGTTCAGGTCCGGAGACAGCGAGAGCCAAGGGGACGCTGTGTTGGGGTCCATGATCACTGGGACTGCGAGTAAGAAATTAAGTGAAGATTTCGCTCACGTGCAACTAGTCCATGATAAACACTTAATATTTCTAATTAATATATTTACACACAGTATT
Organism: Heterotis niloticus; assembly: GCA_018136845.1. Lineage (NCBI taxonomy): Eukaryota > Metazoa > Chordata > Actinopteri > Osteoglossiformes > Osteoglossidae > Heterotis > Heterotis niloticus. Next base: position 3,432,224 of record CM030896.1, read on the forward strand.
GCTACACAAGGCGCAGGACACATATTTAGACATGGTCGGAAGGTCACCTGAGCAATTTCATCTTGTTTAAGGATACCAGAGCTACAGGCAAGATTTGAAGCTGAATTCTTCAAGTCCAAAGGTGGCAGCTGTAACCTTGTATGTTAAGACCCTGTAGTTATGCAACATCACGCTTGCAATGAGACAAAAAGTGAAACAGGTCGTACCCTAGTCTTAAATTTCCAAAAATCATGGGAAACAGGTTGGAGAATCTGATGCCTAAGCTCAGATGTCTGCGTCTGTTGAGGCTTTAAACAGAACGGCCCAAGTTAAAGTATGAGCTCCATCTGGTGGTTCCATTCACTGACTGGTTACTTGTACAGCAGTACAGTCATACCATGGTTTCAAACCGGCAAAACGTAGACGTGGAGTGTACTTCTCATTATTTTAATGAGAAATAATAATCTGTTTGAACCCTCCCCAAAAAAACCCTACCCAGTTTCCCCAAACATCAATACAACACCAAAATGCCTTTATAACTAACAAACCATCCTCATTCTCTCCTTCTCAATTTTAAAAAAATTCACTGACCACCATTCCTCTGTGCCAATGTGTTTCAGGCATATTTGCCAGATACTGCCATTATTCTTGAGACTTTGCCCCTTGATAACTAAATAATTTAGCTGTTTTTGTGACTGATGTACCTGCAGTTCAGAGATCATCTGGCCTCTTTGGAACTCTTATTATTTGCTTCATGTTTTAAAAACTCAGAGTGCCAGTTCTTTCTTCTTTTTTATGTGATATTTCATTTACTTTGTCCACCCCTGCAGCTTTGTAGTAACTCACATTTTGCTCAGCACCAAAGCCCTGACAAGATAGGTTTCCTTACAGGATCTGTATAGACAACTTCCACTTTATATATACATTTGTGAGGAATGTTGCACAGCAAGAATGTTCCTCATCTGTGAAGACTTTGGCTGTCTTCTTGAAGGAGTTTGTAGACACATACATATAAATACAACAGATAAATATGTGCCTTGTACAACAATCCAGAATTTAAGGTGGTACACTCATTAAAATCTCATTCACACACAAAATATATCTAATCCAAACCCAATCCTAAATGCTCCCATACCAAGAAGGTACTAAGAGCCCAGTGTTGCTAATCAAATGGCAGATCATTGGGAAGTGTTACCAGACTGTATAAAAGCAGAAAGTTGCAGAAAGTTACGGTCTGCAGCTTTTGGATTTGTTACACAGCACATCACGGGTTACAAAGCCGTTCCCAGAAAAATGCGGAGTCCAACTTTCTGCAACTTTCTGCTTTTATACAGTCTGGTAACACTTCCCAATGCGTGGTGATATTTTTGCCTGAATAAATGAGGTCAGACTTATCTATTGTTAGGACACGGAGGAGACCAAGTGGAATATCACAGAATTTCACACTTCACTTCACTGTACGTCAGACTTGTATGGATGATCGGCGGATGGGATTGCAACACAGTAAAGTCGTTCCCAGACAATGCGAAGTCCATCTTTCCACAGTGAGAAAGAGGATTTACGTACTGAGGGCAAATAAAAAGTGCCAAACCATCCATTCTAAAAATTAGCCAAGAGATACAACAAGGAACCTAAAGGCCTCCAATGACACGGCTAGATGTTGCAAGTTTTTATTTCTACCGTTACGTAAAGATTGTACAAGTATGACTTTCCCGAAAAGTGGTCAGATGAAAAATCCTTTCTATTCCCAAACACAACACTGAAGCACAACTAGGCTTGCAAAAGCGCACCTGAAAGACCCACGAGGTTGTACAACACGGTCCTCTGGACAGACAAGACCGAAGCGGCACTGCTTGGCTGTAATATAGAGCACTGTGTTTATCACCACAGACAGTCAAGCACAGTGGAGGACAGGTGATCATTTTTGGTCGTTTTAAAGCCAGGACCTGAACACCTCACAATCGTAGAGTCAATAGAGTCATATCTTCCTGTCTGTATCATCACACTGTAGCAGCAGAGATTACACCAGCTGACAGGTAAAATTTTGATGAACATGAACTGTGCAGTGGGACACTGATCCTAAGCATACCATTAAATCTCTAACTTTCAGTAAACTCATAGTGAAGATATTTCCTGCAGATTACTGATGCTGACTGGGGCTCCACATGACACTGCATCATAAGATACACATACTTTCTCCTAACACCTGTGCGTGGTGACATTTTTGCCTGAACAAATGAGGTCAAGAATTATCTATTGTTAGGACATGGAGAAGACTAAGTGGAGGCTGCTTATGTCCTAATATATAAAATCACAGAATTTCACACTTCACATCACTGTACGTCAGACTTGTATGGATCGGTGGATGCGATTGCAACACAGTAAAACTGGCAGTGTCACATTATGTCTAAAGGAGGTTATCTGGTGTGAGTTAGGAGGTACAATGTATGGCCAAAAGTATTCGGACACCTAAGCATCACTCCCATGTGTGCTGGTTGAACCTCCCATTTCAAACCCCTTAATATTAATATGGAGTTGTTCCTCCCCTTTGCTGGTAAAATACACAGCTCTATCTATCTATAGCCCCGGATGACCCAGTTGTGCTTGGCTCTCTGATTCACTGCCTTAGCGGTATTTCAGATGGGATGTGTGGCAACTTTCTCAAATGAAATAAAGAGAAAACAGAAATCATAGTGATTGGCAAACAGGGACATAGCGAAGCTATTACAAATAAACTTGATCCCTTGGGCTTTAAAATCAAGACAGAGGTAAAAAAAAAAAAAATTTAGGAATAATCATAGACTCTACCCTAACCTTTAAATCACAAATTGCCCAAATAACAAGGACTGCTTTTTTCATTTAAGAAATATAGCAAAAGTTAGACCCCTCATAACTTTTAAAGATGCTGAAAAATTAATTCACGCCTTTGTGTTTAGTTGTCTAGATTACTGTAATGCACTCCTAACTGGACTGCCCAAGAAAGACATAAATCGACTGCAACTAGTGCAGAATGCTGCAGCTAGGGTTTTAACTAGGAAAAGAAAATCGGAGCACATCTCACCAGTGCTAGAGTCTTTACATTGGCTACCTGTACCATTTAGAATTGACTTTAAAATACTTCTAGTTGTTTATAAAGCCTTAAATAATCTTTCCCCGTCCTATATAGTGGACTGCCTATCCCCTTACAACCCGAGTCGTAACCTTAGAGCCTCAAATAGAAGTCTGTTGACAATCCCAAGAGCCAAGCTTAAAAGAAGTGTGGAGGCAGCTTTTTGCTGTTATGTGCCTAAACTATGGAATAATCTACCAATTGAAATCTGTCAGGCTAGTACTGTGGCACACTAAGAAATTGTTAAAAACCCATTTTTTTAATATGGCCTTCTCATAGCCACATTTACATTTCTTTCTCAGTTAGATCACATGGTGTGGTTTCTGCCAAATTTGTCAGGGACCCGCGCCTGTACTAATCTTTACTACTCTATGCTGTCTCTTTTTCCAGTTCTTCCGTGGTGGCGATGTATGCCACCACCACCCAATCTAAGCACCAAGAAGCCCCCTAATCGATGGTACAAAGGCAGATGTCCCAGCTCTCCATGACACCATCTTCATAGTGTGTGGCAGAACAACAGAAAAGACTGTTTTAGAAATCTCTCTGTTAGACAGAATGTCCAGTAGGGGCTGTGCGGTCCTTTGGCCTTGGAACCCCTGCAGATCTTGTTTTTCTCTCCAGTCTAACTGGAGTTTTTTTTTTCTGTCCTTCCAGCCATTTGACCCTACTGTTCATCTGTAAACACCCTTTCATTGACTGGGCTACCCTTCATTATTCTTGTCTCACCTTGGAAAAGCACTTTGAGCTACAGCATTCTGTATGAAAATGTGCTATACAAATAAATGTTGTTGTTGGTGTATAACAACCTCCACTCTTCTAGGAAGGCTTTCCACCAGATTTTGGGAATTTGTACCCATTTGGCCACAAGAGCATCAGTAAGGTTGGGCGCCAATGTCAGGTGAGACGGCCCAACTCACAGTTGGTGTTCCAGTTCCTCACAGAGGCGTTCAGTGGGGTTGAGGTCAGGGCTTTATGTAAGCCACTCTAGTTCTTCCACACTAGCCTGGTCAAACCATGTGTTTATGGAGCTCAGTTTGTGCATGGGGGGGGGCACAGTCATGTTGGAGCAGGAAGGAGCTTCCCCAAACTGTGGCCACAAAGCACACAATTGTCTAAAATGTTTTCATATGCTGTGTTGGTATGGCTAAAACTGATCAGCCCAGTCATTAGAAGGGGGGTGCACATACTTTTGGCCATAAATTTGTAGCATACAAACTCTCCAGTGTTGGTCTAATGCTTGATGTCACAATGTAGAACCAGTGTCATTAAATCAGGTTTTTCAAATATTCACAATATCACATAAAATCCCTCAGTCAGGGTGTCAATATCTGGAGTCCAGCACCTCGGTCTTCTTTAAAAATAGGCTGATTTTGTCACATTTGCCAGTTAGAGGCCCACTGCCCAAACCTCCTTATACTCACAGTTGGAAACACACGACTGCATCTTCTCCCAGACTTTATAGCGCAGGCAACCTAGGTGACCGGTCACATTGATGAGCACTCCTGGGACGTTCTGGGGGTCATCGGGCAACCACTGGGCTCTGCAGAGGCACGAAGAGGTGAGCTTACACAGAGCTGAACTGAGCAGAACGGTGAAAAGATCAGTAGGAAATGGCAGTGAATTTTACATACCTTCTTTTTAAGGTTTGGAATTTCTGAAAAACAACAAAACAAAATTAAATGTGCATAAATGGTGCCTTTAAATGCACAAATATTGTTGTTACCTTGAGACAAGTAAAATAAATACTACCAATAGTGTGCTGTGAGCCATTTTTAGTGAAATCATTTAGTTCTGCATTTGGATTCATCCAAAATGTATTTTGTTTACCACATTTTACCAAATTTGCATACCACATCGGAGGCAAAATTACCCCACAATTATTTGGGGAACCAAGAGGAAAGAACGGTAACATAAATTGCATTAACGTTACACAAGTTCTTCCAAAGCAAAGTCTTCAAGCCTTGATTTGGTTAGCTGTCAGCAAGCAATGGTAGTGGAAGGTAGCTTACCTGCAGGAAGGTCAAGTCATCAGCCCCCATCTCCCGTTTCACAGACTGGATGAGCTCCCACAGTGTCATGATATCTTTATTTACATGACTGATCCTTTCTTTCATCATCTGTCTTTTTTTCTCCTCTTCTGACTTGAGCTCAGCGATTCTGCGTTCCTGTTCTTCATTCAGGAACTGATGAAGCTTCTCAAACTCTGCATTTATTTGCGCCTCTGTTTGCTGGGCTTGGACCTAAAACCAAATGATTGCAATGTATGAACCGTGTCTGTCTCTGACCTACAGTATACACTATCTAAAGACGAGCATGATAATATTTTTGCACACCTTGATGAAATCTGTACACTTGTTGCAACTCAACTTACAAACACAACTGAGACTGCAAATCTGTTCCTAATTCAGAATTGGTCACCCATGGTTTCACAATCAATAAAATTTTAATAATACAAGTTAATTCCCAGAATTATTCATGGGTTAAGTTCTTTAAAAACATCACATAATGCTCAAGTGGATTAAAAAATTTGAAACATCAAAGTATACTTTATAATACTGAAAATAAAATATGTCATGTCCACAACCTCCTATTCAGTGTGTTGTGCTGTACACATCTGAGACTGTGTTGGGTTGCTTTGGTGCTGGGAGTACAAAAAGAACAATAAACTGGAGGAAATCTCAGCTGTGTTTTACCAGCCGCTAGGAACTGACTGATTCATCATATATATACATCAAAGATTATACTTTGTCACAATTTGGCCATGTAAGGATAATAATAGACACATATCTCCATTTATTCAATCTGTCATTTCTGTAAAAGTTTTGGATATATTTAGTATAATTAAAATATGGCAAATTAAACCAGTGTCACAAATGTACAAGATGCTAAAGACCACCCCTGGCTCATCCCCCACCCGCCTCCTTCTCAGTGTGTTGTACTACTGACTAGGCCATTTTTGTTCTCCAACAGAGAATTTTTAGAAAACAGAAAATTCAGCTTAAACTTTGCAGTTTCTGTAACTTCAAAAATGTATAACTCAGATGTTTATTACATGAGGTATAGGTAATGGTGTATATCAGTATCTTCTCGATTGACCCAGAATATTCAATTTTTTGTGTATGGAAAATGTGCTACAGTATTTTGGCACAACTATAGCATGAAACATCTAAGAGTGCACTTTTTTCCTCTGTCATGTGACAACTCAGGTGGACACCAAGGAGATGTTTAAACGTAAGCTAGCAGTCACCCTCTATATATACTGTGCATGCTCCAGTCTTTAGATTCTATATAATGCAAGGCCATTTCTACACTGGGCTGTAGGAGCAAACCCAAAGCCTTGAACTGGGCCTGGATTTGGAAGCCATAACTCTACAATTACATAACTCTAAAGACAGCAACACAGTTAAAACGCGAAATAATAAAACAACAGCTGCGTATTTCAAGCTAGCACTGCTTGCTTAAAGTGACTTAAACAGTAACGTTACCTTTATGTACTCGGATGTTTCGTTGTATTTCCTTTTGATTCTCTTATACAATTCCAGCTTTTGTTCCAAAATTTTTATTTTAATGTTCAGTTCATCCTAGAAGAAAAACATTAACACTGCATATTAATGTAAAACCTATGCGTACGTCCTCTATATGTGTCCACATTTTGAAAGCGCAGATGTTCAAGAAGGTCTGAAAAGGGTCCAGAATATTCAAGAAAGAGTTCACCCACGTGAATACAGTTCAACTGCAATAAAAGGCAATAATATTAGATTATTTAAACTACAATTCCAATATATCGGCATCTGTTAGACTTAAGAAGGTTGTGAGGCACCAAGTAAACATAACTCTCTTTCTGTAACATATATTGACTTTTAAAAAAAGTGAACAACAAAGGTGGTGAGACTATCTGAGGTCTCAGGTGGACATTGCTCTCCCTGACTGAGGCGGTGGCGGAAGCTTAACCACGGAACCAAATGGTCCCAGACGCAGTGGGGGTGCGACACAGCTGTCGCCCAAACGGGTCTCACCTTGCAACCCGGCACCCCCCGGGCCAGGGGGCTCAGTTCGTGGCCAGAGTGCAGGGTCACGCAATCGATACACACTGGCTCCTCGTCTTTGATGCAGTACAGCTGCAGCTCCCGGCGGTGTAGGCCACAGAGCACCTCGGGCCCGAATGTTACCCAGTTACTCTTCTCCTTCTGGAAGGACTCGCAAGTGTTCCTGAGGGCCCGGTTGGGGATGGGCTGCTCGCCCTCGCAGCGCTTGCGGCACACAGGACATTCCCGTATCCCCTTCTGCTCCCAGCTGCGCTCCAGGCAGGCCTGACAGAAGCTGTGGGTGCAAGACAGCAGGACGGGCTCCTTGTAGATGTCCCTGCACACAGGGCACGAGAGGTCCTCCTCCAGGAGAGAAGGCCTTTCCACCATTTCACAGTCAGCCATGACTCCTGTGTCAGCTTCTTACTTTCACTTTCATTGGTTCACACAGCAGCTCCTTTGCAGTTCGCCTTCAGCTGCCTCAGTAGATCACTGTAACAGTCTGGAGTTTTGTTTCAGCCTTGACAAAATGAAAACGCACATTTATTCCAGTTACCACACGAGGATCGCCCCGTTTCAGTGCAGACCTCACCGTCTGCTGCTGCTCCTACTTCCTTCTTCCGGTAGTCTACATGCAGTACAGTGTAGCGGTCTGTAGGGGGCGCACGTTGTACTGCGACGGTGCAGTGTCAGGGTTTTGCGTAAAATACTTGATAAATTGAGGAAACCACAGCTTAAAACATTACTGGGTGGCTATACTAAGGGTTAGTGAGGACCTGAGGTGAACATCTAGAGTCTACAGCTGTTGGTGCCCCACAGTGTGTAGACATGGGGTTCAGTCCAGCTTAGTCTGTGTGTCCCTGTATTTGTGTGGGATTCCACCTGCAATCCAAAGCCATGTGTTTTAGGTGAACCTGCATGTGTGTGTTTCATTGTTCTGCTGTGCAGGTGTGTGAATGACTGTAGTTCATCGTAGTGTAAAAGTTACCTGAGATAAAGGTGTCTGCTAAATACAAGTTATGGTCATTTGACGTTGCTCTGGAGATGAGTGCTACATGAGTAAATGTTAAAAGCTGATCTTAAAGGTCCAATGGCATTGATGCTTCCCACCTGGTGCAGCATCACTCTGGCGTAGTTTTAAGGTTGTTGCTTTGTACTCTGAAAACCCTTGTTTAAATCTCTCCCGCTGTAGTACGCTGTAGTACCCTGTAGTACCGCCATTCAAAATGGCGCGGCCACGTCCAGACGCCTACCTGATCGCTCCAGGAAGACTGTGCGTTTTTTCCTTAATTTCTGTAGTTTTCTACCTATTATTCCCTCACACATCAACGGGACTGGTACTGTATGACAGCGCGACACTTCGGGAAATTGGGAATCAGATTCCTTACGTGGTTTCTGAACTCTTCAAACCCGATTTGTCGTGGCCGGCTGAGATACTCCGGACGGCGGACAGCGAGAAAGGAAGCGACCACGAAGACCCCCCGCGGAGACGCACAAAGAAACATCGGGGGACCCGCGCCGGTGTTCGGAACAAACTGCGGAAACGAGCTCATCGCCCTCCACTGCCCAGCATTCTGCTCGCGAACGTTCAGTCATTGGAAAACAAGCTGGACGATTTGAGAGCAAGGGTGACTTTCCAAAGAGACGTGAGGGACTGTAACATCCTGTGTTTCACCGAGACATGGCTGACCCCCCTTGTGCCGGACCAGGCAGTGACTCCGTCGGATTCATTCTCTGTGTTTCGCATGGACAGAACGGCGGAGGCCAACAAATCCAAAGGTGGGGGAGTCTGTTTCATGGTGAACACTAAGTGGTGCGAGGTGATGAGCGTTTCTGTTCTTTCTCGGTCCTGCTCACCTCATCTGGAGCATCTGACCATCAAGTGCCGTCCTTTCTACCTGCCTCGGGAGTTCAGCTCGGTTATCGCCACGGCGGTTTACATCCCGCCTCATGCGGACGTTGGCACAGCCCTGTCTGAACTACACGAGGCACTCAGCACTACCCAACACAACCATCCGGACGCAGCAACCATAGTGGTGGGGGACTTTAATAAAGCGAACCTCAGACAAGTCATGCCGGACTTATACCAACACGTGACGTGCATGACTAGGGGGGACAACACGCTAGACCACTGCTACACGCCGTACGAGCAGGGCTACAAAGCTGTTCCACAGCCGGCATTTGGGAAGTCGGACCACAACGCTGTTTTCCTCCTGCCGGCTTACAAACAGAAGTCTCGTCTTGAGGCTCCGGCCACGAGGGAGGTAAAGCGCTGGTCTGCCCAATCGGAAGCCGCGCTACAGGACGCGCTCGATGACGTCGACTGGGACATGTTCAGGACAAGTTCGGATGACGTCAACGAGTTCGCGGAGGTAGTGGTCAGCTTTGTGAGCGTGCTGGAAGACAACATCGTCCCCACGGTTACGATTAAGAGCTTTGCCAACCAAAAACCGTGGGTCGATGGTACGGTCCGGAAAGCTGTGAATGCGCGCACTGCTGCGTACAACGCAGGTCTCGCCACTGGCGACATGAGCGCTTACAGAGCGGCTAAATACGGCGTACGGCGTGCAGTGAAGGACGCGAAGCGCCGATACCGGGAGCGGGTCGAGTCGCTTTTCCTCCAGGGTGACGCGCGCAAATTGTGGCAAGGACTGCGTACCATCACAGATTTCGGAAGGAAATCTAGCGTGGCTATGAGTGCCGATTCTGGGTTCGCTAACGAACTCAACGCATTCTATGCCCGCTTCGAGTCCGATTGCCCTAAAGTCACCCACGACCGCAGCGAGACCCGCAGCCTGGCGAAGGAATGTGGTGACTTCATCACCGTCGCTGAGTCCGATGTGCGGAGGGAGCTGAAGCGCGTCAACATCAGGAAAGCGCCGGGGCCGGACGGCATCTCCGGGCGCCTGTTGCGCTGCTGCGCCGACCAGCTGACCGGAGTTCTCACAGCCATCTTCAACGAGTCTCTGGCTCAGTCCACAGTCCCTCAGTGCTTTAAAACATCCACCATTGTCCCGGTACCAAAGAACAATAAGCCCTCATGCCCAAATGACTACCGGCCCGTTGCACTGACCTCGGTAGTCATGAAGGTCTTTGAGAGACTCATCAAAGCCATCATCACAGCATCCATCTCCAACTTTGTAGACCCACTTCAGTTTGCCTACCGCCCCAACAGATCCACGGACGATGCCATATCCCACGTCCTGCACACCACCCTCAGTCATGTGGACAGGAAACGGGAACTATGTGCGACTGCTGTTCATCGATTACAGTTCAGCTTTCAACACCATTGTCCCCCGTAGACTGTTCACTAAACTGAATGACTTGGGATTGAACCGCCACCTGTGTGCCTGGGTTCTCAGTTTCCTCACAGGCAGACCACAGGTGGTGAGAGTGGGTAGTTGCACCTCAGGCATCATCACACTCAACACAGGAGCTCCGCAAGGTTGTGTACTTAGCCCTCTGCTCTATGCCCTCTACACTCACGACTGTGTGGCCACGCACGCCTCCAACTCCATCATCAAATTTGCTGACGACACGGTGGTGCTGGGCCTCATCTCCAACAACGATGAGACAGCATACTTAGAGGAGGTGGAAAACTTGGCATCATGGTGCCAGGAGAACTGCCTCCAACTGAATGTCGGCAAAACGAAAGAGATGGTGGTGGACTTTGGTAGGCGCGAGCAGCGGTCCTACACCCCCCTTAAAATCAACGGGACTGCAGTGGAGAGGGTGAGCAGTTACAAATACCTGGGCGTTCATGTCACTGAGGACTTGACATGGACTGTACACATCCGAGCTCAAGCCAGTAGAGCAAAGCAGCAGCTCTACCACCTCCGGCAGCTGAGGAAGCTACAGGTCTCTCCAGCTATCCTTAAGACCTTTTACTCTGGTGCTGTACAAACTGTTCTGACTCAGAACATCATCTCCTGGTTTGGGAACAGCTGTGCTCGGGACATCAAGACACTGCAGAGAGTGATCCGGGCAGCGAAACGCTGCACCAGATCTGATCTACCGTCCCTACATGACATCTATACCAGGAGATGCAGGACCAGAGCGAGTAGGATCGTCGGTGACCTGTCTCATCCCAGCAACCATCTATTCATCTTGATGAAATCAGGCAAACGCTACAGAAGCATTATGGCCAGAACGGAGAGGCTAAGGAGGAGCTTCTACCCACAGGCCATAAGACTTCTGAACCCGGACATGACATGACTACCCTCACGTAATCTCTGACCACTCCACTCCAACCCCCCCCCCCCCCCCACTGTCACTGCCCTTCCAGGGCACCTTAACTGTTCCGTACCATTTTGCCTATTTATTTATTTATTTATTTACTTATTTACTTACTTATTTATCTATTTACTGCTTGTTTCTGTTTCTATTCTTCTTAGTGTTTGGATATGTGTTTGCTTCATTTTCCATTATAGATTGTTCGCACAGTCATCCTGGTTCAGATCGGTGCACATTTCAACACATGGTACACAACCATGTGCTTGACAAATAAACTCTTTTGACTTTTGACTCTTTGAGGAATGTACTTACCCTGAATTGTTCCATTAAACTTCCTGCTCTTATAAATGGGTAAATAATTTCAAGAAAATGCAACAAGAAGCAACATTTTAAGTGGCCCTGGGTGAAAGCTCCAGCTAACTGTAATAAATACCGTGTTACGTAGACTCAATGAAATGAATGGAATGTATAATGGATATTTTAAGCTTTGATCTAGAATTTTGTTTGAAAATTAAGATTTTCTGACAACAGCTTACTGTTTGCACTTTACAAAGAACAAAGATCACACTCTATAGATACGTATAATGAAAAAAAATCTAATGTCCCCACAAATAAAGATTCATAACAAACAAAAAGTGCTAACAAATTTGTATTTGTGGGGACATTAGACTCATATGTATATTAGTGCTGTGATACATCATTTACCACCTTCTTGGTTTGCTCTATTATTGCTTATTTTTTACGTTGAAATGTAAGATGAGCATTGATGTTACTCTTGGACAGCAGTGGTTTCCATCTCACTACTCTCCCACGAATTGCATTTTTACCCCATCTCTTTCTTATCGCGGAGTCTCTTCTGAACTCTCACCTTAGCTTAAGCTAGAGAGGCCTGCAGATATTTGGATCTTCCTCTCTGATTTGGTTTCACCTCTTTCTTTTGTTCTAGCATTTGTTGTGACTTCCTGGATGAGATGTCACTGCACACCCTCTGAGTAATTTTGGCCAGGCTGGCCACTCCTGGAAAGATTTACCTCTGTTCCAAACCTTCTCAATTTGGAGATAATGGCTCTCGGTCTATTTTGGTAGAATCCCGGAGCCTTATATTTAGACACTGTTTTGTAACCTTTCCAGCCTGTTACATTTCAACATTTGTTTCCTCATCTCTTCAGGAATTCATGCTGTAATGCCACTGTAGAAACTTTATGACTCAGTATATACTGAGATTTATATTTAGCAAGGCAGCTGTCAGCTCAATCTAATCGACAATTAAAGCTGGTTGACTGAAGAACTGAATTTTTCACTTGGATGGTGTGGGTGTTGGGTAACTTTGTTGCTTAAATAAAACAATAATTAAAAAAAAAAAAAACTTTTATGTTTACTCAAGTTCCTGTCTTCAAATGATGTGAAACCCTTCGGTGACATAAATATGTAATGATAGGGGATCAGGAAAGGCGTGAATACTTTTTCACAGCATCGTCACTTCAAAACTAATATTGTTGGTTAGACGCACTTGACCTGTTGTCTTCTTCTTCATCATTCGGCTGCTCCCGTTAGGGGTCGCCACAGCGGATCAATTGTTTCCACTTCTTCTTGTCCTCTGCATCTTTCTCCATCACACTCATCACCTGCATGTCCTCCTTCACCACATCCATAAATCTCCTCTTAGGCCTTCCTCTCTTCCTCTTGCCTGGCAGCTCCATCCCTAGCATCCTTCTCCCAATATATCCAGAATCTCTCCTCTGCACATGTGCAAACCAACACAATCTCACCTCTCTGACTGTCTCCAAACCATCTAACCTGGGTTGACCCTCTAATATACTAATTTCTAATCCTGTCCATCCTTGTCACACCCAATGGAAATCTTAACATTTTTAACTCTGCCACCTCCAGCTCTGCCTCCTGTCTTTTGTTCAGTGTCACCGTCTCCAACCCATAAAGCATAGCTGGTCTCACTACCATCTTGTAGACCTTCCCTTTCACTCTTGCTGGTACCCTTCTATCACAAATCACTCCTGACACTCTTATCAATCTGGTTAAAAACTCCACTGCCATCTCTCCTAAACACTTCCATAGGTATATGATCTGGGCCAACAGCCTTTCCATTCTTCATCCTCTTCATAGCTGTCCTAACTTCCTCCTTGCTAATCCATTGCACTCCCTTATTCATAATCCCTACATCATCCAACCTTTTCTCTCTCTCATTCTCTTCATTCATCAGCCCCTCAACGTACTCTTTCCATCTGCTCAACACTCTCCTCGCTTGTGAGTATGTTTCCATCGCTATCCTTTATCACCCTAACCTGGTGCACATCTTTCCCAGCTCGGTCCCTCCGCCTAGCCAATCGGTACAGGTCCTTTTCTCCCTCCTTAGTGTCCAACCTCTCATACAATTCACCATAAGCCTTCTCTTTAGCCTTTACCACCTCTCTCTTCGCCCTACGCCTCATCTCCTTGTACTCCTGTCTACATTCTTCATCTCTCTGTCTATCCCACTTCTTCTTCGCCAGCCTCTTCCTCTGTATACTCTCCTGTACTTCCTCATTCCACCACCAAGTTTTCCTGTCCTCCTTCCTCTGTCCAGATGTCACACCAAACACCTTTCTAGCTGTCTCCCTTACCGCTTCTGCTGCGGATGCCCAGCACACTGGAAACTTTTCACTGCCACCCAATGCCTGCCTTAATTCCTCCCTGAACTCCACTTTATAGTTTTCCTTTTTCAACTTCCGCACACTTGACCTGTTGTACTGAGTAAATATACACATTACTAACAATAAAACAATACAGCAATTCGAATTCATATGACTTCAACAATGTATAAATCGCGAGGAACCCGTTTATGTACACATTTTATGCTTATGCGTGAATTTTGAATCATAATCTGTAAAATAAATAAATAAATGAATAAATAATTTAACGTGAAATAAAGTATAGCCACAATATTCTACATTTCAGAAGCCTGAATAAATAATTCGCTTCGGCGGATCATTTTAGTCAATTAATAGGCGGACAATGCATATGAATATTGTTTCCGTCAATATGAAATATACCATGACTTGGGGGGTCCAGCAGTGGGTCCTACCCTGGGATTTGAACACGCAGTCCAGCTTCATACACGTAAGAAAAAAGAATCGGACATTGTCGACACCAAGCATCGAGACGGCTCGCTGCGTGGCGGTTACGGCAGCAACCCGCAGCTGAGGGTCGGGCGGGGGAGGGGTGACGTCAGGAGCCCGCAGCCCGCAGCCGCCTGCGCTGTAGACGGGGTGATGCTCGCGAATGCGCTCTGCGTTGTCGGGCTCGGCGCTGCTCGCCCCCGCTTCGTGTTGCAAGCCGACAGGCAGACGGCGACGAGCTTCGCTGCGTGAGCTTAGCAACCCCGTGCACACGGAGAGGACCTCGGCCTCCGTTGCAAGCCGTTATTCCGCCATGCGCATTTAATGTTGAGTTGTTCGTCGTGAGGGGCAGCGCTGTAGGCCCCGCCGGGTCCCCGCGCTGGAGTGTCGGGACGGCGCGCTGGTGCCCTCGCGGAACGCCGGGAAGACCCTCGAATCCGCGAGTCGCCTTGATGGGTCTCTGAAAATGAGAGAAATTCGCGCGTTAATAGGTGGGTTTGCGTGTCTGCTTATCGTCGCAGATGTCGCCAGTGTGACTGTTGAGCTCTTTGTCTGCCGTCCCCTGTCGTGTTTACCTCGCCGCTGAGCGGAATAAGGACTGCGTGCGTGTGAACACAGGCAGGCGGTTAAGCCTGGTCTTTGAGCAGAGCGTGAAACTGGAGCAGATGTGCCTCGGTATGTGTGAACAGTCCTCTCCTTGCATTCCAGATGTGTGTGTGTGTGTGTGTGTGTGTGTGTGTGTGAGTGAGAGTGAGAGCCACATGGAAGCAGTCCAAAGGAAACACGAATGTGAGAGTGGTGGTGATGATAACAGTGGTAATGGAGTCTTATTGTGCTGCAGCTGAAGTGAAGAACAGATCAGTGTGATCTTAGTCCTCATGGAGACATTTGCTTTGCTCTTTATGGCTGTAGTCCTGACAGCACGGTTGTTTTATACCAGAAAAGAAAACTGTTGTTTTCAAGTGGTCAATTCGCAGTACACCTCCTTACCGTTCTCCTTCAAGCTGAGTTGTTGGTGGATCACGGTTCTTGCATGGCCTCGTTGGGGTACCGTTACCATCGGCAACTGTGTAAGTGCCCTTCCTTCCTTTGCTCTGTGCTCCAGGTCCCCAGATTGCGAGTGAGCTCATCTAGTCACCTCTCTCCGTCCTGGCCCGGCTGGTGAAAAGATGGTCTCCTACCTCCCTCCAATCCTGGTGGTCCTGCTGTGGGCTCAGGCCCCTGCTAGCCTGGCAGGGGACTGCAAGGGTACCAGGCAGGTGCTGAGGGGCCCACCGGGGTATATCACTGATGGGCCAGGCAACTACTCCGTCAATGGGAACTGCGAATGGCTTATTAAAGGTAAAAAAACAAAAGTTAATGTAAAATACAGTATGTAAATGGGTTTAAGGTAGAAAACTGGAGGCAATAGATCCAGAGCTGTAAGAGTACTTAATATTGCCATTGTTGTCATTATGTAGCTATAGGATATAAAAATAATATTATTGCATTATAAAATTATGGTGTCTAATAGCAAAGCTCTTCAAAGTAACATTGTCACTTTGAGACCGTCTGTCTGTAATACCCGTCCACATAACCAGTTTGGATATCAAGCCAAGATTATTATGGTAAAACGCATTGTGTCCTGTCAGTTTCTAAAACCACGACTTTAGTGTGGGGCGGAATTGAATTGGTTTAAACATATAGACAGTTAATGTGTTTGGGCATTTAAGCTTGATTTTTCCAGCATGGTGCACTGGTGCAGGACGGCGAAGGTGGAAACAGTGTGGGGAGACTGACTCCAGAAGGACATTTCATTTATTTCTGTCATGAAATCTGACTTGGACATAATAAGCAGTAAAGGGATTCAATGTCACTGGGAAACTGTATAAGTGATGCGATACAGGGATTTTCCAGTGCAGTTTTGCAAAATATTATCTGTTCAGCTGGCTGTTGCCTTTCTTTTTTCTAAAGAAAGAGAATCTTCCACTATTATTAGAGGTGCTGTGTCAAAACATGGATTCTTTTTCCAATGTTTTACCATTACCTTTAACCGGTAATGCAAAGGAAGCCTTTCTCTGTAATCTTTATTCCTCTCACATCCAAAATCTGCTGTCCTGGTACAGCATTAGACAGACTGTGGTGTTGAAAAAGCAGGAAACCGTGTTACGCTTGCAGTTGTTTCTGACAATAAAGATGGACAGCAGACAAACTTTCAGGCCGTACTGCTAATTGCTTGTGAAAACTTCCATCATTAGCTGAAGCATTAGTCTCTGTTTAGTTGGCAAAGTTTAGCTGTGAATGACGTTGCATAGATTTCAATACTGAGCTGAGCTCAATGTATTCTTCCAGTTAGATTTGCAGTGGATGAGTTTTGTTTGAAATGCAGACTGCAAAGTTCCCTATCTTTGCTCTTCTCACTTTTGTCATTTCTGACATCTTTCACAGCTCCAAGCAGCAGTTACAGCATAGTCCTGAATTTCACCTTCATGGAGACAGAGTGCACTTACGACTACCTGTTTGTGTATGATGGCGACTCGTACCGCTGCCCCTTGCTGGCCAGCCTTAGTGGCACCACCCTACCGGAGCCTATAGAGGCCAAATCTGGCAAGGTAAAGATAACGTTTACACCAGCAAGGGACATAGAAGCAATAGCAGTGACACATGCAGATGATACTGCCCACACTTTGCAAGAAAAATTCTGCATGCTTAAATGTGAGAAATGCTCTATATACACTATTAGCAAGAAACCAAGAAGCAGTAAACCAGCGATGTGTCAGATGGCTTTAACAGTTCTGCCCCTTTTTCTGTCCATGTTGAAAAGATGCTGCTCCACCTATTCAGTGACGCCAACTACAACCTGCTGGGCTTCAATGCCACCTACTCGTTCTCAGTGTGCCCAGGAGCCTGCGGTGGTCACGGCCGCTGTGACTCGTCCTTGGCCCGCTGTCTGTGCCATGTAGGCTGGGGTGGCCCTGACTGCACCATCGCTCTCTGCTCCCTGACCTGCTCTCTGCATGGATCCTGTGATAAGGTGAGCAATAAAGGAGGGGACTCGCGCTGGTGTTTTTTTACGCAGCTTTATGTGCTTTCAAGAGTAATTTATGACTTTTAGAGTAGAAATTTTAATATATGATTCTGAAGAACCGCTTTTTTAATTGCAAAAACACTATGACAACACATTGCTGGCTGTTACAGAGGACAGTCCTGAGCTCAGTGAAAAGTCAGTGTTATTCAGTGGTTGATTGGCATGCGCTCACATTATTGATCACATTGGGTTCCACAGAGGGGTGAACGGTGTCTGTGTAACTCTGGCTTTGCGGGACGGAGCTGCCAGCTTGGTCTCCATGACGACAGCGGGGCAGGACAGTGGTGGGAGGTGAGCGAAGGTGATGCCTTCATGTCTCGCCGCACCGCTGCAGCTGGGGTGTACCTGCCAACAACTGGAGCACTGTATCTTTTTGGAGGTGAGAGGGATACTGTGAAAGCAGACAAATCCATGCCGTAAATGGTTTTGCTTTGTTTTACACAAAAGTGAATCCGTAGAGAAACTTGAGTGTTTTTGTTGAATTTGGCACACTTCACACTTTTCAGCAAGCATGGGGGAAAAAAAGGTCTTGTAGTTGCTGTATTTTTGATAGTATTGTTTTTAACTCATACTGGGAGATTTTTTAATTTTGCATAACTCGTACTGTAAAGACACAATCAAATGACGTGCTTCAGATCATGTTTGTTTTGATCTGCTTTATGGTCGCCTCTGGCTTTTTGAGGGTGGAGTTTGAAGTTATGAGAGTGTACAGTTTCTGATTCTGCTAATTTGTGGACCATTTCCACCAGACTGGTAAGCTTATGTTTTCTATGTTTGTTTATTTATTTTGTTTATTCCCTGCTTGCATTTCAGGGTTTGATTTGAACCACGCTCTAGGGGACCTCGTGAAATACAACTTCACTAACAATCGGTGGGAGCAGATTTTACATGCAGTCATCCCAGTAAGAATGTTCTTCCAAACTCGCATTACACAAAAAAAGCCCTAAGGCATCATGTAACAAAGTTTATTAGCAGTGTTCTGTTTGTATGCTCATGTTATTCTCAAGTATCTGTTTCATCGTCTCCTTTTCCCCCCTCCATTTCCCTCCCTTTATCTTTTCCAGGCTGCCCGGCACTCTCATACAGCTGTGGAGTGGCAGGGGAAAATGGTCATCTTTGGGGGGGAGCTTGCCAACGGTTCCCTTGCCAGTGATATCTGGATGTACCGCCCACTGGAGAATGATTGGCAGCAGCTAGGCCACTTTGATTCACCAGGAGCACCAAAACTAGCTAACCATGCAGCTGCCGTGGTTGACAGCTACCTTTATGTGTTTGGGGGTAAATATTTCAGCCATGTAATAATGGCAGCAACTGTATGGAATGGAGTCTCTGTTTTCTTTGCTAGTGCTTGATCACCTTTTTTTTTGTCTCCCCCTTAGGACGTACTGAGGAAGACATGTTTTCTTCTTCTCTTTATCGTTTTGAGTTGAGGAGAGGAGTGTGGGAGACCGTGCACCCATCTGGGGGGAAGCCTCCTGCAACAGCAGGACACTCAATGGTCTTTCATGCCCCCTCCCGTACGCTGCTGGTCTATGGCGGGCACAGACCCACCACCGCCAGGTATTTTTTTGTGGGAGAGTCTGACGTCACTAATGGTGGAGGCTTAATCAAACATCAGAATGCATCACTGTGTGTCCTCTGTGTTTAATCCTGCAGCCAAAATGTGGTGCATTTGCAGAGACAGTTCACCCAAAGTGCTGATGAGGTTCCTCTCCTCCTTGATACTCGTCTCAGGTTTAGTGTGCGTGTAAACTCTACGGACATTTTCCACGTGGACAAACGCTTTTGGTCATCCTTCCGATCTCGTTTCCCGGCCAGCGGCCCCAGGGAAAGGGCATTCCACTCCGCAACAGTCATCGGCAACTATATGGTGGTGTACGGTGAGTGGTATTGAGGAGCTGTTGGGTTTAATAAAGGGCAACATGTTTCTCTTGACTTAAACACTTCCACTCTTCCTCTCCTCTCTTTTTCTGTACTTTTCACTCCCTTAGGAGGCAATGTGCACATCCATTACCAGGAGGAGAAATGCTATGACGAGGAGATCTTTTTCTACCACTTGGGCTGTCACCAGTGGGTCACGCTTGGGGACAATCCCCTACAGAGTGAGTTACACCCTTCAGCATCCTCAGAACACAGTGACAAAATGATCACGCAGCCATAGAGGTGCAGGGAGATGAAGAACATCCTTTGGAGCAGTCTTGTCAAAATACAAGGTTATCGGGAATAGCATTGCTAGCTGTGGCTGCAAAACACTTTGTTATATGTGTAAGCAGGTTGATGTGTTTTAGTGTGTTTTAGCGTTTTTAAAGTTTTAAAATACAGTGGGTTTAGTGCCTTTCGTCTTGTGTGAAGGAGTGCCTGTGCGTGGGCGTTACTCCCACGTGGCTACGGTGATGGAGGGGCGAGTGCTTCTGGTTGCTGGCGGTTACAGTGGGGTTGCCCGAGGAGATCTGCTGGCATACAAGGTTCCACTGTTTGTCAGCAGCGACCCTGGAGACAGGGTATGTAAGTGCAAGCAGAAGAGAGAACTGGATGAAACTTAGGGATGGGGAAAGACGTAAAAATATATATATTTTTAATTTCTCTTTAAACAGGGGTTTAACTGGTTTTTTATCTTATGATTGCAGTTAAGACCAGAAGTCTGTTTTATAATTTATTCTACTTGCAAATTCAATCAATTAAAACTTAACCAAACACCTCTCAGTTTGTCCTAGTTAGTGTACAAAAACTTGGGTATAGCAGAAGAAAGTTTCTCTAAGAATTTAAAGGTAATTTAAAATGGTTTGAAAAAATGTCTCCACAAACATTTATTTTGCTCTCATTGTTTACTGGTTTATCCCATAAACATGTGCAAAGTTCCTCATATGGTTATTGATCGCAAACACCAGGCTTGAGGTGCAAACACTGGAACCATGATTACTCCTATATGCCTGTTCCTATATATCATGAGGAGCTGGAGTACTTTCATAGAATTAGTTGTTCATTTTGACAGAATTCATATTTTGTACATTAGTGGAAGGCAGATTCTGTACAAAAAAAATTGCAAGTGGTGCAATGTACCAAATTAATTGACCTTTATTGTCTTGTCTGTTTACAAACTAAATAGTGATAGATGAGGTGTGAAAGTACTAGTATGTCCATGTGCCTGCACTGCGAAGGATTAATAGTGAATTTTTGCCATAGGATGCTGTGTGTGCGGAGGCTCCAGATGAGAGCATGTGCCTGAGAAACCCTGAATGCAGCTGGTGTGAAGGCCGCTGCCGGGAGTATCAGCCAACCAATCCGGTAACAGAGCTCCATTTCCTTCACCAGAACTATATCTACAACAAACAGACACAGTCTAACTGTTGTTCTTTCACTCTCTATAGTGTGGCAGTACTGGGTGCCTGGGCTTGGCACGGTTCCTTTCTGACTGCCAGTCTTGTGTGGTGTTCAGCGGTGCACCGGGCTCACTACCCCGTGCCCCTGGAGATTTCGGCTGGTGCGTGCAGAATGAGTCCTGCCTGCCTGTCTCAGGTGAGGAGAGGGACTGAGTGTGTCGATGGACACCCACAAGGAAAACCTTTCTTGTCTTCATCCTGGTTCTAAGTAAGATATTAGTTGGGAATTCTGTGTGCTTAAACATCCCTGCCCTCTGGCCTCCTAGAGCGGAGTGCGTGCCGCGTGGACCAGATTTCGGGGGCCTATGGCTGGTGGGGGGAGCGCACACGCTTCCTCACCTCCCTCCATTCCTGCCGCACTGAGAATTATGTCCCTGGGATGCATCTGCTCACCTTCCAGCACCCACGCAACAATTCACAGCCTGACAAGGTACTGATGCTTTATCGATCATGTCTGCCTGCTGCTCTGTGCCCTGTTCTATCCTGTGCCCAAGCATTTAAGCAGTCGGTTGACTATATTGTTTCCCTTAGGTTTGCATTTTAAAGACAGCTTTGAAATCCAGAACACAGCAACTTATAAGGACCAACAAAAGAAAGGCTCTCTCCGTTTCCTTCTGTTCCAGGTGTCCATCTTGCGCAGTACCTCCATTACACTCAGCCCCTCCACTGAGATGGATGTTACTCTGCAGTTTCGGGGCTTCATCCACCCCTTGTGGGGCGCTCCTCCACCTGCACCCCCTCCACAGGAGACGGTCTCCATGTGGGCCCGGATACAGCGGCTCCATTTCACAGCTCGCATGGCGACAGGGCCAAACTCCCTCAAACTGGTAGGAATGTGCAGGACAAGAAAAAGTCTTTTGTCTGTCAGGTATTTGGAGGTGAGCAATCCCCTCATCCTACTCTCTTCTTTATCCCCTCAGTCGGAACTGGTTGGTCGCTGGGCAGCCCAGGAGAAGGAGAGTCGTCTCTTGACTCGACCTGGAGGAGGACGCCTTTTCCAAAACCTGACTAGAGGGAACCGCTACCTCGTAGAAGCAGAGGGATACCTCAACAACTCTGGCTCCGGACACACCAGTGAGATGGCTTTGACATGGAACCGAACCGCTATTCCAGGCGGCAGTGTAAGTGCATCTACAGAGGCCTTGTGTGCTGTGAACAGAGTGTCTTAAGTTCCTCTGAGAATAGTTTGTTTTAGGAATAAAATAGTATATTCTCATCTGCACTTCATTCCCCTGTATGTTGTTACTGTTTTTTTACATATGAAATTGTGTATTGGTTATAGCTTATAAATGATATATAGGTGTGGTGAGTGATGAAATCGTGTAGGTACCGGAGAAGCTTTAGGGTCAAACACTGTAATCCTCAGTGCTACTACTCTGTACTGCTTTTGTGCTGCCATTCTGGGAATCCTGAGCACAGCATCTTATATTCCATCCATGGATGTTCTTGCAGGAGATCTCCTTCTTGTTCCTGGAGCCCTACCGCTCCAGCTCCTGCTCTGAGTACCGCTCCTGCCTGGCCTGCCTGTCAGACCAGTCCTGCGGGTGGTGTCCCCCACAGAATCGCTGCCTGCTTCGTGTCCATTCCTTCTTGGAACCCTGCCATGAGGTGGATAGTCAGGAGGAACGTCACCTGTTAATGGCACCCCAGCACTGTACTTTGTGCGAAGACTACCGTGACTGTGCTGCCTGCACTCAGGTATGAAGGGGGTGTGGGCTGGAGGTCTGCATGGGCATGAAACTGAAGCCCATAACAGAGACCTTGAAACCCAATTCAAAGGGTGCTGCCAAATTTGGAATCCAAATCCAAAATCAGCCACTGTCCTCTCAGAGCAAACAGTACAGAAAATAGTCAGTGTATCGATAAGTTATGATAGTTGTCTTAAAGTATGCGGGAGGTTGGTGGGACACTGGTAGTGGCACTAACATGCAAAATGTCCTGCACTGTTCATGCTGTGCCATGTGTTGTAAACATACAAATTAATGGCAGCATGTATTGTTCTCTAATGGGTAACTGGTGTTTACAGTGTTTTTTTCATGCTGAAATCATGGAATCATAGGTGTATTGGTTATTTTCAGATGGGCTTGGAGCGCATTGTATTCCCTCCCCATTTAAAAAATAAGGGGAACCAGGGATTCAGTATTCACAATTTCGACATCCAAAACATTTTCAGAAACAAATTGTAATGCTGAGCGATTACTGTGCTACTGTAAGAATCTGCTGTTTAATACTTGGTTATACACCGACAAGAGTAAGTGTGTAAAATATTACTTTCTTCTAATGAAAATAAAAAAATTTTAACATAATGATAATAGTAATACATTGTCATTTATTAAAAAACCAACACAACTCGAGCCTGAAGTTGTGTGTGTGTGTGTGTGTGTGTGTGTGTGTGTGTGTGTGTGTGGTAAATCTGGCCAAAAACCCAGTTCCTTGTCAAACCTTCACAGGAGCAGGTCAGGGAGCAGATCTTTAGTGTGGCTGGGCATTGTGAGTAATGCTCACTTCAGGTTACACAGCAGGGTTGGCACAGTGTTTCAGTTGCAGCACTGATAAGTGAGGCTCTTTAGTCACTGCAATGCCTCGGCTGCTTAGTCAATGTCTCGGTCAGCATGTCAGCCTGCCACCCAATTAGCGTGTCTCTTTGTTTCGCTTCATGAGCTTAGTGTTTTCAGTCAATAATGGACTGCCACCATGTCTCGCCCTATTTGACTCTCTTAATGGCAGGACCCCTACTGTGAATGGCAGATCATCTCCAGCAAGAAAGGCGACTACCAGTGCAGTCGAAGGGGGAGGCTGGAAGGGTCCATTCGTGACCCAGAGGAGTGTCCTAAAGTGTGCAACCAGTGAGTGGGCTGTGTTCCTCTTGCATTGCTCTGTTTCCCTGTACAGACCAGTCCCAGTGCTTCTATACTGTAGGTACAATTTTATTGTAGCACTGGATATTAACATTTACTTTATTGTTGACATTTTTTCCCCCAGGAGGAGGACCTGCGAGGAGTGTCTTTCCAACTCTAGCCAGTGCGCCTGGTGTGAGTCGGCCCAGGCCTGTTTCTACTTCGCTGCCTATCTCACCAAATACCCCTATGGGGAGTGCCGGGACTGGTATGACAGGTTCGTATTAAACACACAGTGCCAATAAAAGAGCTCGGATTATAAAGGGGGATCCCATTAATATGCCCACTGCCCCCAGTGAAATGGGGTATGTTTTCTTGCCTTATCTTAACTACATCCCAAAAACACTGCTATTGGAGCACATTGTTTTTGTCCACAGAGGATTTCCTTAAAAGGAATTTTTAAATAAATTATGGATTTCCTTTAAAGCAGCACGTATTGTGGGCTGTTGCTGATTTAATTTTTTTCAACCCCCCCGCCTCAATATTTTGCAGTATCCACTCTGTTCCTCAGTGCAAACAGTGCACAGCCCTGACCAACTGCGCTGACTGCATGCAGACCTTCCAGTGTGGCTGGTGTGGAGACTACAACAACCCCACCATCGGCAGGTCAGACCCTGACACACTCCTGTGTTTGTGTTTTCTTCCACCCAAAGGTTCACACTAGGATTCACAGAACTGGGATTCTTATTCTTCTCCAGTAGCCCAAATAAGTTTCTGCAACATAATGAGTAAAGCTAACATGTCCAACTCTCCTCCATGCCATTCATTCTCTCCATATCTTCCTTTGCTCTGCACCTTTTCCCTGAGTTTAGGTGTCTTCGTGGAGACTGGGCAGGTTTGGATGATGACTCAGCCTTCAACTGCAGTGTTGCTGTTGCTGAAGTCAGAGCTGCTAGGTAGGTGATGCAGCACAACAGATTAGAGAAATGCTTGCTGTTTGGTATTCGGTATCTTATCAACTACATTTCTGCACTTTAACATTTAAATGCCATTACATTTCATAGCCATAGGCTGCATTGTGCTTTATAAATCGTTTCCCCTTCTCCCAGCCCTGAGCCACAGACATCCTCCCCACCACGTGTGACAGAAATGGAGATGGAGATGGAGCACCTGACTGGCATAGTAGAAGGTGAGAAGGAGGCAGTATGGTCCTACCCGTCATGCCCCGATGTGGAGGAGTGTCGGCTTGGGCTGCACAACTGCCATGTCTTTGCCACCTGCATCAACACACCCAAGTCATTCGAGTGTCATTGCGAGAGGGGCTACACCGGTGATGGGGTGCTACACTGCAACCAGACGTGAGTATTTTCCTTCTCCACTGGGGTCTCCTCATGGCAAAGACTCAGACAAGGGCCAAACCCTGTCTGAGAACGTATAGGCCAGTAGGTGGCCTGAGTTAAAGGAAGCTGGTGATGCACAGTTGCTGAATGAGGACAGAAATTATTGCAAAGCTGCATGCATGACGTTGTCCTTTTATTGTTGGAGCATCATCTTTTCTATTTGCTGCACTTCTCACGAACACTGGTACTGCTTGTTGTTTCTCTTCAAATCCCTCTTTCCCCCCGAAGGTGTTTCAACAAGTGCCGGGAGGGCCAGTGCAGTGGCAGCCCTCGGTTTGAGTGTGAGTGTGCACTCGGCTGGACCTCTGACCCCTCGACAATGGTCCTGAGTGGAGTAGAGTGTGATGTGGACTGTGGCTGCAATTTTCATAGCACTTGTGTCACTGCACCTGGGATCTGTGATCAATGCCAGGGTTAGTGCATCTTCTTCTCTCTCTTTTTTCCTGTGCATCAGATTTCTGTCTCTTGCTGATTTCTCCTTCTGCCTAAGGTTGAACAGTGTGTGCGCGTATGTGTATGCGTCGCAGCTATGCTTTGTGTGTCTGTTGTGCACCCTTGGTCTCTTTAGAAATTCTCTGCAGAGCATTTTAAATGCAGTGGTTGTGAGATGAGCAAAGCGAATGTTATTTACATGGTACTGAACTGAACGTGATATGAGACATTCTCAACACTACAAAATGATCCTGTTTAGCTAAACGAATAATACTGTTTTTACAGCATAAAATAAAAGCATAACATTTCTAGCAAAATATGTATACTAAATATCTCTGAGCACATATACAGTACTATCATGAACATCAGCATTTTGTGGGAATGCTAATAGTGTAGTTTAAACAGTTACCGTTAAACACACCTGTTCCACATTATCAGCCTTTACAGTATTTCATAAATTAGCCCCCTTACCCTTGTGTGTACTACTCCTCCAGACTGGACGATAGGGCCACATTGTGAACAGTGCCGACCAGGCAGCTTTGGCACAGCGCTGGCTGGGGGAGAGGGCTGTGTGCCATGCCAATGCAATGGCCATGGGGATCCCTTGCAGGGATACTGCCACAATCAGACTGGCCTCTGCTACTGCACCCACAACACCCAGGGGCCACACTGTGACAGCTGCCTGCCAGGCTACTATGGAGATCCAAGGTGAATGTAAACGTGGTTTTTCTGGGCTTGCTTTGGAGGCAAATGATGTAGTAGATTATTGTGAGTGCATCCCAGGGATTTTGGTTGCTCTTTATTAATTTATCTTAAATAGAATATAAGCTAATGTCACTGTTAAGTGATAAATGCATTTATTTTGTCTAATCAATCACCTGTTTATACCCTGTCTTTAAGTATTTTTCTTCACCTTTTAGGAACAACGGTACATGCTTCCGCCAGTGCCAGGGCCGCTCCGTGCTCCTGTCTTCATCCTCTTCCCTTTCCATGCCCCTGTCCTCCTCGCTGGGCTGGCTTGGGGGATCTGGAGGTCAGGAAGGACTGTCTCACTGCCTATGGGTGCTGTCTGTGTCCGAGGATCTGACTCCCTGCCTCCCAGGACAGCTGTGCCCCCCTGTAGTGCTCATGCTGCACCCCGACTCGCACACCCAATGCACTGTGAGTATGATCTGTGAGGACCAGACGCAAAAACACACAAACCAGGTTGTGCAGAACTTATTCTACAGATTCCACACAGACATGTGAATACAGTGCATAAAGTGGTTAATCTGCAAAACCCACGTGCATGCATGACGTCCCTGTTCATCAACATGTTCAATAAATATACATCAGGACAGCAGCTTCGTGTAAACTATATTTTTGTGCGATTGATTGAAATTTGTTAACTTTCTTTCCAGAACTCCTACGTGTATGTTTTTGATGGCCTGCCCAGATTCCTCAGTAGTGGGGTGGTGCACTCAGACCACAATCTGATCGGTGCTTTCTGTGGGACCACTCGAACTGAACCAGTCACTGTCGAGGCCACCTCAGGTACGATCGTTTAGTTCTGTGTTTCTGTGCTAATTTTCATGTGCTTATAACTTAACTACAGTCTTTTTTACTTACTACACCCCTCAGTGTTGCCATTAAGGTTCCTAAATGTCAGGACAACAGATACTTTATCAGTTAAATGGTACAGATAATACTGGGTGAATGAATGAGATGCATCCAAAACCAGCTGCTTGCTCAGAAACCATATATGAAATGCATACAATGAAAATGATAAAATCAATATGATTCATTTGTTTCTGTTCTGAATATTTCCTTTTAGAGTGTAATACTGCTGCTGTGTAATGAGTCCTTTCAACAATGTTTTTACATTTAGTCATTGCTCTCTATTTCTACCCCCGTCTTTTATCTCTGTGCAGGAGTGATCTCTGTTTATTTTGAGGCCAACATCTCCTCCGGCCCACCACAGGGTTTCAATGCTTCCTTCTGGGTGCAGCGATGCCAAGAAGGTTCTGGAGAGGAGGAAGTCCCCTGCCAGGGCAAGGCTAGGTGCCAGGACGGCCTGTGCCAATGTCCCCCAGGTTACGGTGGCCCACTGTGTGACAGGATCTTGTGCCCGGGGGACTGCGGTACCAAGTACGGCAAAGGAACATGCAACATGGTGAGGATGACAAAAAAAAGTAGTACCATTTCTGAAAACTGATAATGTGGTTTGTGTGGGTTCTACTTGTGGAATTGTCTATATGCTGTAGTATTTACATCTGAGTGTGCATTTCACAGACCCTGGGAGTATGCTGGTGCTCTGAGGGTTGGGTTGGATCAGACTGCTCATCTCCTGCAGACACAAGCAGCCTGGTGTGGAAGACCCTGCTGGATACTCAGCTGACCACAGTAAGGAACCTGGCAATAAAAGTATGAAGGGAACGAACATATTTTCATTTGCAGCAGTCCTCATCTTTCTGATCTCTGCCTCTTTACCAGAACCAGGCTCACAGGTTCCTGCATAGGATGGGCCACTCCATGGTGTCTGGCCCCCCGGGTATGCTCTGGATGTATGGGGGCTTGTCCCTGTCTGAGGGCATCCTAGGAAATGTCTACAGGTGGGGACTTCCTCTCACACTGCCACAAAGTAGAGTTTCATGGTTACATTAATAACACCAGGTGTTTATTCCACACTGTCAACTTTTACACCTCTTTTTTGTAGCAGCTTAGTTTGTTTTGTTTCTTGTGTGTGTATAGGTGTTGGTGCCAACCATCTGCTGTGTCTTCATAATACCATCTGTAATAATTGATGGATTTAGCGATATAGCTGGTATTTTATTTATTAAAGAAAATGTCATTTCTTAGGCAAGATTTATTCACTCAAACAGTGCAGACCCATTTAAACACCACTGCTGTCACTGCAAATTTGTTTAAATTGTAGTAGGATTATGTCCCCCAATATTTCCAGCTTAAGCAGCAGGTGTCATAGTGGTTACAGCAGTCACCTTGCAATTAAAGAACCCAAGTTTGAATTTTTTCCGACCCCTGCTTTAATACCTTTGAAATGTACTTCAAATTCTGAATTGCTCCTGTTAAAATTACCCAACCTTAAAAATAAATTATTAGTAGTAGTATAGTATTCAAGATTCAAAACTTTGCAAGTTGTCTGAGAAAATGCCATCAACTAAATGAATAAATAATAATTGTATGTGATGTGTTAATATATTGTGACTAAAAATGTTAGGATAGTGCAAAGTATGTGCTCACTGGTATGTGTATATATTTTATTACATGTTTTTTTTTATAATCAGATGTAAAAATATTTTTCAAGAGGCTAAACAATATTAATTTGGTTGTTGGAGGCTTCACTTATAATATGCCATACGGTTTCAGTTCAGTGTCTTTCTTAGGACAATTCACTGTAAAACCAGTCTGTCTAACACACAGTCCACACTGCATTGTCTCATCACTGCTGTGAACAAAGTGGTCTGCACTGTATACCCATTTATAACAGTTTCTTTCATCACCATTTGCTCTCTTTGAATTGCATCATCGTGAACTCCAGAAACTTACTTATAAAGTCTATGTCTTTTTTGCTGTTAATTCTGGCAGGTACTCTGTATTGGAGCACCGCTGGACCCAGATGCTGACCAGCTTAAAGGAGGACGGGTCCGCACCCGTTCCCCGTTACCACCATGCTGCTGCCCTTCTGACTACGAATGATCCTCTGTCCACAGAACAGGAACTCACTCACAATATTATGCTGGTTGTGGGTGGTGTTACGCTCAAGGGTGTTGCTATGGACACCTGGAGCCTCAATCTCAGCAGTCTGGTGTGGGAAGAGTATAAGGTGAGAGAAGAAACTGTCTTTCTGGCAAGGCTTATTTTGGTGCTTGAGATTTACAGCTATGTTGTTTCTTTTTCAGAGCTCATTGTTGCCTCCTGTTGCCGGACACACCCTCACAGTGCGCCGTGGCTCCTCCGTTCTCCTGATTGGAGGATACTCTCCCGAAAATGGTTTCAATCACCATCTGCTGGAGTTCAGTTTGGATTCTGGCAACTGGTCTGTGGCTTCCCACTCTGGGACACCACCAACAGGTGAAATTTCACCAGCCTCCAGGTTCTGCTGAATGTTGTGCTCTATGGGTAGCATTTTATGGTGTAGAATGTTGGGGACTCTGCTCCAACTGCTGTTGTGCTAGACTTTGTGCTGATAAGTATCTTTTCCTTGCTAGGGCTTTACGGGCACTCGGCAGTGTACCATGAGCAGACAGATGCTGTATATGTGTTTGGGGGCTACCGTTTCCACGTAGAGACTGTGGAGCCCTCAGGGGAACTGTATAGCCTGTACTACCCCAACCTCACCTGGTCCCTGTTGGTACCATCCCAGGGAAACAAGGTACTTCTCCCATTAAAAAAAACCACGTATGCAGTATGCAGAAATCGACCAGTGCTTCTTACTGATGGTTCTCTCTACCCTTCTGCCTAGCCGCTGTCAAGGTTCTTCCATGCAGCAGCATTGCTGAGGGACACCATGGTGATTGTGGGTGGTAGGACTGGAGAAGAAGACTACAGCAACACTGTGTCTCTCTACCAGATTAACTGCAACACATGGATACAACCAGGTAGCAAGATCTAATATCATCTTTGTTTCTGTCCTTTAAGTAGCAGAGTGTATTATTAATGCAGTGCAGTTTTCTTTAAAAAATATATTGGCACAAAAAAGAAAACAAAGCTCCTTTAATCAATTATTTTTTTCCATTTTCAGTGCTTTGGAGGGTGATTGACCTCATTTGCCCTTTAGTGTTTCGATGTGTACATTTATACCTCATACTTTGACTATCCAAGTAATGTTTTTTCCAAATACGGAAAATTTTCATTGTTTAACTTTAAATTGCATTTTCTTTACGATTCTTTGTTCAAAAAATTCTGTAGCATAGTGGAAAAAATTTGTTTCCACTGTTAGCTGTTAGTGGGCAACAAAACGCAAATACAAGTATAATTGTTAATCTCCTGTAGTTTTAATTTTTTGATGTATTATTGATAGTATGGCTAACTTCACTATCACCATGCCTCACGCTACCTTTTCTTTACCCCCACTTTGGAAGCCTCAGCTGTCGGCGAACCAGTGAACAAGTCAGTTTCGCTAGCCATGGCAGGCTGGGAAGGGCATCTCTTTCTGTCCGGTGGATTTAATGGGGTGACGCTGGGCCG
Organism: Heterotis niloticus; assembly: GCA_018136845.1. Classification (NCBI taxonomy): domain Eukaryota; kingdom Metazoa; phylum Chordata; class Actinopteri; order Osteoglossiformes; family Osteoglossidae; genus Heterotis; species Heterotis niloticus. Next base: position 3,462,986 of record CM030896.1, read on the forward strand.
CATGCTTACCCTCAGCTTGCCTGCCGATCCCTGTGCCCTGCTGCCAACCCCTGAAGCCTGCAACAGCACTACGGGAAGTTGCGTGTGGTGCAGGGTCAGCTGTGTGTCCTCAGACATAGCTGAGAGGTACTGTACGCCACCCTGGATCAGGGACTAACATGTAGGTCACTGGCATAGTTTATGGAGGTGCAGCTACTACTATATTGCTCTTGTGTTGCCAAGTGGTTACTGCACCAGTCATAGACTGTACTATGTTAGTGGAAAGATTTGTTCTGGTTTCCTGTGACCACCAGTAGAATGCACTACCATGCAGACTGTCACCTCCCACTGTGTCTCTTCTCTGTCTTCAGGCTAGGCTGTGTTGTTGGCCAGTCTCCGTGCTCCCCAACTCCTCGTCTGCCTGATCAGTGCCGTCGGCTAAAGACATGCAGCGAGTGCCTTGCTCGGCACCCGAGAACCTTCTCTAATCCCACACAGGTAAAGTAGGCTGCTGGTGTCATAGTACAAAGCCCATATTTTAATGTGGCAGTATTAATTCCCTTATTTCTCACCCCCTTTTCAGTCAGTGCTGCAATGCAAATGGTGCACAAACTGCCCAGAGGGTGCCTGCATCAGCAGCTCAGTCAGCTGCACTTCAGAGCACGATTGTCGCATCAACCAGCGGGAGATCTTCCTCTCCAGTAACTGCACGGAGACCAGCTGCGAGGCGTCAGACTGCCCCAAGTGCACTGCCTCGGGCAAATGCATGTGGACCCGCCAGTTTAAGCGCACAGGTGAGCAAAGTGCCAGATTCAAATGGGGGGGGCAACTGATCCAGCAACCTTTAAGTAAAAATGTACCACATCATATATTTGACATTCAGTTATCAGATTTGTATACAAAATACCTGCGTGTCATAAAACTAAAACCCACTTTTCTGCAAGGATATCTCATCAGTGTGTGTATGATGTGGCTGCTGTATGAATGTGTGAGACAGCCTTATGTAGATATTGAATACAATCTGCTCCTGGCTGGTTTCTCACACCGTGTTGTGTCCCCAGGGGAAACACGACGCATTCTCAGTGTGAATCCCACCTACGATTGGACCTGCTTCAGCTATGCCCTGCTCAACGTGTCCCCCATGCAGGTGGAGTCCTCACCCCCACTGCCTTGTCCACCACCCTGCCACCACCTGACCACCTGCAGCCTCTGCCTGGGCTCTCGTGGCTCAGATGGGGGCTGGCAGCACTGTGTATGGAGTGTAGCCCTACAGCGGGTATGTGTGGGTTGTGGGAGTGTTTGAGAAGCTTCTTTGCGATTTTTCTTGTTTTTATCTTATTTAATGACACCACCCCCCCGGTTCATTTTTTCCTTTTCCATTCTCCTTATGCCTTCCACCATCTCAGTGTATGAGCCCATCCTTTGTGCCCCTACGCTGTGAGGCAGGCCAGTGTGGACGTCTGCTCACCAGCGGAGATTTCTGCTCTCCCGAGTGCTCCCAGCTCACCCAGTGCTCCCAGTGCATCGCCCGGCCACAGTGCGGCTGGTGTGCAGCCCGGGGGGGTAACGGGGTAGGACGCTGCCAGCAGGGAGGCTTGGAGGGTGAGTGTCGCCAGTGTTACTGTGGGGACTGTCTGGTGTGAGAAGATGTTGGGGGTCTAGTAACTGAACAGTAAAGAGATCTTCATTCACTGATGCAGTGTCCCAAAGGTGATGTACTTTGTTCATTCACTTCTTTGTATATTTTTCTCCTTCCTTCTGTTGCTGTATCTTCTTCTATCAGGTGTAAGTGAAGATGTATGTCCCCAGTGGAACAGCAGCTGGTCCTTCCTACACTGCCCAGAGGAGGATGAATGCGCCAATGGCCACCACCACTGCAACAGCACACAAGACTGCCATGACCTGCCCCAGGGTTACTACTGCACCTGCAGACAGGGCTATGTTTTCAGCAGGTAATAACCAAAGCCCACCCACACCACACCCTCCCCCTCCATCAGTTCCACTAGCCCTGCAGGAACTTGATACTCACTTAACACACACACACTCCTGTTCCTCCAGTTCTTCAGGCCAGTGTGAACCAGTTTGTGCACAGGGCTGTGTGAATGGGACCTGCGTGTCTCCAGGTGTGTGCCGCTGTCACTTTGGCTTTGTGGGGGAGAACTGCTCCTCACAGTGTCGCTGCAACAAGCACAGCAACTGTGCCAGTGTCTCACAGCCTGACGTGTGCTTGGAGTGCCACAATAATACCATGGTGAGTGGGGTCAAAAGAAATGTTGAGGGTGCAGGGAGAATGGAGATAGAGGAACAGAGCTTCTTGAAATGAGCAGTGTGGATAGAGTATATTGCAGCTAAAAGCTCTGTGCGTGTGTGTGTGTACTTTTTGTGCTTTACTTTCAGAACTTGTCTGTACTTAGTTATTAATGGCTGGATATTTTCATCTCATAGGGCCCGCACTGTGAGAAGTGCAAGCCGCTATTTGTGGGGTCGGCGCTGGGTGGGGGAACGTGCCGGCCCTGCCGGGAGTTCTGTCGAGGCAACAGCGCTGTGTGTCTGTCCCGGGAGGAATACAACAGGGCCTCAGACCACCCCAGAGACTACCCTCTGGACCCTGACAATGTAAGCAGTAGGGCAAAGTGGTCCACTCTTGGTTTTTCTTCAACCCATCAGCTGCTGTTCTTTTCACCATTGATTTTGTGTTTTCCCTCTTGGTTATTTTTCTAAAATGCAGACTGTTATTTTGGGGGTCAGGCACTGTTTTTAGAAGAGCCCACAGGTTTACACATCTATCCATATTTTCACTGGGGCAATTTAATCCGAAAGGGGACAACTGCAGGGTCCATCCTGAGGTTTTATGTTGCGAATGCTCAGCCAGTCCAATCATTACTACTAATGTAATTGGGATACTAATTGTATGTGAATGAGATGTGATCTCATTCAAGTCTCTTGGGGCTGTTTTCTTTTTCCATCAGTTTATTCCTGTTCAGTGTTTCAATGACATCAGATGCAGTGTCTCACTACTTGAAATTTTTCAGTTTCATCTTTTTTCTCTGTTTTCCAGATTGTGAAATGGGTCATGGAGGGTCCCACAGAAGACAGTGCTGTTTGTGTGAACTGTCAGAACAACAGCAGAGGGGACAAGTGTGAAAGTTGCCTCGGTGGTTACTTCTTGCTGCAGGGGAAGTGTGAAAAGTGAGTGTAAAGAGGTCTGCATGGTGAGACCACATCTGCTAGAGTACAATAGCGAGATGGCTGGTGCAAAGTACCTCTGTGATGAGCTTGGTCAAGTGAGACAGCAAGTGGTAACTTCAAATTCAATTGCAGATGTCAGTGTAACGGTCACGCAGACACCTGCAATGAGCAGGACGGCACGGGTTGCCCTTGCCAGAACAACACCGAGACATTTTCCTGTCTGACCAGTCAGAATGAGAGGAAAGATTGCTACAGGCAGCAGGTATGCAGTCCTTCCTGCTGAACCACACATCGTGCTGGACTTGAGAGTTGGTGTAATTCTTATTGCCAGTTTCATTATTTGTAGTGTGGTATTTGTCTGGAGTAAACAAAATGTGAGCTTTGTTTTTCACACAAACAACAGGAGTGTGGGACTGACTTAACTGAGCATTGTATTTACAACTTGTTGGTGCTTGTTAATGATCACTAACAAGATGACAAGTGTTTTATGAGAGGAATCATTCGGCAACTGGCTTTGAACAGATGTGAAAAGAGAATTAAAAATTTTTTTTGAGCACATTAAAGTGAACAAAAATATTAAAGTAAGGCTTAACAGGTATTTTCATTTATTACACTTATGTGTGAAATGTTTTCACATCCTAACTTGTAATCAGATTGTCACCACAGTTTGATGAACCTTTGATTGAGACCGAAAGGTAAATAACTTTAAAGGATAGTAAATGAGTAATAAAATACCTTCGGAATTGCAACACAACTTATAAAAAGGCTTCTCATTTCAATATACTTACTATAAAGTGTTAGTTAGGTTTTTGTGCATTTCGTGTTTTTGTCAGGTACAGTATGTGCAGTATAGGCCAGAGGCCTTTTTCTCTCCTGTGAATACTTTTATCAGCATTGTACTAAGTCTGTCCTCTCTTGCTTAGTGTGCCAAGTGCAAAGACTCTTTCAACGGGACCCCCATCAACGGGCGTCAGTGCTATCGCCAGTTCAACGTGGACAACGAGTGCTGTTTTGACCCCACCTCCCAATCCAACTGCTTCCACGAGCCCAACATCCGTAACCTTCCCAGGGGCCGCACAGTCTTCTTCGCTGCCCAGCCCAAGTTCACCAATGTGGACATTCGCGTTACTATCGACGTTACCTTCGGAGAGGTGGAAGTGTATGTCTCCAACTCCCATGACACATTCATCGTGGAGGTAGATCGACAAACTGGGATACACACTATTAAGATTGAGGACGACAGTCTTAAAGGAGACAAAGAGGTTCCACCTTCACCAATTAAGGTTTACGCCAATTCCAGCTCCAACCTCTCCCCACCTCTCCTTCCCAGTCCAGCTGTCCAGCAACAAAGCAAGCCCCAAGGGATGGAGATCAGGGAGGAGCGGACAGAGGGCCTCATCACCTACATTACTGTGTGGAAGCCTCAGACTGTCCTTATTGTTCATGGGGTGCGTGACAGAGTTGTGATCACCTTCCCTCATGAAGTACATTCTCTCAAGTCCAGTCGCTTCTACATCGCTCTGAGGGGAGTGGGCACGGACACTAATGACGGCCAGTCCCAGGGTCTCCTTTTCCTCCGCCAGGACCAGGCACACATTGATCTCTTTGTGTTCTTCTCAGTCTTCTTCTCCTGCTTCTTCCTCTTCCTCTCTGTCTGTGTTCTACTGTGGAAGGTGAAACAGTTCCTGGACTTCCGCCGTGAGCAGAGGAGACATATCCAAGAGATGACCAAGATGGCATCTAGGCCATTTGCCAAACTCACAGTGTACTTGGAACCTGAGGAGCCACAGCTTATTTACCTGCCGTCCTCAGGTGGGGGTGTCGGTGGTAGTGCCATCTCCATCTCCCACGCCAGGACAGGCAAGCTGGGGGGCATGGTGGTGGGCCCTAGAGGGCGGCTTGGAGCAACTTACTACAAACATGACCCTTCCGGTGGCCCAGTAGCTCATCAACCCCACCATCTTGCTTTGGGAGGTGGTAACAGTGGCCAGCATCTTCCTCTCCATTATCTGAACGCCCATCACTACGCCCCCTCTTCCACAACCAGCCCGTCCTCTCATCTCCACCACCACCCCTCCTCCCACAGTGGCTACCAGCACTTCTGCCGCTCAGATCCCTTCCTGTCCCAACTCATGGGGTTCTCCTACTCCTCGTTCAAAGTGGGACCCATCACTTTAGAGCCCACTGATGACGGCATGGCAGGCGTGGCCACAGTCCTCATCCAGCTGCCTGGTGGGATCCTGGCACCGAACCGGGCCTGTCTGGGCTCAGCACTGGTGACACTGCGGCAAAACTTGCAGGAGTACTGTGGTCATGGAAGCGGAGGAGGTCACCCAGGTGCAGGAGGTGGTCGAAAGGGTCTGCTGGGCCATCAGCACCTAACCACCATGGCCATGTGAAAATGAAGAGATGAGAAGTAAAAGGAGAGCGTGACTACTGAGAGAGAGGAGTCTAGAGGTACACAGCATGAGACATAGAGAACGAACAAAGGGATGGAAAGGTGCTAGATGATCACCGCGCTAAGAGCAACGGATACAAGGGGAAAAGTGTACAGAATCGTAAGTGGTGATAGAAAGAACTATGGTTACATCTGTAAATATTCTCCTTTGGAAGTGTCATCCATTTTTTTGTTTTTATTTTTGTGTTACTGAATGCATCACATTCCCCTGACCAAAACTGAATTTTTGCTTTCTGCTCAGTTGGATTGCAGCCTTTGTAGAGCCTGAAGTGTGGTGGACAACCAATGAGGAATTTGCCCTTGTTCAATTTAAATGACCAATGAAGTAGAAAGCGTAGTACAGGAAGTGAAGGAGGAAAGAAATGCAATACAACCACATGGTGTTCAAACATGACAATCCAAAGAGGATGCAGAGCAGAGCCTTCGGTGGGAACCGGAGACAGTGACCAATCCGCTGCATGTACACACTTACCAGTAGATGAATGGTAATATTCACTTCAGCATTAACAATCTTTTAAATGACTTGTCTTTGAAAGGTAAACAGTCTACATTTTAAAAAAAACAATGAATAATTTCCATAACTGGAAAGCTTTTACTGTGTAAAAGAAGGAAAAGTTTAACAGAGAAGACCTTCAAAAAGAGCAGAGGAACAAGGAGCCTCTGTGCTCAGGCCTGTATTTAATTTAAACTTGATTGTATGTTAAATTTAGTATAAATCTCCTCGTGTCTGATGCATTGCTCTGCTAATGCCAAATTTGCCTCACTTAACTGCCTTCGGTCAGCCTTTCATCTTTCTGTTCATTGCCATGTCATTCAACCCCACTTTCTATTTAAACTAGCACTCACAATTTTTACTTTTAATATACTAGTAAAGATGTGCGCTTTACAAGAAATATGCTAAAAGTTGACACAACTTTACAGTTTGTCCCTTTATTGAAATTGTCTTTCAGCAGCAAGTTTCTTTACAGGCCCAAATCCTTCTCATACGAGTTGTGTGATCTGTAGCTCAGGCCTAACATTACTGCACTGTCGAGCCAATTAGAATACATTTGGTTATTAATGCCAGGAATTGCTTGGCCTACAAGAGAATGTGAATATCGCACTGTGTGTGCATGATACTAAGATCACATTTGAACAAAAACCAAATGTTTAAAAAAAAAACTCAATACAAATGAAGGTTAACCTTTTATGTGTTTTTTTTTATATTTGTGTGTGTGTGTGTGTGTGTATATATATATATATAAAATGAACTCTGACGCTCATGAAATATCAGCTGCATGTTTGGCTTTTTACTTGCTGGACTGTTTTTTTTTTTGTCCCCCCCCCCCCCTTTTTTTTTTTCCCCTGTGTCTGTGTGAGTCAATGAGACATGGAGTATTGGAGGACTTCAGGTGATTTATATTGTCCTGTTTTTGAAGAAGTATATTTATAAATGCAGTATGAGCATTTGGATTTGATAAACCTGTTAATTCCTACTCTTGGTGAGCAAAGAAATGAATACCTGAAACACTGATTGAACTGTCAGTATTGTCTCTGTTTTGAAGTTTTGTTACATTCTGTTTTATGTAACTGTATGTTTACATATTAACTACAGAATCAATGCTGCAAACAGCCCTTAGCAGCCAGTGAGCGGTATTATATTGCATAACATTTACCCTTTATTTTCAGCAGTACACTTTAAATATCATTAAGCACTACGAGTTTTATATTGCACTCTTACTTGTATTTGGTTACAGCTTGAGCAATGCTAATTTGGAGTCTCAAAACATTTTTAAAGCTGTAAAATGTTCTCTGGACAAAACTTCCACATATCTGAAAATTGCAGCCAGTGTTATGCTTTTGAAATGTGAATTGATTTAAGTGAAATGTATAACATGGAATTTTGGTTATGACAGTGGTTTTGCTCATTGATAGAGGTGTTAAAATGTTTCCAGGTGATTCCTTAAAATCAGGCTGCTGCTCCGTTTGGGTTGTGTGTTGGATTTGATATAATATATGGAATTGTAGTTGTATTTTCAACTATCTGTGGCACACTGTCTACTATATGGGTCACACTACTATAAATTCCTTGTTTGCCTCTGTCACTTTGTCATCTTCCAGCTTTTATCTTGATTTTAAAATTATTCCCAATGGACTTTTTTTTTTAAAGAAGGGAACTGTACAGTAAAAATTAAGTAAGCCATTACCCACCTGAAACCTTGTTCTGTTCTGAAGTCTGCTACATAATTTAAAGAAAATAAAGAGACTTTGGAGACATGCAGTCTGCATTGCTGTTTGTTTGAATTGACGGAATGCTTGTAAAATACATTGGATGCTGTGAAAGCCGAGAAAAAATGCTTTTTAAAACAAAGTATTTTATTACTGTAATGTTAAATTACAATGATGTCTTTTATTTATTTAATTTTTTTTTTTTCCCCGGGGCGGCCTGATGGCTCGGCGGGTACCTGCTGCCTCACAGTGACTGTTTTCCTTCCTTTGTCTCCTCCCACAGTCCAAACACATGTGTTTCAGGTTAGCTGATTATTCTAAACTGCTTTAGTGCCCGGTGATTCCAGAATAGGCTCTGGGACTGCACGGACCCTCCTCAGGCCAAAATGATGGATGGATGCCGTTTTCCACCAGGCCAAAAGTCTTGAGTAATAAGTGTCCATCTGCGCTTTAAATCTCAGCATCTCAGGCCGGACGATCGTCCAATCAGAGGTTAAGTCGAAGCACGTGACCACGTCTCACAGACTCGGTTTGCGTGCTGTACAGCGATGCGATTGGCCAGCCGCCTTGCCAGTCAAAGACGAGCCCTGTCCTTCCGGTCCGGACAGGTTGACAGCGTCTCATGGGGGACCATGGGAGTGCGGGACGCTTGCGCCTCAGTAAAAACAGTAACAGCCGAGCCGCTGCTCGTTTTCCAGCTAAACATGAACGTCAGCCTCAATGTATTAAACAGTGAGCATCGGCACAGCGGCGACAGATCCGCCGCACCGCCGCTCTGTGTTCTTTGACGTTCGGACGCTGCGCTCCTGCAGACCGCGCTCACTAACGTAAATAAAGATGAATTGCGGGCCGTTTCGCTGCACAGTGCAGACGGTAAGTTGCTCTGAGGCGGACGCTGCATGGTCACCTGGGCGCAGTGAGCCACACAGGCAGGGTGTGTGGGTGTGTAGCGCCCGCACGTCTCACGAACATCTGTCTCACGCACACAGGGCGACACTCGGCACTCGAGCGCACACGCCCTCGTCCCCTGCTCTTCGCCAGCCTCTAAATAAATGTACGTTAGCTTGTGTAACACATGGGTTCAACTGACCTCGAAGTGGGCTTTTGTTCTGTGTTTTTTGTTGGGGTTTTTTTTTTAACCATTACACCTACTTGTCTGGTTTTCTTGTTTTATCCACTTTCCATGTCTAAGCAGTGAAGACCAATTGGTGCATGAACAAAAGAACCTGGCCAGACTTGTGTTCTTTATTCTTAAATGTGTTATTATTTATTATACAGTAGCAAGATCTGCACAGTCCTCCATGGCTGTGTGCACGGGGCAGGAAAACATGTTGTTAGATCTCAGTGATGTGAAGATGACACAGATTTACAGTAAAGGTTTTATTTATAACAATAGTGCAGCTTGGATATGTATAGCGAGCCTGCGGTTTGAATGGGAAATGAACCGATTCCCCGCTGTATGGCGTTTTGAAGGCTCTTTGGTGAGATGTTGAACACTTTAACCCCAGAAACTTGAAAAAAGTAAAGTAATACTGAAACTGTGCTGTCCTACAGTGAAGGGCGGTTTGGATGTACAAAATAACATCCCCGCTTACTGATCACTGAGTCAGAGACAGCAGAATTCTTTTTTAATATTAAATATAATACAGCACTCAGTGTCCAAAAGCATGAAAATTTGGTGCAATGTTACCAGCCTGTTAAAGTACAGTATGTTTCCTGCGGTTACAAAAACCATTTATTGCCTCCTGATAAAACTGCATGTGATTCACTGTGGTACCATAGTGACACACAGTGAATTACAGAAACTTAGTTAAAATTAACTACATAAGTAATGATGGTGGAAAGTTATCAAATACAGCAATAACAGTTTTAAGGACAAGATAAATAGGACATGTTGTTGGTGAACTTTGTCCCACATGATCTGTCTCCGCCAGCACCAATTAACTTTGCGGGTGTCACACTTTGTTTTTACTATTTATTGTTTGTGTATGTTTTTATACACGTAGAGCCACATTTCTCTTTATTAATGGCAGGAAGATTTAAAAGTTCTCCAGACTGCAGTGTACCCCTAGCAAAAATGATAACTAAAACTGAAAAGTCAGCATGCTGTTCAACATTTGTCAAATCAGGCCACAATAATGACTTCTGCATTGTTTTTATAGGAAAAAGTGATGTTTATATGTACAGTGACACTTTTTCAGACCATATTAACCTACAGATGGTTCCTGAGTTACAATGGCCCAACTTACGATTTTTCAACTTTACGATGGTGCGATAGCGATATGCATTCAGTAGAAACAGTACTTCGAATTTTGAATTTTTCCCGGGCAAGCAATATACGGTACGATACTCTCTCATGATGCTGGGTAGCAGTAGTGATCCGCGTCTCCCAGTCTGCCACACAGTCACTAGTGTACACAGCTGATACTGTAAAGTGTTCTGTGTTGCCAGCATTTTTTTTTTTTGGATATTCCCTTCTGTATCTGCATTGTGTTTTTTGCATCTATCTTGTCTGTGAAACACTCATCTTTGTTTCCTGCTACTGGTAAAAAGAAGAAGAGGAAGGCAGTTACTCTTGAGGAACAACTTAAGATAACTGCCCAGCATGAAGGTGGCAAGCCCGTAATGGCCGTAATAACGTTTAAGGTAGGCTAGGCTATGATGTTCGGTAGGTGTTATGGCATGAGTCGGTAGAAGCAATCACGAGGCAGCGTGGTAGTAAGTTTTAAGTTCCGTTAACCTCTTTACTGAGTGTTTCCGTTAACCAGGAGCTAATGCTAAACAAAAACGGAAGAGGCCACAATTCAAAATAAACAAAATACAAGGTCTTAGCAAGACAATGGTCGCAGTAGAGTTCACAAGCGCAACGGAAACTGAGCACTGACAGGAAGTCCAGGAAGGAACTAAATTTTGTCCACAATTGGTCGGTTCCTATGCCAGTCGATGCTCAGTCTGAAGACGGGGGCAGAGAGACCCCCTACACTCCGTTGCTGAAGCGGCCACAGGCCCGACAGTAGGTTAGGTGTATTAAATGCAATTTTGACTTATGACATTTTCACCTTACGATGGGTTTATCAGAACGTGTAAACCCATCGTAAGTCTGTAGTATGTTGGAGAACGATTTATACAACAGCAAATAACATTGTGGTCACAGCCAAAAAATATTATATTAAAAAAATGATTGTATCTCAGCATATATCTATGAATAAAATAACTTTATAGTTCAAACATACACCCTGGCTCCTCATAACAGACACAGCTAAGATTGAGAAGATGAGAAGTCTGTGTGTAACTCAGTGTTTTTTTGTTAACACAGTTTATACACTGGTTAAGTTCTATTTTAAAAAGTGGTGATGAAGTGATAATGAACAAAAATACTTATTTTTACTGGTCACTGCAAATAAAACACAAACTCAATCTCCCGTTCTATATCAGTTATTGAACAATTTCCTCTAGCATGTCCAGTGTTTGTCAGATGTTAGCAACTTTCAACTTTTTTAACACAGAAATTCAGTAAAATCTTAGTAATACCCATGTTCTGGCTTTGGCAGCAATGGATACAATGCAAATAGATTAGAAACAGTGATTATTTTATTATGTGTGTAGTAGAATGTATGGTGTTTATAGCAGTAAGAAGTTAGCAATAGTTAAAATCAGACACAGCATTTTTGTATAACTATATCTTGTGACTTTTTATAAAAATAATCAAGCAAACAAATAGTATACTTTTTTATTATCCTCTTTTAGATTGTAATGTGAATGCAACCAGATGTTGACAAATGCTGTACATACTTTTGTGATGAATCGGTTCCATCCTCATCACCAGTTTTGTTGTTCTGAGTCACAAATGAGGTATAGTATTGGTATTGGCATGGTGCTTAAGGCAAGCGAAAGCTGTTTTGTCTGAGCACTGAGCAGAATAGGGAGATGTGTGTGTATCTCTGTGCAGCAATAACCGTTCAAAAACGCAGCAAGAAATTACACAGTTGTGTAGTGAGTGCTTTAGCCACACTTAGCTGCCGTTCTGTAGGTGACATTGTTCATCGCTGTATATATTTCTGTACAAATTTTTGATCATTTGGCTCTTACTATACTGACCCCAATGAGTCACTAAAATCACCTCTCAGCAAAAGTGCGTGTTCCTATGCCAGGATGTGGGCAAGGAGGTACAACTGTGTTTTTTTATTTTTCAGTGCCGTACGCTCTCTGCACACGTATACACACACTAACGTACTAAATACTAAGTTTAAAATATTAAAGGGAATAAAGTTTGGTGATATGTATCTATTATATTATTACTGTGTGCGCATCACTATACCTGAGTAAATTAAAATGTTAAAATTTATAAGAATTTATATGTGACACATATGCCACTGCACACATTAGTGATGTAAGGGTAGTAAAGTCTGCCGATATATTTTGTTTTACCTTTACACTGCTGCATCTTTTTTAATACCCTAACACCAAGCAGCGTGGAGTAACTCATCTGGTTACAGTAAAACCCCACCATAATGCCATAAGTGGGGAAAAAAAATTCAAATGTTGCCTTACTGGAAAAGCATTGTTTCTCCATGGCATGTTTTAATGCTCCCTAAGAAGATGAACCGGAGTCGGTGGGCACCACCTTTTTAGCACTGGCACTCACAGAGTACAACAACATGCTCTTGAGCACACTGCACAGAGAAAGAGTCAGGATTCCCCCTAGCAGCAGTGCATTATTTGAGGGCCTCAACTCCCCGTCTCCACTACAGAACTACTTACACTGATGGAAACTTTTACCCAAATGTGGGTTTTTAGGTAAATCCTGTACATTTTTCACCCTCAGAGGAAGATGGAGATTGGAAAGGGAGAAAGAGAACAGGAGCCAATGGCCTTATATTTGAATTTGTCTTATTGTGGGGGCACATTATCGTGAGGTTTTACTCTGTTAACCCTTTACTGATTGTCATATAGTGGTTGGACTTACAAACAATTTGAGTTAAAAACAACCTCTCAGTCTCAGTTGTTGGTAAGTTGAGGTATGAGTGTAAATAAACTGGAAAATGTTTGTATGTTTGAACATTTGAAATTCAGCTGTTCATCGAGCCGGTGTCATTGTTTGAATATAAAGCATATTTCAGCCAGTCAAAATCTTATAATGCTTTTCTTACCTACATATAAACTAATACATTACTAATAGTGTTATTACTGTTTTGTTTTAGGAAAAACTGATGTACTTGCAAACAGGATCCTTGTCTCCAGCTGAATTTCATTGACAAGCGGAACAGACAGCTATGGCAAAAATTTGAGCTGCTGTTGAGATGGAGCTGGACAACAGAAACAATAAATGGCACAAAAAGCATGCAGTCCACTTGAAAGCATACTTGAAATGTGAGCCAGAATCTCCAAAGTCTGATGGGTACGTAGAGAATGAACAAGAGTGCCCTGTGTGTCCATCACCTTCAACTCATGGTGCAGATCCAAGTGGAATTAAAGAGGAAGCACATGATATTGAAATTGAAGCAGTTCAAGTGAAGGAAGAGTTTGCAGAATCGGAATCACTTTACTGTGGTTCAACATCAAAAGTAAATCACAGCAGCAGGCATGTGGAGACACTGGATATCGAGTCCGCTCTCAGCAAGTCAGAGCAAGACCCGTTTCGCACAGAAAAGGAAGCTAGCCTGCTTAAAACAGAACCACTTTTGGACAGTGAGTGCCAGCAGGGAGAAATCAAGGAAGAACCCTGCGGTTTTTGGTCTAAAGAAGAGCATCGTGGAGAAGGGCCATCACGTGTAAAAGAGGAACCTCCCCTCGAAGCCACAGATGTAGGCACTGATGGCCGCCACATTGACAATGGTGAGATCTGCACAGGGTTGCTGGTATTGTGGATGGTACCGGTGCCTCACTGAGCTGTAGGACTGGATGTAGGTTTGAATTACGCTATCTGTAGAGTTTGCATGTTCTCGCCATGTTCATGTGGGTTTCCCCTGGGTCCAACGTGTTCAGGGTGAATTGGTGACTCTAAATTGCCCTCAGGGTGTCTGTGTGAGTGAATGTGCATGATTTGTTCTGCAGTGGACAGGTGTCCCATACCACCACCATGACCCTACACTGCCCAAGTACAGTAGATATCGATAATGGATGGAGAGGCTGAGATTATTGACTGAAACTTCCCTCCTACACGGTTTTTTGATCAGCGCTTTAGGGTGTGATCACGGTGGTTCCCAGGATTTGTCGTTCCACCACTCATGTTCAGGTCTTTCCTTTTTGCCTTTATCAATTCCTTGATGGCCTCCTGCACATTCTTTTCTATTAACACTTGTTCTTATCTTGTTTCTAGTCTCCTGTCCTCAGTTCTTCCCTTGTCCCCACTGCGCGATCTCATTCACCGGGTCCTCCTACCTGGAGAAGCATATCAAATGGACCCACCAGCTGCAGTACCAGGCGCTGCTCAGGAGTCGCGCCTCCAAGAATGGAAGCAGAACAGAGGAAGCGAAAAGGCACAACTGCCCCGAGTGCAGCCTCACTTTTTCCTCCCAGCGTCAGCTTACACTCCACCTGCACCGGCAGCACCCAAGTCCTCCACTTAAAAAGCGGTATCCCTGCCCCCAGTGTGCACGCAGCTTCCACTACCTGGCCAGCCTGCAGAAGCACTGCAAGCAGTGGCACAACTTGGCCGCCGTCTGCATAGATGGCCACCTGAGCTGCGCTGACTGCGGCAAGAGCTTCGGCGGCTCAGAGGCCCTCGGACCACACGTGTGCAAAGACTCTGGGGAGAAACTCGACGTCAGTCCCATGTGCACCGAGAACGGCTACCTGTGCTCTGTCTGCAGCAAGAGCTGCAGCACCACGCAGAACCTCCGCATACACATGCGCACACACACCGGCGAGAGGCCGTACGCGTGCACAGACTGCGGGAAGCGATTTGCAGAGAGCGGGACTCTGCGCAAACACATCCGAATACACACAGGCCTCAAGCCCTTCAAGTGCCAGGACTGCGGGAAGCAGTTTGGGAGGATGAACCACCTGACCTCTCACCTGCTCACTCACTCGGGGGAGAAGCCGTATCCCTGCCCCGAGTGCGGCAGGAGGTTCGGTCACAAAGGGGATCTAAAAACACACCAGCGCACTCACTCTGGGGAAAAACCATTCCACTGTCCTGACTGTGGGAAGGACTTTGCGATTATGGGCAACTTCAGAGCCCACCAGAGGGTGCACAGTAAGGAGAAGAGCCACCAGTGCGGGGAATGTGGACGTAAATTCGGCGAGTCAGGGGTCCTCAAGAAACATTTACGCACCCACACAGGGGAAAGACCCTACCACTGCACCGTATGCAGCAAGCAGTTCAACCGTGTTCAGCACCTCAAGAACCACCAGCGGACACACACGGGTGAGAAACCATACAGTTGTGCAGAGTGTGGCAAGAGCTTCAGCCAGTCTGGGGATCTGACCAAACACAAGCGCACGCACACGGGCGAGAAGCCGTACGCCTGCCCCGACTGCGAGCGCACGTACAGCAATTCGGGGGACCTCCGCAAGCACAGCCGCAGCCATACGGGCCAGCGGCCCTACAGCTGCCAGGAGTGTGGGAAGAGCTTCCGGATGATTCACCATCTGAAGGTCCACATGAGGACACACACAGGGGAAAGGCCCTACCACTGCCCACACTGCCCTCTAACTTTTGCCAGGCCTCACCACCTGTCCTCACACCTCAAAGTGCACTGACCTCCAGCAGCCCAGCCACACGTGTGTGTGTGTGCGCGTGTGCGCGCGTGTGTGTGTGGCCAGCAGAGGAGGGCAGTAAAACAGAAAGAGAAACGAAAGGGGGGAAAGGAGAAGTGGACTGGAAACTCGTTGTGGGATTCAGAAACGGATGCAAAGGTACGAATGCAAAATGGTGACTTCAGCATCCTCTAACATCCGCAACACTGATTAAAATAGATTGAAACCAAAGTAATGATTTATTCTGCAATACTTAGTCTAGCCAAACCGTACAATGACTGTATAACTAGAACCGTAGTGCAGCTATGAAGAAATGTTAGCTTTACTGCCACTTTGTACTGTTCTGCTGTGAAAATGCATAGTTTGCCAAATATTTCCTGAACCATGTCAGTATTTTATTAGTCAGAGGTCAAGTTACCAGATTTGCGGTACAAGAAATACACTAACAAAACTTTGTGAAGAGTCTGTTTAATATTTTAATATGCTTGCTATTTATGCATAGGTGAGCTGAGAGTGTTTTAAAACTAAATTATTCATCAGTAGATAACAAGGAGTGTAAATTTGATTTATCCCAATGGGTCACTTTCATATTGACATGTATTTATGTCCGTGCGAATCTAAGTGTTTTACCACTGACAAAAGAGTTATGAACAGAGCTATACCGAGATGTTTGTTTATCGCAAGAAATAAAGCGAATGTCCGCATGTGAACGTTTTTGGAAATGTTTCCCGTGTTGCAATAATGCTGGTTTTTGCCGCAATTTCCTCGTTACAAACAATTTGGGTATTTTTGTGCTCGTTCGGGTATTTTTTAAATGTTTTTTAAGCTTCGAGAGGGGTGATACATTCTGTATGAACCATGGGCTCAAATCCCCTCCATGTAACCTGAATTATTTGTTCTCCTGGATGATGTTTTGTTTTGCTTGTTATTACCCCAAATCTGTGTCTT
This sequence comes from Heterotis niloticus, assembly GCA_018136845.1. Taxonomy (NCBI): domain Eukaryota; kingdom Metazoa; phylum Chordata; class Actinopteri; order Osteoglossiformes; family Osteoglossidae; genus Heterotis; species Heterotis niloticus. The sequence goes on from CM030896.1 coordinate 3,479,469, forward strand.
ACGTGTTTCTGCTGCACAGCTTGCTTGAACGTGAGATACTCATAAGTGTAAACCTCACTCATTCAGCTGCAGGTTGCAGATGGATCACCTGCGCACGGCCGTCGTGTCAGTTTAATGAGAATGACCATATCGTTTTTATGGGGACGATTACGAGCGTGTAGCTATCACCACCGCTCCACACCGATAACAAAGACACATTTCGGGGTAAGTAATATTGAGTGTACCTTTGTTTAGATCTGGAATCAATATTTCTTAAACCGTGTCCATTGTTCATTGAGCATCAGGGTGTCAATTTGGGGGAGGGCAAGGAAGACAAATGGGTAGATTTTTAATTCCCCTCTTGTTGCTGTAATAATTGTTGAACCACCAGAATCTATGAAGACAGGGTGCTGGGGAAGCCACACAGAAGAAAATTAATAAACGGAGAAGATGGAGATGGATCGGCTGGTAGAAAAGGTTACAGATGAAGACATAAAGCATCCGAATAAATTTGAACAAAAGTAGAAACGTTAAATAAACCTCACGGTTATGGCTGTAGCTGTAACAGCCACAGAGAGGGGTGCTTGATGCGCTCAGCTGGTCTGCCGTCACAACTGATGTTCACCCACGTACGTGAACGTTCGTGTGAAAGTCCTCGTGTTGGCCACCAGGGGGAAATAGAGAGCCGTTCACTGGGGCTTCTGGGAACACCACAAGTTCAGCTGGGGAGTCGGTTAGTGTGAAAACTCCATTCTTAACGTCCCCTTCATTTCTTCATTGCAATATGTGCGTCTCTGCTGCAAACCTTGAAATGTTCCTTCTCCTTGTTCCGGAAGCATCTCTTTCGGCGCATTTGTTTCGGTTTTCCTCATATTTGTGCATCCGTGTTTGAAAAAGCGACGTTAATGCTGCCCCGATGCAAACTTGGGGATGCTCATCACAAATTTTTTTTAAATGATGGCCCCTCCTCCCAAAGCGCTGCCTGCTGCAGAGTTCCTGGACCTTTCGCTGTTTTGGGTATCGGAGGCGGATCAAACGTCTGGCTCGATACAGAATCTTCCTCAAAGTGGTTTGATCTGCGAGGAAACCCCAGCTATGTATGAGATGTTTGAGGGGCAGTTCGCTGGCATCGCTCTTGGTGACACCTGCAGGGTGGTCATGAGCCTACCAAAGTACTCGCTGGGCCTGGAAGTCACCCTGAATGAGCGGGTTCTGACTCCTCTGGGCTTTGCGTCTGTGTTAGCCAGACCCTGCAGGAGGCCCGGTCCCTCTCGTCTCATCTCCAGTGGGGTCGGATGGGTCAAAATGCATCACAACCAACGCAGGTGTGTGTCGATGCAGGCAACAATCCGTGCACGTCGGTGTTTTCGCCGCAGCAGTCACTGTTCCTCAGGGGAAAGTTAAAGTTAAATGTGCGAATGAGGGAAAGCGGGCTGGCGGGGACGCGTAAACCCAGCGAGCGCTGGAACCACTCTACCAGGCAGAATCCTCTCCGATTCTAACATGCTGTTACGGCGGCTGCCGCAACTCCTTCACACGCCGGTTTCAGAACCCCGTCCTGCTAACACGGTTACGCTCGATCCGAGGAACTGTAGTGCCGCTCTGTCTGCCACTGCTGACGGTGACCGCAGCGCTGCTCTGCTACCATACAGCATGCGTAACCACGGTGCACACTGCTGATCGTCATGGTAATAAGAAATATTTGCGCCACTTGTGTGTCTACGAGCACTGTTTGCACGGCCGTTGGTAATGGTGGTACTAATGTACCTGCCACTCCGATATCTATGAGCACAGTTACCGCTGCCGATGGTAATGGTGGTACTACAGTATCTGCCGCTGCTATATCTATGACCACGGTCTCCCCCTCCTCCTACCCCAGTCTAACCTTTTGCTCCCTCTGTCTGTTTAGCCGAGGATAGAGATGTGGAGGTTGAGGGAGACTGACAGTGTGTGCTGCCCTGCTCAGTAAATATGAACTGCACTGAACAGACAGGCCCATTCATCACAGAGGAAAGAGAGGGAAAGAGGAGGGGAACGGGAGGAGAAGGAATCGGGGGGCGAGGACAGCGAGAGGGAGAGAAGGGACCGCGGTTGGAAGCGGGAGGCTGAAGGGAATTCAGGAAAGAGGGGCAAAAGGAAGAAGGATGAGGGGGAAGGGCTGGGTGGAGAGAAGGAGCAAGGGGCCACGCTAGACAAAGGGGGCAGGAAAATGGCTGCGTTCGTCGGGTGGGGTGAGGGGAGAAGCTAATTGAATTTCTTGTCATCTAGCAGTTAGCAAGGCCACCTGGAGGACTGGAGCACAACCGACACTTGCACACATTCCATCATTCCTAATTGGGCCACGATGCTCCGTCCCTGGTCTTCTCCTCGTTGCCGAATCGGGCGCCAGGCCGCTGTGGCAGAAGCACGCTTGTCGCGTTTCCCATGTTCTCGTCCTCTGAGCTCTTCTGCAAGGGCCTCTCAAAAACCGCACCAACGCGGCCTTCGAGTCAGATTTTCTCACCAGTCGGATCTTGTGTTTTCCGTGAAGGTCGATCTGCTGCAACTCGTAATGAAAATGGAGTCTCTGTCTTGTCCTTTGCTGTTTCTGGAACAGCGGTGGCTGCGTCTGCATGGGTTGCATCTTGTTTGTTCATCAGGTTATATATATCCTGGCATCTGTTCTCAAGCTTTTTCCAGATTATCTGGTCTTTGGGAGCACCCTCCCCAGGATTGAGGCTCATCCACGCAAAGTCCTCTGTCGTTCTCATCCTGGGGTCCAAGTGCTCCTTCTGACTCGGTGTCCAAACACAGACCCATGTCTCCATGGCTACGTTCTGATACTTTCGGTTAGAAAGGTTTGCATGTCTTCGTAAAGAAATCTACCTCTCATGTCATGGCTTTTGGTCAACTAGAGCCCATTCAAGCACGGGTGGAAACCTTCACGTTACCTACAGATGTAGAGTTCTCCAGTGTACCCGCAGTGCAGGTAACTCGCCATCTACACTGGGCCATGTTGCTCTGGAGCAAACCTGGAGAAAGGTTTGCAGAAGCTGCATGAGGTCAAAAAATGCCATAGACTTCTCACACCGTGCCAAGCTGAGGTGCTCCCGAAGAACACGCAGGAGCATCGCGGAGTCCATCTGGACCGCCCGCTTCGTCGGCATTCCGACCACACGTGTGGAAAACTGTTAAAACGAAACGTGGCTCTTGCATAAAGACTGCCTGCTTGTCGCTCACCTGCATTTCCACCGAGCAGAGAGATGAAAAGATGCAACAGGACTGTTAGCTTAACGTCATGGTTCACCCAGCAGCTGGGTCACAGGGCAGAATAAAAGCGGTGCCCCTTTATTGGGATGCAATTTTGCCACAGTGGACAGAAAAGTTTGCTATACAGGCAGTCGCAATTTCTCTGATGTGAAAATCGTCCGTTCGATATGATTAAGCGCTCGGCTTTAAAAAGCCGCCACTGTTAAATAAAAAATGTACGCATCCTTTTAGGTTGTTCTGCGCTCTGCCGAAACTCCCACGGTGCATCCTGTTTACCTGCGCTACGTTCCTCAGCCGAGACGCATCAAGAAAAATGATCCTTCGCAGCTACGCCCTCCCACTTTTTTGCTTTTCGTGCCCCCTCATTCCTTTAATGGCTGCTTGGCAGGGAGAGTCCATTAACAAAGGCATAAAAAATAAAAAAAAAGTTACTAAATTAATCCAAGCGATTTGTATAAAGTTGTGGCCTTTTTGAGGGATCGAACCCCCTGGTGGGTCAGAGCATCGCAACCCAAAGGGCTACGAGTAGCTCGGTTGACTTTTATAAAAACATCAGCCTTTCTGTGTGAAGGCCCACATCCACTGTTTGGATCACACCAGGGATTATTATTATTATTCTTATTATTGTTATTGATAAAAGCCCAACAGTGTGGTTGGCTGCCATGCAGTTAACAATTAACAGCTTATTTTTAATTTAAATCGAATAATTTCCCAGTTGAGAAACATGCCGGTACTTCTGCTGAGGATGGATGGATGGATGGATGGGTGTCAACCCTTTTTAGGCCGCACGGTAGCTTCTTGGCTGGTGCGTCCCCAAACTCTCGACGGAGACCAACGCGCGACCGAGCCTTTGAGGTTCAGTTTGAATTATTAAGCTTTAAACTTTGCAAATAACTGCAGGAAAACGGTTGGGCAATCTGGAAAAAATTAAGGGTTAACGTATAACGCTGTCAGCATGTATTTATACCCTTCACTCCCTGCATCATTTTACCAAGGACGGTTGTGTTCTTACACCCCCCCACACCCACGTATGATATTTTCACTTTCAGACTCTCCCTGTGTTCTACATTAATCCTTGATTTCCTCCAGATAGTTCCTCCCTGTCTCTCTTCAACACTCTTTTCTGCCTCCATCCCACCCGGACGGGACAGAGAAAAGATGATGTGTGACAGATGCTATATTTCGACTTTCTGTCAAAGAGATTAATATTGACACTGTGTGTTTCTTACCACAGGACTGGTCACTGTGTGTTTTGTGTGTTTTTTTCATTATCTGGCGCACAGGCAGTTTTTCTTAAGAATCAGACAATAATAAATGTACAGAGCGAGATGGAGAGAGACGCTGCTCTGCGCGCCAGTCACGTCACCGCCGGCACCCCGGGTTGTTGGCCTTCGCGCTCGCCGCCGGGTTTCTTCTCCAACACGGAGCGGCGGCTGCTGCGAAACGTCTACTCGAGGACAGCAGAGCCGCGGGTCCGAGCTCAACCGCTTTGACTGGGCTCCCCGTCGGCTCGTGGGTGCCGCCGCTTTTCGGACACTGGGGGTCCAATAACATCAGCAGCATTTACGCTCTGCCGAGTCACACACACATCCCAGGGGTGGGGGTGAACGGGCCTTCTTCAAGCACCGTGGACACACACACCTGTTTGTTAAACCTGTGCCTCAGGTGGAACTTTTCCAAAAGTCAGATCTCTGGTTTCCTAAGCAACGCACGGCAAAAAAAAATGTGCTAACGTGCAGAATCCAAGAAGCTGCCTGTGCTGAGGCCTTGCGTCCCTGCGCGTCCGCCAGCAGAAAGCGTCGCTTTGGCCGCATTTGGTGTCTTTGTTTGTTTGTTTGTTTGTTTGTTTTCTCCATCGGTGGCTGCGAAGGGGGCACTGAAACGCTTCTGTGTGTCGGGGACAGGCTGGCCGAGGCTCTCATTTGTGTCTTTGTTCTTAACTTTGTCGTTCAGGCTGCAGATCGCCGTCGCGCCGAGGCCCCCCGCGAAGCGCTTCTTCGCGACGGAAATTAAAACGTCAATAATCGCGCGCCTAAAAATTCAAAGAATCGGCGGCGAGCGACGCGGCGCGCCGAGGCGGAGCCGCGCAGGAAGGCGAGAGACGCATGACCCGGGGAGACGTTTCGCCTGGGAAGAAAATGAAACGCCGGAGAAGTTAAAAAGGAAGCAAATAAAAATAAAACGAGAGAAGAGATAGCGCGCGGGAGACACGCGCCCGGCGGGGGAAACAGTTGTCGCTCGAGACTTTTATTGACTTTTTTTTTCCCCCCCCTCCTCGGCCGCACGTGACCGGGGCGCGCGCGCGGGGGCTAACAGATAAATTCAGGGAGAGGGACTGGCGGGGTGGGGGGGGGCAGGGAGAGAGAGAAATGAGAAAATAAATTACTCTGGAAAGATATGACGATAGGCTACACGCGGCTTTAAATCTAAAAGGGAATTCGCGACACACTCGACCAATTTGTCACTGCGCTTTTTACCATTTTTTCTATTTCTTTTTTTTTTTTTTTGGTACTTTTCCCCCCATTATTTTTCCCCTCTCCAATACCCCGTTGCCCCTAATTTATCCCATTTTCTTAAAGCGCTCATCTCTACTTCCCTCTTTCCTCACACCTTTTTATACACCTTTCTGCTCCGAGTCGTTTTCCTTGTTTCCTTTGTCGCCGCAATCTGTCATTTTGCTCGCTAAATATACATATAAATATAAATAATATAAATATATCCCCCCCCCCCAAGTCTGCTTGCGCTGCCTCGTGTACATTTCCGGCGCACGGCAGCACGACAACCCGGCCGTGCGTTTTTATTCCGTCCGCCGCAGCAACGAGACGCGCTTTTCATGCGAGCCCCGCGACCGCCACACAAATAAGCAAAGGAAAAAGAAAAAAGGCAAAAAAGCAAACTAAATGGGGGGACCCGAAGTCGAAGGAGAGGCACAAAAGGGGGAGAAAAGGGAAAAGAAAGAAAACGCAGTCTTAAAGAGTGCCCCCCTCTTTTATTTAATTTAGACGCCAGGCGAAAATCGATCCTGCCATTCGATACGCAATCCGAATCAAGGCGAATTAAGCGGGCGGAAATTAACTCTGAAAATATTTTTGATGGAGTGGCTTGTAGTCTCTCGGCCAAATGGACTGCAAAGTGGAACAAATGACAGGGGCCTAGTGGTGGAGACAGCGCCGCTCCATCTTCCATTAGGCCGTAATGGGATAGGTCCAGCCCCCTAGCTCGACTGGGCTGCATTAATCAAAACAGCCGCTATATGAAGATTTATGGTTCTCCCCGCGCCGCCGCTTCACTCGAGCGCCGCCGAAGCCGGCCCGGTTCCCGGCGTGCGCTGCTCCGCTCGGCTCGGCTCGGCTCGGCTCGGCCTGGCGCGACGCGACGTGACGCGGGGCGGGTGCCGTTCCCGCGCATCCCCGTCCTGCGGCCTGTCCTGTCGGTCTTTGTTTGCTCTTCTCCCCGCGTTTCCCTCCGTCCTTACACGAATAAACCGGGAAGGGAGGCCGCGTTTCTTCCCCGCTTCCCCCCCCAAACTGCGCTCGGTTTCCTCCGAGCGCCTGGGCTGTCGCACCAAACGGGACAAAACGCCGAACCCCGTTTTAATCTTCGGTTGCGGGTGTTTTTTAAAAAAAATAAAATAAAGAATAATCTGGCCAAATGCGTTGCTGCTGCTCCATGTGGGACGCAGCAACCCGGTGGCTTGTTTTGCTCGGCCTGCGTGGTTTCGGCTTATTATCTTTATTATCGTCCTCCTTCTGAACCATTTTCTCCGCGATGGTTGGCAGAGTCGCGCACGCGGGGCCTCCGCGGTGCCGTTGTTGTTTCCGCGACTCATCCTGCCGGTTAAGAACGTAGCCCACCCGGAGGGGTCGTCGCTAACCGGATAACTCGCGCGTTTACTCGACGCGCGGCACTTTTTGCCCGAGGATCCTCACCCCGCCGACGTCTTTGTTGTACAACTCGCAGGCTGTATCGATATGCTTATAGAAATTTAACTTCCGTGATGTCATTCGTCGGAATGGGGGCGGGTTTTAAATATCTTACTGCCTGAATGTTGTGGGTTTAATCCCGCGCCTGTATGTTTGAGCAGCGTGCGAGAGCCATTCCGAGGCCTCCTTTCCATGCCCCCACCAGCCAGGTTCACCTTCAGCAGCGGCAGCAGCAGCACCCGGTTCAGGGCGGCCGGAGTCTTCGGGCTTTTCGCCCCGGCAGGACCTTCGAGCGGGGGGCCTAACCCACATCGCCTAAAGTTGAAAGTCGTCTTCTGCTCGCACGCTGTTGTGCGCAGGAAGTTCGCAAGAGCACGCAGCACCACCCTCATCGCTTCATCGCTCCTCTTTCCTTTTATGTCGCTAATATTTCGGTAGAACTTTGTTCTCCCCTCTCGCAACTCAGTTTTCTTCACGTGTCTTCATGCACTGTTGGCTGTCTTTCTATTTTGGCGCTCCAGCCCTTCTCCAGAAGACAACCTAACCAGTGCAGAGACATCTGCACACACATCTATCTGTCTCTCCTTCCTTTTTCCCTCTCCCTCTTTCCCCTTTTCTTTTATTTCTTTTCCTGTGCACAGAGGGGAAGCTGACTGCCAGTTTTAGTCTGCCAGGGGGTTTATTTAAATTAGAAACGCTTCAGTCTCCTCATCCCCCCTCCACCCCCGACACCCCCCCTACGCACTCTTTCTCAAGGCTCTGGTGACTCCACCTTCCCGCTGCTCTGCCCCCCCCCCCAAAGGACCCAGTCAAAGCTGTTCAACTTTGTTTGTAGAGAGGAGGAAAAGGGGGCGATTGAAAAGTAAAGAGGAAATTAGAAAAGAGAAGCCGGGGAGCTAAAGGATGGCTTAAAAATAGAAGGGAAGTCCCCTTAGTGGCAGTACTTTTGCCCCCCGTTTGCCCGCTTTTCCCCCCATTAGAATTTTATCCCCGATGCTGACGGTGGGGGGTTGGCTTCACGTTTTCTTTCTTCACACACTTCTGCGGTTCACCGATTCCTTTGCCAGGGATGGATACACACCTGCAACCGGTATCTCCGTAGGTCCGCACACGTGTGTGTGTGTGTTTCTTTATTGCCATAGTTCATCGTAAGTGAGAGGCATTGCGTGGGTCAGTTATCCTCTCTAATCATCCCTGTAACTAATGACCCTGCACCCCCAGCCCCCACCCAACCCCGCTCCACCCATTAATGGGCAATTATTTTAGCGGACCGAGCGGTCGGCACCGACACACTGAGAGGAAACGGGGTGTGAAGAGCCGAGCGCACAGTTAATCACGGATTGACAGTGTGTGTGTGTGTGTGTGTGTGTGTGTGTCTGAAAATATGCATGTGTCTTTCTTCAAGGGCTACAAACACGACGTCTGATCGAAAAAGTATTCTTCAACCGTTAAAACTCTTCTGGTCGCATGTGTATGTATGACCTGCAGGTCGCGCGATGCCTCCTGCATGCCCGATGTCACCTGGATAATAATATGTAAGGAGGCGCGTGTGACACGATCGGCGCTTTACGTGAAGGACAAAGTGTCCAGCGCGCAGTCCCTGCAAGGACTACGGGTAAAGTGACAGGTCAATGGGGGGGAGGCGATGGCGGCGGGATGGGTCAAGCGTAGGCCGACCGGAGGGCAACCGGCAAGGGGCTTTCAATGTGACCGCGCAGGGAGGTAAACACCGGGAAACTCTCAGTTTAGCTTTAATTCCTGATCCCCCCCCCCACACACACACAAACACACAAAAGTCCTTCAGGCCACAATTTCTTCATAAGTGGAATAGAGGAAGCCCAGAGGAGTGGAAAAACATGGCACCGCCACGGCGTACAACAGCTCGGGGCCGGCGAAGACGCTTTTCAGCAGAAGCTCCAAAAATCGGCATCTTCAAATTATCTTAACCTGTTTTTTCCGAGCGCCTCGCCGAACCGCTGCAAATGCTGTTGGAAATTTACTTCATTTATGGTTATGCATCAGCATTTGTTTGGTTTTACATTAATTTGGATCTTGTTTTCCGGAATGCTTCAAGTCATTATGCTCCTTCGGAGAGGAACGATAAAAGTGCTCTCTAATGGCTGTATCGTTATCCTTTCTTTTTTGAAATTAAAAGCTACAGGGGAAAAAAAGCATGAAATAATTAAATAATATCCAGAAAAATTATTCGTTGTCTCAAGCTGGCTTATTTTGATGGATGTCTGTTTATAATTCGTTCCGCCAAAGAATTCCTACAACATTTCTTTCCCGATAATATATCAATTTATCAGCCCGTTTTTTTATGCAAATTTCCTCCCCTCCCCCAAAATAAAGCATCTTTACTCCTGAACGATCTCGAACTAATTAAGCAAGTGTTAATTAAAAATCCGAGAGAGAATAAACGTGTCGGACTGTTATGGAAACGTTGAAGTTAATCAAGCTTTCAGATTATTGATAACATCCTGGGAACAGTGATCGATCGATCGGGAACGCATTAACTGGCGAAAGCGAGCGCGCCGGCGCGCCTGTCAAGTGGGCGCTGCGTTTTTGCTGTTAAAACTTTTCGCCGTTTTGGGAGAATCGGAAGTGGCGGCTGGGGGGACACAACTTACGGGGGGCCAAATAATATTCGCGCCAGCGCCGAACTCGGAGACGCAACGCGCAAACCTTGCGGGGGGGGGGGCACGTGACGCCGACTCCCTCCTGGGCGTTAACTCGCGAATGAACTCATTATTCAAATATACGCGCTTGCGTCACGGTGCCGCGGACGCGCGCCCGTCCCTCTGCGCGCTGCGCTCGGTGCGCGCACACGCACGCTAATGCGCGCCTTCGCGTGTACGTTTTTTCGTCTCATGTGCTTTGTTTACGTGTGTGTCAGGGCCCGTGTCGCCCACTTACTCCCCGCTTTGTCATTCAGCCAGCGATAGGAGCAATTCACCCATAAAGTGGCGCTTTCGCCCATAAATAATATTCAAGTCGCTCTATTGTTAAGTGAAAAGTTGACTGGTGTTTGATTTTTTTTTTTCTTATTTTTTTTTTCTTCTTCTTTTCCGCGGCGACCTCGGGTTAGGACTCATACATCACGGGATGACAGCTATAGAAAGGCCCTAAATTAGCAACTAAATCGAATATTGATCAGCTATGTGCGGCCCCTCGCGTCGCGGCTCCTTGCCGTTTATTTCCAGAGAGAGAGAGAGAGAGAAAGGAAGAGTGTGTGTGTGCGCGTGCGAGGGAGGGGGGTGTCTGTGTGTGATCTGCGCTCTTGTTGGCCATACGATTTTGTGTCTGCATCCCTCCCGTCTTTCTGCCGTGTCGTCTCCGCATGAATTCTTGCTTCCGAGCCATGCGGACCCGACTCTCGGTCTCCCGCCACCGCCACCTCCCCACGTGCTTATGAGACGCTTCCATGTCGTCTGCATGCACGCACGCACGCCGCACGAGGACGCGTGCGTACACGCCAGCACCCCCCCCACCACCACCACCAAGATGGAGCCGCGCTAAATCGGCGTGCCGTTACTAATGACGCTATGAACACCGACCCCGCTTCCCCTCTCGCTGCGAGCTGAGAACTTGCCCTCCTCTCTCGGCCCTCAACATCCATCACTTCACCCCCAGCTCCTGCCCCGCCTGTCTGTTTCTCCCACCGCGCCACTCCTTCTCTATTTAATACTAAGTATTTCAGTTGGGGCCGTTATGTTTATTTGTGAGCCGCTCATAAATTACCAATTTATTTGCGATGCTTCCCTATCGACGACCCCCCACGCCGTCTGCCGGTACCTCGTGCCCGGGGTCGTTTCTGCAGTCCCCCGTCGCAGCGGGAAGGGTTTGATGAAACGATCGAGGGATTTCTCACGGGAAGCGTTTCGTGTCCGAGGCAACGAGATCCAAACCCAGAGCCGGGGTGTAGGTGGTCAAGGTCATTCCGGGTCAGGCAGATTAGCCCCTTTACAGTCTCGGACACAAAAGTCGGCCGCTCCCTATAGATCCCGGTATTGACTCCTGATATCATAATTGTACGCAGAGGCCGCGGCGTTTAGCGGTGCGGGGTTTGCGGGCCGGAGAGAAACGGCGTCCTCCTATGCCTCGTCTCATTTCCGCTCTTCTCGAACATTCGGCGATAATCTCTGAACACAAACGGTACTTTTATGCACATCGGCAGCATTGCACGACACGCAATTGCTTGTGCACCCGACTCCCAGGGGTCTCAATTGCAGGACAGTGACGTAAACTGGGCCGTTTCCCGGCGCACGATCCAAATTTTCCGTTTCCCTTTTGTTTTTGCGTGGCCTGCGCTCCGCGCTTGCGTACTGGATCAAAACAAAGTGTAGGCATAAATATTGACAGAACAGCTGCAAAATGAGCGGCCATTATTAACTATCTGGCGTCTTAATCCATGGAGACTGGCAGCGTTACTGCCTTTTACTGTTCTTACTGCAGTAACTCAGCGCAACCCTTACTAAGTATACTTTTTTTTTTTTTTTCACAAGGATAAGGTCTTGGCTCAAGTGGACCGCAGCAGGAATGGCGAGATGAGCTTGAGCCAATAACCTCTGGGGTTAGAAGCCCCCAAGTGTTTAACATCCGCGCTACTTCCAATACAGTACAGTGTGCTAATATACTGCGCATGGCGGCGCTAAACGCGGATCCGTTCCCTTATCGCCAGCCAAGCTGACATCTACTGTAACCAGCTGCGCTGGCCTGTAACTCGGCGTTCCGTGAGCCGCCGTCGGTCGGTGCGATTCGGCTCAGCCTTGCTTCGCGACGCTTGGAGAAACGCGGGGCGGAAACAGAGGTCTTTATTTTCCCGCCAATACGGGGTCTGCGACGCGAAACCTCGAGACGAAGCAGCTAATGCGACGCGCACGCGCTCCCGGGTGTCTCGCGCAGCAGCTCCGCGAACGGCGCTCGAGGACAATCCGGCGACCATCTGTTTCCGGCGCAACCCCGCGCGCGGGGCAGGAAGCTCCGTTCGCGAATTTTCGGTCGTAAGGCGGTTGTCAGCCAAAAAGTTCGCTGCTGTGAAAATGCCTCGGACTATTTATTCTCTCTCGTACCGTTTTCCCCCTTTTGACCGAACAGAAGGCAGGAAAATAGACGTTATCTTAGCGGCGCTCACACCCCCTTCCCTCCCGTGGCGAATCCAAAAACATCCCCCAGTTTTCGCGCCTCTTTTCCCCCCGCCGCTGCTCTCCGTGTTTGTTTCTTCAAAGAAGGCGACGACAGTACCGAGGCTCTCCGACGGCGAGTTTAAACGCTTGCGCTTCACAAAACGTACGAAAAGACTGGATTAAAAACCCTTAAAAAGCGTTTTACCAACGTAAAAGTCCTTAATTGGGTGAGATAATCGTGCTAACTGAGTTTAATTGATCCGTATTGACAGCTACACTCAGCGGAATCTGAAATGGCAGTTTATAAAGTAAATTGAAGAGGTTGGAAAGAAAGACTTTAAGCGGTATAAATAGAAGGTTGCGAATAGAAAAGGGGAAGTGAGATAAAGGGGGAAGTTGGGAGGGGGGGGGCACGGGGAGCTGCTGGCAATTATCACTGCTGCTCCTTAATAGACAGACATTCTGGCAGCCAGCGAGAGAGACCTGGAGCCAAGGAGGGCAGCCTAGCTGAGCCGGTGGTGAGCGATCCAAGGTGAGTTGGCGCAGAGGTGAGCCATCTACGTGGCAGGAAGTGAGAACGTGCGGAGTGTGAAGGTGAAGGCAAAGGTGCAGGTGTGGGTGCAGGTGCATGTCGAGAGGGGATAAGGGAGGAAAGAAGGCCACGAAAACCCCGGGTTTCGACTGAAGCTGCGAAGGACCTCCGACTTGCGCAGCAGTTGGGAAGGAGGCCCGGTTGCACGGAAAAGTCAGATGTATAAACGGTAGCTGGCACCGGCGCCTCCTGGGCACTGAGCGTCACCTTGGCTCGGTCTGTGGAGATTAATGTTCTCCACCTGTTTGCCTGGGTTTCCTTTCACAGTCCAAAGGTATGTGTTTCAGCTGAATCTGTGGCTCTGCATTGCCTATAACGTGTGAACATGTGACTGAGTGTGCGGGTGCTATCCCATCCAGGGCGTAACCCACCTCGTGCTAAGATGCGTTCTGGACCAGCACGATCCTCGAATTAAGGATACTAATAATGAAGGAGTGCAAAAGAGTTGTTAATGTAGAAAATAAAAAAAATCACCCAGTTTTAAAATTTAAGCTATGGGTTTTATAACAGCGAGGTTGTTTCTACATTACCAAATATTCATTCATCCATCTGTTTGTTTTCGTTAACCACTTATCCTAAGGAGGGTGGTGGTCCAGACCCAGTACCAGAAACAATGCAACTGTGGAGAGGTTCCAGTCCACTGCAGAGTGGCCACACACCCATTCATGCTCTCACACCGCAGGGCAATATAGAGCGGCCAACTAACTTGAAAAACGTGTTTAGACTGTGAGAGGAAACCAGAGCACCTAGCGGAAGACCCAACACGAGGAAAACAGACTCTACACGCACTGAGCCAGAGTCTAGCTCACGTCCAACCAAGCCAGGGGTTCTGAGGCAATGGCGCTACTTGCTGAGCCACCATCCTGCCCCCAGCTGTTCGTTTTATGATAAAATAATGAATGTATTATTTGGTTCTGTTTGCTTTAATTGTTTCTGGTGGCTTTGTGAGCATTAAAAATACCGTATGGTGGGAAAGACGACAAACCAACTACTCATCTTGCAGAATCTGTGCTGTCCTGCCGTTGGCAGACAAAGCAATCCTAGGTCTGTTGCCCCCCCGCCTGGGTCCGTCTGCACTGTTTATCCCCAGAAAGTGGTCGTATCCCCAGAGGCAATGAGGCAGCAGGACATAATGGCTTCTTTTTCAGACATAAAAAAATATTGCAGTGCTCTGTTTGGACCACACGGTATGGAAAAACTAAAATTATTCACATTTATTGTACTTTTCAAACTCCATAATGCAAGCAAGTTGAAAATGAGCAGTCGGCTTTCAGTCCGATGCGTCCTCATAATCTTCGAAAAGATAGAAGCAACGATAAAGAAGAATGAGATGCAAAGCTAGAATATATTGGATAGACAATGGTGAGGGATAACAGAAAATGTGCAGCAACATTTAGATGCTGAAATGCAAACTGAAATGGGGGGGCATGGAAGAGAGAAATGAGGAGTATCTGCACTGGAAGGAGGGGAGAGGTAGGGAGGAAGGAAATGATTAGAGAAGGAGAGAGTGATCTCCGATAGAGCGAGAGAGCAGGGGGGCTGGACCACGGCGAGCGTTCGATACACGCTGACACTCTCTTTCTGTGTCGATACACCACGTCTTTTCTCTCTGCGCGTGTGCGTTTCTGGGCTGGGGCTCCGCATCCCTCTGAAGAGAGAGTGCCCTCAGTTTGGGGGGTCTCTTCTTTCCCTGTCACTTACCTTTATCTCTGGATGTCTGTGTCTCTGTCTCAGCATCTCGATCAGCACCCACGCGCTGCTTGCGATTGGCCTCCAGTTTCCTCCCACTGGCCAAACTCGCTTAGAAAGGCGGTTTATTAGGTTAGGTTTAGGATGAGAAATCAGGTCAAAGTCGTACGCGATTACTTTGGCCCCATCTTGGCATGAAGTGCATTGTAAAACATACGTACGGTAACAGTTCACCACCCCCATTAAGAACATTTGTCTATTATTTACAGTTTCTTCATATTTCCCTCTTAATGATTCTGTTCAAGGTTCAAGGTTCACTTTATTCACTTTATTGTCGTTCTGTCCTGCACAGATAATAAAATAAATAGAGAACGAAATCTAGTTTCTTCTAGACGGCGGTAAGCAGTACATCAAACAGACAGCATGACAACATAGGACAACGCAGACAAATTGAACAGATAAGTAGATGAATAGGTAAATAGACAGAAATTGATAAAAATAAATAAGATGACAGATAAATAAATAGATAATAAATAAAGTACAAATAAAAGGATTACAGCCCGCAATGGGCCGATGTCCCATCCGGGGGACGTTTCATAGCCCGGTGCCCTGCAATTCCGGGATGGGTGCTGGATCACCGTGACCTTGATCAGGGCGGGGTGGTTGTCTGTCGTGGAAGGATGGATGGATGGAATAAAGGGTTGGCGCTAACAGTTAGTAGCAGTGCTACAGCAGGGGGGGACGTCAGTGGTGGTGGTAGTGGTCACTCCCTATGCTTTCTGGGATTCAGCAGCCTGAGGGAAAGAGCTGCTCCTGAGCCCAGTGGTGCTGACCCGCAAGCTGCAGCAGCATTTTCCACTCAGCAGAATCATGAGAACAAATAAATCTGCTTGGTTTTTAAAAATTATAGTTCCTTTTATTCAATACGGCGTACGGTAAGGAGATATGGCTACACCAACGCTGCTGCCTCAACTGTGCATTTCAGTGAAGGTTCAAAGGTAGTTAAAGGTGTGCAGACTTTGCATGCTTAATCTGGGTTCAGAATTCAAAGACTTGCGCTGAAAAAGGCAGTGGCACCATGAAGACCCCATGGGTTGTTACCGTAAGTCTAATTTGACTAAACTGCACCGACTCTACATTACATAGCAATGCGCTGCAAATGAATCATCAGTTATTGTATAGTTTTGGGACAATTTTTAATGGATCATTAAGCAAACTTGAGAAATTCTTTACCCTTCCACCCTTCCTAATACCCCATCCAGCTTAAACATGCTTTTGCCTTCATAGTTGACTGCCTACACATTGGAAACCAAACTAAATGCAATCCATTTGATTGTAGTATGACGCAGTATCGGCTGATAAGGAGTAGCACTGGGGCTGTAGAACAGTTGACTGTCTTTCTCTCCTGCTCTTAACCTGCACCTCCCCATCATCAGCAACCTCTTGCTGAGCTTAGCTCTGACAGTGAGCTCCCAATCAATACTTACCTGTTTTGGACACCCCCAGGATGGCGGCTCCAGGGATGCGCTCACGAGGCAGCGGGCCATTCGGAGCTTGAGAAACAGAGTACGGGAGGTGTGAGAGAATGTGAACAAGGTCAGTGTCCCTGCGGTGTGCCCGTGTGTGTGGGGAAAAGGCATTATTGTGGCCGAAATATCGACTGACATCTAATGTGTCAATAACTTCCAGCTCTGTATGTGTACATTATGTCTACGATGGTTGACTTGCGGAACAGCTCGGGTTTCCTGCCACTATCACAGCTATGTCTCTGAGGCCAGACGTCGTGTTGCCATCCAAGGCTTCTAAGCAAGTTGAAACTTTGAGAACAACGGATGGAAGGCAAGACGGCGAGGTACGAGGGACTGGTGGAGCCGTGCTGCTCAAAAGCCTGGAGGACGAGGCGTGTGTATCCACCGAAGGAGGCGGCCCGGGAGTCTTTGTTTGGGGAATGCTGGGTATCCCTGGCAGGCAGGGGAGGGTACCAGGATGGCTGTTGATCAGGAGAGGTGAGCAGGTTCAAGGCAGAGCTACCTGGTTGCGGGTGCGGGCCCGATCAGCCTCGCCCGCTCCACCTCGATGAAGGTGTCTGATGCCGAAAGACCTGAACAGCTCGGTGATCCGAGGTTGCGTCTCCGCTGGTGTGCCCAGCTGCTCTGCACGGTGTGCCATCCAAAGAATGTCTGTATGTTGTACAGGTCGACGCCTTATTATAGGAAGTAGAAACTTCTTTATTACTCAACAAATATCTAATGACGAATACGCGGAATTTAGCATTTTCGGCTCGGCAGCACCGTACGTCACATCCCTTTTCATTATGAAATGTTTAGTTTCCTTTACTTGGGTCTCCTTATTCAAACATATTTTGTCCTTTTTGTTTCTTTATAATCAAATCCCTTTTCTCTTATAGTCCCCCACCCCCTTCCCTCTTTCTGTTTTACTCTTTTCATTTCCTCCAATCTCTCTCTCCTCCTCTTTCTCCCTCCTTGTCACTTTGAATTCCCCGTCCGCCGGCCTGTGCTGCTCTCTGACTGCTCGGGAGCGGCTGCCTGTGTATGACCGGCCTGATGAGAACATGACTATTATTAACTGAGGATTTGTACATTCTAATGTCTTTGCACCGCCGCGAATGTGCCGTCCGTACAGAGAATATTTTATCACTCTTTATATCACCAACAAAGCGTCAAACTTGACATATTAACATTTAAGCCTTAGGTGAATGAAATTTCCTGTCCTGTGGGTTACGGGGCGGATTTCTGTACGTCGGTCGCTCAGTTTTGCGTGTGAATCAAGTTACGGCTCGATGTGTTTACGCCCCAGTAATGGGCATGCGTCTATATGTATATGAGCGGCTCCCGTGTGTGCGGGTGTCTGACTGGTTGCCCGAGTGCCTGGGCGTTAGAGTGTATCCACGTCTCTATATGAAAGTAGACAGTACGGGTACGGTGCGAATGGGGGAGTGGAAAGGACAGGGCGAAGATGGGGAGGGAGGAGGGCGGCCGAGGGGCTCCTCTTGTAGACAGTTTGACTGATGACATGCATTAAACAGTTAATCTGTCTGATTGAATGTTTGCTTCCTCCAAATTGAAACATTAAACAACAAGGCGAGGGAGAGAGGGAGGGGAGAGGCGGAAAAGGAGAGAGGGATATGGCTTCATCTATTGCCCAAATCATGCAAAGCATTGGACCGGAATATATAATACTGTCCTGTGTGTGAGCTGGTGGGGAGAGAGGGGAAGAGGGAGATTGGAAGGGACAGTGAGCCTCCGAATAGGGGGGAAGAGCGAGGCAGTGGAAGGTGGGGATGTGAATGGGAAGATGGGGATGTGAAGTTGAGAGAGAGGAGTAAATAGCAAATAAAAAAAAATAAAGAGAGCAGGTGAGAGAAGGAGAATAGCGTGATGGGTGAAAAGTGGGAAAAGGAAGTGAGATGTGGAAAAGGCTGTGAAAGTTGAAGCAGTGGCAGTTGAGGATGCCAGCAAAGTTGGAGAAACTGTGAAGAAGGTGACTTGCTCATTATAGACACACCAATGCGGGCGAACGTGGAGGCAGCCCTAGGTCATGCGGAGAGAGTGGGAGAGGAGGAAGGATGCACAGCAGATGCACTGAATGAAAGGAGGCTAAATAAATGGGGAAAGTGGAGGGTGTGTGGACGGACTCTGGTAGGGGGTATGAAAATGCCTTTTGAAAAAAGATCTATTAGAGACATTAAGGAATTAAAAATATAGGATTTTGGATAAAATGTATGTTTACTTGGACCATGTGAAGTACATGCGACCTCTGAAGCGCGGTTAATATTTTAACGTCAAACTTCCGTACTGTTTCTAAAAATTATTTAACTAGTTGTTAGCGTGTGGGACCGCTGTAAGTTATTTGTTGAAATTGGTTCAGTGTTACTTTGGTTTGGTTAAAGATCCCAGCTTCTTCGGGCCCATATGAGGTACAGGAGGAAAGCACAGACAGAACTCTAGAATAAACAATCTAATACGGACAGGCGTTTCAGTTTCTGAATGAAGTTATAAACCGCATCGCATTTTAAATGTGCAATACTTAAACATGCAAATTTAATTCAAGAGATGCAAAAACAACTTTCCACTTTAATGCCTTCAAATAAGTGTAATAGTTTATATTCATCCTTTATCAGTCAATCACTTCTACTTTTTACAACAAACAAAACGATTGCATTTTCATTCAAAATATTGTTGTGCTCTTAATAATTAAGATAAACTTATCTGTGATAATAGAGAAACATGTACTGTATGTGTAGCAGGTCGCATGGTGGTTGGAGCGCTTGCCTTGCAGTCATCCAGATGCCCGGGCTCCTCTCCAAGCTGCTTACTTTCAGCAAGGTAGTTTTCAAGAACTGGGCCAGTGAAAATTACTCAGCTGTATTGAAAAAAGGTGAAAAATTGTAAGCACAGCAGCTTAGCTGTAAAAACCCAACACCGCAGGTCGCTTGGTGGAACAGCATTGAGTCTCACAACAGTAGAGTACAACTCAGTGTGAAGATGGGTGCCGCTCCGCAGCACTACAGTGCAGGTAGAGCACTGCTGTGCACCCTTAAGACCCTTTTTTTTCTTGTTTTTTAAATTTCAGTTCTTTTCATTTGGACCTTGTATCAACATTTGAGTGTGCTTTCCTCAGCGATAAAAGCATCCAGCTGGAGGTTTCATTAGAAAATGCATCCCTGTCCCGTCACCTTTATTAGTGTTGTTCTGCATCCGCACAGCCCGCCCATCACGAGCTGCATGCGTGTTGGGCACAGGGTGTGGGAACGAGGCCTGGTTGGCGGCACTCGCCGTCCCATCCGCCACCTGAGCGGACCTCTTGGTACTGGAGCCGAGAGCGCCGTACACGCCGCCGGCTCTGGGCCCAGCGGCCTGAGCGGCCTCGGCGCCGTAATGAGCTCCTCCACGGGCAGCATGTGCACAGGAAGCTACCCGAGAACTTCAGCCGTCGTGCAAATCAAATATTTATTGGTTTTACAGCACCAGACCGAAAGTGTAATCCCAACATTGTTCTACCATCTATGGAGGAATGAGAATAACAATAACTAAAGTGCTAGTAATGCACGTGGTGTAAAATTAAGTGGCCGTGTATTCACTCCTGGAACGGAGCAACAAAAGGCAGAGGAACTGAGCTGTGATTTAAGCAAAGAAACATCAGGTCTGTGGGCATTTAAATTTGACTGTCAGTTTCCAAAAGGTCCTGATGTATCACCTTTGTCACAGAACCTGGAAAACATGTCAGCGATCTGCATCCCATGTCCAGCATCCTCCTAAGTAAAGAATTAGATTTGAAAATAGATTTTAAATACTGCATCTTTCTACAACACACTAACAGATGCATGAAGCCTAATACTGGACAATAAAATGTTCAAATAAATGCCAGATCTTTTGATAAGTTACGTTCTTTCCCTGTAAATAATGTTTGTTTGCGTTGCAAACCTGAAATGCAGGAATGGATATATATGTTAACAAATGGAATGTTAGCTGACCAGACAAAACATGAAATTTCTTGGGTTCATACTGTCTGCAATGAAATAAAAGTCAAAGTAAATGTAAGAATCACTGCATTTTTTTTTTGCATTTTCCATACTGTCCCAGCTTCTTCTGATTTGGGGTTGTAGACTGTTTGCACTTATTTACCCATATATACAGCTGGGTAAGCAGGATTCAAATGTTGGATCTTTGTGGAGTTCAGCATGGGGGTTCCAGTCACCACGTTCCCTGCTGTACAATACAAATGATTTGTTGTAGACAAATTGTTATATAATATTATAATACTTACATACATGGCCCAATGGGATACATTTAAATGTAGATTTGAAGACTTTACAAAGCTTACAAATACAAAACAAGTTTTTTCTGTGTTCTTGCTGTTTCTGGAACAGCTTGAAGAAATCCATGAATGAAAAACAATCCTGCTAAGTTTTAATAAAAGCCAAAGCCGACGATTAATCCCGTTCAGAGACGGCACGTACGCAGTCTCCGATTTGGGGATTTGACATTTGTTTGTTTGGATTTACAGTAAACCTGATAGATCCACGCTATAAAACAAAAAGGGACCAAAAACCCATTAATTTACCATTTCACGACACTCCAACAGTCTTTGTTTGGGGAGTTTGCAAGTGTCTACCAGGCTCCCATCGTGTGTAAAGTTTACGCGCGCGCACACGCAACCGTGTTAATTCAGCCCATATTCGGGAGCACACTAGTTTTCAGCATGCAGACTTGCGCTGGCACGTGTGTTTGCACGCCGATGGACAGAGGAGATGACAGAGGAGCGCACCGGGCTCATCCTCAGTACGCCGTGCCTTCCCGTAGGTTATCTGATGCTTCACGTCTTTCATTCCCTCCGTCTGCTTTGTGAAATCCTCCACGGCTCCTTAGGACGCATTTCCCGCCGTCTCAAGTGCACGTTTCTCACTTTCTCTGCAATTTTCTTTGCCGTTCTATTTTTCCCCTTCTTTAAGATAGACAGATAATTGCACAAACTTACAACGATAGACAATGGAAACCTTCATGAATCAGACCTTTGTGAAAAGAAAGAAAAATGGCCCCATGGACACAAAGGGCTAAAACTACCACATAATTACTTGTGTCTGGCTGTTTTGGGCATAGGCTGGTTTTTTTTTTTGGTGGTCTTCTTTGGCTCGAAGTCACGGCCGCAGCGGAGCGGGACCGAGAGGCGGCCGAATCGCCGAATCCGCAGATGGAAATGCCCTCCGCAGCGCGATCAGTCCTCCTGTCAGGCCTCCCGGGCGGCCTCAGAGGCCAAAGGGCGCGGAGCCGCTTTCAAAGCCGGGAACGCCGATGCCCCCTGGCACAAATGTTCGATTCCTCACGCCGTCCCCCTCGATTGATGAACGCATCCCGGGCAGACTGCACTCCCGCTGTCTGCGCGCCGCAACAAAGGCCCGAAATGAATTATTCCTCAGTCACGTGGTGGCCGCGTGCGCTTAGCCGTTTTAACTCTGCTAATGAAGCCCTGATGGATAGAGGCAAAAACATCCAGCCAAACAAGGAGAATAAATAGCTTCACACGTAAATAGGGAGACGGACGCGGACGTACGCGGGCGGATATGCGGATGGGGGGGGGGGACGCGAATGCGTGGAGACAGAGACGGATCGAGAGGCTCATGTTCAGATAAATAGAGTGAGCGGGATTGCTTGCATGCAGAGAGGCCATTAGTTGGGAATCCGCTCGGTAATAATAATTAATCACTTACTTATTAACCGTTAATTAAAGTTTGCAAATACATCCTCGGCAGGCCGGGGCTGGGCTGTTTGAGCAATATTAATTTATTCTTATTTATTAATTTTCCTAATTAAAACAACAAGCTTTAGAAATATCAATGTTTTCTTTGGAAATAAATTAAGGCTTATGGAAGCGATATCCAGCGGGCCGTGGCGCCGCGCGAATAGTAAATCATCGCGAGTGTTGGATGAAGCCAGGCGCCGCGCGCCGGCGCGGCCGCCGCGTCTCGCTTTTGCCGGGGTTTGCCGGCGCGGTCCCGCGAGCCGCCGCCGCAACCCTGTTCGCGCGTTGCGGTCGGCGCACGTCCAGCGTGCTACTGCGCTGCAGACCGGTGCCGCTGCGGCGAAACCTTTCGTTGTCTGCCTTTCCCGCGACTGTACGGTCGCTCGGGCCCACTTACTGACTGCACCTTCCACGCCGTCGTGCGCGTAGGACAGCCGGGCTGGAGTTGCGGCCGCGTCTTTGCGAATATCCCTCGCAAGGTAAATTAATTTTACGTGAAAGCGGCCCCGTCGGCTACGTCTGTACCGATAGGGAGTTTTAGCTGAAGGGCCCGCCGGAAGCCGAAAGCTGCGACCCTGCTCCTTTTTAACAATGCGTCTGTGCCATCGCTGGAAACGCTGCTTTTCATCTTGTGATTTTAAATTTGTCAGCATAAAAAACACACTGTATTTGTACGGTGTTTTTTTTTTTTTGCTGCCACATTTTAAACAGAATGCGTAAGACCGCTCCTCCAGGCATAAGCATCACCCCATACCCCCCCCCACTCCTCATTTTCATGTCCTTTATGGGCCCATTATTGTTTTTTCTTTTTCCTCACTTTTTCTTCTCATCTCCTGTTCCTTGCCGAAATCGGCCCAGCTGAGTATATTGGAGAGGGTGGGGCGCAGTAATGGCTTTAATGCGCAGTAATATGGGGCAGATATTATAATCTCGGTGCTGTCACATCGAGTTAAGGGCCGGAGACTGACGTGTCAATGCTGCGGCGCACAGGTGACCGAGGCACGGCCAGGAAGCGCAGGACGGCGGTCGTCCACCACGCTTTCTTGTTTTTGGCAAGGTGCCGGGGAAAAAGCAGACCCGTGTTCTCAGCGGCGCGCTAACCGAGACGCTGATTTATGTGCGTGTGCAATTGAGTGTTAATAAAAGTAATTCCGTGTGTTTGCGGCTCCCTCCTTGCGAGCGTGCGCGTAATCGCGTGTCATCGGTGCTGCGTGCGACGAAAAAACGTCAAATAATAGCAAGACTCGTAACTTTTGAAAAAACTCGCTCACCTGCGCACGTCTGCGCGTTGCGCTCGGCGCCGCTTTCCCGAAAATGGCCTTAGGTGTACCGTCTCTCCCAGATGTCGGACGGGCCGAAATATTTAAAGCGGCCTGCGGAAATTGCGATTTCGTTTCTTCTTCGTCTGCCGGGCCTTTTGCCCATTAAGCGTGTCTGCGACGCGGCTCCCCGCTCGTACGTGCCCACCCCGCGCTTGGTCGGGGGAGCGTGTGTCGCAACTCGTATCGGCATATGCATGCGCGTCTGCCACGTGCGTGTGCGCGCGGGCCAGTATCAGTATGTCTGTGGCGCTGCGGTGTGCTGCTGGGCGGTGTAGGCCCTGTTTAATTGATGCGGGCTCCCCATCGATCCCTCCCGCCTGGGCTAATGAAGGCCTGATTGGTTTGTGAGGGCTGGCTGGTTCTGCTCAGCTGCCTCTGCCTGCTGCCCCGGCTGCCTGGACTAATCCAGAGCACAGCGCATTAACACACACACTCAATTCACCATCACTCTCCACCCCCCCCCTTCCTGTTCCCCCCTCTCTCACTCCCTAACACCCATCTGCGGGGCGGCCGCCCCTTCGCTGCCACACACACTTCCCCTGCCACTCTCCTCTGAGGGTGGACCTGGGTGTGCGAGGGCCTCTCTCCCCCTCAAAATTGTATCAGCGCTCCGATTTTCGGTTCGGTTTTGTGTGACGGGGCAGCAGAGCGATGCCGCCGGCGGCACTGCCGTTTCAGCACCGTGACCGGACACGGGTTCTGTCGCTGTGGATCCATCGGCGGGGAGTTTGCGTGTTAATGCCATGTTTCTGTGGGTTTCCTCACACTGTCGAGACCTCTCCTTCACCTTAACCGAGCACTGTCTGTGTGCGTCTGTGTGTGGTTTTTATGTGCCTCTGTTATATAAATGTGTGAATGAGTGACCGTGGGGGTTTACCATAATGTGTGTAACACTGTAAGTCATGGTGGGTAAAGGTGTCATCGCCACGTTACCTTGTACAAAAGCGTCTGCTAAATATGCAGATAAGATTATCATTATTTCATTTCCCTTGGCTTTTTTTCCCCGAGTTAAGGAGTTCACCAAGACTGTTTTCTTTGGTCACTCTCTCTCTCTCTCTCACACACACACACACACACACACACACCCATACACAGTGAATTCACTCCCACTCATTAGAGTACAGCCAAACTCCAGATTTACACTGAATTTTCCCACCATTTGCTCTGTTTTTCTACTTCCCTCTGTTTTTTTTCTCAAACCCTAAACTTTCCCTTTTTTTCCACTCCATGCAGGACACCTGTTCCCTCCTTCTGTCACCTTGCATGTCCCTCGGCTGTTCTATCCTTTTGTCCCTGAATTTTGTCGCGATGTTTCCGTGCTTCTCTATAGTCTTGGACACAGAACCCACCAGGGTCAAAAACACAGCCACAACGTGGTATAGAAGTTCTTTACTCGTCTGAACCCCAAGTGGCACCAAAAGCAGTGTAGTTGTACAGTCACTTCTGAAATTGTTTCTATCCCCGATAATGCAGGATGTGTATTTACAGCTACATTAACTGGTCACTTTATTAGGTACACCAGCCTGCTATAAATTGGACATAGAGTTCTAATGAGGTGTGGGGTTTTTCTTTGCACACACGACATTTTTCTGTACCAGCTGAGCATCATTTAAGATTGTTGTTATTGACCAGGTGCATTTCAGGTCCAGAGGAAACTTTCTCATGCTAAAACTTCTAGCATCACCGTGTGCCGTGTCCCAAAGTGCAGTTAATCTCCGGATGCCTCCATAAGCACAACACGGCCTTTGCCTTCTGCGTTGACTTGCGCTGACCCTACCTCTTAAACCAGTAGAGAATTTTTGGGATGAGGTGGAGTGTGACGCTAGCAGAGCGAATGTGATGCAAAAACAAATAAAAGAGTCTTGAGAAACTGTGTGGCTGTGAAGCGACCAAGGACCAAGAATCCTGCCCAGCATCCTGTCGCTTTATTTATGCTGTTCTGCAGGCAAAAGAATGTTGCATCTGGCGCTCGCTTGGTGTACCTAATAAAGTGGCACGTCGGGGTAAACCACCAGCCATCCCACCTCATGCGAATAATGGTCAGGAGATGGTCGTGCAGAGAAATCCACGTACAAGTCTGCCGTTTTATAAACGTACGCGCTGAGATCCGCGGTTGTGTGTGCCGCTCCATTATCTGAACTTAAGTTCTGCAAAAATAATGAAGTGCGTTTCAACGCTCAGTGTTTTCTGCACATTCAGGAAATGCATCTCAGTGCCGTGTTACAGGGAAATGAGTGTGAACGGTGAACATAATGAACTCTTTATGGGGGACAAGTGAGCCACACACGCTGCTCTGTAATGAGGGCTTTATTTCCTTCATCCAACAGGACTGTGGGCACCATGGACAGCAGCAGGTGTCGCTAGAGGGCGCTGTACAGAAGGAGAAGCGTCTCAACGTGGCCACGACATGCAGAATAAGCAGCCCCTGTCAAAATGTACTTCCCCAGCTCACTTAATGACCAATATCAATAAAACAAATTAATTTCTGCAAGGATCTAATAATCCGTTTCACCGTTACGCCGGACACTGCGAGCACTTAACAGCGTAACAAATGCCCGAGCTATTGTTTCTTCTGTCCTTCTGCAGGGAGTGCGTTTTCTGTCAGGTCGCTTCCATCTGCTGTGCTTCTTTTTTTTTCTTCCCTCACCCATTGTGTCTGTGGCCACATTTGCTCCTGATTGGACTGTTAAAACTTTTATCCAACAATTGAAAACCCATTTTCTCAAAGATGACTCGAAGAGACTTGAGCGTTCGGTTCCTTGCGGTGCCGCTGCGTCGTATGTCAGCCGGCAGCTGGTCGGAGTGAGACTCATGGCCGTCCGTGTCCCCTGGGCCTCCAGAGTGTTAGAATCCTTTGTAGTCCCTCCTGTTTGTCACATCTCCCTTCTCAGGAAAGGGCACTTTCTCGTTGCCGGGTGTCACGGTGTCACGCAGGCGATGGCTGCAGCAGCCGCCGTTCTGATTGCTGCGCTGCGTCTCTCGGTTTCTATGTCTGTCATTACTGCCGTGATCCAGCGCCGACCAGCTGCCCCTTTCGGTCTCTTCACGTCTCCTCGGGTGCCTTTCCAACAGGTCCAGCTCAGGCTTCATCGCCGTGTACCTCTGTTTACCGAGCACTCCTTCTTGTCTGCCTCCGCTTCATGCCCCAGCCCTTCCTTGGCCTTCGGTCGCCTAGGCTCAGCTTGACATGGATCTATCTTTCTTCTGACCAGCCCACCATGTTTATATATGCATCTGAACATGGACTCTTTGTGAACATGGCAAACACACCCAGGTAGAAAGGTCTCACTCTCATGAAGGAGGTAAGCACGCGCTATTTTTAAAAAAAAAGAAAAAAGGGCCAAGCAGAAATGGCAAGAAATGTAGTTGATCACGGTTATAGCAACAAGTCAAAGGTCGGGAAATGAGCAGGAACTGAACAAATGGATAACATAACGTAGGATGGGGTAGCCTTTCCTTTAGTTTTCCCTAAACACTGAAGCCTTTTGGGTAAATTTGCAGACAGATTTAGTCCACTCAGGTTCGGCGGCATCTGAAATAACTAAACATTTTTCATTTAGATTAAAAACTCAGGTAAGTTATTTTTTGGAAATGTTTGTGCATCCCGACAGTGTGTTAGTTTGAATTTTGCATTTAAATATTTTAACCATTGTTGTGACTTTACTTTTGTGTACAAGGAGACGGTGCAGGCAAATGTTCCTGTTTGCAGCCTTTTTCAAAACTATTCACTAGGCTAAAAGTTTGTGAACAAATGATGTCCAGAGGCTCTGAGGAAGGTACAGCAGGTGTTTACTGTGCAACATCACACAGCCTGCACTGGTCAGGAGGGCGTTTGTGGAAAAGCTCCTGTTTTTTGCCCCATGGTGTGTTATTATTACACTTCTATTAACAGGTCTGTTAAAAATTGCGCAGTGTAAATAGCCAGTGTGTGCGGACGGTAATGAAGTTACATGGATGTGCAGGAAACGGGCGTGTACAATAACACAACGGTCAGTTGGTATATTAATCCATTTTGTGCGCATCTGTCATCCTTGATTATTTTGCTAGATGGGCCTGGCAAAGTCCAAACTGCAGACTGCAGGTGTTTCACCTAAATGAGCTTCTCGGGTCGCTGAGGTGAAACAAGCAGGCCTCCTGTGCAGCAGCTCCTCATGTCTGTCGGTCAGACTTCACGCTAGACTGTCAGTGTGTCAGTCGGTGTGTGCAGCTGTGGTCCATCACGTACATCTGCTTCCCGGTCACCCCCTGCCCACCACATACACACACGGACACACTGATAAGTGGTGTGTGTTTACAGCTTGTTCATTTCCACTCTGCAACTCTTAGCGCTGGAAAGAGCGAGAAAGGGGGAGCGATCGGAAGAGAGAGGGAGGGTTGCGGGCAGTGTTTTTGTCCAGGAGAGAAATAGCCCTCTAGGTTGTAATTGGAGGCAGAGAAAGAGAGAAAGAGGAGGGAGGGAGAGACAGCAGAAATTGCTTGGCTGGGGCTGTGTGGGATGATAGTGTTTTTGACAGGTAAATAAGGCTGTGATTGTCGACAGTTACACTGCACCTCTCTGACCCCCCGCACACACTGTTCTCCTCCATCTATATTTCACTCTGACACACACGCTGACTCCCGTTCCCTCCCTCACATGCGCGCGAGCACACACACACACACACACACACACACACACACTTTGTCCATAGTGTGTCGCACACTTCCTGACTTTTCTACAGAAGTCACTTTCACATGCATCTGCCTGTCTGTCTGGCACGACACACACGCGTCAATGATGCTGAACGGTAAGGCACATTTATAGGCAACGCATTAACTTATCGGCTAATCTGTGTTGCCCTTCCCTCTTTTTCTGAAAACACTTCCTTTCATCTCACACATCCGCCCGTCCTGCTACTATGGCATCAGCCTTTGGTTTTCACCAACACTTTCACATGAGTAAAACGCCATCATTTTTAGGTGAACGCCAGTTTCTCAGCGTTCTCCGAGTCACCAAAAAGGTGATAAGCATATATTTGCATACATTTGTTTTATTTAAATAAGGACAAAGCAGTGGTGTGTGAATTTCATATTTCCTTTCACTGTTTTGCCTAATAGCTTCTTCCTCTGTGTTTTAATGATAGATAGAGGAAAGGGCCTATTGAGATGTATAGGTGGACAGGCAGCGAGCCACCCTGTTTTTCTCCCCAGTCAGGCTACTGGTATCTCTTCTTCCTCCCCGTTTTCCCCTTCCTTCCATCTTCCCATCCTCTTTTATCAAGTCAACAATCGTCCCCCCCTCCCTCCTTGCCTGCCTGCCTGCCTGCCTGCCCTTCCCTCCCTCCCTCCCTCTCTTTCCCTCTCTCACTTCAATCTCAAGTGTTTTCAATTTTATTCTAGAGTGGAATTAACTACCCCCGATGTCAAATTGCCGACGAAATCGATAATAATATCTTTACAAAAGAGGATATTCCAGTCTCTCGCGTCGGCTTTTGAAAAATGGAAAATTTAGCCGAGATTGATTCATTAGTTGACACGTTATAGGACGGTATAAGTATTGATCGCGGCCTGTCATGTCCCATCTCGGCTAATCGAAGCTGAGGCGCTCTGTCGATGGGCGCATTTTTCATAATTCCAGCGCCGGAGAGAGAGAGGGAGAGGGAGAGGCCGGCCGACGGAGGAGACCGCGAGGCTTCGGGAGCGGAGCGCAGGGGAGAGCGCCGCTCTGGGGGACACGGCTGCGGGGTAACAGGCGGGGGAAGGGGGAAGGAGGGAGGAAAGGGGCACCGGGGGAAAAGAGACGGGGAGCGCCGGGAAAGGGACAGCGGGCTGCCCGCGGCCGACGGGTGCGGGACGAAAGCGCTGCGAAACGCGCGCAGAAGCGCAGTAATAACTGCGCATAATTGGTGCAAAAATTAAATAATCCCGCTGTCGCAGAAACGTAATAAAATGCATTCGCGGGACACCGGCGCTTTCCGCGGGGAGAGGAAATGACGTAAGCGGACGAGAATTAATTTTTGCAGCGCGCGATAACTGATGGCGTCAGAAAGGAAGGCATGAAATAAACATGAATCGAGCGGTCTGGGCGCGAACGGGGAGGGCGTTTTTTAATGTGACAAAATAGGGTTTTTAGTCGCGCAAACGAGAGAAGAGGGAAGGGACCGGATCGCTTGGACTGGGAAACTTTCCCCCCAGTGGCGCAAGCCACGTGGAAAGTTGATCGATATATTTGCGTCCCAGCAAGCATAGATGGGCACTGTTTTGGAGCTGTGGTGTTCACCACAGGTTGCCCTACACATCCTTGGATGCTCCTTGTGTGTAGGCCTTGGGGAACCACTGTGGTGCCTGAGCCTCGCTGAACTTCCCCAGCAGGTGGACCATCTTGGTAGCCTGTGGCGGCGGTGGCCTTGGACACATTTTTCTCAGGGGTCTCGCCGTGTACGGTTTTGGGTGGGCTCGCACTTAATGCCCCTCTACGGTCTTTGTTGGCCGACCTACCGCCGAAGCCCAGTGTCACGGATGTTGTGTGTTTCTTCACTCTGGTCCTAAGGCTGTCTCCAGTTGTGTTTTCCTCAGCTTCTCGGCAAACTGAACTGTGAGCACTCAGTAGATGGGGAGCTCCTAGTTGCACCGTGTGGAGTTTCAAATCCGCGGTGTCGCACAGCATCATCCGCACGTGGTGGGGAGAGCGCGGATAAAGACCAGAAGGAGAAGGCAAGGGCTCGAATGTGGCTTTTTGAGAAGTGCCGAAAAACACAGTAATTGAGCACAATGGAAAGGGACTGGAAAGAAAAGGAAGGGGTAGAAAGAG
This sequence comes from Heterotis niloticus, assembly GCA_018136845.1. NCBI lineage: Eukaryota > Metazoa > Chordata > Actinopteri > Osteoglossiformes > Osteoglossidae > Heterotis > Heterotis niloticus. The sequence goes on from CM030896.1 coordinate 3,509,396, forward strand.
TTGGAAGTGATGGAGGAGATAGGAGGACAGTGAACAAACGAGAAGAAAAGGATGGCCAGGAAGCCTGGGGAAGTGGAGCATTTGTGGGAGAGGGGTGGAGAGATGGAGGCGGGAGGGAGGAGGGTGTGGGGTCCTGGTACTTGGCAGTCTCTGAGTATCTCAGGTTCTCTCCGGCCGGGAAAGCGGTCGATATTTAATTGTTATTGCTAGCATGGAACGCACGGAAGCGGTGCCTGTACGAAAATTTCTCATTTATTTGGTATTCTTGTTTTCTCTCTCTCTTTCTCCCTTCTCTCTGTTTTTTTCCTCGAGCGGCGCCGGGGGTGCGGGGTGCCACCGAGGAGGGGGGCATTTAACGCACTCTGGGGGTAGAAGAAGCGCGGCTGCGGGAGGGGGGCACCTGGAGAGGGAAGCGCTCGGTCCTCAGCAGCCAACTTTAGTTTTTTGTCCCCATATATATTGTTTTACCCCCCTCCCCGCCCCACGCACGCTTCATCCCTCTCTCTATCTACCCCCACCTGTCTAAAATGAAAAATCCGTCATTTTCATCAAACGTCCAACCAAATATTATCTACACTCCATTCCAAGAGATCGAATCTTATTTAGGGCGACGGGATTCGCCATCTGTTTTCAAATTTCATTCCTCCATGAACTTTATTTTCCCCGACTTTGGGCAAAATTATAACTCGATCGATCCGCTCTCTGGCCGCCGTGTACATATATTTTCCGTGGCTCCCTGTTCCTCACAGACGCCGCTCAATTGACCGACACTCGGACACAGACGCCGCTGTCCGTGCCGCCGCCGAGCACAGAGTCGCTTGAACGTGGACGTTTTGGGTGTGGAGACGGTGCCGCGCGCGCTCTCCCGCCGTCCCTCTGTCTCGCTTCCCATCCGTCCGTCCATCCATCCATCCGTCCGTCCGTCCATCCATCCATCCTTACACCCCCCCACCCACTCCCGCGCTCCAGGTGGCCGCGCGCCTCCAGCCCTTGTGCCGCTAGCGCTCCGACTCGCTCTCTCCCTCCTCCTCCTCCTCCTCTTCCTCCTCCTCTTATCTCCCATGGCTTCCTCTGCTCCTGACCTCCTTCTTCTTCTCCTCCTCATCCTCCTCCTCCACCTCTGCCAATTCACCGAAGCCTTTTTAAAAGACTTAAAGAGGAAGCAGAACTAACGACGACGATCGTTCGTTCATTCATTTAAATTCGCTTCAGCTTTTGGTTTCTCCACTTTGGCATTTTTCTCTTTTCCGCTCAGTTGTCCTGTCACTGTCACTTTGCCATGTGTTCATTCACGACTTTTTAGGCTGCAGCTCTGGTTTTCCAGTCTTTTTCTTTATTATTATTAATATTAATATTGTTATTATTATTACTATCATTACCGTCCGAAAAGAGCAAGAGGCGCAGAAGTTTCCAGGTTTGCGTCGCTTTCTAAGGGTCACGGCGCTGTGGATCCCAGGGACTCCGGCGGATCGCGGCCACGCCGATGACAGAGGGCGCCGTTCGGTAAGCAGCCGCACCTTCATGCCTTTCCGACAGGTACAGGGACAGTCAGATGGACAGGACAGGTACAGATACAGGTGCGTAAGGGTGCACGGCCGCAAGGAAATCTACGGTGTGTTTTTACCAAAAAGAACCACGTTGCGCCCGTAAGGGCGGGGGGGGGGGACGACTGAACGGTCAGAAACGCACCTTTGAGCGAGCACCTTACAGGTGAGGAGGCCGTGCAGCTGCAGACCAAACATTGCCTTCTAGTAGGTGACTTGCAGAGGAACAGAGGAACCAAACCAAACAGCCACCTTCAGCTTGCTGGTCTTGGGCTCCTTAAAAATAAATAGGGGCTCTTTTTCATGCTCACTTTTACTTATGAATACTCATGAAAGACACAGCAGGGAGGATCACCTGGGCCGGTTATGGATCAGGTGTAAATGGGGTAAATCCACACACAACCAGGGTCTAGCTGTTGCCAGAAAGTTTTTGTTGGTGTTCAGATGCAGGATGTTGGACTCAGTTTTCAGTTTTATGGAGAAAGTGAAAGTCTGCAGAAATCTCAGAGCGATGGTGCAACCTGAGCTTCATGCGTAGACCACCCCCCTCCCCGGTGCAGAGGGAAATGGTTTGACCTTGTTTTAAAGATCAGAAGTAAAGTAAAATGCAGGAATTGTATGGAGAACCGGGATGTGGAGTTTCCAATCGGGGAGATATGAATGCAGTGACAGCGCCCGTGCCGTGTGGCTGGGTCCAGGGTGTCTACTCCGTCTCTTCTCGATGCCCTCCAACCCCTCTATCCCTTGCCGTTTCACTCCATCACGTTCACCCTTAGGCTCTGCTTTTCCTGGGCTCTGCCTGTAGGGCCTTCCCGCACATCAGGGGTTCGGCAGTCTCCGTAACCCAGTGCACTTACTGGCCGCACTCGGGGGGCGTGCTGGAACTTTCCGTCAGACCTGTGATGTCACTGCCGAGTTGAGGTGTTCTGAGATACGGGAGCGCTTGTTCACGGAGCCATGTGCCAATATTCATTGCAGCTGTAATAGATTCATTATCACCAGCGCACTTTTCCTTAAAGAATAAAACAGCTGTGGGAGCTGAACCCCAATCAGTCACCACGGTCAGGGGTCAGAGAGATGGAATGCAGGATTAAATTATTCCCCTTTCCTTTTATTGGACACTTAATGGCCTGTAAGGGGGAAATAGGCAACGAGTGGCTACGTAAGGTTTTCTGCTTCATCTCGGTGTCACCTCAGGGGTTTGCAAGCGACAACACCTGAATGAAAGATCTCAATGAAGAAACAAGAGTCCCATAAGTCCTCACTCCCTGATGGCTCACAGTTCCAGTATGTGTTTCAACAGCCCTTTCCCAGCATCCCATTTTCGCCCGTGTGCAAATGTTGACTCGTCTGCCTCCCTCTTCTTCTTGTTTCTCCTTTCTCCGCTTGTCTGCCCAGCTCCTGTCAGGATGCCTCGTGAAAGGTTCTGCAAACCCCTTCATGTCTTATTTATGCTCTTTCTTGACGCCCTCTCTGGCCACGTTTTCTGTGTTTATGGCACCGCTGCCGGTTTCCTCTCTTGTTGAGTCATTTTTGTTAGCGCTTTAATGTCTCCTTAAACGCCCCCCCCCCCCCCCACCCCAAACACATTCTCTCCCACGCCGAGTCTACGCTGTGTTTTGGATCTGCTGACCCTCCTCCACTCTCCTTCTTCTACTTTTTCCCCCACTTAACCCCATATTTCACAGCTGAACTGCACCTAATTTACCCCCAGTCAGCTGAGTACTGGCCCCCCCGCCGGAGGACCACGGTTAATTTCCCACAATTAAAGGCTAACGCTAACGAGAAAACCCACTCTGTTATGAAATATTGCAAAAAAAAGACGAGTGCCGTAGAGGATGAGTGTGACTGGAGTTGGGTCTACAGGAAGAACTGCTGTGCGCGATGGGGACGCTAAGGGCCAGGGATGTCACCCTGTAACCTGAAGGTTGTGATTTTGAGTCCTACCACAGCCAGTGCTGCAGGTAAATGCCCTGGGTTTCTCCGCTAAGAATCCTCTCCTGTCGGTTCTTTTTGATAAAAGCTTCATCTTGAAAACAAAATAGTACCTATGAATAACACAGAAATGTGAGCAGCCACATGACAGCTGTGTGAAACTCCAAAGAGCTCATAATGAGCTGAGGTCCACAGTGAAGCAATGTGGTGGAGGGGCCTGCAGGAGAGTTTGGCGCCAGTAAATGATCACAAGAAGCTGCCCTCCTGGAGTGGATAGAAATGGATCCAGTTGTATGGGTGGGAAAATGTGTATGTGCGCTGCATTTTGTTTCCTTTGTGTGTGTGTTTTACAACTAACATGTCTTCATATTTATCGCTGATTATTACTGTTCCTTCAGAGAACCCCGAGCTCGGACGATCGGCCTAAAATGAAATCTGTGATTAAACTGTAATTGGCACCATGGTAACGACACGATGCCTCTGACGGTAATAACAATTATATTTTATTTCGTTTGAGAATGCACTTGTAGTCGCCCCCCCTCCCAAACGCTCTCTCTCTCACACACACACGCACACTCGTCTCCCTCTCAGATTAAAGTCGGTGTGTTAATTCGGTGGTGTAGCGATCGAAGAGCTCTGGCAACAATGGGAAATGGGCTATTGATCAGAACAGCTCAGATTAAGACTGGAGAGTGGAGCTCTTTCTTGCTCTCATTCCCTCTTCCCCTCCATTTCCTCATCTGCTCTCTTTCTTTCTCTCGCTCTCTCTCTCTGTTGCTCCCTTTCTGCCTCTGTCTGTCTAATGATATCAGTGTATTCTTTTCCTGTTTTCAGTCATTTAGTGGGGCTCTGAATCGCCACCATATTGCTCACCTCTAACAGTAGCTCCTCTGAATTTAATGCCGTGCATGAGAACAGGCTGAGCAGCTTTGGCAGTTTCACCTGGAATTGAACAAAACGCAAAATGTGTAAGTAGGAAGCACCACCTTCTCTTCTTGAAAAGATGGTGGCTGAAGAAGATGTTAGCTATGTAGAGGCCCATCTTTGCTGTGTCAGCATAATTTGACATGATGAACTTAACCACAATAAAACCAGTAATGTTAAATACTTCAGTGGAAGTGTAAGTGTTTAATATCATTACGCCTAACATCTCATTTGCACCCATGCTCTACTTCCCACCACCTAGTGATGAAGGAATAATACCCATAAAATCCTCATTTTAAGGCTGACTGTTTGGAGCTGAAAGTTCAGACTAACTGAGGGTCAGTGAGGGACTCTGTGCTGCCTCTGCATTTTCGTCTTGTTTTTAGCCTTAGGCTGTGCCAGTGGCCTGAGCATCCCAGATAGAGCTTGCAGCATCCACACACACACACACACACACACACACACACACACACACACACACACAGAGGCTGTGTCAGGGGGATTCCTGCATGAAACTGTGGACTTGATGCATACTTGTATAGACCAAAATTTTAAAAAGTTTATGATGGCTGGAGAAAGGTGGGAGGCTTAAATCTCATTGTTCATTTACTTATTTATTCACACTGAGCACCTCAGTGCCAATTTGTTCAGGATTGTGCTGAAAATGTATTGCTTATCACTTTTCTCTGTAGTAATGCTGTGTCAAGAGTGTTATTTTGGGTGTTTTATCAAGCAACCTTTTGCTTTGACAGTTGCTTCCTTCACTCGTCTCTACCCTTTGTTCTTGTTCGTGTCTGCGGTTGACTTCGCTTCCCCGCGTTAAAGATTAAACTGCTAATAAAATTAGACGATTTTAGGGGGCCCAGCGCGCGGCTGTTCCGCAGTTTGCGAGTGACGCGCACAACCCGGAAGGAGGCCGGGTGCTGCTCGCTAGAGGGCGCTACAGAGGTGCGTGTGTCCCTCCTCCCCCCCGCCCGTGCATTTCTTCCACCTGTCAAAACTCCCAAATTCTAGCCATATGCTTTGCTTTGTCTTATATTTGCTCTGCTTTGTTTGGTTGCTCTCTTTAATTTTTGCTAAATTATCGGTATGTTTGTTTGGGGTAAATCGGCTCATCTGATGGCCGTAGAGTAACTGTAACCACTGAAAACAATAAATCATATTTTTAATAAATAGGTTCCTCGGGGAGGGATGTGTGCCCGATTGAAGGGGCTGTAAGGCGCAGTTTCTGTGGTTCCCCGATATTTCACTCATTTTTCATGTTTAATTCGGTCCTCTGTGTATTTTTACTTATCCTGCTTCGGTGCGGACTTCTAAAGAAGACAGAAATGAGGTCCTGTTGTTTGGGGGAGGCCACACTTACCGACAGCTGACTGATGGCGTCTGACACTTTGAATCTCGCTAACCCCGCAAGCTGGGAGGTGGGGATTGAGAGGAAAGTCGCGTCGAAAGCGGGGAGCGTTACAGTTGCGCAGCAGCCACGCGGCGCGAAAGGTGCAGGGATTGCTGGGCGAGCGGCTCGGGGAGGCGCGCGCGGGAGAGAGAGATTAACGCGGGCGGGCGGGCGCGCGCGCGCACACACACACACCGCACTCGCGAGCTCATATACGAGACGCGGGAGCGGAAACGGGTCGAATCCTACTTCAAATTCTCTTTCCTCTCGGCTTGTCGACCGGGGAAAACAAACGGACCCGAGGCAGAGCGAATGGGGATTTACTAATTAACTACTTACACACAGAGCGAGACTCTCTCTCTCTCTTTCTCTCTCTCTCTCTCTCTCTCTCTCTCAAACACACGCGCGCACACCTCCTCGAGCCTCGGTCCTCCTCGCGCCCTCCCTCGTCAGCCGGGTTATTAGCATCGCGGTGCTCCCGCCGCCGCCGCCGTTCCTCCTGCCGCTGCCGCCTCCGCCGCTGCTTCCGCGGTCCCCGGCGCCGTGCGATGCTGGACCCCGCGCCGGGACGTTGATCGCGCACAGAGCCGCCTGCCGAGCCGCTGCACAGAGACGAGGTACGTCGCTCAGTGTCACACGCACACACTCTGACGCGCGGAGCGAGAGGCCGCTCGTTCTTCTCACTTTTTTTCGGTGGTGAGTTTATGCCTCCGTCTGTCGTGTGGGTCTCGCTTTATTTCGCCCCTGTGTGATCTGCTGTTCACGGTCAACATTTCAGCTCTGTGCACCGCTTCCGATGTTTTGCCGCTCACCCCCTTTTGTCACACTGACATCCAGCGGCGCCAGAAAGTTCGCCTGAGAAACTTTATTCGGTTTACCGGTTGGCGAGAAAGCGGCGTACTTTGCCGCGTTGGCTCAGCTGCACTCACCGCGTCAAGATGTAATAAATCTGTATCCTGCAGCTCGATTTTGCACCTAAAGATTTTTTCTGTAATTTGGGAAATGGCATCTTAACAGCAGGTAAAATGTTCTGGAGAGATCTGTGTTTTTTCTCCTTCATCGCTTCATTTCTTCATGCGTCCGAGGCGGCGCGTTGATTTCTTGCTGTGGGCCGGTTGACCAATTAAAAGGCGTTAAACGGAGACCCCCCCCCCCCGTCGTCGGAGCTGCAGACACGGCGGGATCACGGCCTTTCGCCGCCTGGACCCCCAGCGAGTGGCTGTCCGTCCGTCCGTCTGCCCGCCGGACCCCCTTCACCCCTTCCGCCGTGTTTTCTGTGCGGCGCTGCATCCATCCGTTTTTGCCGCATTTTCACTAAACTCTGCAAAACGACAAACGCCGCCCAGCGTGCGCAGGGAACCTTTATTTTAGGCCCCGAGAACAAGGATGCAAACTGTTTGCATCCCTCGTTAGATCGTACGGATGTTCCCAAAAGATTGAAATTGCCAGAAACATAGTTAACGTCTGTTGTCGGATTTGCAGGACAAGTAAAACAGTAGGTTTATACGGCCGTGATGCTGAGGCACGGACAACAGAGAAACTGAAAATATCAGGAACAGAGTTTACTGAGAGTAAAGTTTAGTTGTCCTTTTATTACCAACGAGGCCATGGGACACATATTGTCTTTCATATGAATTGGGTAAATGTTGTTTTACACCTGTAGTTGTTCTAAAACTCACGCTGGAGTTGGGAGACATTGGGCAAAAACATGGCATTCGTGTGTGGTTCCAGGTCTTTCTTTCTATTGCTTTTTGTGCTTGTTTGCTTTTTACTGACAGATTTGTTTGATTTATGATTCATTTTGTTCACTCAGTAAAAATGCATGAAGTTTAGCTCTTTGCCCCCGCGAAGGCGCCGTGCTTTTTAACTATGCATCTGTGTGTACCTTATAAAATATTACTATATCCAGGTTTTTCGATAGATAATGTTCGTGGATCGATAGATAGGTATGTAACTATTCCAGCTGTACGGATCGATCAATACAGAGCTGCTTGAACGAACCGAATGTTGTTTTTCTATTAAATTATTTAGAAAATCTTTACAATTTTCAGAACTCTGGTCGGACTTAAGTTTTTTAATGCCGGAGGTAAACTTCTCCCTTCTCTTTTTATGCTTTTCGTGCTGGTAAAAACTAAAGTGTACCACACAATAATAATAATAATAATAATAATAATAATAATAATAATAATAATAATAATAATAATAATAAGGCTGCACATTAATAATGTGAGGACGGAATAGAATGACTGTTTCTTAGCTCTGCCAACTCTCTAGGCTGTCTAAACCCGCACTGGGCTGCCTGTTCCAGGGGTCGCTGTAAAACTTAGTGAGTTGCCTTGTTTATTTTTTATTCTTTAAAAATTGTTCTCTAAATGAGCTCCAATAAAATATCCATCTGTATTCCTGCATGTACATTCAGCCCTCACCCACCTGAAAATATTTTCCTTCACTCCACTTCACTGTAAATCTGTTCGGACCTTTAATTCGGTTTGTTGCGATATTATCGATTTGTTGGGTCAAATGAGTTCACTTCATTTTTATTTTGGATAATTTTCAGTGCGTCTGATTTTGGATTCCACTAACTTATCGAAAGGAAAGAAGATTCGAGAAGCCCTCCTGGCTTGTTCTGTTTGTATCCCCCCACCGCCCACCGACGCCCCCCTCCCTTCCCGCTGTCTTGTCAATAATCAGTAGAAATATTTCCGACATTAAATGGCATTTGGGGAAATGTTTCTCCCTCACTCAGCCTCCTCCTCCTCCTCCCTTCCCGGCCCCGTCGCCCGGCTCGCTGCCTCCTGCTCCTCACTTCACCAATTAGGGTCCCGCTGTTACTTTTGCCCGCTTTACCGGACTGTGGGTACCGCACTGCGCGGGGAACCGCATCTCACTTCTCAAAATCACTGACTGCGCTACAACGCCTCTGTGAAGTTTGTGTAAAAGTAGAAAATCAACTTTATTATTATTGTTATTATTATTATTAATAATAATAATAATAATAATAATCGGAAGCTGGCTCATGTAAAAAATATAACAATTTAATTGTAAACACAATGCAAATGTTTTATTTTTATTTATCGTGTCACATTAAACTACTACTACTACTAATAATAATAATAATAATATAATTTGTCGGAGAATTGTTATTGTCCTGTCATTCTTACTGCACCCGTAAAAAATTGCTAAGCGCGTTATTGTTTTGTCTCAGGGTAGAGAGAAAGATTACACATTTTCTAATAAAGCGATTTTACAGATTTTAGACTGGCTGGTTTTAACCAGTAATTGTCGAGTTGTTGCTTATTTTCTGCAAGATTGGCTCACTTGTTTGAACCACCTTAACAGGCTGAATAAAAATATTCTGTTTTTGTTTGATCTAAAAATGTAGCACGGTTAGATGGAATAATAGCAGTAAGTTTAGGCGTGACACACTTTAGCTTTTTCTAACGTTTTTTGTTCAACACGTACTTCTGTACAAACGTGATACTTTCTTAGCTCTCGCTTCATTTCATTTTTCTATAAGTTTTTCCTTTTCTCTGTCTACAGATTGTGTGTGGGTGGGTGGGTGTGCGTGCGCGCGTGTGTTTTCAGCGGTTTTTAAATTTTTTCTCTGAATATTTTCTCTGTATTAAATCATTGGTGGGTTAGCAGGCAGCAGTGAGATATTTGTTTATTAATTCTCGTTAAGATTAATTCAGCTTTGGCCATCAGGCAACTGGACACTTAAGGGAAGTTCTGGAATTGGGTCAAATATGCAAAAACGTACATTACTTCTCTTTTTCTAATTTTAATTTATATTTAAACAACTTAGCTAAAACTGAGCTGTTTAGATGGGTCACCATTTCAAACATAAAAATGATTTCTTGACTTTAACTGCTGGCTCTGATACCGACTGGATCCTTAACCGTTTTCCACCAGAACCCGAGTCAACTTAACCGAGCATCTGTTTTATATTTCCATAATAAAACAGACTAAATATTTGAAGGAAATAATCGCAATAAATTAAACGGATTAAAGTTCAATGTGAAATGCCCACGCAACCAGAAAGACTTTTTCATTCCTTCATTCCGCGCATTTTTCTGGGGTTTTTGATAAGTTCACGTTTTTGGAAATTTTGCGGCGCTCAGTGGAACCTGCCGGATCCTCTAATGTACAACAGACGGACGTCCGAACCCGTTTGTATTTCCAAATGGACAGAAATGGGTTCCTTATTATAATTAACTAATATGTCCGCGTACTGCATTTATTCTGTGCTTTGCGGCAGAACTGACGTGGTGCACAGGAGGCTGCAGGTGTAAATCCCACAAGGACACCTGCTTGTGTACCTTTGACAGGTGCTACGGCGCAGAATTAGTTTTTTTCCAGCAAAAGCACATTTGCATAGTACGTTTGAGGATGGAATGGAAACAGCGGAAAACATGCCCCCCCCCAAACTGTAATCTTTGTCTTGCAATGATGATTTATTCAAAACTGAACCGCTTTGATTTGCATAAAAATGTGCCTTAAGGACTCAAAGCAGAATTCAGCCGCTGTTACGCAACTGCGGTGTCGGTGGTAAAGGTGACGGCAGCGGTGGCGACTGGGGGGGAAATAATTAATACGGCGGCGTTGCAGTTACACAGATGGACAGTCGATATGGATGTGCAGTTTGCTGTTTACCGCGGGGATCCTGCTGTGCAGCGGCGCTTTACGACCCCCTGCAGTCGCCGTGCGCATCAAGCGGCCCAATAAGTAAATAAGGTGATTGATGCTATGAACTGGAGTGGATCCGCTCGTCGTTCGGCGCTTGTGATGTAGAACCCAAGGTGTGCGTGTGCGTGTAAATGAGAAAGTATGGATCACAGCGGTTATTTACCTTCCTTTGCTCAGCGCTCCTTGCCATGTTAATGAGGTAACTTTTAAACTTTTTACTTTACACCTGGATGGGAACCACAGTGGGAGTCGGACCGCAGCAGCGCCAAGCGCAACAATTCCCGACGTTCTTTTTTCACTTATTCGGAACCTCTAGCACAAGTTCTAATAATAATAATAATAATAATAATAATAATAATAATAATAATAATAATAATAATAATAATAATAACAACAAATGTCTGAGACTGTAATGTGTAATATTTACGTTCCTTGTTTTTGCATTCCAGCGCACAGTGTCGACAGTAAGAGGCGGCGCTCCTTCCCGTCCCCAGTTCCAGTTCCTAGGCGGTCCTGTCCAGTTCCGTCGGGTCCGGTCCCATAAGGGTTCGGCTTCGGCCTCTGCCCCGGTTCTGAGGCGAGGCGACACAGGAGTCCAGGTCAGTTTGCTGTACAAAATAAGAATTTACTTTTTTTTGTTAGGCACACAATTCTGCAGCTTTTCATTCTTTGTGTCTTAAAAATATTTAAAATAATATTAAAATATGCACGTTGTCAACACAGTATGTGCCTACATCACTTGCCACTGGCATTACTGGGGTCAACTGTACATTTCACACCCCTGCTCATACCGTATGCAGCAGGAGCTTAGGAAGTGATTCCTAAAGTGGTACTGGGAATTTTCTTGTTTTTAATTTAAAAAATAATTTTTAATGTGTCCGGACCACACTGGTGTGCATCTGAGCTGTGGGTACCTTGGCATTATGAAAAGGCAGAACGCTGGTGGTGTGTGTACCTGAGCAAAGCGAGGTATTTCGGAATCGTGAACACCGTAGGCCTCGCTCCTGTGCGTTCCCCGTCTGCTCTGGCTCTCTCACGCTCTTTATGCCTCCTCTTCATTCCTCTTCCTATTCCCCCCATCCTGCCTGCTTGTGTCCCCCAGCGCACCTGGTAACTACAAACTTGTACACAATAATAACAGCCATATGTACCTATCTATCTCTCTGTCGTGCTTGTCTGCAGCCAGTGGAGTGGCTGAGAGACTGGGAGCCGTGAAAGGTCAGTTAATCGATGGCACGCAATTTGACAAATCCCGTCGATTCTTATCATGTGTGCAGCGTTTAGAGGGAGGGCAGCGGGGAGATTAATGTTTAATCCTAAGTGCAGTGCAAGGGGGTTTCGCAGAAAGACGCACACAGGTACACGGAGGGGACTGACTGGCAGAAAGGGAGCGAGATCCATGCTCAGCAGGAGAGAATGAGGGAGAAGGGGGAAGAGGGGACAGATGTGCAAAGACTTTGAGAGCAACAGCTGGATTTTGGGGGTGACTGCAGGACTCAGGAAGCGAGTGACGGAATGGCAGTGAGGGAGAAATGTGCGCCAGGGATGATATAAACAGAAAAGGTAAACAATTTGACATCTAAATCCACACTTTCGTACTGTGCTGATGCATTTTGTCTCCAAAAATAGGAACTGCGCCGACAGCATGCAATTGCACAGTTTATTCCCTTTCACATAATTTAACAGTCCTACTAGTACAGCACTTTTGCAATGAAAAGCGATGGCAGGATTAAAAGCATCCATTCGTGTGTTTTGACTTTGGAATCCATTTCTCCAGCATGTGTGGAACTTTCCGGATGCAAAAGTTCGCACAGCACACCAGGCTGGTTAAGGACATGGGTCTGAAAGGTAGATCGTGGGAAGAAGACTCCTTTGACAAGCGTTGCAAAATTTAAATTGCTTCTCCAAAAAATGGGTCCATGCACACAAGTTGCTTTGGGTGAAAGTGTCAGCTGAGCAACAGAATTGCAACAGTTACAGCGAGTTAATAAAAGAGCCTCTAAAGCGGCCTGAGCTCGGCTCAGATGCGTCCGCAGCCTCTCTCTCCATTTCAATATGAGCTCAGTGTAATTCAATTCAAATTAACTGCATTGTCTTGACAGAAGATGTTGAGTATTGCCAAAGCACTTAGGAGGCAATGACAGGCCCACATCGACGTGTCCTGATGTACCACTCACAGCTTCGCATGCCTTCTTAGCAGACGGAGAAAGAGCTGGAGCCACACCACAGCGTGCAGCCGCTGGCGGGAAAGCGGAGTGAACGGGGCGATGGTGGGAGAAGCAGGAGACGCAGATGTTAACACCGAACGTGGAACCGATTAGCTTAAGAGAAACAGAAAGCGGGCGTGTAGAACGAAAGCGGGAGCTCTAAGAACTGAGGAGGACGTGGGGGAAGGAGTTGGAGGTGAAAGGTAGAATCAGGGAAAAGGGGATTTACAAGGAGAGAGATTAAGTCGACACATCCCCGGTCAGCGATTAATCTGATTTAAGAGCAATTAAGTTAAGTCCAATCCTTTCTTAAAGAAACCAAGGAAAAGTAGAGCAAGACGGGGACAGAAAGAAGAAGCAGTGATTGACTTCACACAAACAGCTCCTTACTCGCGAGCCCGAAAAATATCAGTTGGCCTAAAACTGTCATCACAGGTGAGATGTAAATGTTTAAATATTCGCTTTCAAAAGAAAGACTTTTAAAATGAACATTCCAGTCAATGTACTGAGCGAAACGTTCATTTTTTTCTTTAAATGCAGCCGAAGTTAAATCTCAGGTTCTTCGTTGGTTTAGAGGATGGATGTCGTGAAGTATCATGCTTTACCTGTGAGCCGGCAGTAGTTACCGTGGTATTTGGAGTGCGGGGGTCACCGGAGTGTAAGCAGTGTCCTTGTGTGTTTCCTACCGCCTCGCACACACCTTGGTTAAGCACAGAGAGACGTCTGCATAACTTTAACGGCTGGATGTGAGTGTGGACCAGTTCGCTTTAACCTTGTACCGTGCTGTACCCCCCTCCCCACACACACAGGCTCCCCGGTGCCATTTTGTGTTTGCGTGGCTGTTGTTCCAGATACGTATCGCAGGCTAAGGGTCGACAAAGGGGGCCCAGCATTTGTGTAGCGTTAGTGCGTCTACGGGTAGATGGTGGTTGCGATAGCTTCACTGTGTGACTTGTACACAAGAGAACATAAATCAAAGGCCAGCGCATTTTTATCTCTGTCCAAACACTTTAAAGCAGTATCAGGTCTTCCACATACAGAAGGTTCCAGCCTCATTTATTAATGCCGGCTGACTGCTGTCTCAGTTCTAATCGCCCGCATGATTTCCTCTGTTTTCTCTGCTTGCTGAACCTGCTGTCCCTTTCAATGAGGCCATTATGCTCCAGCGGAATTGCTTATCAATGGAAGCCAAAATTGGGTGCATCCTTGGGCTGCCATGGCTGCTCTCGAGCTAATATTATGCTGAAAATTACCCCACACAGTAATGTGGCTCATGGCGCCGAGAAATTCCCAAACTGCATTACAGATGAATGAATCCTGAGCTCGATACCTTATTTGTTTTAAGGCTTAGAGTACTTACATGCCGGTGCTTTGGAAGGAGCGTGACTACTGAATAGGGACTAAATAATGAACTGTAAATACATTTCTTCAGGTGTAAATGCATGTTTTGTACTTCTGAACAGAATCTGCATGTTTTATTCATGGTTGTGGCTGCTCTGGAACTTGATCCGTTTGGTCTCTCTGGATGTGAAGTTTGGAGCACGTTCTCCACCAGTTCAGACGAGGGAAGTTCAAACTAAAGTTATATTTACAGGGAGTTAAATCCTGAAAGAAAACATCAACATACCCACCCTTGCTTTTTAATAAATTTCAGCTGGGGTCCAGAATTTTTTATTTTTATTACAGATTTTAAATATTACTACCAGGATTTTAAGGATTGTTATTCTGATAAGCGCACTGTATAACCTGGCCCTCTAAAAAGTGTAAATCTGTTGATTTATTCTGAATATTTCTGTGCACGGTTGTTTTCAAAGCCATGCCTTCATATTCTATTCCAAACCTTTCCTTCTCCTTCCTATTTGTTATTCAAATATTTACAGCTCCTGGTAATTAATTGATGTGTTTGTAATTGTTAGAGATTTGGGGTGTATTATATTTATATTTTTGCATTTGTCTGCGTGTTTAAGCAAGTGGCATTTAGGGGGACCCTACTTGCTCCACTGTCAAGTGAATCCAGACCTTTTCACGCTGATCTGTTACTTGAAAAGGTAGAATGTTGTCTTGCTAAGAGGGGAGGAACTGGCGTTGAACTGATCCCAGCCAAGAGCCAGTGCAAAGGTAAATTTTCATTTTCCGGACTGTACCATAGTAATTACGGCGACAGCTCAGTTTGTCCTCAAAACACTGCTGCATGCTATGTCCTTGTTAACAGACCTCATAAGGGACAGGGGGGGTCCGGAACAGGAACCGAAAGTGTGGGTTAGAAAAATGTGGCTGATGCAGCTTAAAAGAAGGGAAATGGAGAGGAAGAAAAGGGGGAAAGTGGATGACAGATCAGGAGGAGCGAGAGCGAGCGAGAGAGAGAGGGAGAGATGGAGCTGAAGAACCTGAGAGAGGGAAAGACTGCAAGGGGCAAGGATGCACTGGGAGGAGAGAGACACACAGGGGGAGAACGGGGAGAAAAACAAGAGAGGGGGCAGTGTATATGATGTGGGGGGTGTGTGTGGGGGGATGTGTGTGTGTGGGGGGGGGTAAAATTTCCATCAGGTTTTCAATTGGGGCGGATCAATAGTGTATTAGAGCTCACCTTGACCCCGTCTCTCCCCCCTCTCTCTGCCATGCCACACAGGCCAAGCTACTCTCACACACAGCAGGAGTGAAGGAGGGGGGAGAGATTGCATTATGGCTTCCCTTTCTGGGTCCAAAGTGGCAGAAAATGGCAACAGTCACAGCGCAGGCAGTCACAGTGCAGCCGTAAAACACGCATCGATCACTTTTTCTAATAAACTACAAGTTGGTTACATATGGAGAAGAGCGAGAATAGATCCCGTCCACCATACGTATGGAGAAACACGCTGACCACCAGCTGCGGTGGTACAACTGGGCCGAGCCTCAGCCGAGGGACACCGCAGCCCGAGCGCGGCAAGGGCCTACAGCTCAGGTGCAGCACAGCCAGCAGCTGGTACCTGTCAGTGTGACGGTGCTTCATCAGGACGGATGGCCGAGTCCGCGCGAGAATTAGCAGTAAAGCGAGACAACGCCTGTCTGACCTGCGCCTCAGTTCCCGGTGTAATGTCAGCCATCCATGCTGCACGTCTCTCTCTCACACAAATACAGACAGGCAAAATTCACACACAAATGCACAGGCACACACAATCATTCACACACACTGACACAATAAATCACACACCCACCAGCTTCATATAACTTGAAAAAACTGAACTTAAAAATCTGAAAAGGGGAAGCAGAGGGTGGAGGAGGTGTGGGGGGGGTCAGGGGTGGTTGAATGGGGGGGGGAATTGATCCAAGAATTTAGCATTTAGACACAGTTTACAAAGCGAGTTAGGAAGGAGGGGGTCAGGGTTAAAGAGGGGAAAGGGGGTGACCAATGTAGACGCTTAACTTCACTATGGGTCACATTTACCATGTTTACCACAGTATCAATAGTCCAGCACCGTGCACCGGTGGCGGCAGTGATTCGTGTGAGGACATAAAGACCTTCACGTTGCGTGGCAGGAAAACCAAACAGAGACGTAAAGCCCATATTTAGGTGTATTTATAATCATATGTTTTCTAAGAGATGCGCTGGGCAGGTAAAAATGCAGTTTGACTCTGGTTTAATGGCAATTGCCAAATTTGTAGCAAGCTGACAGGATGAGGATTAACATTGGAGAAACTGACGTTTCTGCGTGATTTTAGCGTGAAATTCTGTGGACGCCGTGTGCGCACCCGCCATAACGCGCGCACACACACACACACACACACCAACACACACACACTTTCTCTTCCTCTCCCTCTCCCTCTCTCTCTGTCTGTCCCTCTTGCTGAGAAAAAAAAAGAAAAAAGGGAAAGAAAAAAGAAATCGATCGCCGGGGATAGCGGTGCGCGTCGGAGGATCGTATCTTGTCAAAATAATATATTACCCTCATCCCCGGCTGATCGATGCGGTGGATTAGGGACGGAGGGCTCTCTCTCTCCCTCCTCTCCTCTCCTCTCCTGCTTCTCCTCTCCTCTCTCCTTCCTCCCCGGCGCTCCGTGCGGTTTAATATTTACCTCCGTGAACGAGCGGCGGCGACGGCTCTCCGTCTTAATTGATTCCGACACTTGGGGCCCGGCGATCGGGCTGCGGATGAGGGTGGGAGGGGGGGAAAAGATGGAGCGACTGGAAGAGGAAAGAAGGAGGGAAGGGGAAGGACGGGATGCGCTGGAGTTGCAATAAAGAAGAATGAAGATGTTTACAAAGTGGACTGAAAGGGCAAGAAAGGAACTGTAGGGCTTTGGAGGCAACGGGGTTTACTTAAAGTTCTGTGAACAAATGAATGAGAGAAAAGTAAGAGGTGGATTAAAAGCACCGCAGATAAGGAGGGAAATGAGTAGGTTGAAGGGAAAAGGCATAAGGAGCAACTGAGGGAGGACTGGGGTGAGAAGGCAGAGCTAAAGAGGACTGTATCAGTGTGTGGCAATAAAAAAAGAGAAAAACATTGAGATATGAAAGAGGGAAGGAAGGGAGAGGAAATTGAAGGCATGTGGAATGGAGAGTTGGATAAAGAGTCAGAGAGGCCAGTTTTATTGGATGAGTTGTGGAGGAAAAGAGGAACATGACAAGGGAACAGGTGACACCGATAAACAGGAAAAGATAGAAAATAGGGAGGCAGAAAAAAAGAAGGAAGGAGGTGACAGAATGATAACAAGGCGATAGACAGAGAAAGAGGGAGCGTTGCAGGAGAAGGAGAGGGACCATATTTTCCAGTGAAGGAACTCGGCTGTCATCCTGTTCCGCTGGTACAGAGCGCAGCAATAAAATACGAGGCAGAGGCCGCGCACAGCAGATGACTTATGTGTGTATCCAGGCTTTGTCAATATTTCTTTCTGTCTTCCTCTCTCACCTTCTCCCTTGCTCTCCTTCTCTGCTCTCTCACTCTCTCTGATGTGCACTCCACTCTTGTACCCCCCATCCCTGTTCTCCCTGAAACAGTCAGTGTAATATTTACACACAATGCTTAAAATTATTTAAGATTAGGATGTGGAAACCCCCAGCACAGCAGAGTCACACGTCAGTAGAAATCGGTGTGATGACAGAAGTGTGCATTTGTGTTGCCGTGGGACAGAGAACGCTGAAACGATATAAACAGGTTTGTGTGCTGATGACTGGGATCAGTGCTAAGGCGTCCTGTTAGTTTCTCTTTTCCACGCGACAGCAGCCCCTACAATGCCTCTTACTACGGTATAAATCATCGACGTACCTCACAGGTTGAGAGAAGCGCCAATCCATTTACCTCTTGAAGAGTCTCCTGATGTCCACGAGGCCTTTACCAGCGTTAAACATTACATCGTGTGTAGTCTAATTTAAATAAGCTGGACTTGTGTGAAAATGACAATTTACTGCTTTCTGTCGCTATTAATGAAAAATGTGAGAGGTTGGCATGCTAAAACATGTAGAATGCGGCCTGCACCTGAGCAGCTCTTTCCCATCCATCTTTCGTGAGCAGCATTACACTCTCCATCCATCTCCCTTCTTTCCTGCACCTCTCCGTCTTTATGTTTTGTTCAGGCCGCCTTTCCTTCGGCTGAGCGAATGGTAACCAGAGTGTCAGTTGTCATTATTGTGCTAATGTAGTAATCTGTCACTGCGCACTGTATACAGTGGAATACAGCCGGGCACAGCAGGTGTAACGCGTGCTGGAAAGGAGATTCAATTTGACACGCAGAGATGGGTAATGCTGGGGGGGGGTTGCAAACACAGGGGACGAGGGAGGAAATAAGGCCTATAGTTTACTGGAAACAAAGCCATGAGCAACAGAGTTTGGACTGAGTAGTGGGTGTGGGTTTGCATGAGCAAGGGTGCCACTTAGCATGCGGACAGACAGCACCAATATTCCACATCACGCTAACAGCATGTACCCAATTTACCTGGTTTACCTGGTTGGCTCCCAAATGAACTTAAGTCCCAAGAGCAGGTCAAGACCTCTAGTTGTGGAATTTATGCAATTATTGATCTTTTTCTTGAACATTTCTTTGTCACGTGGCCCTTAATGCATTAATTGTCATCATTACCCTCCGTTCATTTTTCAAATTTAAGAGGGGAACCTGATTTTGCTTTTTATGCAAAGAGAAAATTGCGGATTTGTCAAATTCTCATGAGAGAGGAAAAAATGTGAGAAGAATAAGGGCCCGTGGCTTTTATTTAACTATTAAAGCAGGGTTGTGGATTGTCGGTGGTGATGGAAAATGTTCTCATGTGGAAGCGACCACCTTGCTGAGCTTCCACGTCTGAAAAGTGAGAATTACAGCAATTATGTAGAAGAAATCCACTCTTTCTGCCGGGTGTGAGTGGGGACCTGGCGTTTGTCAGGCTTATTCCCTGCCTTCCTCACCTGTGGCAATTTGTATGTGAGGCTTCACCTGCTGGAAAACCCCACCAGGGATCCGCGGATTTTACACTTTTTCAGCCCCACAAGATTCTAAATCCACTTACCACTGTGGATGTTTTAAAATACTTTAAAGTATCACAATAAAACACCTGCTTGAATTAAGGCAGAGGATTTCGAAAAAGACAAAAAAAAAAAAACTGCAGCAGCCGTCGCCGTCGCTTCTATGTGCTCAGCTTTTTAACTCGTTCAGCCTCCATTTGTCAACAGGCAAATTCATACATTTTCCACCACGTTGCATTTCTCTTGGTCTTTTATTTTAAATATTTGATCTTATCGTCTTACCGGTGAATCTAAATAATTTCCAGGTATTAAAATAGTCGGTTGGGTTCATAAACGTTACTTTTATATTTGACCTCCGACGTAGACGATATTACCCGTTGGTGCAGGTAAATACCGTACTGAAGTACAGTAACGGTTAATCTGAAGTTTAATGAACCGAAAACGCGAAGGAGTCTGGTTTATAAATAATAATAATAATAATAATAATAATAATAATAATAATAATAATAATAATAATAATAATAATAATAATGTGTTTAATTAATGTTTTAAAAAATCACGGTTTTCAACGACATTTCACTGAGAATCTAGGAGTGCGGCGACTGGTCGATTTTTTTAACTTTTAATTCTTTTATGTACTCACAGGAAAATGAACATCTTTTTCACAGGAGACCCCGGCGCCATCAATACTCGAAAACATGGTACATTCACTGCATGCCAGCGTTACACGGTAAACTTTAAGGTACAAGTTAATAGGTAGATGCAGTGACCGTTTTGGAACCCTCAGCTTCGATGTGCACAACTTGTGGAATTTTCTTTAAACCAAAATAAGCGATATGAACAAGTACAAAAAGTCTCGTTAGGAAATGTCTGTGATTTATAAGCGGAAAAGAAATAATTTCGACGTTGAAAATATAGACATCGTGTAAAGCCGTTATAGACTCAACCGGGGGTTTTCTATTTCCGTATTGTCGAAGAGAAAGAGAAATAACTCGCGCGTTCAATTTTTCGGAATTATTTGATTTTTTAAAGGATTAAGTTTTCTGTCAAAAATATGTAGCAATGGATTTTCATGTCTTATTGCACAAAATGTATGTTGTAGTTGTAAGTTTATGAAAAATATCTGAAAAGAGCATATGGGCCCTCAACGAAAACAGCACAAATTTCTCGGGACTGGGATTTTTATTTTAAATATTATGAGTAGTAAAGTAATTACAATAAAAACCATTGACTGTTAATGTACTGGACACAGAGGCTGTGCTTCTCTGACGGGCCAACAGTCGCCTGATACACTGAACAGGACAGAACAATGTCTGTCGACTTATTTGTTTGTCCCTTTTAGAAACGTGTGAACGTGGTTGCGGATGCTGGGAGAGGGCGGATTAGGTGCAGAATAAGTACAGCATGCAGTAAAAGTGCAGAACAGTAGCAGGAGTACAGTATTTACAGTGTGGGCGGTACCTGAACACAGTTTGCTGCCGTTTATTTAACCTTCAGCTTCTTCCACGGAGTTTTACGCGCTTCCCGTTGCAAATAAATGACCAAATTTAGCGCAGGTCCCTTTCTCCAAACTTGTTAACTCTCGATTTCCACGCTGAAAAACTTTCTTTTTGTCGGTTTAATTCCTTTCATTTGAACGTTACATAAAGCCCCAAGCCGCAGAAGTTTCCCGTACCGATTTTCGAAAGTAAAGAGAACGACAGATGGATAAAATTTTTGTTTAAAAAAAAAAAAAAACGCGTTTTGCCCTGGCCCCCTTTCGCAGGTTTATTACGACACTTTTGCCCTCCTCTTTGCGATCAAAGCCGCTCGCTGCTACTTCGAACGAGCGCAGGAAAAGCGCCGCAGTGCAGGAGGCGACTCCGCAGCCGTTTCGGGAGAAGGGCCTTAAGCTGAAGGCGGTTCGGGCGGACAGGACGGCTGGGGCTGCGGTGCGGGAACCGGGAGGTGCGGGCAGGTGCCGAGATTGATGGCGCCTGTTGAGTCGGGGCGCAGCAGGCAGGGCATTAACCCGCTTTAATTCCTCACTTCATCACCCTCATTATGGCAGAAAGGAGAGTGGGAGGCACAGGAAGCGAAGCTGCGAGTAAATATGCCTGAATTATTAGCAAAACGTCTCCCTCATGGTGAGATGTTGGAGGCAGGAGAAGAGGAGGGGTGCAGGAACGAGAGAGGGAGGGAGCTGAGGATGTAGGAAACGCAGGAGGGCGCAGCCAGGAGCTGGAGGGGAAGGGAGGGTGGCTGGACGGATGATGGATGGACAGGAGCGAAGGACGACAGACAGAGCAGCAAGAAGGGGAGACGAAGAAGATGGTCCTGCTTTCAGAATGATGAAACCTTAATTAAAGTAAATTAACCGACGGAGCCCACCGACTAACCCGTGTCTGCCAGTCCGAGGCGGGAGGGAGGGAGGGATGGATGGAGGCATGGAGGCACGTATGGCCGTGCGGGGAAGACCGAGGAAGGAAGGAGACAGTCGGGACAAATTTGGGATCACCAGAGCAGTCGGTGGACGTCGGTGCGCTTCGTCTGCTGCTCCAGCGTCGCTTGTGCGGCCAAAAGAACAGAAGAAATATTAGCAAATATTTGCTAATAAAGCAAATAAATCTCATTATTTAATAGCACTAATATCAAACGATTAGAGGATTCCTGTTCTACACCCTTAGAGATGTTCACACCTTCTGCTTTTTTCCTCTCCTTAGTGTTCGTTTATTCGCCTCTGCTGTGCACGAAATTATGATATATTTGAATACACATTTGCATAATATATTTAAAAATGTGTTTATTACACTCAGAATTGAAACTAGAGGCACTGAGTAAAAATAACATGACTTCGCATTAAAGCATTTTTAAGACTAAATTAACAAATGGTTAAATTATTTTTAATGCTCAGTAACTATTAATTGTTTTTTATTACTTGCTGTCGCATGATCGTGCATTATGGTGAGCATTTCTGAGGTTAAGACAAAAACGAGTTACTTTACAAATCGGTACAGATTGTATGATATTTGGTTACGGAATAATAAATTAATGAAAGTGTTCAGCTGTTCTTGAATCAACCTGTATTAGAAAGCCCTTTATTAATAATAATAATAATAATAATAATAATAATAATAATAACAACTTGCGAGGTTTCGATTTGTCACAAACGAAAATATTTCGCTCCCTCCTCATTGTCTCATTTTAGCGAGACTCTCAGACGTCTCGCACACAACTTTTCTCCCCGTTGGGCCGCTCGCTCGCTCCTCCGCGGCGGCGACGGTCCGCTTTCTGCCTCCTTTCCAAACTTCCCTTTCTTTCTGCCCTCCTTCGAGTCAAAGCGTTCCTTCCCCCGTTTTCTTTTCCCGGCGTTCTTTTTCTTTTACTTCTTTTGTTTGCACTTTTATTGCATTGCGCCGCTTCTATTACTCCTCCTCGTTCGGCCGCCTGCTTATCAGCTTATTGCGCTCCTCTTTTTATTATTTCTCGTCCACACAGCGGTGTTTGCGCGCTTAATGTTATTTTTATTTGGCTAATTGTTGGCTGACACCGCTTATATATTTGGGTTTATTCTGGCCTTATTTCGCAGCGCCTCTCCTCCCCGGCTCCTCTCTCATCTCTCTCTCCAATGATTATCCTGCCGTCTAATTAGAAATCGATGGCGAGGAGCCGCCGGGTATTTGCTGTGTGTTTGTGGACGTTCACAACAATTCCCCGGACACGCAGGGAAGAGAGCACGAAAACACACACACACACACACACATACATGCACAAACTGCTCCGCCGCACCAGCAACGCACCGCTCCCAGCTATTCTCCTTTTAAAAGGAAGGAAAAAGAAGCCAAAAGAGAAATGAAAAGAATATAGTTTCTTTCCCGTCTAACGAACGGCGCAAGGGAATTCCTAGCATCCCGGCGTGGTTAAAGCACCGCGAAGCGCGCATTCTGAGGCCCGCTCATGTCCACAATTTGCATTATGCATATAAACTAAACTAAACCAAACCAAACCAAGCGCTTTCTGAGCACGAAAAGCCAAGTGGCCGACAACTCGATGGAAGGCGACGTTTCCAAAAATAAAACCGCTGCATGCGGAAGCTCTCCTTAGGCGCACTTTCGGCGATTTTATCGCAATTCGCTATTGAGGGAGCGCCGTTCTCTGCGCGGCTGTACGGGGAGCAAGAATGCTGGCATCGGTAAACTTTAAATGTGGAGGGGAAAAAAGTTGCACTTGTTTCACATGATTGTTATCTTGTCGGTGAATGTATGCGCGCTGCATTAATGGATTGGCACTTTAAAAATATATATATATATTTTTTTAAATTGCGAGAAAGTCCGAACGCCGCGTTAAAACGGACAAGAGCAAAGACACGGGCTTAGCCATCGTCCCCAGTGTGCAAGCAGGAATAATTTGTCCCCTGGTGGTATTTTTGTGTTATAACTGCACTGAGGGCCGCCGATAATATTTCGGTCCCCCCAGCAGCCGACAAGCTGTTGCGCCCCCCGAACAGCAAACCCGTACGAGCCGACCCAGGCGCGGTTTGCGCAGCTTCCGCAGGGTTAATCCCGTAGAGGAGGCCGGCGGAGGTGAGCGGTTAGCGCTATTACTGGTTGAACAATCGAAGCTAACCGGATTAGGCACCCCGAATGCCAGTGTGAGGCAAATCGCAAAGGAAAGTGAAAAAGGAATAGCGGCGTGCACGTTTATTAGTTTTACTGCTCCTTGTATCTCCTCGCTGTTCGTTATTCTCCTCGCTTGTTTCCCTTTCATGGGAGCATCGCTGCCTCTGGCCCTGTCTTTGTTGGCTCCTCCACAAAACTCCTTTCCACTGCCGACTCGTCATCTCCGAACGGACAGCAATCTCTTACTGTCAGGCCTGTACGGGCACGATGCTCTGAGCAGGAGGCCTCAGCCTCATCGCTTGGACATTGCAGATGGACCCTGACCTGCCTTGTCCACGCACGTCAGAGGCAAGGCGTCGTCTGTGCGGATGTCCACCACACAGTGTGCCTGGCATGGCTCGGAGGTTCCAGCGAGTCACTGGTGTGCTGCGTGCGTGTTGTCGTCGGGCCCTGTCAGCCTGAAAAAATAGTATACGGGTGGCCAAAATAACATATGTGTGGTATGTTTAATATATACTAAATATACTACCCATATCTTATTTTGGCCACCCGTATACTACTTTTTCACAAGGGCGGGGGTTCTGTCTGCTGCATGTTAGCCGTGCTCAAGCGGCTGGCCGTGTCTGTCAGTCCGTCTCTCCACTTCAGCCTCTCATTAAACTCCCCTCTGTGCTCCCAAGCTTTGTACTGCGGTCTCTCTCCCTCCCTCATTTATGCTTGGCTCTCTCTCCCCCTTGCCCATGGCTATATGATCGTGAAAAATGTGTTTACAAAACTCACCCTCTCGCAGATCAAACCATACCAGCAAATCAAAGACTCCGAGAGAGGGGGGGAGGGAGAGGGTGTGTAAGAAAGAATGTGAAATTCTGAAATTCCACACGTCGTTTTGTGTATCCATGCAGGAATTCTTTGCAGATGCAAATAGCTGTGCGTTTTTTTTTTTTTGCTCTTAAACCTCCTAACATGAATTTCAGTGTCATAGCTTTAAGGACAATTACATAAAAGCAATGCCAATGCACCATTCTCACAAACTTGTTCCATGCTGGCTATCACACTGTTGCAAATTCTTACCCACTAACCAATAAATACGTTTTACATTTACGCCTTTGGCGGTTGTTTGTCTGAAAAGGGACGCAGAATTTGGTGTACAAGTTAACAGTATGGGAAGTAGTTTTTCTGTATGTTAAAGACTAAACCCCGGTGCTAACAAATGAAATTATCATTAACGGCGATCCTTGTTAAGAAGACACTAAATCGGTGCTTAGTTCAGCACTGAGAAACGGGCCGGTGACGGCGACCCGTGCAAGTGCGTCGAAATAATACAGACTTTTCCATGAAACGTTTGGATTTATTCTGGCCCTACAGAAAGAAGGCAATTATTTGAGCGGGCAGAGGGTAGGAAGATGGGAAGAAAATGAGGCGAGTATGAGCAGGAATGGAGGGAAAGTAAATGAAGAAGACAGCAAAGGAAGAAGAAGAGGGATGGTGTGTGAGTGCAAGTGAAGAGGATCCAGACGGAGAGGAGGGGGGCCAGTGAGACAGACATTGAGAGGGAGCGATTATAGCAGGGTTTATGTATGAGCTATTGATTGAGTCAGTGGTGACTTCTTGAGTGGTTAATTCGGGAAGTGAGAGCGATAGAGAGTAACTCACTGACCAGAGGCAGGGGAGGGGGAGAGGAAGGAGAGCAGAGAGCGGGGAAAGGTGGGCGGAAAGGTGGGTAAGGAATCAAAAGAAAGCGTAATTCAGGAAACAAAGGTGGTTGCGGGCGACGAGGAGGGCGGAAAAGCACAGATCGCAACACAGCTGTACTGGAAACATCGAAAATTTCGTCCTCCAACTTCTCAGTCAACTTCTTGAGCCCGTGCCCCGTCTTCTCACGCTTCCTCTTTGTCTCCTCCTATCCAGCTTCTCAGGCTCCTCAGTACTCGATGGCTCCCGCTTGCGCCTGAGCCCCATCCTACTGCCACTTCTTCACCTCCCCTTGTGCCTCACACCTTCTCCCCCAATGTTGCTTCTCCTCCCACCTTCCTTCCACTCTTTGGCTTGAGGGTGAGTGTGCATTCAGGCCCCAAACAGAGTCAGCTGTTCCACAGACACAGCAGATGGTTCCCTCTTCCCCGCTGTCTGGCCCCATTAAAAGAATCTGGAGTTGAGGTACGAAAGGAGCTGCTGAATTTGCCTAATTGAACTGGGAGGCTGACTGACGCTACAAAATGGCTTTAAATAAAAAAGAAACTATGGCGGATTGCTGCACACACTTAGGAGGCGTCACTGTAAAGGTTCAGACACAAAACACACGTGGCTGCTGCAAAAGTCTCCCCCTCCACACATACACACACACAGAGAAGTGGCAGCGGGAATAGCGGTGTACCTGTGGCCTCAAATGGCCGCACCTGGTTCCTTCATCCTAAGTCACCGTGTCGTGGACACAGGGTTAAGTGCGAGCGCGTATTTCTAGTTCAGTGGGCCGAGGTGCGGCGGTTCTAATTTCGAATCTCAGCTCCCTCAGCAAGGTGCTTACCTTAAAAAACTACCTAGATTTATCGACTGGTTCCTAACTTGTGAGTCGCCTTTAAACAGAAGTGTCACTAAATGGCCGGAAGTCACGGGTGGAAACCGCTACGCCGGGCAACGTCGCCGCGGCGCGGGTCACGCAAATCTCCCAATTTGTATGTGCGGGCGTGTGTCGGCGTGGACTCGCGCGCGGCCCGTCCGCGTGTGTGAAGTTTTAAGGTCCGCTCGCCGGCGCGCTTTCTTTTCCTCTTTCTCTTCCCCTCGCTCCCCTCTCGCGGAGGTTTTGATCTCTCAGCCGCGAGATCAAAGGCGCTCTCTGGCTATTAGTCAGCGCGAGCCATTGATCCCGCATCGATCCACGCGAGACACAACCGCCCCGTGAACACCGTACGAGGCTCCCCGAAGCTCCCCCGCGCGTCGGGAGAGAGGGCGCGCGAGGGGCGGGGGCGTGGTGGTGGGTTTGGGGGGGGCACAGAGAGAGATCGAGAGAGTGTGTGTGTGTGTGTGTGCGTGTGTGTTTTCTCTGGCGCGGGGAGAAGCAAGCTCGAGCTTTTTCTTTGCCGCGGGACATGAAACAATGAGGCTCGAGCCGGTTTTAATAAAGCGCGCTTTCCCTCCTTTCAACTCTGGCGCGAGGCGGACGAGCCGG
This sequence comes from Heterotis niloticus, assembly GCA_018136845.1. NCBI lineage: Eukaryota > Metazoa > Chordata > Actinopteri > Osteoglossiformes > Osteoglossidae > Heterotis > Heterotis niloticus. The sequence continues at coordinate 3,536,280 of CM030896.1, forward strand.
CAGCGGAGAGCGATCGATAATTAATGACGATGAATAATTTAACCCTATCGATTGATACTTTTTCTTCTCTTTTTTCCCCCTCTGTTCCTTATATCTTAAAGCCGGTGTTCTATACGATAGCGATACCATAGCGCGTAAACGGCGGCTCCCATCAGCCCGTCCTCTGCTTTTGTCAAGCGCGCTTCTCCGTCTCTTAGGTTCGCGTCCTCCTTTTCGTCGGGTCTTCAGCGTTCCGTTTCGAGGCTCTTCTCGCTCCCCAAAAACTTGGTGCAGCTCAGCACTGGCCGATCGCAGGACAAAACGCTGCAGCACTCGGGGAAGGCAAGCCTGAAGTTCGACGCCCAGCACGCAGCAAAGCGACCCCGAGACCCCGCCCCAGTTTACCATGATTTACTGTGCTTCACCACTTCCCGCAAGTCAAAATCTGTGTAGTGTCCCTTCATCTTCATATCGAGGGCCCGAGGATGACGAACGGCTCCTGGACGAATCGCTGGGGGTCTGCAGGTTAAATTTAGGCGCAGCTCCGGTGCAAATGCGCTGAGGAAAAAAAAAAGAAAAAAAAAACTATGATAAAGTTTTTTTTGTGGGGAGGGGAAGCTGGGGGAGGTCATATAGGGTGCTGCATAAAAGTTTGAAAATGTTTTTATTATTATTTGAAACATTTTTTTCCCCAGGTTTTTGGAACGTATAGGAGGAAACTTTTGATGTAGTTGTGTATGAAATTTATATTATTTTTACTCATTTATAAGGCGCTTTTCAGTGAAGCCTCGCACGGCGCAGAGAAAAGTTTCGCAAAAGCGACGGAGAGACACAGAGAACGACTGTAGCCGTCGTTCCCGAACCATCGCTCGGTCTGCGCTCACCACCCCGGCGGCTGCATGGGCTGCACTGCTCGCAGGGTTTCATTCTTTAAATTGGACGCACAGAGCACTGAGTTTATGGAGCAGATGGCACACAGGGAGGAAATGGCCGTGAATCCTTTCTTTAATTTTGGGGAGAGTTAATAACAACAAAATAATAACTACTATTGTTATGTCTTGGTAAGATTTTCCCCATACGAATGGGCTCGGGCTGCATTCCGATTTGATCTGACTTTCTTCCAACCACTTCCGTGTCCTCAGACTCAGATATGGTTTGATTTTGGGCAAAATGTGTCATTCTGGAATTGACTAAAAATGAATGTTTGCATCGATTAATATTGGAGAGCTGTGGTCGCCACAGATTTACGCTGTACGCTGGTTTGTGAGTCTCTAGTTTTGCTCCTTTTTCCATCTCATTATGCCAAGAACGTCCTCTCCAGTTTCGCGCTAATCTAATGAACGCAGGCCTCATTCTTCAGCCCTGGCCGTTGTTTCCCGTCCGTCGCTCCACTCGTTCTCCCCCGCATCTCTCTCCTCCTTTCCGTGTCTTCTGTCTGTGTTTTTCCTCCCTCACGCTCGGTCGGTCCTGAGAAACCCACACCAGAGTCCTCTGTTCTTCGACCCCGAGGCTGTGCAGTGTGTCAGTGCAAAGCAAAGAGGGAGGAACAGAGAGCGGGAAGGAGTGAGCTGGTGCACAGGGAGAAGAGCTCCAGCCAGTGCGTTTCTGTGGCAGCCCCTAAAAAGAATGAGACAGCATCCATTTCATTCCTAGAAAAGAACAAAATAGAGCGACTGGCCTTAGCACTGTCCCCAAGTCTCCCGCCCTCCCCCACTTAGGTCCATTTTCCTTTTGACTTTATTTGTCGTTTTTCTCCATTTGCTATTTTCGTCGCGCCTGTGATGTCGCACCCCTTCTAAACCCTACACTTATAGCTCCTTTCTCATCCGCTTTCTGCCCACTTTGTGTCTTCTACGAAAGGGGACTTCATAATAACATTTTAACAAAAAGTTAGTTCAGCGTATGCATGCGTAAAGGATCTGCAACATTTGTATGGGGGGGTGAAGAAAATCAGTGTCTGTGTGCTAAGTGCATCTCTGCCATTGTAGCGTTTGCTGAAGGTGTGTGTGTGCAGGTTCAGCTCGCCGGTCTAAATTTAGCCTCTTGTACTACGGCTGTGAGTCAATACTGATGTGTACCGCGGTTTGACTGAGCCCTGCGTAAGTGGATCTGTCAGCGTGTGGTGTTTCTGTGCCGGTTTCAGTCAGCCCAGTGTGCACACCGTGTGTGTCCGGGTCTGCGTGTCAGTCCATGTCTATGTGTGGGCTCATTTTTTCCCTCCCCGTTAGCATCCACTTCCCGTCCAGCTCCTCGGCAACGTCGCGTGAGCTTTCGTTTGTACCTGCTGCCTTCTTTCGCCCATGCATTGTTGTGCTTCTTCTGGCATTTGCTGTGTTGCCCACTTCTTCGTATTCATCTTGTGTGTGCATCACTTTGGGGAACGCGTCTCCGGCATCTTTTACCTATAGGTGTGTGTGTGTGTGCATGCACACTTGTGTAGGTGCGCTTTATCAGTCTATCTGTGTGTCTCCCTGTCTATGAGTGTGTGAGGAGATGTATTCCCTGGGCTGCTAGTTATAATGTTTCTGGGGGTGATGGGGGGGAACTTGAAAGCCATGTGCTGCCCAAATCAAAACTAACAAGGAAATGATGGGGGCTCCTTTATCTCCTCTCTGGCCTGGGGGGGAAGAGGGGAGGGGGTTCGAAGAGAGGGAGGTTGGGGAGTGGGGCGGCCTGGCTTCCTCTTTGATTTGTAAAAAATGCATTACCTCCGAAATCAAACGGAAAATTACTGCGCGGGAGCAAAACACACGGTGAGGGAGAGTGTAGGAGAGAGTGGAAAGGTGTGAGGATGCCGGGAGAGGGAGCAGGAAGAAGGGATTTGTTCATTTAGGTAGATGGGCTCAGAGTGAAGGGAAAAGAGATGCAAGGACAAGGCCGTGCACGCAGAGATTAATAGAAAGCAAACGCGCTGCAGCAAAGGTGAACTCAACGTTTGTGTAACACGATGCGCACGTATGTGTGCGCCAAAGTGCGTCTCAGACTGGGAGGTGCGCATGGCTTGGGTGCTCAGCTCCTTATGGACTAGAGTGCTTAATATCCGTAGAAGAAACCAAACACATCTGAGTGAAGCATCAGACAGCAGAAACTGCTTGCCCGTGACTGTTTTGTACCTGTGTGTTTCCTGTCTTGTGTTAAAATGGTGGTAAAAACAACTTGGGGCGGGGGGGGGGGGGGGGGGGGGGGGGGGGGGTGGCGGCTTGTGTGAAGGTGTATGTAACTAGGAAAGGTGTATATTACAGGTGCACCCACAGTATGGATGCCAGCAGCTGCCACAGAGATAACTTCTCATGACAGCAAGAAGAGTTTCTTTCCAATTCTTCTGTCCAAAGGTGGGGGGCACAAAGTTACGAGGGAAATATTTAAAATGCAACCATTTTGTAAAGGTTGCTCTCTGGTGGTCTGGCTTTGTGTTTAACACCATGGTTCTGCTCTTCATCTTGTTTCTTTTATCATGGATTTCTGCATCATTTTAACCCTGATAAAATGATTATTTTAGTCCTGCTGGTAGTTGAGGACTCGGGTCAGGTTGAAGGCAGAGATGTTTTCAAACAGATCACATAAATGCAACTGTATTAATCATGCAGTTATATGAAAAACAGAGAAATAATATGAAACATCTTGTACATTTGCCCTGCGATGGTCTAGGCTGTTCCCCAAATTATGCCGTATTCCTCTGGGAGAGGCTTTGAACCCCACGCTACTGCGATGGACAGGGGGGTTATTGATAATGGATGGCTGGACGTTGTTGATTTGTTTATACTGTACGAGTGAAACTGCGTGTCATGCCAGTCGCTGAGCTAAAATATTTCACAGGGATGAAAAGGGAAGCTGCAGTGCACATGAAGAGCTGCTTATGCAGAAAACTGAGTGAGGCTGTGTGATGAGGATGCGTTTATCGGTAGTGGATGGAGGCCTCAAAGACGAAAATATGGGGCAAAAAAGGGGACGGGTGCGAGTGAGCAGAGATCCAGTCCACACACAGAGTCAAAAGAAGGAAGATGAGAGAGAGGGGAGAATGAAGTAGGGATTGAGGAGTGGGAGAAAGAGGTGGAGAGAGAGAAGGAGGGAGGGAGGGAGGCCAAGAGAAGAGAGGCAGTCCAAAGACTAAAAGAGTGAGGGAGAGAAGTGCCTGGAGTTAGCAATAATAATTTATACAAACACACCTTAATAATTCACGTTCTATTTCAATGCTGGAGGGAAAATCCAAAATTCACAGAGCATAATTAAATACAGAGTGAGAAGAGAGGGGGAGAGACAGAGAAAAGAGAGAGTGAAAGAGAACGAGTGAGAGTGAGAAAGATGGAGACTCTGACATAAGAAAAAAAAGTGCACTTGTGGGTTTGTTTTTGCTGCGAAAAAACTCTTAACTACGGGTACAGTTTCCTACGCCACCTTTTTTCATGAATGCGAAGATATTAAGCAGCACGCAACTCACTCAGGTGTCGGTTTGCGTGGCGCACATTTACAGTAAAAATTCTGCGCAGTGATTTCCTCTGTGCACTCATGTGTAAGCAATATCATTAATTTCCTTGTTGTACTGTACTGGACGTTTAACTTTTTCGTGTTTTGATGTCCATCCCGGATTTCTCTCCACACATTTGGCTGCAGTGTCTCTGCCAGGCAAAATTTATCTATGACTGAGGAAAACACAGCGACAGATGTAAGCGGCTGTATACCTGTGTGTATTTATTTACACAGTTATATTAATGTGTGTAGGTACATAACTGTGTGTTTTAATTTGTTCAGCCCCGATTCAAGTACAGGGCCACATTTTGCATGGGTGGTAAAGTGGGAGGAGTGACGTCTGTTCAACTTCATTCAGCAATAATTACTTTTTGGGCGAAGTCGGGCAAAAAAATTTTAATGCACACAATTTGTGGAAATCCTTGACTGGCCCATGTTCAACAGCAGGGTAAAGATTATATGAGAACTTTGTCATCGTTTAAGAATGAGGGGAGTCTGATAAATTATCCAAACTTCTTGCAGGCTTTTTAAAATAAATTGTGATCACTTCCCCCTTTCTCTAACCCGGCCCCCATTGTCTCTTTTCCTCCTGCCTCCCAGGTGTGGTTGCGTTATGGACTGTAACTGTGTCAGTGACCTGCTACTCACCCCCCCTGTCCCAGCCCTCTGGACGCCAGGTGAGCCCAGGCTTCAGCACAGGAACTCGTGTGCAGATTTAGGGTGGAGGCTGCTGTCGGACCACGAGGGAGTGGTGCTGGTTGTAACGGATGACGTTCCTTAGCAGCATAGTGCGCTGCTCTCGGCTCAAGGTGGACAACCGCAGGCAGCTCTCAGGTCCTGGGGACTGTAAGGTTCTATAAATCATTAGGGGCAATAGGGCCAGCTCCATGCTATAAATAAATATAACAAATACTAATAAATAAATAAATATACTAGGTCTGACGGTAATTTTTCCTTTTGTGAGGTAACTATACAGAATATTTAAGGTAACACAAAAACTGTGCGATCAGAACTTTATGTTCACAAGCAGATTTTTACATTTTACACGTAATTATAGTTTCAATGTAAAATATCTTTGCATTATCTCAGCACAGTTTAAAAAAAAAAAAAAAAAACACCCGGCTTAACAGCCCCGTGTCTGTTACAGGGATTACCTGCCGGTTGTGGAAAGTGTTAAAAAAAAAAAAAGCAAAGGTGAGGGTCCTCAAAGCGCGTGTGAGATCTAAGCAGGGAGTTAAAACTGAATTCCAAATGAGAGGACGGAGGCGAGGATGAGGCGCTGAGTTTGTTTGTCTGTCAGGCGACGAGCCGGTCCATCTGCGAATGGGTTCGACACAGGCAGGCCTCAGTACCAACCCCCACTTTCCCACTTCCTCCACCACAGGCATCGCCTTCCCGGATTGGGCCTACAAGCCGGAGTCGAGCCCCGGCTCGCGGCAGATCCAGCTGTGGCACTTCATTCTGGAGCTGCTGCAGAAGGAGGAGTACCAGGGGGTGATTGCCTGGCAGGGAGACTACGGCGAGTTCGTCATCAAAGACCCCGATGAGGTGGCGCGGCTGTGGGGCATCCGAAAATGCAAGCCTCACATGAACTACGACAAGCTGAGTCGGGCGCTCCGGTAGGGGTTCTGATCACGTGCGAGCGAGAGATGTCAGTCAGAGCTGAGCACGGGGATCTTCTCGAGCCCCTTCACTTCGCACACTTTTACTGTGAGCCCGGATCAGTCTTCTGTGCCTGCTGGTGTCGCGAGCCTGACAGATGCCAAAAAAGATTTTGTCCGACTTACTTGTGGCGCCTCTCCGTTCTGAATTTATCCCCTTTAGTCTCACCTCCCGTCTCGGGCTAAAATGCCTGCGCTGGAGGTGGACCGTCTGGGTGTCTCGGGCCGTGCCGACGCTCTTCAGCGTAAACCTTCTCTTGGTACAAAATAAAGACGCCAAGAACCTGCTCCTCACAAGGAGCGTGAAATGTCTTCGCATTTCCTGCCAATACTTTTCTCACAGCTCCTTTAAAAAAGAACAGCGATGACTTCAAAATTAAGCATTTTTTAAAGGCCGGAATCTGCAAGAATCTCCAAAATGTTCCTTTGCCAGGAAATGGCCTCGAACATGGCCCGGCGCCTCCAGACCGATCACACGCGTGTCCTTCCGCTGACGCCCATCCCGTTCCCTGAAGGAAACGCCTTCACAGCTCGTGTGAACGTTAACGTAGCGTTTATAATTCATAAACGTACAGAATATCAAGTTTCTTCTTGAGCTCACGTTGCAGGACATGGCATGTCCACGGACCCCCCTTCCTTTCAACTCCCTCCTTTCCATCTCTTTCACACCCCCTACTCCCAGTAATATTCGCTGTCGGTGAGGTCTAATTGATATGAATTGGCCCAGGCCTTATTAGCCTCGTCGATTAGCCTTGCTTAATTGCTCAATTTACCGCCGGGCTCACAGTTGCCACGCAAAGCAAATGCATACAAATTATTGCAATGACTTGACATGCACTTGCTCTGCGGCCTGTACGGTCATGGCCACCACTCCTACACAGATGTCGCACACCGAAATGCCCCTTAAAAACACACTCGTTTTTCTTTGCGCTTAATGTTTCGTCGCTCTTTTCGACGCCGTGCCCGATCCTCTCTGGGCGCAACAGTAAGCTTTGACTACCTTTGTACCCGTGCCTTTGTGTTAATCCCCCACCCCGATATTCTCTCTGCAAACCCCTCCTCCGCCGTGCGGCCCCCTCCTCCTGTGACCCAGGTACTACTACAACAAGCGGATTCTCCACAAGACCAAAGGCAAGCGCTTCACCTACAAGTTCAACTTCAGCAAAGTGGTCCTGGTCAACTACCCGCTCCTGGACATGGCCAGTTCCCCGTTCTTGCTGGCCCAGAACCATTTCAATGGGGGGTCAGCGGCACCGGACTGCAGCCCGGTCACCCCTGAGGTAGGGAGGGTCTTCTCGTATCAAATCAAACGGTGCTCGGTTCATCTTATTAACTGTTTATCAATTAAGCCTCATGGTAGCAGACATCGTACTGGTGGCGTCATTTGTCAAACAGCACAAGTACAGACAATATCAGCATAATGCTATTATTAAACCTTTACTAATAGAATTATTTCAGTGCCGGCGCAGGAAATACAACAGAAAGACGGCCTTGTCGTACAAAATCACTCTGCAGAATACGGTTTGTCTATAGAAATATCCATTTATTTCTTAATGGATTACTGTAGATCGGGGGTGTCCGACCGTGCTCCTGAGGGGCAAGCAGCCTGCAGGTCAGTCAGAAAGTCCATTTTAATTAATCCCAGGTTGCCGTCTGCAATACCGAGGGAGGTGAAGCTCGGTCCGGTTATCTACTTCGGTATGACAATTAACAGCTGCAAGTAAAAAACTGAGAACTGTGCAACTCTGCAAAATACATTTACTTATAGATCTCGAGGGAAAATTCCTAATTATCAGCCTGTGTTAATGTTGCCTTCGTGCGAAGTTTTATGTGCGGAATCGTACTTTTATGAAGGAACAACGGTTCATTCCTCTGGGATCACTGCAGCGGCACCGGGGATGACGTGACGCAGGGCGGAGAGAAGGTGTTAAATGTTCTTACAGCAAAAGAAGACGTTATCCTCCCTTTCATTCCAACCTCGCATTGCATATCCATCTCTGGCATCGATTGAAAAATGAAAGAACGGAATAAAGTAAAGGAATACATCAGATCAATTCCCAGTAATTAATTCAGCTTAGTTAAGCAATTGAGATCATGTGGCTTGGAAGCACAGTCTCTGGCTTCAAACTTTCAGCTCCAGAGTGACAGAAATTATTGATCGCTTCGGCTCAGGATCCCCCGGCCTCGGTTCCCCGGGGACCTCTGGCGACTTTGCTGTTTCCTTTACTTAGCCTCTCCCCGCCCTCGCTCTCGCGCCTTCTCTCACGGGGGGGTTATGTTTACCCCCCCATCGCTCTCTGCTGACTGGCAGGCATACTGCGCAGCCGTAATTCTGCAAACAGGCCGATGTGGACGTCCACCCTACGCCCGCGTCCCGATTAGCCCGCCTATCGGTTTGTCAGCCCGCATTCATGCGGAGGTCCCCTTTGGGTTTCTGCTTTGTTTGGGGTCAGCGCTGTCCCCCCAGGAGGTCTTCCCACCCCCTGCTCCCGTGTCCTGTGTCCCTGCTTTTATCTCCTTGTTGGTTTGTCAGCTACAGACTACATGTGTCAGGGTCAGCAGGGGTCCATCGGGTTTGCGTGCTCGCGTGTGCACACTGGCAATCCAGCCACGATCAATCCTGTTTTTTTTTTTTTGTTTTTTTGTTTTTTTTTTTTTTATAGAAAAGCAGGGAAAACGTGTGTTTTACTTTGAGTACCGTCCGACACTTTAGTGTCTGGACTCTCGCAGCGTACGACTGAACAGTTGTTCCTTAGGCCATCCGCTGTGCTCTTTATTTCTGTGTTTATGAAAAATATAACATTTTGAAGATACAAATGACAGTTAATATTTTGTAATATTCAGAGAATACTTACTGTGTAATATCAGTGTTTTTTGCCTCACTGTGTGATATAAGCGATAAACACGGCATGAAGGAGGAGGAAAGTTTTGATCTTTGTCGTTTTACACTGAACTCCAGCTCAAGGGAGTCAGTCACTCCTCTTGTTCTGTCCCTCTGTTTTCCAGGCACTGCAGTCCCTCTTTCCACGATTGCCAGAGTCGGGAAGAGGGGGGTCTCTGTTCGAGAGAGCAGGGGGTCCCCCGGGTCCCGATGGGGACAAGCTGAGACTGGACACCTTCCCATTTTTTAGCTCAGGTGAGACAGTAAAGCAAAGCGGGGGAGGGGGGCTATCTGTAAATATAACAGTGGTTGCAAACTGCCGCCGTGCACTTAAAGGACCTAGGTTCGAACCCCATCCCCTGCCGTGACACTCCTGAGTGAGGTACTCATCCAAATTGCTCCAGTAAAAGTTACTCTGCTGCGTAAGTGTGCAAAGAACTGTATGCGGCACTGGGAGAAGTGGCGGCTCATGGAATAACTGACGGGGAGAGAAGGAGTGTGAGAGCCATTAATTAGAGCCAATACTTTAGCCACCGTGTGGTTGCTGTATGAGCGCTTTTTCTAACCTGAGTTTGCACTTATCCACGGAAGCCTGCTTACATTTTCTTTTTATTTCTTTGTGTGTCTGAATCCTCAATGTGTGCATATCTGTACTGGAGCAACCAAATGTGTGTGCGCTCAATTCTGACTTTTTTTTTTTTTTTGTGCTTGACTTTGTCTGTGTGTTTTCACTCCTCTCCTCCACCTCCTCCCCACTTTGTTTGTCCTGAGGTATCTTTCCCCGCTTTTCTCTCCTTACCCCTCCTTTCCCTCCCATGTGTCCCCCCTGTCCTAATCCCTACTCAGGCAGGAAGGCCCTAATTGAGGGTGCAGGCTTCAGTTTGTGGCCTGTGGGCACCCATTACTGTGTTTTCATAAGCAAGTGAGGACTGCCTGACTGATTCAATATTCATGTGTCTGCCAGCTACTCCCAGCCCAGCACACACACTCTCCCACTGCCAAATTAGCCGCCTGTATGAGATATCAGAAAGAAGGAGGTGGGCGGCGGGATGTGTGTGTGTGGGGGGGGGGGGGTGCAAGGAGGTTGGTGTGAAGGTGTGTCCCGGTTAACAATTTAGCGGCTGAAAAGAAACGGTTGTATGGCATGGAGGCAGCATGATGTGGTGAGAGGGGACTGTTACCTGTGTTCACTGTGTCCCGGTAACATTTTTGCGAGAGCAATTAAAAACGTATGTTTTATTATCAGTTATTTTGGAGTCGTATCGGTTACATCTAAAGTGTTTTGTACCGTGAGGTTTTTTAAGTTCAAATGACTGTTGTATGAACTTGGGCTGTTTTTTTGCCTCGACAGAAATTTCTTTGTTATTTTATTGGTAGTTATAGACTGAAGTGAAGAAGATTGCGGGCGGTAACTAAAATTTCATTTTCCCCTCTGTTCTATTGCAGGTGCCCCTTGCTACACCAAGCCCCCGTCCCTCTTGGGTCCTTACCCCCGTAATCCACCATTTGACTACCCATGGGGTTTTAACCCTTACCTCCCAGGGGCCTTTTCCCTCAACAACTGTCCTAAACTGCCCCCCGGCTCCCTCTATCCCTCCCACTTCTACCCCAATCCACTACAAACCAGCTTGTCCCAGCTTCCCAACCCCTTCTCCTCTATTCTACCGCCAGGAGAGGCAGCAGAGAGGGGTGGGGGGCAAACAGGAGGAACCAATGGCACCATAGGAGGGCAGCCTGCGAGACTCTGCATCCCGCCCTATCCTAGCACCCTAGCACTGAGTCGGACTGACATCGGCAACGGAGGCGCGGGGGAGAGAGAGAGGGTGGAAGGGCACGGACCCAACAGCGGGTTAGGCTTGGGGCTGGGATTGGGTTTAGGCTTAGGTTTGGGGGGTGTTGGTTTAGGAAACGGTGGGGAGAGGCAAAGCCCTCTGGAGAGGCGCAGCGTGGTGAAGCAAGACCCCGAGTCCGATTCAGAGCTGGAGATCACTGACCTGAGCGACTGCAGCTCGGAGAACGAGAACGACGCCGACTTCATCATCTCCAAGGAGGCCAGGCTGAACAGCCGATCGCAGATTCTAGAAGGGAAATCGACGACTCCTCTGCCACCCCTGTCATCTCTCCCCCATCCCGGGTCCCCCCATCACCTCAAGAGTTTACTGCCATCAAATCCTTCAACTCCTTCCCTCCCTCCATCCCTCTCGCCGTCGCTCTCCATGGTAGACCGACACAGGGAAACAGAGGCACTCAAACTGGCTCACAGCTAATACATTTGGTTCCAGTCCCCTGATCTTTCAGCTCTCTCTCTCTCAATATTTCCCCTCTTCTCTCTGAGCACAGCATTCCCTTCTTTTGCCGTCTCTTTTCTGTCTCCCCCTGCTTACCGGCAATCTGGTTCTGCATCCCAGAATCGTCTCCCCCTCCTTACGTTGCGGTACGTTTGCGTTCTGTACACTTTCCCTCTTTCACTGGCTTTGTTTTCTCTCTCTTTCTACCAGTGCGTCCACTCCTATTTTAACAGAACAGTAAACCGTGGGTGTCCGGTAAAAAGCCTTCAGACACTTTTACTCGTTCAGCTTCCTCTCTTACATTTGATTTTCTCGGGAGTTTCTAACATGCCGTGACGTTACACTGTCTTTGTCACTGGAGTAGGAAAATCTAAATGTTGTCTCGTCCTTTCCCGCCTGTGCAATATTACGTTGTTCTGTGCAACAGTCTTGCGCGGAGGCCGGACTGAACCGCCGCCGTCGGTGCCGAGCGGTCCCGCTTAGTTCCACACCGCGAAGTTCGGCTCCGCGCTAGCGACGTCATTAACGCTCGGCGGCGACGGGTCACGTGGCCGACGGGGGGGGGCCGCGTCGTGCGAATCGCTGGCGCGCACTGCCACCTAGCGCGCGGGGCCCGCTTCAATGCAGGGTTTTCCCGCCGCTCTGTCGTCACTTCCTGGTCACGAGCGGCGCCGCTTCGCAGGGGGTCCCGCTAAGCGAGCCGAGTCGCGCAACGACGTACGGCGGGGCTGCGTTCGTCCATGGGAAATAACGCAAATGCTGTTGATGTGTCCCAGCAGCATTAATACTCCCTGGTCTGGCGGAAAGTCAGTATCGGAAAAAAATTTTAAAACACAGACGGATTTAAAATAAGATAAAAAAAGTTATTTGTAAACATTTTAGACGAAATGGAAATTAGGAGGCTGTATGTAGTAGACGAAGTCTACAACTTAAACACTTACAGCACAGTACTGTAAAGGGATATTTACCACTACAGTATACTGTTTCTTCAAAAAGCCGTTTATAATGATAAAAGCCGACAAGTAAAAAAAAAAACACTTATTTTGCTTTTTGAAACGTCAGACCACCATTTAAAATGCATCCCTCTTTTTTTTAAGCGCAGCTCCGTGTCTGCGGGGGGTGTTTACAGTGGGATGAGCGACAAATACGGAGCGACGAGTGCACAGCCCATCGTGCCGCGGGGTTTCTCTTTGCTCCCCCCCCCCCTCCACTTTGTGTTGACGTTCTTGTGTTGGATTTACTTGCTTTATTTATCAGCATAAAAAATTTAGTAAAATTCCACTTTGATCCAAACGTCACTCTCCACCCACCTGAAGGAGAGAGAGTAAGAAAGAGACATTTGTATATTATTTCAGTGTATATATTTTATTGTGTACATTCAATTACTATAAACACTACTACGAAAGATAGCTGTATTGGTGTGATTTAATTCAATATTTTAATGCAAATAACTGAAAAAGATCATTGTAAGTGTGCTTAAAGATTTTAATTGCAGATCTTAGCTTCCAGACTAAGTTTTATGAGGAGAACAGTGTTGAGACTGGGAATTGCTGACTCAGCAGCTACGAAGTGAGCCCCCCCTCCCTTTGCCATAAAACTGGCTGCATTATATACTTCAACTATGGTTTTTGTCAGATCTTATAGCTAACAATCACTCAGTGTAACTTTACTGTGAAAAGTATGATGTGTACAATATTGGTTGCTGCATATTTTTTCTTTAAAATGTTTTATTTTTTTCAGCCAAAGTCCTTGTCCATGCCAAGACCTGATGAAGCAGTTTAAATTTTGATGATACATTTTACAGCGAGACACAAAACAGTACAGCAGAACACAGAACCGGTAAAATGGGGTTATTCAGTTAAACACTGAGACACACCGCCCAGATACACCACAGCCATACCGTTTACACACGGACAGTGCGTACGGTTAGAGGCCTCTGCAATAATAATGCGAACTGATTTACACTGGATGTCCTGGACCTCCTTCTCTCATTAGAAAAGTTGACATTGTACAGTCTTTTAAAACACTGTAAATAACTTTTCTTTTCTCCCTTGTAAAACGTTCTTCCCTGTGTGTAAAAAAAAAAAACAGAAAAGAAAAAGAAGATTTTTGCCATGCAGTGAGATTATAAGTCATTTTCTTTGTTGAAATGTAAAGATGAAAAAGAAGAAAAAGAAAAAAGATAATATTATCTTCCAAAGCAATAAACATTATTCTGGATTTTAGACGTGTATGTGTTTCATTTGAGACACGCGGGTGCTCCGGTGCACCTCCACCATCCGGCCAATGTCCTGTAGTTTCCTGGAATCCCATGGATTATAGAGGAAAGGACTTTGTTAACCCCAGTAGGAAAATTTGCCGTACAGAAGCGGGACACGCAAGACACTCAAGACACAAAATAATGAATAAAAAAACCAAAGAAAAGATCACAATAAATGAATAACTGATAAACAGTATTTATGACTGCAGTCTAACAGTTGTTGACTCCTTATGTGTTTTTATGGAGGCAGCGGGTTTTGGTAAGAAGGACACAGAGGTGTGTTGTCCTGCAGCCGAGTAGAACAACCTGGGAGCTAAACGAGTTCATGCTCATCTCCTCATTTAGGGGATGGGAGCCAACATCCATGGTGAACCGCACCTTCCTCCTCATCCTGACCTCTGCTATAGCCTCCACCCAGTCAGGGTTCTGACCCTATGACAGAACCCACTGTCGTGACTGGTTTGTTGAGTCTGCACCTCTCACCAGAAGCGATGCTCCTAACACAGCAGGAGATAAAAGATCCCACTGGTAGCTTAGGAGTCAATGATGGAAAGCCAATTTTAGGTGCATTTTGACTTCTGAAGAACCTCCTACGACTACAATTGGATGTGGGAAATGGAGCAGCAGATGGTGTGGAACCATATTTGTGCCTAGAAGGTTGCTGGTTTGAACCTCATGAGAAAATCACTGCTTTGTATCGGATCAAGGTGCTTAAATTCGAACCCACCGTTAATTACGTAAAACAGACCCGTGTAAAATCGCAAGCAGTTCAGGTTCATTACAATGTATTTTAAATGTCGGCATAAATTACTTATTAATTTTGTTATTGCAAAAGAAAATCTTCAGATCGCATCATGGAGCAAAATGGAATAATGAGCAAGATTTCATGTTGTTAACCTGTAGACTAGCAATAATTGTGGCTATTTCAGAAATTGGGTTTAGTTCAAGATTTAAATTCGGCTCGTGTACCTGCGGAAGGGAAATAAAGTGACCAGGGGTCCGGTTTGTTTCCCACAACGTGGTGCGGTGCGATGCTTCAACCACATTGTTTGCACCGCACTCCAGGCCTGGAAGTTATGTGCTAGAATCCATGAGTAATTTGTCAAAGGGAAACAAACAAACCATTTGCACTTTGGGTTGCATATTCACCATCATTTGCAAACCAAAGTGCAAACAATTTCCAACCATCATCAATGTTAACCACTTAATCCCGGTCAGGGTTGCGGTGGTCCAGAGTCCATCCTGGAATTACTGGGCGTGAAGCTGTGAACCTGCCCCCTGCATGGGGCACTAGTCCATCGCAGGGTAAAGGGGCTAAAACAGGACAGCTGTTATGAACAGTTTCTCTAGTTTTCGGTACTTGGTTCATCCAAACTCAAACTACAGGACAAAAGTGCAAAAAACAGCACAATTTTGCCATTACTTTTAAGAGATTAATTTTTCCAGATGCAGGCGCCTAAAGTCTGAAAGTGAACTTCAAAAACGGTTTTGACAGGAAGTGAGAGAGAACACTAAAATGATGAAAACTAAGATAGAGGCACGGGTTTCCTGTACAAACTGAATGTTGCGATCAAAAGAAAAAGTGTGTAGCAAAAAGCAGAAATGAATGAAAAAGGAAGTAAAGAGCAGGAGACAGAAAGTAAAACACTTTACTGCTTCAGAGAGCCAAACTTAACAAGGCAAAGCACCTCAGTGGTGCAGGTGCATTTGTTAACAGACAAAAGGTGAAGAAAAACGTTTTATTTTTACAGTTTCCGATCACTTTTCACCATCAGAAAGATAATTCTGCAGACAGACATCACTCACACAGCAGACATTTGTTGCATTTGTTTTTCATCGGTTACAAATTCTGCATCAGCATTGCTTTTACAAGAATCTTAATTTTTTTTATTCGCTTACAGTTTTGCGTAAATAGATTTAATGAATCTGATTGTGCAAATCACCTTTTATTTTATATAACTGCGCAAAAACTTTTCCATCTGAGCTGCATTCGTGCAAAGGTGCTATATTGCTGCTGTGTACATTTAACATGAAAATGAAGGACACTATTATTCAAAAGACCACTGAAATATTTGTCTTCGTGGACTTAGAGAAAGCATATGACAGGGTACCTAGAGAGGAGCTGTGGTATTGTATGAGGAAGTCGGGGGTGCCAGAAAAGTATGTAAGAGTGGTACAGGATATGTACAAGGACAGTGTGACAGTGGTGAGGTCTGCGGTAGGAGTGACGGATGCTTTCAGGGTGGGGGTAGGATTACATCAAGGATCAGCTTTGAGTCCTTTCTTGTTTGCAATGGTAATGGACAGGTTGACAGATGAGATCAGACAGGAGGCACCGTGGACTATGATGTTTGCAGATGACATTGTGATCTGTAGTGAGAGTAGGGAGCAGGTTGAGGAGACCCTGGAGAGGTGGCAATATGCTCTAGAGAGAAGAGGAATGAAGGTCAGTAGGACTAAGACAGAATACATGTGCATAAATGAGAGGGAGGACAGAGGAATGGTGAGGATGCAGGGAATAGAGTTGGCGAAGGTGGATCAATTTAAATACTTAGGATCAACAGTCCAGAGTAATGGGGAGTGTGGAAGAGAGGTGAAGAAGAGAGTGCAGGCAGGGTGGAGTGGGTGGAGAAGAGTGTCAGGAGTGATCTGCGACAGAAGGGTACCAGCAAGAGTGAAAGGGAAGGTCTACAAGACGGTAGTGAGACCAGCTATGCTTTATGGGTTGGAGACGGTGGCACTGACCAAAAGACAGGAGGCAGAGCTAGAGGTGGCAGAGTTAAAGATGTTAAGGTTTGCATTGGGTGTGACAAGGATGGACAGGATTAGAAATGAGTATATTAGAGGGTCAGCACAGGTTGGACGGTTTGGAGACAAAGTCAGAGAGGCGAGATTGCGTTGGTTTTGACATGTGCAGAGGAGAGATCCTGGATATATCGGGAGAAGGATGCTAGGGATGGAGCTGCCAGGCAAGAGGAAGAGAGGAAGGCCTAAGAGGAGATTTATGGATGTGGTGAAGGAGGACATGCAGGTGGTGGGGGTGACGGAGAAAGATGCAGAGGACAGGAGGAAGTGGAAGCTTTTGATCCGCTGTGGCGACCCCTAATGGGAGCGGCCGAAAGAAGAAGAAGATTGAAATATTTGCCAAATATAATTTCATATACTGGAATATTCGAAATGCTTTAGATACGGTTGGAAAACTCTCTACACGCATATAGATGATACGTGTATTTAGAGACTTTAACTGGATTTAGATACTGTATATTGAAACTTTATATGAAAATATATTTTTTGGTAGAAAATTTGGCCTGATAAGCAGCTCTGATGAGGGTCAAACTGGGGCATCAGAACCATCTGTAGGACCTTTGGGAAACTTTGATGAATACAGGAGCAGTAAGTAAGCGGATCAGTTCACTGGGGGCGGACACCGGGCAGGCGTGGAGGTGACCATGAAAAGATGATCGACAGGGGGAAACGCGCCGCTGTCCTTAAGATTCAGAATTCAAAGTTGTACAAATACAGCGGGATGCTGCGTCGTCGTCGCTGTTGCTGCGTTCCAGCGTTGTCGCGCCGCGCCGCATCGTGCGCTCCCGTCTCACAGCCTACGTTTCTCTGCTGCGCTGCTGTGTAGTTCCGTTGAGCAGGGGAAGGATTATTCGGGGACACCAGGCCGCCGCGCGCGCGCAGCAGCAGCAGCAGCAGCGCGAGGCCCCGACTGCTTTCCGTCACTTTTTCCGTCTTCGGTGGAGACGAACAGGAAGAGAAAGGAAGAACAAAAAAAAAAGAAGAAGAAAAAAGTTAGGCGACATTTTCGTGCGGGATTTTAGCCCCTGTGCGTTTTAGGCTTGTTTAAACGCCGCCGACACCCGCACGCACGCTTTGATACGCCGAGAGGGCGCGTTCGAGTTGGTAGTTGTGTGTTTTTGCGGAGAAGCGCGCTCCCGCTTCCGCGTGCAATGCTCTCGCGCAGCGAGCCGCGGCGGCAGCAGCTCTCGAGCAGGAAGCGGCGTTAGAGCGAAGTCTCCTTCGAGCCCTCGCGTTCACGCGCTTTCCCGCACACGAACACGCACGCACACTCCGCTCGCAGGTGAGTTGCCTCTCCGGCCGCTTTCGCCCGCTTTGTGTGATGCTGGGTCTCCGAATGGTGACTGTGTGGCTGCTTCGTGCGCTGTCGTTCGGCTCCTTTCTGCCTTAACTGTGGGAGCCGTCGAGCGCTTCGGTGGAGAGCGCGGGGGTTCGGCGCAGTGACAGCGGATCCATCCGGCGGTGAAAAGCCGATGCCTTATGTTTGTGCATTCACACTCCTCGATTCCCTGTATGCCAGTGGTTCCGTGTATCATGGTAGCAAACATAACTAACCGGTTATTCTAACAGCCCAGGTGTGTGTGTGTGTGTGAGACTGATTCTAAAAAAAAAAAACACACACTCGAAATTACTTGGAAATGTTTGCCTGACACGGCTCTGTTTTCCAGCCAGTGTGACATTGGAGGCCCCGGATTCCACCACTGGTTGTATTATTGTTGTTGTTGTTACTGACTTTGCTGACAGGCTTAGCTTGATTTTCAAGGTTAGATAAGTAGCTTTACCATGATTCACCCTTGTAGATCAGGGAGTTGATACTGTGGTTGGGTGTGCTGTACCTGGCAGTGTCAGTGTACGTCCAGTCTGTAAAAGGACAGGCCTGAGCCCTGGTGTGATGCTGACGCTCTGCCGAACTGCACAGAACTGTCTTCCCGTGACACCGGTGTTTTGCCTCATTTTCCCCGTAGCATTTTTGTGCTTTTACTTTTAATTCTTTCCTACACCGTTTAGTCCCTGCTGCTGCTACAGCTCTGCTACAGAAGTCTTTTGTTAAAGATGCATGGTGCTGGGTTCTAGTGAAACAGACGTGGTCTTTGCCCGTGTTTGTACTGTGGGCCTAACGGCTGTTTTGAAAGCGAATTTCCTCACTTATTAGGAAAGTGTGTAAGACACTGGCATATGTGTCTCTGCTGAACACTGTGGCACTGTTTGCGGAGCCAGGTCACCGGTCTCTGCGGTCGGTATTTACCGGAGTGTTCTCTGCACTTTTCTTGAGGAGCGCGTACACGCCGTCACGGGCTTACCGCTTCAGCCTTTCCGTTCTCCCGATTCATTCCTTCTCACACTCCTGCCCTCTCTTCCATAGGTCAGCCGGTGGATCGTCTTCACGTTTGTTTTTATTCCTTTTATTCTTGAAGCACTTCTGAAGGCGTAAAAGTACTTTAGCTGATTATCTTTCATATTGTCCCATTGTATTTGCACAGCATCAGCAACTCCTTGTGGTTTAATTCTTTTCACGTTAATATTTAACTACAGCTGATGATTAAAATGTCTTAACTGTACTTGATTTTATCAATAGAAAGCAAGACAACACTGATAATGGAGGACAGGTGAAACAACTTATTGTTGTTTTGAATGAATCTCCCTGTGTTCCTTTTACTTTGTGGCAGGACGCACCGTAGTAAAGTTCACTTTTGTTTACGCCGAGACAAGCATGTCCTCAACGCTGAAATGTAGATGTAAAGTCTCGCTGGCGTGGGTCCTAACCTGCAATTGTTTTCATTGTGTGTGAGCCCCCATGCTGCACACTCCTCTAAGCCTGCCTCACTATGATCCGCTTTAGTTTTCGGTAGTGAAGAGTTAAATTTGGGCTGCACCTATAAAGGCTTTGCTCCTGTTTCTGCCCCCATGCTAGTGTCTGTGTGAACAGTTCTTTTGACACTTCCTGTGACTGTTAAATAGAACACTGTCATTCTTTTTTCTCTGTCTCAACATGTATGGTCTTGTTTCAGCCTCCACTAGCCACCTTCCTTGTGTTTTGGAGGATTGTGGAGTATTTTATTTTTGGCTTTTCAGGTTCTTCAACCAATATGCAAGTTAGAATCCCAAATACCTTAAGTAGTCTGGCATTTCCATTCGGTCATAATTTCTGTTAAACATTTTAAAGGTGTTTGTGTTAGATTTCAACTGCTGCAATTATTTACCAACTAATTTCCAGAGCCTCAAAGCTATACTGTAATTCACTTTTTCAGGTTGTGGGTCCAGAAGTGTTTTGTTTGTTGGAAAAGATAGTTCCAGTGTTGTTTTGGGAAACTTTCCTGTTTTAGTATTTAAGTAACTTATTTATTTGAATCATTCCTGGCTTCACTTGGTGCTAGAACTCTGTGACCGTGTAGCCTGTTTTCGACCCCTCCTCCAGATTTAAAAATGCCATTTTAAAGATTTTCTTACGGTGTGTTTTCCCAAAATCTGAGGAATTAGGCATCAGTCACAAACAGAAAAGGGAAACGGATTAAACTGGCTTTAAGAGACGACACGAAGCGGCAGTGGAGAGTGCCCACCCTAGAGCTTACCGGCCTCCTCCAGGCCGTGGTCTCTCGTGTTGCAGACTAATGCCTTCCATTGAGCCGCGCGGCTCTTCAGCGCCGTTTCTCCGAGGCGTATCGAACACTTGTTAACTCCCCGTAATGTGGGTGAGGGCTGGGGGTCAATTGAGTTGAAGCGGGAGGTGCCAATCAATTATAGCTGTGAGCTTGAACATGTCCGCCAGGGCCTCGCTCCCCTTCAGTCAGCGCGGTCGAGCAGAACCCACACTAATTTCCCCCTTGAAGACGGCTGAATCTGTGTCCGGTACACTGTTTGCGTTTGGTGTGGAAAGCATGAATGTATTATACCTTCTCCTGAAAATTACCCCGAAAGGCTGTACTGTACATTGAGAGCAATGAACATATGAAACTGTCCTGACCAACCATGGCAGAATGTGCAGCTTGAGTATGTAGGTAGCTGTTCTCTATGGGTCTGGATCTCCAGTGCAGCTGACAGCAGAACCTTGCAGCTTACGCCTGCGTCTTCGCACAGGAAGCTGGTAGCGGGTAGGGAGAGGTGCCTCAGACAGGTGTGAAATGGAAAAATCGGCAAGTAGAGGTGAGGGCTGCAGAGGGGCAGAAAGAGCTCTTTCATTCCCGGGGTCAGTATGGAAAAAACTAGACTGCTCTTTACAGACAGTGTTTACTTTGGGGGAGTGAAAGGGAGAGGGGAACAGTCAATATGCACTTTGTGGCATATAAGGGAGTTTGGCTAACAAGGTAGGGAGAGTGTGGATGTGAGAGGGGGCAAAATAGTAAGCTGTTTGCTGAAGTAACATCATCCATGTGTATTCTTACTGTGGAGACGGTCGGGCAATAAGAGCTGTGGACAGTGACAGTTGTGTAAGAAAACGTACTCGTGGCCAGGAGAATGCTGGAGGCAGAATTGGTGAGAAGTTTTTCTTTACTCAGTCGTAACCGTAGGAATTTGACTAAGAAAATGAAGATGTTGTCAGTGTAGTGTTGACTGGGGGATAAGCTGCTGGGCATCCTTTAATGTAAATGACTAGTAACAGGGAATCTTAAACATTTTTACACGAATTTCTCGATAAAGTTTTCTTCCGGGAACGAGTCCAATGGATTACATGCAATATCGCTTACCTGAGATGGATCTACGGAAGAGGCAGCAAGGCTACTGGGATGGGAACCACAGTGGAAGACCTCTGCATTTTAGCCAGTGTAATTACCTCTGAGCCTAGGACCCAGACACACATTTGGAAGCAGTTAAGTCTGCCCCCCCCCCCCCCAAATTCCATCCCTTGCCAATCAATGCCCTAACCCACACACACACACACACACAAAAGGTTTCCACATTGCCTATAAATGCTGGCGGGCATACCGACAGGGCAAAAGGTAGGAGGAGCAAGCAGGCAACAGGATGTGGACTGGCATGGCAGGGAAGGGTAGGGACAAGCCCTCTGGGAGACACAGGAGCAGTAGGGGGATTAGGAGTGTAGGGACAAGTCAGCCACAATGCCTGAGCACTCATAGTAAAATAGGGCCAGGTTACACCCTGCGCAGTATGGTAAAATGCCAGATGCATTCAGAATGGCAATAAAAATAATGCGATATTGATGGTGGTTACTATTTATACCATTTTTAGTGTGTGTTTTTGTTTTATAATCTCATTTCAGAAGGTATGCAAGGACTATTGGATTACATAATTGACTGTTGTTGAACGTCTGGCAGCATCACGGCAGCCGGCTTGTGAAGCTTATCGAATTGGAGAGAGGTAGAGTTGCACTGTGTTGACGGGAGAAAACGGAAGTGGGTTCACAGTGCCAACTTTCACACGTTCAACTGTATCTCCTCCATCTCTGTCTCACAGTGTGCGTGCTTGTGGGATTGTGACTTCTGACTGCAATTCCTTTGTCTGCGTCTGTTGTTTTCACCAGCACTGTTCAGGACATTCTTCTTACTTCTCAGATTTTAGCTCATGTAGGCATTTGAAACTTCTCTGGCTGTCTGCTTCGTGGGCACGCACCCAGTGGTACCTTAACACTGTTATCCCTGCTCGACTCTGCTCCAAGTCCCCTTCTATTTTGAGCTACAAATTACCTCATTAACATAGCTGGAAAGAGCAGTATTCCCAAAGCGCTGGCATAATAACCTTCATTACATCATAAATACCAAGCCTACAAAACCAGATCCTTTTGAAATGCATAAATACCTCATTGTGTTTGTACTGTTAGACTAAATTCAAAACCTGGGGTAAGAGTTTGTCCTGTATGCCTGATTTTTCAGTGGACCATACGACTGATTTGTCTCCCTTTCTTGTGCTTGATTTCAACAGTTTTTCTCTAACTCTGTTGTTTTACTTCCACTAGTTGTGTAGTCTCACCCTCCCTCTTGTGTTCATCCTGTAAGCCCCCGTCTCACCCATGTGCCGCCTCTTTCTTCGTATCCCTCCCCATCTCTTCACTCATCTTGACTTTGTGGTGTTTCCATTTGCTCACTCTTGCCACGCAAATAACAGGGAGCAGTACAGCTTTTCTTGTGTAGACTTTGCTCCACCCGTTTCTTTACCACATCCCTTCTCCTTCCACCATAACCCCTCTCCGTTTCTCTTCTGTCTCCCTCCCCCATTTCTCTGTTCTATCTGATTCTGGTTGGGTGTCGGCAAGAAATGGCTCTGATCGTTTCCTGAGGAAATTACACCCACTTCCTGTCTCTGTCACCCTCCCTTTCTGCTCAGGCGCCTTTAGGGGCAGCCTCCAAGAGCAGCGAGGACCCCAGAGTATTCTGGCTCATTCAGTAAAACAGCCAAAATCTGATTAAAAGAGAAGACAGTTTACAATATAAACAAAGGCCCATTAATGTTTATTTTGGGCAAGAATTGCAATCTGGGATACAGCAGTTGTCTTGTAACAATGTTGGGGGGACAGAAAGCTAGTGTACAGTGTTTGTTGACAGTACTGTGAAATGTTTCCATTTTGACTGAAATTTATTTTTTTATTGATTTAGTAGGAATCATTTCTGTTTATACACTTATCCTGATTTATGTTACGTGTTCCTGAAAATTACCCATAAATCAAATTTGTATAAATACAAATTGTTGTTATTTAAATGGGCAGAATTATGTGGTCCTGGGTCCAAAACTGCCGCCTTTTTTTACTCATATGCTAAATTGTCACTCATTTATATAAACATGGACAAAGTTGGTTTGATACAGTATGCTGGCTAATATTTCAGCTGAACAAGGTTGTTCTTTTTCTTTAAGTACCTTACATGGAGCATAACCTGATGCTGTTGATCTTGCAAAGTGGGATTTGTTAGAAGATGATGTGATAGTTATTACAAAGATTACTAAAAGTGAGATTCAAGAGAAAGGCTCCTAATGTCACCCCTTCTGCTTATGTACTTATCCTCCTAATGGAACACAGTTTTCAGTGCATAATGTTTTATTTTTTTATTTTTAAAATTTTTTTAAACCTGAATCTTAACTTGAATAAATTGCACATGAAAAACTACAGGAAACCTGCATTGCCTTGCAGCTGCCGTAAGCATTTTAAATATTTTTTATATGCAATAATTTTAATATAACTCAGTTGTTACTCATTCTTGGTGAATAATTCTGGTCTCACATTCTTATTTATTCACAGAAAGTTAACATAAATATAGATTTTTTTTATTTTTTATGCATGCACATGGATGTTACTCAAAGGAATGTGATTAAATTGGCTTTGGATCCAGACCAAGACAGTAATATTGGGTGCAGAACATGTTTGCTACTATGGATGAACCTGTGTGAAATTAAATGGTTTCTGTAGGTGGATTTGCTAGTGCTTGTGCGTTTAGCATGCTTCTTTTCCAACAGAGCTGACAGTGCACTAATCTTCTGTAGTTGTTTAAAACTTTGGACTCCAGGTGCACAAGAAAAATGTGAACTTCCACATGCATATTTCTGCACACTCATGTCAGTTGTCGATGGACAGATGCCAGCTGAGGACTAATAAAGACTGGAATGTGGCACAGCTGTTATAGAATGGCAGCTGGTATGTGACGGGCGAGTGGCCCAGCTCTCCTTGCTGGACCGCAGAATGCTTGGACTGCCTTTTGCCTCAGCCCGGACCAGATGAGTTCTCCAGTGCGCTGTCTCTCTCCGCTGCTGAACTGCCTGATTGGACAGGCAAAGCATAGACGGGAACAGCTTCCTGGTGGCAGGTCACCTCCTCAGACCTTCAGCTGCCAGGAAAACTTTGTCCTGCCTCCATAACCAACTGGAAAGTCCAACTCAGTTCTTTTCAAATGAGTATTTTCTGTGATATAATAGCAGATTAAGGTTGTGACGTGTGTACCAGAAATGGCAAAGCGTGTTAAATGTGTTAGTTAATGGAATGCAAAGGGTCAGATGCACCACTGAAAGTAGCTGCTTCTTGGGACCATAGGGCTTTGGGTTTATTTGATACACTGTTTTGCAGGAATCAGCAGGATGTGTGGCACCTATACTGTAATTCATCTGTTACTTTTTCCTTGTGCTAGTTCAGTGGAAGGATTTAAACTTTTAAAACTGCTTTTCACAAGTTAAACATTACTAAAATAGTTTGGTTTCCACATGAAGAACTGTTCTGTAACAACAAGATTAGTTACTAGTATGAATGGAGCCATTTGGTATCTACAGTGATTGTCAGTAGTTATAATGGGAGTTGGGCTGTTACTGTCAGGTAGCAGAACTATGGTGGTATTGGATTGAATGCGCTCAAAAATGGTGATAGATCACATTTTTGTTTTCCTTTTTCCATGTATGTTGAAGTTTGTTGTCTTTGCCGGGTTTCCCTGTTCTGAGTTTTTCTCTATCCCAAACTGGGATTGCGGGTTCATTTATGGCCGGGCGAATGTTGACTGTTTCGGAGCTGGACTTTGCAGTAACTGTTTGTAGTGTCAGAGGAAATAGGAAGTATCCAGCTGCAGGTTTGCCCCCCCCCCCCCCAAAATGACCAGCTGCAGGCTTGTGTTTCACATCCCCCCAGTCTTCCGGTTTGTTCCAAGCAGCACCTTCCTTAGCCTGGAGAAACCCTAAGGACCTGCAGGTGCACAGTGACCTTGGTTTGGCCCCCTCTAGCCAGCCTCTGGGCATGTCCCTCGCCTGCCCCTGTTAGCAGGAATATGAAGTGACCGTTCACTTGCTCCTGCCAGTGGGGGACTGACTGCTGTTTTTCTGTCATTTCTTTTTGTTTAGAGGGGCCTTGCTGGGACACAGAACTCAGAGGCAGCCATGAGCATCATCGGAGCAGAAGACGAGGACTTTGAGAATGACCTGGAACTTGTGAGTTCCTCTGCCTGTCACAACTGGAATTAATGTTGATTATGCATCTGCAGTGAAAGTCCCAGGGATCTCTAGTGCTCTTCATCAAGGTCTTATTAAAACAAGATTTGTTAAATCTGTTCTTTGCTTGTTTGTGGCTATCACAACAATGTGGTCTGGTCCTGTGCTACACTTCTAATGACTTTTTCTTCCTTCTCTGACCTGCCCTCTTCTCTTGGTAACACCCTCGTTGTTCAGACTGTGGACGACCAGTGCGGTCACTTCAACAATATTGAGCTGGTGAAGACGCGACCCACTCATCTGCTGGTCTTCCTTCAACATGTCATGCTGCAGTTTGATTGCGCGCCCTTGGTGAGCCTCTCAACTGTGCAAACCCTTGCACTTTGGGCAGGGACAGAGGTGCCGGGGAATCGAGGGTATTATGGAATGTGTAGGGTAGTAACAGGAGTCCGAGGCCCTTTTTACGAACCTAGAGCTGACCTGTAACCTCGTGTGGAAATTGCTTGGTGAGACTGTTTATTGCCGTGTCATGACGTAACTTCAGTAAAGCATGCCTGTCTCTCCCTCTTATTCTGCATGCAGGCACTGTGAGACACCAAGGTATTGTCACTCCCCCACCCCTTGTAACTCCCCATATTTTGTGTACTCTCACATCTAGCATCTGTATCTGTCTTTGAAGCGTGTGTGCGCGCGCGCGTGCATGTGTGCTTGCGTTTGCTTGCACATTTGTGTGCTGTCGTTTCAGGACGTGTACTCCAGTATTAGAACTTCAGCCTGTCATTCGCACGTGGTGATTGTGTTAGTTGCTAGGTATCTGTTTTTGCGGTGTTACAGGCACCATAAGTGATGTGGAATCTGAAGCTTTGAATGAGATTACTGATGTTTACTGCTAGTTTCTTCTCAGACTGTTGCAAGACCCTCCTTCCTCCTCTGCTTAACCCTGTTAATGTGTGTCACCCTTCAGCTATGCTACCTCCATGCAGACCTCTTCAAAAACTACAATGCCAAAGAAACCAAGAAGCAATTTTTGGATTTCTACAACAACTTCCTGGACAAGGGGGCAGTAAGTAGATTATTTTTGAGTGCTCTTTGTCTGCTCAGTCTGTACTTCTCTCTGCTGAGTCCCAGACAGACTTATCTCTGCCTGTGTTCCTGTGCCTGTCTCGGTTAGCTGCTGGGTTTTGCCCTCTCCTCAGTCCCGTGTCTGCTGCTACCCGCTTGTTCACGTGATGTAATCTGTTGTGCTGTGTGAGTGTCACTTTCTAGTCTTTGTGACCTCCTACTTCCTGTGTAGGTCGTGGGAATGACCTGCAGTGCTAAGCTTTGGCTTCATACACTCTGCCATTTGCAGTTCCTCTTTGGTTTTATCTTCTTTGTCACCCTCTCCTTGTTCTTCTTAACCATTTTCACTGTATTTGTTTAAATTTTTCTTGCACTGGGAGATAAATGTAAAAGCTGGTGGCTTCTCTCTTACTTTTCTGTTCTGCTGACTTTCCCCTGAGGTATACTTCAACCATTGCTTAATGGAGACGTTTTCCAAGGAATAAGTGCAGCACTGACATCTAGTGGCAGTGTTCCCATCCAAAAAGTCTTCTTTTGGGTTGGTAGTTTTAATGCATGCATTTTGGCATATGTGAAATAGTGTTTTCTCCTTTGGTTAGGTTCTCAGAGTACCGGTCCCCTCACACATTTCCTATGAATTGGGTAAGTTACTGATCTTCTGTAGCCTGCAGCTTTCACTTTCACAGTGCTATAGCAGCCATTTTTCAGAAATTAATATGTAATTTTTCATAAACCTGCTTGTAGGGTGTGCTTGTCCTGTTGGTTGTATTATTCCTCTGCTTTGGATTCTGCCCTTCTGTACAGAAGAATGGTGCAATTCACATTCCCTCCTTACATTACCGTTAGATCGCACCCGTCCTGACCTTATCAATGAAGAGCAACAGAAGCGCTACACTCAGGAGATTCAGAACTTCATCACACCTGTGGTCACAAGGCAGCTGGAGGACTTCAGGTATCCATGATACCCTTCATTTTTTAGTCAGATACTGCATCTACCATATAGAATTCAGATTGACAGTTGATCTGTGGTTAGTCTCCCAGAGATCATCAGTGACTTTCTGCTCAACTACAGTCAGTGTAGTGTTATGGCTTTTGGGAAACTTTGCTGTACTCATTTGAAAACAGTTAAGGTTTAACTGACTGAGTTCTGACTTGTGGGTTGCTTGTCTTTTGCTTAATGGCCCACATTGTATGTTTGCAGTAAGTTGTTCATGCCTAGATAAAGAAATACTCTTGACATATAATGAGCTTTCATCAAATCATCAAATCGAAATAGGTTAACTATATTTACTTTGTGAAAATTAAACCATCTGAATAGTTGTCCTGTCTTTACTAACATCAATAATTCTTTTCCTAGCACGGTGTTTTGTGCCATAATTTGTCTGAGTGCGTGCACTAACAGCCCCCCCGTCTACCTGGCATCACCAGAACAAAGAGAATGATGGGAATGACACGTCATGAAAGCGAGCTATTGGAAGTGAAGTCCCACCGAGCCACTGAGAGGATCCCCACTGAGATGAAGGAGAAGGCTGTAGCAGAGACACTGCTGGACAAGATGGCTGACAACCAGTGAGTTAGCATGGTGCATACTGAGCTCCCCAGTTGATCTTGTTCAACAATGCTGGCCTGGTATAAGCAAAAGCACTTAGAGTGAAAGGGGAGACATTATCAGCCATAGACCATTGGATAATAATGAGAATAAGATAGTAAGAACAGTGTTTTCCATGTCACAACAAAACAAATGAAGGGCTCCAAGAATCATCCCTCAAGTGCTGACTTGAGCCCACCAGGCAATCACGGTGTGTAACCTTTGTGCATGGATGCAAACGCTCCAGAGGTATTTCCACAGAACATTATGAATTCGAGAGCTGCTCCAGTCTCCTCAAACTGAAGTTGACAGCGAGAGTTAATACAGTTTGACCCGGAGCAGCTCGTCACTGTAGCTGAGTGCTGCTGCACTGACGGGAGGAGAAAACTGCTGAAAGGCGAGCACCAGGAAAACATATTAGGCGATAGAGGTGGCAGGACTGAGTCATGGAGTGGGGTGAGGGGTTTGGGGGAGGTAAGAAAGCTTGTCCAGAAGTGTTGCAGAAACAATGGGGTCAGGTTAGACTGAGTAACAGATGTGCGCACAGCTGAGTTAGAAAGGCAGGCAACAGACCATTGAGAGGCCAGTTTACCCGCATCACTCTGCCAGGTTAATAATTGTGTGTGTGTCGGTACCAAGGCAGGATGGCACAGCCTCTGCTCTGCCTTGCAAGTGTGTCTTTGGAAACAGTGGAGGGAAAGGAAGAGACAGACAGACTCAGCAGTGCCACGCTGGCAGGAAGTATCCCCTGTGGAGCCTGGCCAATGCGGGTGTGGGGATATGGGGTGGGGGTGCACTGCAGCTGTTGATACAGCCTGACCATACAGGCAAAGAGAAGGAGGTTAATCTGGTGCTGAAACCCAGTATATGGGTTCCTACATCAGCACTGTACATATTAGTTGGGGGGGTTCGGTTTTATTCCAATGAGTGGGGCAGCCACACACTATCATGCACTGTAACCCAGGATAAATTTATCGTTACACATGCAGATGTTGTAGAGAGGTGCAGATATGTACGATTGTAGATGTACAGTCCACTTGTCCGGTTCCACTGTTTTTGCTGGCGTACAGCACACCAGTAGCTGCACATAGAATTGAGGAGTAAAAAGTAGTACTTTTTAATTGACTATAAGAGCTTGTAGTCTTTCTGTTTTTACAAAGCTTTGCCTCATTTTTGTTTTTTGGCGCTGTGTTCAATGGAGAGCCCATAACACTGCCCACATGAGATGATTTAGCAAAGATGGAAATAAAATGTAAAATACATAAAATTAAATAAAAGATAATAGATGCTCTGTTCGTGCCATAGACATGTTTCTTTTGTTCATTTAAGCTGTGAAATGTATGACCCCCCCCTCCCCAATTCACCCCAGTCTTGTATGTCCTTTAAACGTTGCTTTTCTTTTTACTGTTTTATGATGATGACATCACCTCCTTGATATCTTACTGGCTATAGTACGGTCTGGAGAAGGTTGGCAGAGCTCTGTGATTGGCTGGTTTAGGGAAATCCCTCTCATACCACTCCCATTCTTTGTGTTCATTCAAAACATGAGGATCTTATTTCCTAAATCTTGCAAGCTTGTTGCATCAGACGTAACGGTTTAAATACAGACTTTTGCTGGGCTGGAACATTTCTGGTATTTGGGATTTGACTTGTAGACAACAGCCTATTGACAGTATATGTTTACTGATTTTAGATGTAACTTATCTTTAGTTGCAGTTGCATTGATTAAAAACAAATTTTAAAGCAGCATTGTAATTTTACATTGCTATAAGCTTACATTTTTACACTTAGGTAGTTTTGATTTTCTTCCTAACAAGGGAAAATTTCAGATTTATTCATTTTCAATTTTTTTTTTTTTTTTTTGGAAGTCAGAATATGTTAATTTCCTTTTGTTCTGAAATCGACTTCATTGCAACTGGCTTAAATTTGAATAAACAGGGTGCCTTTAGGTTTCACCGTCCAAAAACAGAGTTCAGAGTTATTTGGGAAAGAGAAAGGAAAAATGCGACTTAGAAGGTAGGTTGACTTGTACAGTATACACAGAGAGCCAGCTTGTATTCCTCTGCATTGTGGCTGCATGCTATTGCTGTTGTCTCATATTTCTTCATCTCCTTGTTTCCAGACCCACCGCCGGTACTGATGAGGAGAAATAGTGAGTTTTTATATTTATTTTCTTGTAATTTAATGCCATAAAGTAAGTAGATGCTGTAGCAATGTTATGTAAGGAATTACCAAGTTGTATTAAAGAGTTTTTTCATAAAGACCTGGTGTAAGAATAGACTGGAGCTGTTTTAAGTAATCATGTTGCTTCTTTATCATGCTTTGTTACATTTCAGTTCCACCTCTGTTCCATGCACGTTTGTGTAATTGTATGAATACTAGTCAAATGAAGCGGTATCCATAGATTAAGTTTCACTCACGTGTCTGTTCTGCTTGCCCTTCATAACCCCTCCCAACAGAGGGTGTTTGTCTCCTCCTCTGTGCCCTCCTCCTGTATTGGGTTACCAAGCCACTCCTCTCTTCATTATCACCGCACTTTCCTTGAGGCATTACTCCCCCATCCCTTCATTGTATTTGCAGCTCATGCTAAATGCCCCATCCCTTCTTTTCTTTGCTGGTTTTTATCATTTTCAGAATGGAGTCAGTTTATTATTCAGTGCATTGCCTGTAACTGCATGATATTATCTACATAGTGAAGGACATACATCAGCTGTGATTCTTTGAAAACTGTATTCTTTCAAACATTACTAATTTTTGAAGCCCTTATCTTTTCCATCTTACTAGATCTTGTCCCCCCCTTATTGTTATCTGAAGCTTCCTTATTGCCAGACACTTACAATGACTGTTGTAATGTTGATTTCTTTTCTCTTTTTGCCCCCCCCCCGGACATGTGCTCCAGTTCTACCATCTTTGGAGCAGTGGTCTTCTACATGAAGCACCTGGGGGTGAAGACCAAAGCCACTGACAACAAGAAATCCAAGACCTTCTTTTGGACGGTAAAAATTCTCCACCATAAGTTTATACTGTTTTAAAAAATACAGATAAATTAAAAATCTGAGCGAAAAACTTCCAAGCAGATTTGCAGGCTCTTATATCGGCCAGAGTGAAAAATACATTCGTACCACTTCAGAAAAGAAGAAACCAGCCTCCTACTGAAGATTCCACCAGGTCGAAGCAGAGATTTCCCAGCAGCCTCAGTGATACAATACGCTGGATAGGTGGCGGCAGTAAGTATTACATCAGTGATACGATGTGGTCAATACCTGTACCCCATGAGATTTAGGTTCTGTTAAAAGCAATGTAAAAATTAATTATTTAGTTAATTTGCTTGTTTGTTTAATGACTGCTCATACAATACAGGATATCAATTTACCGCTATCCTGGAAACACAGAATTTAAGGCAGGAAATGCGGTGGAGGATGCAATGTTAAAAGTGTTCTTCAAAATGATGAAAATTAAAAATAGATCATGTACACAACCTTCTATTCAGTGATTTTCTGCTTTGTACACGAGACAATGGCATGTTTTTCCTGCATATCAGATACTACAGGAGAGTTAAGCAGTGGAGTAGAGAACGGAGAGGAACGGAATGCAATGAAGGACAGTGTGGCAGAATGCATTACAATTTTTGACCTCCAGTACTGATTGTCGCATTTCAGACTCAGCAAAACTGGCCTCAAAGATGGATCATTGTTGCAAATTCATTACATAAATATATTTTGTTTTATCAGAATCTAGTCACTTTGTTTACAGCTGTAAAAGGCATGTACCTCTGTTTCTTCACTGTGTAGTTTCTAACAGTCTTGGATCTCCTCATAATAAATAATACACTTGGTGAAGTGGCTTCAGCACATATCTGTGAGTCTGAAAGCACTTTGCTGCAGATTGATATTGAGAAGGGGAACATGCCATTTTCACACTTTAAGAGACATTTTACAAAACTCTGGTGAGGAAAATCCAGTTAAAAAGTAAATCTGGTGAAAAAAAAAGGGTTACTGACATTTATAACACAAGGTGTATGTGTACTTGGGATTTTTTTTTTTTTTACACGCTATTGAGACATTTCTCCAGGAGCCTCAAACTATTGCATATTATTTCCATATCATTTAAACTTGGCTGTTGTAGGAAGCAGTGTTTTTTTTTTTTTTTTTTGTTTTTTTCCCCCCCTCACACTTAGACAAGCTTTAGTGTACTGTAATGGTACTGTCCGTGTGTACTCTGAGATTAGCAATTGTTGATATAGCAAAATTATGCCTTTTTCTGCTTTCAGATGAAATCAAAACGGCTAAATTGGAGCCTGAAGGTATTACAGTCCATCTCACTCCAAGCCCATCCACATGATCCCTAAATAGTTGTCACCT
The DNA here is from genome assembly GCA_018136845.1 of Heterotis niloticus. NCBI lineage: Eukaryota > Metazoa > Chordata > Actinopteri > Osteoglossiformes > Osteoglossidae > Heterotis > Heterotis niloticus. The sequence goes on from CM030896.1 coordinate 3,568,479, forward strand.
TTTACTAATCCACCCCAGTGCATGCTGTCATAGCCTAATTGAAACGGGGAGTGTGTGGGGACGGAAAAATTGTAACCCAGAAACATTCAGCTAAGTTTCAGTGAGATCTGTGTATTGTTATTCCTGATTGCAGGTTTTGACTGTGGTGTGGTTTATCCATAGTTTCCATAGCAAAAACAAAGATAAATAGACACTGTGGCAGATTCAGAGAGAAGTTGCAGGTAAATGCGTAAATAAAGGGAAATTTTATTTATGGACGTATAAAGTGAGTACTCATCTGTGTACAAGCGCTTAGGAGTACTTTTTTTCATGTATTGTTTAGTTCCTTTAGTTTTGTTGGAACTTAAAGTGCATGGGCAGCATAGCATATAGAAGCAGTACTACGTTGTATCTGCCAGTGTCTAATTGCCTTTGTTGAAGGGTTCGATAATGCTCAGCTACCTTTTACCCAAAAACTAACCCTCTTTCTTACAACAGACGGCATGATCACCCACCCTCAATTTACAAGTCTGTTTCTCAAACACTTCTCAGCCTCAGGCTTTTCTTGAGAAGGCTTATTTCTTCTTCACCAATGGTGAAAAGGTGTTGATTAATGACAGTGGATAGCCAGGTTTCGCATGAACGCGTGTACGTTTGTTTTCTGCTTTTCTCCTAGTCTCAGTCACTAATTCATCCTTTTTATCTTGCTACCAGGTGAAAAGGAGAAAGTGACTCAGGAACGAAAGCCTTCGACTGGCCACTCTCCTTCGTTACGTGCTATAGGTCCAGATCCTAGCCCGTCGACCTTGTCCAAAAAACCAGCATCTACCGGAACATCAGGAACCCTCCAGGTGACAGATGGAAATGATGTGTCAGGGGTCAGCATCAGTGTGACCTCCAGTCCAGATTCTTCTCAGAGTGACACTGGTGAGATTTTGGGTTTGCATGTAATCAAGCTACCCTCAGTATCAATGGACGGAAGAGTGTTTTGTAGAGTACTGAATCTGAATATTTAAGCATGCTGCTCTTACGTACTTATTTCACAGGCCTTGTCAGTCGTTCAGACCCCCCGTTTGCATCAGAAGGTGGGGAAGTGTCTCCAGCCATTCCCGTGAGCTCCAACAGTTGGGAACCCACAGCAGCAACAGATACCCCACCTGAAGAAAACCAAGAAAAAGACAGGTGCGATGCACAGGGCAGTGTGCACACAGATATGTAAACACTCTAATGGAGTCCTTGAAGAAACTTGTAGCCAGCCTGTATGCAACTGTCAGAGTATAATTTGAAGGAGTGCTGGGTTGAATTGGTGGGGGTTGCAGTGCTGCATTACTGCTCTGCACATGTGCTTTTGCTGCTGTTATTTAGGAGATAAGAGGAATTTGGAGATGGTGTCCTAATGGGCCCTGTTAGCCCCTTCAGCCTTGCAATCCATCTCCATCTTACTCACTGCGCATTTCCTTTTGCCTTTCTTCCATGTCTTTTGTGTGTTACTTTTATATGGCTTTTTAATTTTTTATATTTTTTCCCTCTACAAGAACTTAGATTGGCAACATCTTAAAATAAAAAAAAATAAAAAAATAAATCAGAAATAAAATTATGTTTTTTGTGTTTTGGTTTTGTATGAGGATGTAGCAGTTTTGTCTCTAGTCTTTCTGCTGCTTATGGAAGTCATACACAATGTCAAGTACTGTTGCCTCTTGTTTTTGTCACTGTACTGTCAAGCTTACTTGTGCGTTGTTATGTTGCTTCTAGTTTGCTTGCAAGGTAGCTTTTCTGACATCTTTCTTTGGTGTACAAGGTGAATGTATTTTCAGGTAACTGCTCTGTGACCTCCGCTTATAAGGAGTGTGTTGTCCACTGTGGAACACGCTGAAACATATGTTGCTTTAGTCCTGAGATAACTGCCATGATTATTGAGATCCTGGAGGGCCAAGTCCAGCTGATTGTTCTGAACCCAGTGAACTCTGTTTCTAAGCTCTTAGCATTGTGAAAAAGAGCTGGAGAACCTGTTGAACCTGGAGCAGAAGAGTAGTTGTGCAGGGTTTCACTCTATTGTTGGTGAATGTGTTTTGCAGTGGAATAGTGCTCTTGTCCCCTTCTTGTGCCTGAGTCTTTTGAGGTGTCGCAATTTGCTTGTGTAGACCCAGTCTCTAGGCCCGCAGGGTTCATGTCGTGCTGCATCGCATCGTTTTGTTTGACAAGCTTTACCAGTCCCAGAGCTCTGTGTGCGCTTGCTGCGTGAGCCGAGGCCTCAGCTGGGGGAGGGTGTTTGGCCTGTGTGTGGCCACGTGTTTTTTACGTGTGCCAGTTGTAGGTGTGTAACGTCACGCTATCCCCATGTTTTTACAGACGCAAGACAAGGTGGGTCTGCACAGCAGGGAGAGGACGCGCATGGCTGCCTGAGCCTAACCCACCCAGTACATTCAGGAAACAACATGCTAGTTCAGAATGCCATACTGCACCCGCATCTCAGTCACATATACTCAGCCTCTAAATACAAGTACATTTCACCTGTGTACTCCACACCTAGTTTACAGTTTTCAACATCAAGCTGTGTGCACAGCAGCTCAGTTATTTGCTGTGCCCTAATTGCCATCAACAGCAGTGGCGAATTCCGCAGTGATAATGTGCAGATTTACCTTCACACAAAAGTAAAACAAAGTGTTTCCATGCATGTTCACAAATGCACATTTCCTCTCACAGGCACTGACTGCGTGGATAAGTATTATTTCCCAGTGGTATATTAGCTATATTTTGAATTGAGAGATCTTGTAAGAGTTCACCCTTTCACTGTGTATGAGGTGGAAAGCAGTTTGAGTTCTGTTCAATGTAATGATGGTGCATCCATTGCATAGTTGTATTTATGTCAGGAAAAGGCTACATTATATGAAATAGTTACCATTTAATATTTTGTGAAAAGATGCTGTCATAGTTTGTCCCTCAATTGCTGCTTGCTGATATGAATATATCAGACTTTTACAATTTTTTTAAACACCTTTTTTTTCTTGCCTGCACTGGTCTTTTCTTTTTTCTCACTTTCTTCATTTGGTGTACGTCTACTTTCTCACTCCTTCTGATGCACCCTCCTGTTGCTCCTTCGAACCCCCTCCTGACCCTTACCTCTATGCTTGGTATACTTGTACCCCTCCGGCCCCCTAGGATGTCAGGGCGTCTGGCTCGCAGCGAGAGTCTGTGTGTGGAGAGGAGGCGCTCACAGCGAGGTGGCTCTGCACGGGCCAAGCAGTCCCGCTCCCGCAGCGACGTGGACCTGCAGGCGGCCTCTGCTGCCGCACATCCCCCCTCACCCTCTCAGCCGCACACCCCCCTGTAAGACACTCTCTTGTGCTGGACAGGGGGGTGACCGGCTGGTTGGATTGTGTAGTGCCCTGCAGTCCACAGGCTGAGAAGACAGATGATTACTGCCGTAATTGTCTTCTTTGCTGGGAGGCTGTGAGCTCTCCATGAATGGTCGTCTGAGGTTAACAAGGGAGGGCCTGTGGCAAAGTGATCTGATGCTTATGGGCAAGTTATTGAGAGACACAGTTTAGCTGTTATGCTGATGTTGAAACAGTCTTTTTCTTGTCACCTGTTCCTTTGATTTGAATACCAGTAGTTTGTAAAGATTTGGTGAAGGCAAGAGAAGCCGTATCTGAATGCAGTAACTGTGTTGCAAGCAGAGGTCAATCTTTTGGTAATTTTTGAGTAATCCCCAACTTGTTCTTTCAGCCATTGAATATTCCTCTGACTGCTTTGCCTTACTCTCTTATGTGCTTCTCCTGTCTCCTCACCCACACACTGTCCTTACAGCAGTGATGGTGGTGCATCCGCTTCCAACAGCTCCCTCACTGGCCCAGTGGTGGGCCCCTCACCCCCTCAAGAGGAAGTGGAGCCTCGGCTGCTGGAGCTGGAGCAGGACCCACCCAACTGGAGGGAGCAGGCCCCCAGCATAATCCTCCAAAACCTGAGCAAGAAGGAGATCAAAAGGCAGGAAGTCATCAATGGTGGGTATATAGCAGGGGGACAAAGATGCAAGACTGTGGGGAAGATTGGCTTCAGGTCTGTCTGAACTCAGGTTGCGGTTGGAATGGGGTATGGTAGGTTGTTACAGCACGTGCCTTGTCACGTCTCAAACATTAATGGCGGTGGTGGTTGTTGACGCACCCTTTATGCGCCCCCGCAGAGCTGTTTATCACAGAGCATGCCCACGTTCGTATGCTGAGCGTACTACAGATGGTCTTCTTCCGCCCGATGGAGCACACAGAGGTCATGACGGGCCCAGAGCTGCACGCCATCTTCCCCAACCTGGACGACATCTTTGAAATGCACTGTGAGTTCCAATGCAAATGGCTGCTCACCCCCTGCTGTTTTTTTGCACAGTTTTTGCCTTATAATTCGATGCAATCAACACTTAGTAGTGTTTTGAATGTGTTTTCAATGTAGTTTAACAAACGGATGTAAAAAACACCAAGCACACTGTTGCACTGTTTTATATCCCTGTGCTGGTGGTTGTATTGTGGTATCGAATGGCATTTTGAGTCATTACAGTTCTGAAGGTTTTTGATAGTGCAGTGTTCATTGCTGTCCATGTGCTTGTAGATGCCTTCTATGAGAACTTGAAGAAGCTGCGTGAAGAAGACAACTACATAGTAAAAACAATAGGAAAAACGCTTCTCAATAGAGTGAGTGAAGCATGGCTAGTAAACACTCAGAAATGAAAACAGACAAAATGAAACTGTGTAGTATTTGCAGTTCAGCAGATATATGATCCATTAACATGCTCTCATCTGGTTGATGATTTTAGTTCAACGGGACAGAGGGTGAATGGTTCCAGAAGTTGACCGCTCGCTTTTGCAGTCATCAGTCGTATGCTCTGGACCAAATTAAAACCAGACAAAGGAAGGATCCTCGTTTTGGAGCTTTCATACAGGTGTTTTGCACTCTTGTAAATTTTTCCCTCTCTAGGTGTTTCAGACAAGCTGCAACATTCACATGCTTAAGACTCCTGCTGCAGAGGCTTTGTATTGTATAATGTTCCTTCTTTATGCCAACGGGTTCATGCAGACACAAACGCTAATCAGTTTCACATCTTTAACTTCATAAAGCTTTACAGTTTATAGATTAAAGTGAACACCTGAATGCACTTAGTTTGAGGCTGACTTGCAAATGCGTCATTTGCATTTCCTCTGTCATCGTGTTAGAGAGATTCATGGTCCCTGCGAAGTCTTTTCCAAAAAAATCTATTGGAGAAGACTGATCAGTTCCTTTAACTACCTCTCAGGTCTACACAGGATTTATAGGTTTTGTACAAATCACAAACTATTATAACAATTACAGTGCATAGCAGCAGGTAGAGTTGTGGTTAGAGCCACTGAATTTAGACTTCAAGGTTGCAGCTTCACATCTCACTTCCTGTTGTAGTACCCCATTGTAAAGTACTTTCCATCAGTTCCTCCAGTAATGGTTGATTGATAATTATAATTACCCACATGTATAAATGAATGAACAGTTATAGAGAGCTTAACATTTTAAGTGATTTGATAAAACTTTCTGAATGTGTATGTTTGTTCTCTCAGGAGGCAGAGGGCAAACCTCAGTGCAGGAGGCTACAGCTAAAGGACATCATTCCCACAGAGATGCAGAGACTCACCAAGTATCCGCTGCTTCTAGAGAACATCGCTAAGAGCACAGGTCTGTCATGTGTGAAAATGAGTGACACTGAGGCACCACAGTGGCAGTAACTTGATCACTATTGTCCCTGGTGTTCTTCCTGCAGAGAACCAAGAAGAGCGAGATATGGTTCACCAAGCTGCAGAGTGCTGCCGTAAGATACTTAACCACGTCAATGAGGCTGTGAAAGAGATGGAGAACCTTCTGGTGAGTGACGACCAGGAGATTGGGGGGGGGCATGTACAGCTGTCTTATGTACAGGAATAGGTTACATAGCTGTCATTTTATACATAGTGACTGAGGGCTTTGTGTGCTTTTTCACAGAGCCTGAAGGATTACCAACGCAGATTGGACACATCTGGGCTAAAGCCTAGCAATGACCTGTATCTAGAGTACAAGGTAAGAGGGTGGGCATTCCTTACAGTTTATGTAAAAGTTTCATTTCTACAATGAACCTGTGTCTTGTAAGAGCATCTGCTGTCTTGATCTTCAGAGAGTAACACTGACATCACCCTTCTCATAATCATGCCAAAATATTCTCTTTCAGAATATTGACTTAACTCAACGGAGGATGATCTTTGAGGGACCTGTCACCTGGAAAGTCACCAAAGAAAAGTCTATAGGTACCACTAAGTCTACTATGGCACCACTAAGAAAATTGTCTTATTTAATGTATCTTAATATAGCTTGTTATCTTATAATTTATAGTTATACTATGCCATTAGGACTCTCCTCTTATATTACACTAAAACACAGTTTTTGTTGTGTACCAACCATGTCAAAAGCGCTGCCTTTCCCCCCCGGTTTAACTCCCCACCCCCTGCTTTCTTTGTTTGTCCACAGAGGTGCAGTGTGTTCTGCTGTGTGACTTGCTGGTCTTGCTGCAGCGTCAGGATGACAAGATGTTGCTCAAGTGCCAGAGCAAGAACCACTCTGGGGTGCCAGAGGGCAAGCAGATGCTCAGTCCCATCATCAAGCTGAGCTCGGCTTTCCTTAGAGAGGTGGCAACAGGTAATACCCCCAGGCCACAGACCAAAGCCAATAGAGACAGTAGCAAAGCTCTAACTTTTAGAGGTGATGTTCCTCTATTTTGATGGTTTTATTTTTTCCCCAGACCAAAAGGCCTTCTATGTCATCTTTACCTGGGACAGTGGGGCACAAATTTATGAACTGGTGGCCAATTCCACAGCAGATAGGAAAAAGTAAGTAGGGCTGGGAGGAATTTGAGAAATTTGAGGGTGATTGTTGAAATGAGGTAAGGTGGTTAAAAAAGCTGGTCAGGAACATTGAACACCTCTCTCTGTATGCCTACAGTTGGACGGAGCTCATCAAGTCTGCAGTGGAAGAACTTAAACAGAATGGCGGTACCAGCTTGGAGAGGAGGAGGACAACCATGTCAACACCAAGTGTGGGAGGTGTACCTTTTAGCCCAACCACGTAAGTAATGGTTTGATCATCCATACTGGACTGACCCATCGCAGATGGGGTAGCAGGTCTGTTGTGGTACTGAACTGTGTAAAGAAGTCATTTAAGTTACACACGCTCAGCTGCAGGGAGTGACGTCACTATATATGTCATTGTCCCCCTATGCTCCATAAATACAGGCTATAAACCCCCCCCCCCCCCCCATTTCAGTTTGCAGGCCCCACTGAGTCTCTCAGAGAATGGAAGTGGAGCTCGGAATGCACACTCTGGTGGGTGATGGTCACAGCATTGCTTTGAATCTCTTTTGTTCAGTTTATATATTTCTCAAACACTTAATGACAGGAAAACACAGCTTAACCTCTGGTAAATCAACAAGTCTTTAAAACTATATATATATATATATATATATATATATATGGTTTAGTCCATGTAGTTTAACAAGATATTATGTGAATAATAAATTTGAGCGTAGAATTTGGGCTCTAAACTTTGAAAAATATTCAAACTATTTAAAAATAACTGAAATTAACTCTGATGGAGCAAAGAATAGCCTTAATTTATAATCATTAAGTTCATTTCTATTTTTAATTTTTGTTTTTTTTATTTTTTAGACAATGATAAGTGTGATCCCAAAGGTGTAGAGCCTCGTCATATGTTGATTGATTACTTGTCAGCCAATGGTTTTGAGCTGCTGTGCCATGGCAACATGCCACAAGAGAAGGTGGCCAGTGGGGCAATGGATGAAGGTAAAGGGAGTGTATTTAATTGACTACTTTTTAATGGAAATGCGTGTTTTCCCTCCCCCCAGTTCTCCTGGTTTTTTTCACCAATTTCATGTGTTTGATATTTGAGTGTCTCCCACAGTGTTGGGTTGCAGTGGTCTCCAGGTGACATGAACTACAATCCTGTGGTCTTTCTCCCACACAGTGGCAGCCCTGAAGCAGTTATTTGTGGAGAACCATAGGGAATCGGAGGCCTTACAGGATGTGGAGAATCAAGGAGAAGTGTGTGGAAAGAAGGACCCAGAGGCAGATGGTCAGTCTCCAGGTAAGTTAGTGTTTATTTAAGTAATAATTTTCATATAGATTATGAACAGTGAAAACTAGAAATTTTGTACCCTCTAAATTTTACATAAACAAAGACATTCTTTGTTATTGCAGAGGTAATGCTGTATTTATACCCAATGCCCTTTATGAACACATCATCTTGACCAGTTGTCCAACTTGAAACCTGCTGTATTCTGTCTCCAGCAGAGGGCGATAGTGTGGATGGAAAAATAGAAGCAGAATGTAGAGAGGAAGACAGAGGGCAAAAGAGCAAAGAGGACAGTGGGACAGACACCTCCATGGTCCTGTCCCAAGACACAGTAGCAGATGTGGTGAGGAGACTCAGGAGCCTGGAGCAGCAGCTGAAGCAGTTACAGGTAAAGGAGGAGGAGGAGAGAGAAGAACAATAAGGCAGCTTGGTTGTGGCTCTGTTTTCAGCAAATGTTTGGCGTATCCTTGTTTGATGGGGGCCCGTCATGGCTTTTTAAATCCATTTGTTTTAGAGTATTGAAGAAGAGCACCACAGGTTACAAGACATTCTTTGCAAATTTTCCATTTCGGGGGACAACTTCCAGTAATGCTTCAAGGTCCCCTTGCTGGACATCAGGTGAGATGCCAGAAGTGAATGTGTTCAAAACCAGGGGTATACAGCACATGTAAAGTTTTTTTTTATTTTTATTTTTTTTTAAATTTTTTTTATTAAGCTAAAGTGAATTGCTGTCAAGTATTCAATTTTTGCTATGAGGAAGTCATCGAAATGTGTTATGTGGTTTTTACCATGTTCCTGTACTTTTCAGTTCCTTTTTCAACTGTTTTGTTTTTTTTGTTTGTTTTCCTTTCCCACCACCCTCCCCAGCCGCCCCCAATCCTTTTTGGCCCCCCCCCCCCCCTTTTCAGGTCACTGTACATGTTGTGCTGGAGTAAGAGGATGGAGTGAATCGTTCTGTTTTTCTCTGTTGGAGTGTTGATCCAATGCTTCCCTGGAGATTGGCCACAGCTCAATGTGACGAGTGGAGAACTTTTGGTTGCGCAGGTGTGGGGGTGGGGCAAGTGCATGTACAGATCTGGATGTTAAGTTTTTTCCCTTGGAAGTCTTTGTGTGTAGGATTAATATGGTGCCAAAGACAGGAGCTGTACTGTGTTGTATGTGAAAGACCGTGATCATAAACTGCAACTGCAAAAGCACACGCGTATAATATATATAAAATATAGGACGACTGAGGCTACAGTGGTGGTCACAGCTACAGATGTACAGGTAGAAAAAGAAGCCTCTTAGAGAGCAGCAATCCCAGAGTTCCCAGTGGCCACAAAATGGATGGTAATGAAATTACCCAATATTATCATACCTGGTGTCAGAACCAAACTGTAACCTTGACCTCTGTAACTGTTGTTATTGATTGTCATAGGTTTTATTTTTTTATTTGTAATTATATATGCTTAATTTAGCTAGTTGCCAATAAGTGAAATCAAATATGTGCATGAGCGCTAGCCAATATAACTGAACAACATAACATTTCCCATATCTTAGTATTTAATTTGGAATCAGTTAAGAATCAGATGAAACTTCTGAGGATCATGCCTTATCACACAGGCACAGCGGTTTTTAGTTGTTTTAATTTTTTATTCCTGGTGATTAGCTACTCTGCATTGGGTTTGTGTGTGTGTGTGTGTGTGTGTGTGCGTGTGCGCACACGCATGAAAGAAAAGCGTTTTTTTTTAAGGAAGATTTAGGAGACATGGGGTTTTGGGAGGTTGTAAGGAAACACAAAATCTACAAATTAGCAGAGGGCTGAACAGGATGTGGAGAGATGGTGGTTTGTTGGGCTCTAAGTTACAGATTGGGAGCAGATAGGCAAATGGGGAAAAATGTGGAAAGATGTGCAGGTTCATTTCAAGCACCTTAGATGTACAGGCATGCGCACACAGACGGTTGCTGATTTCATAGTCAAATGTGACTGGAGTGAAATCGCTGAATTTTTGTCTATTAAGATGAGGGCAGCGACGGTAAAATTGTGATGTAGTTGCATTGCAGAAATATGCATTGAAGTCCAAATATATTTTTTGAGAAAACAGTGATTGCATTTGGTTCAAAAAATATTTTAAGGCTTTTAAATCCAAAATGAAAGAATTTATTGTGATGTTTTTCTTATTCAGAAATTATTTTAGTAAGATGGAACTTAATTAAGCATTGAATTAAAACTATAGTAGCCAAAAGTCAGACTGACAAAACAGATTATACAACCTACTGTAGTCCTCATGTGTCTGTGTGTGTTGCATTAAATGCTCGTTTCTTTCATTTTAGCAAAGTTAATATATTTGCTGCATGTTCAGTAGCAATTTAGGATTTACGGCAGAGGAGGGGCTCTCATTGGTTAGGGTTTAACTGCACATCCTACTGTGCACTGAAAAGCGGGACCTGACTGTGGTCTGCCTAGAATGGGACCATTTCACTGCGTACTGTACCACAGGGGACAAGTAGGTGTGCTGGGTTGTATTATATTGCAGCGGGCCACTGTGTATAATGTTGCATTAATGTATGAGGCTTCTCTGAATAGAGGTATGGTTAAGAAGGAGAGAGAAAAATAGTATGACACCAGAAGTCACGAACACAGTGTAACTAAAAGCAACTGTTATTATTTCTATTACTGTAATTTAGTATTTTTGCAATAATTATGAATATGCATTCTCACTTCTGCAGTAAAATGCTTGTCATTCCTGCTGCATCATTATGCAATTTTTACTGTTACTGTGGGGTAGGGTGATGCATGCAACAAGCAGTGGAAGTTATACTGCTGTGTCCTCATTTCTTTCCTCCCTGTCCTTTTGTCCTTTACCGTGTAGATGATTTCTGAAGCTGCCACCTACACGTACAACAGACTCATTTTAAATGTGTGGATGGATTTCTGTACTCTGTACGTACACACACACACACACACACACACACACGTCACAAAAAGTGATCCGATCCAATTGCATGGTGCAACCTACCCACCTCCCTTTTGCTCCAAAATCCTGTTTCACAGCCTCAGTGTATGTTACCGAATTATCCTTTTTGTATGCTCTAATGGGCAGGTGGGGTTACTTCCAAAACAATGTCAGCCAGTGTATGTATTTACTATGCATTGTCAATCATAAGAGAGAGTGGGTAATGAGTCTACAAAGCGCGAATTGAACTGTGTTCACATCCTCGGCCAGGACAAGCATGAGGCAAAACTAATAAATGGTAAAATGCTGTACCATGAAATGCCGATTTCAGCCGAAGCCCATCGTTGCATTCTGTGTTTAGATTTAATGTTGTTTATTAAAGGTGATATAATAGAGAATGGATATGTATTATCCTCTCAACATGAAATAGTCCGCATAGTACAAAGTCTCAGTTTGTGGGGTTCCTCCTCAGCCCGCTCATTCGGCAGCTCAAAGCCCAGTTTGCTGAACAGTGCGTGTGCTTGGAGCTGTTTGCACCCTACAGTTGTCTGCCTCCCCACAGTGGACCCAGGAACACCATTACCCCCTCTCTCGCTTTTTATGTGTATCCTATATACAAATACATAGTGAGAAATATGTTTAAAATATATTTATAAAAATGGGTGCCTTGTCTAATGATCAAGCTTTTTCTTTTCAAAGGGCTTTCTTGGAAACACTGTGGACCGTGACATTATGTCTGCTGCTGTAGCACACAGGACCATAATTTACAGAGCTGGTTGAGCAGTTAGTTAGAAGCTCGGGCATCGGATGACAGACAGGGGTACAGTGGTGTAAGATCTAAAGTGTGCGTAAGACCTGTGTATGCTGTGCCCCCTGCTGTCTTGCCCTGAGCCACCCTCCTGTCCCATTTTCTCCAGTCAGTGCTTTGTGTAGAGCAGGTCTGATCACTGTTTGAGGCACCCAGGCACGTGTCTTTCTTATCTATATGAATATTCAAGAACTATACTGTGTATTTGGGCTTTTGAGAGGGTTTTGATTATGTATCCTTAAAAGTTGAGGTACGTTTTTTTTTTTCATTTTCTTTTTATAATAAATGGAACATTCTCTGTCATTATTTTGTTTCTGTTTTTTATCTCCGAAACTAAACTTTATGGGGAGAGAATTGCGAGCTGAGCCAATGCAGATTCCTGCTAGAAATTGTTTTATATGTGGCAGGAAGTTTCTCCATATTCAAGAGCCCCACACTATTTGCATTGTACTAGATGTTGCCTTTGGTGAAAGTGTAAGCAATACATTAAAATCTGCTTTGACCGCTAAACATTAATTTACAATGCATTTTTATAATAACGTGGTAACCCAAGGCCATATAGAAATTAAATAAAATGCACACCAGTGTAAGTAGGCATGACAGAAACATGAAGTTGTAGATTTATGGTCTACTTAAGCCAAAAAAAAAAAATCATCAGTGGAAGTCCACAGAGATTCAGAACATTAAAAAAGAAAATTTGCTGCAGTTATGTATTTTAGTTATATGTGCTATAAAGCCGGCAGTGGTGCACTGCGCTGGAGTTTCACATCCGCAAACTGTGCGATGCACACATTTTTTCAAAACCACTGGAGCACATCTCCTGCCTGGCAGGTGCGTAGGGAGCTGCAAGGCGGCCGTCCAAAGCAACTGTAGGACGGACTTGAAGACTGTTGGGTGGACAGAGACGAGAGCAAGCAGGGGAAAGAGGTTCAGGTAAGAGCAACTCAGGGTTAGATTATGTGAAACGATGAGGGTAAACTGAAGAGTGCTGACTTGTAAAAACAGAGTGGCGAGAAGCCGAAGGAGGGTGACAGGTGGGAACAGTAAAGTGCTCATGTACAGAAAAAGCAGTTTGAGAACTGCATGAAGCTCCTTCTCCCTTCTCCTTTAGAGCTCCTGATCTTTAAAATAACTTCCAAGATGGCGCCAAGGCCTATTGTTTTCTTCTGTTGTTGGGCAGGTGAGTAACTTAAGGACAAGTCAATGTGTCAAATAATTTATGACAAATTCAATCCCTGAATGGACAAAATGTGGAGGAAATGATAGGTTTGTGTTTTAAAATCAATAAGTGGTTTTATTTTAACATTAAAACTGATATATTTTATAAGACCCTAAATATGAGTTTTGGTGCTTGGAAACGCGTGGTGTTGAGAGGTGTGTAGTTTGTGATAAACACATTTCAGTATTTCTGCGACTTCTGCTTTAATGGAGTTCATGTCCTCTGAGGCTGAGCTGCAGCTGTGATCAGGGGTAATGGAACTTTCTCCCCCTGCGCTTCGATTCCATTCTGCTCCCCATTACAATATGCTTCTCCATGGCCACTTAAAATATTGTTTAATGGGAACCATCTGAAGTGACTGCGTTTTTATTTTTGTAATGCACAGAAAGTGATCTGCTTTAACAAAGCCCATGAAGGGCACTTGGATGAAAGTCTGTAAGAACCAAAGTTCTGCATCCTGGGCCACAGTTACTGTTTTCCACCTCTGTATGTTATACTCTGGCCTGTGGGCTTTGTTTATAGTTAAACAACTTTTTCCTCAAAAGCTTCTATGCTGTTCTCCTCCACTCGCTTTGAGTCAAACACTCTAGTTTCTGTTCCATCACCTGGCATGCAAAGTTTTGCTATTTACAAACAGCAGTACGTTACTTCAGACTTGATGGATCGCATTATGCTGTTTTTATTTTATATAAGTAATTATTTGAATAGCAAGGGCCCTCACCAGTCCTTTCCAAGCATTTGGGAACCAATCTACAGAATTGCACTGTTCACATTTAACAAGCGTTCTTTAAAACTGCGTTGAAACCAAATCCTAGAGAACCTCAGGACTGATGCTGAAATCTTACTAGTTCTATTGTAAATGGGTCTGATTGTCTACTTTGGTGGCACCTCGAGAAGGGCCGTATATGTTAGATGAGACGTGGATTATGGTGCCTCACTGTTTTCACCTCCATTCTGCAGCTGTTGCCTGTGGCAGCCAGACTCATTTCAACCTTGATGCACCATCTCTCCAAGTTGAGGTCAATAATCGGGCAGTGATGAAGTGCCACTTCACAACCTCAGAGCCATACGTTAACATTAGTTGGACGGTCATCAAGAGGAAGGAAAATAAATATTCTGTGTTAAAAAACGAGAGTGTGAAAAAGAGTAAAAACTACAGCGAACTGAACCTGGAGAAAGTCTCGCTGAATCACACTGGGTTCTACCAGTGTGTACTGAACACCAGCCAGATCTACCGCCTCCATTCCCATGGCACCTTCCTCCAAGTCTACAGTAAGTAACATGCAAGCAGTCATAGTGCTGCTGTGCTGATACACGATAGAATAACCAACTGCTTCTGTAGACACAAATTCCAATAAATGGCCTCTGCTGGAGGGGGGGGGGGAAGAATACAATACAAATTGAAGGGCTAAAGAGAGGTTTGATGAACTTAGTATCGTGTAATACATATTGCTTCAGCGATAATGCATTTATTTTTATGTGCACTGACACCTTATGAACATTAGCGTTACGCGGCTCCCTTCGTGTTTTCGAAAAATTGTCGTCTGAGGTGTGGACGTAACAGCCACATACAGAAATGCAGGTTATTTAGCAATAGGAACACAAGTGTTGAACCTGCTGCTTTCTGCTTCCTTTGCTGGCGATCAAGAACGATGAAAAATTATTTGCATCTTTATGGAATAAATCGGTCAACATTTCCCTTTCAGCTGATGTTTGTGCGGAGATCATTTTTATTTTCAGTGATTATGAATGTTTAAAATTAAAAACTTAAGGTCTTAGTCTTATTTACTGTAGATACAGCAAAAATTAACAGAACTTTACCTGTAAATAAGCAGAGAGACGCTTAAGCTTTGTCAGACTTTGTTTAGTGACTGTGTAGATGACAAAGTTGAAAGTAGCCTGAAGCTGAATAAAGTCAAACAGATTCATGGCATCAATTGGTCAACACAATGAAAAGGTGTGTGAACAGGTTTTTTTTTAAGTTATTTTCAATAATTTTAATATCTTTAAAAAGGGAGGTAGTCACTGATGTGGAGGCTTCACATTAAAGTGGTGTGCTGCCTCAAATGCTCAGAATAAATCAAGTCACGAACTTCAGGTGCCAGTTGTGTTTGTAATGTGAGGGTCAAGTGTACCTATTTTTTAGAGCTAAACATTCTTAAACTGCTGAATGTCCTCTTAGCACAAAGAGGAGAGCCACACTCAGTTTACCTCTGCGACTTCCACTGTTTCCTTGTTGTTCCCACTCCTAATGCTAGCATGCAGTATTCTGATCCCAGGTGTTCCCACAGGCCCATTAAAGAAAACCATCAACATCAGTGAAAGCGCCAAGAACCGAATCCTTATGACAGAAGCGATTCTGCTTCTTATCTGTTTGATGGTGCCTGGGACTGTCCTGATCGCCAAGGTGAGAACAGTGTAACACCACGGTCTATGGCAGGGACAGCATGTAAGTGTTGATGAGGCTCAGTGGTTGCTGGTACCTGCTGTGTTAAGGGTCCACAGCATCCTTTCATGCTATGCTAATATATCAAGCTGAATAAATAAAAGGATGGAGGTTGAGACTACGAAAAACAACTTACTGAGTATGTTGAAGCCTTTGACTATGTGGGCCATAAATTATGGCAAAGTCCTTCAAAAAATGGGTACACCAGGTCATCTTATTCACCTCACGAGGAACCTGCATGCAGATCAAGAAGCAATAGAAGTGAACACAGAACAACGAGTTAGTTCAGAATTGAGAAGGGAGTACCACATGTCACCCTACTTATTCAATTTTTAAGCTGAATATATCAGGAAAAATGTGGATCTGGAGGAATTGGACACTGGAAGCAAAACTGCCAGAAAAAAATATTAATTTTATATGTAGCTGATAAAATTCTAATGGCTGAAAGCAAGGAAGATTTATAGAGACTTTTAATGAAAGTGAAAGAAGAAAGTGCAAAGGCTGACTCGCTGCTCAGCATCAGGAAAACCAAGATGACAACTGCCTCTATGAAGATTTTGCTAATGGATGGGGAGGAAGTGGAAGCAGTGACAGATTTTATTTTCCTTGGCTCAAAAGATTTTTGTAGATGTGACTGCAGTCATGAAATGAAATGAAGGTTGCTTCATGGGAGGAAAGTTGTGGCAAATTGGGACCTGATACTAAAGAGCAGACATCACATTGTCAACAAAGGTTCATATGGTCAAGGCTATGGCGTTTCCAACAGTGATGTACGGCTCTGAGAGTTGGACTGCTGCTAAGGCTGAATGCAGAAGAATGGACATATTTGAGCTTTGGTGCTGGAGAAAATTGCTGAGAGTTCCTTGGACAGCAAGAAGGTCTAACAAATCAATACTTGAAGAAATAGAACCAGAGGGCTCCCTGGGAGGCATGATTGTGAAAATGAAGCTCAAATACTTTGGTCACAAAATGTGAAGACTCTGATGCAGGGAAAAACTGAAGGATGACAAGTTAAGATGGAGAGACAGCATTACTGAACCAATGCACCTTAAAGGACCTCAAAGAATCAGGAAGACTTGGCACAATAAAGTCCATGATGTCACAAAGACTAAATAAAAACTAAAACATTGTTGTGAGGCCTAAAAGAGCTCCACAGCATGTACACCTGTCAGCAAACAAATTTCAAACAATTGTTATGATTTCTAAGTATCTGGTGTAATTCTAATGGCATGTAAATATCACCTCCTCTTCTCCAGACAAAGAAACACAATGAATTAGAGAAGAAGAATTACATTGAGGAAGAGAACATTTATGAAGTGAGTTTTTCCCCCCCCCCAGTTATTGCTGACCCATCAAAGCATGCATGCAGTCATTTTTTATTTCCTTCTTCTGTTTGCACAGAACTCTTTTGCCTTCCCTTACCTGCATTACTGTTGACAGGGCCTGAACCTGGACGACTGCAGCGCTGCCTACCACCAGATTCAGCGCTCACAGATGCAGAGTACCTACCAAGATGTTGACACCATCAAAGATGACATTCAGCTGGAAAAGCCGTAGATCACAGGAGCCAGCAGGCCCTTAAGGGGGCTATTTACTGCTTAAGCCACAAAAACCCGCTTAACCAGCGGCTTTATCCCCAGCTTTAAGAACCCGTTTTGTATGATGATTCCCGCCTGCGAGAAACGTGTTTTGGATTGAATTTGCAAAACTTTACCCTTTTGCATTTTTTTCTATTATTTGCTTGTTCGGCAGTGCTGTGGCTTTTCCTACATACAGGTGCTTTGAATAAATCTGAGCAATTCACTCGCTGTGCAATGTAACTACATGTTTGTGCTTGAAAAGTTGTCTGGGAATAGACCTGTTGGTTGTTGTTCCGCAAACCTTTCTTTTATTTGTTCTGCACGGCAGCACAATTTTTGAAAACTTTCAGCTCATGTTGAAACTCAATACCTTTATGCCTGCACCAATTTAGCTAATTTTTGTTCTGAAATACACTTTTTGTTTGTATTTGCAGAGCAGTACAAGGGGACCAGCATTTTCCTTTCAGTGTCAGCCTGCATTTTAATAAATGGGAGATATTCCAGAACCTCCACAAAATTCTGGTGTATTATGAATAACAGAAACCAAATGAGAAAGCCTACATTTACGTTTTCCTTTCGAAATGAAACACATTGTCATATTTGTTCAAGCATTTTCTTATGTCGCGTTAAATCGGAAAAAAAATATTCAAACATTTAAGATCACGGCGGTTTGGAAAGTTGAAAACTGCAGCAAGAGAAACAACGCCCCCTTCTCGGCTTTTCCAGGTCAACATTGCGGCTGCGGGGGTCGTTGCTGCAGCGCCACCATGAGCTGAGTTTTTCCCCTAGGGGGTGGGGCTTTCGCGACCTGAGTCTGTGATAGGCTGGCTATGAATCGCGAGAGCTTAACGATTGGGTAAGTGCTGATGGCGTCATCAAAGGTGCGTGCGCGTCGAGCGACGTCCGCGCTGAGTGGGTTAACAGCGCCGCGGGAAGATGGCGGCCGAGGAGAAGGTAGGAGGTGGCCGTGCGGAAAACGGGCTGAATAGGAGGCGCTCGTCCAAACACCGAGACAGCGGTGCTGTGGGTAAGCGCGACCTGCTGCTCACGTAACTTTTTTTCCACCCGTGACTTTTCTTGCCGAAACAGGCTGCTCGCTGCTGACAGTTTCAGCCTCACAGTGTGGAAACCCACAAAAGCGGTGTACATTTTTAAATACATTTGAACCTTTTGTGGAGCTTTTTTGTTCAGTCTGCATGTCTAACGGGGTTGTAAAAATACCTCGCAGCGCTCTGGAATGTGGAAGAACCACCTTTTAATAGGATGGTATTTTTCTCAGTGTATTTGCCCAAGTTTTTTTTTACCCTACTTTTACTCAAATGAGTCATTGTTTTTTTGTGTGTGTTCTACTTTGCCTCGTCAGCATTTGCCCAGCAGACTTCAGAGTAAATGTAAAGTTTAGATACAGTACTGTAGTGTGGACCCACGACATTTGACACAAACTTGCACTACTATGTTATTACTACTGTAATGTGATTAATTAAAAATGACATCATAATAATAATAATAATAATAATAATAATTATTATTATTATATAATTGTTTAATTAGCAGAGTGATCGACACTGCATGGAGTAGACTTCACATTTTTTATACAGTAGGGTTTTTTTTTTTTAAACCATATCAGGTAAAGGTATGTACCTTGCTCAAGGGAAACCACAACATGAGGTGTGTTTTGACCCAGGAACCCTCTGGTTGCCCAGCAACAGCGATAGACCCCACACTACCTGGTGCTGCACATGGTGAGATGTGTTGAACAGCTGCACAGTGGCAGAAGCACACTGGGTGTCTTGTCTGTTTTCTTCCTCATGTAGTGTGTGTTGTGTGTAACCACATGTTGAGATTCATGTCACTGGATTTTGCAACTGGCCAAACATGGGAGCGGCAGGGCAGGTTTGGGCAGCCTGGACAGGAGTCAGGCTGACAAACTTCTGCATCTCAGTTTGGTTCAGCTTTTGTTTCAGTTGAACCACAAGCAAACTGTTGAACTCCTTCACTGTGCTGACTTCCCACCAGTGGTCCCTGCATAAAATGCAGTCATCTGTGTCACTGTTGTTTGTAAGGTTCTAGTTTCCCCACTGTGTTTCTACAGATTGGTCCAGCTGTGCTGCTCCAGGGGTGGGGGATCTTCTTCTTGCAAGTGGTCTTTAGGTTTTATAATGAGTCCCCTGGTTGGTGGTATTTGGCTGACAGTACTTCTTTGCACTTCTTCACTTAATGGCACCTGTTGTGTATTTCCCCACTATTTGTTTATTCCTATGTTACTGCAGTGTCTCCTGTCTCTGCTGTGTTTATGCTTCTGCAGTCTTGTGTAGCTTCCTTTGGGATCAGTAAAGTTGTTGTATATCTAATCCTTCTCAGAAGATTAACCTCTTGAACCCAGCTGTACATTTTTGTCCTCTATATATATCTTCCAGCACATACAAGCTACAATATGAAGTCTTCATACAACTTATAGAGGACATTTTTTGTTTTAAATGGTACCAGATGTTTAGGGGTGGGGCTTTAGTTGCTTGCTGTAAGTCTTAGAAATATATAATAAACCATTTTTTTTGTTAGGCCTCAGGGGGTTGATCACAGGGTTTTGCTGTAACAGCAGGTTAACATGAGCTTCTCTGTCCAACATGACGTTCATTTTTTGTCACTGTGGTACTGGAGGAAAAGTCTTCAGTTTTGGAGTTAATTGTTTGTGTAAATGTCAGAGGTGAAGCATGTGGCCTAGGCAAATGTGCAGAATAAGTATTTTTGATCATTTACGGTGCAGAATGTGATCTGGCACAATAAGTGGAGTTGTGTTTTAAAGTGGTGTGGTCATCACACTTAGAGATTTGGAGCCTGGAAAGCTGGTGGTCAGAGACCTGGTTCAAAGTCCCCCTAATGCTGGTTAAGTAGGGCTGAAACATGAATGGAACCAAAGAACACAGTTGTTTTGTAATGTTAAAATCTTTGGCCACAAACCTTTTCCTTCCCCTTTCTGAAATACTGAAAACTCAAAGCCAATGTTTGTTTATTTGGTTGTTGTTTGTTTTTACACTTTCCTTGTTTTTACTTTTTGCTCTTATTCTGTTTTATACCTTCTAATCTTTCTTTTTTGTAGATGTAACATCAATTGAATTCTTTTAATGTCACATCAAATTTACCTTTAAAAACTGCATGGTTACCTGTGTTGTTTTCCATTTATTTATGAATATTTCTGTCAGTGTTTCTGTATGTTGTATGCTTTTTGTCAACATGGGGTACAACTATTTGGGGTGATGGTCAGTAGACCCCACACACCCAAGTGTTCAACTATAGCCAAGGTTACCAGAGCCATCAGGGGCTCTACACCGGGACAAGGAGGGAACAGGAAGGGTAAATGACGTGGGTTTGGGGACAGCCTGTTGGGCTGTGGGGTGGGGCTACATGAGTCCCAGCTGTTTTCCTCCTCAGCAGTAGTGTGTGAAAGGTTGTACTGCAGCAGCACAGGGAGCTACACTATGTGGGTGAGGGAAAGAGGTGAAAGGGAAGTGTTGCTGATTCTATTGTTTGTCCGGTTCTAGCCCTGGCTCAGAAAGCAGCGGAAAACTGAAGACATGTGAGTGGAGCAGAGGTGGTGAGAGGAAAGGGTGGATTTAGAGGGGTGCAAGCCCAAGGTTTGAGTCATAGTTCAGAACCTACCTACACCATATTGTGATAAACTACAGCTGCTTCAACGTCTCATACCAACACCATATAATATCAAACTTAACAGTATGTATATATATTTACATACAGTGTATATTTACAATACATGAATAGTCACCATGACATAAGAAGAGCTGCTCCCTGGGCAGAGAGCGTCTGCAATGTCAAAACTTAAAATTATTCTTAGTAACAACTGCAGCACAAAAATAATTAACACGTCTATTATAATAGTAAGTGATCCCTCAGCAGAGACTATGCTGTATCAAACCTTAAAAGCAAACAAAAGTTCTGTATACCAATCATCCAGAAATGCTATAGATAGATATTTGATAAATATGTAATACTGTGAAAGTGGGAGCTTTTTGATAGCTTTTTTTAGTGAACCTGTTAGTTATTTCCTTGAGCAAAATGAATAAGTGTGCAGGTTTTACTGTTTTTAGCTGCTTTCTGTGTTGCAGGGTGAGCCAACATACCAACACGCAGGTGTTTATTATACATTTCTGTGGAATTGATTGTCATACAGCCAATAATTATGGTGTACACTGCATCTGCCTCTGCTGCCCGAGTAACGTAGTAGTTCATAGCCCGTAACCCAGTCAGGTGCATAACCAAGTAGGACAGATGTGTAGCTAAACAAATAAAAACATGGATGGAGCCATGAAAGGGAGTGTCTGGCACTTCTCATTTGGACATAATTTGTGGGCCTGAAAAAGTAAAATAAAAAGTAAAATTAATGAATTTGATAAATGTTTGTGGTCCCTGTAGCCCCGGGCCTGGCCTGTAGCCCAGGTTAGCCCAATTATAAGCCCGGCCCTGCAGGGAGGCAGCATTTTAGGATACAGAGGTGGGTAGTGGCCAATAGCCCTGTGTCTCCGTCTCTTTTGGTGCCCCCACGCCCTCACTCTGCCTCTCTCTCCCTGCATCTCACTGGGGGAGCGGTTAGTGCACAGAGCGAAGTCAAGGACAAAGCCATGGATTCAGATGCTGGTAAAATTACTTGCTCTTTTGTTATGCTTACTGTAATGTTCTTAACTGTATTTAGTTCTGATAATTTTTGACATTTTATAGTAGAGTTTAATGTAGCTGTATATAATACTGATACTTTACTTCTCAGCTTATTGCTAATAGTGATAGAATATTGTGCTTGTTCCATCTGATGGTGCTGATTGGTCTTGATGCTAATGACCTCATATATTAAAGAGCTTTTAAATGTTTTATTAAAGCAGGTGGTTCTTTCACCACGGTGTGGTTTTCCTGAACATGTCTAGGAGGATCAAAACAAAACCAGCAGTTATGAGTATGCTTGGTGTTTAACTGGCGATCAGGTATCTATACAGCTTGAACAGCATGGGGTCCAGCAGGCAGATGTGCACATGCAGCTGTTGTGATGTGGTGCAGGTGATGTAACTCACAAGATGAGGTTTTTTTCCCCAAAGGTGTGGGCAGGGTGCTCACTGTGTTGTTTTGTTGGGGACCTGCAAAAGGAGAAAACATACTGTTGTGGTCTTGAGTGGAGTTACTGGTGTTAAAAATAAAAGGTGTGACACCATGACTCCCAGAAAGCAGGCTGGTCTTGACCCAGTTGCAGGGGGAGCACAAAGACACGCTTCTCCTCGTGTGTGTGGCTTTCTGCCGTCCGCGAAACCATGTAAGGTCGTGTGTCGCATCGCCGCTGAGCAGGATGCTATGTCCAAGGGTAGCCGTGAGGCTTCAGCCGGAGCTCCTGGGCGAGAAGGCCATGAGACCCTAAGATGCTCCTTCTGAAGGACAGATGAACTCTAACTAAATCACTGCTCTCTAACATTTTCCTGCAGAAGTGTTTCTGTGAGACTTTGCCTCATGTAGCCAATGTTCAAACATCGTTTGAACGCTTGTGATTTTGTCCCCGTTGTAGTATGTATATATTATTGCTTTTTTAGTTCTTTTTTTTTACATAAATTTGTCTATGTTCATTACTGTTGCTACTAAGTGAAGAAACAGTTTTATGATTTTAAATAAGTAACTGCATATCAATACATAAATGTATATTAATTAAATCATTGGCGTTTAAGGTGTTATTCTTCACGCTGAAATCGGTATCATATTTTGGGGAATTTAACTGGGGCTTTTTGGGTGAACCTGGAGCAAATCACAATTGTCCTCAAAAGGATTAACAAATTTCTTCCCAATATTTGAGTTTGCGGTGCTGGAGTGATTGCTAGGAAGAAATTACCATTGTATCCCGGGGTATAGGTGCATACAGCTTAATATTAGCTTTACTCTGAATGGTTCTGTCTCTGTTGCATGTGATACATAGCATTGTGCTGATTACTGCCGTACCGTGGTTTAACCCCAGCGCTCTGAAGTCCATGCAGTGTTTAGTAGTTTTATATTTAAACTGGACCATTACATAATTGGTTAGACTGTTGATGATGCATTGCTGCTGCAGTGATGAAGCCGGTTGAGAGGACATCATAGAACCCAGTTCCTCTGTCCCGACCTCTGCTTGACCCGAGGGGCTTCCGGGGCAGCTGTAGTGTTTCTCTGCACATCTCAGTGTGTGCTGGAGCCCAAAATTTTCTTTCTTTCTTTCTTTCTTTTTCTTTCTTTCTTTCTTTCTTTCTCTCTCTCTCTCTCTCTCTCAGGGTAGAGCTCTCTGAGAGATGCTCTGAATACTCCCTTGTCCAGTCCTATTTATCACCATCTCTCCCCCCATACTCCCTCTCGTAGTTCCACCCTAAACTTATCATGTTGTCATGAACAAAACTGTTTTTATTACGAATGGGAAATGTGATTTCCCAATGTTTGACTGTTTTTTGAGTAGTAAACAAAGCCGGAGCAGAGTTATCTTGTCACATCAGCTTAGATTTATGTTCTGTTAAGACCAGGTGAGCTCAGGATGAGGTTCACGTGTGTCCTAATGTGCACAGCCATAGTACCTTGATATTTTTTTTACCACATGCTGTTGTCAGTACAGTAATACTGCAGAACAGTGAATGCAACCACAGCAATAAAATACTGAGGCCACTTACATTTTATTGTGTTTTTGTCCCATATTTACTAATGAGCATTGGAGCATCATGAAACACACAAACGCATGTGTTCTTATGCACACCTACAGGGCCACACTGGCACATGGTCTTCTGCCTGCCTGTGTCCAGCTTTACTGCGTTGTTTTGGTCTTCAGTTTGACCCTAGTAATCTAATTTCTTGTGATAACTATCCGTCTAAACATAGCAAATTAAATGGCGAAATATAGGAAGCAGAATGATTGTTTACTTATTTTGGAGTGGTGTATAAAGAGAGACACAGTGGTTCTGGCACTGCCTTACTCCTCTGTCTCTGACTAAGTATAGACACCAAACCCGTGACCGAGGGGGCGGGGGGGGGGGTGTGCTGAATGACTGGAGAAAAGACCTAGAACAAAATTTGCTATGTACACACAGAGAAATGATATAAGGGAGGAGGAGAGTAGAATTTGGGGATTAAGTATTGGAAAGATCTGTAATTATAGTTTCTAATTTTCCTTTGGTGTGAAATGTACAGTAAGGGATTTAAATGTATTTTAATGTAGAAAGTGCTAGTCCAGGACAAGGCTCCGCTGACTGTGAATTTGGTTGCTCTCTGACAGGAGGTACAGAGAATGGGCTCTGTTCCAAGAGGGCCTGGATGCTTCTGACAGCAGCTCCTTCAGCCTTCTCCCTGATCGAGTGACTTGCTGTACTGCTGTCTTCCTAGTGCTCAGTCCACATCACACATCTGCAAGTGCTTAGCAGCTCCTTCATTCAAATCTGTTATTTATATCAATACGCTTGTAACAGTTTTGGCATGAGATCTGCTAAAAATGCTAATTTTCTGTATTTTGACCTCTCCTTTAGGCTGAATAGACCATATTGCACATTTATTATAGTATTATTCTGTCATTATTAATTTAAATTATTGACTTTTATGATTCAGCATTACTCCCGTGTGTTCCTTTTTTGTTTTTTGTTCATACTTTAAATATTAATTATTAAATTTAAGTTTTAATATTAAGTTTTTTTTTTTTTTTTTAGTGATCTTTTAAAGTCAAGAACTAATTTGAAAGATACTTTTCGAGACAGTGCATGGCATGGTCTACAGGATTAGGTCACTGATGCTTTTTGCTTTTTTTTTTTTTTTCCCCCACACCTTTTTTTCCATTGTTGAGCAACCAGGGAAACATTAGCAGCCTGTCTGCTGTGCCCCTATCGGGTGACCCATCCAGATACTGAATGGCTTCCTGAGCAGCACCTTTAAAGCTGATGGACTTGACTGACTGGCTGAGTCAGTTGGAGGCATAGCAGTGATTGGATTAGGATTTAAAAAGTGAATGTTCTGCCCTGTACACCATTGGATTATGGCCTCACTGGGCCCGTTGCTCTTGCAATGCCGTGTGAGGTTGCCCTGGTTAGCAGAGGGAATCAGAGATACCTCCACATCGGCACAGGTTCCTGGGAAAGAGGACACCGCTGCGGTGTGGAGTTACAGAGCATGCTGTAGTGTCACCCCCCCCCCCCTACATTATAGACACCCCTTCTCAGTTCAGCTCAAAAGGCCACCAGTAGTTTTGGAAACTTGGTCTCATGGGTTACTGCACAACACGCTGCTGCTAGCTCACAATAGAATGTGCCTCATTGTGCTGTATCCTCTAGCGCAGTGCGGTAACCACCTGTTAGCCCTTTTCATTATGATGCCATAGGCTGTCACACTGTAAATCATCTGTTAGTAGCCTACTATCCTAGAGCTTTATTCTTCCTTGGTGCAGTTCCGGACACTCACCTGTGCTTCAGTGCTCTGCAGGTACAGGTGGTCGCAGCTGTACAGCTCCAAGTTATGTTGCTTTTTATTTTCAGCCATGTTATATTACAATTGTTATTATTAATATTATTAAATGTTATTCATTGTTGTTGTTAGCCTTGCAGGTGGATACATTTTATTTGGTAAATAAAAAATGAAAAAGTCTCCCCCCCCCCAAATTCTTTTTGCTGTGAATTTTTTTTTTTAAAGAAAAACGCAGTACCAGTATACAACCAATCAAGCATCCAACCATGATTCCTGCACACAAAGTAAGAAAGGGAAACTCCCCTCAATGTGACAGTAGACCTCAGTCTCAAAGCTGCAAAAGGAAATTATGCATATGTGTGTGCAGGGCATTGAATTTCCACAAGTATATACATTTTTTTGTGAATTACAGGTATCATTTCATTTACAGCTCTGTATGTGTGCCCTACAGCAGTGAGAGCATATGTTTGAGGTCCTCTGCCGCTATTGTGCTCAATTCACTGAGTCAACTAAACAGGCACATAACATTCTAATTTTTTTTTGTAGTGAAGAACAGTACTTGTTATTATTGCATAAGTAACTAAGAACACTGTAAGTTCTGGAAGTTTACAAATCCCTTAATGATTAAATAAGAAGGATAAGTTAGATGTGTAGTGTGAAAGGGCTTGAATGAGCAGTTGTTATATTAGATGTTTCCACAGTTTTCATTACTTCTAATGTTTTACACTGCTGAAACATCTGATGTAACATAGTAACTGCTTGTACCCACATTAATATTTTCCATTAGTTTATAATTGAGAAGAGGCCCTTATGTTTTTTTTTTTTTTTTTTTTTTTGCAGCACTTTTTGGGCTAAATTGTTCTTGCATAACAAGGCCCCTCCTTGAAGAAGCCATTTCCACTTGTGCAGAATGACAAAGTGAACCTTGAACTCTGGCAGGGTGATGTGCCTCACTTGAGTGTAGGTCTTACCTGCATGTTTCTGTCTCTTCCCTTTTGTTCTGCCAGAGATGGACACCAAGGCCATATTCACATCCTTATACTCCATATGTGAGGAGAATGTGACTTTCTTCTCGGGGGGGTCCAAGGGACCACAGGGAAATGCTGCCCGCCGCCTAGTGGAGGCCATGGTGCTCATCCAGGACCATGCCCGTTGCCTCGAGCCAGTCATCTCTGGCTTCACCGCCATCTACCATCATTTTGATTTTGACCCCCAGATTCCTGCCAATGGTTACCGCTCATTGGTCAAGGTGTGTATTATGAATTTGTAGGGGGGGCTAGTACCCTCCACAATGCTGTTCATGTGATCTCAAGAGCCCATTTTAGATGGCACATACAATGAAAAATGTGGCAATACATCATTTGTCTTGTTAGCCAAAGCAGCTTACAGGTTTTGCAGTTCTGCTCTTACCCAAGTCGTTTGTCAAAAATCCAAGTACAGGATCTTACATGTGTAACATTTGATTGCAAGCCCAAAGCTTTAAGCACTGGCAGCCACTCTGCAGTGTGCAAAGTTCAAACTCTTCTTAGGTTCGCTTGAAGCTTCAACTTTATAGCTTCTGTTAGACAAGTCTGTTACAGGAAGTTCTAAAGACATGGGTATGTGGTGTTGTGCTCTGTTAATAGTATGTGTTTCAAACCGATGCATATTGTACTCGTTTGTCCCCACAAACTTTGCGTACTGTTTTCTTCCTCTTTCCCCTTCTGTCTCTCCTACTTTGTTTTTGTTATTTTTATTGCTTTTCTCAGCTGCTAATCTATTAACATCTGCTTCACTCTCCTCCCAGGTGGTGCGCTGCTGTCTCCTCCACATTATCCACAAGGGGCACTACATTGCTTCCAACCGGCGTAGCATCTTCTTCCGTGCTGCACACAATGCGGGGGAGATGGAGGCATACTGCAGCGCTCTTTGTCAGCTGCGGGCGCTACTCTACCTGGCACAGCGCTTGCTGCACGACAACAGCTACGGTGACCTCTTTTTCCGGGAGGAGAGTGGCTTGAGCGAGAGCTTTGTGCGCGAGTACGCCTCCATGCACAAGGGCTGTTTCTACGGGCGCTGTCTGGGCTTCCAGGTGCGCATCCCTGATAGGGCCTTCCTTATAAGGGGTCTACTCTCCAGTGGAGGATTTCATTAGCTCAAATGCTTAGGCAACACTTTCATCCAAAGTCATTTATATAATTTTGTTCTTGTTTGTATCTGCACCTCACAGGTTATGATTTAATACCCTTAAACACTATGCATCCTGCTGTTCAGTTATCAGTCTTTCAGTGGGACCTTTACCCTGTACAGATGTACTGCGTCATGCATGGTATTTGATGTCTGCTGCATGTTAGTGCTTGGACTGGAATGTGTGTTTTGTGTGCTTAAATTCCCAACAAGTTGGTGTGTGAGCCTCAGCATATGATATTGTTTCGTGTTGCCATGTGGAAAGAGCACAGCACCCTGGCCACTTGTTGCCACTGGGGAGCTTGCTGTGTCTTTTGTTGCAGCACCAGAGGGTTCAGAATGTGGTTCTGATGTGTTAGTGCACCTGTACTCTATTGTGGAGCAGTGAGTAGCGCTGCAGCCTCACAACACCCAGAGTACGACTGGATGTAGGTTCAGTCCTTGTTCAGTCAGTATGGAGTTTGCATGGTCTCCCCATTTTTTGCTTGGATTTCCTCCTGGTGCTCCTGTTTCCTTTCAGCGTTCAAAAAACCTGTTTCAAGTGAATTTGTGACTCTTACAACAATGACCTTAGTGTGCAGGTGTGTACAGTTTGTGTCAAATGTGTGTATAGATGGGTGAATGCCTCAGGGAGTTTAGTGTCGTGTATCTGTTACTGTAAGTTACCTTGGATGAAAGTGTTGCCTAAGCACTGCATAGTAACCATTCTACATCACTTTGGAAAAAAGTGTAAATGTAGCTTAAAGTTTCCAACTGCTCTTAATCTGTGTTTGTGACATATGTATAAAAATTTAACAGAAACCACAACGGTGCTCTTCTTTCCCTCCTTAGTTCACTCCAGCAATTCGTCCATTCCTGCAGACGATTGCCATCGGCCTCGTGTCTTTTGGGGAGAACTACAAAAAACACCAGTCTGGAATAGGTTAGTCTCCCGTGATGCTTGTGGTTCAAGTTCCACTTATGACAACATCCTCTGCCAAAAGGATGGGGACATTATGGCTCCCGGTGATTGTCAGTCACACTTTTCTGAGTGTGATCACACTCAGGACAGTCTAACCTTATGTCTTGTGATCCATGCTGCACCTTTCTCAGCGGAGCCAGGTTTCCCGCCGTACGGTGAGTGTGCAGTCGCTCCTTCTCTTGTACTTCTCTTTGTCCTTTGAAGAGCAGTATCAGAGGAGTGCTGTCATGCTGCTGCCCCCCCATCCGTAAAATTGCCATGTATAGACTACAAACCACCTCCTTCTGTCACCCAGTCTCTGTACACGAAACAGCACAGCTGTCAAGTGAATGTCCCCTGTTGTTGGCTGTTTGTGTTTGTTATGCTCCTCTGTTCTCTCTCTCCTTGTTGCTGTTTTGAGATGCTGTGCTGGGATGTTGGATTCTGCTCCTCCTCGTCGTCTGTTTTTCCATTTTTACCCATTTATCTTTTCTTCAGGAGTGGCTGCCAGCTCCTTCTTCACTTCAGGAAAATACGCCATTGACCCTGAGCTAAGGGGAGCAGAGTTCGAGCGCATCACACAGAATCTGGACGTGCATTTTTGGAAGTCATTCTGGAACATCACAGAGACTGAGCTGTTGTCGGTGAGATGGAGCTAAGAAGCCCCTTGCTTTAACCTGAGTTGGGTGTCACAAATGAGAATGTTTACTGCATCAAGCTATGATTTGCTGGCAACATGAATAATAATGAGTCATAACATGCATTTTCTCTGATCTGAACATTTCAGTGGTTTATCCAAGAACTTATTATGGATTAAACGGAGTGAAAGCCACGGTGACGTTTGTTCTTTTTTTCTGTCTGTGATCTGTCATCTTCTGTTTTCTATCTCTCAGAGCTTGGCCAGCATGACATCCACCCAAGTGCGAGTAAACCGCGCTCTCTCCGTGCCTCCTGTCCCCTTTGACCTTCCACTGGTGTCAGACCCCAACCTCTCTGTGACTGTGGCACCCCCTGTGGCCCACAGCGGCCCTGGGCCAGTGCAGATGCGCTTGATATCTCATGAACTTCGGGAGGGACAGGTGCTTAATCTCCTCAGTAGAGTTGTCTTCTTGTTGTCTTTTGCCCCATGCTTGTTTTGGTCCTTCATTCCTTTTCTGTCCTTCTGTTGCCCTGCTGCAGGATAGCGAGGAATTGCTGGCCATCTCCCGCTCAGAAGGCCTGTCCTTGGGGCTCAAGACAAAGCGCAGTCCTCGTTCTCCCGGCCTCCTGGTGCACTTCCACGGTGGCGGCTTTGTGGCACAGACCTCCAAATCGCATGAGGTACTGTGTTTGGGGCCACGGGGTGGGTGATTGGCTTACTCTGCTCTGAGTGCTGCAGTGCTGTTGGGGATCTGCTGTTGAGGTGTGTAGAAGCTCAGAACAAAGGATGCATGTAAGAAAGTGTCAGTGTTGAGGAGCTGTGTTCTGATAAGTTGCCTCATCAGTGGAACTCAATCCTGATAGTATTTAACCTTCAGAGAGCAACACTCTTGCAACCGGAATAATACACTGTTCAGTTACTGTGCATTACTGAAAATGACTTAAATCGGAGTAGTCACCACAGCATTTTGTCCCTTGAACCTCCTGCCAAACGGCTTCTAATTTGGCATTTGTTGGATGCAAATAAGGGATGAGGCTGGGTGCCCAAGAGCTGTGTGGTAAACCAACCCTGTAACTCGAGAGCTGCTTCAATAGGTGCTCTGATTGCAAATGTGTGACGTAGCCCCAGGGGGGCCCACCATGGCCACCAGAGCCTCAGAAACACATCTTCCCTTAGGTTAGGATTTTTTGGTCTTCCTGCTGAAATATTTGACATGGTACCATGGGGTGCAGCCTGTGATTATTCCACCGCACTGCTGGCAGAGGGTCGTCTGATGCTGGAACACAGTGTGCCCGCAGCGCCCAGTGCTGATGGCAGCCGCTGATCAGCAGCCAGGCATGTCAATACAGATTGTGTTCCAGTGGTCCGAGTGTGTGTCAGAGGCTACCCGGGGTGTGTGATTCGCTTTTAGCTGTTATGTGCTGCATATACAGGAGCATGGCCGTCCCCAGCGGTGATTGAGAAAGTCGATTGGCCGGAGGGAGCTCCTTAGCTGTGCTTCCTGCAAGCGCCGTCTAACCCAGTTACTTTCAAGCTTTTGTAGTGATGGAACCTATTGGTACGGTTTTCCAAAGAGTGCTGTTAAGTAATAAAGCGGCTTCTTAATAAAAGCAACTTAAGAATAAAGTGTACTTCTTACATTTGTCAGCACGTCAGCTTGTGAAATCTGATCAGTAGTTGGAAGATGAGAAACTTTAAATAGAGAAACTGATGTAAAGCAGACTTAAATTTGTTCAGCTTAAACTTTAATCATTTAACAATGTCAGTTTAAAAGAAAGGTAATCTGTTGAAGGAAATTATTGCATCTCTGCTATATCTGTTAATACATGAAACCATAATAAAAAAAAAAATTGATTATTGTTTTTATTTATTTATTTTTTTTAAATGTATGAAGTCAAAGCAAATTATTGACAATGCTGTGGCACCACTGGGCATTGCTGGTGGCACCCAAGGCTGCTGTAGCAACCTTGTAGAAAACCACTGGTCTAACCCCTGTGAAAGTCTTGATGGCTAGGTCTATCATGCTGTCTGTGTCCTGCCTATGTCCTTCTGTCACATCCACACTGCTGGTTTCCATTTATGTGTTTCTGGCTTTGCGGATGTTACCCAAAACACATTTTTTTGGAGCAGCTGAGTCATTCTCCACCTTCCAGTGCTTTAACTGACCTCATCTGACAGTTCTTGGACTGCCCTCTCTCTCTTATCTGAGCTGAAGTGAGTGTTTGCAAAAGGGCATACACTCTATAAGTTCCTTTTTGGTTAATTGAGCTGCCAGTGTGTTGTA
Organism: Heterotis niloticus; assembly: GCA_018136845.1. Classification (NCBI taxonomy): domain Eukaryota; kingdom Metazoa; phylum Chordata; class Actinopteri; order Osteoglossiformes; family Osteoglossidae; genus Heterotis; species Heterotis niloticus. The sequence goes on from CM030896.1 coordinate 3,600,049, forward strand.
TAGCGTTATTAGCACAATGCTTTTGGCTGCATTTTAGTTAGTGCGACTGTAGAAATGCTGCTCTTAGTGCTGCACTTGACATCTCTGATGTATTATTGGTTCAGTGTCCTCTGGGCTTCATCCCAGCACCGAAGATAAAGGTTTATTTATGAACTGCTGCCTCTCTCCCTCCAGCCATACCTGAGGAGCTGGTCTCAAGACCTGGCCGTGCCTATCCTGTCAGTGGATTATTCACTGGCCCCTGAGGCACCCTTCCCTCGTGCCCTCGAGGAGTGTTTCTATGCTTATTGCTGGGCCCTCAAGAACTGCCACCTTCTGGGTCAGTGTCTGCCATAGCTCCTCAGTATGCCTAATGTAGAGGTCTGCCATGATGTGGCTTTTACTCAGCCCCGTGTTTTCCTGCGTCTCCTACAGGCTGGACAGGTGAGCGTGTGTGTTTGGCTGGGGACAGTGCTGGGGGCAACCTCTGCATGACTGTATCCATGCGGGCAGCCTCGCACGGTGTGCGCATGCCTGACGGCATTGTGGCCGCCTACCCCGCCACCCTGCTCACCATCAATGCATCGCCTTCACGTCTACTCACCCTCATGGATCCCTTGCTCCCCCTCAGTGTGCTGTCCAGATGCCTCAGCGCCTATGCTGGTGAGCAAGCTTTTTTTAACTGTGGATAGAGCCTGGGCGGGTTAGAGCCCAGTGAATGCTTGGGAGGAAGAGCAGCCTGGTCTTACTGTACACCAGTACATACACTCTCACACACTCCATTTACACCCACTAAGTGGTAAACTGTGTCTGCCTGAGATGGGTTCCCCAGTTTCACCACATCCTCCTTCCCATTCCACTTCACCTCCTCCCTGCAGGCACAGAGCCCCAGACAGAGAAGCAGGTGGAGAAGGTGAGCACACTGGGTATGGTGCGGAGAGACACGGCACTGCTGCTCAGGGACTTCAAACAGGGAGCATCCAACTGGTTCAACTCCCTGTTGGACCCCAACCGATTGTCTGCTGGTATGGACTTCTGCACTTCCCTGCCTGCGTGTGCGCACACCTCTCAGTATTTGTGCATGTTTGTATGTGTAGACACTAACTTGAAGGGTGTCGGTGTTTCTTCAGTGATATAAGAACTGCACTGTTCACACATCTGCAAAAGCGCTGACTGACGTTACTGTGAAAGAGGTCCACACGCAGCAGATTTGAAATCCGGTTGCCTTTTGCTACGTGATAAGTCTAGTTTTCCTGGTGTGTGTATGTGAGCCAGACTGAGCAAAGCAAACTGCAGCTTGCATACAGTGAACAGAAGCAGACTTTCTGCGTATTTCAGCCAGGCTTCAGGGTGGCAGTGTGGACCTCAGCTCAACTCTGTATGAACTGGTAATGTGAGCATGGACTCATCTGTGCTTTTCTGCATTAATCCATATTGTGTGGCCTACTTTTTCTCACCTTTCTCTGCTCCACTCTTAGCCTCTCTTGTTTCTACAGAGTTTTGGTGCCTTTGGGCGTCTCTCAGGCATCCTTTGACCTTTATGATGACTTTCCTCAACCTCCCCAACTATCTCTATTCCTCTGGTAGGAAGCTGTTTGTAGTATTGCTTGGAAACTGCCATAGTCTGCTGCCAGACATTTCCCACCATCGTACCTGCCATGTTTTGCAGGGGATTGGCTGTCAGGCTGTCCATCCAAAAGTCAAGATTCTGCACTAGCAATGCTGAAAATAAGATTTGGTGGTTTTTTTTTTGTTGTTAAAGTAAAATCAGACCGATATGCAGTACCTCTCCAGGCCCAGAGCTCATCTGCACCTCCTCTGCTCACTGGACAGATCGTACAGTGTCAATGTTAAATGTTTGTTACAGTGCCTGCTAACTTCACATCACAAGTGTGTAAACTTCAGCTTAGTGAGGTTTTTTCAAAAGATGGTCCTGTGTATTTGAAGAGTCCGGTTACTGCAGTGCTGGGGTTCTTCATGGCCTTTGCCTTTGCTACTGTAAATTGTGACTAAGCCCTAATGCCTCAAGTTGATGTGCACCTCTCTGTTTACCATGATTAGTAGTGGAATACATGAAGCCTCACACACTCTTTAGACCTCATATCGTGGGTTTGAAGTGGACGCTGCAGAGTTGAATTTTTTATCATTTTTTGAGTTATAAACTCAGTAAATTATAGATTCTCTCCAGTTGTCCCTTAGCGTGGTGGACTATACTCTGCATTCCCATACCAGCCACCCATGTTTTTGCAGAATTTTGCCAAAAAACTACATTAATAGCAAATCTGTTTCTTGTACAACTTAAAGGGTAAAGTATATTACTTATTAAATTGTTTAAAAAAGACATGACCATAAGAATGTGAAGGAGCATTCTCTTTTATCGTTTTCAATAGGCATTCTATCAGCTACACTGAAGGGCACAGTGGTAGCATCACAGGGATGTTGATGTATTGCAAAGTTTGTTTACGGCTCTCTTATTAATACCACCTTGACACCTGTTAAAAGCGGTTCCGATCAGAAGTCACTGACTTGATTGTATATGAGCAGTGTGTAGTCATGAGGCAAGCAAAATGTTTCATTAAAAAGATGGAATGGAAAGGAGAGCGTTTAATATGGAAACCTCAGGGTGTTCCAGCACGAGCTGCAAATGTGCTGAAGCCTTTGGCTCAGAACACAAAAATACAGTCAGACGCTCTTCTCAGCTTTCTTTCACACTTCGCTGATGTGTGTGCAGGACTACAAGAGACGCTAACAGCAAAGCATCTTGTTATTGGATGTTGACAGTAAACATGTATTTTCCCCCAAAAATCATTAGGATGAAACATTGTACTGGGGTTTCATTTGATATCTTTATGCACCACCCCATGCATTTCTCTTCCTGTGAATATTCAAACATCTTTATTGATCGTGATTGAAAAATTTAACAATGTACAATACTTAAAAAAATTTTATTGGAATGTAAAAATTATTACTTTAAAGTAGTCCCCAAATAGATGGATATTTGCAGCTTTTTATGGGGGCAGCCTTCAGACTTTTCCATCTACACATTTTTAGTTGCGTGTCGATGTGTTGCACCTCTTGCATGGTTGATCCAAACCTTTTATGGTTAGTTGTAGTTTGCATATAACTTTTGCATATAACTGTTTTAATAGTCAGTATTGACTGAGGCTGTGGAATTTTACTGTGCTCTAGACTAAACACATTGAGAAAGTTGAGTAACAAGACTGAATGCCCTCAGAAGAGCACCATTAAAGCAAATATTGCTCCCCCCAGCATCACAGTAAAATGATTGCACTGTCCCAGTTCTTCAGTTACCTCAGTTCAAATATCTTCTCTTTGTTTCCCCCTTTTTGTTTTCACTGTTCAGAATAATATTAGTTTGTTACAGTGTCTGCATTGCTTCATCTGTAACATTTTGGCCTTTTTTTCTTTCATTTGTGCATTTGCTTATAGTTGTTTGCAAAATTAAAACTATGTGAATGTGTTAAATTCAGCTTTTCAGTCCATCTGTTGTCTTCCCTGAGTTACACTTGTACCACCTTGCCTTATTCACACTGATTGTGTTCTCAAACCTCAGTAAGGCTGCGTCAACCTATTCTTGGTCTTAGTCCATGGGTTTGTGCACACTTCAATTAAGTCGTCTTTTTTTTTTTTTTTTCTTTCCTCCTCAGACACTGTAAGGAAAAGTGTATCGGAGGCCAGTATCTCATCCCCACACTCGGACCCAATAGTGCCAACTGGCACCTTCCAGTTTTCCCTGCACAGCGAGTCCCTGAAGAGTCACACCTGCCAAGACTTGGGGTCCCAGCACAGCCCCACACCCTGCTCTCCTGTGTCCTCAGAACGTGGGGTATTACTCTCGCTCTAATGCTCTTGTGGCTTCAGCGACAGGGAGGAAGCCATGTTGGAGCCCATTACCTGGTGTTCAGAGGCTAAAAATGGCTACCCCTTCAGTGAGCACCATATAATGGAGCAGTGTCCTCTGAGGAAGAAATCCTTTCAGAAATAAAACACACAAGGGACACCAGTGATCCAGTTGGATAGATGTGACCTAAATAATTCAGCATTATAGTTAGCTGAGGGCTGTTCCAGAGCACATGGCACCACTGGACACCTTTGTCTAATCTGTATTTTCCTCCTCTTTGCTGCAGCCTGAAGATGTCAGCTTCTTTCTGTCCACTGAGGACGAACAGTGTACCTCTGGCTCCCAGTCTATTGAGGTGTCGGAGGAGGCGTCCGAAATGTCCTTCTTCTGCGAGTTCCCCGAGGGATTCGAGCCCCTCCGCTCCGAGCAGCTGGGCGAGATGAGGATGCAGAGCTCCCCCATCGTCCAGAATCCCTACATGTCCCCGCTGCTGGCGCCCGACAGCATGCTGAGAGGCCTGCCGCCTGTTCACATAGTGGTGAGGGACTAGAAAACCTTTCTGGCCCAGCTTCTTCTGCCCTCCACAGTCAATCCTGAATACCCTGCATTAGCCTACTGTGCAAGTGGCTGCAACGGACGCCTGGCCAGAGCAACTTGGTTTAACCTGTTTTTTTGGAGAATATGCTGAGGTTTCTTCTGCGGGCTTAATTGGCAGCCTTAGGTTTATAAGTTCATCCCCTCAACTGCCTGCTGTTGTTCTTTTTTTTATATCATTTCATCACATTTTTATAAATTCTGGTCCTGACGTTTTAGTGAGTTGTTGCGCAGAATCTACAAATACAACCTTCTCCCATTTTCTCTCTGTTCCACTTGTGTTTCGCAGGCCTGTGCCCTGGACCCGATGTTAGACGACTCTGTGATGTTCGCCAAGCGCCTAAGGAGTATTGAGCAGCCTGTGACCTTACGTGTAGTGGAAGATCTCCCACATGGCTTCCTCAGCCTATCGCAGCTCTCCAGAGAGACCCGTGAAGCTGCTAATGTGTGTGTGGAGAGGATAAGGGAAGTTTTCACCCAGCAGGGTCCACCCCCACCGATCCGGAAACACCGGAAGCTGGAGAGGACTGATCAAGGTGTTAACATTACTATGGGTGGAGCTGCTCGGCTGCCTGGAGAGACCATTCAGGAAGAGCAGTTGGGCCCACAGGGCACATCTGAAATCGTAGAGGGGCAAAACAATGTGGACAGCAGTGAAATCAGTGCTTAATGGACAAGACATTAGGAAGAGGAAAACTTGGTGTTAAAGGTGTGCAGAACAAGAAGAATGACTAACATGAGAGTAAGGTGTGTTTGGGTGGAGAGATCATGAAGAAGGGAATGAATGTGAGGACGGTAGAAATGGGGGATGAAGCTGCTCTGTCCGTCACCCTCCACAGCTAATGAGTGACCACAAAAACATTACCACACAGTCAACCGTCACCCCACAAGGGTGGTGGGGCTTCTTTGTGTTTTGCTAGGGTCACATCTTTCACCGAGAGGCAAGCTTTCCATATACAAAAACCACAGTTTACAGCTGGAACCGCTGAAGCGCACAGCACCCGCAAGTAGTGCCGTCTCTCTGTTGCGCATGCACGCATGCTGCACGCACGCACACACACTGCCCGAAAATACACACTTGTAGGAAGCCTGCACTTCTCTGGTTACCCTGTGCAGGCAGGGCCAACATGAGCAGGAACATTTCTGCACTTTTCAGCAATGTGAGCACAGTAACTAGGTTTAGGGTCACAGGGTTTAAAAACACTCTGTTGCTGGGAGAACTGCTGCCTTACTGTCTATACTCATTTACCATGGTTTTCTTTCATGTTGTTTACCATAATAGCTGCTAACATTAGTGATGCAGTGAAATGTAAACCCTCCCTGCAAAATATTAACTCAATGCTTTAGTGCAGGCAAGGTTTATTAAACACTACGATTTAATACTCAATTTAATGACTTAGTTACAGTACTCATTTGCATACTAACACAGTTCTAGTTACCGCTTTGATTTTAGGGGATGTTTTATTACCACTGTTTTTTGTTTTTAAAAAGTAGTTGCAGTGATAATGGGTTTGGTACATTGTTAGTGTAGTATTATCTTGTATGTGTGGTATATTAATGCATAGCTAATATCAGTATTGGTTCACCTGTGGTGCTTGTGCTGCTAATATGCTGAGTCGCTGCATCGGTCACTCCAAACTCTTTTGGTTCATGGTCTCAGTGAACCAAACAGTCCGACGTGCTTTTGTACCTTGTACAGTGACGTAAAGCAGGCACATAACACAGTAATGAGTGGGGGTGTTTAGTTTAGACGTCAGCACAAGGGGAGAAACAATCTTCTTCTGGAGATCTGTTTGTTGCTGTGCACAGGGAGGCTGGTGTTGAATGTGGTCACAGAGGAGGGTTCAGCCACCTCATCCCAGAAGCTTTGGGAGCACCATGATTCTTACCCAGACGCTAATGTGAACATCCCTGAACATTGAACTGTCACTTGAGATACCTCAGGTGCATGTTGGTTCAGTGTAGGAAAAACCACAGAGGCTCAATCACACTGCCTGTTGCAGGTTTCGCTGCAGCATCTGAGTGCAAATCTGAAGATCTGAAAACAAAAAACCGAGTAGTTGTGTGTGGTTGCGAGGTGCGGCTGTAATGCTTCTTATCACTCGGCGCCATGCCCACTGTGTGTGTGTGTGTGTGTGTGTGTGTGTGTGTGTGTGTGTGTGTGAGAGAGAGAGAGTGAGAGAGTGAGTGTCTGAAAAGGCGCAACTGGTGCTCAGTTAGACCATGTGTGACCTGCCCATGAGCCGAATGCACGCTGACCACACATCCCAGCCATTACGAACACTTAACCATACTTTGCACTCCAGCCTCAAGTAGCTGCTTCTGTGAGGCCAGGTAGCTCCACAGCATCACCTGGCACAACAGAGCTGGCTTCTCTGCACTTTCCCCATGGCCCCTTAAAGTGGTAGTAGTAGTAGTAGTGGTGGTGGTGGTGGTGGGGTCAGGTTTCACCTCTCAGGAGGATGATTTTACATGGCTAAGTTTTATTACAAAGAATATTAAATATGCACCTTATGAAGCTACAGGCAGACTGTAAAGGCGACTTCGCAGTTCTCCCTGCAGCCTCTGTGCGGCGTAGCACCTTTTTAAAAAGTATCTGCAATAAATTTGTACATTATTTTATAAGGATGATCATGATGCAGGATAATTATGAGTGTGTTGTTACCTAAGACGGCAGGGGCACGACGACCAAACACGTTTACTGATCCACGGTCGCTCAGCGGTTTCTTGTCGCACAGCTGAGTTTACAATTTACTGTTAAAGTCGTTGGTGGGCGCCGGGGAGGCCTGTGGATGGCGCTGTTTCTCCGGCCTCTCTGGACACCTGGGACAAAACATGATAAATATATTTTCTATGGATTTTTTTAGCTCGCCGGAAGAGAGATAGGTTGAGGAGGTGTGTGTGTGTGTGTGTGTGTGTGTGTGTGTGTGAGAGAGAGAGAGAACAAATACCATACCTGCTGTGCTCGAGTTGCGCTAACACAAAACTGAATTTTTCATTGCAGAAACGCCGCAAGTGCAACATTGTTGGCAAACGTATTTAAGAGGAATATATTATTTTATTTTCTATCCTGTTATTATCCTATTATTGTTGCTATTATTAACTATGCAGATTCAAAACTGCGGATCATAAAATGCTTATTTTTTCATGAAGCATTACGATTGTATCATTATTTTATATTTTTACTGGAAATAAAATTCATTCAATCAATAGTGTCTGAATATGTATTTGTGTCCAGTGAGTCATCTGGCGGTGTTGTCGAGTTACTGCCTTTGTGTCCATCGTGAGCGCGCGCGCGCGCGCACACACACGTAGCAGTACATGAAGACTCGTTTGAGTACCACTAGATGCGGTAAATTTACCCTGGTTTACCCTTCCTGTTTGAGTGCGACCTCTGTGTCTACCTAAACGGTGCCTACACACTGTAAAGCCAGCAGTGAGTGTTCGGCCTGGATGCCGTCTATGTGTCGCAATCCTGGATCGGGGACGCGCGCCCCCTTTTTCCAAGGAGCGCGCTCCCGCCCGCACCGGTGGGGACACGTGCACTAGCGAAGGACGGGCGCCCGCGACCGAGGTGCTCCGCTCTCGCATCGCTACAGCCCGAACGGAGTGACTGAGTGTGTGTGTGTGTGTGTGCGTGAGTGCGCGTTTCTCCGAGAGTCGACGGCGGCGGCGGCGGCTGCAGAGCAGCGGAGGGACCCGGTGCGAAGATGGAGGTGTGCGCGCGGCTGCTCCAGCTCGCCGCGGTCTCGAGCCTCCTGAGCACGAACGCCGTGCGGGCGAAGTACGTCAGAGGGACCGTGAACACCAAGGAGGTTCGATCCGCTTGTGTGTGTGTGTGTGTGTGTGTGTGTGTGTGCGCGTTCTTTCGTTGCCATCTCTGCACCGAAACCGGACTCGCAGCGCCGCGGACGTTGTTTTTGTCTATATATTTCTACAGATATTCGTGTGTGTGTGTGTGTGTGTGTGTGTGCGCGCGCGCCCGGGGGCTCTCTGTCCTCTTGTGTTATTGTGTGTGTTTTTGTAGATGGAGTCCACAGTGAGACACACACACACACGCCACCATCCACACTGCTGTTTAACTTCGCTGTTTGTGTGTGATGCTCCTCGGTCTGGAGAGCCCTGTGAAGGTGTGTTCAGTTTGTGTGTCCACTGACATTGTCCACTCCTGCCTATAGCACGGGGGCTTCACTGAATGTGTGTGTGTGTGTGTGTGTGTGTGTTACTAGCAAAACTGATGTAGTGCGTGGAGTCTTGGAGGAGATGTGACACACACACACCTGTGGCCAGGTCCTGGAGAGCAGGTGTCCGGTTAACACACTGACACCACGGCCTTTGTGTCAGTGCAGCCTAAACACACTGCGAGGGTCATTGTGAGGGGTGTGTATATTTTTGCTGTGTCTCTTGTTCTTGTATCCAGTGCTGTGTTACTGTCTCTTGAGAGTTTTTAAAAATATTTTGGTGATGTGTGAATCAGTTTTTGAGGTTTGTGTATTGGTATGTGACTGGTGTGTCTATCACTGTGTGTTGTCTGTACTGATGTGTGAATGGTGTGTATAGCACTGTGATGTGTGTATGGGTGTATATATCATTGAGTGATGTGTGTTTCTCAGACTTGTGCATCACTGTGTAGGATCATCCGGAAGCAGCCTGCAGGCTTCATGCTCCTCATTGCAGATTTGTGTCCCTCTGAGAAAGTGTATTGAGCTGATGGGGAGCTCATCACAACCTTTTTGTATCATGATAATGTGTGTGAAACACACCAGCTCCACACACTGTGAACAGTGTGCTGTGGTCGTGCGCAGTTCACACAGGTTTTCCTCTTCATCACAACCCTGGAAACGCTGGTTTCTTCACCCGCTGTGATCAAAACGTCATCTGAGGTGCCGAGCAGTGATTGGCCAGGATGGGGCAAATGGCACTCTGTGTGTGTGTGTGTGTGTGTGTGTGTGTGTGTGTGTGTGTGTGTGTGTGTGAGAGAGAAACATTTAATGGAACTGTGAGTGGTGTGTAAGTGTGTGTTCACCTGCATGTAGCTGATCTAATAAATCATTAAAGGACGAAGTGCTCTACAGGGGGTTTGCAGGCTGGGCAGGGTTTGCACGACAAATGGGAGGGCCTCAGGTCACGACCCCCCATCCCACAGTGCTGCCTCACTATGGGCTGCTTTGACCGGCCTGTACAAAGCTAGGCCCCCCTCTGGTTTCCATAGCAGCTGCAAACTGAGCCATGTGCCTGTTGCCATGACAGTAGAGTGCTCTTAGGTTTGTTGTGTGTGTGTGTGTGTGTGTGTGTGTGTGTGTGTGTGTGTGTGTGTGTGTGTGTGTGAGAGAGAGAGAGAGAGAGAGTCCAGTGAAGTGGTATTCCCCTAAAGCTGAATAGCAGTAAACAAGCACTGAGTCCTGCATATTAAGTCTCGAATTTGAGTGTGTATCCAGGGCCTCCTCGTGTGCGGCCTTGTGAGGCCTCTGCAGCAGAATGGGAAGTGAGTGCTTCTGTGTGTGTGTGTGTGTGTGTGTGTGTGTGTGTCCATTTGTATTGTTTGTGCTGCAGTGTGTTACATAAACGCTGTAAAGAGGCGCCATTGTGGTGCTGCACAGTGTGTTGCTGCATCTGGCATTCGCAAGTCATCGCTCATCTTGTGTGTGTGTTTCTCTCTGTCTCTCTTTCTCTCTCAGGACTGGGTTTTCCTCACACGGTTCTGCTTTCTCACTGATTTGGGCCGGCTGGAGTTCCGGTTCCGTTACCCAAAGGTACAGTAAAGATGAACGGGTGTTTTTAACAGTACACTGACTAATTCACAGTTTGTCTCCTGGTCTCTTTCTAGTGCAGCTTGATGTGTGTGTGTGTGTGTGTGTGTGTGTGTGTGTGTGTGCGTATGCGTGCGTGCAACAGAGTTATTCTCCTTCACCTGTTAAACAGCTTTTGGTTCCTGTTGTGTGTGCTGTCTTCCTCTGTCTCACTCTGCATTTTTAACTGTCCTTCAGCACTTACCTGTGTTCTCTGCATCGCCATGTGGCCATTCAGGGTAAAGTAGTGGTTCATTTACTGTACTTTTCCTGTGCACCTCTTCTTCCTACAAATAGTCACGCTGCTGCCAGAACATACTTCTATACTTTGATGACAACTCCCAGTGGCCCGCCGTCTACAAGAAACCCGATAAGGTCAGAGGGCACACAGCGCCATGCATGTCGGTATTATGTGTGCGTGCGTACATGCATGTGTGCGCAAGTGTGTGTGGCTCTACACATGCAAGACTACAACATGCGACACACGATGGGTTTTTGGTGGTGTTTTTGAATATGCTCTTGTCCTGCCTGGCAACCCTGAACACCCGGTACGTGCAGTGTTCACAACAGATCATTTTGATAAGCATTTAATTGGATGAAATAAAATAAATTTATATGAAAATGACACTTTATTACTGAATCAGAAATGTTCTCAGTAGGAACCATAGTACTTTGTGGGTAAGCTCCTGTACGTTTACTTAAATTGACCTTATAATGTCTATAATATCGCATCCAGAGACTTCCATTTCACGGTCGCAGGCTTTTTCATGATCCCTTTCACGCAAGTACTGGACACGAATCGACCCAGATTAAAGCAAACATATACGGAAGCTATATTGTCTACAACTGTTGCACTTCAAATACCGTTTCAGTAATACTTCTTATCGTGTCTTATTGCTTTATAATTATTTTATTGGAACTATCCCATGACCCTCTGTGGGTCACGACCCTGGCTCAGGGAAGCACAGTGGCTTTTATAATTAAAACTGCATGTAGCACCCCGCTTTTAAGGAAGTCCGAGCATTTTTCAAAGTTATAGTAAAGCTGTGCCCCTGCCATATGCCATCTCCGTCAAACAAAAATTGTTTTCCGTTACAGGACTGTTACAAGAAGGAGGCAGTGTTGAGACCCGAGAACAACCAGGTCATCAACTTGACCACCCACTACACGTGGTCAGGCTGTGTGGTGAGGCCCCTTTCTCTCTTCCCCTCATTGTTTGTTTTTCTCAGCGTTCATTATTCAGTGAATCGCCTTTGTTGCCCTCGATTTGTCAGCGAACACAACACACACACCGTCACACACCATTCTACATAATTTTTTACCTTCAGAAGAAAAGGTCAGAGTGGAAAAAATACAGCTTTCATCTCCAAGCCCTTCTGTCTGACACTCATAGAGATTGGCAGGCTTGGGTCCACAATTTTTAGTCAGATTGATGGATGAGCAGTGGAATTTCATTACTCCGTGTGTGTGCGCGCGCGTGCGTGTGTGCTCATACGTATGTGTGGAGTTTTTCGGTTTCCAGGGGGTCCGCAGGCTGGGCTCATGCAGGCTGACAGTGACAGAGTGTGCCCCTCTGCCAGGTGGAGGGTGAGGGGGACGATGAGACCCTCAGCTGCGTGGGTGGGCGGAGCTTCCGATCGGTCCGGGAGAGATGGTGGTACATCGCTCTCAGCAAGTGTGGGGTGAGCCTCTGCTATTGCTGCTACAAGGTCTTTTTCCTTCTGTCTCTCTCTCTCTCTCTCTCTCTCTCTCACACACACACACACACACACACACACACACACACACACAGAGCCAGATGGACACCATAGGCCCAAGATGCAGTGCAGCAGCACTCCATACCAGGCAGACAAGCTTGTCCACACACGACCGTGTGACATCTCACATGTGGGTGTGTTTTGAGGCCCACTGGTTGCTGCAGACAGACGTGATGTTGAACAGTGTTGGCCGTAGGCTACAGTTGCTGTCCCCCCAGCTCACCCCCCACCCCTGCAGGCCCTGGGGAGACACAACTAGTGCTGCTGCCAGCGTTGTCTACCCACTCGCCAGCTCCATCGATTTTGTGACATGGTGAGCGTCACACTCTACACCCTTTTGATAGAGTGAGGCCAATGTCGCCTGTCCCTTGTGCCAAAAGAAGCTCTGGGCCAGTTTTTTTTTTTTTAGTTTTTCTGTTTGCTTTAAAGTTACCACACCTTCCAGAAGGATCCTGCTCTTAAATCTTCTATGCTGATGGTGGGTGTCTCTGTGTTGAGACTGTAAATGGGAGTGTTGATGCCCCCCCCACCCCCTCTGTGCCATCAGGGAGACGGCCTGCAGCTGGAGTATGAGATGAAGCTGACCAATGGACAGTCCTTCTGGACGCAGCATTTCTCTGCAGATGAGTTTGGTGGGTGACTAGGGAAATGGGTGAACATTGTGGTTTTAGAGTAAGAAGAGGCGTCACTGTTAACGGAGATCTCTCTACTCTTATTTTCAGGAATCCTGGAGACAGACATCACCTTCCTCATCATCTTTGTCATCATTTTCACCCTCTCCTGCTACTTTGCCTGTAGGTTGTGTGTTTATGTAGGGACATCCATAGGCATGACCCCCCGCAGTATGTGTGTAACTCCACTGAGAACTGTAGACCGTAAAGGTGTCCTTCTACTTAGGAGCCCGACGCCTTCCTGGAAATAAGGTGAAATCTTGTAAGTTAGAGATGTGATTACCCTGACAGGGCAAACAGCTCTTGTTACTCAGCCTTGTGTTTGGTCATAACTCGGTAAAAGTTGTTAAATATGTGAAAACTTGTAAGTAAAAGGCCCATATCTTAGCGACATCTGTACTGCTCCCCCAACGTGTCCTGCAAAAATACACCTGAATACCTTTAGGGCCATACATTAGATTTGTCAATGTTGCTAAATCAACCATTTTATTGTCATAGAATGTAGGAAGGGTTATGTCACACAGCACTGAAAAACATGTAAGAAAAAATGTCCTCTGTTGCTTTAGCAAGTATAATTTTTCTGAGTGTAATAAGTGTGGTTAATCCCTGTTTTGCATTACTAACCACTGCAGAGCGCCTGTTGCAGCAGTGTCGTACGGCAGCCACTGAATTAAAGTGAGAGTAGTGATGGTATAACTTTCTCTTTCTCCCAGACACACTGAAGGGAAGACAGCTGCTCCATACCACCTACAAGATGTTCATGACTGCAGCTGGAGTAGAAGGTGAGGGGCAGGGCCCTGGCAGCGTTTAGGCTTATCCTGCCTGATGAGACATGACTGTCAATATGTTGGCCAGGCGATTCAGACACGGTGAGGACTGTGCGCTGGTACATACACAGCTGTGGTGTTCTGGGGAGGAATACAACTTCAGGACAGTCTCTCTGTCACATAACTTTGTTCTAATGCGCTGGTCTTCAGCTGGCAGGCTTCCATGATGCTTATCTCTCACTTAGTCCCATTCCTGTCATGTTTGCTGGTTTTATTTAACTTAATTTATACTGCAGAAAGAAAGAGGGCCTAACTGAAAGAGTAAAGGCCAACATGGGAGGGGAAAAAGGATTTTACTTTCTTTCGCTCTCTTGCTGCCAGTTCTCAGCCTGCTGTTCTTCTGTATTTACTGGGGGCTCTATGCCAGAAATGGAGTGGGAAACGGCAGTCTGAAGATCCTGGGTGAGTGTGTTATTCTGCACACAGACAGGGTAATCCGAACGTGTATAGAAAGCATGTATGTGCTCAAGCTTGAATGCGTGTACCTGTTTGTGACCTGATTTTACAATACAGTGTGAAGTTACGCACCCAGATACTGTAACCTACTTACAGAACACCCCCCCCCCTTAATATTCTCCATAGTCTAACTCTGTCACCTCCCTCCTTTCTCTGTCTCTTCTCTCCCCAGGGAAATTACTGTTCTCTGTCAGTTTCCTGGTCTTCCTGCTGATGCTGATCCTACTGGGGAAAGGATTCACTGTCACCAGGTGAGCGATGGACAGCGCTCAGTCTCCCAGTCTCTCCCTCAGGGAGCCATTGTGACCGCAGTGTCAGGTAGCCGGGGGATTAGATTGCATCCCCTGTCTCTGCCTGTCTAAGTTTCAGACGTGGTGTGGTTCTGTGTCCAGCTTGTGTGCACACGCTGATACGCAGACGGCATGTTTGCAGTCTCTCTCTTGCTTTGCTTTTAGATAATTTACACATCTTTCTCAGAATAAATATACCCATCTAACAGTGAACCTTTCTGCGGGCCAGGGCCAGGATCAGCCACAGCGGCTCTGTAAAGCTCTCCATCTACATGACTGTCTACACCATCACTTATGTCATCCTCTTCATATATGAAGCAGAGGTGAGATGCTCTTTTTTTAACAGCAGTCATATGTAATAGAGATTTCCATGTGAGAACAGGACAGAGTAACTGTGTGGTCACTTGATACAACAAATTGTGGTGTTAAAAGTGTGATCAGAGTATAGCCAGGTCTAAGCTAAAGTGAAAATACTGGTGAAATACAAGTGGAGCTCAGCTGCTGGAATCCCTGAATGGTGGAGGCCAGGAGCGATTAACCACAGAAGAGCTCAGGACCACAAAGCAGAACTCCCCCTTAGAGATTCCACTGGGCAGTGTACCAAAGAGGGGGTCATGGGAGTGCACTGAAGAGTACCTCCCTACTGGTACTTCACTCTGGTGCTCTCTCTCTGGCTTTCTGCAGTTCTTCGATCCAGGCTGGGTACTGTATGCCTATGACAGTCCAGCGGGATATGGACTGATGGGCCTGCAGCTGCTGGCCTATGTTTGGTTCTGCTACGCCGTGATGGTGTCCCTCAAGCACTACCCAGAGAAGCAGCCCTTCTACATCCCTTTCTTCACCGCATATACTCTTTGGTGAGGCCGACAGGTTGTGGTTTAGGTGGCACTGAGTGATTTGCGTTCGCACACTCAATATGATGAAAGCTGCACGTGAATTTCTGACTGGCAGCACTGCACCTCTGCCCACTTCCACTTAAAGCAGTGGCTGGAGATGGTAGAGGGGGCTCACCAGGCCGAGCTTGATGTCACAACCCCCCCACCCTGCTGCTCTTTCATAGGTTCTTCGCTGTGCCTGTCACTGCTCTTATTGCCAACTTCGGAATCCCCCGCTGGGCACGGGAGAAGATAGTCAACGGCATCCAGCTTGGGATTCATCTCTACGCCCACATTGTCTTCCTGGTGAGAACAACTCGTTTGTCTTTGTAACAAACTGTCACAGAGAGTACGACGCTCATCAATTGCCTTTGTGCCTCTGTTTCTCCTTTTTTGGGTCTGCACTCTTTCTCACAAGTATATTTTTCATACAGTATTATAACTTTAAGCAATCCGTGTCCTTTTTCTACAATCCAGTAATAGGGCCCATCTTTGAATTTGAACCTCGATAAGAAGTCCATTTTCTGTGTTTCCGGTTCCTTCTCTTCCACCCTCCTGTCTGAAGGCCATCACACGGCCCTCTGCCGCCAACAAGAACTTCCCCTACCATGTCCGGACGTCTCAGATCGGCATCCTGCTGTCAAGCCCCAAGGGGGCCGGAGGCGAGAGCTTTCCCCACCACGCCTACGGGAACAGCTCCTTCCTGGGAGACTCGCAGCCCAATTTCACAGAGCTTTTCTCCATCCATTCGGTGTGTGGGGAGCAGGGATGCGGGGTGTGTAAGGGAAATGGGTGCAGCTGAGATTGTGTTGTAACTCTGAGTAAACTACGAAGTGTAATTCTCATCCTCTATCACGCAGGGAGCGGTGAAAACAGTGGAAGAGACGGTGACCCAGAAGGGACTAACCATACAAAAGAACAGTGAGCAAAAAATCATCACAACAACAGCCGATCTTGCGTCTATCTTGCCCCCGCCACCGCCCCCAGCGCTCCTGCGGGTCTCTTCCCGCACCCCTCCGCCTCCCAGACTCTCTTCTCACTTCCCAGAGTACTTCAGTATGCAGGGAGGTGGTGGGATAGGAACGAAAGCGTGAAAACAGAGGCCGGGGTGAGAGGGAGGAGGAGGTTTAAAGTGGACTTGGTTATAAAAGTTGGAGAGAAATATGTATAGGATGAGAGAAGGGGAAGAGCCCTAGTGGAAAGTGGTATTTAATGGCAGGCGGCGAAGGCTCCAGGTGAGAGGGAAGAACAGAAAGACAGAATCAGCATGTAAGCAACAACCAGAAGCTTTTATAACAGACTGAAAAAAGCAATAAGCATTTCCTTCTAAGCAGTGATCAATGTGCAGAGATGCAGTCATAAGGGGCGTCTGGTGGGTAGGGAGGACGTTGAGGCCGACAGTTAACATCAGACTGGGGGAAAGTGAATGGCTGTGTGAACATTTTTTAAAGTATTTATGAGATTCTGATGGAAATATTAAATATTTAAAAAAGCATAAAAGATGTAAATAGCTGTAATTAATTCTGAAAATGCATACTTGTATAAATAGTGCCAGGGCTTTGAGCACAACGAGGAGTTTTTATTTTGTTGCGCAGAAAGGTGCTGTGACCATCTGAACGGGCGACACCGCTGTGTAGTGCAGGAGCAAACAGCTGTATTTCACTCTTTTTCAAAGGACACTGTTTAGCCTTTTTTAGCGTTGGACAGATTTTTATATCCCATTCATAATGCTTGTAAAGGTTAATTTCCGTATAATTTGCATAGGTTGCACTGAAAAATATTTTAAAAATGTGGAATATTAATACGTGCAATATGTCAAGTACACTTTGGAAATACTGTATATACACGCTACTTGCATGGTTGTATTCCCGTCTGAATTCTGATATTTAATCTGATAAATCTTTCCGAGGACTATTAGAAGCGGACAGTCTCCACATATATATTCCAGCGAACAAAAACCACTTTGCTCTTTTAATATTTCCACTCAGATCTTCTGTAATTGCTTGCATACGGCGTGAAATCAATCATTAATCTCCATTTCTCATCCTCAGAAAAACAGTTACTTTAAAGCTTCGCTTTACAGCTCCCCAGAGGATGGCTTCTGTGCCCTTTTTTTAAAACGAACACAGCATCTAGAGCTTGAACACGGATGGAATTGCAGCTTAGTTTAAGTGCGGGCTGTTAGTAATGGTTGGCGCTGGAAATTACAGTGATATTTGCAGGTTATTCAGCACTTGGTGTCAGCTTTCTTCTGTGATTGTCGAATGAAGAAGTTTGGGCTGCTGTAGTATTCAAGCTGCGCAGCGAGCCAAACTGCAATGCATCACAGTTAGTTTAAATCGGTACAAGGAGGGTGCACGTCGCTGAATGTTAACCGTAAGTTAACGCATTTCGTTATGATAAATATTGCACTTTACTTCTGTTGTCTTTGTCCTTCCATAACCAGGATGACCGCAGTGTCCTGCATCTTGGGAGTTTCACTCAAGTGTTCTGGAGAAAAAGGGAGAGTAGATAGCTGTACAGTTTACCTGTAGAGTGTTCATGCCATGTTTAGATGTATTTAGGACATCACAAAGTGAAATATATATTTAAATAGCATTTGCAGTCTCCTTACTGAGGTATAGCTGATACTATTTTTGTATGTCATTAATGCCACTTGTGACTGTCGACCACTGGCTGTGGACAGGCTTACGTAGGATGGAAATGGGCTGTAAATATGATTATATTTATGGTAAAAGGATAGTTAGTCATTTAGACCAGGAATCATACTTGAATTTATGTATCAAGTTTAATTTGAGGTTTAGACTGTCTGTGATTCCTGCTGGTGTCATTTTCTGTTTGTCACTGTAACGTTACTCATTGGTTACGCTGCCTCGCAGTGTGTGGACTGACCAATCGACAAAGAGAGAAGAAAGGCTACTGGGACAGAGCATGTTGGGCACTGCATGAGCAGAGCTGGTTTCACGGCACTGTACGTGCACACGCGTGCGCGTACACACACCAACTACGGATAGACTTGCAGGACCAACTGACCGACCATTTTCTGTTGTGGACGGTGAGGAACTAGGAAGCACGCAGTAGACCAGGGGCAGAGCCACATACTGACAGACAAAAGCAGATATAGCACATTAGCACTGTTTAAAACACTTTGTAATGGTGTCAAATAAGGAACTTATTTGGATCACATGTCCTTGTATTTTTGCCAAATTAAAATTTTAGTCAGTTTTATTGTTGAGAGCTCTGTCTGTTCTGTTCTTGTCCTCACCAATATGGTTTTCTTAAAACTGCAAATATTTCTTCTTATTACCAGACCTGCTGGCACCCGGGACTGCCAGCCAGATTCCACAGGGAAGAACCACTATGAAATTAAAAAGTGAGCACACACTCAGTACAAAAAAACTCTTATTTCAGGCATTTTACACAAATTAAGCCTTTGAACACCACTAAACAATTTGAGAGGGTATGGAAACAGCAGGGCCACGTACAAACACAGGCATGCAGTTTGTTGGGGGGGGGGGGCTGTCAGTTAGGGACCCTCAAATCTCAGTTTTTCTTTTTGGCAGCCTGCTGGCCTTGCTCGTCCCGGTAGCCCTTGAGCAGCTGGTTCAGTAATGTGTTCTCATTGTCACGCTTCGCAGTGACAAGTGCAGGGTACGGGTGCCCTTTGTACTCCAGCACAGCCATGGGTGCCCGGTCCAGGTTCTGCCGATTGGGAATGCGAGCCATGCGAGTGTAGCTCTTGTCAAAGTCTTTGAACCTCGGTGCCAAGACTTTGAAGAGCTTCGGGACCAGATCTTTCTCCTAGCAGAAGATGACAGCAGTAACAATGTCACCCCCAAGGGATTAAGTGGGACAATCAATGGTCTTTGCTTGAGTCTTATTTTTTGATACTTTTTTGTTACACAACCAAACAAAACCAGATCACAACACACAAATACAAAGGAAGGAACAGGTGACAAAAAGTTCACCACGGTCCAGTACTCCTCCAATAAAAATTCTAAAAGGAGCCCAAATATCACTCACTAAATGACAATTATGCCAATGTCAGCTTTTTTTAGCTTTTGTTTTTACCGTCATCCAGAAACTGGCCATCTTCATTGCTTTCTCATCAGTGTCTCCCCGCTTGGCATAGTCGATCAGCTGGAAAACACGTCAACACCCAGCATCAGGAGGTACACAGCGACCGCAGCCTCTCTCACACTGTACCACGGTACCTTAGCCTGTTGAAGGAGCAGAGTCCCTCTCTATGTCCCCCAGCACTGGCCCCAACCATATTATTACTATTGCTATTAAGCTATATTATTATAACTAGTTAGGTTATCTGACACTGCCCAGGTCAAAAAGGTGCAGCGATGGAAAGGTACACAGTGATAACACACATATTCAGCAAACTGCTTTACCACTGAAGTGGTTGCATTTAGTGCAGATATTGTTAGTGCTGTCAAACAGGCAAACACCACCGCGATGTAATTAAATGGAGAGGAAAAAACTGCTAAACTCTACCACACTTACATCACTAATATGTGTGTCCTGTATAATTTCTTACTGACCCTCTCATACAACACCTACTGGCTCCTGTGGTCAAACTCATGGATTGGTCACTGACAGCAACGCATGTAGCGAAATGCACACAGCAATACGATAAATTACCAAACTTGTATTACTTTTAAACTAGTGGAATTGAGTACATTTGTGTGTGCGCACGGCATGTCCACGCTGACACAGACAGTAAAATATTACGCGTCAAACTTCTTAAATCTTGCCCAATTTGTGTGTCTGAATGAGAAAGCACATCCACATGTGACTGCGGCGCGTGAAAGTGTGCGTGGTGAGATTTACCTACGCTCTGCATGTGACGTTACTACACGCCGTGTGAGGTCAAAACCCGGACTTCTCCGAGCCTTGTTACAGACTGAACTTTAAAATTCTAAAACATTTTGGAATTTAATGAACTTGACAATACAAAAACAGAAGCAGCTGTGTGTCGAATTTCAAGTCTGCGTTTGGAAAAACTAAGTGTGTATAAAGAACAGAGACTGCACTTTATGGATGACCAGGTTAGTAGTGTATCTGAACACTTTGCCCGAGGTGATTTACCACTTGGTAAATGTTGTTTTGTACGTAGTGCAGACTTACACAGCACACACTAAGCAAACGGTGCAACGTTTGGCCACAGCACCGTGGTATGGACACTCGGGCCCTTAAACACTTGCACAGCATTACCCCTCTTCATTTCGTAGGGTCCTTTGCACTGTTGCACACCGATTTCCCTGCGGCGTCATTTATTCTACCCGCTAGGGCAGCTACCAGGCGGAGGCTGGGATTCGAGCCTGCAACCTACAGACCGCACCTTTTCGGCGTAGAACCGCAGCTCGTCGGCGCGCGCCAGCGTCGTCTCGATGCGCTCGTGCCGCACCAGACCCGTCAGGAGGTTCCGCAGCATGTTCATGCGGGAAAGAGGGCCAAGACCCATGCGGCGCGCAACGCGGCCGTGGGAGATGAGCGCGGCGATGGAAAGGCGCATTCTTCTCGCTCAAACGCGACGAACGTGTTCGGTCCTTCGGTCGGACGCCCGGCAGCTCCCCGCTGGCTGAGAAGCTCGGCTGTTCAACTCCTCGCCCGGACTGACATTGCCGGTGCAACCTCTGCTGCAGTCCGTGCGGAACACCGAGCGCGCGCAACAAGGTTCCGCCCAGAAAAACAGGTCACGACGAGGCCGTCGCCTAGGAGACGAGCTCAGCTCGCGCCCCCGCAGGTACGCTTAGGTGTCGGGACCGCGGCGACGTGAGCGAACGTTACACAATTTACTGTGTAAGTCTGCATCTAAAGTTTTAACGTAAACTACTAATTTCTCCATCTGTAAAACTCCGTCTCGCTACCTTGTGGTGAACACGACATTTTGCCGTTACGGTGGCATTCAGGGAATCTTTTCAGAGCAGTATTTCCTCTGAGTTTATTTCAAGCAGGAGGTCTTCAGTTTTCCATCAGTACTCAGAAGCCAGCTCAATGGTAGGAACAAGATCCAAGCCATAAACATGTACGCCCTACCAACCATCAGGTACCCAGCAGGAATAATGAACTGGCCACAGGAGGAAATAGATGCCATTGATATCAAGACACGTAAACTCCTCACGATGCATGGAGGGTTCCACCCGAAAACCAGCAGCCTGAGACTCTACGAACAACAGATAGAAGGAGGGCGAGGATTAGTGAGTGTCGGAGCCATTATCCAGAATGAAACAAGGAACATGTGTGAATACATCAAGAAGAAGCCCCCCCCCCCCCCGGGACAAACTGATGAATGAGTGCCTCAGGCAGCAGAAAACAGTGGATGGTGAGGAGGAAGAGAAGGCATCGTGGAAGACCAAACCCCTCCATTGAATGTATCACCGGCAGATAGAGGAAGTGGCTGATATCAAAAAATCCTACCAGTGGTTAGAAGAAGCAGGCCTGAAGGACACCATAGAGGGAGCACAAGATCATGGCAGCACAAGAACAGGCCCTAAACGCCAGATCTGTAGAGGCTGAGATCTACCACACTAGACACGACCCAAGGTGCAGGGTGTGCAAAGACGCCCCTGAGACTGTCCAACACATAGTAGCTGGGTGCAGAATACAAGCTGGGACAGCATACACTGAAAGGTATAACCAGGTGGCGGGGATAGTATACAGAAACATCTGTGCCGAGTATGAGCTAGAAGTCCCCAAGTCCCGATGGGAGGCACCACCGAAAGTGGTTGAGAACCACAGAGCTAAGATCCTGTGGGACTTCAAGTTCCAGACAGACAGGCAGCTGCTGGCCAATCAACCAGACATAGTGGTGGCTGATAAGGAGCAGAAAACAGCAGTAGTGATAGATATGGCAATCCCAGCTAACAGTAACTTCAGGAAGAAGGAGCACGAGAAGGTTGAGAAGTATCAAGGCCTGTAGGAACAACTGGAACAAATGTGGAAGGTGAAGGCCAAAGTGGTTCCCATGGTAATAGGAGCACTGGGAGCTGTGACTCCCAAACTTGGAGAGTGGCTCCAACAGATTCCAGGTACAACAACTGAGGTCTCTGTCCAGAAAAGTGCAGTTCTAGGAACAGCTAAGATACTGCGCAGAACCCTCAAACTCCCAGGCCTCTGCTAGAGGACCCAAGGTTGAGGAAGGCATACAGACATACCACCCTCCAATTAGAGGAAGGTGAGAGAGAGATTTTTATATATATATTTTGACTGATTTCATTTGTGTCCATTCTGTGTCCCTTAATGTTTGGAGAGAGCAACCACGTACAGTTATGGTCTCAGACACGGCCATGCAAGCTGCAGGGAATCGTCTTTGTGAGTTTCATTTGATGGTACTTCTTGAGCTTCTTCATGAGCCACTTCTTTGCATTTACAAGGACTGAATTTGGATTCTGCAGGCCTCCTGGCTGCTGAGCAGCTGGAAACCAGAGCCACTTCTCTTGTTTGGTGAGTGTGTTTTCATTTTCATTGTCTTCATACATTTCTTTAATATTTGCTGGCCTGTTTTGTGTTAATTGTTGAATTTCCGGGCAGCATGGTGGCTCAGCAAGTGCTGAATCCAGCACAGTCTGTGTGGAGTTTGCATGCTGTCCCCATGTCTGTGTGGGTTTCCCCTGGTGCTCTGGTTTCCTCCCACAATCCAATGGTATGTGTTTCAGGTTTGTTGGTTGCTGTAAATTGCAACGTAGTGCAGGTGTATGCGTATAAGTGTTTGCGTATGTGTGGCCACCCAGTGATGGACTGGTGTCCCATCCAGGGGCAGTGAATGCCTTCAGTTTATGGGAATTTGCCTTAAGGATTTTTCAGGAATGTGCTAAAGTAGGGGTGGGGTGTTACAAGCAAAAACACCGCCCGTTGCTGTTGCAGAACGGCACCATGCCCTGCTGGGTTTCATACTTGTTCTAGAGAGATTCAGTACAGAAAAACCCACGTGTAGTGTCTGTAGTCTAATCCTTGCTGCAAAATAGTTTTCTTCTGAAACCGAAACATAAAGACTGTCACATCTACCAGGGATTTGACAAGCTTCCTTCTAGTTTGTGCGTCTGAGTTTCACCTGGAAAGGCCCCTTGATTTTAATTCTCATTTCTTTACGTTGCTGTAATTATGAGACGGGAGGTTGAGTATTTTCGGACCTCATTTTTAGGAAAGTGCTGCATTTCAGAGTCTGAGGATGTCTAATGCATTTTTTTGTGGTGTTTCTGCTGCAGCTCTCTTTGGCTGTAATCCTGCTGCTAGTTGTGTATCACGCTGTTGCATGGCAGTAGGTGTTTGCTTCTTCATTGTATCATAGATCTTATCACATCAAAACCAGGATGCTTTGCAGTTCTGACCTGCAACCATCCATTTTTCGCAAATGGGTCTCCCTTAATTCTTAAGAGGCAGTACTGAACATTTGGTTGCTTTGTTCCACATCTTTTGTCCGGCAAGTGGTTAAGTATTTATAGTATTTGCCTGTTTATTTTATTCTCAGCGTATCGCCCTGGGTATATATTTTCTGAAAAGATGCCAGTAATATCAACAACTGTTACATGAGTGTTTTCAAGTAAAAGATATCAAATTGAGGAAGATAATTATATAAATAAGAAAGAAACACAGAGTAAAACCTGTATGGAACTTTCCAGAATTTAGGTTTGACCCCAGAGTTATTGCAAGAAAGTGTAAACATGAAAAGCTCCACAACAGACTTTACCTTGAACATTATGAATAAAAAGAATCAGCAGCAGTTTGAGATATTCAGGCTTGAAAGTTTATTTTCATGCTTTGTCTTGCTTAGGACATTACTAGACAACAGCACAACTTGATGTTAGGTTTTCAGATACTATAGTGAGATGTTCGGATTGGATTCAGTATTGGGCCATGGTGGTGGTGAGCCAGTTGTTGAAGATGCAGACCTAAGGAGGAAGGAGAGTAAATCACGAGCTCAATCCAAATGACAACGGGAACAATAATAAATTTAATTCAGAGATGCACACTGATATTCTTACTGGGAGAAGGGTGGTAAAGAGACCAAACCCTTACCTTGGTGTAGACGCCAGGGTGATCCTTCTCAGCACAGCCGTAACCCCAGGAGACGACACCCTGCAGCTGGTTGTTGCACACCACAGGACCACCGGAGTCACCCTGAAGGAGTCGGAGTGAGAGAGGAGAGCGTGAGAAGACAGCAAGAAACTGGGATGACCGATGGACCACAGTCAGAGGTCATGTGAGAGACGCAGGGCAGACCGACGGTTGTCACATGGCTTCAGCTGCCATCAGAAGAGACAGCAGTTGACTGCAGAGAAATGAGTGCACTCAGTACCTGGCAGGAGTCCTTGCCTCCCTCCAGGTATCCAGCGCAGAACATGGAGGCAGTGATCATGCCAGGGTAGGAGTTCTCACATGACTGCTGAGACAGGATGGGGATCTGCAGGCACTGTAGCTTGTTGCTGTCGGCGCCTGAATGGACACAAAAGGCAGGGATAGGGAGGGAGGGACATAAGCCACCAGTGTTCAGTTGAAGATGACTGTTCTCAGCCATTCAAAATTGATCCGATTTCTGGCCCCACTGATCTACTCACTGGAGCTCAAGGTGTCTCCCCAGCCGGAGACAAGGCAGTTGGTGCCTGCGGGGGCACAGCTGGTGGGCAGGGCCACAGGCTGCACGTAGCTGTTGAGCGTAGCGGGTTTGCTCAGCTTGATCAGCATGATGTCGTTGCTGAGGTCCCAGGAGTTGTACCCGGGGTTGCGGATCACGGCGGAGGAGGAGATGAACTGCTCGGTGCCCTCATTCTGCTGGATGTTATGCTCGCCCAGGCGCACCTCAATACGGCTGAGAAGAAAAGAAGCACACCGAGGTCACTTACCCCCTTCGTTGCACCTTGGTGACAGCGCCCTCTTGTTAGCTTGGAGTCGCCATAGTAGCGGTAAGTCTAATATCGGGCTGTTAGGACATAGGTCTGCTGCATAACCAACTGTCCACCTGACTCTCCTCAGACACAAGTTACAGCTCAGCACAACACTGTTGTTCATGTCTGTGCTCTGTGCTCCAGTGCACCACAAAGTGTTACTGTCACTCACGATTTGTAGCAGTGGGCAGCAGACACCACCCAGTTCTGGCTGACCAGGGATCCTCCGCAGAAGTGGTACCCGACATTCAGAGACACCTGGTAGGGCACAGAGTTCTTGGGACACTCGTACCCCCCAACAATCTTGTCATCCTCAGCCACTGCAGAGAGAGGCGGATGGATGGCAACCCAAATTAATGTGGAAAAGTGTAAAACAAATACACCCGATACTAAAATAGGGATGCTGCTGTAAGGCACCTGCTTATGGATGCGAATCGGCAGAACTTACAGGCCACTCCCAGGAGCAGAGCGAAAATCAGGGACTTCATGGTTGCTTTGATCCGGACGAATGGGACTCCTGCTTCTGCTCCGCAGCTTTTATTGGCATGCTGGAGGCCACACAAGGGCAGTACACCTCAGCGGATATGCAGAGAGCCAATTGGGAGCGTCTAAAGTTTGGCGCAAGATGACCGTTGCTATCAAGCAGTAGATAAAGATGTCTGTTAATGAGTAGTAATGTGTAATAATCTAACTTTACAATTTGTTATTAGCTGTCTCATCGACATTTTCTGTTTTAGGTCTTTCCATTTTCCACAACACATAGCGAAGAATAGTGATGTCCTTCATTTTAGCGTAAGATCCTTTTCCTGATCCTTTTCTGTCTAGGTGCAGGAGAGGTAAGAGCAGGAAAACGGACTGAGAAGCTGATATGTATGTTGGCTCAGACACTGTTTAGCGCCTGCAGTTAAATATGTGTGAATTATTTAAGTTTTGGTGTTTTTACTGAATCAAAACCACAGGCTGACTAAATTGGAGACTCATGACAGTTTATGAACTGGTGGCTGTTGGGGAACATAAATATATGAACTGTATTTTTAACCCCCTGTTTTTTACAACTGTATAGCATGGATTAGTGCAGTATTGTGACTGAGCATCATGAACAAGGGCATTTTGGATGACTTTTTAGCTGACATCTGGAGTCACCCAGGTCCGTACTGGATGGAGGTGGCATTATCTTTACTTGTGTTGAAAGAGCACAAGAATGTCAACAAGATACACCTGGGAACAACCCTGCCTTGGTGGATTTCATGGAACAGATGTTTTCCATGGAAAACGGATGGGAAACCTACACCTGTGACCTTGCCCACCGAGACTCAGCAGAAATACCTAAAGGGGGAAATAATAAATAACTGTCACCCGTTTTCTTGTTGACATATTTAAAAACAAACCAACAAAGCCAAATCTTGGCTCTGCGTGCAGCACATGAGTGCATGTGTTCACTTGATCCAAAACGTTCCCATTCAGATGCTGAGCAGAAAGCTTTTGCATTGAGTGGAACGAGTTGTCCCACTTGAAAAAGTCTGGTTGCTGCTTGATGTTCACACCAATCTTACAGACACCGAAACAGGGGAGAAGAAAAAGGGGATTTATTTAAATGATGTGCAAGTTTTTTTTGTCTGTTTTTGAGGATGGATGAATTTATGCATGTTACTGTGGGGGCTGAGTGCATGCAAATTTAAATTTCAAGTTATTGAAAGTTTGCTGAAGGTGTACTTGCAATGAAGTTCACTTGCCGAGAAAGCGATAAGGAATTTAACAGCAGGTGCACAACTGGACAGTTACCAATTGCTACATGACAGCATTGATAACCAGGAGGGAACTCCTCGAACGGCAGCATAGTGGTTCAATGCCTTGGTCATTGGCTACTCACTAACCAATTGAATGATCCAAAGCTTGAGGGCAGGAGAGCAGCTAAGAATATAAACAGGGGGTTACAAGGTGAGGGCCTCATTCATTCGGATCAAAGCAACCATGAAGTCCCTGATTTTCGCTCTGCTCCTGGGAGTGGCCTGTAAGTTCTGCCGATTCGCATCCACAAGCAGGTGCCTTATAGCAGCATCCCTATTTTATTATCGGGTGTATTTGTTTTACGCTTTTCCACGTTAATTTGGGTTGCCATCCATCTGCCTCTCTCTGCAGTGGCTGAGGATGACAAGATTGTTGGGGGGTACGAGTGTCCCAAGAACTCTGTGCCCTACCAGGTGTCTCTGAATGTCGGGTACCACTTCTGCGGAGGATCCCTGGTCAGCCAGAACTGGGTGGTGTCTGCTGCCCACTGCTACCAATCGTGAGTGACAGTAACACTTTGTGGTGCACTGGAGCACAGAGCACAGATGCAGAGTGAGCAACAGTGTTGTGCTGGGCTGTAACTTATGTCTGAGGAGAGTCAGGTGGACGGTCGGTTATGCAGCAGACCTATGTCCTAACAGCCCGATATTAGACTGACCGCTACTATGGCGACTCCAAGCTAACAAGAGGGCGCTGTCACCAAGGTGCAACGAAGGGGGTAAGTGACCTCGGTGTGCTTCTTTTCTTCTCAGCCGTATTGAGGTGCGCCTGGGCGAGCATAACATCCAGCAGAATGAGGGCACCGAGCAGTTCATCTCCTCCTCCGCCGTGATCCGCAATCCCGGGTACAACTCCTGGACCATTGACAATGACATCATGCTGATCAAGCTGAGCAAACCCGCTACGCTCAACAGCTACGTGCAGCCTGTGGCCCTGCCCACCAGCTGTGCCCCCGCAGGCACCAACTGCCTTGTCTCCGGCTGGGGAAACACCATGAGCTCCAGTGAGTAGATCGGTGGGGCCAGAGACTGGGTCTCCATGCTGCCTGGATCCATCACTAATTTTGAAGTGTGGAGAACAGCCATTTTTAACTGAACACTGGTGGCTTATATCCCTCCCTCCCTTCATTCACCTTTGCGTTCTCCCTCGGTCTATCCTTGCCTTTTGTGTCCATCAAGCCGCTGACAAGAACAAGCTGCAGTGCCTGCAGATCCCCATCCTGTCTCAGCAGTCATGTGAGAACTCCTACCCTGGCATGATCACTGCCTCCATGTTCTGCGCTGGATACCTGGAGGGAGGCAAGGACTCCTGCCAGGTACTGAGTGCACTCATTTCTCTGCAGTCAACTGCTGTCTCTTCTGATGGCAGCTGAAGCCATGTGACAACCGTCGGTCTGCCCTGCGTCTCTCACATGACCTCTGACTGTGGTCCATCGGTCATCCCAGTTTCTTGCTGTCTTCTCACGCTCTCCTCTCTCACTCCGACTCCTTCAGGGTGACTCCGGTGGTCCTGTGGTGTGCAACAACCAGCTGCAGGGTGTCGTCTCCTGGGGTTACGGCTGTGCTGAGAAGGATCACCCTGGCGTCTACACCAAGGTAAGGGTTTGGTCTCTTTACCACCCTTCTCCCAGTAAGAATATCAGTGTGCATCTCTGAATTAAATTTATTATTGTTCCCGTTGTCATTTGGATTGAGCTCGTGATTTACTCTCCTTCCTCCTTAGGTCTGCATCTTCAACAACT
Source organism: Heterotis niloticus (assembly GCA_018136845.1). Lineage (NCBI taxonomy): Eukaryota > Metazoa > Chordata > Actinopteri > Osteoglossiformes > Osteoglossidae > Heterotis > Heterotis niloticus. Next base: position 3,628,571 of record CM030896.1, read on the forward strand.
GGCTCACCACCACCATGGCCCAATACTAAATCCAACCCGAACATCTCACTATAGTATCTGAAAACCTAGCATCAAGTTGTGCTGTTGTCCAGCAATTTCCTTAGCAAGACAAAGCATGAAAATAAACTTTCAAGCCTGAATATCTCAAACTGCTGATTCTTTTTTTATTCATAATGTTCAAAGTAAAGTCTGTTGTGGAGCTTTTCACGTTTACACTTTGCTGGTGGAAAGAACAGTTTTTATGAAAAACTATTTACACTGCAAATTAAATTTAAACTTTTAAAATAAGCACTAAGAACCAGGTTTGAATCTGGGACAAAACTGATGATCCTGCCACTATTAGAGATGGGCAGAGGTGAAAAACAATATTTACAGAAGAAGTACTTTTATTTTATTCAGACAGTCAATTGCTGAAATATATGTACCAATCCAAAAGTTTGCTTGAGAAAAAGAAGTTCAGGTCAAAGAGCTGCTCTGGTATTCATTTACTTTGGTTCACATTAGGCTTTTTAATATTCTAAACCGTGCAGATTTAACAAAACTTCATCTGAGAAGTACAGAACAATTTCTCCAGCAACTTAAAAGTAAACTTAATGGAATTGTTGCTTTCCATATTAGGGTTTTGAAGAACTGCCCAAGCGTAATACTGTGAAGTCAGTTGAAGTCCTCTAAAGATAGTTCTCTGTCTATCTGTATGCCTGTCCCACCCATTGTGGAAACCCGTCTGGTTCACCCGTCTCTGGTACTTTTTGTTGTTGTAGTTTTAGTCTGTAGTTGTAGGTTTGGTTGCTGTGTGCTGTTGGTTTGGCTGCTGTGTCTTCTCCTCCCCACCAATCCCTGATGTATATCCGTTTCCCCACATACCTATCCCTATTTACTAACCGTTTGTTCTGCTCTTTATTTATTATTACTCTATTTATTATTATTTATTGTTCTCCTCTCCCGACTATACATATTATATACATATTATGTCCATATTTGCACTGAGGATTCCTGGAAACAAAACTTTTCATGGGGACAATACTGCTATGCTGTGTTGTTCACCCATGACAAATAAACCTTTGAATCTTTGATTCTCTTTGAATCTTTGATCATGCTGTTTGTGTGGTCTGCCAGCATCTTGTGATGTATTGGTGATGAGCTGGGGTCAGGTGGACTCCCATGGAGCCAGTTGTGAACCTCATACCACAGCATCTAAAGTTCAGATCAGGCATCTTCTGCAGATCAGAAACAAGTTTTGCTGTGGAAATTACCTCTGGTAGGTTATTGGCAATGTCAGCATCTTCAGCATCAGAATGACAGGATGTAATCCTGCTGCTCTAAGATCTAAGAATCAATTTTGTTTTCCTCATTCAAAGATGGACTTTTTAATTTGGTGTGGACATTGTGTATCTGTGACATTACGCTGACCTACTGCCTAAAATATTCTTTTACATTTTTGACTTTGGTAAAAGAAAAATCACTGCAGACCACAGAACCTTTCAGAAAAAACATACTGGTGGGTATGTCAGACCTACCAAGGCATCCGCTGTCAGGGAACAGGGGGCAAGTTGAGTGTCTAGATGCAACCTTTGATATCACTTCCTGAGAAGAAAGTTTGATAAGGTAAAAGGTTAAAGATTCATTAAAGTGTTGGAATTAATGGTCAAATGGAGGTTCTTTGGAGTCTCAAGGATGAGGCACAAGAAAGCTTTAAACAGGTTTGATACTGTTTTCAGGATTTCATCAGCTGTCCTGGACTACACCTATACATGCATTTCTTAAAGGATGTAGGGCCACACTGATGTGAATGCACCCGTGTATGTGTATTTGTGTGTGTGTGTGTGTGTGTGTGTGTGTGTGTGTGTGTTTTGTCCTATCTTTTACAGCCTGAAACTTACTTATCTTAAGGTTCTTTGAAGAAAGCGAGTCAAGACCTTTCAGCTTAGTTTGTGGAAAATAACCAAAGACAGAAATACATTATATTCTAGAACTCATGAATATATATGAATAAAAGGAATAGTTCAAAGTAAATTATTACAATATAATAAAGAGTAAAGCAAATTTGTAAAAAGTCAGTGCACTCCAGCATCATGTATAATAAAGTTAACTTTTGATTAAAAACACAAAATAATGGACTAAAAAACAGTAAAGAGAAGCAAACAGCTATTGCTTAATATAATTAGCTGGAATTTTTTTGTTAGAATTAAAGTTTGTTAGTCTTTCTAGCCTCTTTTTAACAAAGTTAAGTGCTTTACAATAATACAAGTGTACAATTGAAGTAAACCAAGAACTCTATATCATAGAGGAGCTATGTTTTGAACAGTGTTTGAAGAATAATAAGTGGAGGGACATAGACTGTATGGCCAATAGTGTGTGGACATGTGAGCCTCACCCCCATATGTACCTGTAGAACATCTCATTCCAAACCCATGGACATTAATATGGAGTTGTTCCCCACTTTGCTGCTATAATAGCCTCCACTGTACTGCAAAGCCTTTCTGCCAGATTTTGGGAATTTGTGCCCACTCAGTCACAAGAGCATCGGTGAAGTCGGGCTCCGATGTTGGGCGAAAAGGTCCGGCTTGTGTTTCGTGTTCCAGTTCATCCCAAAGGGTTTTGATGGGGTTGAGGTCAGGGTTCTGTTCAGGCCACTCTAGTTCTTCAGCACCAACCTGGGCAAACCATGTGTTTATGGAGCTCAATTTCTGCATGGGGGGGCACAGTCATATTGGAGCAGGAAAGGAGCGTCTTCCCTAAAGTGTGACCACAAAGCTGGAAGCACACAGTTGTCTAGAATGTGTTTGTATGCTGTGTAGGTACAGCTGAAACAGCTCAGCTCAGTCATTATAAGGTGGGTGCACATACTTTTGGTCATACAGTGCATTTGTCCCTATATGTTGTAGTCACAGAAAATTGTATGCAGTTTGTTTAAATTCCATAGCATCTTGTATAGTGAATACAGTTTCTGATGAAATATATTTTGCAGTGTAAAATGTTTTATTTTGTCAGCACTGTGACAGTAATTTACCAAAGGGCTGTATTTGTGGATTTGAAGAGTTAAAGTCAAAATGCTGACGTTTTTGTTTGTGAAGGGTATGTTTTTTAAATTTATTTGTTTTTATTTTTTAGTCAATAACTTAATTGATGATTAAATTAATAGCTTTTATTTATTTTTATTGGTAACACTGATATGCTTATTTGTTTATTCTGCAGTTAAGAAAGGAATCATCAAACAGGAGATAACTGCCACACTGGCCATAAGCTCACATCTGCATTACACAGCGTTTCCCAGACAAGGGGTGTAGGTAAGATATCTTCATGTGAGGATTAGTAGTTGGAGTAGTTGGAGAGGATGTCGCTGATCCAGGGCAGCAAGGCACAGACTTTGGTGTACACACCAGGGTAGCCAGGCTGAGCACAGCCATAGCCCCAGGACACAATGCCGTGCAGCTCACCGTTGCACACCAGGGGACCCCCGGAATCACCCTGACAGGGAGAGAAAGAGAAAAGAAAACCGTGGGGTGGAAAATAAGATCTAAACGTGCCGCAGATTGTCCTCGTGAAGTTGTGGCAGCCCATCCCCTCACGTCACTTACCCTTACATATCATTATGACAAGGAAACATAGCAGAACCCACAGACAGGAGACCAGAGGCCATGTGTTAACAGCTTCTCCGTACCTGACAGGAATCCTTGCCTCCCTCCAGGTATCCCGCACACATCATTGTGTTTGTGATTTGTCCAGGGTATGAGTTCTCACAGTCTTCCTGGGACAGAATAGGTATATCCACACACTGGAGATTGAAGGGGTTAAACACTGCAGGACAGATGGAGGGAGAGAAGAGGAGGACAGAGTGAGTAATGGAGAGGCGATTACCCTGTTAATATCGCTAAAGAGCTGCTTGGGTAAATTTGACCAAGGGCCTTTAGATTTATTATGAACTCCCTTAATAAATCATTAGGATGGAAGCAATCCAGAGGCAAACAAAATGGACAATGTGTTTGTCTGCCCTGCATCCAGGCTTACAAATGGAATGTGAATGTTTTCCTGGTTCTGAAGAGCAGGATCAGCAAAGCACAGGACAATCCACCCAAGGGGAACCTCACCCTGATCAGTGTAGATGTTTCCCCAGCCAGAAACAATGCACATGTCTCCTGCGGCTGGACAGGCCTTGGGGAGGGCAATGGGCTGCACAAACTCATTGATGGTGACACTGTGGGCCAGCTTCAGCAGCATGATGTCATGGTCCAGCGTCTGGTAGTCGTAGCTCTGGTGCCAGTAGATGGCGTCAACCGACATGTACTGCTCTGTCCCCTCGTACTGCCAGATGTGGTGCTCGCCCAAGATGGCAATCTGGGTATAAGGGCTGTTGGAGGAAATGAGATGCAGGAGGTGGAAGCTGAGAGAGAAGAGAGAAGAGAGCAGAGAGGGTGTAGTACTCACTTTACCCAGCAGTGGGCGGCAGAGATGATCCAGCGCTCGTTGATGAGGGAGCCGCCGCAGAAATGATAGCCAATGTTGATGGAGGCCTGCCAGGGTTGGGAATGGGCTGCGCACTCATAACCACCCACAATCCTGTCGTCCAGGGGAGCTGCCACTGAGAGACAGAGACACTTGTCTTTATGTGACAGCATTTGAACTGTATGTGTGTTTTGCTCGATCCACCATCTTCACTTTCCTCACCTCCCCACCTCTATATTTATGGAGGTGTGTGTGCTTCACCCGAACTGTCTTGTGTCACACGCTGCCAGTCTACATGGCGGCACGACTTAGACTTACTTCCTTAAACTGCCTGAACATTACCTGTCCCTTTTGTGTGCCGCTGTGATTTTATGTGAGAATACGGTAGGTGATCGGGTACCAGTTGTGTGTTACCTGCTGCCCCCAAGAGAGCTAGAAAAATGAGGCTGGTCATTTTAGTGCCGCTAGTCTTCACCCTACAAGGGCATCTCTCTCCGTACTCTGTTGTATTTATAGCAGCACCTTTATCTTTCATCCCCCAGCTGTCTCGCCCTCTCTTTCTGAAGCTAGTTAATAAGTTGATATTGTTGGCTTCTCATGCAGCACAGTAAACACAGTAAATGCCACTGATGCACACATGTTTCAAACATCCCTGCAAAATCATTTGCAGAAATAAAGGGCCATTTTTCACTATTTGGTCATCAGTGATGGTAACCCAACCAGCCTGGGCTGCAGGTTTGCATTATGTGGTCCTGGACATATCCCCAGGGTAACCTTTCCAAAATCAAAGCATCACCATACAACCATGCTGACTCGCGGACTTACCTGGACCTCAACTCAAGCAATAAAATAATATTCCAAATATTTTCTGCAGGGAAGAGTTGCTGCCGGGCACTCGGCATGATGATCATGTTTCATTTTAAATGTAGTCCTTCCACAGTTGGGAGAAGCAGGCTGCGATATTAAAGGTTGGTCACAGTATGGAAAAATGTTTGGGCCAGATTGTGCCAGGATTACAGGTGTTATATTTTCCATGAATAAAGACCAAGACTGTTATTGGCAGTAATTCAAGGACAGGTATGGGTATGGCCATGGTTTAATGAGTACCTTTTTATCAAAGAGTCAAAAGAGTTTATTTGTCAAGCACATGGTTGTGTACCATGTGTTGAAATGTGCTCTGATCTGAACCAGGATGACTGTGCGAACAATCTATAATGGAAAATGAAGCAAACACATATCCAAACACTAAGAAGAATAGAAACAGAAACAAGCAGTAAATAGATAAATAAGTAAGTAAGTAAATAAATAAATAAATAAATAAATAAATAAATAGGCAAAATGGTAACGGAACAGTTAAGGTGCCCTGGAAGGGCAGTGACAGTGGGGGGGGGTGGGTTGGAGCGGAGTGGTCAGAGATTATGTGAGGGTAGTGATGTCATGTCCGGGTTCAGAAGTCTTATGGCCTGTGGGTAGAAGCTCCTCCTTAGCCTCTCCGTTCTGGCCATAATGCTTCTGTAAGCAAAGCATATACGCATGTAACTCAAACCAGGCAGCATTTTGAGGTTAAAAACACCGTGGTCCCACTTGCACTATAATCCTCTCCCAGAGTCCTCTTGTATTAAATTAAATTAAATCCAGTAAAGAACTCCCGTGTATTTGGGAGCAACACTGCAAGTTACTGTGAATAAATTTTTAGCTGAGCACCAGCTAAAAAAAATACTTTGCACCCACCTGCCCCACATTAGGCCTTGGTGCATCTGTGCGAATCTGGTCTCAATCGGCTTTGCATGCATTTAGCGTTTTATTGCAAAAATAATTCCTAAATATAACTTGGTGCAAGGAATTGACAGCTGCAGTCTGTAGCCCGGTGACTTAGAACACTGCTTTTCTTACAATGACTGGATTTCAAAAGATAGCATCAGCAAAGCTGCTAAAAATAAATACGTTTAGGTTTTCAACAGCATCAGAGTTGTGTGTTTTGTTGGTGTGCATCTGCAGTGGTTACACCCTGTGTGTGGGTATGTGCCCTTGGTGACCACATGCTTGCGGCAACCTGGAGCAGTCGCACGGCACAAGGTTAACCATTAATGTGATTGTTTGTGAGTGTGTGTGTGCTTGTGTGTGCGTAAGAATGTGTTTGTGATGCACAACGGGTGGTCCTGATAGGGTATAAATAGCGGTTTGTACACAGTCAGGGACAGACTGGCCTTCGCTGGACACCATGAGACTGCTTGTTCTGCTCATGTGGGTGGGAGCTGCTGGTAACAGAGACCTTCACAACCCTCCATCACAACAAATACAGCTTTTGCGGATGACTTTTGTTCTGCTAATGACATTAAAATCCCTAATGCCAGTATCTTCAAATTGCAACAGATAGGAGAGAAGGATTGACAGTGTAAAACAGCCATAACTTATAGTGACTGTATAGTCATGTGTGTAAAAATGATCATCTATAAGGCATCATACAAAAATTTGCACACACATGGGCAACTCTTGTACTGGATGAACTGCACAGAAGAGTGATAGTAAATCAACTCATAAGCATCCTCGGTCTCTGGAGGTTGCTGAGAGCTGGGAGGTTGCATGGGCGCATTTCCAGCTAAAGAAGCTCAAAGTTTTGACTGTCACTTTGGCTCTGAATAGCAGCGACGCTTGTGTAAAGCACGCCTGTTTGTAGCCGTACTTAGTAGATGTGTGCGGCCTCCTCTCTGTTCCAGTGGCAGTCCCCCGGGAGGATGGCAGGATCATTGGGGGACACGAATGTGCCCCCAACTCCAGGCCCTGGATGGCGTCTCTGAACTACGGCTATCACTTCTGTGGGGCAGTGCTCATCAACAACCAGTGGCTGCTGTCTGTCGCACACTGCTGGTACAAGTAAGTGACCCGTGGGCGTGTGTCTTCCTTTGTAGAGACTCCACATATCAGCAGCACCTGTACCAGTTTATCTTTTGTATTATTTATTGGTAACCATATGCAGTTTTTGGGTCAGTTTTTAGATTAGCTTGACGTTAATAATCCTCTCAAACTCCCTCTTCTCATCTCATTCCACCTCTTTCAGTCCTTATGCCATGCAGATCATCCTGGGGGAGCATGACCTGCGAGTGTTTGAGGGCACAGAGCAGCTCATGAAGACCGACACCATCATTTGGCACCCCAGGTAAGAAGCTCCTCACATCTGCTCCACACATCCTTTCATGGATCCAGCATTCCTGACTAACCACTCTCTGGCCTCCCCACCCAACCTGTTCCCCACCTTAGCTATGACTACCAGACCCTGGACTATGATATCATGCTGATCAAGCTGTTCCACCCGGTTACCGTCACGGATGCTGTGAAGCCCATCCCTCTCCCCAGCGGCTGCCCCTACGATGGCGCCTCCTGCTCAGTGTCTGGCTGGGGCTACACTGATGCCGAAGCCAGTGAGTAGGCCATACGTCCATCACCTCACCCCCCCTTATCTGTGTTGTCATCTCTCTAACTGACTGTTTTGAATATATCTCATCTTATCGAAGTGCCATCGTCTGCCCATCAGTGTCAGGGAAGCGCTGACCCATTTCCGCTACAGTTTTCTAACCTGGCCTTTGGTTTGAACCTCGCTCTTAATTTAACATCACCACCCATGTGGTTTTTTCCAGCTATGAAACCAGCCACAGGGAGGTAGACAGTGCATTAAATCTCATTTGTATGTTAGGCAAATTTCACATCCGCGAAGACTGACAGACCAAACCCAAAATTAATTTTCACTGATCTGCATACTCTGTCCTCATCTCTTCAAAAAAGTCTCCTCCAAAAGGACAGTGATAACATCTCAGACTGTTCATTTATTCTCTGACAAACCATAATAATCCTCTTAGTTGTGTGTTTTATTCATTTTTATCTGTCTGGTTTCATTTTTATTTTTCTATTTATAGCATATCATTTAGTATTTAATAGAGTCATGTATTCCCCACTGTTTTCCATTTCCAGCTGCTGTTGAACTTCTACGTATGTTGTCATCTTGTTGAATATTTATTTTAAGATGTTTGCATTCGTGCCAAAAATTTTTACACTGGAAGAAAAACCTCGTTCTGAAGCGCAGGTTCCACCCACTTTCAGGCTGCAAACAACTGAATCTGACTCTCAGGATTCAGCCCATTTCCCCACACACGCCGCACGTTGTATAACACAGCCAGATACATGAGCTGCGATGCGAAAGTACTGGACTGACCTGCGACTCTTCGTGTGTCTGCCAGCCACCCTGCCCACTCGCCTGCAGTGTCTCGATGTCCCTGTGGTGGATGCTGAAGTCTGTCAGGGTGCCTATCCTGGCATGATCACCCGCAATATGCTGTGTGCTGGGTACATGGATGGCGGAAGGGATGCGTGCAACGTACGTACAAGCGGTACCGCTGTTTTCCCAACCAAATGCTGCATCACCAGGTGGTTTCAGTGAAGTGGATAGAGGGTGTGATGAACACTTTCTCTTCGAGTTTCATGCTGACATTATGACCTGTCCCCTGTGTACTGAATGCTAAATCAGTTTTGTTTTGACTTCCTGCAAAGGCATGACAAATGAAATAACCTTTATGGCCCCGTATTACTGTGCTCCTCTATGAATAGCATCATCGTGTCTTCTCTAAAAGTCTTCCTCTCCCTCCCACTGTGTCTCAGGGTGACTCGGGGAGCCCCCTGGTATGCTTTGGGGAGGTGCATGGCCTGGTATCATGGGGTCAGGGTTGCGCTCAGCCCGGGTACCCTGGCGTCTACACCAAGGTGTGCGAGTTCCTTCCCTGGATCAAGGAGACCATGGAGGCCTATTAGCAGAGTCTTTGCTTCATTCTTCTTTCCTTCTGCTGGCTGCCCACGTTCAGTATGAGCCTTTTTCTTGTACCATCACCCTTCACCTTCCACATTTTCATCCATTCCTCTTGCATTTCACAACCCTGGAATGAGACCGTAACTGTTTGGATGAGATAATGACAGTGTCTGTAACAGCTTTCTCACCGTGAACGTGGATTTCTTCTAAAATCAGTAAAAGAATGTGTTTTATTTTCGTGTGGTCAGTGTGCTTTGTTTCTTAATGCAACCTGTTGGAAGTCCCCTAAGATGGAGTCAGTGATTAAATGTTTTGTCTGAGAAACAACGTATTTGTACCACCAATTACTAATAACAGACACGACCTAATGTCAGATATGATCTACATTCAGTCTTTGACACAGTTCTGCACACTTTACCTGAACATCAGAACAAGTGCACCAAGAAAACTGCAGCATCTTTCAACAAGGAATAAAGGTTCTTTATTGCTTTTGAGTCAGGTGCATGCTTTCCAGTGATGTTTTCCTTATAACTTCTGCAAATGAAACTGAAACCATAACGCCACCTCATGTGACATTGCTGTCATGATGCTGTTTCTGGAAGCACCGGGTTTCCTCGTGTCTGACTGCTTTGGAGGACTAGGATGACGTTCTCCTTGGTTCTCCCCAGACGGTCAATCTCTCTGGGGGATGTCAGGAGGACATGGCACGCTCCATCTCCCTGCGCCTATTTTCCTTTTCTTTCCCCTGCACCGTGGACCCCACCCAGAGGACACCACCTGTTGGGGTACAGAGAGATCGAATGATTTTGTACTCATCTGTACCGCCTGTTCATCAGGTTTTTGGTACAAGAACCAGGCCAGCCCACACAATGCCAGCCACCCCCATTTTAGCTATCGCCCCAACAACCCCAACAGCTTCCATTCTTGTAGACACTTACTGTCTCTGCCTGACTGGGTGGAAGAAGACCTCTTCACTCCTGTGTTGGTCTCCTCACTGCAGAAGAACAAGGCAACATCACTGAAAAGTTCAGGCCCAAAATCTGTTCTGATGCTCCATGTACTGAGAGTGGCAGACAAGCGAGGACCTTGTCAGTTGTATTTATTATGTAGTGTGGATGCACACGTGCCAATGCTGCAACAGAGTGGTGGGACTCACCTGCTGGAATGAGAACGCTGCAACGGGTTGGGACCCCTGTCCTCATCACTGCTTGAGGCATCTTCCCAGAAATGCCTTGGTGAAGAAAAACAGGTAGAATTTCAATAGCTGTGTAATTCACACAGTCAGCATAACAACATCTGGATTTGTGGCAGAAGCTGTATCCTTCAGACCCCTGAAATACCCTCATCGTCATGGTTATAAACAGTTGTCCTTACAATACAGTTTTACACTGTCGGCTGGCACAGGTGCCATTGACAGGATCTCACCTGTTTCCAGCCAGAGCCTGTTGGCGGAGTCTCTCTATGTGGGGACTACAGGCCACCTGCTGGTGGAGTCTCTCTATGCGGGGACTACAGGCCACCTGCTGACAGAGTACATTGTGACCGTGTGCAGTTACCTAGTGTACTGCTTGGTTCACCCATAGTCACCTTGAAGGATAGTAGCCCTGTTGACACTGCTTTTGGAATAAATTCATAGTTCTGCACAAGCCACTGGTCGACTTGTTCCCTCATATTCTGAAATCCTGGAGTATGTGACCCCCTGGCTTTTCATACACATCAGATATTTTTCTGTTCAACTCTGGGATGACACATTGCTTACATCTGCTTCTGCCGACCTTGCCTACAAAGTTTATGTAACATAATAGGATCCTTACAGCAGCAGAACGTGGATCTTCAAGAAGATATTCAGCAGACGGACTGTACTTGGGCCTCTGGGTATACCTGGGAGAGGAACAACTTTGCTTAGGGGGCAGCGGTGGGGGTGCAAGGCCTGAAGCAGGCTGCTGAGCCTCCTGAGATGACAGCTGTGTGGAGGAAAGAGGGTGACAAAAACAGACACATATGTAGACATGAATTTGACATGGTTGCTCATGCTGTCCCTGACTTGGCCACCCAGCTTTAAAGATGAACTTATTGGGTTAACTGGCATCACCTGGGTCAGAAAACAGAAAAGTGGAAAAGCTCAGTTTTAGTTTGCCTGTCCCATTTGTTATGGTGAGGCTGATGGTGGAAACAGGCTGAGAAGGTGGGCCCAAACCCTTTGGTCCCCCACAATGGCCTCCACCTCCTCCTGAGGGATCCCCAAACATTTCCTGGCCAACTGAGAGATAAAATCTCTCCAGCATGTCCTGAGTCTGCTCCAGGTCTCCTCCCAGTGGGACGTGCCCAGTACCACCTCAGCTGGCCTCTCTCAGTCTGGAGGAGCAGCAGCTCTACTCCGAGGCTCTCCCCACCCCAGAACATTGAGCTTCTCACCCTGTCATGAAGGTTCAGGTCAGCAGTTCGGTGTTGAATTCACATTCTGACTGCTTGTATCTGCGATTTTGTTCTCTTGGTCAATAGACAGGTACATGTCTACACACAGGTACAGGTCTGTGCTGTGCATACTCCTCCTGAGAAGGTTGAACACCTGGATGCCACAGTGAGGGCCAGCTGGAGTGATGTTTAAAGTCCATTGTGGGTATTTTGGAGAGTGGGACTAGTATGGGTCCTTCCTCAAAACCTGCCTGTTCTGCTCCTCGTTTATACGCTGTGTTCGCCGCAAGACATGAACCCATCCTGGCATCATCCTTTTTTTTGCATTGAATGCACTTCAGTGAACTTGAAGGACAAACATGTGAGGGCAACAATCCTGAGTTATGCCATATTTTAAGTCTATAATTTAAAAGATGAAGTTGCACATAAAGAACAAACAGACAATCAGATGAAGATGTTTTTTGGGAGGCGGTGTGTTTATGGGAAAGCATCTGTTAATTTGGTGTGACCACCATCCCAGCCAGACTTCACACGCAAAAGAACGTTCATCACCTTCCTCATCTGGGCTAGTTGCTGCATCACCAGCTCCACATCCTCCAGATCATCGTCGTCATCGTCATCATCCTCCTCATCTTCGACTTCTTCCCTCACTTCTGCCATGGGCCTTCTGTCTGGCAAGAAGGGCTCAATGGAGATGGCCTCCGTGCCCCTGATATCACAGCGACAATATGGGCAGGTATGGCCGTCGGACCTCTGAAGGATGAAGTGAGATTATTGAGACCAGAGGGCAATAATACAGCTTCATTCCTCAGGGTATTCGTGGATCAAGTTTGGCTAAAAGCACAAGATGAAGCTGTAAAATTCACTGTAAAACTTCATGTGTTCTACTGGAAACATCTGATGTGAACACTTTGTCTGAAACTTCACTTTATCAACATGAAGCATGTTTTAAAATAAGTGAAAAAATACATAAACCCTTTGCTGAGTGTTTAGTTTTGGTTTAAACACACAAGGCAGTGCCATGTTCCTCCTGTGCTTCAGGCACCATAGGAAAATGAAAAAGCGGAGTAGAGGAAGCAGAGTGACCTGGAGCGTTTGACTGTGATGACCAACTGTGTGTCCCATTTGTGACTGAGGACAGCACAATTGTTGGCAAGGAAGCGACTGATTCCTCGCATAAGTCTGTTTGGCAGCATCTATTTATAATCAGTTGGCAGTCGAAAAAGCATCCATTGATGCAAAGGTCTCAGATGCAGCTGTGGCAAATTCAACATGCAGTGAAAGGAATCACTCCTGTACGGCTGTATCGCCTGTCCGTCAGCTCTTTGTGGGTCAAAGTGCATTTTACTCCCACCTACTGGCTACAAGTGGAAATGCATGTAATTTTCAAACGGCAATAAAGAAATTTTACAAAAGAGTGGTGAAAAAAAAAGCAGTTAAAATGAAATAAGGTGGGAAATATTTTGCATTTTTGAAAATGTATAACATGGATGTTTCTAATGCATGATACATGCATGTCTACAGTGCCTCCATATTGCCCTCATTATTGGATTAGGGAAAGTATAGAAGGAACACGGAGCGTGATTTAACACACATCACACAGGAAACAGCGCCCTATTTAGTAGTGTTACCGCAGATCTGACCTATATATCACAATACTGAATGAATATAATGGAAAGTCCAAATGGTGCACAAAGAGGTGTCAAGTTGTGTTGGGGGCAGGGAAGCGCTACAGGGGTTTAGATGCCAGGGACAGGCCTTGCGGTGTTGCAGGGATGGCTGAATAGCAGGATCGGTGGACAGAAGTGTGGGCTCACCTGCCAACCAGTGAGGCAGGGCTGGCAGATCAGGTGTCCACAGGGCTGGATGCGTGTGTCCTTGTCTCGTTCGGTGCAGATCTTACACAGCTGGAAGGTGCTGCCAATGTCGCAGTAAAGTTCATACTGCTCCTAGGGTGGGAGATGGAGGAAAGGTGGTCATACAGCTGACACATAATTCATACAGATGACACAAATGAATGTTTAATCATACATACAATCACAGTCGTGAATGCACAAGCAGATGCATTAAATGTATGCATTAAGGTCTCATCCATGCACATCTCCAGCAGGTTTTTAAATGCAACCCAGACAGGCACTGTGTACGCAGAGTACATTAGCATAGCACATAAGTGTTTTTTCAGATTATGGGACAGAAATGAGGCTGTGAAGATTTGTGCAGTTACCGGTGTGACCCTGACTTTGCCCCTGAAGGCTGGTTCACACAGACCGGTTAGGTCAGGGTTGTTGTCTCGGCCGTCCGGGTACAAATAGCTGAAGCCACAGAGCATGCAGTGTTACATTCAAACATGCAAACAATTCCAGAGCTCCCCATATGGTGTAATGCCTATAGGGTCATACAGAGCCCCCTGTTAATTCGCTTTGCATGCTATTTGGTATGAAGAATGTGTAAACGAAAGTGGGTATACACACATTCCCTCACGGAAACCCTTGACCAGGGCCTGGAACAAAGGCACATTCTGTGGAATTGTCTGCACGATGCTGCCATCCCTGCTCACGTGGCCGATTGCCCACCAGCCCATGCGGGTGCAGCTCAGACGGAAGATGTAGCTGATGGTGGATGGGGAGATAGAAACCGTGATTAGGTGTCAACCTGTAAGAAAAAGTCTGCTGTGTTCTGAAAAACTTTCCGCTCTTTCATCCAGAATTAAGCTATGCAAAACAACTAACATACAATGAATGTGCACTAATAGCTTTCTTTCTCCTCTCTTCCACAGACACTCGTTTAACCTTGACATCCATCTCCCCTTCTCACTCTCTTCCACTCCCTCCACGTACCTGCCAGGATGAGAGGAATAGTTCTCCAGGCGGGACTGGACCTGATCGTAGGTGAGAAACGCCATGTAGCCAGGGTGTGTTACCGCCAGCTGGTTCCAGTTCCTCAGCAGGGATGACCATGGCTGAGAAAGAAAGGGAAGAAGGGAGACTGCATCCTTTGGCCTGTGTGCATTTGTGTAAGTTTACCTGTGGAAAACTGATGCATGGTGTGATACAGCACCTGGAAGAGCCTCGTGAAAATGTCAAACTCGAAGACCGACACATGGTCATTGCAGGTCAGATCCACTGTAGACCTCAGGGCCACGGCCTCCATGCCTTCATCAAACATATGCACCTTGCGCAGCTCCTCCTTAAAAAGGCTCCATGGCACAATACACCTGACGTACAAAGAAAGGGTTCAGAGAGACACCTGCTAAACAAAATCCTGAACTTTGTTAACCTTTCACAGCACTGAAACATAATCTTGCACATCGTCTCCACCAATGCTTAAACAATGCGGGCAGATTTGTGTGCCTCTGTGTCTCTATGGATTGTTTTGTCTATCAAACAAGCCCGTTGGGAGTGATGCTATGGCATATTTCTGGAACACCAGCCAGTGATGCCCTAGGAGATGTCAGTGTGAACTCAACATTTTCCATCCCTCTTCAGTGCTCACCGGTCTCCAAAGGCCATCCTCCAGAAGTCACCAGCTTCAGTTTTAGTTAATCTGTAGGTGTCACCCTGAAATTGGCCACCGGGGAACAAGGCCCGCAACTCACAAAGCATGTGGCTGAACAACAGGGACAGCTTAGTCAGGAGTCTCCTGCAGGGTCAGGGAAAAGGGAGAACAAAGTCAGCTCTGATGCACTAATGGTTTAATTTCTCAGCCACACCTCTGAGGCCAACATACACCTTATGGCCAAATGTGGACACCCGAGCATCACCCCCACATGTACTTGTTGAACATCCCATTCCAAACCCATGGACGTCAATATGGCGTCATTCCCCCTCTTTGCTGCTGTAACAGCCTCCTCTCTTCTGGGAAGGCACCACATTTTGGGAATTTGTGCCCATTCGGCCACAAGAACATCAGTGAGGTCAGGCACCAATGTTCAGGGTGAGAAGGGCTGGCTTGCAGTCAGTGTTCCAGTTCATCCCAAAGGTGTTTGACAGGGTTGAGGTCAGGGTTCTGTGCAGGCCACTCAAGTTTTTCCACACCAACCTTGCCAAACCATGTGTTTATGGAACCCACTTTTGTGCACTGGGGGGAACAGTCATGCTGGAGCAGGAAAGGAGCTTCCTCGCAGTGTGGCCGCAAAGCTGGAAGCACACAGTTGTCTAGAATGTGTTTGTGTGCAGTGTGGGTACAACTGAAACAGCTCAGCTTAGTCACTGGGGGGGGGGTCCACACACTTTTGGCCACAGTGTAGCTTCTCTCATGTTGCTGAAATGTAAAACGGTGCTGCTTTAAACATGGACAATTGTACAGTGCATTTTTGTCCACCTTAGCACGCAGGCATTTCTTTAGAAACAAGGACACCAGTTCAACTGAGCCCTCCTTTGGTACACATTTTCTCGCACTTAGGTTGCTATAAACAGGAAGTCACTGTCTAAGTTTCCTGTCCTGACTCAGTGAGTCTGACTGACGGAATTTTCCGTTGGTCACTGGCCACCAAGTTCAAACCTAACCCCAAGAAAAAAGGTGCTGTCACTGTATACACAGAAAGTCTCACCATCGGTACACTCAGTTCTTATTACAGTTTTTTAACCCATAGGCTTGGCAGGCTAAGCACTGCAGAAATGATCTCTTGTGGGCTGAGTAAATAATTATTAGTATTTGATTATTATAATTGTTGTTTAATATTCAGAAAGCTGATAATTTATTTTACACATAAGATTTGAACCCTGGCTAAAATTGCACAGACAGGAAAACTATACAAGTGTAACCTGCACCCGCTTCACAGCCTGTTGTTCTCAGTCTTCTTCTTTTCTGCACCAAAAGCTCCATTTCATCAGTTATCTGCTCCCTGTTTGTTGTGGCCCACAAGTTTCCATGACTAAGTTCCATGGCAGGCACGTTTTTTTTTTTGTAGTTGCTCAACACAGACAATACAGTAGGATGCTGCAAAAGTGAAACGGCGCCAGCATCCACATCTGCCAGGGGGTGCCTGTTGGCTCTTACAGGACGTCTTAGGGACAGTCCAGGAAAATGTATGTGTACAGAATAGACAGCACTGGAAAAGAGGTGTGGAGACGGGGTGCTGCAAAAAAGCCAAAAAGTTAGAAATTGCTTTACGTTTTTGCAATAACAATCTTTTTCCGAGAAAAGAATTACAGTTTAATTTTTTAAAATAAGCATTTAGAAATTTTCTTTGAACTGATGTGGAATGCAGGGAGATGTCAGGATTTTCTAAGTGCCGCACCTTATTTATACATAACTTTCAGTGTGTGAAGATGGAGAGAAGAGGGAGAGAAAACAATGGAATGAACAGAGGGACCTTCAAGAGTAAAATATGCTGAGAAAATGATGACAAAAACCAAACAAAGAGCGAAAAGGAAGGAGTTTGCTTGTGTGCGTGTGTGCATGTGCAACTGTATCCAAGCTGCTTCTGTACATTTGTTTGTGTGAGGACATGGTTTATATTTATGTCCCTGGTCCAGAGTAAGAAGTCAACCTTTCAGTGCTGTTACGATAAAGGAAGTCAGAGTTGAGTGTGCTGATGAATAAAAGTTCCTATGGCTGAGCTTTCATGTGCTTGTAGTGGTTTTCCTTTCACAGCCCATAGGGAAACAGTTCAAAGGCACCAAGGGACAGGGGCAGGACCTAAGGGACGGCACACAAGGGCTTGTGGGTTTTTTTTTTTCTTCTCAACCTGCCAGTCCTGCTCATCAGCCTTTTGCTGAGCCTGTTGGGTACCTGGATGGCTCAAGCCAATCTGAATTGAGGTTTTGAGCATCATTCTTGCATCCTTTGTCACTTCCCTGTGCAGAATTTAAGTTGAAAAAAATGAATGTTTTGGGACTGGGAATTCTGGCTGAAAGAATAGTGATCTGCCTCCCTTTTTAAATGATATAATGTGCTGTTTTTTTGTCTGCCCTCTCCAGGTCTGGGCCTCTAAAATCATCATCACCATTCACCCCACAAGCTGTGAATTGATCATTGAAGCAAATAAATAACTCTTTGATAAGTATGATTTGGTCAAGCCAAAATGCATTTTAGTGTTTAAAACCGAATATGTGCGGATTTTCTTAATAGAAAAAGATGTCTTTTTTCACAGATCAACGCAGTCTACATTTCAGTGTAAAGGCATAAAGTTCAGGCCTGCAGGTCACCTTTCAACCGTGCTGTTTTTCCATTAGCAAGAACTGAAAAACAATTTCAGGTTCAAACCTTTCTGATCAAGAACTCAAGTTATTTTCACAGAAAGACTGAGTCTTATTCATGAGGTCAGCATCTCATGATATCAGTGCTGCATCGTGGTTTGCTTGGAAAAAGTATTCTGTAATAGAAATATTCTGTATCATATGTATTTGGTCTGCCATTTCTAGTGTAACTGCTACGTTTTTCTGTGTGCTGGGGAAAAGACAAATTTTGCCCGAAACAGATGTGATATTCAGGTCTAACACAACCACAGTACGGTCAGCCGACTCTACAGAGGATTTCATGAGTCTTTTCTTTCATGCACACTTTTTTTTTTACAAAATAGTTTTCTGTTATCTGTAGCCACATATCTTAGTGAATCAGTACCAGGTGACTCAGAACAGTGTACTTCCCGTTTATATCGCATGGTTGTTATAACCTAATTTTGTTGTCTGACATCTGGAAACTTAAGAATTATTGAAAACGTTTCAGAATTTTCTTAGCAGAAAGGAAGTAAGCTCCATGTTCGTCCAAATGATGCCATGGTGGATTCATAAGATATCGCCATCGCATTCTGGATGAAAGGGTTTGGAATTTGGAAGGGCCTTCCAGAGTTTTCTATGCCAAATGTGAGCGGCAGTACTTAATGCTTGAGGGGAACATGGATTTTATTTGGACATATAGCAGAGAAAATTCATTTAAGTACATTGTTTTACAGTCGTGTATTTATAACCGATTAAATGTTTTTCATTTTTATGTCTTGATAAAGTGCACATTTCTGAACTCTATTCATTGTTTTCCAGTTTTCTGTGCGATTTCAAGGAGGCAAATTTCTCTGTTTTCTACTCCTCCATCGGTCTTTTTCAAACAGCATCTTGTAATGTGAACCGAATTCAGTTTGACAAACACAGGATAAATGCATTTTAAAATATTGACACGTTTTTGGGCAATAAACCAAGTATTCATTTTTACTTATATTTGAAATGTATTTTGTATGCGATTTTTCACTTTGTGAATGCTGGTTGGAAATACGTTCTTTTTCCAATGTCATGACACTACAGCCATTAAAATTCCATCTTTGTTTCATGTGTTAAGTTCCTTGCACACATATGTGGGGCCTAATTTTTTCATGTTTGAGTTCTAACTCCATCTCCTCTTTCTGTGCCACACTCGAGCAAGATACTTATCTAAAATTGCTCAAGTGAAAATGACCAAGCTGTGTAAGTGTGTAAATAACTGTAAATAGTAACCCGGTTTGTTAGTTGGTTTGGAAAAAAGTGTCGGCCAAATGAACAAATAAACAAACAAAAAAGTATATTCAGAGATTGAGGTGAAATAATACCTCTATGCAAAATATTCTCTTTGTAGATGTGAATTGGTTGAGTCATAAATTTGGTAAAAATGCTGTGTTTATTTAAAATGCTTATTCCAGGAATCAGTGTCGCGCACGGAATCGAAAACCCAAAATCATATCAGAATTCTTATTCCTCAGCTGCCAAAAGTTGACATGCAGAACCTCAGCGCTGCACAACCTGAGTCGTGAAGCAAACAAGCTGCAGTATTTCAGCAAGCACATGAACTGCTGTACAAGAATTTCTTTTGACTGGAGTGGGGGGGGGGGGGGTGTCACAAACAAGGGTTAATCCAATGGGATAACTTCAGGAAAAATTTTGGAAAAATTAGGGGAGTCTGAAGGACAAAGTCTTGGCTTTTTTTCCCCAAATTTCCAAAATTATTTATTTACTAAAGTGAGCTATGTGATCCAACTTAGTGAAGGACCCACTGGTATTTACTGAAGATGGACTATTATGTACAAATAGGTGAAGAACTTGTATCCTGCTGTTTCACAACTGGCCTTTCTGGTATTTCAGCACCTTCTGGTATTCGTGTTACTGCCGTCAGCATGGTTTGTGTCAAAATTACGTTGGGGATTTAAGTTCTTCCTCATCCTTAATGTGATATTCAAGCTGCTGTGCCGAGTTTGCTAATCCAATAATACCCTGAACTGGAGGCGATTTGCAATTTTAAAAAATACTCTTAAATGCATTTTAAAGGATTTTCCAAATATACACTGCGGTGTAATGGTGTATTTGTTAGCAATGATTAATATTTTTGGGAATTTGAAATCCGGTGTGGATTCCTTTCAGTCGTGAGTGCCTGATACAGAGTGCGGGACTGCCAGTGTCAGCGTCCAGCTGAGGTGCAGCAGACTGTCCCAGCACCTCTGTGCCCCCCAGTCCTACGAGGAGGATTGATGTGCACTCATTCCCATGATGACAGTAATGTTGTTTTGTTGCTGCTGTTGCTCCGCCATTGTTTTTCTGCACGTTTATAGGAGTAAAATTCTGCTTGCCTCCCTTTGTTGGAGATGCCGAGACCAAGCATCTTCAGCTCAGTCACTGCCAGCTTCACCTGTGTTTTCGTGCACCAGAACAAACATCTTGTTGGCTCTGAAAACGGCTCCACCTGCTCCAGGCGGCTCATGACTGCGCTTACCAGACTGTTAAATATAGACGGTAGGTGACTTCCATAGATATTTAAAATGTATGTGGCTCTGTTCAGTTGAACCATTGTTTGTGATAACCCTCATTTAATATTCAGTATGGCTGTAAATCTGAGCTATAACAGCAATGTAACAAAAGCCTTTCATGTGCATGCAGGTCGCACCGAGTGTTATGGTAACAGTGCTAATTTACATCCATGTGGGCAGTGGCAGATGTGTTTTGGTTATTAGACTGTGACCTCTGCATGGTCTATGCTCATTCTGCTGAGACAGATTTTTTTTAGTGGAAAAAAGGGTGTTTTGAATATTATTCAGAAATAAGCTTCCCCCTGTGTGCCGGTAAAGATCATTTTGAAAGGAGAATAAGACGTTTTTCAAATTCCAGCTGTTGCTGCTGCTACATCATTCATTCCGGTGACACTTTTCTCCAAAGTGGCTCAAAATATTAAGTTACTGTGATTTTAATAAGTGCTACAGCAGGGTGCTGTGCACTGCGTCAGCAGTGTAATGGGCAGCGAAGATGTTTGATGCTGCGCCTTTCAGCCCACACCATTAGGCTACTGTAATATAGGAGATGTGGCGTTAATCTGTATCCAGTACTGTGTCAGGTGTGGGTGAAGCAGGAGAGTGACGGTGCTGCTGGGATCTCACCTGTATGTGGAAGTCTCTTCAAACATCTTCTCTCTGCCTTCTTTGAAGAGTAGGATGGCTCTGTCCAGCTTGGTCAACAGGTGCTGGATGTGGACCTTCAGGTATTCTCCTTCATCCCCCCGCGGGATGTGACCTCCACTGCTATTAGCCTTGGGGTCTCTGTAGGGTGCCCACACCTCAGCCAGGAGAGCACCAGTCTGGGTCACCAAGTCGGGCAAGTATGGGGGACTGTTCTTGAGGGCCAGCCGTGGGTTGGCGCACAAGCTCTCCAGCTTTCTCAGCCTCTTCAGCGCTTTGTCCAGCAGCTGGCAGTCTGCAAATGTCAGTGCCCGAGAGCTGCTCCTTAACTTCAACTTGGCCATGATGGGCACAGGGCTCTGACCTGCTCCTCCATGGCCGCCCGCTGTCGCCATGGATCACTCCTGCCTTTCTTTCTGCGTCTGCTTAGTCTGTGTCCTGTGTGTAGGCGTATAGGCTATCAGTGACTGTGTGCGTGCATGCATGTGTGTGCGCACTGCTCAACTGCGCAGGTTAACATGGGGAAGTGACCCCAGAACTCTTGTCAACGTCAGCATGACGCTGAAAGTCCAAGTCCACACAAAGGTCAGAACACCTCGATATTGCAGGTACTCATCAGTTTCCCAAAATTCAGTCCATGCAGTCTTCTTTTGTCAAAAAAGTGTAAGAGACATCGGGCTTCCTGCCTGCAAACGGCTCAGAGCTCATAACATACTGAAGGGAGTCAAAAAGAAACGGAGGACAAAAGTGGTTTGCTGAAGCGCGGCAACAATCTGTAAAATGAGGATCGATGCCATGCGACGCTCTTGTCAACAAGACCTGAACAAATGTGTGATGGCAGGCAAAAGCAAGTCAGCCAATGAAGCCAGAGGAAAGCAAATGAAGTTGCCTTTACTTACAAAGTGTGAGGCCACAGCTTCTTGATCTCCATTTTCCACTGCAGAGAGCGTGTGAGAGAGAGAGAGAGAGAGAGAGAGAGAGAGAGAGAGACGCTGCTGTTCTTTCAGCACACTTGGGCCTGCTTCTCTCCACCCCCTCGGCTGCGCGCACTGCTTTACACTCGCCTGCTCTCGCAATACCTTACCGCTGCGCATGCTTTCCGCACCCCTGACGGCATCTCGCACGTTCAGGACAGGCCGGTGGTGCGCAGTGAAGGTGCAGTGGCACCGCCAAATCAATTTCAGGCCCCTTCTTTGTCCCAGGCCGCCCTGTGTGCGAAAGCAGCTTTGCTCTGCCCTCCGCCGAGTTTCCGGGTTGCACACAAACAGACCGGTTTGTCTGCTTTTTCCTCGAGAAGGAGGAGAGAAGTAGGTGGCCATCGAAGGCCAGGAATTATAAAGGAAAATGCAAAAAAGAGAGCAGGGGGAGGGAGAGTTTTCTGCCAAGATTCATGTGCAAGAGAGCTAAACAAAAATAGATGTTAATGTGAAAGAGTTTTGCTTAGGGTTTTACGTAAAATATCTAAGAGGCCAGCAAGAACAAGCTGACAAGCTCCAAATGTTCAACCTGTAACTTTGAAAAATAAACTTCCTTTCTGTTTGCTATAAAACTTTTTAAAACCTAGACATGGTGGGTGCACAGTAAAATAAGGCGCAGCGAATTCTGAAAATTTACATGATGTGCAATCATGTGCACTAAGCACGTCCTTTCCCTGAATTGGACCCAGGACTCCCTTTAAAACCTCACATCAATTCTACTCTTTCAGGCTGCTGTATTTTTAATTCTCTTTTCAGATGAGAGTCATAAAACATAAAAAGTTTTATTTATTTACGATAAAAGCTGTAGCTTGCCAAAAACGAGAGGAAGACAACTGATGGCAGATTTTTTAAATTTTATTTTGCCTTTCATTCTCTTTTAATTTATTCATATCGGATTACTGCCACCCGGTGGACAAAAATTATATTGCAATTTCCCTCAACATTCACAGGAACGGTTTTGTCACACAAATCACTTTATATTAAAGTTTAGTTATTAGCATCGTTAGGCATAACAATTTTCTCACATTTTATATGAAATAGAATAACACTTTAACTCATATCATATACTTAATAGGGAGAATTATTTATTAATTATTATGAAAACTTTTTTCAGCCCCCTTGTATGGTCACTGTGATAAAGTAAAATTTTACTGAAAAAGGACACTGGGTTGACATCCTGATCCCTGCTGCGTTCACAATTATTCCAAAAAATATTTTAACAAATAAAATAACCATCACATTGGAACACTGTGGACATCCAGTTTATCTAATTTTAAAATCTCAGCAGTTTTTATCACAGCTTGTAACTGATTTTAAAGCACTCTGTGTTGCAGTTTCACTCACTCACTCACTCATTTACAGGCCACTTTAATAGGTACACCTGTTTAGTGTGACCCTCTTTTTTGACTCCAGTGAGTGTAAAACTGCTTAAATTCAGCAGTAAGGTGCTGGGCGTTTTTCCTCAAGGTTCTTTTTCAGTTTTTCTTTGTTCAGATTTCATTCTGTTGACATCAAAGTCTTCCTCCTCCCAAAGATGCTGCATTGGTTTGAGAGGTGAGACAGTGCAGGCTACTGTAGTAAAGTTTGGCAGCAGACGGTCAGGTTTGGGGGACTGTAGTGGGTAAAAATGCTTCAAGGTGAGCTGTTTCTGAAAAGCCAGAACCAGAGCTACCAATGCTAATGATGTAGTCACTTTCAAGGTCACTAAGACTGATCTGGTCCACTGTAATGTCCTTCCCAACTGTATCTGGACCATGAAGCCATGTCTGTGTGCTTAAATGCTGCATCACAAGCACGTGGAGCTCCACTGTGCACAGCAAGCAATAACATGGGCTGCTTTTGTGTGTAAATTTATTTTTTATATGAGGCACTGTGTAAAAGTCTTGGGCACTTTAGTCGTTTTACAAATCTATTTGTCTCAGACGGTTATTTTACATCTTCTGCATTAATGTGTCCATAGTTAAGAGTATATTTTATGTTTCAAACATTTCTTCTGCAGGAAGCGAGATGTTACGATGAGGTTGTGTTTGCTGATGAAGAACATAAACGTAGTAGTGGAGTACATGAGGTCTCTGTAGGCCCGTAGCCCAGTGCAAGATTGAACCAATATAAACAACAACTGATGTGATGTGTAAATGGAAAATGGAACCAAACTCATTAATGGAAGCAGGACCATGGGGAATAAAGCTGGGAGAGGGACAACTATGATGAAAAGGTGAGGATGTGGAAGATGTGGCTGTTTAAACTTCAGATCTTACTCATGACAGGAGTGAGCAGAGCAGCAAGATGCAAGGTGGCCATCCTGCATCAGCTAGGTCTCCCAAGCAGACAGGTGATTCCAGATGTGGTGGCCAAACTCTTCTGCAGGAGTACAAGCGATCAGGGAAGGTTGAGGACCAGAAACGTGGTGATCGGCCTCAAATTCTGAAAGCAGCAGAAGAGGTGCACCCATCTACAGGCTGGACAAATCTGGTCAGATATCAGAAGGGACCTCTGATAAACATTAGATCTGAGTGCCAAAAAGTTCTGTGCCTGGGATGTTTTTGGCAAAGAAGTGGAATTGTGTGTTTGTAGCTGCAGTACCATCACACCCCAGAGAACTATGTGTGCGTGTGTGTGCACACGCAGTAACTCAGTACAGTCGAGGCTTACACACATTGTTTAGCTGCTATATTGCACACACACAAGTGCACTTCAGCAGTGGTGTTGGAGTCGGTTGAATTTTCTAGATGTTCAGCTTTAATTTTTTCTACATTTGAATTAATGTAACTTACCAGCGTAATGTGGACATGCAGCAACTATTATACTTAACTACATATAATAGTACTGACACTCAGAAACCAGTGGGAGGAAAGTACAGAAGAGACTTCAGTTGATGGTGCTTCACTTTATGCTTGTTTTAAGCTTTGTAAAACAAAACGATAAAAACACCGAAGTGAATCCCTGGAAATGGAATTTCAGAATTTTCCAATCCCACAGATGCAGAAACGGGCGAATCCCATTCTGCTTGTTTCTCCGCCTGCACATTCGGCATGTTTACACGAAATTTTACACTAATACTTAAGAAAAATCTCTACTTTCTTCAGCCATGCGTTTAATTTTCAAGGCGTCGGGCCTCTGGCATCGATGTTGTGGTCCTTGTCGTTCCTGCGGCTGCTGAGGTGACCCTCCTGTTTCCAGCTTCACCTCATTTTATTTCCACTGTGCGGGATTTAGAAAACCAAGAGCAGTGAACATCTTGTGATCACTGTGGAGTCTCGCAAACACGGTGCTGCTTACTGCTTTAACTGACCCTTAAATGGAGGCTAAATTCCAACAAATGAATCCTTTTTAACATTTTGAACTGTTACAGCGCTGGACAGATCAGCGTCTACGTTAAATGGGTGGTCCGGTTTACTGCACAGGATTACAACCTACAACCCAAACCCAGTTTTTCCACCAAGACGGGAAATACAGGTTGGTTTGCCTACATATTCAACAGGACAGCTTATTATTGCGATCCATACAGGATGCAGCCTTTAAGCAGCGCTCAGAGCTCCATTTTAGTCACAGCTTCAACATTTTTACTCTTTATTTGTTCACAAAGGTGTTGCGCTGCTGTTCCATTGGTGCAGTTTGGCTCCCTCTGGTGGAGAAGCTGCAGTTTTACGCTGGCGTGAAAGGTCCAGTTGGGGCCGCTGAGGCTCCTTTTACCAGAGTTTTAGGTGGGAAGAGGGCAAAAATATCACCAGTGCCTCACAGAGCCAAGGATTTACCTTCACACAAGGATTAGAATCTGGCTCAGTCTGTGTAACTCATGTTGGTTTCCTCCAGATGTTACAGTTTCCTCACACAGTCCAAACATGCCTATTTCAAGTGAATTTGTGACCCTAAATTGCTCATTTTGTGTGTGTGTGGGTCATTTGGTCCCTGTACTTCCGAGAGAGGCCACGGACAACCACAACCCTGCACTGGGGAGCACGATAAAAAATGAGAAGGAGGAAGCAGAGTAGAACCTCAAATTTGCATGTCCAGGTCTCAAATGTATGTTCAGTTTGTACCGGAAAGATCCATTTCAACCAACCTGACAGAAGCGGGGAGATGGTGAAAAAAGCCACGTGAGACACAGCGCTGGAACTGAACGGAGGCTGGGCGTAGATGTACAGCGCCACCAGCTAACCGAGTCCCTCATCCTCAACAAACTGTGCCGTACCAGCTACAAGCTGGGCACGGGCGGCCCGAAGTGCTCCTACACAGGGACCAGCCTGCACCCTCTCAGTCGGCCCCCCCAAAGACAGACTGAGGAGGAACTTCCGACCATCTCAGCACCTCCAGCACTTTCTTTTGGGGACTTGGTAGGTCTTCAGGATGATCGACTCTTGAGCAGGATGGTAACGGTGCTGCCTGTACTGTAAATAATTTTCTGAAATGTGTTCAGTACTGTTTTTTAATGGCTTTACTGACAGCTTATTTTTAATTAAGATTTTATTAGTTTTTAACTATCTGTAGTAATGGTTGAGATATAGACAATAATAGTTAATACAAAATAATGATGAAAACAGAGATGATAAATGGAGCAAATTTAACTGTCCTCTGTGGTCGGTGCCATACATTTCGTACTGGATTGTCTGGTGTGCATGAATAACAAAGCAACTTTTTCCGCACAATTCCCCCCCCTCCCCAGCTACCACGTGGGCCTCTTTTCAAGTTCCACACAAACTGAACCCCCACGAAACCCGGAATCGACAATCCTTGTCCTTTTCAGGCGGCCATCAAAACTGACACCCGCACCAGTGACTGAGCCTCACGTCCGTGCCTCTGCTTCCTCCCTGTCACCTGCAGAAAGTTCCATCCAGGAGAACCCGAGCCCTCCAGGCGAAGAAGACCCACCAGCAATGGCCACAGCTCACATCCTTCAGCTCAGGTCCCTCTCTGTCCCACAATGCGAGTCAGTGATGGCAAAGCCCCCCCAGCCACACCAATGCCACAGAACACGATGGGCTGTACTGGAGGCAGCAGGAGGAGGAAAACACCCAGCTGTACAAAAGGGGAAATCACTGCAAGCAAACATAGAGCTCAGCTACCGGAGTGAAATGGAGATCAAAAGTGTGCGAAAGGCAGGAGAAAAATGGAAACCTCACAAAGCCCTTTCTTCTTTTTTTTTCAATGTCAGTTTTATTAATCTCAAATAAAACTCCACAAAAACATCAAAGGAAACATCACATCAAATTACAACATCAAACAGTCAGATGTGACCGTTCTCCTTGCAGGATCCATGCGTGCACCCACGCACGCATGCACATACGCATGTTTGCACTGTGGGAGAAAACCAGAGCACCCAAAGGACAACCACACAGACATGGCAAGAACATGCGTATTCCACACAGATTGAGCTGGACTGGAACCCACACCCAAACAGCCCAGCTGCTACCTGCTCTGCCTTCTGCAGCCCTCATATCCAGCAACATGGGAGGAATTTATTGCAAACTCATAAAACTATGGATTGTTTTCCCAGTGAAGGAGATTAAGCCCTGACTTGGACTGAATTACCTTTCAGTCCTTTTATTTCAACCTTACTGTGGGTGTGGAAAAGAGCCACATATGTACTGAAGAATTGTGCTCCATGGGGGTGTGAATGAGACCCACCTTCTGGATTGCTGGTTGCACCTGATTTAATGTTTAAATTAACTGATGGAGTAAAGGAGTCTGTTGTTCTACACAGTTTAATCTGAAAAACCTGTCAACACAACTGCAGGTGAAATAATCATAAAATCTCAGAAAAGATTTCAACGAAACTCAAACTGAGGCTTTTTTTTCTTGTCAGCCATTCAGCTTACGAAGACAAACTACTCCCCAGCAGGTGTGCTCAGACTTTTGACTGGCAAGGCATGCAGTCGAAGGGACAAGCAAAGTGTCTCACTGCGAAAGTTCAGCTGACTTTACTGAATATCACAGAGTGGCATTTATTTAGGAAATCTTTTTAAAAAACTGACCGCAACATTCATTTTGTTTACTGTTAATAAACCCAACTTAGTAAAAAAAAAAGACAACAGACAGTCTTTTCTACAAATGCTTTTATTTCATCTCAAGAAACAATGCAAGAATTGAGTGAAAAGTGATGCATGAGTGGGTACAGTCGTTGCTGTTGTCCAACGAATGCCGCCTGCGACCGTGGCACTGTGGTCAGTGCTGTGGTACCTGAGTACCTTGTGCAGATCTCAGTCTTTCAGACATTTAAGGAAGGATCTTAACATACTGTATTGTTTGGCTGTGGCACAATGTCCTCTTCCTGGGCTTGATGGTCACCCAGCTTTGGTGATGTTACTCCACACCCAGAGTGCTGTGTGGTCCGAGAGGTGAGAGGGACAGGATGGAGGCCGCATATGGGGGTTGAGCAACCTGGGGAGTTACTCAGTGTAGAAGAAGTGGTACACCTGGTCGTGCATGATCCCGCTGTAGGTAGACATAGCCTTGGTGGTATCGTGAAACATGTTCCTATGAAGAAGAAGAAGCACACAAACATGCAATACATTACCCACTAGATGCTGACATTTATTATGACATTTGTTTGTCATAATGTGTCATTTGTTGTTTAATAATTTGTATCAAAGAATTGTTTTATATTTGTTTTAAATAAATTGTTTGTTACTCTGTTAAGAGGTGGACATTTTCTCTCTCAGTATTTGGCTAAAATGCTTTCCCTTATGGTGTGGTCCACTTAACTTCCATTCATTGTAAATAACCTTTGTAGCGCTCAAGTTACTTCTTTGTCTAAGTTAGACAGAATGTGGGTGGGACTTCCTCTTCCTATTCCTGTTTTGGCTGGCCTGTCTAAAGGACACTTATTTCTCATTAGTCTGCTCCGCTACTGTACATGTCACACTTTATCACCTTGTATAATGGAATTCATGTCAAGAAGTGGTTAAATCTCTGTGTAGATTAGCTTCTATGCTGGGATATAAACTGTGCTGAATTCTGGGCTGTGCTGTATAACTGAAGTATAAATTTGAATGATATGGCTTGTTTTTTCTTGTTAAGTAATAAAATTCCCAAAAAATGTGAGTTGCTCAGTGAGTCTCTTTGATTTATGAAGTGGAGCTCAGCAATATGAAGGAGTCCTCTCATTCATTGTCAATGGGCCCTACGTTGCCTTCTCGTCCAGTTTCAGGTTCTTGATGTTCTCCACCCAGCCGCTAGCGGTGTCCCTGGATTTCTCCCAAATGGACCACAGTGCGCTGGTGACTGTGGATAAGGCACCAGACTCCTCTGACGAATCATTGACTTCCCTGAGGATGCGGAAACTGTCGGCACCTGCGGCAAAATGCGAATGAGTGCTGGTGGCGATAAAGTGATGCAAGAAAGACAAATGTTATGGAGTAAATCAGTTCTTGGCAAGCTCCTGGTCTCATTTGGGATAACATGTACTCCAGCCCTCTTTTGCTCTCTGAGTCCTGACCACTTTCTTCCTCTACCTTACGTACCCATAGGGTACGGAGTATTAGTGTCTATGCTAAGGAGACGATTAGGAATAACTGTGACACTTGGAAGGGCAAAGAATAGTTACCGTAGGAGAACAGAGCAATGAGCACGGTAATGGCCAGCAGTTTGTTCATGGTGGTGCTTCACACCTGCAAATAAATGAACAAAGCAGTTAGAGCTGCTGGGGAGGCTCTCTGGAGGGCTCCCAGAGAACCATCCTGCCTCCCTACCAAGCCTGACTTAGATTTACTGTGGAAGTTACATGCAAACAGTGGAAAAACAGTTCTAGACTTTGCACCCAGTGACAGGAAGATTCAATAAACAGATTGAGAAAAAATGAAAAGTAACCAAACAAGTCTTACTGTGAGCGTGAATGTAGAGATAGCAATGGTCGGTGATAAATTTACTGAAAGTTACCTCACTAGTTTTATTGACAGAAAGCAGCATTTACACGTGAGATTTTACCTCTGAGTTCTTATTTTCTTACGAGAAACCTTCTGTATTCAGTCATAAGACAAAAGGTCAAATTCAGCAACAAACAGCCAAGAGAAAACTGGTGGCAGCTGTAAAGGCTGGTTGGTGACCATGGCAACGGGGGAGGTTTAACCATTTATCCTCAGAACAATCAGCTTTCAACAGGTCTTCACTGAGAAATGAATCTTTTCCTGTAAGGACCGTCTGGAAGTATCATATACCACCACCTTAAGAGAATTAATTCAAGGTGAATCCGACTGTGTTTTGTCAGTGAACCTCCTCTGTTGAAGTATGGACTGCTTACCAAATGGAATTTCTTCCAGATTTCTTGTCTAGGTGGTTATAAAGCATATTTAGTTTGGGCTATATTTCTGAATAAGTTTGTTCTAGCAGCAGTGGCAGTTGCCATTGCTTGATATTTACACTGCAGAAAAACTTAAATTTACTAAAAAGTTTGTTTTCATGCTCGTGATTTTTCTGTTTGCGCAAACTGGACTGTCAGCGGCACTCAGTTTGAAGAGCCGTCTCCCGATTTTTCACACTCCAGAAGAAGCGCCATCTGTTCTCCCTTTTTTGCCCATCCTTACAAATGATGGCGTAACAAAGACAAAAGCACAAAATGCAAGTCTGTTTGTTTTGTTAACCCCATAAATAAATGCAGCTGTGTCAGGGATTTAGCTCCTAAGCATGAGATGCAGCATTTCTGGGTGGTCCTTACTGTACGCCATTCACTTGTCACCAATGAGAGCAAATTAAATCCATTGTTGGGTGCAGATTATTTTAAAGGTGCATGGCTATGCCCCCCCCCCCCAGTTGCCATGGTCACCTGCTGACCCTTAGTAACTGTACCAAAGGATTCGTTCAGCACTCCTCTGCCATAGACTGCACTTGAGGAAATAAAGAGCAATGTACTCACTTTGTCTTTGGTCCTTCTCAGGGTTTGTGACAGAAACGAAGTTATAAGTGAGGGATCAGTGTCCTAGCCCATATATATGAGTGTTGGATGAATTGACCTGTCAGCTCCAATGCCAAAGTGCAGCCTTTTCCGATAAACTTCCACTGTCCTGTTTTTTGTGTGCTGGTGGAGTAGAAATAGGAAGCGTTTAAAAGTAGGGGGTTCGGATGTTGATAAAAGAAAAAATCCATGATCAGCAGCAGCAATGTGGCGCATTTGGCTTCTGTTTAAGTTTATTCACCGGTTTTGGCAAAGTAGTTGTCAGTCTGTGTTCTGTGTCTGTGTAATTCTGCTCCCTGGACTGGGTGACGTGTCTGCTGGGATTTAGACTTAGGACTTCGTTGAGTTGACAGTATTCCACTGTTAAATAAAGAATAGGTGTGTGTGTGCGTGCGTGCGTGCGTGCGTGTGTGTGTCTGCCTGAGGAAAGAAGGAGATTTCGTAGACTTCTGGAAATCTCTGGACTCACTTTGGGCACAGATAAATACATTTCTGTAAGAATTACGTATTGTTAGGGTGTGGACGGGCCTACTTGTTTGACTTGGTGTGGGAACTGATGCATGGGCAGTAATGCTGTGCGACTGTTTCTGCAGGCACTGGTTTTTGTATAGAAACTTTCGCAACACTTCGGCCTTAAACACAAAGGATACCTTTCTAGACTTTGTTTTGGTTTTGCAACTTACCCTGTTGGCCTCTTTGCTCTGATTCCAGCATGGCGTTTATTGTGTGCTGAGCAAACTTCACAATCAGATGTCCATCTGACTGTCAGGTCAGCGGTTAAAATATCAAGGATGCGAGAAAAAGAGGTCAAAGTGGGAAATGATGCAGGGTGGCTTCATTAAGAAGCTGTGACTTCAGATCCAGACCACAACTTCATCCCACCTTCAGCAGCAGAGACAAGTGAATGGCAGCTGGAGTGAAGGGACCTGGTCTATGAATGTGAGGAGTGTTGATGGTGACCAGGTCCCCTCTCAGAACCTGGCTACATTCCTTCTGCTGGCTGCCGCATCCCTGTACGGACTGTATTCTTCAGGCCTTTAGCCTACAGTGTCACCCTTGCAGAAGCAGGTGCGACTTGGCTGTTTTAACTAAAGCACCACTATGCTGCTGTCTGTTGTCTGCATTTTATCAAGTCAAGCAGCGATGGAGATTTTTAATTTGCTTTGTGTTTTTCCCACATTTTCAAGCCAAACATAGGCAGCGGCAAACCGCTTCTGTGTCATTCCTGAGCTGGAAAAGCGTGGGAATGCATTCGACTTAATAGCACTCACTCTTACCTTGGAGTTTACTTCCACACCTTAAAGAGCAAAATATACATTAAGAGGAATGGAGAAATTATAGGAAATATTAAATGAGCCTCCGCTATGTTCAAGAATAGTAAAATAGGGGGAAAAACTGAAAATGTGGAAAGATGTTAAAAACCTCACAAATTTCTTTGTAAAAATATGCACAAAGAACTTTGCCCCCTGGTGAAAGCTGCAAGAATTTATGCTATTTTTTGACCCCACACCCCTCCTGTACATTTAAGCAGCAGGAATGACGGCAGATTTTTAAGTTATGCTCCTGTTTTATTCACCTTTTGCCTTGCATTTTCCCAGTGATGATGTTTATACCAGCCTTACACTTACATTCTAGCAATAAACATTGCATCAAATATTTTCTTAATATTTATAAAAAAAATGTACTGCATCATCTTCAGTTTTGCTGCCTACAGACACCCCCTTCCATTTTTCACTTTCCTGTTGCCTCTCAAGCTCCTCCTGCTTCCTCTTTCTGTATCCCATTTTCTTCTAAGCAAGTTTCCTTCCTTTCAGAAGAGGAATGTGCACATTTAATTATTTTTACATCTTTCCCACCCCACACAGCCTTGGTATGCAACAGTTTTTACGAATGCATTCACACAGTTTGCAGTTTGTGAGTATTTTATTAAGCTCATTGTACAAACATAAACAGCCACTCTTCAGCGTGCCTCTGCATCACATGTATGAATATCAAATATGCATTTATATACATGCACGATGGATCGGTCCATTAAATCGCTGATCTGGCTTTGGGACATGACATTTCTGCATGTATCTGTGACAAAAATGCAGCAGGATGCTCTTTTCAGATTAGACCGTGCTATGATTATGACCCTCCCTGACTAGAATCGGCACCGCTGCATCACGAACAAGCAGCCCTTGTCAGCGCGCGGTGCTCTCCTCAGTTGAGTCACTTTGCTGGTTTGTCAACAGGCACTATCATGTCTAAGAAGCTTTGGGCTTGCTTGATGCCCTGGTCCAGGTGGCTTCCGATGTAAGGCCGGAGGTACTTGCTGTAAAGCCCCAGCATGGTCTGCCGAACACTGGCAACCAACGGCTTGGCGTCGTTGGCTAAACCCCTAAACAAAACACACAGCCTCTTGAGACCACGTATGCTAGAGTGCTGCTTGACCGACCTCTTGACAGTGATCTCTGCAAGCGATCCTTCAGATGATCAGTCTATTCAAACAGGCTTAAACCATGTTGCTCAGAATCCACTCTATGCATCGTGTCCTCAGCTAATGATAGGAAACTGGGTTAGATTTACCCGAGGATCACACTCATGTTTAACTATGGAGATATTCAGATGAAACCTTTAGCATTTACTCTGCCAACACAAATCCTAACTGTCACACGTTCTTCTGAGGTGCAGTTGCATCTGTATGGTTCTACAATGACGAGAGAACTTAGAGAGGGCTAGGACTCACGTTGCAATCTTGACCAAGCTCTGATAGTGGGCGTTGTCCTGCACACCTTGTATGTGCTCCTGGGTTTTCTTGACAACTTCCGAATCCTCAAACAAGGGATGTAGCAGCTCCCTTAACGTGCTGAAACCGGTTGAGACCCTCTTGTCCAAGGTCGCCTTGAGATTATCATACTTATCTGTGAGGTCCTTGTCAGGCTCAGGCAGCTGAGCCAGGCACAGGGATGCTGTGAAGACAGATGGACACACACGTCACTGCAGGCAATGCCACCGCTGTCCTCATTGTCCACCTCAGTATTGCTTCTGTTTCAATCTGGACCGCAAGAAACTTAGGTAGTTGGCGGGGGTTTGAGGTCACATTTAAAAGGCTCTTTGGGAGAAACCTGCAAAGAATTTCCTTCTTCAGGAACTGAAGACCACAGAGTCACACAGGAACTCCGTCTCAGCTCAGGTCCTGCTCTTACCTTGCAGCGCAATGAGAACGACGACAGCCAGCTTTACAGACATCTGACGGGACGACAAAAACATTGTCACAGTCAGCTTTAGCGGCAGCATTTCAAGCACAGTAAATTGTGTTTTAAGGATAAACGTAATATTAAGGAGCTCAAACCGATTTGCAGAAATAACCAAAGCTGATGGAAATGCATGGATTATTATTGATTTTCTTAAAAGTACCTTTTAGAGTCTTCTGATTTGCAGCGCACAGCTGGACAGATGGATATTGGCTCTGTCAGTGCCCGACTGCAGAAATGCTGTCAGGGCAAACGTGCACAGTGATATAGGGGTGCAAGCGCAAACATACGTCATCTGCTGAAGAGACACATGGGGTCGCCCACTGATCCGTCCCAGCAAATAGTCGCAGTCTACAGCTGATACCCACTGACACAAAGTCCAGTTCGTGTTGGATAAACTTATCGGTCCTAACGCAGATACGCTCAGATGGTGCAGTAGTGATACGCTGCTTACCTTTCCTTTTACAAAAGTGAACTTGCAGCATTTGGTTGCGCATCAGGGTGTAAGCTGTCGAGTCCATTTACGTGCACGCATAGGGTTGTTTCACTTGTTTGCACTGGGTCTTGTAGAAAAGGCCTGTCTTTCCCTGGAAGAAATATTATACGCCCACACCTTCTGTCCTTATAAACAGGCTTTCCACATGCCAGCGGCCGATCTCATGTGAATCGACCGTACAACTCGGGGACCTGTTTGCCCTGCTTGCTGAGCACATGCCAGAATCAATGTTCTTGCTGTGGAAAGGAGAGATAAAAGACAGAGGGACAGCCCAAAGGTTGTCTACAGATTTCCACATTCGGACATGGACTGACCTCCAGCCCCAGTGTGTGTGCTGGATCAGCAACCTCTATTCCACTGTCCTAGTTTAATGTGGCAGAGACTTCAGTACCAGGAGATTATTAGCGGTGTCTGCTAAAAGCTTGGTTTGATCTGCCTGCTTTCAACAGCTGCTTCTGGTGCAAACTTTTGCACACCTATAAACATCCTTACATGTTTACACTCTAATTCAATGAATGCATTAACACATGACATGTTTGCTTCATGCAGAGAATTATTTTTTGCCAGGTTAGCCCACATCCGCTGTCTTTGACCCACATTGCTAAGTGTGTGCCACGCTGCTTTTCTCATGATTTTTGTAGATGTATCATCCTGCATGTGATAAGGTAAAGCACCTCAGACAGACATTGTAAGACCCAAAAAACATACGTGGTGTGTTTTGGGCATGAGATCTATATTTTGTTTGTGTGTGTGCGGTAATAATAATAAAATGATTATTCGAAAGAAATTCTTTCTGTTCATTTTCTGTAAATGCTTTTGTAACCAAGTGGCACTGCAGAATAAGGGAGTTGGAATGAAACGGAATGGAAAGGAATGGACACTGGCTCCAGTGTCGCTCTGTTCGGTGAAAATGAAAATGAAAACATGGCTTCAGGTGAGTGCAGCCCAGCATCCTGTTTAATGAAGATCACAGCAGGGATGACAAAACTTTAACAGAGAGACACATCCTCTTACTTAAGTATTTATCCTCTTAACTGGGGGAGGCAGCATGGGGAAATAAACATGAGGGGAAATAAGAAATGCCTTGTTGTAGGCTTTATAGGAGAAGGGATTTGGCTTAGATCGGTGTTCTGGCTTTGTGGTCATCTAATCTGTTCTGTGCCCAGGAGATGAAATGTCTTCTATCAGTCTATATAGATGGAGGAGGTGGACGTGCTGTGTGCCGCAGGGGAACACCTAGAACTGCCAGAATTGGTCCCATCTCTTAGAAATGGCTTCCCACACTGTGGATGTGGTGTTGCTGGTCTGTTCAATGTAGTGGCTGGTGACGGGCTGGATGTAGTCTTCGTAATACATTCCAGCAAAGCCCAGCACCGTCTTTCCCACTTCCTTCACTTTAGTCACAGTTTCCCTGCAAAGTAAACAACTACATAAACATAAACATAAGCAATGAAGGACAGTTTTGCTGTATAACATTAGGGTGTGAAACTTTTCTTGAAGCACTTGGAACTTTCCAAAAGCAACAGCAGGGCTGTGAATTTTGAGCTACACTTTCCAAATTCAGAGGCAGTAAGGAAACCAGCAAAAATCCCACAGCAGAAGTTTTGTGAACAAACAAGCTAAATGGCTATAAGTTGCCTAAGGCAGAGGTTTACATACAGGAAAATTCAAAAAGAATTAAAAACTCTCATCAATTTATTTCTCAGGAACTAAGTTGCTGAAGCAGAAATGTATAAAATTTGGAAAAAAATGAAGGGTGACTCTTCGCATTGGTTCAGACCACATGTTCATATGACACGTAGTTACTGAGCAATAAATTTATGGGCATGTTCAGTTCTTTTTGAATCATGCTGCATTTATTTGAATGCTACAATGTGAATCGCTTTTTTTTATCAAAGAGAACTCTTGCCGATTCTTTGAACTTTCTTCTTAACTGCAGTTGCTAGAGTAGCTGTTGTCATTTTTAAAGGTATTCGGTCAGCAAAAGTTAGCCAAGCGTCACTGCAATATAGTAGCTTGCTATTAATTTAAAGTGTTTTTTATTTTCAGCAACATATTTTACCCATTGAAGTAGATGAACAATTTTGTTAAATGTTTACATCACTACCTTAGTAGTTATGGTTATTCCATCTTGTAAGTGAATGAGCAACCTCCTGGCTCAGTTCACCTTGTTCACAACTATTCTACCTGCTGTCCTTTTACATCAGCAGGCCTTGGACAGACAAGACCTGACAATGGCGGTTTGAAACCCAGGCCATGAGGAGTAGACACTGACTTGATCCCAGACAGGGAGTCCTTCAGCAAAGCTGTGGGCATGGATTCAGAAGCTGTCTTCCAGGGTTGGGAAGTCACGATGGATTCTACTGCTTCACTGTATGCTTCCTGCACATACCGGTATGTATCGCCTGCCTGCTCCAGCAGCAACGATAAGCCACTCTGCTTGGACTCGGCCTCATCTCTGGTGTCTGATGCTGACAGCCACACTGAGGAAAAGTGTGTGGTGAGAGGCAGGTAAGAAGGTGAGGAGGAGCAAGAATGAACAACAAGGTTTTTAAAAGTACTAACAGTGAAAAGGATTTTAAAAAATTTTAAAGTTTTAGCACCAAGGCACTGAGTTTTTAATATTCCTTCCACATTCAGATATGGTTTTATATGACAGGGTTAAGTTAACATTAAAGTGCTGGAAAGTGAACTGAGTCAAATGTGAACTGATGAACAACAAGGTGAAGGGTGAAAACAAAAGGATGGGATTCTTGGTGACAAAAACAGCAAAATATGAGGGTGATCTGAGTTTGTGTCATCTCATCTCATCTCACCGTGCCCTCAAATGACTGAATGCAATGCATTCCATGATATTCTTTCCATCTTCTCCTTTGCAACTAAATGTAAATCAGACTAACACTTTCTTAGAAACTACAGGCAAAGACATTCTTGTCTTACCTTGCATAAAGAGCAGGGCAAGAACTGCCAGATTCCGCAGCATCTCTGACAAAGCTGAAAAGCGAGATGGAAAAATTGTTAGTGCGCAATGAAGTGCACAGACAAGGATTTGTATCAGTAAAGTCCCAGGATGTTAAAAGCAAATATCCTGTCCTATGGACTGTGGGCATCGTGGGTCCTGTTGCTAACACTGC
Organism: Heterotis niloticus; assembly: GCA_018136845.1. Taxonomy (NCBI): domain Eukaryota; kingdom Metazoa; phylum Chordata; class Actinopteri; order Osteoglossiformes; family Osteoglossidae; genus Heterotis; species Heterotis niloticus. The sequence continues at coordinate 3,666,303 of CM030896.1, forward strand.
TGCCCCTATTTTGTCACCTAGGTGTTCTTTTTATCCAGCGTGGCCCAAGTTTTGCAGCTTCATACATACAGGATCAGCTCAATTTACGTAGCTTTCTTACAGTACAAAGCATCAAAGTTGCTAGCAGGTCTGTCCTGTGCTAGGTAGAAAACTCGCAATGCAACGTAAGTGGTACAGCAGCGGGAAAGAAGCATAAAGTCCAGCTCAAAGGATGGAGCATTTAAAACACATACAGGTGAATAGCAGTAGCAGCAAGCAGTATTGGTAGCGAACGAGAATTTCTACCTGTTTCTCTGTCTTTGAGGGAAGTAGAAATGTACATTCCAGCCCAGAGTACTGCCGGTCATTAAATTCACCACTGGATTTCTCAATCTCCCTCGGTGGCTGATGTTAGCGTGAACTTTTCTTGCTGCCAGTCAGTTTTGGAGAGCAGTTCATTTGTTTTAGATGGGTTACAGTGATGAAATATCAGAAGCACAATTTGGGTCATTTAATATAACCATGTTGGCAGTGGCACAGACTGACCAGACCTTCAACAGTCTGTAGCCCTTCGCTGGATCTGAATACATCTGTTCTCCAAAATGTGAGTAAGGCATTGTTTCTACTGCTAGATGGTGGGGCTAACTTTAAGATGAATTTTTAAAAATTATGACTGCAACACATAACACAACCATTGACATCATGGTGATTTTTGCCATTTTGTACTTTGAGCTCTTTTGCCCATTTTTTGTTTGTCGAATGTACATTTAGGGCTGAAAATTAAATATCTAATAAGGGGTAATTCCAGGAAATCACTATGCTAAGTCCTTCACCCCTGTTGACAGACATTAGATAACTGGTGGCATTGGCTACAAGCTGACATTAAATTCGGCCCCCTGACTATTTATTAACAGAGGATAAATAGGGAGTTTCATCAGGCCACTTATGAAACAGGGATGGTTTGACCTTCTGGCTGCTGGCCTTTATTCAACACTATTTGGGAGATGATTTTAACTTTATGAGGACACAGAATTTTGAGAAATGCCTATAATGCATCCCCTTTTAGATAAAAAATGTTTGCTTCCATTTGCAGTCCACATGAGTCAACACTTACTATATGGCTTTCCTCTGGTTATGTTCAACGGGCTTTACCATTTACACCCCCGAGAGTAAGGCCAGGGGGAATGTAGGTCTAAAAATTTAATAACAGTTAACTTCTATTTGGCCCTTTTTGACCCCAAGCAACCAAATATGTGTAAACAAAGGCTTCTGGAAACAGGTGTTAAAAGGTAATTATTTATTTCAAAACAAGCACTTTTTTAAAGAGTCAAACAGAAAACTACAGCAATACTTCAGTGTATATATTTTTTTTACCCCACAAGAAACAAAAGTGCAAACACTGTGTGCAATATATTATTTTCTACAAAGAATTGTTCTCTAACCTTTTGAATTATGTGCAGCAAAGAGTGTGGAAAATACTAAAGCAACAGTCTTGTTTTATTAAACTGCTTCTGAAACAATCATTTGCGCCAGGCTTTTTCTACTGCCATTTTGTTAACATTTTAACATTTTATTTCTGATCTGGATTCTTGGCTTGGACAATAGCAAGATTTAACAAAAGAAGCGCAGCTCATCATTGGGCAGCTGATGCGGCAACCTCAGGAGCAGCGATGAGTTGAGGAGAAATGAGCAGCCCGCACTTTCTGGAAGATCTAATCGAACTTCTCCTTTATCTTTTGATACTGTTCAGAAAACCAACTCCTGTGGACATGGGCAGAGTCCAAGTGAACATCCAAATCAGAAATTTTCCAGAAAGTAAAATAAAACCTTGACAAGCACTGAAAAATATACATTAATGGGGTAGGGGTTGGTGAACTTTCAAACCAAGTGTACATTTTAAATGTAGTTCAGGTTTATACTGTCATTTGACCTTTCTTTGTAGAGCAAAACATGGGTTTATTTTCCATGCCTTACCTTGCGCTGGTGCTAAATTCACTGTTGTGAATGGCCTGAAAGGTGTCCTTGGTTTTTTCCAACAAAGATTCACCCAGCTCCTTCATTTGATTTTGGAATTTGGTGAATTTATCAGCAACGGTTGATTCCTCCTGGGCCTCTATGGATCCAAAAAACACGCATAAGACCAGGCGGCATGGGATGGGGACAAAGGGGTTCAGCAGGACGTGGACATACTCACCAGACTGGGCGGCCAGGACCAAAACCAGCACGGCAATGACGATAGGCAGCTTCATGTCTACCCTGTGCTCTGCAAGGGAACACAGTAGGAAATGTGCTCGTGGCCCATGGCTCCCCGCACAAAAACTAGAGAACTACGAGTTGAAGGTTCTTCAGTGGTTCATGAGCAATAAAATACGAGTTTGTTTATTTATTGTAACTCAATTGTTTTCCAAGTTCTAGATACATTTTTGCTGGTTTGCAAATTCTTATTACCCAATTGCTTTGTTATTGATTTTTTTACCATGTGCGGTTGTCCAGCAAACCACGCCAACACCGAAGCAGCGAAACTTCTGCTTTACATGAAAAAAACTCGTATTTTTAGCAGTTTCAACCGAACAACGCGTCGAATCCTGCAATACAAAAACGTCCTCGGTGTTTTTTTATTTGCGCAGACGCCTGAAAAGCCATATTTTTCCTAGCATTTTTGAGTTAATCCTAACATCGCCAGGTGCATTGGTGGGGATCGACGCAAACGCTAGAGGTCGCCAAAGCAAACGTGAAGAAACCCCCGCTGCACCTGTACGAGCCTCCGCGCACAAATTTGCCGGACTGAGCCTTATTTTGGGTTATAATCATTAAAATCGACATTTCATCTCGAATAATTGTTTTTATTACAGTAACTGCCGAAAGTACTTGCAAGCTTAATTTATAAAATTCTAAAAAATCCTTTATAAAAGGGTTAAAAAATTTAAACGCACAACAAAAATGTGTCATAAAAAGGTAAGGAAGACCTACCTATTTGCAAGTGTTTGAGTGTTAAAGGTGTTTCTCTGTGGTGCTCTGAGTTGAGTCTGTGGTTGCTCCTCTATATAGGCTGCTCCTCTGCTGCTCTGACGCAACTCCCAGCAAACTCCTCTGACTGACGGTGACCCTGAGCTTCTCACCCTCCCAGGCTGCAGTGCGAGAACCTTAAACTCTTTCTTCCATCTCCCACTGTTTGTTTGTTTGTTAGCTGCCAATATGCTTTTGCTCCATTTCCACTCTAGATGTGTGTTCTTTTTTTCTGCCGGGTTTCAAATGCCGTTAAATAAAGATGAGTCCATTTGAACCCAGGAAGAATCATCAACATGAGAAAAAGTGACATCTTACTGTGGTGTGCAGTGCAGCTGAAATATAAATCAGTTAAGAGCATTGTAACTGGAATACCACAGTGTCTGTCTGTGCATCTTTGTAGACACGCGAATGCTGGAAAGGGTTTGCTGTTGTTAAGTGCTGTCAAATCTGTGTCGACTCGTGGAGACTCTATGGACTGTTGTCCTGAAAAGTATCCGGTCATCAGCAAGTCAGCTAAGACTTGACACGGGGGCATCCATGGCTGTGGAAAATGTTATCCAGGCATAAAACGGTGAAACAATGGAGAAGATGTTTAACTTTGGGCATTTCTAGTCTAGATTTCTATACAATTAACATAACATAGGCAACATTCTTCATGTACTTGTTTATGTAACTGAGGCAATTCAAATGCTGTACCTTGCTCTCAGGATGAAAGAGGCAAACATTTGATAACTGGTACAGCGCCTGCGCTATGTGTTAGGCTGATCATGACTATGTGGAAGTTTAATAGTTTACTTCTTTATCTGGACAACAGAGCAATGGTCCACTCAGGAGGTCCTGCCACAGTTACACAGCTGCAAAGAACACACACCACCGCCCACAAAAACTCCGCTTCAGGTCAACGGCCTGCTGGGGTTGCTGTGCACATGCCAGACCACAGTTATCAAACCATGCTAAAGCCAAACCCAAATCTGAACCCACAGACCGATAGGAAGGGCTGCTGATGTGGCAGATGGGAAGCTTCCTCTTCTTGCTGCCAGAATCAGATGAGTGTTTAGTATAAAAAAAGCAGCATTTTTAGTTGAGCCTTAACCTCTGCCTTGATGTCTGATGGTTATTGATGGTTTTGCAAGGCCGGTTTTTTTTTTGGAAAAAGACACACATCCTCTTTATGACATACGAGTGTCTATGTGGAAGTAGGACCTCTAGGCCTCAACCTACAGTAACCCCCAGAATGAGAGGTTAATGAGAGCAGTGAAAGCAGGTACATAAGCCATGATATTTTTCTTTGCTTTATTACACTTGACAGTGGCTTATTCATTCTTAGAGCCATACTAGGTCTCTGATGCACCTGGCAAATATTCATATCTGCCCTTCCAAAACTGCTGTAAGAAAATAATAACAGGCTTGAAAACAGGCTGTCAACAAGCCTGTAACATTTCTACACTTTCCAGCATAGAGGTCACTTGAGGGTGAGAGGAAAGGAGAAGAAGCCTGGAGCATAGGAATCATCGGGGTTACTCTCGATTACACCAAACAGCTGTTCATTACAGTTTGGCACAAAAAAATGTTGAGAAGAAAAGCCACCCAAATGTTTGTGGTTTTCCTGTTTTTTTTTTTTTTCGTCTCCCCAAATGCTGAACTCTCAGATTTGGCAGGATGTTGTTAATATTACTGTACAACCCAGTCTGGGGTTGGAACATAACAGAGAGAATGAGGAGGGAGCTGACCCAGTCAAAAAGGAACCAAAAGTTCTCTTTTTCTCTATTTTATCTTCCAGGGGAGAGCAAAGCTAACAAAACCAAAAATCCCTCCCTGTTGGTGTTAACTAAACTAAGAAACAAAAACAAAGGTGCACCTGGCTCCCTTATACCACAGTAAAAACCAGGAGAAAACCGTTTAAAGAAAACAACACTCACCTCTGGCAGCTGCTTAATATTTACAGGTTTTTAAAAGATTCAACACCACTTACGCTGGCAGTAACTGAGCAGAAGAACAGCGAAGATACACAGCTGACAAACAAAGACCCCACAGCTCCTTCTGCCTTCCTCTCCCCTCTGCCTGCTTAGGTGTCTTCATTTCTTAAATGGCTTCTTCACCACTGGCTGCCCAGTGGCTACCAATTTACTACCTGTTGATGGGAGACAGACAGACAGACAGACACATGCACGCGCACGCACGCACACACACACACACACACACACACACACACACACACACACACACACACAGATACTAAAAGGCCTTCTGACCAAGGCCATAACTGTTAACTCAGAAGGGATTAGTAGTGGGCAAGTCAAGCAGAGATGTATAATTATAAATACTTTTTTAAAACTGCATTATTTTTAAGCTTTCTTGACTCTAAAAAGTTTTAATCATTTTTAATCATTATTTATTTTACATGCTTTTGCCCACAGCAGCTCAAAGGCCAATGAAAACAAAGTGCAATAAGTGCATACCCCAAACTCTAAAAAAACTGCACTGTGCTTCTACTTGTAACTGCAGCAAAATGTATGCCAATAAAAACTTGAGTTTAACACTAGGATGTTTTTTGTGAGATTTTGCAAAAATGCAAAATCTTGGGAGGTCAATAATATACAATTTACGTCTGGCACTTTTCTTGCGTAAAATTGTTCACAAAGGGCAGAAGAGCAGCAGCGGAGATGTACAAATGTCTTCCTGGGTAGGATTTACAGAGCTGGGAAGACAAATTGTTGCAGGAATTTTGAGAATCAACAAAGGAAAATCCCAAATGAATAAAAATGTGTATGGAAAATGGAGAAGGTAAAAGAGGAGGAGAAATGTTGGTCAGCCAGTAGCACGCTCGCTACTCTATGAGACCGGTTTACTCAGCGCTATCTTCCGTTTTCCTGTATGACAGTTTAAATATCTTCAGAACACAGTTTTAAAAATGCTTATCTTCTGTTTTAACATCTTGTCCATGTCCTGTTCTAGACTTCAGTTTCAAGGACTGCATTTCCCATTGGGCCTAAAGGCTCCAAATTTGTTAAAAGCTACAAAAAAGCTGAGAGAATGAAGAAAAACAAATAAAATATTACTGGAAAAGGGTGAGACATAAAGTCAATGCCACTAAAACTCCAAATATGCATTTCAAAAAATAATTTCTCGCCATTTCACGAGAAGGTTTCTTTTTTCCAACATCCATTAAAGTTCTCAGAGCCCACGGCATGAAGGTCACCCTGAATGCAGTGCCGGGGTGCAAAGTGCATCCCTGTCAACCAGAGTCGTTCACTTGGTGTTTACCCTTTTATTTGTTCTTCGTGGACTGAAAACACCTGAGGGCAATGGTGCCGAAGTCTGGCCCTGATCTCAACAGGACCAAACACGACCCGCGGGACTCGTTTCACGCACATGCAGAGTGCGAAAATGGTCTGAACATGTGTGTGCCTGTGCCTGGTTTGGCATCTTAAAAACAGGAGGAATACACAAACAGGAGCACATGGTGTCCTTATCTCCTGCAGGGAGTGGGCTGAGGAATTTGAGAGCAGCTCTCAACATGTCAGGAAGCGAAGGATGTAAGAAAAAGGGGAAGAAAGGAGGAGCAGAAACAAATCGTGGGGCAGCAGTAAAACATATCATGCTGACAAATGTGGTGCTGTGGGTAACTTGTGATCATGTTTTTGTTCACGATTTCAGCAGACTGAAACTGGCAGTCGGGCTCATGCAACTACCAAAGAGATCTTGTTTAAACCAGGGTGTAAATTGTCAGCTGAGAACATGTTGCTTGCAGAAAAAAATAAAATAAGCGCAGTTTTTGATGTAGTGTAGTAACTCTCTGTGGAGTTGGATCCACATCCTGCACCAATGTACTACTTGAGGTGTGGATTTGAGCAACAAACGTGGGGGTCAGCAGATGCAACAGTGCAGGGGGGTAACAGTTTGGGGATTTTTAATACATTTTACAGCCCATGTTCCTTGAGGAGGTTCAAAGCAGAAATTCCCAGAATGCTTGTCTGTGTATGTATGTGTGTGGTGCAGAGAAGTCACCAGAGGAACAGCCCAGCCTGGTCACACCAAGCGCTCAGGCGTACCCAACTGTGAGCTGAAGCAGCACGGAATTTAACGTGTTTTTCCGGAGTGACACAGAGACAGCAGCACCGCAATGTATTTGAAACTCTTTATTATTTCAGCAACATCCTGCACAGTTTAGCTTGCACAGTTTTCAGCATGAAGCAGCATTGAGAGTCAAGTTACAGCACCGAAAATCGATATGAATGTGAACATGGTCCAGCAGAGCACGTTTCACCCGAAAGCTGGGTGGCTGTAGCGCTTCACAGGATGCTGCGTGACATTTCTTTCACTCAGGTAATGCGGATCAGATACAACCGGGTTCCCTCGACTCCAATGAGCTCAGCAGCCCAGTGTCTCCGGGGAGTGAATTGGGATCATTTGCACAAGTCAGTGGCGAACTCGACCTGTTAGCATTTAAATGTGATGTGTGTGGTCACGTACGACGGTTGCAGCGGAGGGGAGCGTCAGCGCTGCAAGCGGCCGAGGACTCTGACCCCATTTGACGTGTGTACATTTGCATTTCTGACAATGGGACAGTTGAGCAGTTTGCCAAAATGCGGTCCTTAATTTGGAGGTGTAGGCCACCTGGTCAGGTACGACGCACTGTTAGGGGGGTGTTAATGTAGCAGACTAATGCGTAAACTCCAGGAAAGCCAATCCTAGTGCTAAAGCAAGCTCCGAGGTCCACGTCACGTATTTCCCAAATGCCCCGTACAACATTTACAGGAGTACGTTTACAAAGATGCCTCCTGGACGCCAGCGCTGTTGGAATTATCATGAGGGTAACATAAGTGCACCGGGAAATCAGGCGTGCCTTCAAGGTGAACTGAAGAGTAGGTTAAAAATAGGAAAGCTTAAAATATAAACAACATCCCTGGTCCCCACCACCTTCCCAAGCACCGTGACCCGGACCTTAAGCGCTGGACTTGATCTTGTCCAACAGAGTCTGCAGCTGTTCACGGATCTTGGCGGTGTAAGGTTCGAGCCAGCTGCTCAGTTCCTCCATCTTGCCCTCTAGGGAGGTACGCAGGTCCTGGGCTGTCTGCTCGAGCTGCTGGCGGATGTCTTCGGCCTGGAACTCAAACTTCTGGGTCAAGTCCTTGGCCTGGGACTGCAGCAGCTGAGAGAGGCTGCTCAGGCGCTCCTCAGCACGCTCTCGGGCCTGGTTGACAAGGGGGTCCACGCGTTCCTTCACTGCCTCTATCTTCTGAGCGGTACGAGAATGTACCTCCCCAAGGTATGTGGTCACAGTGCTGTGGAGCGGAAGAAAGGGGTTCACCTTTCTAATGGCAACTCTGTGGTTTACAGCCCTGCCTGGTGAAGCCTTTGAGATCATTGATGAACACACAAGATAAATATGTAGTCAATCAGGGTGCTATACTCATAGTCATACCTCCAGAAAATATCATCTGGACTGTAGTCCAGGATATTATAACGCGTAGCCTCTATACTGGAAAAGGTAGGTAAGAAAGCAAATGGGACATAAAAGGCAGCACCTCTCTTAATGGCTACAAAGAAAGACTTTCTTGTGTCTGAAGTTTGGTGCCATTAGCTAATCCCGCTAACCAGGTCCTCAACCTTGACCATCTTACTTGCGGATCTCCTCGGTGTCTTTGCCCAGGCGCTTCTTCAGCTTGCGTGTGTAGCTGTTGATCCTGTTCTTGACATCATCGGCATTCTGCTCCATCATGGTCTTGAGCTCCTGGACATACTGCATGGTTCGGTCCTTGGCGTCGTTCATATCGACCTGCAGCTTGGTGGCGAGCAGCTGCAGATCCTTGCCAAACTGACTGGCGGCTTCCTGGGTGTAGGGGCTCAGACGGTTCTGGATTTCATCGCGGTACGTGTTGAGCTCGGCCGTGGTGTCGGTGATCAGGGTGCTGGATGGGGACAGGAAAGATCAGAATCAGGCGAGACAAACAATCTTAAGTGACTATGGGAAGCGAAAGTGGTCTGAGATGATGCAGGAGAAAATGATTCGCAAAATATTGCAGAAGAACATCCAACAGAGACCGAACAGATATGAAATTATACATGAGAATGGGAACAAATAGCGTAAATGGTTGTCAGCTGTACAAATAAGAGCATCACATGAAAACTTGAAACGTCTGAGCTGTCGCTCACTTTAGAGGCAAGTAGGTGGCGACGTGAATTGTTTGCACTCACTCCAGTTCCCTGCTCAGCTGGGAGCTCTTGATGTTCTCGAGCACGCCGTCGGCCTTGGTGTTGATGTCCGACACATACTGCCAGAACAGGTCCACGGTCTCCTCCCACTTGGCCTTGGCCTCATCCAGAGGCAGCCGACGTGCCTGGGAGGCTGTGGGGAAGCGCAATAGCAACAGCTAACGTGTGAGGGTTTCAAATGCGGAGCCGTGCCATAATGGCATCACCTTTCTGTTAATGGATGTCAGACAACCGTCGTAAATAAATCCACCAGTTTAGACCTGCAGCTCGGATGATTCTCCTGAGCTGGAGGGAAAACACCAGGTGATGTGGAAAACACTGAGAAATGAGACAGTAACTTGCCTGAGATGACAGCCAGGACAAGGATCACCACAGCAGACTTCATGTTGATCTTCAGACAGCAGACCTGCAATGAAGCAGAGCGGCCCGTCACTTTCCTTCTCGCTGCCGCACGAAACCTCAGGTGAAAGGTAAAGGGAAAAAAAGGTAGCGCAACAATGGCCCGGAGACCAGAAGCAAGCATGAAGGAAACGTGGAAGCTGCAAATGCACAAGGTGAAAACTCAGGGCGTTCAGGTGAACGTTAGCGACGCTGCCACCCAAGCTTATCCCACAGAAGAGCGAGGAGAAAAAATGAAGACACCTGCTGGTGCCCCTTGGGCCGCGCGCTGCTCACTTGCAGCCCATTCCTGCGAACCTGGGGTCTCAAAGGTGTGCGGGGCGCATCAAAATCGCGTTATAAGTTCCAAATATTCAGTTTTGGATTTTCCCCGACACACGATTGCTTCCTGTTTCTGTCATCTTTACAGCTTCGCGCTACGGAGTCGGCATTGGACCCAAATATTAAAACAATGAAAACCAATGTATCCAACTTCCAAGCCCAAGATGTATTAAATCGAGCGCATTTTTTGTTTCTGCCAGACCCCCCGGAGCGGTGTCCCCGGTCACCCACCTGTTTCTCTCCCTCTCTCTCTCTCTTTCTCTCTCTCTCTCCCGCCTGCGACTGCGGCTCCACGCGCTGCCACCTCTTTTATAGCGCGCGCCGCGCCGTTCGAAGTTCCGCTGCGCGTCGCTTGCATAACAGCGAGCTCGGAGCGCCGTTCCGCGCACAAATCCGCCACGGTTGCGCATTGCTAGTGTGGAAGCTTGCGCACGAACGCCAGCACTTTGTAAAGGTGTCTGCGATGTCTTTTTCTATTCTCTTCTCTTTTTTGGTAGTGTTTAAAGTGTCGCACTGTTTTCCTTAAACGTTTGAATTAGTTCATCGTGTGGAAACGTTTTGTATGGTGAAAAAGAAAAAAGAAAGAAGCAAACAAACAAAAAGCGCGACAGGAAGACTGCACACACGCAAAATCGCATTTTGCTCGCAAAGCGAGGCCGTGGTCAGAGGGGCTTTAACACAGCGGTTGGGAATTTATGTCTGTGTGATGGTGGCCGACCCCCAGGGTCGTGCCTGATTCTACTTTACTGGACTGCACTGTGCTTGTGCCCCCCCAATGGTGTCACGACGACCAGCTCCCCCTGTGTCATCACCACCATCACTACTGTCTGACATCCTTTGCATTGATCCTCTTTTATTTATCCGCTAGTTTATTTTACTCTTTTATCTTCCCTCATATTCTCATCCATGTATTTATTCATCTGTGCCTACTTGTTTACCCAAGCCTGACTGTAGTGCACCTCAGCTCTGCACTTTTGTCATCTGCACTGTGCACCGCGGTCCAGGAAGCTACATTCCGTTCTCTTGTGCACCCGAGCAAGGTGCAGAATGACAATAAGGTGAACCCTGGACGTTAAACCTTTGAGGGATAGGAAGTTAACCTGGAACAAATCCTGGCTCCTTGTGATATTAAGATAAGGCCATTCTTCTGGGACCGCTGACTTCAAAGCGCAGCCTCCCTCATCCTCGGCTTTACAGGAACCCCCCCCCAGGATACACTACATAATGGTAATTTGCATTTTGTTACCTTCTTTTGTGCCACACAATACAGGTGCCGAGAAGTCTGATTTTAAGAACGGAATGGCCTCATTCTTTGTGAAATAAATGTGCTATTCAGGAGTACGGCCCTCTAATCTTGTTTTAAATATTTACCTGTCCACCTCTCCAGGTACAACAGTGTGCATGTGTCATACCGTCGAGGTGATAAATATGTGCGATAGCGGAGTAATGGATAAATAAGTAAAAGATAATTTCTTATCCCGTTATTTGCTGCCCTGTTTGCATATAAAATGCTGAACTAGCAAGTTGAGCTGCTGTTGGCCAAGAGGAAGCAGGACTGGGTTGGAGGTGAAGGGCGATGCTAACTCACACATGAGCCCAGCGCTGTGGGGGGCAAATTTAACCATGATCTCATCCGTAGGAACATTTGTGCATAATGGCGGAAAAATGAAAATATGCAGCATTTTTCAATAGACCTACAATTGGAGGTGCAGGTGGCATCATTTTGCCATTATTTTCACCACTGACTTGCAATTTTTATTGATTAATTTCATAGTAAATTAGACAGAGCAAACTTTGTAGTGTGAGCTGTCCAAATAAACTGCTGTGTGTGGAGATCTAAAAAGGCTGAGGTCTGCTTTGTTTTTCTGTTTGACTGATTTGGTCTTACAACTGCCCGAGTATTGAAGTGAAATTTTCATTCCTTTTCTGCAAATGTTTTTCCCAAATTGATTCGCCCTTTTAACCTGAAGGCTGCGAATTAGGATCCTCTTAGGTGTGATGCTGCAGCCATTTCGTATCCCAGACAGCTTGAAGCTGAAGGCCTTTCCCAGTAGAATTATGTATTTATCGTATTTAAATCTGACAAAATTGAAAAATTAATTCCCAGACTACAGTGCTTTCCTAAGAAATTCTTGAAATAAACTTACTGTTTCACTGATGTGCACAAAAAAAAACTGTGCTAAACAAATAGTCTATATCTTCAGTGTCAGCAAATATCCTTTTGTATAGAAAATTCAGCAATAAAGGTCTGAAGTCTTTTGTTTTCATTAAGAAGAACGCAAAAGTATTTCTTTTGGCGATTTGTCTTTTTTGTTTAAATCAGCGAGCTTCTGTGATTCCAGTGATAGCCGCCATTTTTTAAAAAACAACGTACAGGATTTATCATTGTGTGTTTAGAAATTCCATGTTTTTTTTTGTAAACAACCGATTATCTAAATGTAATGCAGACCTGTAAATTCTAACCTTCACCTTTTCCAGGGCTGTCTAGCAGTTAAACCACACATTGATCTGGTTGTCAGTTAACAGCTTTTTAAAATGGGTTTTTATGCAAAGGAGTGATAATCCACGGATAAGAGATAGCGGATGTTCAGCCTCAAGGCAGCGTCCTCATCTCTGCCATTAGGAGTCATCATTTATGGGAAAGAAAATGTGTGTTGGTGGCAGGATTGCGATGACTTTGCCTGCTGCGCAAACAAGATGGTTGAAGGTGCAAAGTTATATGAGGGAAAATTTATTAGGCAAGACGTCTCGCTATGTCGCAACACATCAGTTGCTTTGTGGAATTTGTGGAAGTGCAGTGAACCAGCGTAACCCCATGGCAGCCCCTGTCCCACGATGAGCAATGGCTGGGGAGGAACTGGTTTGTGATTAAGTCCTTTGTGTTGCAGGGCAGCTGTTTTTGCCCATGTGGGGTGATGTCACCGTCACCCTTGTTTTTAGGGTAAAGGGCACCCTGTTGTGCTGTGAACAATTTATTACATTTTTTCTGTGGTTTTCATTTCACAATAAATCACAAGCTTCTCTGCAAGCTGTTTTTACAGTAAAATGCTTGCGTTTGCCAAACTGCAATAAGTGCAGTCAGTGTAGTGTGTTTGTGTGTGTGTGCGTGTGTGTGCCTATTTGCACAGCTTGTTTGTTAATATTTACTTTAATTTCTGTTATGCCTGATCATGTCTTTCCATTTGCTTTGATTTTCTTTTATTCCCAGGCATCTGAAAGCATCAGCTGTATCTGTGTGAAGCTGCCTGATTTCTTTCATATTCAATAATTTTTCATTTGATGTCACAAATAAAAAAAGAAAAATTAAATCTGTATTTTTGAAATTCAAAACTGACTTTGAGATTAGAATGAAATTATGCCAGCCAGCTTTTTTCCAGTTCTCAGTGGTTTGGTTGTAAAGCTCTTGCAGCTACTGGTGACATTTTATTGCTGACAACATCAGCACACCTCATGGACTTTGGGTCTTGTAGCCCATTTGAGACAAAGTCCGATAAATGGTTTGTTCAGAGGTGACATTGTGTACACCAGTCTTAAATTTGAATGTGATTTATCACTGTTTGCTTGCACAGTTCTCGCCAGTCTCCTTGGACCCCTGTTATCCACAACATATTTTTGTCCATAGTGTCTCCCATTGCTGTAACTTTTTTGTTTTTCTCAAGTTTTTAAACCTTTGCATTTTGTACATGAAAGCAGATGTTAAACCGGTAACCAACCATCTCACCACATTCAAAGTCACTAAGCTCACTTGTTTTGCCCATTTAACACTCAGCTGAGTAGTATCTGATGCTGGAAATGCAGGGCTGCTTGATTTGCACCACACACCACTATCACTTGCGAATGACCTGCTAAGGGATGTAACTGAAAACCTGGAAACTTGGTGGATATTTCGGTGACAGACAGAGACTGCAGCTACTCAGAGTCTGCAGGTCCCGTTGCCCCAGTTCACTTTGTCCGCCCACAACATTTTGTCCTCAAATATCAAACTACAGTAGTGCAGAAAGTTGCAGAAATGACAGTATAACTACATTTTCCCTTGCTGTCACACTGAGATTGAGCTAAGGTGAATGGGGTCGATGAGAGTTGGCAGCTAGAAGGTTGTTTGTTATGAGGAACAAGTGGGTTAGAGCTTTGGCTGTGAGTTGAGAACATCTTTAGCCTGGGTGGAACAGCATGGGACCCCTCTGCTGGATTCTGCTTGTGTTGGAAGCGCCTTACTGCATGTGTGTGGTGTTGTCTGTGTTTTCCTCACAGATGAAGGGAGATGTACTGATGTACTGTGTTCCTTTAATTTAAAAAACCCAATAAATTGTGTTCATATGGGTTAGACTGTTAGTTTAATAAAAAATAAGTAAAAGCTTCAGTTTATTGGTGCTCATAGATGGTCCTTCTTAATACTTTCACTGTCAAAAATGTAAAATGAGAAAAATCTGTGAGAGTGCTGATGACAGCACAAAATACAGTAAAACATAGTTTGCAGTCCGGGGTTGAGGAATCTGTAAAAAAATGCACTACGTTGACCGCCGCTCCTGTTTGTTTGAACAAAACGCATTTTCAGTCTTAAAAAAGGGCTGAAAACATTCAACCTTTTACCACCTCCTCTTGACAAAAAGTCACATGCTTGCATATTCAGAGACAAGAAACAAGATGTGCCGAGTTTTCCAAACAAACTGATGGGCGATAGTTCAGATAAATGCAAATGAAGAGAAAATAACTCTGGGGAAAAAACAAGATTTTATTTAGGCACAATTTTTTTAAAATCACATTTATTTAAGCTGCTGTTAACTCTACTGATATGCTGAGTTCACATTGATGCTTTAAATGTTGCAATAAATATGTTAAGTGGGAGCGGAATTGCAGAATAACATCAAACTGCACCAAGAGGTCAGTCGCAGGCACACAAATTTGCTCGGTGCGGTCCTGATAAAGAGATCATCTGTGTTTATCTACTTCATGATGCTGAGATACAGCCTGGCCTAAATAGCATTTTAGTTTCCCTTCGTGAAGGATTCCCAGAGAGCAGCCAGCTTGGCCTTCAGGTCCTCGGTGTAGGGGTTGAGCTTCTCCCTCATGTCTTCAGCATAAGGTGTCAGACTCTCCTGCATCATCTGTGCTCTCTGGACCATCTGAGTCTGGATACTCTCAGCCATTGGAGCCACGGTCTTCTGGAACTCCTGCAGGCGCTGGTCCACTTTCCCCCTGAGCTCCTCGGTGTACGGGCCCAGCTGGGACTGCAGCTCCTTCACACTTTCCTCAAGGCTTGCCTTGAGCTCCTCGCTCTTCTGCAGCAGCGTGGTCTTCACGGTCTCGGCGTCCAGGGACTCTGCGTAAGGCGTCATCTCCTGCTTGAGCTGCTCCACCCGCTGCTGAATTGTAGCCTTCAGGTCTTCAGCATACGGCTCCAGCTTACCCCGGGCAGTGCTCAGGTCCTCTTCCAGACGTTCTCTCAGGAGCTCTGCTTCTTGGAAAACCTTGGTCATCATGTCCTGAGCCAAGGGTGCCAGCTGGTTGTGAACAGCCACGGTGTACTGGCTGGCAGCATTTGCACTCTCTGTGATCCTGGCACTAGATGAAAGGGAGAAGGTGAAGGATGTCTTTTGCTTCTACAGTGCAAAGTCAGATAATAATCTGTTGTTTTAATTTGCTTTGTCGTCTCACTTTGTGTTGCTGTGCTTCACTTACTTGACTGCCTGGCCAAGCTGGGACTCTCTGATCATCTTCAGAGTCTCCTCGGTGGTTTGTGTGGCCTTAGCAACGTAATCCCAGAATGCATCCTTCACCTGGTCCAGCTGTGGCTTGGGCTCATCTGCCCACAGCAGGTTGGCCTGACAGCCTGGTGGGTCAGTAGGTTGACAACTGTTACCCGATTTTTCACTTATACACACAATAAAATGTATAGAGTTTTGCAAAAGGTTTTGATGCTTTCTTCCTGCACACTGACCACATTTTCACAACAACACTTCTTTTTCAAACAGCAATAAGAGAGTGAACGTACCAGAAAACAGCGCAAGTGCAAGTACCACAAACAACTTCATGGCTGAGCCTGCGTCTGTGAAAAGACAGCGTGATGATCAGATGCAACATAAAATCAGCGCCACTGTTATTCCAGATGCCACCTAGCTGGTGGTTTGATTCTTAAAATCCTGTTTTGTGCCTTACCTGCTGCTCTGTGTCAGTCTCCTAGCAATTGCCAGTATTTATAGGAAGCAGAGAGCTGTATTCAGAGACACAAAGTTCACTACTGAGCTCCAAGTTGTCTCCTCTGCCACTCCTGTTCCACATCACACCTTCAGCTCCACTGGACAGGGCCCTGATAACACACACGCACACACGCACACATATCACTGTATTCTATCACAATTTCCAGCTGTCACATCATGTGGAGCTCAGGTAACCCGGCAGAGACACAGCTTTCCTGACACTGTCAGGGGTCTTGAGGAAATGTTACAACCCAAAACATCACTTCAGTTCTGTATGCTGGAAAATCTAAAACTGCTTTGATATGAGACACCTGTACAATTGCTGCATCATTACCTATAAGTTTCACATGGTCTCTTGTCTACTACAGTCTACACTTTACACTGAATTGCAGTTTCTAACCAGCAAACTGTTAAAATCTATTAAACTGATTACATTTCCAGTGAATATCCACAGATCTAACAGTGACCCTGAGTTTTCCCTGACGTGAGAGAGAAAGTGTGTCTACATCACAACGAACGTGGACACTAGGTTGCTTGTAAATCTCAGTGAATGATTAGATAACCTAGCTGCCATGTTGCATAATGACGATGAGGCCAAAGGGTGCAAATATAAAGGCCAAATGTACGGATATATAGCATGACAATGAGAGTCGGGGAACCAAGGTTCACGTTTTCCTCTTTCATTTTGTGCTCCGTAACACGTGGGGTAGACACCGAGTTCTCCCCCCACCAAACAAACGCAAACCATGAACATGAAATTCATGCTCGGTGGCAGTGAGCAACTAAACGTTCAAAATCCACTTTGATAAAAGCCCAAATAGCCATAGCTGGGCAGTTGGATAACACCAAAAGGAGGTGGAGACAATGAGCGAAAGGCGAGATGCTGAGTTTTCCTGGTTAATACCACACAGCTTGACTAGAGATCGGCAATAATGAGTTGGTAGAATTCAGCGGAGAGGCTGCTATGGTGGAAAATGATGTTGTTTCTACTTTGTAATAAAAGCCTTTAATGTGTTTTTTCAGAGGCGGAAGGGATGGACGGAAATAGTGAACCCTGGAGGTTCAGACTGGTCCAGGCAGTTTTGTAGACGGGCTGGTTCAGTTATCTTCTTACCATTAAGAAGATAACCCTGCATTCTGTGCTCCCGTAGACCCACATTTCTGGCAAACGACCCGCAGTTGAACATTTTCAAGCCAGCAGGTTTTGTGGCACAACAGACGGTGGCAGATGGCCTGAGACGACAAATTTTTCCCAAAGTTTTGCTGCCTGAAAAATTTTTGATGACCATGATGAACGGCTTCAAGATGAGCACAAATATAATTTCAGATTGACTCTATCACGCAGGAATTTGGAGAAACATGAACTTGGCTTTTATTAAATTGATTATTTTTAATGGCACGGTGATATTGACATGCAGTTCAACTGAGCTAAAAAAATGTTTGACTCCTGATTTTAGTTTGTATTCAGCATCTGAGGTTTCTCTTTTAAGCGTCCGACAACAGTTAGCCAGCATTAGTAGATTTTAGCTGCCCTGACACCATTGTTCCATAGCCACATGTCCTGATGACACCTTTCATCAAGTTCACCGCTGACTGCACCAAGGTTAGCAGGGAATAAGGTTAAGTGTGCCTACAGGAAATGAATCTTCAGCGACAATTTGCGCTTTGTGGTTTTGCATGGCTGAAGCATGTTGTCAACCAGGAGGATGTAGTTTGGTGCTCTGTAGTTGCAAAGAAAGTGCTCAGCAACATCCTTGAATGCATTCTGTACGCTCTTCTCTGGCTCCACCAGCAGATCTTCAAACCCCTTGTCACTGATGATGGGTCTGAAGGAAGATGCCTTCCTTCATCTTGGCATCAACTGTCCTCAGAGACATTTGTCTCATCCTCCTTGATGCTTGACACCAATCCTTCACCTTCTTGTTCATCACTTTCACAGTATTTTTCAACAGCCCAAGTTTTATATGAAGAGGAGGCAAAAATATCTTTCTTCTGTTGACAACTGGCTTGTGTTCCTCACTTTCCTGCCCTGGAACCAAACACAGATGGAGAAGCAAGATCTTTTTACTGTAATGAGGCTCTTTAGGACAGCTTTCCCTTTCACGAATGAAACGGCAGTTCTTGGTAAATATGAGCTGCTTTCCTAGTAGCAGTGCCACTACTTATGATCATCACAGATACTTGATGTGTTTCTACAACAATTCCATGTTTCTGTAGGTTTCTCTCATGCGCGCTGCATAGCCAATGGGTACAGAAGGGTGGGTGCTGACTCCTATGGAGTGCAGCAATTTCAGTAATAAAACGGTGAGAGGTAGGAAAATTGTAAAATAATTTTCGTGATCAGCAGCCTAAAATCCACAAGATGCACCCAAAAGCATTCAGGAAGCTAAACCTCAGTGCAATAACATCCGACGAGGCAGAATTTTACGGACTGATCTAATGTACTGGTGTGTAAGAGAGGTTAACAGGTGCTGAACCTCCAGGTATTCCAGCAGTCCTCATGCAATCTGAGTTCTGAAGCACAACTGGTTTCATAAAAATTGCTTGAGAAACAGCGCACAGTGAAAACCAGAGGAAAGGACCATTGTGACTATTCAGCACGAAACCAAAACACTCATCCTTATTCATGCAATTTAGGATGTTATTGCTAGACTGGGGGGCGGTAGTTGACTGTGCATCCAAAGCAACAGATTTGGGAACGTTTTGTTTAAAATCCTAGCTGAGAAACAAAAAGTTTAATGCTTGCAGATTGAAATGGTTGACAGAAAACTAAAATAATGAGAACAGAACTGTAGAGATCATGAATAACTGCACACTGGGTTAATGCTTCGGATTCCAGATAACAAAAAAGGTAAGAAACAACATGAAAAAACTTGTTTGCAAGACATTTTTTATTATAATAAATTAGTTAAACTGAAGATCAGCAGTTATGATGCAAAACACATATTTACACACAAATAATACGAATTACAGACATTTTACACTAACATATGACACCTGAGTAGGACAAAGGCGCTACTGACTCCTGCCGTGATGGTTTTGCATTTATTGGTGCATCGGGTCACTGTTTTCAGAGGGACTTCTTCTGGGGTTATGGAAGAACAATATTATGACAAAAGATATTATTAAGAAGATTCTGAGGCATCGATGTGGTTTTTGAGTGCTGTTCCAGAAGTTGTTTACTGAGCTGTTTGGGAGAGCTTAGCTACTTTAGTGCAGTTAAATGCGCTGGATGAAGGATTCCCAGAGCGAGGCCAGCTGTGTCTTCAGGTCCTGAGCGTAGGGGTTGAGCTTCTCCCTCAGGTCTTCAGCATAGGGTGTCAGACTCTGTTGGACCATCTTTGCTCTCTGGACCATCTGGGTGTGGATGCTCTCGGCCATTGGAGCCACGGTCTTCTGGAACTCCTGCAGGCGCTGGTCCACCTTCCCCCTGAGGTCCTCAGTGTATGGACCCAGCTGGGACTGCAGCTTCTTCACACTCTCCTCAAGGCTTGCCTTGAGCTCCTCGCTCTTCTGCAGCAGCGTGGTCTTCATGGTTTCGGCATCCAGGGACTCTGCGTAAGGGGCCATCTCCTGCTTGAGCTGCTCCACCCGCTGCTGAATTGTGGCCTTCAGGTCCTCAGCGTATGGCTCCAACTTATCCCTGGCAGAGCTCATGTCTTCTACAAGACGTTTTCTCAGGACCTCTGCTTCCTCGGATATCTTCATCAACATGTCTTGGGCTAAGGGGGTCAGCTGACTGCGCAACGCCACGGTGTACTGGCTGGCAGCATCTGCACTGTCTGTGATCCTGGAACTGTGTAAAACGGAGATATGGACATCGACTTAGAAAGGTAAGTCGTGCAGATGAGCAGTAGCACAAATTATGATTGCTTCTTGTCATTCTTGACTTACTTTATTTCCTGGCCCAGCTGAGACTCTCTGATCATCTTCAGGGTGTCCTCCGCAGTACGTGTTGCTTTACCAACATAATCCCAGAATGCATCCTTTAGCTGTTCCAGCTGTGGCTTGGGCTCATCTGCCCACAAAAGGTTGGCCTGAGAGCCTATGGGCAGAAGATGAAGGAGATTGTTAAGCAAACCTATTGTACATATTTGAGTGCATCAGTATAAATATAAATGACAGATTATTTTACCCCACCAAATTTTCTGAAGTCAGATCTTTTTGAAGGCAATGTGAGTAATTTCTAAATTCAAACTATGAATTGATACTGCACAGTATCAGAAGGCAGCAATAAAACTAAACTCTTTCAATGTTTGGATAATTATAAAATATGTTATTCTTTTAAAATATATTGAAGACATTTAAAATATATTGATAACACATACTGATTCTTTTAAAATTACATTAGGTGTTACTTAGTCCTACTGTAGTAACATCACATTAAATCTGGGAGGGATTTTCAACAAACACCAAATGTTTACTCACCGGTGAGAAATGCAAGTGCAAACACCACAAACACCTTCATGGCTGCTGTTCAGATCCTGAACAAAGCAAAAACAACAGTCAGTTTCCATCATAGCACCTTGTCCTGTGCTTGCTGAAAATCATCAAACTCCAGAAATGAGTGTGAGAGAGAAACATGGTTTTACCTCAATGTGTCCCAGGCTGTGTTGGTCTCCAAGGGACTGGCTGTGTTTATATTGAGCCCTGAACTGCAGTCATGGACACAAAGTCCATCAGTGAGCTCCCTGCTGTCACCACACCGGCGCCACTCCTCTCCACATCACACCTTCAGCTCCACTGGACTGGACCCTGATAACACGCAGATAATAATTTAGGCCGCAGATATCAGGAGACGTGGGTTACAAGGTAAAATAATTCATGCCAGAGCCAAAAATGTATGACAGTCTGGATTAGATACTTTCAGTCCTGACTTTTGAACAAACATTTTGAAGGTCATGGGTTCAAGCATGGCAGAAATTGTAACTGTGACACATATCAGTAGTGTATACTTTAATAATGTTTGTCTCATTTTGCTTCTTTCGTTCTTCACATTAGTAGAAATAAGTCATTCAGCTCCTAAGTCTCTGAAGGTTCTGGATAAAATTCATATTTGAAGAGCTTTCTGTGCAAATCTTCCTGCCGTGCATCTTTTTTTAATCATATTCACCGTTTTAAAGCTAAACGTACAGTATTATGTCAGACACCAGCTGATCGGTGGTTGATGGAATTATTTCTGCCACTAAGAGCTAAAGTTCATCTGAGGTTGGGTTTGCATGAGGGTTAAAGTGCATCAATGCAGGGACGACCAAGGAAGTTTCTCCAGAAGAGACTGAATTTATCTAAATTCTCGGTGGCCTCAGATAAGCATGAATAGATTAATTTATGCAAGGCATTACATCTTAAGTAAACCGTTTATCTTTGTCTGCCTACTTTAACTTTCACACTCAACAAGAAGCTACTCAGAAAACCTTTTGCTGGAGTAAAAACACATGGGGCAAACTGAATAAAGAAAGCAGCTGTGGCATATGATCCTTCATGGCACTTTGTGTCCATCAGCTATAAATGCTCATATTTTATATTATATCACATATAATTCTATTCATTGCTTACATAAACTGATTTATTGATGCACAACTGACGATAAACAATTTTGTGTGGTGTCAGTGTTTTCATGGACTTGAACTGTCAAAATCCAGGAACCTGAGGCCAAAACACCTCAAATAAGTGCAGAATGGTGGTGCCCAAAGAGAGAATAAAACATTCACCAAGCAAAATGACATCTATTTAGAATTTTACATCCTAATGTTTAATGCTTAGAGCAAGGCTGCAGTTTCCTATAACATTTTCATAGTATCTAATCTGTGAAAATGGGGGCTCAGTTTATATGTAATTGTTTTCATGCCTCCACCTGCATGAAAAAGCATGTCGACTAGAAGCCAAAAATGCAGATAATACTGGTAGTAGATCATTCCAGCACATGGATGGAGAAGCTCGGATTGAGGAGTTTCCAGATTCGCCAAGCAGATGAAAAGGAGCCGCGGGGGAAGCAGACGTTGAGCAGAAGCTGAGCTCAGCAAGTTGAGCAGCAGCAAGCAAGACCTGGGTTGGGCAAACATAACGGAAGTGATGAGTAGCAGATTGAGTTTAGAAAAGGCCAAGTGTGGCAGTGCTAGTTTTTAACATTTCAAACCTGCAGAGTTAGTTTTGTTTTTATTAGCTTTATTTTTTTAGGATAAAGGAAGTATTTTTTTCTTTCTAGCACTTAGTTACACTATTGACTGGGACAATTTGTTGTTTTGATATTTATTTAAAACAGGAGGATTTGTTGTACAACCTGTGTGTTGATATTTTCATCATCAAAAGTGAAGCAGATAAACACATCATGCAAACAAATGTATTTTTGGTTCCACCTAAAGGTTTACTGAGACTATAACTCAACCATTGCACTTTCACATACCCTTATTTGCACTTAGGGTTAAAAAATTTGAGAAAGGGCTTGAGAAAATAGTGAAAGGTAGATGCAATAGGAACACAGGTGTTGAACTTTGTAATAATACAGTTAATTTTTTGTCACTTGCTGATTCACTTCACTTCCCCAAAGTGTAAACCGTTGTGCAGTTGGGGTAAAAATTCTGAAAGGCTTTGTACAACAAACTGGCAGATCAAGAGAAGATAAGCATTTTCAGCAATTTTTCATGAGAGAATTTATTTATATAATTTTACATAATTTAGCAGAACAGAAATAAGGCATACAGATAATTACAGTACAAGGACATTTGTGCAATAAGGAGGAGCAGCAGACAGTTTTGGGGAACTGGATGGATCTAACTGCTCTGGGTGAAGGATTCCCAGAGAGCAGCCAGCTTGGCCTTCAGGTCCTCGGTGTAGGGGTTGAGCTTCTCCCTCAGGTCTTCAGCATAAGGTGTCAGACTCTTCTGCATCATCTGTGCTCTCTGGACCATCTGGGTCTGGATACTCTCGGCCATTGGAGCCACGGTCTTCTGGAACTCCTGCAGGCGCTGGTCCACTTTCCCCCTAAGCTCCTCAGTATACGGGCCCAGCTGGGACTGCAGCTCCTTCACGCTTTCCTCAAGGTTTGCCTTGAGCTCCTCGCTCTTCTGCAGCAGCGTGGTTTTCATGGCCTCGGCGTCCAGGGACTCTGCGTAAGGGGCCATTTCCTGCTTGAGTTGCTCCACCCGCTGCTGAATCTGGAGTTTAAGTTCTTGAGTGTAGGGTTCCAGCTGGCTTCCAACAGTGCTCAGGTCCTTCTCCAGACGCTCCTTTAGCAGCTCAGATTCCTGAGAAATCCTGCTCAACATGTCATGGACCAGTGGGGTGAGCTGACTACGCAGGGCCACAGTATAGCGACTGGCCATATCTGCGCTCTCGGTGATCCTGGCACTGAAGAATACAAATGAAACAAAGATTTCAAGATGATAAAGCTGCAGGATCAGACATGGACCCAGGACCCAGCTTGGATGATGGAAACTGACTCACTTCACTTCTTGGCCCATCTCAGACTGTCTGATCATCTGCAGGGTGTCCTCGGCCGTTTGTGTTGCTCTGGCAACGTAGTCCCAGAATGCATCTCTCACCTGTTCCAGCTGTGGTTTAGGCTGGTCTGGCCACAGAATGCGGGCCTGGCAACCTGATGAAGGGCATCAGTAAAAGCAAAAAAGTGGATATTACGGGTTTGCAGTTTATCTGTGCATCTGTCAGCCAGACAGGATTGTGCTTTACCGCAAGCGCACCGTAAATGTGATGTTTTTCTAAGTTCAAAGTTAGAATTCTTACTACTTTTACCACATTATTGCATGAGGGCCCACATGTATACAACATTGTGCGGCAGAAACAGCTCAGTGAACTTACAAGAAAGTGCTGCAAGCGAAAGCACCACCAACACCTTCATGGCTGCTGCGTCTGGGACTCTGTAAAGACAACCGGAAAAACCAGTTACCCCATGAAAACACAAGTTTAAAACAGTCGACATTGGGTGCAATCCCACCTTCTGCCTTACCTGCGAGTTCGTGTCTGTTTCTGTCAGCCTGGTAGTCACTGGCTATATTTATAGGGAGATGGGAGCTCCAGACAGGGACACAAAGTCCATTAGCATTCTGTCACCACTGCCACTCCTGCGCCACATCACATCCTCAGCTCCACTAAAAGGGACCCTGATAACACACAGATACCACTGGTTGGACCATTGCAAGACACAGGTTCTAATCTGAATTGGGCTGAGGAAAAAAAAAATGACACCCCTGAAAGTATTAGTTCAATATATATACCTTCTTACCAAGACCTTCTCACAGGGCTCAAAACACATACATCCTGCGACAAAAATAATGCAGACTAAATCATGATTTGATTTAAAACTTATTATGAAAAGATGGCCTAGGGGTGTTGATGCCCTCATGTACACACACGTCTTTGAAGCTATTATAGGGTTCCTTTTTAAAAGTTTTGGGTTTGTTTGTGGCTTCAAAAGTTGTAAATAAAACTTGTTTGAGATTAGAGTGTCACTGGAACACTCTACTTTACTAAAAGAAAATCAAACATATATATAATTCCAGGACTAGCACTACACACAAAGCTGCTTCAAAATGTATGTCTTGCTCACTCCAACACCCTCACACTTCTCCCTCTTACTGCCACATCACTCTTTCACACTCCCTCCACATTCAACCTTAAATAAAATAGTCCCACCTTACACCGAACAAAATATTAAATTTAAACTGTTACACTATCATGTGGAGACGTGGGCCCAGTTTCCTGATGCATGAGGTACAGCTCCACTTGGCCATAAAACCTCCTCATTTAACTCTGGCTTTTGGTTGTCAAAATTGGGACTGATTTACTGCATTACCCAGGTGGTCAGCACACTGGAATTGGAGCTAAACAACAATTGTTCCGGGGGTTAAGACTATGAATTTTTAACTTGTACGAATGTTAGGTGCTGCGAGGTCCCCCTCATGTGAGGGCCGCAGGAGAATGAGTTCCCGCGACACGAGGCATCGCACTGCAGGTGGGCTTATTTGGACTCCTCCGCACGTGTTGTTTTGGTCCATTTGGGCACGTGCTGGGAAACAAGGCTGGGATAAAACACAAGGAGGCTACAAAGGGGGGGAGGTTAATCCCAATTGTTCACCCCCAATTCTGTGACAAATGTGGTGCATGTTGAAAAACCGGTTTGCAGAGCTTATGATAAATTTTCTTCTTATTCACGCCATCAAAACGGTTGCAGGCAGAAGTATTAAAAATTAGAAAAAATTTTACGGAAAGAAATAACAAATTGAATATTACAGAAGAAACAAGACATACATATTTATAAAACTGAGCACGGTTGATCCATAACATCTAACTTTGACATTTTTTCAGTTAGGTTATAGGCTGCAGACTGGACAATATTACATGAGCACAAATGTAATGATATGAATTATTTTATGGGCATGCGTGACTAAACAAACAAGGACCACTGACCCAGTATATCAAACTCATCACTGAATCTCAAAAACAAAAAAGAAAAAAAATCCAAGCAACTGTGATTGTTGTTACACACAAGTTAGCCATTCAAAATCACATGGTGGGATCTGCATCTCATTTGAATATTTTGAGCTGCTCATCTTACCTGCAAGGTTGTTTCAAATCAGCAAAGTGATCACATGGCCCAGGCTTTGGACACATACCTCCCCTCCCAGAATTGACCTATGTTCTGTCAAACACAGCACACCACCCCCCCAGTATACCTGGACACGTCACCAATGTCCTGTCATCTCCACACGTCACCTCCCGCCAGCGTGGAAGGCCAGAGTCCATTGACAGCATGGCGCTTGGAGGTCATGATGATTCTGTCTTGGCCTGGTCTCTCTCTCACACACACACACACACAAGGCAGAAACATGTAAAAGAACCATTAAGCATTACCAGGTGCAAGTTTTGAATCAAAAAGACCTTAATGTTTTAGTATTTACGGATGCATATGACCTGAGTGACGTGCACTGACATGATGCGCATGGGGACTTTAAGTGACCTGAGCAGGAAGGAGCAGTGCTTTCTGGGACTTTCCACTTGCAGGCAATGCCCTGGGAAGGTAAATCACAGTTCTGTGTGGTACTTGCAGGCAGGGTTCTTTGTTACTGCTAAATCTTGCATTTTCAGAAATCTGATGTGATAAATTGTAGTAAATCACAGCCACATTTTGCCAGCTCAGAGATGGCTGATAAAGCAAGCACTCCTGTTCTGGTCATATTGGCCTTAGGGGGTGCTTGACCCTCCCGCTGCCAGATGTGGGGGGTCTCTGTGTCCAGCGGTCATCTGAAAGGAGAACAACAGCTCCTGGGACCCAGAGATAAAATCAGGGTGTTTAACATAACTGTAGATGCTATCGAGGTTGTAGGTAACCCTCTCCCCCACTGCAGACCGTCACACAGGAATGTAAGTGGGTGGGTGGGTGGCATTAGAATTGTGGGAAATGGTTGTTTTTACCACTCCTAGAACAGGCTGTGTCATGTCGTACCTGCTGGGGTTGTACTTGGAGATGTGCATTGTTTTATAAACAGATAAAAGTCCTGAATGTGCTCAGATGGGGGAATTCAGATAAACAAGGGCATTGTGAGCTGTTTGAGAAGCAGCATACGGGATTTACCCCTGTTTGCCCCTGGGGCAGCAATTATTCACAGACATCATATGACCCGCCTTTGTACAGCATTTCTCTAGCTTGTGCTTATGTTTGCAAGGCATATTTCTCCGTTTATTGTTCAGCTTTTCTGACCAAAGACTTTACTAACACAGTAAATGTGAGCACATGAAATTATAACACAATGTGTATAGAAGCCACGTGGGAGAAGTTATTAAAATGTTCAGCTGGACAAAAATAAGAAAAAAATACTTTTCTTAACTGCGTTCATGGGGATTTGACATTTTGGGCTTTGTTTTGATGCAGACTGTATGGTTTTGTGGTTCTCCTGGTGGGTGTTTTGTTAGGACACTAACTTGGTGCTTCACAGTTAAATCATATTAATTTTTTTACCTTCACACCTTCTCATGTGAAAGACCTTACCTTGCACTCTTGCTCAGAATCATGGCCACCAATAAAGGCCAAGAACCCCAGTGACCACGCATGTTCACTGTGCCAAAAAGAAATTTTAAATGTTTTTCCTTCCCTGAGTCTGTTTTTACCATAAATATATCCATGCTTTACATTTAAGCAAGTATCTTGTATTTTTCTGTTGCTATGTTTCTTCCATAGTTGGGAAATTGCAAATGTTTTTATTTTAGTGAGGGACCCATAGTTTATGCTGCTGTGTCTGTGACAAGGAAACGAGAAGCTCAGAATGGGTTTCTACTGACATCTGGTGCCTGAAAGAAGGCACAACATGCAGGCAGCACCAACACTGCACAGTATGGCCAAAAGAATGTGGACCCCCCTTCTAATGGCTAAGCTGAACTACTTCAGCTGCACCCATGCAGCATACAAACACATTCTAGACAACTGTGTGCTTCCAGCTCTGTGGTCATAGTTTGAGGAAGAAGCTCCTTTCCTGTTCAAGCATGACTGCTAGAATGATGACCACAAGCCAAGCCTTCTCACCCATCGGCGCTCAACCTCACTGACGCTCGTGACCGAATGGGCACAAATTCCCAAAATCTGCCTTCCCAGAAGAGAGGAGGCTGTTATAGCAGCAAAACGGGAACAAGCGCATATTAATGCCCATCGGTTTGGAATGGGATGTTCAACAAGCACACAGGGTGGTGATGCTCAGATGTCTACATACTTTTGGCTGTACACTGTATGTACTCATAGGGCTCCTCACCTTTCATTCAGTTCTTGTCTTTCTGACAAGAACACTTTATTTTTTCAGGATGGTTGCTAGAGGTATAGAGCCTAAATCCACATTTTTAGTGATGGGGCTTCTTACCTGTTGGCACCTGACAAATGACACCTGGAGTTTCTCTGCGATATTTAGGCGACCATGATGATGGAAACAGGGGAATAATAATGTTCCAACAGGATTTTCTACTGAGGAGGGAGTAATATATACACACAGAATAGCTTCAAATAAAAGATTTTCTATACATACAAAGATCATTTATCGATCCAGCCTCCTCAACTGCTTATTCCCTTTCAGGGCCACAGCAGTCAAGAGCCTATCCTGGAATCACTGGGAGCCAGGTTAGGAAATCACTCCAGGATGAGATGCAAGTCCGTCACAGGGTGTCCAAACAGTCTCTCACACACACACACAATGGGTGAATTAGGGTAAACAATTAACTGAGAACAAGGTTAAGCTTACCTCTGAAAAACCCAGGCACTGTGAGGGCAGTCCAAGGTCATTCAATAAATAAATAAATAAATAAATAAATAAATAAATAAATAAATTGCAGTATGCCAATTCCTTACATCAAAGGATTAATTTGTTCCATGTAATTTCATTGCAAGGGAGTAATTTTACAATTAATTTCCTTTGAAGTTTGTTCACAGGTATGGATCCAGAGAAATTATTTCTATGGACATTCATAACACATTGTTTGCATCTCAAACCATTACATCTTAATCAGGGGGAAGAAGTCTACATTGAGCAATGTAGCGAAAAAGCCAAATGTGGATTAGTTAACATAAATAAGTGGAAAGCATGGAATGATATGGACACGAGTGATTCGCATAAACCATAACTAAGAGTAGAACTTGGTCAGTGGGGGATCAAGTATTTTACAGCTACCAGCAAGCTGCACAAGCATAATAAATGACTAAAACCAATCTACTGTGACTGGACTGTAGAATAAGCGAAACCGTTGACATGTTTTTTAAATAAGTGCCAATTTCACAATTAGAAATTTTAACTCAATCTACAACAAGCTGTTTAAGCTGCACAAGTACACATTAGTAATGTTACCTGAGGGTTGGGAATTTGGTTTTTATTAATGCTTTTGGTATAAACAACTCAGAACAAGCAGATGATGTGGCTCCATACGTGCTGGAAAACGCTGCTTCTTTATAATGCAGAAAAATTTTTTGAAGCCTCTGTAATTTTAATTTTTGATGCCCTTGTTCTGACCCTTTATTAATCTGCTGTCCTCATGCTGAGTCATAATGTAATTTTGTTTTTTTTTTTTTGCAACTTGCCTTTGGGTTAAAGTCTGTAAAAATGTTCACAACTTTGCATTAAAAACCTTGAGCAAAAATGCAGAAGTTTCAGCATTTACAGCTTTGCACGTGCAAAGCTTGTTTACACCTGAATGCATCACCATAGTGAGTTCATGCCCCCCCTGCCCCAACAAAATCTATATTACAGTAAAAGAACAGAAACCAGCCTTTTCACTGTTTTGTAAGAAATGTAATTGATCCTTTCATTGGTCTATACAGGTAATATATATATTTTTTATTATATATATGTACCATCGCATTAAGGAAGTGATGAAAGAAATCATTTAAAAAGACTAGGACTCAAAACAAGATTCCACCATTAAATCTACACACTTGTATAGTTCCTGAAATCCAACCGTAAGCACTGAGACGCACAGCCCGTACAATACAAAACTGAAACATTCACACCTTTCAACAGGCAATGAAAACGTCATAACCAGCAATTTGCGTGCCATCCTCCGCACCGAGTGTATTGGTGGCATTAAATCAACTCCGACAGTTTATTTAACTCCACTAATTTTACAGCATACAAAGCTGGCCTGCAGAGGACAAATGCAAATGACTGTAGCAAAGTGAAAACCCAGAAAGCCGTATAAACGGGGACCAACATGGAGCTCCTTGTAAAATACAAGGTCGCTATCCCAGGATTCATAGCAACTGAAAAGGCTGCAACACAGAATTCTGTGGATCAGTAAAGAACCGACATGTAGTTTCTAGGTACCTGACTGGCTCGGTTCCAAACAAGCTGTTGAATTTAAGTTCATCAAAAATTTCCCTCATCTTCACAAGCAATGGTCAAGGTGTTGTAAGTGATGTACTACAATATCAACATTTAGGAGGGAAAAAAGCACTATAAACAGACGGTGGCTTTTCAGTGGCATCTAAAATAAATATATTTAAGGTCATCAGGCCGGTTCTTTAACTTAGTTTTGTTATTATTCATATCTAATTCAAGTGTATGCCATGATGCTGGAACACCCATCTGTCCCATTTTATACGAATATTTAAAGTCTTACTAGAACAAAATTAACGTTGCCACACCAGTTGCTACAAGGAAACTTACAGGACGCCCATGGTCTACAGCCAGCAGTTGAGAGTTTGTTTGTTGTAAACAGAATGATCCACAGCTTTCCTGTTGCAATGTGACTCGTGGATGGGGGATAATTTCGTACAACGACACGTTAGAAAGGACTTGAGTTATCATGCAGTGTTCGGCTCATTGCCTGCCTGCGTTCTCAGCGGTCCTTTCTGTACGGGTCACTGTACTATAAGGTCTTTAACATTTTCTCCTGCTGAGTTAGAATGTCCCTGTGTCTGAGTGTCATGTCCGTCTCGGTCTCTCGGTGTCAGTTTACAGGTGGGCGGCTGCAGACTTTCCCTGCGTCCTCCGGTCTGGCACTTATCCAATGGTAATTCCGAAGCCACACTGGAACTTGTTTTTGCGGTGGTTCAGGAAGGCGCCCAGGGCCAGGGCCAGGGGCAGGGGCACAAGTTTCTTCTCCAGGGTTGCACCAACTACCCAGTTACTGTCCAAGGAGCCTAGAAGGTCAGAGACACATATTAATCACACTGCGAGGTCGGTATGGTGCAGCTCAAATGTGCAGTTGTGTAGTGGAGAGATCGAATGCTGCTGGAGAGAGTTATGGCAAACAAGCAGCTATGCTGCTTTAAAGTCAGTTTGCAGTAACAAAAAAAAAAGAAAGAGCTCCATTAAGGCTGAAAGGTTAAGTAGATAAGGTGTGAGCATTAATGGATGAAAGCAGGAAAACTATTTTAAAAAGTGTGCTTTAGGCCAGATGGTGAGCATACCTTTGAAGAGCAGGTTGGCTTTTGGCAGGTCTAGCTGGTATCCAAAGGAGACACTGGTGTCCTGCATTCGAGTGCTGGCCTCGAACTCCACCCCGACCTGCAGCTGTGGACGGTGGCCAAGGCTTATGTTAATGACAGTCTTCAACATTTACACAGAGTGGCTGGATTTTAAATTAATTTTGCCGCAGCGCAAAATGTTGGCTGTGCACACAGACACTAGAAATCAGGGGCTGCTGCCGTATTCATGCATTTCACTGTTTGTCACTGAATCTCTACAATGAATTTTTTCTTGATTTATAAGCATAGACATACATCCAGAAGTAGATGTCTAAACACTTCTAGTTTCATCTGTAACAGTTTGATAAGATTTCCGTTTAATAGTTTGATTTTGCAAAGTCTTAATTGATTGTGTCTGACAGGCTGAGTCGTCTAAAACACAGTACTGGACACTTAAGGCTTGGATAGCAGACTCCTGTACAACAACAAAAAAAATATAAAATAAAATAAATAAATAAATCACTGCACATTTACATTTCTGCACTTAGCAGACCCTTTTCTTTGCTGCAACATACAGAGCAAATAAGAGTGCACTCATCTCACAAATATATTTTCTCACAAATGGCTAATTGTTAAATACAACAGCGTTTCTGCCAGTCAGCCAGGCAGTTGTCTTCCTGCCACAGTGGGTGTTTTTTTATTGCCTACTATGTCTTCCAGCACACAGACATTATGACATAACCATGCCAAAAAGCCTGACATTCCCTCCAATATCAAGCAGTCACAACAATCAATTAAGGTAAATCTTACATCACAATTGAAACAGCAGACTCAGCAATACTATTATTATGAATTATTAGTCCAGATGATGCATTTCTCCAAAGTGACTTACAGCATTAAAGTTATGATTTATCAATAGGTAATTTCTAATGGAGCGTATAATGAAAGTTACTAGAGCAGAAGTGGAGCTCAAACCCATGTTAACCCTACACAAAGCCTCCAACACTAAAGGGTCTGTGTGCTTGCAAACAAGGAAAAGAGAGAGGGGGGGAAAAAAAAAAAAAAAAACAGGCAGTGACCTGATGAACTTCATTTCTTTATACCATTAAGAACCTTTAGGCAAATTTTCAAAATATCTCCAGTCAGGGTGACCCCAGTCTCACACTTCTGAATCACTGTGGTTGTGTACTGGACAAGCAGTTATTCATAATGAATAAATGAAAATACAACTTTTTATAAGAAATAATGATTATTCAACATCCTCACAATGTGAATTTGTTTAACAGGGTGAATTCATAGAATGATACAGTACACTACAGATTTTTGTGATTGCTGCCCTATACTTTCAAATGAGCAAAAGGTAACCATACTATAAGTGCCCTTGAAGTCAGCTAAAATAAAATAACAATAACAAAAAACAAAGATGTTGTCATGCATCCTGTAAATAAATATTACTGTGACTTTGCGGTCCCTGAAGGGAGTAGTTCTGTACAAAAGCTTGACTACAAAAACAGCTGAGAGTGCATTTCAGCAAGACAGACAGAGGCACAAACATTCATTTGAACAGCACTGTCTTGGTATACAGTACACCAGAGTGTTTAAAGGGGGAAGACAGGCACAATGAGATGTGGTACCTGGTCATTGGCTTTGTGGTAGTATGAGGCGTGTGCTCCGGCTCCACCCACAGTCAGGGTAGCTATGTAGTTACTGCCTGTGAAACAGAAGGGGGCAGTGGATACACACACACACACACACACACACACACACACACACACACACAGAGAAAGAGAGTAATAATTACTGCACTGATGACAAATTAATAACATAGCATCAATACCTTTTACCAAATACTATTTGCATCCACAGAAAGTGCATTCAAGATAAGAAAAATTAAACATTACTGTACATATCCATTTTGTAGGAGAGACAATGCAGAAAGAGGACATCTGAAAACGTTTCACCCATTTCCTACAACGGACCATCTTCGTTTGCTTTGCCAGATTTGTGAGCCTGTTCTTATCCACATTATTAATATTCATAAACATTAAAGGACTCTTAACAAGCAAGGCAACGTTTTTACACATTAATGTAATGTGTGCCATTAGCTGCTGCCTGATATACTGCATTTTATCATTTCTCTCTTGCCCTCTTTTGCTCATTTTCATTAATCGCTTGTCCTGGTCAGGGTCACGGTGGTCCAAAGAACCTATCCGAGAATTACTGGGCTATAAAACTACACCCTGGATGGGTCATCTGTCCAACACAGTGTAGTCCACACACAATCACATACATATTTACACCCTACATACAAATAGGAAGAACACGTAAACTGCACACACACTCAGCCAGATTTGATCTCACGCCTGAAGGTGCTGTGAGGAAGCAGCGCTACCAACTGAAACAATGTGACCCCATAAGTTAAGCTGTATCTTTCTTAATGGTCCAACAGTTTGTCAAACAACACAGTGTTATTTTCTCACCTGTGTACCGGCCCACAAGGGACATGACTGAGCCCTCCTCTCCTGGTCTCCTGTGATAGACCAGCTCCCCTCCCAGAGCCAGGGAAGGGGTGATGGACTGCAAGTAATGTGCTACTAAAATACCTGGAGAAAACAGACATAAGTTCAAGAGGGGAGAAAAAAAATTTGTTCTAAACCATCATCACAGAAAATAACTCAGTGATTATATTGATCGTTCATATCATTAGCAACAGAGAGTGGGTACATTGGTTAGAGTAACAGGTACCACAGTGTGGATACAGTACCATATACCGTAGCTATTTGGAAGGTAAGAAACGTTTTTGGAAGAGCAAGCCTACGTTAACAAGTTTTTATTACCAGAGCCGACAAGGAGGTCTGGGTTGCCAAGTGTGACGGTTGCAGTGAAATCTTGTCCCCTGTACTCAGCGTCACACTGCCAGTTCACAAACTTCTGCTGCTGCGTCTAACCCAACACAAACCAGAGTGCTTTCAGTAATCTGCCGTATTCTGCTTTACTGTGAAATTAAGTTAAAATTTTACTGGGGGGCAAGAATATCTTACAATTTATATTCTTTATTATTCAGCCCATTCAGGGCACCTCCCTGTCACACTTCCTACCTGGAATGCCAGCTTGGAGCGAACACTGCTGCTGAGCTGATGAATGACCTGAGCATTGAGACTGCCATTGTTGTCCATGTCTCCTACCAAAACTGGGAAGGACTGAAGACAAACACAAAAAAATACAGCACGTCTCAGTTCACTAACACACACTATGCAGACAACTCAGAGACTTCAACAAGTGTCAAATATCAGAAAATTATTTATAATATCATAGTTGATTAAATAAACAGAAATACAATGTAACGCAATGCTGGAAACGTACAGATACAGCCAGATATAACGCAATAATCTACACTCTGTACCTCGCTTGGGGAAGTCTGCATGCTCCCCACGTAGGTGGCACCAAACCGGTAGCTGGAGTCTCCCAGAGTGCTGAGGGCCACAGTGTGACTAACCTAAGGGGTTCAGTGCCAGGAATCCAGATGAAACATAACATGTGATCATCAACTATACATTGGTTTTCTTGAGCAATCACCTGCAAACTGTTTGCACATAAACCCAAATTCAACAGCAGCTAACATAACACATATCTGGAAGGATGTAAGTTTAAATTTTATTCTATTTATAACAAGCGCACAGGGATTTACCCATATAGGTCTGCGCACACTTTTTTTTCATATAGAGCTAATTAATTCTGACCTCTGTGCCCACAGAAATCTCAAAACAGCACATTGTATTAATATATCAGTAAATACTCTCCAGCGTTCACCTATGAAGCGCAAAAAGCATCCGGTGACATCACTTACCTGGAAGTGGTTGCTCAGGCCCTTGTTTACCACCAACCGCACTCCCTCCATTTGTATTGGAAAAAGCTCTGAAGCAGAGGTATAGCTTGGATGAGACCACGTATTATTTCTTAAAACACAAAGAATGTAATGAAGGGTCCATTTTAAAGGCTGTCTGATTCAGTAAATCATTAAAAAGAGAAATGGGACTATTATGTTCACAATTACAGGACTACAAGCCAAACGGAGCAAAAATTAGAACAATCCCTCCAATTCTTAATGTTCACAACCAAATTTTATGTTACCAACACCATCAGCACCCACAGGTGTTTTACCTTTACACTTGCGATGACATTCCTCAAAAGTTCCGGGATTGGGAAGGGAACCTTCTCCCTCACTGCCCTGCTGGCCAGTGGCTCCGCTTGCAGAGGTCGGCGAAAGAGATGAGACCGGGGGCATGGTGAATCCTGGGGGCACTACCTGGGGCATGCCTGGGCTACCCCCAACCGGACTACCGCTGCTGCTGGAAGCAGGGGAGCTAGCAGCCAACACACTGCCCATACTGAGAGATGGATGACCAGGACCACAGCAGGGTTTGTAAGGAGTGCCTCACACTGCTTCCTGGAAAGAGGTAAAGTAAATATGTGAACATTTAGACTCTTAAATCTGTCATTCTGGATGACATGGCTATTGGAAAAACAAGAGCTTGCAGTCATCTAACTGCTGTATCCAACCATCTCTGACCTTCAGCAGCTGTCATGTGGGGGGTTTGTGACCCTGCTTAAGTCGAAGGGGCAAACAGACAGCATCAGAACATGAAAACCCCCACAGAACAGCGTGGAAATTCACAGTCACCCAGAGAATATCAATGAGCTCATCTTCGATCAAATGGAAGCAAAGAACAAACTAGACATGGAAACCAGCAAAGGAAACCATCTGCATATATCACCTAACGGACAGTGGCGTTTGTTTACCTCTTATCAACAGGAAGGGGTCACAGAGGAAAATCGTATTTTTATTGAAAGACACACCAGGTATAAATAAACCTTCTACTCCAAGCGAAAAGATTACAGGTTAAATGCTTTCGTGGGATATGCGAAACTGTAATGAGAGTTGAATATTAAAACGCTACACTGAAAACATGAAAGGTCGATTTTCGGTGTGCAGCATTTCATACAAAATAAGTTTAATACCAAACCTCGTGTTGGTCTCACGTTGCGATTTCCAGAGGACAGCTGCAGTGTGATATCGGCACTGGGACAACCGAACGTGCTGCGTCGGCCCGCCTTCCTGCGAAAAACCCGCTCTTGGATTGGTCGGTTTGAGTTGCATGTCGCTAGCGGTTGGCTCGCAGAAACGATAGGTGTAATGGCTGGGTTCCGGAAGGCGAAGCGCGCTATGACTCTTTGACCTCTCCGACGACTTCCTGGGGCCGCCTTCATTCACGGCGGGGCGGGTATAAAGAAATGAAGTTCCATCAGATCACTGCCTGTTTTTTCCCCTCTTTGCAATATTTTTTGTGCAGCTATCCCATATGAGATGTTTTGATCCATATTTTAGTCCCTTTGCATATTTCCACCGCCTCCTCTGTCATATAACACCAGAGATGGGTCATTTGCTGGTAAACGGCGCTTCAATTGTAAAAAATATGCCGGTACTCTTCTTACCGGCAAGATTATGAATATGGTTAGAATTTCTGCCCTCAATGAAAGATAACACAGGAATAATTTTGCAGAATATTAATAGGGATAAATGACGTTAGGAAGGCAGCGTGGAGGGTGACATGCAGTGTAACTTAGTGCACGCCTGAGGGCTGTTACGAATTATGGCCACGAACTGCAGTAACCTTCTGCTGGGAGAGCAGCTCAGCCAGAGAATCCGGTAGAAAGAGCTCTGGGGGGGAATGGAAACACCAGTACACAAGTCCAGGTTCTTCAAAAAAGAAAAACATACAAGTGCCAGTATTTCCCATGCTGCACTCAAAGCTTTGTCAAAAGGTCACGGTAAGAAAGTGAAATAGCAGAACATAGTGCATTTTAATTTTAATAAAGCTAAATAATTCCCCGCTCACACAAGGTTTAGATGCAGGTTAGGAGAGAAGGAGGTTAAGAAACTTGATTTGTCTTCACGAGAAATAGCATGATGACATCCACCCTCACCAAGCAGACACGAACTGAAGGCAGGCAGCGATTTCCCATTTTAGCCTGAAGAAAAAGAACGGGCTAAGATTTTTGTACATTCCCATAAACAAAGCAAAAACAGAATATCCAGAGAGAACATTTTATTCAGTAGGCAAACATGGCTTGTTTGTGTGTGCATCCCAAGTCAGCAGTCATGCCTGTAGCAAAGTTCACAGAACAGTGGGAATTACAAAAGTCACAGATAAATATACAGGACACCCAACCCAAATCGATTCCTATTACACCCAAATGTGAGATGGAGCACAACGCTAACGTTTCATTGACATGAAGGAAATCATTTAGCACATACATTTAATATTAGCTGCAAGGAATTTGCATTCTTTAACTGTTGACTTAAGATGTCAGCTAATGCTGCATGACCATTACAGTTCTCCCCCTCTGCACAACAGATTTGATGCCTTAAAAGCAACCAGATATCAAATATTTTGGCATTAATACAGTACGTCTAAAGGTGGAGACATTTCATGTGATCCCTCTCCTTGCTCCTGCCCTGTCAATCACCCCAAACATC
Source organism: Heterotis niloticus (assembly GCA_018136845.1). NCBI lineage: Eukaryota > Metazoa > Chordata > Actinopteri > Osteoglossiformes > Osteoglossidae > Heterotis > Heterotis niloticus. The sequence continues at coordinate 3,703,855 of CM030896.1, forward strand.
CAACAACTACCTACTGGTTTCTCAACCGATTCCTGTTTCCAGCATTTCATATTTTATAGCTGCCCATGTTTTCAAAACTTAAGTGACACTTAGACATTACTAATGCGTGCACGCACACGCACACACATTTCAAGGAGGCAACCACAATCATTCCCAGTGTTTTAACATTCACTTTCTAGTCAAATGCTAAAATTTAAACTGAAATAGCACTGGAACCAAAAAAAATTAAGGAGCAAAAAGGCTGTATGTACAATTTTACACTTCCATCTTAATGCTTGTGAACACAAACCAGTTTGCTGGTGTATTTTTATACTCTTGAACATGTTTAACAATGGAAAAGGAAACAGTGTTGTTCACATACTTTCACGGTGCTAAATGGCAGATAATGTAACACTTCTGTGCAACTAAAATCACTTTATTTTGTAAAATCTCTTACAGCGGTGAAGTGGGGGAAAAGTGACACCAAAGATTTTTGCTCCAAAAAAAAAAAAAAAAAAAAAAAAACCATTTGTCCTTTATGCCTAGTTGCCATGAAAGGTAATGAAAAATATTAGTAATTAAAAAAAAAACAGTATAAAGTGTGGCACGTAACATGTCACTGATGGGGGCTCATTATGTCTGACAAACGTATAAAAATAAATCCAGATGCTGAGAGTAACCCAATATAGAGCGATGATGAACGGCTACACACTAATAACCAAATGTTCAAGAAACACATTTCTAAGAAAGACAAGGGGGGGGGGGTTAAAGAAAACCAAAAGACAAGTTTGAAGAACGAGCCAGACTTTATTGTGGGGGTGGGACAGGAATGGGGAGGACAGGAGCAACAAAGAAGCCGGCAACAACGCTTGGAGCAAAAAGCTTTGGCTACCTGCCTGTTCAACTTTCCAGTTCAACAAGCTACACCTACTCGCACATGACAAAAAAATAAGGTAAACTAAAAGTAACATGGACATGGGTCTAACTTCCTTCCAATAGCTGGGGTCCAAACAAATTTAAAATGATAATGGCCCACAAAAACTTACTGCTGTTGAGAGCTACCAGCCCCAAAATTCCATCCAATTTTAAAATGGTGAACCAGCCGATTTTTTTTTTGACAATTGGTCTATATCCTGTGCCGGTGTGTTTTTACAGTAGCCCACTACATGCTATACAGCACACAGACCCTATTACCTGCCTTGGTTTTTACGCTGAGGCAATATGAAGTGATGTAATAACTATCGTGCTGGGTATGAGAACATATTTACATTATTGCATAAAATGCATTTCCATGAAGAGCACTGAGGACAGCATGGTTATACTACCCAAATACAAGTCACAATTATGTACAACAGCACAATTCCCAACTTGTTCCATAAGACTAACAGCCATGTCCATTTTCCAACGTGATGAAATGCACGTCTAACAACTCAGACCTGAACTCCTCTGGTTTGATGGGCAACAAATGCACATGGTCTAATTTATTGCAACAACAATGCTTCAATTTGACCTTACCCTGGTACATTTTAACAGTAACATTTAACATCAGACTCCCACTGTGTGCATATGCACCTACATGTGCTGTATACATGTTCATACACACACAAATTCCCAAAAAAAAAAACAAAAAAAAAACCCAATTTAAAATCAATGGGGGGGCTACCTACTCTGTTAAAGATGCCTTAAACAAACAGATCAACAGTAACAACACTAACCACTGTCACACTCCCAGATTTTAAAGTGAATGCAGGAAGAATTAAGGCACTTAAGTGAGTGTGTGTAATGATCTGAATGATATGCAGACTTTAAGGACTATAAAAAGTAGAGTTGCTTGTTAGGAAAGACATGGTCAACAGTGTTTCTTGCAAATTAGCAAACCTTTAAACTGTCACCTTGTATGGGCAATTTCATTAATTTGTGAAACCATTACAAATACTGACTACTAAATTCAGCCAGGACTGCACATTTTCTGCAGAGTGGAGCCCAAGAAACTCAATTGTCACATATTGTGTTGTTAGGATGGAGCTCAAAAGATCGCCACAGCTACGAATTTGCAATCATCCACACACGTCGGGCTACTCTTCCTGGAGGATACCATGCAAGTTTTCCTAACAGACGTCCTAATGGGGCAGGTCAGTTTGTCTCATTTTTAGAGCACCGTATTTGTACACACAACTCGTGCAACTTTGGTTATATATTGCATTAATACCACCAACATGTGCCATCAGCACAACAAAGAATCTGACCTCAGAGTGTAATTTTCCTACAGAATGTAAACCTGATCAAAGGGCTAGATGTTTAGGAGAGGGTTGACTGGTGGGGTCTGGTAGTCTGGATGTGATTTCTGATGGTGCATTACAATTCTGCTGGTATTTTCCTTCAGGAAGGTCAATGAATATCCACAAATGCACCCAGGTGAAAAGGACTAGGAAAGAAATTTAGAGATGAGTGCAGAGGTGAAGATGGTCAGGTTTATAAAAAAAAATAATAAAAAAAAAAAGACTTAAGCTTCATGTCTGCACAGAAGCATATTTTGTGCAAAAGCCAGGTATGTCCTATTACCCTAAAAGAGAAAAGATACAGATTAAGAACAATCCTCCTTCAGCACACCTTTGTTTCCCCATTTTTACAATAATCCACACCAGCAAAACTGGTGAACTTTTAAATAAAAATTAAAAAAAACAAAAAACTTTATTGTAACCTTACAATGTGTCAACTTGTCATTTTTTCTCATTTTCTAAAATTCTTCCACCGCTCTCAAACCAAATGTTATTGTGCGCATTCTACAATGGTCAGGCTCAGACTTCAACTGAATTACTTCACACACATTCACAGCAAAATGGCAGAATATAAAGCTGGTCGTGCCAAGTAATCTGCAGGATCAGCAGGTCAGCATGGCTTACCAGTTAGGGAGCATGCAGCTCTCTGGGCCTATGGCCCACCTCTCCCTCCCCTTCCTCCACCTCGCCATCTGGGTTTGCAGAGTGGAACTCTGCCACATACAAGCTCTTGTCAATGGTGCTAGGAATGGGCTTTATGTCGGTGACCAGTTGGTCCTCGATGGCCTTCAGATTGTAGCGGTCATCTAAAGTAATCAGGTTGATGGCAAGGCCCAGATGACCAAATCTCCCTGTGAGAATCAGACTTGGTTAAGCAAAGTGTTCCTGTGACCAAGAGAAGCTAGTATACTAGTGTTGCAGAAAAACTTAAGTGGATTTGGGTAAGTCTACTGAAAGATCAGTGAAAGAATATGACCAAGCTTTCAGTTTTATTATTGGAGCAGGGTTCTGGTAATTGTTTTATTTGCCCTTCTGCCTTATCCAACCATAGGAACTACAAACTTAATTTTTTTAATGAAAATTAAATTACAATTCTGTTTCATTTTAAGTTTTATAGCTCTAGTTCATTACTAAGAGTAAGACTATTTCAGAAAACAACTCCTGTTACATACAATTCCACATTATTATTATCACCATCATTATTTTTTTTACCCTGGCCCACCACCGTTTCTATTCAAGAAGAAGAAGGGGGAAAAAAAAAAACTGAAAACAAATTTATCAATGGAACAAACTAGTGACTGTAAACAACATCACAACCATGATCCTTACCTGATCTACCAATACGATGCAGGTACGTTTCAGCATTTTTAGGGAAGTCAAAGTTGATGACAACATTCACAGCCTGGATATCAATTCCTCTCGTGAAAAGATCTGAAAGACAAGACATTTCAGCATGCCAGCAGCAGTCTCATACCAAAAATAGATTGCCATATAGTGTAATTTGCAGCACATAACGGAAAACAAAAGTAATGTTTTTAGAGATGCATGATTTTAGAATTGCGCCAATGCAGATATTAATACACACAATCATAAAATGCAAAGAAAATAGATTCCCTGGTTGGGAATGACTGTCAGATATAACATTTATTTATGTAACTTTCCAGGTTTGCAGCCTGTGTACAATCGTTAAAATAAACGGTTTGGCTGCCTACCTGATCCTTAAATAGGGAATGGTTTTGCAGGCTGTTTCCTGAAATGCTACATACCGTAACATCTTTTGCTTTCTTTTGGAGCATTAAAAAATATCTAACATTTGAAATAATGAAAACTGAAAAAAGGTAAAACTATACAATGATAAAGAAACCACCCCACTCAACAGTAACATTTTTTTCTGGAACTGAATCTTTTTGTTAGCACTGGGGGGCACATTTCTCTTAAACAAGAATATCTCTGCTTAGCAGCATGCATTTCTGTTTCAAGCTTCCTAAACGTACTGCTCTTCAACAACACAAAATCAACATCAAATATTGGTTTAAATTATCAATCAAATCTAAGCATGATAAATCTATGCTGATTAATTTAAACAGTTGTTCAGCTGAAATCAGATACAACTGAAATCATCACGAATCTCAATTGTTTTCACAGGACAGCAATATATTTAATGTAATGTCAAAAGCAGAAAAATGGCAAAAAATACAAGTTTCTGAGGTATAAACTTAAAAACCAAATTTACATCACAAATTTAACAGTATAACCATTACAATGTAGTAACTGTACAATAAAAAAGTATTTTACTGCTTGGTGGTCTACCTTGCCCAAGGTAGCAAAGAAATTAAAACCCTATTGATACAGACACCACTCAATGTGTAAATTTGCGAGTCTGACAAATTATAAACGCAGACCGAACGACACAAGACAGGGTGTTTATCCAAGCTGTGCAGGCACAGACTCCCTAAAGGAAACAGAAAATGCTTACCTGTGCACACCAAATTCCTGCATAGTCCATTCCTGAAGTCATGAAACACACGATTCCTGTACTCCTGTGTAGAGACAGTCATCATTAAAAGCAAAGCAACTCACCGCTGTTTCCTTTTCTGTCGTTTCCTCCATTCACCATCTGTTCACCACAAACAACTTCCTCCCTTCTGTTTGTACCTGATACATTGAGACCCAAATGAGCCAACTGACCTGCATCATTTTAGCATGGATGTAGAAGCAGGAGTACCCCAGCTGGGTGATCTTCTTAGCCAGCAGTTCCACCCGCTGGGTTGAGTTACAGAAGATTATGGACTGGTTGATTTGCAGCTGCAGGTGGAAAAGTGAGGGCCAAACAAACAAAAAAAAAAAAACCATCAAACCAGTGACCATACTAAGGCTCATTAGATTATAATTTTAACTAAACACTATAAGTTCAAATCTAGGTCCAGTGTAGTTTACTTGGTTCCTCTTGCATATGTACATTCATGTGGGAGTCACTTCTCACCCTGGAAAACAACGTATTCAGACAGTGTACTTTCTGCCTCTCCGTGACATATGCGTAGTACTGAGTTATGCCTTTCAGTGTCAACTCATCCATCAGATTAATCTCATATGGTTTCTGCAGATGCTTTGACTAGAAGGGAAGGACAAGAAAGAAACATGTATCAACAGCATCCAGGTTTCCTTAAACCACAATAGATACATAGTTATTTCAGACACACAAACGTGCTAAGTACACAGAAATAAGGCCCTGCAGAGGACAGTGAGTACATTCTAAGCATGGACTACTACAACCACAAAGTCCTAACCACCATGCTGACACTCACCATGAACTTCTGGACACTAATGGGAAAAGTAGCAGAATAAAGCAGAATCTGCCTGTTCTTGGCCAAGAAGCCTATGATCTCCTCTATCAGGACCACAAAGTCTTGAGACAGCAGTTTATCTGCCTAAGGGAGGGAGAAGGTTGGAAAAACAGAAGACTCATGTGAACACCTTCCTTATCAATATGATTTACTGTAGTGATAATGGACAGCCTTATTTTGGTACATTAGTCTTCTCTGTGTCAGCACAGACAATCTCACAGCAAATGGGTGGAGGGGAATTCCCACCACTAATTCTGTTCACTGCGGAAACAGCTCTTCCTGTCTTATGCACAAATGTGAAATTACACTTTTCCTTCATTTTTCTTTATGTGAATACAGTTCAGATGTTCACTTCATGGAACAAACTTTTACAAGGCTAAGAAGAACAGTGAGGAGTAACTTCCAAAAAATAGGGGCATAAATTCACGCTTCTCGTGACGCATGAATCGGGCTGGAATATGCTGTGCTGTTTGGCTAACATTTACCAAAAATATGTTCTACCTATTTATACAAAACAGCCCACTAGATTACCTTCAAGTTCATTATTACAAGACAAGCTTCAAAACATCTCACCTCATCCATCACCATCATTTGCACTTTGTCCACTTTGGCCACTCCCTTTTTTATCAAGTCCAGAATCCTGCCTGGTGTCGCTATCACCACATGAACTAAAGAAAGAGAAATATCATCTACTAGTGACCACAGATGACTTAGCTGCATGGCATTGCAGAGTGGAGTTTCAACTAGATCAATCTGAGCCTGACAAACAGGGATGTTCAAATGCTAGAAAGTCATTCTTGTGCACAATGAATGTTCAGATTATACAACTTTGTGGTTCCATGTTATGTAAGAGAAATGAAAACCATGCATAGCAGGTTATCAACCCATTTCAGAGCACCCAATAGTACGGAATATGCAGAAAAACGTAGTTTAGAGTAACTGAATGGCTATAGCCTTTGGTTTTCAACAGCTTACAGCAACATATCTGTTTGACCAACAGTCCCAAAACATATGTACAGAATGAATCTTAAAACTAAACCATATTTCACATTGGTTTTTCACCAACTGATTTTATGCTGCAACTGTACAGTACAAAGTGGAAGTGGCACAAGTCCGCTCACTTTTCTGTTGCCTTTTCATTAAATTACAAGACCTTTAAACCCAAAAAATGCAGTGCAGCACCCCTGTATTCAAGTGTGCAATTATAAAAATGCTCCTAGTTTAGTATAAAACAATATGGATGGCTGCAAAGTACATATTGATAAGTTACCCGTTTCATCCAGTCTCATGATATCATCTCTAAGGTTGGTGCCCCCTGTTGTAGCCATTATTCTGACACCACCCAAATGCTTGCTGATCTGGATGCTGATCTGGCTGACCTGCAGGGCCAGTTCTCGAGTAGGCACTAACACCAGGGCTGGAAGGAGAGAGCTGGGAGTTAGGAGCAAAGCACAATGCAGCAATCCTTCAGACAAAACAAGAGTAGTGAACCATGTGCAAACTGACCGCTTGTGGAGTTTTCATGCCTACACAAGTAGCCAGCAAGTATGAGCAATTATCAATGGATTTGTCCAATTCTCAGTACCCCACATATCACCAAGTATTCAAGCCGTATGTTTAACAACTATGGTTGTGAAATATTAACATGTATATGCACATATTAATCAGTAAAGACATTTTTAAAAAAAAAACCACAGCACAGGAGTGTGAACATTAGCATATTCATGGATCATTGTCTCACCCTGTATGTGGTCTTTCTTTAGGTCAATCCTCTCTAAGAGGGGGATGAGGTAGGCGCCACTTTTGCCAGTGCCATTCTTGGCCCGGGCCAGTATGTCCCTGCCTGAGAGAGCAATAGGAATGCTCTCCTCCTGTAAGACAAAGGACACAACTGTAAACTGGATGTTATGAAAAGATTTAAAAAATAAAAAAAAAAGACTGGAAGTTAGTATTATTTAAAACTACCATGCTGTATAGAAACTTGGACAGCAATGGGAGTACCTGGATAGGAGAGGGCTTTTCCCAGCCCATCTCAAAGATGCCCATGAGCAGCTCTCGCTTCAGACAGTAGTCTTCAAACTCATTGCCCTTTGTTGCAGTCACATCCTGAGAAATGGAGATGATGTGTCAGGACTGGCAGTGACACACTGATTCAGCCACAGTAACCAAAGCATATATCCAAGTCAGCCAGCAAGTTTTTTTAACACCTAAAACAAGGTCTTTCCAGTTGTACTACACTGAACAGGTCATAAATTTTGCTTACTGATGTCTTCAGTCGCATGTCTTTAGGTGGAAGCTGCAGGCACTTCTTCCAGTCATCACCAAACCTAGATGATAAATTGTTTATTAAGAAAATTAAAGAGAGTTCATCCCAGACAGAGAGTATTAAATGAAAAGAGTTGTGTTTCACCTGATGCCAGTGCTGTTTTGGGGGGCACCCATTCCTTTCTGAGAACCTTTTCCTGGCTGAGCACCCACAGCTAGCTGTGCTGGTGGAGCAGTGGCAGGCTTGGATTGCCCTCTCATCTGCCCATTTTGCTTGCTCAGTCCCATGACCATAGTAGGAGGATTCTCTGTTCTTGCAGTTGCCATTGTGCTGAAAGCTTTTGGTCTACCTTTTCTGAACTTGTTAAACTGCTACCTTGTCTGATTTTACAGGTCTCTCCTTCACTACAATTTTAATGCCCTCTTCTGTAAAGTTGTAAAACTGAAAACGGTTGTTCTCTAGTTTGAGACTTTATAATTTACTTTTAAAGAATTTTATATATGTACATATGTGCAGTTAATGAACTCTTCCAAAAAAAGAGCATTTGACATACAAAAAGGCTTATATACACAAGCACTCTTCTATATGAAGAGAAGTTATCATTTATCTGAATAAATAAATTACATACACGCACACAATATAGAAAATTATATTTGAACGTGTATTGTGGGATGCAAGTTCTGGGTAAGAACTACTAAGGCAACGTGAAGCAACAGAAGTCTTCTAATGTGTCAAGTTCCAATGCCTAACAATGACTGGCGTTGTTTAAAATTTCTGTGCTTTCCCCTCCCAGTTACCAATTTCTCACAAACTCTTGTTTTAATATTCTGTATGCTTCAATTCCTGCTCTTAATGGTCCTCGAAACACATATGTAAAGTTTAGAATTTTCTGAGTCCAATACTTGTTGCTCTGTTGATGCTTCAGAAAAAAGATTCCTGGTGATAAAGATAAACTTTTCAAAATGGACTACCGGGAGTCCAAAAGCAAAACGGCATTGAATCTGTACAATTCTGTCACAGTGATCCGCTCCAAAATTGAGCTTGTGCACTGTCAGCTGCTCTCAAAGTCCTGTGTATGGAGGGAGTCACAACTTCTGTACTCTGCTGCACAATACTCCAATAGCTTGAATCCTTTGACCTGCTAGGGTTAAGAGGGAGAACAGCATTACACACATGCTACCGCTGACAAGGTTGATTATAACAATCTGAGAGTTAAACCGGTTTCTTCCCTGGGTTTAATGCACTTTTGTGTACCCTGAGTGGTATGTCACTTTTTCAGAAAAACAAGTACCAGTTCAACAAATGTAAACAAAGTGTACTCCACATTTGCCACTTTTCAACAGTGAAATAAAAGCTGTGTGACAAAACACACTTAACTGTTGAAATGACAACAGTAAATATAAATTACTGTACAATCGCCCAGAGATTAACACAAAATTGCAACAATTTAGCATGAACAACCAGCCCATGAATAGTTACACTTTTTAAACTTTTGAGACAAATAGATTAGATTCAAGCATTTCATATTACACAGTACAACCCTTTAAATAATAAGATGTGAATCTCACTCTACTAAACTTGTGTTAATTCAGTTTACATTAACCATTTCTTTAGGAAAACTAACATGCAAGGGGTATCATAATGTACTACAGCAGGTGGTGTAGCAGTTCAAATTGTCACCTTGCAACCAAAGGACCTGGGTCTGAATTCAACTCCCTACAGTAGCAACCCCAGGTAAGCTACTTACCCTCAAATGATACAGTATTTTAGCATGCAAACCTACCAGTGGAGGAAAGCATTAGCTACTAAGTATCAATAATAATCTATCTGTCCAAAAACTTAAGTTCTTAAGATGACCTGCAGTCTTTGCCCAGTTGTGAGGTTTTGCGTGCACACGCCCCTGGGAAGAGTGACAACTTGGATGGGAAAAGCAGGCAGCTCTGCATGTTCAAGTATTATGGTCATCTGGCTGATACTTTTCTCCAAAGTTAATGTTAATCAATGTTAAAATATCCCCCCATTTACACAGCAAGGTAATGTTCACTGGAGCAATTCAGGAGAAGTACATTGCTCAGAAAGAGAAATTCTAACGCAGTCCCTTGAAGCGCAAGGTGGGCGCTGGAACCGCTAAGCTGCGTGCTCTTCCATCTGTATACCCGCCTGTCACTGCGTCACTACTGTTATTAACACGACCATCTAAAGGTTTCGTTGTGACAAAAAGCCACTGAGAGGCGAAAGCTCACGACCGACGATAACCTCACAGCACTTCAGGGTACGCGGAAACACACACACAAAACCGAGCTTTGCAGCCGCGCTTGTTCAACTCGTTTGCTAATGAACGACAGGGGTAACAAGTAGTGAAAATTGCGAAGTACAAAACAGTTTAAAAAGTGAACTGCTGGAAGAAGTCAACACGGTCCTGGTGCCTGGCAGTCCCTCGTTTTTCGTCGACAGAAAAGACGGGCTTGGAAATGTTTTGTTTTTATTTTCCACTTCGAAAACGGCGAGGAGAGCAAGGCGCAACGTGCCGGATCGCTGCTACAACTTGGTCGACTTCTTAGAGGCAGAAGAACCAAGTTTCCGGGCATCGCGAGCGCACTCGGCTCCGCACGCGCACCCACCGCCGGGCACGCGAGCCACAACAAAGCGGCAAATCCGCGTTAGCCGTACGGCTACTGAGGCTAACAAGGCGATGCGGGCGAAGAGCGCGACGACACGAAACAGTTAAATCTCGTCGATTATTTATATATAAAGGTCGACGATGAAAAGAGGCAGCCACGGCGGGACGTGAACTACGGAAAACAAATAATTAGTAGTTGCTTGCCCGCTACTTCCAGCCACGGTTTGTGAACGCGCGCTGGGTTGCGACTCCACACAGTTTGTTCGCTTTTCATGTTGAATAAAGTGAATAGGACACGTGTAACATGGTACCTTTTCCTTATGGAGCGGCCTTCGTAAACCGTGCGTCAAGGGCGTTCTTCGGTTTCTTTAGTAATATGTGTGAGCGCTCAGAAAAATCCACTTGGACCAACTCGTCTTTCTCTATTGTTGTCTTCTCTCCGTGAAAATTCGAAATTTAACATGGCCGTCCTCTTTCTCGCTCGCCGTTTCTTTGCACTCCAACCGTTTCGTGACGAAATGTGAGCCGTGCCGCTGACGCATGCTGGGTAGTGTAGTTCCTCACACAGTATACACTGTTTACTACACGGAATGAAGAAAGCAGGTCATGCCACTGTGACAGAGAAAACATTTATATTATATTATATTATATTATATTATATTATATTATAGTTGTGGCAAGCATTATGGTGGCTCAGCAAATAGCACTGTTGGCTCACATTTGAATCCGGTTTAGTCTGTGTTGAGTTTGTATGATCTCCCTTTGTCTATGTGGGTTTCCCTTGGGTGTTTGTTTCCTTCCACAATCCAAAGACATGCATTTCAGGTTATTTGGTCACTCTAAATTGCCCATATTGCATACAAACATTTGCATATGTGGCCCCTCTGAGAGGGACTGGAGTTCCATCCATGAGGAGTTTTATGGCTTAGATGCCAGTGATTTCAGGATAGGCTCTGAACTGCTATGACCCTGCTCAGGATTACACTGTTATCAATGATAGCTGGATAATTGGAGTTCTTTGAGAGAGTGAAAACACTGTTCTTCAGTTCACCCACAGTTCTTCAATTCAGAATCACACAGATGCAAAGAGGCTTTCACACACCAATATACACAACCCACACCTGGACACCATGTCAACCATAACACATATGCCTGGTTACAACCAACAAACACATAATTGCCATGACATCCCTATATGAATTCTCGCCGTACACAGGTAAGGAACTGTTTTCTCTAGAGTGAAGAGTCCGAACACACAAAATTGTCCCGACCATTGTTTTACCTAACCTATGAGTTTTAAATAAAGCCCTGAAACCATGGAAAGTTGTACTTGTATCTCCTCTTGTCCCACAAGCCAGAGCACTTATTACAATAAAACAATATAATATAATGTGATGTTGCTATCCAGAAATGTCTCTATTGGCTGGTGTTTCTGTGTCTAGCTAGGATTTCATTTTATTTTTTTTGGTTGGGATTTCCTCTGACATACTTTTTATTTAAAATGCTTTATAGTGTTTTGATGGAAATGTAAAGAAAAAGAGAAAATATAAATTTAGAAATCAAAGTGAAATTAATAGTGCAGTATAAAAGTATAATATTGAACTGTATTATTTGAACATGAATAATGTGCAAGCGTGTGTGAAATTGAAAAAATATAACAAAGCCCTGGTATAGCATTTATGCATGTTGATTGTTTACTGTATACATTATTATGGTTCATATAATATTAGGGAGTTTTTGGCTTACAACAAGGTTGATTCATTACAGGAATGTTGGGAGGACCACCTGTAAAATATGAGTCAGAAGGGAAATGGGTTGAAAAGAGAAATAGTTTAGAGACTTATTTTGAATGCTGGAAAGGACTCAGCAGTTCTGTGGGACAACACAAGATCATTCCACCACAGTGGGGCCAAAAGTGAGAGTTGATTTTGGACCTCTTGTGAAGTAGGTGAATGAGCTGCCAGAGATGGAGGATTGTAGCGTGAATGAGGTTCTGTAGGCATGGGATTGACAGTAGATCATAACAAGAGCCTTGATCCTGATGCAGCCAGCAGAAGAATGGAGAAGGATGAGGAAAGGAGACACATGGGAACATGTTGGCAGGTAGAACACAACTCCTACCACTGAGCCCTGTACTAGCTCGAGATTTTTGATGACAAAAACATGAGGGCATTGCAATATTCCAGATGAGATAAAACCATGGCCTGGACCAGGAGCTGGGTAGAGTGTGTTGTGAGGTATTAATGGATTCTGAGGATGACAAAGAGGTCATGTCTGCAAGAATGGTTTATGGCAGCAATGTGGAACATGAATAGCAAAGATTGGAGTCACTTTTTCCTCCCATGCATTTCATTGCTGCTGAGGATGAAATGAGAAAATTGTCCCTAGTGACAGAAAGCTCTTGACATGGGGAAGGATTATAAGATATATTTCTGTAATATTATTTACTATAAATGTTATTATCCATATTGTTTTATATTATTTGCATTATATCTATAGAGTATCCTATATAGTATGTAGACAACAGATTGTACATTAGTTTCCTAATATATAGGCTACGGTTGCTTTAAAGAGGAATCCAGCATTTTCTCCAGATAAATGTAATAATTCATAAATGTACAACAATTTTAAATATAAAATTATATTCTCACTTTATTGAAAATGTGTACTGAAAAGTTCAAGTCACATTTGTACAATCATTTCATATGTACAAATGCATAAACAAAACCAGTTTTGATGTACAGTAATGACTATACAAAACAATATAAAATCACAGCTAATATTCACTTTGGTGGAAATGCAAATCAGAAGTTATTTTTTGGAATTTCAAGGCTTCACAGGTTCAATAAATTCATATGTTCACTTTTTTAATATGGAAAGTGCACTCTTACCTAAGGAAATTTCAAGAGGTACCTAAGATCATGATAATCAAGCCACAAAAATTGTAATTACATTCTAAAATTGCAAAAACTTAGGACTACACTATATGCCTATCCAAGCAGCATGGTGGAGGTATGTTAGAAGAAGGTACGGACTCCTGTTGAAGAAGCTGCCAGATTGTTGCTGTTCTGTTATGCTGCTGGTTTACTGTGTGAAGGAAAATAACAGAAGCAACAGTAATGCTGAAATGATGGCTTTTTGTCATGTGCAGATGATTTGGATGGTCTGAAATTTAACCAGGTCAGTCAGTCAAAATATGTGGTCATCAGTTTGTTTTCACTTAAAACCTCAAATTATGGCTTTTCTGGTGAAACTGAGGTTCCATGGAAATAAGTACAGCTACACTGAAAAGTTGTGAATAGAGAAGGATTGCCAGCTGACTTTCAGGAAGTTTACTGACCTGTCGGATGGGGTGAAAGCAGCGGCACGTCATGTAGACAGGAAGATCAGGCCATTTTCCGAGAAACCGCCATTAGCAAGAAAGCCCTCAGCATTCTGAGAGCGACGTACAACACTCACACTGCTCATGACCACAGTATGATCCCAATTTGTTTTTAGCATTAAAAAAAAAAAAACATCCAGTCTTATAAGGCTTGGTGGTAATAAATGTGATCACATTAAAATATGTTGACAAACTGGAGTGGAGTGATAAATAAGGTTCTTACCATCATTATACTGATATAAATATTAATAGTTAAATAGCAGTTATTTACATGTTGAGAAGTAACTCGAAAAGTGTGGAAACAAGTATTTGGTTCTACAGTGTAACACCTCCACATTAAAGCTCAGGACACAGAACCTTGGGGCAACTTACTCAAAAGTCAGCTAAGTCAAAGTAATGGAGGTAAACAACTGCAGATCACGACATGTCAGCTTTCATCTCTGCATCCGCTGCTCACGCTCATGGTGGAGTCGTCTGACAGGTCACTGCTACGGCTCGAGGGACGTGAATGGCCCGGACCGTAACTTGGCCTGGAATGTCGGCCATGATTAACTGTTTCAGGCAGGCTGTGTGCAAGAATGACGCAGGGCGGATCTGAGTAAAAAGTTTGTTGTAAGTTCGGCATGTGAGAAGGAGGATATCTGGGACCATTTGTAATGGAAGGCTGTATGTCTGTACGACGCATTTGCAGGAAGTGGATGGGCATCCTCTGTCCCATCTCGCAGTCCACCAACATGGTAGGCTGCATATGCTGGAGCTGTTGCTGGTTGCTTTCTTGCATCGCTGCTACAGTTTTGCTCCCCGGGAGATGTTCAAGTGGCTGGCTGTTAGGGCTGTGCATGGAAGGTGTCTTTGGAGAATGGGAGGGGCTCTGAGAAAGCGGCTGGGCCACATGAGTGGGTGTAGCCATTGGAGAAGGGCAGAGGTTGTAGCTTGGAGACTGAATTGGGGTTCCTGAGAAACACGTATATGGAAATTATGTTATTCTTACGCTGTACTTGCAAATAAAGGAGAATGGTGAATTTTTTAAATGGACAAATAAATAGTGCATAGTGCTTTATGTCCCACTATCAAGATCTCATACAAGCGAATTTTCTCACGACGCAATATCTTAAGCTGTCTTTGGTGGTTCTGGAGGAGCCCTGTTGGTCTAAACTAAAGGTGATAGTGGTCGTCCATATTCATACAATACTGTAGGTAATAACAATAAATAATACATAGTTTATATTTCTTTAAATTGCCTGATTTCAGTTACGCTCAGCTGCACGATTTCCTTAGGTTCCGATTACATACTCTGCTCAGAAAATTCACATATTTTAAGAAAACCGCTTTCTAATGTCGGGGGGGAGGGGGATCGGCTGCTTGTGATTTTGTTTATGCAAATTAGTCAGCGAAGAGGCCAATCGAGAGGTTTTTCTGAACAACTATGGGCAGCAAGCAAAGTGAGTTGCCACCTCTAGGTTTGAGAACTCCTGAAGCAGAAACAAGGGGTTTCTCGAGTGCTTGGTAGCTCACCGCCCTCACCTTCGATGCTGTGTTGCCGGGATTGTGGCGTACACCTTTGAGGTGAGAGGGAATCACAGGAAGGCTCGGCCAGCTTGGGGTTCTGGTTGCGGGATCCTTTCCCACGGAGCACATCAGTCACCTGATCGGAAAATCAGATAAAATAGCCTGATCACAAATTCTGACCAGAGTAGTTCAACACACAGTGAAATCACAGGTTATATGGGGAATGGGTGATGGAAATGGCGTTTAAAGCCAAAAATCATTCATCACCAATTTATCGTATAAACCTTTATAATAGTAAAACCACCAACTAATAATTGTGTGTATTAACAGTGAGTAAGTTTGTTTTGAAAAGAAAGGATTACAGTATTTAAAAGAAATATACAAAAACACAATATAGACAATGTAGGGTATCTTGGGACATCATGAACCAAGCAGGAGAGAGCTGCTTGGGACCACTGAGTTGACCTCATGTCCAGAAATAATCTTTTTCTGCATTTTCTTTAGACGGAGTGACTCAAATAAAGTCGAAACCGCAAAGTCAAATGAGTGATAAGATACGGCACTGTTGTATTGCAATTCAAATGATATCCATTAGACGGCAGTATTCTCAAAGAATCACTAAAAGTTCAACATAAAGTTCACCTCTCGTCCACAGAACACACACACAGCACTCTCTTTCCTACCTTCTTGTTTTTGGCCACCATGAGAGCAGTGTCATTGTGGTAATTCTTCAGGCTGCTGTCGGCTCCGTTCCTCAGCAGCAAACGAACAGCCTCCACCTGCCCCCGGCCGCAGGCACTGTGTAGGGCCGTGTTCCCGCTGTAGGACTGTGCATTCACATTGCTGCCGCCCTGTCAAGGACCAGGAGAGAAGATCCAACCATGCACAACGTGACTGACGCACTCACTCTAACTGAGATGTCAGTGATACACATCATCGTACATACTATTTATCAGCATGACAAATAATTTTTCAAGATGGCACAGTTTATAAGTGCTTACACAGCTACTGCACAAGATCCTGAGAAATACGGTGCCGCGGCTAAGCCAAGTTCAATGTAGGGATACACACAGTAACTATTAGCAGGATTAAAAAGAAGCCACATTAACACAAACTGAGAAGAACCAATCAGTAAATTTAAAAAATAAAAAAAAATTTAAAAAAAAAACTTTTACAATAGTACAGACTGAGCCGTTGGTAATATTGCTGAGTGACGCAGAAATGCAGCATGTGTTGTCAAGGTGTTGTCAAGGAGGTGTCGGGAGGGGGGTCATAAATGGGTAGTCTATTCTTCTAGCAGAGGTGGATCAGTGACACTTAGTGAAACAGTCAGTAGAGGAAGAGTAGTGGTAAAGTGCAGCATGTGGAGGTAGTGACTCTGCAGAACTGCTGAGTCACATCTCCCATCGGCCGTTACATGTCTTTGAAAAGGCAGAGATATGACCAAAAGCAAAAAAGCCACTGGGCACCACACACTGTGTGAAAGACCCACCTCTATGAGGATGTTGATCATCTCCATGTTGTTGTTCTCCACTGCATGAACAAGAGGGCTGCGCCCACTCTTGAAATCCTACGTCAAAAAACATGTAACTTATCACAGTCGCAACTGTTATTAAACTGTGTATGTCAATGTGTCATTCAAAAGGCAACTCTGAAAGACACATTGCACTGAATTTCAAAAAAAGATAGCATCTACATGCAGAGCTCCACTTATATACATTGTCAGTGTGGGCACTTGTGTCAGTATAAAGTCAGGAGGTGGACAGGGAGGGATGGCTAGTGACTCAAAAAATAAACGGTCGATTTTTTGCTTCCAGCATTCTTCCGTGTTTCAACAGTTAGCATGAAGTAAATGAAGAAAGCAGACTGGCAGATGACCTAAGGGTCCTGTGACTCAAGACAGTGTATGACATGGGACATGAGTGAGACAAGCTACGTTGCTTAAGAGGAGGCATAAAGAGAAAGCTGGGACGAAATGCGACCAAATACTGCGCAATCTAACACGATTGTAAGCAAATGCAAAGTTTAAGCTCACAATGGCAGGAAATAAGGGACTGGAAGGAGCGTAAACAATTAAAGAACTAAAAGCGAATGAACCAACCACGGCATCAATGTCGGCTCCGCAATCCAGCAGGAGACGCACAAGTTCCTTGTCTCCCATTTGGACAGCAAGGTGCAGCGGGGTCAAACCTGGAGGCAGGCAGGCAGACAGACAGGTCACAAGTGCCCAGCTCATATTTTATTATATCAATACGATCCTGTATGTTGAATCTAGATCATAAGAAAACCAAAGAAATGTAGCGGCATCCATCATACACATGAATAAAGTCCCCCATTAACTCCTTCTGTAGAGACACGCACACGCGGATGCACGCACGCACAGCTGGGCCGAGCCCTAGCAGCTGCAGGGATGGCAGGAAGAGAGTCAGCTTGTGCTTTCAGTATTTCTAGGGGCTTTCTGCATTGAGCACAGGGAAAGTTTGTTATCTGCCAGGGCTTATCACTTTCTCAGCAACGCAACTTGGCAGCTCACCGAAGGGAGTCTGGCGGCTTCATTCTCTCGAGGCAAGAAACGCAGCGGGTTCTCAGACGTGTTTTTATAAGCGTGTTTTTTTTTTCTGCACAACAAGAGGCTTCAGGGATTATGCTGCTCAGCTGAACCACAAGCAGCCATGTGTGTCTCTGCACTTTTCACAACAGCAGCTGGGTAACCAGGGCACCTCTTGGTGTCAGACCACAAGAAGCCCCAATACGTGAATTAATGCTCGATTGTACAGGCTGAATGGAGCGAGCACACGTTTTCATTTCCATGTAAATAAACCGACAGCAGAGACATGCCGTCAGGTGCAGCAGAATAGAGAAGCTACAGTCGGGCTTTGCAGAACTGAGGGCTGGGAATTTTGAGAGTCGATGTCAGTATGCAGGCCTTACCTTCGTAATTCCTGACCTTCAGGCAGGTCTGGGAAACGGGACACTCCAGGATCAGCGCCAAACAAGACTTGAGGCCGTGCTCACAGCACAGATGGGCCGCTGTCTGTCCGTTGCGGTCCAGCGCTCCTGGGTCTGCCCCCGCTTTGAGCAGCATTCGAACCAGGTTCACCTGATGGGTAATCACCGCCAGGTGCAGAGGCGTCTGGCATCAGGGAAGTGGGAGGATCACAGGGAGAGAGAGAGAAAGAAAGGGGACTAGATAAATGGTGACTCACAGCTATGCAAACCTTTGTGGAAACCACTTTGATACTATTGAGCTTTGCAGAAGATGCACACAAGACTCTGTTGAGCAGATCAAGTCCCCAGAGGAATTGGCTGACACAGGCTCGGGAAAACCGCCACGTACACATCAACATGCCGTGTCTACCTGGGGGAATTCTGGACTGTCACGTGCCTGAGCGCAAAAACATGTTACATGGCAAACCGAGATGTAGGAAGACCGTATCTATGCACCAGGAATAACCTAAAGCCACGGAGCAACCAGAAGGCTGACTGTATTGGTTAAAAAACAACCCTTCCATTGTGTGAACTTTGTTCCTGAGCACCACCACCTGCAGTGTCATATGAAAGCAGAATTCCCTCAGCAGCTTTGCATCACGTATGTGCAAACCCTGCACTTTTCAAACCGTACTGACAGTCCACCTCTTATATCACTGTTGGGGGTGGGGAATAAAGGTTAACCGGTGCATTATTTCAACCGTAAATACGCAGCTTTACCCTCTTTTTCAGACTTGTCCACACTTGAGTGCATATTTGAAGTCAACATGATCAGCGACTTGCACTATCAAACAACCTCCCCGAAATAATTTGTTTAGTTTTGCTCTTTTGCGTTTTCAACTCACTTTCAACTATCTGAATGGCATACCATGTTCGGTTCCAGGCCACGTTCCAGCTTTTCATTAACAATGTGGAGGTGCTGGAACCTGTTCCACAAGTAAAGGGTCCTGAGGAGTTCTGTCACTGCAGAAACCACAAGTACGCTCACCGCTGCCCAGAATCTGATCCAAACCTGCGCACCTGATCCTCCAACAGGAAATGATCACAACGTGGCTCAAAATCAAACAAGAACACAAGTGGCTTCACTGACGGCAGACAACAGGACTTAGACAAAACGCGCAGGTCCTGGATTAGGTCCAGGTTATTGCTTGAATAACCCTTGACACAGGTACTTTAGGCAAATTATTTCATCATCCTCAGAAGTTTCACCTTTTCGGGAGCAACTCAGCAGCCAAATTCCTACCAAACTGGACCTACACCATATAGACACAGTAATTGTAGAGATGCATAATGGCAAATCAGAAGAAAGAAGAATTACGAAAGAGAGGAAAGGAGAAGGAAGGGTCCCTAGCATCCTTTTTTGCACATCTGAAGAATTCCTGCTGCTCGGTCCCTCCAGCAGAGCTTCAGGTGAAAGTGCTTGCCTGAGATGAGGCTGCTGTGAGGGAGGGCCATCCTGCCAGTAAGGCCCAGCACGGGGAAACAGGCTAGAGGAAGGGAGGAAAATTTGCTAAAATTCCTCTGGTGTCACAACAGCAGTGACCCTCCCTTCCTGTGAAATTAACGCTCCTATTTCCCTGAATCCGCTCTGACTCATTTTTGCTCATACATGTTGGCACACACTCAAAAATGCCACTGATAACGCGGACCCCTTTATATCAGGAAAGCATCAATAATCGCCATGCAGAATCTGGAACCACGTGAGGGTCATTTTAAAGGCCTCTGTCCAGAAATCCTACACGTCCTCGTGTCACATTTCAGTCCACGAATGCCATAATAAATTGAAATGACCTCCGTTAGGAACGTGGTAAAGAGTAAGAGCTGAAGTCAGAACTTTTCACTACCGCTGCACAGAAAAAAGGAGCAGAAGCGAAATGAGAAGGGCCAGTTTCCAAGTTCTGCAAAACTAAAGATAGTACAAAAAATAAGCACTTTATATAGGTTTAAATGAATTGGTTCCAAGGTGATTAAAATAACGCGAAAAAATGCTGACTTGCGAATATCATAAATGGAGCAGGGAGGGAAGGCCTACAAGTGAACCCGGAAGGAGGAGAGGGTCGGGAGTCGGAGGAGGCCAGGGAGACACGACATGGGAGGGACTCCAGGGGAAAAAGGGATTGCGAGGGAAAACCCCGCTGCCGTCCCCTCTGCTGCATTCCAACATTTACATTCCAGCACAGTGAGAGAGCATTTTCAAAGAAAGAAATGACATGGGGATATATGCAGTTGGAGTAGACAGACAATAAAAAAAAAAGGCAGGAAGAAGGAAAGAAAAATAATGAACCATCCTTTGTGCTCTTTTGTGGCAAACACAGGGCTGTAGCACAAACCTGCAGTAGAAAAGAATAAGAACAAATAGAATAAGAACAATAGTGGAATCATAGAAAATCAATAAAATGCTGATCACTATCACAGCAGGAGAGTTGTGTGTGCCTATGTGAGCGAGAGAGAGAGAGAGAGAGAGAGAGAGCACTGTTTCAGCAGCTGTAGGGAAAGTCCCTGTTTCTACCCTCTGAACCTCAGTGCAAAGCATGCTGGGAAACAGCCCAGTAAAACAGGGGGGGTATCATGTGACTTCTCGGAATGAGGATCCTGAAGTGCATGCACTGTGACAACTCACACTGAACATACATTAAAGACCTGCTTGGCCAAGGCATGCACGCGCAAACACACACACACACACACACACAATTTTGCACTACATGCATGTTCAACACAGCTCTTCTCTCCCGGCATCTACGCTCCTTTTTTTTTTTCTGTCAGCCTATATGCACGTACCGCTCGGAATAAATTTCACAGAAAAATAAGCTATATGATTTGTATAAAAGAAAAGAAAAAAATAGCACAGCAACTGTGCTTACAGCCGCAATGCAGTAATGTTACCAAAAAGAACTGCGTGCGATTCTGCATGGGACTGCTTTAGTGTTGTCTGCGCTTATGAAAACTTTGCAGAATTACTACGGCCACCCGTTAATCCGTGCAGCACGGCCAGTCTTCACTGCACTCGATTCACTGGCGCGCCGCACATGAACATCCTGTTTCCCAGCAGGCTGAAAGTCTGCGGGCGAAATTTGGTGAAAAGGTAACATCCATTTATAAAGCAGATTTTTGCATCAGCGAAACAATCGTATTTTGAAGGTTTCGACAATGACCTCCGTGCGCGGACAACAAACAGATGGACACTAATGGTGCTGGGGGTTACCGCGCAAGCACCAGCGTAAAGTACGACTTTACTGCTTGAGGTCAGATTCTCGCTCTACGATCTCCTCTCGCCCCGCTGCCAGGCGCTGTCAGTCATGCGCTTTGTCCTCAGCCTGAAATCCTCGCCAGGGGATTTTCTCTACCCAGCGCTGACAAGGTTGCATCCAAAGCCCAGTCGGCGCGGTTTTAAGCCCCAGTGAACACTGTGGGCTGATCGCCAGTCACCGGCAGCGTGAGGTAGCTTCTCATTCTTTCAAAAATCCCTCCCTGTGTGTGCAAGCGCCGCAGTCCATTTAAAATTTCTGTTAAAAAACGCGGTGCTTAGAAAATGCTGAAGACAGGATATCGCACAAGCAGAAACCTCCACGATAAAAAAACAATGAGGCGTGCACACACAGACGCTACTTCTGGTAACTGGGCAGGCTTTAGGTTCATCAAAACAACCGGGGAGATTTTTGGGCTTTGGTTAGGCTTGCGGAGCTGTTGGTAAGTGACAGCAGCGTGACTAGGGCAGGACGCCATCACTCTGAGGCATAAGGGGAATGTGAAAGTCGCCTGGATCCGGGGCTCTCCGCGGGCACAGCTAACATGAGCAAACATGGATGTAGGTTCCTCAAAAGTACACAAGGACTGTCCCCTGGCTGTAGACTGCCAGGTGTGACTGTAACAGACAAAGGGTTCCAGCAACTCGGCCATGCCGGTGCATCTGGTTCGAGCAGAAATTGTAGAAGTCCTACAAGAATGGTCCCGAGGTGGCCTTTGAGGATCCTAAACCTGTTTGTGTTTCCCTGTTCGGTGCAGGATGATGTCTGTACAATGTACCTGTACGAGTCTGACACACACACACAAGATTGTCCTGGGTACCTCTGCAATAAATTTTGGCAGGGCCAAGGCCTGATGCGGACCCAACTGCCAAGGGCCCTGCAGTGAGCAGAGTGTGTTTTGTGGGCTGAGCTCCCGAGATGTTCCTGCAGTCAACAGGGGTATCAGTGAACATAGATGCATGCGTCTGGGGACATTTGCACTGTTTCTCACCTGCATCAAGTTGTTGTAGACGTCGAGGTCCCTGTGAGCTTGTAGCAGGATGGAGATGAGTTTGTGGACCAAATCCTCCCGCCCCTGAACCACTGCAATGTGCAGAGCCCTGTCATGGCAACACACAGTCAAAGAGAGTCAAAAGAGTTTCTTAACACATCTGGGTTATGCAGAGTCCTGCGATGCAATACACAGATTCATACATATCTGAATTACAGAGGCACCTGCAACACACACACTCATACAAAGTGGGTTTGCACAAGATCCTGCAAAGCAACACACACACACACACACACACACACACACACTAAAATATGGCCTTGTACAGTTCAGTTCAGTGCCAATGCGTACTTTTCTCTGGCAGCCATGCATAAACATCAGCGTGTCCAGAAGCGACATGTCTGGAGCACACGTATGAACAGGAGTTCGGCGTGTTACACCGTACAGTAACCGCCGACACCATGATCCAAACTCGTAGATGCAATTAATTGTCCTCCTTTTTTCTAACTTTCAGATGTCTTAAACCATACATGGTTTCTGTATAGAAAAATGTACAAAGTACAACCCTCAGTATTTTTTTTAGCACATAAATATATTTTGCACAAAATATGGCAACTCAAAGCAGCACGTGATGATGCAGGTTCAGGCCAGGAGGTTATTACCCATTATTAGTTATTACACATGAGAGATGACTACATCAGCCACCACAATACATTGTTGCAGTGATTCAGTGGGTGCTAAAATGATATTTAAAGAAGCTGACATTTGAGAAATATTTGGATTATTAAGCAGGGCCTTCAGACTCCTTATTTTTCTTTGCATTCCTTGAGAAAGTGACGTACTTGCCGAGTCCCATATATAATGTGACACCGAACGATCATCGCAAATTCAACATCCTGACCACCGACCATGACCAAAGACTGCAAAAATGATGCCAGCCATACACTGACCATCCTGAAGACCTAATGGGTGACTGACAGCCGGCCCTCAGCCTGCATGACTCAGACTCAGTCACTATCCCTACATGCACAAAGTACGTAAAAGTGGAAGGAAACCATTATCACTCAATCTAAAGGTTTCTTCACAGAACTCTGGCAGGAACAGGGGATAAAAGAGGGGCCGTTCAGAAACCCTCTTTTTTTTTCTCAAGCTGCTTCCAGTAACAGCAAAGCCTGTTTGATGTCACTTCCTGTGTTCAGGAACAACGACATGGTTCTCTTGAATAATAATTGTTATTATTACAGCTTCTGCAGGGGCTTTCTGTGGGTTCTTTCACTGTAGTTCTTTCTTTTTAGTGAAAAGCTTGTTCTGGAAATGAAACCCAATAAATATGCTAGTGAGCAATGCAGCTCATTTGATCAAATAAATTTGCTTACTCAATACATTTATATATATATACACACACACACGCGCGCGCACACACACGTGTGTGAATTTACTTGATTTAACTGAAAAATATATACTGTATTTATTTGGTTTGACTGGAAAGTGTAACTGTACACCATAGGACCGACCCTGCTCGAGATAAAGTTGGCATCTAGAAAGTGAAATGTGAACTGAACCGAAATTTGCATGCTTTGCTATATTTACCAGAATGGGAGCAGCGCGGAGCACTGTACAGCTCATTTTTGCATGTGTGCGAGAACAACAGGACATGGAGAGATGAAACAGAGAAAAAACAAGCGATACACCCATAAGCAAGGGCCACTCTGGTGGGCATGGCCAAAGTACACCCTTGAACTGTGGTGCCTTGCAATGGTCAGACAGCACCACCTCCGGAGAAGCCTTGTGGCCGGCTGTACGGGCGGAGACAAGACGTCGAGTACAGCCAGATTATTAAAAATGAAGCAGAAAAGGGCACGCGGACCACAGTTATGCAGCAAGAAGGAGGTGACAAATGAAAACAAAAGGGACCCTCGAGACCCAGCAGCAGTCATGCAGTCACAATACTAAACCCTGAAGTAAGAAACCAGGCTGGAAAGGAGAACCGGTGCTCCCTGTGTCGATTCATTTCTCACCAGTGGCCTTTACTGTAAGTGAAGTCACACAAACCATACAGAAGGGACACTGTGAGAAAAGTCACATTCACCCCAAATCAGTACTTGACAAACTCATTGCAAGCATTATTTTACCACAGGGATGGGTGCCTTTAAATGTGCCACACAACTAGTTAAGGTGAAATGGTTTTAAGTTCCGTAAAAAGACAAATAATGGATTTGACGTTGAACACAGGCGAAACTGGTTGCTGGAGCCGTTCGTTTTTCATGTGGATATCTGTTATGTTCGCTCAGCACTTTTGCCAGGCTGAACTTGGCCAGAGACACGTTTTATTTATTTTTTGTTGGGTTTTTTTTTTTGCACCCAGAGTTCCATTTAGCACTTTAGTTTCAATTCCTGCATAAGTGCACAAACAGATTCAAAGACTGTTTAATGTCACTATCTTATGAAGACAAACATACACTTCACCTCCGACTGACACACGGAAAAGTGTGATCTGATAGGACTCCAAGTAAAGAGCCGCCATTCTCTCACTCGATCCGACTCTCGGCATCAAACTGAACTCAACTCTCTTGTTCCTGGAAGAGGGGCAAACCACAGCCCCAGATAACCTCAGCTGGCTGACGCAGGAACCCAACAGCAGACAGAGATGGGGTGAGAGAAAGAAGAAGGACCGGCAGTGAGAGAGTACCGCAGTGATGGCTTACATGCTGTGTGTTATTCAGGGGGAGGGTTATTCACAAGCTTTGCATCCCATGTGGTCTGAGTGAAGCTGTGTAGATGAGGTAAACACTGCCGCTTACTACGGTAATCAGGATCACACATCAGTTTACCAGAAGTGAGTTCCAGTGCTGCTGCCAAGCCCTGATCTCCATCCCATCTCTACTCCTACTCTCTCCATCTTGCTGTGAGGCTCATCTCCACTGCTCTGCCATAGGGCATGAGGCTGGCAGCAGCAGGTGGTGCAGAAAGACACCCAGCCCCCGCATTCAGCTCACGGTGCAACTAGAGTCACCGCAGACCCCACTCACCCACACAGCGCCTGCTTAGACCCCCTTTCCCTTTACCAAGCGGCCCACTCGGCCAGGTTGCCTAAAACATCACGATAGAAGCAGAGAAAAGCTAGAGGTGTAGCAACTATGAAAGAAGGATTGCGTGTGTATGTGTGTGCATATGTATGTGTTATATGGGGTGGGGGGGGTCAAAAGCGAGAGATAGACAGTGGTGGTGGAGAAAGAGCGGTAAGGGAGGAAGTGAGCAGCGGATGTTTGGGTTTATGAGCTCATTCATTTAAAACGGCACCTAAAGAAAAAAGAAAAGAGCGAAAGAGAGAGACAGAGGCACCTGAGAAAACCACTGCCTCACATCCGATTGCGCCTTCTCGCAGGTTTTCCCGAAACTGAGGGGCTCAGAGGCGCTGAGAACAGGACGGAGCGAGAGCACCAGCACTCCTTTGACGCAAGAGCAAAAACACAGAAACACACACAGGAAGGAGGAGGGGTGGGGGGCCATGGACACTACATTAAACTATTTTTTTTACACGCTTGCTGCGCTTTAACCTCATTTTACGTCAAGACCCTAACTGGCACCTGGAGGCTTTATTTATCGCTTTTGCAGCTGCAATACTTTCATTAAATGCAACGTCTGCTAACATTATCTGGCCCTGGGGGGGGTGAATACTTACAATAACACATAGCAATCGGTGACTGAATTGTGGCAGGTTATCAATAAGCAGGTTTTTGGAGAGACCATTCTGGGTACTGAGGAAAAGATGAATTTCACAGAGAAACAAACACAGCACCGAACGATAAACAGCGCGCCGACCCATCTGTAGTTAATACAAACTGCGTGGTTTCTTATGCTTGCATTATCGTGCGGTTGATGTAAAACTATTTATTTGGTCAAACATTGTGGAATTTCACTTGCCCGGCAGCCGGGAGCTACCTGCGATCCGGGCCATTGTGTGTCGCCTCACCTTCGCAGTGCAAATGATAATAAGTACAAGCGGTGAAGATGTTACGCTCTTGCTTCCCGTGCTTGTCTGTTAAGGGCTTCTAAACCGCGTCACTCTGACCGGACCTCTGCTGCACACGAGTATATCTGTGCAGAGCCATAAGGACAGGTGCTGTACAGGTGGCACAGTCACTGTTGTGCGGGTGACCGCTTAACAAACAAGAGCTGAAAACTGAGTGCGTGCAGGTGGGCCCCGGGTCGAATTTGCCGCGTGCGAAACACTGTAATCCAGCATCACACGCTGGTCCTCGTGCGCCCAGATCCGAGAACATCTGTGTAAAAGCGGTGAATCGGAAATCTAATCGATAGATCAAGGCGCGGCAAACAAAGAAAGTGAAACAAGAGCAAAGAACACGAGGGGGGAAACAAAAACAAACAGAGTCATGAAATCCCCCGATCCATCAATCCATCAGAAAGCGTCTCAGGGTGAATCACTTGGGCCATAACCAACAACGTGCTGCCGATCTGCCTGTTAGCGCATCGGCGCGGGTCCCACCATCGCATCTGTCTGCAGATTAAAATTTTAAAGTCGCACGATATGAAATTAAGATTCAGGGAATATTCTCAGGCCTGACACTGGGGATTAAAGTATGTTTTAATGAAACACAAACATAAAATAAGTTCCAGAATGCAAAAGAATAGAAAGAATTTACAGTTACAGCTTAGGCTGGACTTCCCAGTAAGATTCTCCAGATGTAGCTATTTTGGCAAGTGAAATTTAACAGATGCTGAGGACAATAATAAAACAAGACTAAATTTAAATGTGTGAAACAGAAAGGAAGTTCAACTTACGTGTCGCCATCATCATCTTGCCGAGTTGCCATCGCAATGTTGTAGGCCAGGTGATCCATCTCAAACTGTTGCACGGGGAGTTGGAAGGAAAGCACCGGCAGAAACACTGGAGACATTTGCAAGGAGTTCAGTGTGTGGCCACAGCCGGGCACTGGGAACAGAGAGACAAAGATGACAACGTAGCACAAGATGTGCGGAACTGCGGGAGATGCTCACACACTAGCACCTTAGTTATGTACTGGCCTGTGCAAGGACAAGAGTATGGGATGAGGTAAAAATGAAACTGTAAATTCGAAAAAATACATCTCTTGCTTGGGCAGCATGATGGTGCAGTGGGTTGCGCTCCCACCTAACAGCACCAGGCTCAGTCCTGCTCAGCGTGTTTGGAGTTTGAATGTTTTCCCCGCAACTGTGTGACTCGGGTTTCCTCTCACAGTCCAAAGAGATGTGTTTCTGGCTAATTGGTGACTCTAAATTGACTTTTGTGTGTGACTGCAAGTGACTCTGTGTGTGTGTGTGTGTGTGTGTGTGTGTGTGTGTGTGTGTGTGTGTGTGTGGCCACACTAAACTGGACTAGTACTCTGTGAGGTGCGCCCCAACTAGCCCAGTGCCCAGGGATTTTGGAATACAGTCCGGACGGCTACAACCCCGATGAAGACAGGCGGTTGACAATATCGGTGCACCTGACACTGTAACCGTAGATTATTTTCGCAAGTGCAGCATCATACAAAATGTGCTCAAATGCAGTACCTGTGACTTATTATTAAATCAGTACAGTTATTAAGAACCAGGCTGGAAATGATCCAACGCACAAACAATTAAACGATAAATATAACTTTCACTTTTCCTTTGAAAAGGTTGGGGAAAACAACCAACCAACCAAACAAACAAACAAACAAACAAAAGTACATGAATGTATTATCCCTGTAAAATAAACCAAACTACCTTTTTGACTGAAATGTTAATGGTTTTGCGTACAAACTGATAATGTGTAATGCACACCGGGGAATGTTAGCTACGCTGGATCTCCATAAGCAACATTTTCTATGTTTTCTGAATGAACATACAGTATTATATGGTATAATGTGGTAAATATTAGTACTGTCTACTGTATTGACTAACTATTGCATTTGCTCAACTGCATTTTCATGACAGCAGTTAAAGTAAATTTGTCTAAATTCATCTCTTGGACTTTTTTTGGTCACTGCGCTGGTGTGATTTAGCTAAAATATTACAAGTGTCATCTTAATCCCAAAATATAAAGCTTCCTCTAGACAATGATGGGAAAGAAAAGTGCAAAAAAATCTGACGGCCAGTATTCCTCTCCCCTACACTAGGTCTGTGTCCACACAAACAGCAGCTGCCTTACCATCCACACAATACTTTTCAGGCAACCCGATGGTAGTCACCAAGTTTTTCATACACATTTTGTAGGAACTGAAAACAAGAGCGGCAGAATCCAAGAGGCAATTCTGTAACATGTCGCAACAATCAACAAATGGGTGAACCTCAGTCCCCTGCCGGCTGCAGCGTTTCGTCCTTTCGCAATGACTAACATTCGACTTCCAGAGCTGGACTAACCCTGACTGCGCAATCTTCTGTAAGTTCTGTCCAGCACATGCAATCATACAGAAGAATTACTTTCTCAAGAACCTCACTCGTTCCAATGAACTCTCCTCACTATTCACCACCGGCATCCCTTTCTCGTCTTATTTTCTGTAGCCTCTGAGGTTTTCTGGAACAGCATATTGTGCGCAGCATTAACAATGCTTCTGTCCAGTATCGCTCGCCTTTATAGGTTTCAGGTGAATGTTATAACCAGAAGTTAGATATGAAGCAGCGTGCAGGTAGGGAGTCCTTAACAGAGGCTGTCCACCTGATTCCACCAGTCACACTGGTACAATTTCACCTCAAAGTTAATACCTGACTTATTTATTAAAGATGAGAACATCAGTTGAACACAAACAAGACCTCTAGACAAATGTCACCCGGTTGCGTAGCAATGACAGCTGTCACCTTTGGAGGTTCAAATCCCACCTCGTGCAGTAGGAGCCTCCATCACGCACCCTACTCTAAACAGCTCCAGTAAATATTACCAGGCAGCATCCAGGTGTATAACTGTGGGCAGCTTAACAGTAACCAAACCACTTCTTTAGAGAAAAGAGAATAAATGTAAACATTCACTTACTGTAGGCTGCAACTTCAGGAAAACGTTGATAAGCGTTCTTATCAATTCTTGTCCTGTCCTCATGAAGACTGGCAGGGAAACCTTGATGCAGGACCCCAGTCTCTGCCAGCAGGAGACCGCTTTCACTGCTTCTCACCATCGTCTCTGAAGTGTCCTTGCTTTGCTCAAGCGAGCATGATCTTTTGCTAATGGGTGGCTCAGACTCCGGTGTCTCCTGCTTGGCAGGAAAGGGACGTTTTCTGAGTGGAAGACTTGAGATTGAGATTTTCATTTGCTTGGAGTCACCGTCTGCACTGTTGACTTCTGCGTCTGCTTCACACTTTGAGGCTGGTGAACTAAAAGGTCCTTTTTGGATGGGACTACTCAAGTCCCCGTTTGGATTCTGCTCCAAAGGGTTTAGCCTGAAACACTGCGTGCCTTTATCCAAACCGTCCTCCGAGGGCTGCTGTCTTACATTCATCTTGAGGGTTTCTTTTATCTGGCTGCTGGGTGTCTTGTCAGCTGGTGATTCTGGACATGACAGTCTATCTTCTGCACTACTTTTCTGCTCCCGAGTTTTAGTCCTGAGGTCCAGTGGAAATGACATCGCCGTCGGCTGTGACCCATTCATTGTCATAGTTGCGCTCCCCAGAATGGTCACACCTTCAAACTTCCAGCAAAAAAACCACAGTAATCCTCAAACTTGCTTAAAAAATTCCGTTGGGTACTGAACGTTGGAATAAACTGTGGTGACTTACAGGGTGAAGGCCTTTTTAAATGATCAGCCGTCCAAAAATCCATTCCTGGAAACATCTTCCCAAATAAATCCAAGCATCACCCTCTGGTTGTAGGGGGGAAAAAATGCTTTTAAACGATGAACGCAGCACAACTCATTCAGCAAAGCCACAGACCGAGCTGTCACAGATAACCTGGAACTTCATGTACAAACACCTAATACAGCCAAGTCTTCAGATCAAAAGTACGCGGACGCACCGCACGCATGCATCACCTGAGCTGAAACGGTGCAGATCAACGATTCTTGTGTATTAGGCGCGTTCAATAAACGCGTTTGTCCCGGGCTGCCGAGCCACCGAGATGTAACGTCGCCGGTACCTTCGGAACGGTAACTCGGTGGCGTTAGAAACAATCCTCTCGACACCAGCAAGAAAAGAGCGACAAATCGTTGTCCTTCCCTGCGATACTGCTTAATGTGTCGCTCCCTCTCTCTCTCTCTCTCTCTCTCTCATTCACATAAATTTCGTCGTCAGTTCGGGGCTTCCCCTCCGACTTAACTGTTCAAGCGCTCACTTTATTCGACGCTCCATGTTGACTTTCTGGTTAAAATTTAGCCAACGGATGTTTTTCTTCGTTCTTGTTATCGTCGCACTTTGCTGCCGAGAAGGCGCCTGTCGATCTTCTCCAATTGTTTTATTTGGGGCCATATATTCTGCATATCGATCCGACGAGGGTCGCTTGTTTTACCTTCCAGCTTGTCCGGTTTGTTTTATGCTGGAAAATCCTCGATCCCTCGTTGCGGGAGCTTATCGTCTGTGTTCGGACGATTGCTGAAATTTGGGGATCTCCCCGCAGCTGTCATGTGGAAGCCGGTGTGTCATCCATATCCCCAAAGCGGCTCTCATTTACTGGATCTGCTGGGGGTAGAAGGGAAGGGAAGTGCGGAAAGAGAGGTCAAGCGCTGACTGGTCCATAAGTGGACTTGGCAGTCAGTCACATTCAATAATGCCATTATGAAATGATTCATTTTCCCTGGCTGTGTGACAAAATAACATGTTCTGCAACCACCGAGCATAAATTATCGCTCGCAACTCGAGCAAACGCCTAAATGACGACAACGACTGCAGAAGCACAATGCCAGCCTGCACAGCGGTGTCTGAAGGCGGGGGGCCGGTTCTTAGGCGTCCTTTTGCATGCGTGCAAATATTCATGGAACAAGGAAACGCTTTAAAATTCTGCTCAAGATGATGTATCGACAGGAAACAATGCATCTTCGCTGCGATACCTACTATTTTCTATGGCTCAGTTACCAAAACTATGATTTTGGACTACCCTGGTTCAGTTTCACATACGGTATCTTTATGGGTTACGCCGTGTACACGATGGCAGCATCTAGTGGTCACTGTTTGTAATTGCAAGTGTGCAATTTCAACTTTTTTAATGTTGTAGAAAAAAGTAGATCTACGTATTTTATGTTGCTCTGAGTTTGGCTTTCTTACGCTTTTATCCATCACCAGCACTGTTTCTTTGTGTTTGTCTTGATGAGTAGAGGGTATTTTCATATTGTGTCCTAGTCTCAGCTCTGAGGCGCTCACACCATTTTGTGTTTAACTTGTCAATTTAATGGCACTATTATTTCACTCTTTAGCAGTGCCTTTTCCATGCTCTCATTTTCACATTTCCTGAAAAGAATGCTCTGCTCACTGGAGTGGGATCATCTGTTTGTGAAATCCACTTGCCTACAATATAAAATTGCCGCGTTCATACATACAGTGTTTTTTTTAATACAGAACCTAGACTACAAAGTCACCATTTGCAACAATCCAACATCCACTCCTCTCCTAAGCAAGCCCTAGGACATTTCTCATCACCAATTCTTGTCAGCTTCTGCAACCTGCTTTTACTCAGGCCCATTTTACCATGCACCACCCTCAGCCCTCCTGGGATTTTAGTTACCTGGGTGAATTTGGGACTTTCCACAGATCTATTAAGGTATACAAAGAGTAACGGGTGCTGAAACTTGGCATTAAATTCCCTAAAACACCCAATTGTCACAATAATAACAGCAGCATTTAATGAAATTGAGTCCAACATTCTGTCATGCTTATAAAATTGAATAGCTGAATTTCCCGGAGCAGCCCAGGTCATAAAGTTGTAGCAATGTTAAGGTAAAAAGTATTAACACATTATATATAATCACCAAACTGTTTTACTGTTGCATTTAAAAGTGGTTGCATTTAGTACATAAGTACTGTTGGTGCTGGTGGGCAGGCAGGCACCATAAACAGTGGTGGTAGTCAAGTGAAAAGGGACAAAATATATACTGCCATACCATTACTTAAGAGTGCAGTGCCCTGTCTTTGTACAGTGCTGTGATGCCCTTGGTGTGTTTGTTGTGCGTGTAATGTGTGTGCGCGCATGGTGCAGTGATCCCCTGTGTGTGTGCTGCACGTGCTACAGTGTGTGTTAGAGTGCGTTGGTGATTTATTTTTGGGGACGTTAGTTTGGAGTGAAGCGGTCTGCCGTTGAAGGCATGGGTCAGGATCCTCCATTGGGCCTTCTGTCATACATCTTTTATGTACAGCAGTTGAGGATAATTTAGTGTTAAAATCCCAGCAAAATCCCTAGTGGGCACCTATAAACCCTCTGGTGCTTTGGTTAAATGCACAGGCTGTCATTCACAGAGCTGTGGATTCAAGTCCTCTGTAGTACTGTGATGCTTTATTCATTTAATCCCTATGGCTATTTGACCATCCAGCTTAGAAGGTATAACTGAGACAGTTGAACAACATGTTGGTGTAGTGTAGCTGGTAAGGAGCTTGTGTCCTGCCCGTGAGGTCCTTGGTTTAGTTCACGGGGAAAATTAGTATGCAGGTACGTGGATGCCAGCACTGTGGATTTGACTGTGAGTGGTGGAGGTGTTTTAAACTGAATGTGGCGAGAGGGAAAAGTGAGCCTTTGGACAAGATTAACAGGCCATAAAGTTGGATTTAGTCTTATATCGTTTAATGCTTTCTCAACTATTAGTTTAGTAGCCCTCCCATAGACCCACTTATACCCAACTGCAGTGAACCCCTCCACTTCTTGACCACAGTTGTCCACCTTAACCCCTAGGGCACGCCCACTTTCCTGGGAAGTAAACAGGCCTTTAGTTGGATGTGTTAAGGTTGTTTTGTTTTACAGCTGTCATTCACCTCTTTATTTCTTTAACTTTATCTCTCTTTGGAATCGTCAAACGCTTGAGTCACTTTTATTTTGGCGACTGTCGTCACGCGTCAGTTTACCCTACTGCGCATGTCAGAGGCCCACCCGGCAAAATCCTCTGTTAGATGGTCAACACGCCAAAGTTTGTACGGAAGGTTAAATTAAATTAATTCAGCGCCTGGCTGAAAGGGTGAACAGGGTAAAAATTTGTTATATCAACCGTATGCAACTGTGTGGTTTCGACAAACATATGTTTATCAGTTATAGAGGCGCAAATTTCTTGTGAAAGGTGTGCTGTGTGTGTACCGCGTAACCTCAGAATCAGAATCAGAATCGTGTTTATTGGCCAAGTATGTAAGCAAGCACAAGCAAGGAACATGATTCCGGTAGATGGTGGCTCCACACACAAGAGTATAAAACAACAACGTATGAAGACAAAAACAACAACGTATGAAGACAAGCAGCATGTACAGACAATGTATAGAAACGTATAGACAATATATAGACAACATGTAACAGTATAGTCTAAGTCTTATCTACAAAAATACAAGATTACAACAATAAATATATGAAGATGTGCATAAAGTGCAGTAGCAGTGCTGAGGGTGTTTAGACAGAGTGAGATAAGTTGTTAAGGAGGGAAATAGCGAGGGGAAAGAAACTGTTTCTGTGTCGACTAGTCCTGGTCTGCAGGCTTCTATATCGTCTGCCAGAGGGCAGCAAGTCAACAAGTCTGTGTCCAGGGTGTGAGGGATCTGAGATGATTTTCCCTGCCCTTTTCCTGGTTCTTAGGAGAAACAGGTCCTGGATGGAGGGCAGGGGGGCACCGATGATCTTTTCTGCTGTCCGTACAGTCCGCTGCAGTCTGTTTCTGTCCTGTTTAGTGGCTGCTCCATACCAGACTGTGATGGAGGAGCACAGGGCAGACTCAATTACTGCAGTGTAGAACTGGATCAGCAGGTCCTGTGGGAGACTGTACGTCCTCAGTTGTCTTAGGAAGTACATCCTCTGCTGGGTCTTTTTGAGGATGGAGGAGATGTTGGTCTCCCACTTCAGGTCCTGGGAGATGGTGGTACCCAAGAACTTGAAGGTCTCCACAGTAGACACTGGGCTATCTGATATGGTGAGGGGGAGCAGTGGAGAGGGATGTTTCCTGAAGTCCGCTGTCATCGCTACGGTTTTGAGCGTGTTCAGCTCCAGGTTGTGCTGACTGCACCAGAGTACCAGCCGCTCAACTTCCTGCCGGTATGCAGACTTGTCACCGTCCTGGATAAGACCAATGACGGTGGTGTCATCTGCAAACTTCAGGAGCTTAACAGCTGGGTTCCTGGAGGTGCAGTCATTGGTGTAGAGGTAAACAAGAACCTGCTGTTCTTGTTGGAAATACGTGGCACTTGAGCGATATAAGCTGCTTTGATGAATATTCTGCGAAAAATTGTCGTTTAATTCAGTTACGTTTCAATGCTGATTTGTTTAGTTTGTATTTTTGCGTGCTCTTGCGTTTATACAAAAACCTACACGTTTAGAGCTAAATAATATTGCAATCTCTGTCTCCACCTTGTGGTGAAGCAGTGGAATTAACCGCGATGTTATTCACATTGTATCAAATTTTAGCTCAGCAGACACCAAAGGCATTATAGTAAGCTGAGAAGGAGACTCTTGCTTTACATTTAATGATGCAACATTTTGCCATATTTACATTATATTTAGTTCATTTACATACTCAGCAGTTATAGTTAAGATTACAGTAATATTAATGGTTTTGCAACCCTGTGCTGCTCTAGGAAGGTGTTATAAAGTACCGTATTTACTATGTGAGTGGGGTACTTGCCTGATGGACAGATGGGGAAGCTCCATGTTCATGCTTTTACTTTGTCACTGGGGGCACAAACTTGTCCTCCAGCTGCTTCTTCCCACAACTGATGGTTGTTTGCCAAGTGTGAAGGGAGAGACGCCTCATCTAGACATCAGAAGGTTCTCACACAGTTAGACCATGTAGAGGTACAGTACCTGTTCCTACAGTCACACTAGGCCTACCAACTAGTTCTGCTACCCCATGTAAACCCACATGACACGGTTAATGAACCATACTTTACTCAGTTTGTAGTGACTTACCTGGGATTTGAACCCCAAAACACCAAATCCACAGAGCAGCACCTGCTTCCCTAGCTCTTTGTTAACACGAAAACGTCAGTACCATTAAACTGGAACTGCTACCAAGTTGCTAAAACTGGGGCAGAGCTGCAGCTTCATCCACTACGAAGTAAGGTTGGGCTCAACCACCGGCACCACAGAGAAGTTCTGAACTCATTTCGTTGGAAATGTACCTGGTACCCTTTGAAAGGCCTCAGCAGCAGAGCTGGTAATAAACCAAACTCTCTTTGAAAGAATGGAGCCCAAGACCAAGGCGAAACAGCGCCCCCTTGCGCACGCACATAGGAAACCCACAGCAGCCGCAGTCTTAAATCTGTCCGTCACGTAGAGTTTATTTTTGTTGATGTGCAAACAAGCAGCAGTGGTGACAAAAATGCTCTTTAATAACAAGAAATTGCTTTGTGAAGTTTCCATTTTTCTCCTGCCTTTCGCACACTTTTGATCTCCATTTCACTCCGGTAGCTGAGCTCTGTTTGCTTGCAGTGATTTCCCCTTTTGTACAGCTGGGTGTTTTCCTCCTCCTGCCGCCTCCAGTACAGCCCATCGTGTTCTGTGGCATTGGTGTGGCTGGGGGGGCTTTGCCATCACTGACTCGCATTGTGGGACAGAGAGGGACCTGAGCTGAAGGATGTGAGCTGTGGCCATTGCTGGTGGGTCTTGTTCGCCTGGAGGGCTCGGGTTCTCCTGGATGGAACTTTCTGCAGGTGACAGGGAGGAAGCAGAGGCACGGACGTGAGGCTCAGTCACTGGTGCGGGTGTCAGTTTTGATGGCCGCCTGAAAAGGACGAGGATTGTCGATTCCGGGTTTCGTGGGGGTTCAGTTTGTGTGGAACTTGAAAAGAGGCCCACGTGGTAGCTGGGGAGGAGGGGGAATTGTGCGGAAAAAGTTGCTTTGTTATTCATGCACACCAGACAATCCAGTACGAAATGTATGGCACCGACCACAGAGGACAGTTAAATTCGCTCCATTTATCATCTCTGTTTTCATCATTATTTTGTATTAACTATTGTCTATATCTCAACCATTACTACAGATAGTTAAAAACTAATAAAATCTTAATTAAAAATAAGCTGTCAGTAAAGCCATTAAAAAACAGTACTGAACACATTTCAGAAAATTATTTACAGTACAGGCAGCACCGTTACCATCCTGCTCAAGAGTCGATCATCCTGAAGACCTACCAAGTCCCCAAAAGAAAGTGCTGGAGGTGCTGAGATGGTCGGAAGTTCCTCCTCAGTCTGTCTTTGGGGGGGCCGACTGAGAGGGTGCAGGCTGGTCCCTGTGTAGGAGCACTTCGGGCCGCCCGTGCCCAGCTTGTAGCTGGTACGGCACAGTTTGTTGAGGATGAGGGACTCGGTTAGCTGGTGGCGCTGTACATCTACGCCCAGCCTCCGTTCAGTTCCAGCGCTGTGTCTCACGTGGCTTTTTTCACCATCTCCCCGCTTCTGTCAGGTTGGTTGAAATGGATCTTTCCGGTACAAACTGAACATACATTTGAGACCTGGACATGCAAATTTGAGGTTCTACTCTGCTTCCTCCTTCTCATTTTTTATCGTGCTCCCCAGTGCAGGGTTGTGGTTGTCCGTGGCCTCTCTCGGAAGTACAGGGACCAAATGACCCACACACACACAAAATGAGCAATTTAGGGTCACAAATTCACTTGAAATAGGCATGTTTGGACTGTGTGAGGAAACTGTAACATCTGGAGGAAACCAACATGAGTTACACAGACTGAGCCAGATTCTAATCCTTGTGTGAAGGTAAATCCTTGGCTCTGTGAGGCACTGGTGATATTTTTGCCCTCTTCCCACCTAAAACTCTGGTAAAAGGAGCCTCAGCGGCCCCAACTGGACCTTTCACGCCAGCGTAAAACTGCAGCTTCTCCACCAGAGGGAGCCAAACTGCACCAATGGAACAGCAGCGCAACACCTTTGTGAACAAATAAAGAGTAAAAATGTTGAAGCTGTGACTAAAATGGAGCTCTGAGCGCTGCTTAAAGGCTGCATCCTGTATGGATCGCAATAATAAGCTGTCCTGTTGAATATGTAGGCAAACCAACCTGTATTTCCCGTCTTGGTGGAAAAACTGGGTTTGGGTTGTAGGTTGTAATCCTGTGCAGTAAACCGGACCACCCATTTAACGTAGACGCTGATCTGTCCAGCGCTGTAACAGTTCAAAATGTTAAAAAGGATTCATTTGTTAGAATTTAACCTCCATTTAAGGGTCAGTTAAAGCAGTAAGCAGCACCGTGTTTGCAAGACTAAGTTAATCTACAGCATGCCGAAACCACAGTGAACAGAAAACATTTACCGTAATTGACTGTAGCTCAGCATACTAGAATTGCTCGTGTTTTGGGTTCACGTCCCTGTAGAAGAGCTACAGCACTTGCCCTCTGTGATACTGAGGCCTTGCAATGGTACCAGATCGATTTTAGGTTCTTCACCACAACGATGTCTAACACTGGGGCCTTTTTACACACAAGAGACAAAAATGAGAGCTAAGATGATGGACTGGCTATGCTTTTCATTGATTATGGTCTCACACTTGTGGTCAGCAGATCCTGAGTTAATTTCTTCCTGATAGAGTTGGAAAGAGCATTAAGACCAAGTATATTTAGAGCACTGAGTTCAGAGCTTTTCTGTATTCATGACTGTAGAGGAGAATCAGTGATTTAGAAGTAAGCCCAGCTGCGGGGCACAGATAAACAAGCAGGAAAATGATCCACTTGTGTACAGACCTGCTTAGTAACTGAGTCCTGCAGATGATGTCATAGAAGGCACATTTGCAAACAAGTTGGTTTCCATGTTCATTCTTTAGCTCAAGGTGCTAATCTCCACTGAGACCCAGGCAATGGTAACAACACTAAAACTTGGTTTTGAGGCTTAAATTCTCTGAAGAGCTTTTCTATCAAAATGGGTTCTCATTCATTTGTGAGCAGAGGTCAGCAAAGGCCCAACAAGCTCGCAGGCTCGCAAGCACTCATGGAACTCATTCACATGGTCCAGAACATTACAGTGAGGTTTGGACTTTTCCTGGAACAGCTTGTCCAACCCCACATTACACAAACAGCAACCAAGGTAACCCAGCATCCCAGTCTTTTCCTGTTTCAAAGCAAAATGCATCCAGTCGAGACATGAGTGTCCAAGGCTGCTTGGGATTCCAGATGAAATGCAGAGGTTGTCTTGTGACTGACAGTGGTTTTAAAACCTGTGAATATAACCTGGAGACAAAATTGGTGCCTTGAGGAAAACCCAGTGAAGGTTTTGAGTAATGATGGAAGGTGAAGGAATGACTATAGGAAAAGGAGTAGAAGCACATATTGGAGTAATACCAATTGGAAATGGAAAGGACCATCAAGTTGTGCCTGACTTCTAGGTGAGGACTGGTATGGTTTTCAAGGCAAGGGGAATAGAAGTGGTTTGCCATTACCTTCTTCCAGTACATTTTTCCTTAGCAGGAACATGCACATGTATGCACGTGCATACACACACGCCTGAGCTGGGCTTGAACCTGCATCAGATACACTGTCCAGGAACTGTAAAACATCAGCTTACTCCAGTACACCATCACATCCCCCCCAGATACCACTTCTTTTTTGCTGACATGCATCTGAGGATCTACTCCCATGTGGGCCATTACACCGCACAGATCAGTCACGAACAACAGCTGAGTTTGCAGACAGCACCTACTTGTAAATTTTCTCATGCAAACAGAGACCTCAGTGAGGGACACCAAGCATATGCAGACACCCTGAAAAAGTCCACCTCACCCCATTATGTCACCTACGTTTGTCTACTATAATTTCTTGGTGAAAAAGCAAGGTTGGTGACTTGAAGAGGGCAACATCAAGCAGGGACAGAAGATATTGAGAGACACATCTAATTGCCAGGGATCATATACAGGAACATCTGCAAGGAATATGGCCTGGAACACCCAAGTCTAAATGGGAGAGAGAGCAACAGAGCCAAGATCCTGTAGGACTTCTACACATACAGATAAACCGGTAGTAACAGGTAGGACAACCAGATACAGCAGTAATAGACAAGGAGTCTAACGAAAACAGCACTAGCGATAGATGTGGTGGTTCTGAGTGACAAAAACATTAGGAAGAAGGAATATGAGAAGCTGGAGAAACACCAGAGATTGAGAGACGAAATGGAGAGAATCTGGAAGGTGAATACCACGGATGTCCCATTAGTGATCGGAGACTTGAGCAGCATAGGGTGGAGGTGTGTGTGCTGGAACACATTAGCCTACATCAGATCACTAGTGTAGCATCAGATGGCATTGTGTGGCATCATAACGGGGTAGAATTGTACAGGTGGCGAGACAGTTTGTGCATGGCGTTCTGGCTGAAATAACATGCTTGGAAATCCATTCTACCACAGCAGGTGACAAGATGTGAGCTTGGCCAGGTAACGGCAGGGGTAATGGGGTAAGACCGTATAAAGAGTGCGCTTGACGTTGCTTGTCGCTGATCTGTAAAAACTTGTGAAACTGACTGATTCTCCTCCAGGAAGCAAGTGTACGCTGGTGCTTTTCCCAACAAAGCTAACTGGAAGTTCTGCACCGCCTGCAATAAGGAACCTGTTAATCTAACAGCTGTTTTAATTGCATGTCAGGGATCTAAGCTTCTCGCTTGAAGAAATCCCGAACGCGGTCCAGGTTTTTCCCCTAACACTGTTTACTCGGACTCAGCCTATTTAATGAATGGGACCGATGCTGTGTCACACACTGCTTATCACGCACCATTAACTCGAGGAAAGCAATCTTTTTAAGTCCACAGCGCAGGCGCCTGGAACTGCTCACCTGGATGAGAGGGAACAGCTGGAGGTGCTGATGGTTTTTGAAAAGGATCGAGCTCCGAATTATCATCAGGGGCGTAAACAGGGAATGTGTGCAGTGTTCAATGGGCCAGTAAATTAAACGCCCTCTGTGTTCACACTCGTCTTTCTCCACCCATCGACATTTGTTTAGGTGCGACAGCACAGGCCGAGCAGCGCAACAGGGATTGTTCGCTTCCACCACTAGGTGGAGGCAGAGGATGTTGGGCTAATAAGGGCGGATCGATGCTATGCCTTCGTGGCCGACTGCTGCCAGGACGAAGGGGGCAAGCAGGGGGATTTTGAGATGGACTGAATAACTTTCGTTCCCCTTGATCGCACCTTTACTGCGACACACAACGTACACTCACTCTCCAGCAGGTGCTACCATTAACACCCGGGTCCCCCTGTACCGCACGCTCCGCTCTCTCCTTTACACCTTGTCACCTCTTTTCCTATCCTTTCAACACATCTCTCTCACCGCGTACATCAGTGTAGCATTGCTAAGTTTTCTTGGTTCCACTGCTTCGATTTGCTTTCTTCTTACCCTCTTCCTAGACCACTTATCTAATAAATCTTCATTTTTCAGACGGTCAGGCCTGATTTGTCAGTCTAAACAAAACCAGAGACATATTAAGCTTCTCTGCCCATTTCTTTTTATTTAGTTGTTGCTTTTATTTCTGCTTACATGATCGCCTTTGCTCAGTTGAATAGAGAATCTGAATTTGG
Organism: Heterotis niloticus; assembly: GCA_018136845.1. Classification (NCBI taxonomy): domain Eukaryota; kingdom Metazoa; phylum Chordata; class Actinopteri; order Osteoglossiformes; family Osteoglossidae; genus Heterotis; species Heterotis niloticus. Next base: position 3,745,074 of record CM030896.1, read on the forward strand.
TGCCAGCTTGTGCCAAGAAGACACCATTGCCTGTTTGGATTTTATGAAGCTCTGCTCTTTTCCATGGGTGTCCCGAGGAACCCAAGGCCCCGTGCCCCATGACAGGAGACCTGCAGCCCATCTCTCGTTGCCCAATTCACACCACAGCTCCCATTTTTCCCTGTCTTCCCCGTCTTTCAAGAAACTCAGTTACACCCCTCGCCAAGCTGTGAGGTGAACCCACGCCCTTCCTTGACTCTGGTTTTAGAATATCAGGCTGTTACAGGCATATAGACTATTCTCCACCTTTAAAACCTTAACCCCCCCCCCCCCCCGCACAAGCCGTGCCACCCAGCTCCTCTCCAGCCCTCCCTGCTCCCAACCCTCATTTCCAGTTTACATTCCCAGCATTCCCCACTGAAGCTCCACGTCCATCACACACGGGCAGGGGAGAAGCAAACGGGAATGAAAGTGTAGAAAAACCACACAGACACCCAAGTGTATCGGTGGAGTGCAAGAAAAACGCTGTTTGAGAGACACCAACTGGCAGCAGCTGGACACTGGGAGAGAGATGATGGTTAGAGGGAGGGAAGATGGAAGACAGAAGACAGAGACGGGTGCTGTGCTGGGCTGCGGCCTGCAGGCATCCCAACCAACACAAACCAGACCCTCCTGCTGCACAGGGGAGGCACTAATGGGCAGTAATGATAAGAAAACGGCAGCCCAACACTCCGCTCTCCGCAGCTGAGACGGCAGCCCGGGTGATGGATTTCTGCTTGTTACGCCAAAGCGTAATAAAGTGCTTTAATGATCCACTCTGGGTAGTTAGCAGCAAAGACAAACAAAGCGGAGATTACGGAAATGATAATAGGTCTAATGAAGGGTTGCGAGAATAAATGAACTCCTTCATTTCTTTGTATTGGCCCCTCCCCACCCCCCTGGTTTCACTGCGCCCCCTGCAATACTACATCTGCAGACCACTCTGATGAATCTCGAGAGGCTTTTCACAGGAGGACCTGATGGGCACCGCAAGAGGAGGCATCTCAGTGAGCGGCTGGGCTCGGGGGGGGGGGGGGGCTGGATGAATTGGCTTCACAAAGACAGCTTGCAGATCGAGGGCTTCCAGGCATCCGCTATAATTGCCTCGAAACGCAGCAGCAAAATGGGACTACGGTTGCTACGGTTACTTTGGTTTGTTTGCCCCCGCCGTGAGCTTAGGCGTGGTAAGAGCACAAAGGCAGTCTCCGTTTTCAGAGGGTAAAACTGGCACCGGCAACTCTGCAGCGAAAATCTACGTCTTTGTACTGGGAACTGGAGGTCTTGGTTCCGACTCCACCATCTTCTCCAAACCTGTTTAACTGCTTTCTGCTCTTAGGTGAGAGGTGGAAAGTTCTCGAGAACATGATCTGCAAAGACTTGCTTTGGTCTGTCCCAGCCACTGAAAACCCAAGAAAGGTGGACGTTAAGTTCTCTTAACTTAACCTCTTGGCCTCACTATGAATAGATATGGCCACTGTCAGTGGTGACGTGATGGATTCTTAAAAAGACAGAAATAACTTCACTGCAAGCCGCCCTTAAAAAAAGAATCTCCAACTATAGCACATCTCAGCAGCACCGCCATGGAGGAGGTGGAATGCTTCTACTCAGGGTATTGTGGCAATTATGTTGACTTAACTACCCAAACACTGATGAAAGCGATGGACAATTTGAGAGCCAATATAATTCGATTTTCTTCTGCTTGCTGCTGATGGGACCAATATGAAAGCAGTATGAGAGCTGGTTGTGGAGCCAGCAAAGGATTTAAACCCTGTTGTAAAACAAATGCTTATGAGGAGTACGTCAGAGGCTCCAAATTAAAATATGCCTACAAATTAAGTGAGCTGGTTTAATTCTGGAAGCAAATTTGCTGAGATGGCATTTCCCAGTGCCAAGGCTGTGTGCAAGCTGCAGTTCTGCACACGCTCGCAGGGTGAATCTAAGCATCCCCCTGGGCTGCTGGATCCACGTCTGAAGTTCAGACCTACCGTCTGATCTCAGTGGAGCCGAAATGTGCATTCAGCAGCGTTTTTGAAAGCTAGTATTTAATAAATACTAATTTAATAAATCCCAAAAAGTGTCAGATAAACTTGCTTTATAAGATCACCATGTTACTCAAATTCCTGCTCTGAAGGGGGTTGACTGACCACTATGTCTTATGGCTAAAAAAAAATAATTCTCATAGGATATTTAACCAAAACATGGCTTAAAGTCCTAAAATATGGGGTATTTATATCTTGATTTAAACTAGTGCCAGCATATTTTGGTATTAATTATAACAAAAAATATTATTTTTAATTTGCCTTTTTATGTCACAGTTTCATTCTGTACCCTTGACTACCTTTGCTCAAGATCCTCTAATGGGTAAATCCCTGCAAACAATTCAACAAAATAAGTTCCATTGTTATTAATGGATTTTCATTCATGACACTCAATTAATGGCTGTGACTGGCTGGGGTTGACAGTGTGACAGAAAGGCCTTTGGAAATACATACGATAGCAGGTTTGGTTCTGGAAGGAAGTGTGAAGTCAGCGCCGGTACTGAAAGAGAGGAGTCCGAATACCACCGTTCAAAGTGCACCAGCATGTCAGCGCTCTTTGTTTTGGAAAAAGCAAATCCTAAATTTAATCCAAACAGAGCCAAACTCACACCACTGAGGGCCCAAACGTTTCAGGTTTGGGACACCAGATCTGTATCTGTGTCCAAAGTTGTGACATCAGCCACTGTACAGAATAAAATATCCATTGTGGGAGAAAAGGTACTGTAATGAATTAAAAATTTTAATGAAAAAGGGTATTTATTTCCATCAGTGGATTTTTTTATTGCTCTGAAACCTGTTTCTGTCTTCTCCAAATACAATTTAGTCATGTTTCTTATAATAAATAATATGCTTATTCTGGGAAGCCAATATGTAGAGATACAAGAGCAGAGCACAATCTATCATCATTTTCACAACTATTTTACCACAGTAGACCATGGTACAGCAGAGCCAGTCTGCAGGTCTTTAAAACAGCTGAATGGCATGGATAGCAAGTGGCAAAGAAGGAGATGTGAGCTTGTTTACGGTGACAAAGAAGGCTTAAATCAGCCACAAGATCACTAAACAGTCTCCTGTGGAGTTTATTATAACCCAGACAGCACTCTCTGGGCTGGTTTTACCTGTGCGCATTTCCCACTGCTTTCAGACACAGGAGGAGGAAGAGAACATGCCGAGATGTCAGTCATTTGTGGTTAAATGAAGTGAGTAAAAACTATAACCCCCCCACTCAAATTTATTTATCAAAGCCAGGTTAAACAAGAAGGATTTTTTTTAAAGGATTCTTGTTATTGTACTTAAATTTATAGGGCATAATTTCTGAAATTGCTCTGTTCCTACAGCAGCAGGAGAAGGTACAACATTTCATTGAATTGCTTTCAATTTCAATCCCTTTAAAAAAAAAAACAAAAAAAAAACAGACTTCAGGGATTTTGGACACTGCTTTGAGAAATTTGAGATAGTTAAATTATTTCTGGGAGTCTTCTAGATGTTCTACTCCCATGAGAAAGCAGGATAGACGAGCAGTCGCTTGTACCCCCCCTGATAAAAAGGCACTCAGTTTATGATGGAGGACGTCCAGCGCAACTATGCAGTGGTTCTCTGGTTCAGCTGAAGGATACGATAAAAAAAAAAAAAAAAGCCAGAGTCTCTGAGACCGTCTCATCCAGGATTAAAGAAAATAAAAGGTTTCCATATATCTGTGCTTTCCAGACTTGTTCAGCTGTTTAAATGTATCTTTTTTTATAAGCAAAAAATAAAACCCCAGTGTTTTTGCATCAGGGTTGTATTCTGAGGTTCCATTCCACTGCACCAGTATAAAAACACATCATCAATGGTATGAACAAACTTCTACCGTTGTGTGCAGGTCCTGCTTTTTGGCCCAACTGCTTACAATGAAGCGTTTGATGGTCAAGAAGGTGCAGGAGCTCTGCTCAGTATCATAGAAAACAGTGACGCAGAATGCAGCCATCTGAAGCCTCTGAAGCGCACAGGTTTCCCCACTAAGATGGAGACACAGACACAAGACTCAATCCTCACAGCTGTAGAAAACGTGCTGCCGAAAGTCTCAGAAGCAGCCGAACATCCCGGTTCTATCAGACAGTTCAAACTGTCTGACCGATGCCGCAAATGTTCAAAAAACAAAACACGTTTACTTGGAGCTTACAGTCTTGGAGCTTGTTTGTATTTTGTGTTTATTGAACCTCGTGTGTTTTTTACATCCACCTGCAGGTCCCACCAGAGACGAAGGATAAATGCATAAGCGAGAGTCTGAACCGCCGGGCGGCAGCCAAATGGGCTTTTTCTTTTCTTACTTACAGCCGCCATCTGCCTATAAAGGCAAGTGTGGTAAAAACACTAAAAAAAGGTCTGGGCTGCCAAAGCCCACTAGAATTTTTATTGTGGACCAATAAAATTGCTTAATTTAATCAATTTCTTTTATTTTTCACCTGTTTTACTTCCTCCCCATTGGAGCATTTTAACACAGGGCTACCAGAGCGGTGCTCACGAAAGGCACGTTTTAAAGATAATAGATAATATATAATAAAACAACACACACTGTGCATTCAGCAACCCTTCGGGGTGTTTTCCTTGCCCGATTATAAACACGGCTGCCCATACAAACACTCCACTATGCCAGCTGACGTTCCAGATAACCCTCCCTGAATATGCAGTGTTTGTTCAAGCATTGCTGTGATGCAGCCAACAGCAGCCTCCAGATCCTCAATGAACTCCCACAGGCCCACGGTACAGCTGCCTTTTGTCCGTTACGGCAAAATACTGGCGTCCCAGCAGGGGCTCCATGGTCCCACAGCTCAGCCTAACTCACGGTCCCCTAGCGGTCGCCATTTTCCAACCGCAACAGGTTGGCTCGTAGAAGCCGGCACCCCATCAGTACGGTCACATTAGCCGAACTGTCTGTCCTGGACTGTGGTTTTTTTTTAAAGAGACCTCCTGCTGCCAGGGTTAACAAAGCTTGGAAAATTGAAGCATAAACGAACAATAAACGTGTGACCGATGGGGTTACAGGAAAAGATCTTTTTTCTCTGCGGATCTTACAGCGCCAGCAAAAATGACACCGATGAGAACAAAACCCTTTATTAGAGCCCTAAATCACTTCACTTCATGACCCCTCCCAGTACTTTTGGACACAGATCTTTTATCTCTCTCACACGACGACCCTGACCGGCCCAATAAATCGCGAAGGCTGACAAAGAGCAACGGCAAAAATAAGCAGGAAAAAACAGGCAGGGAAAAGTACGCATGTAACCAAGTGGAGGAGAAGAGCGAGGGCTTCAAGTCTCAGCACGGAGCATGCAGTCGCCGTAATGAGAGGGAAGCGGCAAAGAAATCAGTGCTTCAGAAGAACTACGTCTCCTTCCAAGAAACTTCATCATTGGGAACCATAATGAAGAAACGGGAAATTGAAGTGATGGCTTGAAAGAGAAATGAGGCGATCTATTGCTGGGATGGCGACTCCCTCCCTCCGTTCATTAATAAGCTCTTCGTAACAGCACTCGGCGGTGCATTTAGCCGTCTCCTCCACGCGGACTCGATCCACACGCACAGCTAGGCCTTACTCGCCATGCTCTCCTTCCCATTTCCCTCCATCAGCTGTTCTGCAAACCTGGAGCAACAACATCCCTCCCCGTCTTGTGTTCCAGCAGCAGCGGAGATTTAAGTGCATGGCGGTCAGTACTGCGGCAGTCAAAAGTTGACTACTGTGAAAGGGGTGTGTGCGAACGCCTGTCGCACTGCAGGCGGAGTCGTGCGGGACGAGAGCGACTCCAGCACCTCAGCAGCTAAGGGGTGGACACTGAGGCATTGGAAACATTTACCCTTAGTGTTCCCTCTTACCCTTTCCCACTGCAGTAAGGACACAAATCACTGCTCTCCTCCCCATCATCCAAGGGGGCTTTTAATATCTTAATGGATTCTTGGCAAGGAATGCCAAGCATGACACAACCACTGATACAATAAAGCATCTCCAAGCACTGCTTCATATTGTGGGAGGTGCATATTGCGGCATCACAGAAGATCTGCACTTAGGGTATTAAAATTTCATTTTTTTCCTGAAATAAAAGACAGCAGAGCAGATGGAAAGACTATGCAGTGAATACCATCAACACTGTGATTATTGGAGCACATAGGTATTATTTAATTATTTTTGCAAAGGAAAAATTTGAGCCCAGTTTCAAATCTATGTGCTGCTGAGGAACGGATGCCACAGTAGAAATAATAAGAATAAAAATAGTAATAACTATTGTCTTAGAAACAAATTCTAACATTTGTGGCACAAAGCAGCACAAAAGCAGCACTAATAAAACAAGTTTTTTTTTTTGTTTGTACTGTTTATGGGGGGGGGGGGGGGGGGGTCGCAGCTTCACAGAGCTCAAAATTGTTTGATTTGCTAGCATTTCAAAGACAACCCAAGAGGAACAAACTGAGAAGTGCTGTGTGGTGGGAACATGTCGAAGTATTTCAAAACCAAGTCAGAGGTCTTTGGAGAGGTCGTGCTGGGCTGCCCGTAGCTCTGTGCTACATCCGCAACACTTTCCGATGCGTTTTCAGTTGAGTGCAGGATGTCTCATTGTTGTTTCCATTCGTGTGCTTAAACTAAACTATCCACCCTCAGCAAACCCTCGACTTTCTTACCATTCCTTTGGTTGCAGCCCCAGGGTTCTTTGATGTTGATCCTCACAGGTGATGCTCGGTCCACCATGGAAGAAGCCCAGGTGTTGCTTGAATGAATAGACGTTGGTGTATTTGCAGTCACCCAGTTTGCTCTCACAAACAGGACTGGTGACTTAAATTACAATTACAGTCAACACATTTTTAACACACATCTCATCCCTGAAATCCAAAGTCTAGGTCATTTTATCTGTTGGGACTTTTGGTGAAGAGAAATGAAATGTTTAATTCTGGTGCCCAATAGACATCATTTTAGAAATCTCACCAACACAGTATGTGCACGGGAAAACAAAGTGGATGTCTGTGAAAGAAATTAAGCTCCATTTATATTTGTTTTAATTGTTACGCTTCATGCGCAATGCAGCCACTTTTTACCATATGAATACTATGGTACTTTGAACAACACTACTAGGAGAGGGATCTGAAGCAGCAGCCCTCAGATTACGGGGCTACAGCTTCAAACATTGCCTTTCCTTTCATTCCTACTTACAGCTGTAAAATTTGCAGCCTAAAATCACTTTCTTACCACCTTTCTTACCACCTCAGGTGGACGTACATCTCGTGGGAATCAAGGGAACAACAAGTCTGTGTTAAAACAAATCAAAAGCGTCCCTCCGTCACCTGTGTGTAACTCCATTGAGTACCTTTTGATGGAGTCATGCCCTGTGCTTCCGGAATAGACCCTGAACTGCCGCAATCTTTCCTCGGACAAGCACTTAAGGACAGAGAGTCAGAACTCCATTGTGTACTATTTTTAATATTTTCAGTCCCCCAAATAACTGTGATGTTGTGCTTGACAGATACACCTCTACACAAATTAATAAAATGAGGGTTCAACAAACACATGCACAATAAAATGGTTTGCATACTGGTGAGCAGTAATATTTCCAGTGCCAGCTTGTGTACTGCAGCTGACACAAATGCAAACAGAGATGTCATGAAACAAAATGGTGAGCAAACATTTTCGAATAAAGTAAAACATGTTTTAAGCTTGGTCTTGTGGATTAAACTACGGAGAACTTGGGGTGGTGGAGAGTTCTTTCGAGGGTTTCTTTTATAATCAAAATCTACACATTTCAACCGGACACAATAAGCTATAGCACAGCTGCATACCACAAAATATACAACATTCACAAAATGACAAAAGCACACAAAAGGCTTCTTTGAACGAGACAGAAATCCTAATGAAAAAATACAATTTTCTTATCCCTGCACTGCTGAAAAGCACAAAAAGATAAAGCAAGAACTCAGTAGTCCAACAGCAGTACTCAAGTCCCCTTTTTAAAAAATACACCGAAATTACATATCACAAACTTTAACAAACAAGCGTTCAAAGTCCCGTGCATTATTTTTGCCCCGTACCTGCCATTACGAATGCTATTAACAGTCGTTGTGCCACATGTATTCATATATATATATGGTGGAAACTGAGTAAATACACATAAAAAGCAAGCGCTGTTACACAGAAGGAACTTCCCACAGAAAGGCCCTGGTGCACAATAGTCCACGTTCCAGTGTGACGCTACTCAGGAGGTGAAGTCACTGGCGCCAATTTCTACCTATTTCTCAGTGCTGTCAGCACCATTTAGGAAAATACAGGGAGGCAAATATGCTTTAAACATAAAAAAAAGTTTTAAAATACTCACACTTAGACACTAAACCATTATTTTAAATATAAAACAAAGCCACCTTCTCCCTGCTCCTCCAGCCCACCCCTCAGTCTTTAAGATGCCATCCTGCTCCCTTAGGAAGATGTGTCACCCTGTAGCTTTGGAGTCATTCCGCTCTTATTCTGCCGCCATCACAAAAGTCTAAAGAGACTTCAGCTGCAATTTACCAGATTGTCACCAGCTTTTGTGTCACATGAGCAGCTCATTGAGATTCTTATTTCGTCCTCCAGGTAAAATAGAAACGGAATTTGCACACTTTTACTCTCTGCCATTAAATGAACCTAACTGGCTCTGAAATATATTTCTCTCTGCCACAGTGAATAATAATTTATGTGCTTTTTACGTCTGTCACCTACTCTGATGGGCCAATTGAAGCGAGTTTAAAGAAATTGTAATTCCTGAATTTTCTTTCTCTTTATCCCCCCCCCTTCCCAAATGTAAAAATATGACCCATTGTCCATTGTTCTGTGGTCAGTAATTCACATTTACTCACACGTGGTCTAGGTACTACATGGAGAGCCAGGGGACAAGCGAGCCATAAAAAGAGGTAAGATGTAAATAACCAGAATGAGCAGAATGACAAGTAGCCCATGACCAAAGCGGTTGAAAAGACTCAACTGCTACACAGGAATTTGACATTGAAAACCTGCTGACTGTTTCAAATGACTCTGTGCTGATTTGTAAACTTGGCCAGGTGGGCAGACTTGTGCTCTTGGTGGGGCTCAAATGAGGACTGCGGGCAGCAAGGCGGGAGACTTCACCTGCAGGTTTCAGTGATGTGACCGTGATTTAGCTGTCACTGTTGTCACTATTGATAACTTTTCAGTCACGCAGACCCAACCCCTCCCACCCCCTGCAACACAAAGCATTTTGGTTATGATAGGTATCGGGCAAGTTATGCAGCACCTCACTAAAATGAAAGTGGCTTCAGAGTTGGACGGAGCTGGACAAAAATCACTCAACGTAATAAAAATGCAGTTAAAAAATCCAGGTTCTTGAGGAAATGCGCTGCTGGAAAGCAAAACTGAAAACATTCACCTTTGGAATGATGTTGCAGTGCAGTAGAAGAGAGCAGTGCGCAGCCGGTTCACAAGATGCTGTGTTGTGAGTGCTGGTCACTTAGTGTTGGAGGAAGTGTAGGCCTGCGGTGTGGGATATGTGGAGGTGCAATACAGAACAGCAGAAGTGTAACACAGAACTGTATAGGCAGGAAAAAAAAAACATTACAGTAGATTACAGCTGGCCAAAAGCGCTCTGATATAGAGCACAGTTACTTAGTGCTATGCCAGGTTTCTGCTGGCATAGTAAAAAGTCACTGTAAAGCAGCCCATTTCACCACTATGGATTATACGACATTATGCAGCACTTTGGATCTGTGATGCGCCAACAGGGCTCAAAGTCACGATCAAATCAAAATTTCCATGAAAGTTTTAAAAGAAATTGTCAAATATTTTATCCTGAAAGCAGCTTTGTGGCACAGTGCTGCACCTCCACTGTACACCATTCCCCATGCATTCTCTTTGTCAGATTTCTGTGTCTGCTGAAAAAGAAATGAAATCTCCTGTGACACGACAGCATCACTGGTCCCTCCATCCACTGATGTTCACTCTTCCATTCATCACTGGTGATGGAAAAAGAGAATATATATGTAATTTCTGCAGCATTTTTCTAACTCTACAAAGGCCAGTACCAGCAAGAACCAAAGCAGTGACTTGCAAAATTTTGATATAACATATTTTTTACTGCTTGTTATACTTTAAAATACTATTTTCTAGATTACTAAACTGTCAAATTAAATTACTTCTCTTCTGTGCTTTGGCACCCTATAGAAGGCAGCCCAGAGAACAGGTATGTCGGCAGGCATATGGACTGTGTTTTTTTCTTTGCCTTGACAGAGGCCATTTACTCTAGCAATTCGTGGCCTTTTAGTTTATCGGCGATTTGGAATATTTCGCGTTACAAGATACAGCTGCAAAGTTCACACAAAATTTACACCAGAAAGACCCCATCGTAATACAGACAGTCGCAAACCTGCGTTGAGGTTCTGTTCTGACAACCTCATCGTAAGTTAGAAATCTCCCTAAACTGTATTATACTGACCATAGGGATACATTAAAAATGGAATAAATACCATGTTGTGCACTATGGTTTTGTTATATTATTTCAGTAACTGCAGGGCTATTCGTGTCAAAATAGTACAAATACAGAAAGATAATGAAATATAATATTTTTATGCTGGGCTGTTATTTTCACTTTCATTTCTGAATTTGTTGCCTTTTCCGCTTTCTTTTCAGCACCACTAGAGCACTCGCTTTTTCATGTGCTGGTCAGTAAATAGAAAGTAACTAGAATGGAATCGCAAATGTAACGCTCTATCGACAACACATTTTGCTAAATAAAACACGATGGCTGATAGACAGCCCCACATGGACTAAATCAGTGACAAATATGGGGGTCTTGCAGCACAGCCAGCGCAGTTGTGTCCGACACACAATGCAAGACATGACCAAACGCCATGGTCTGAAGACACAATAAGATCAATGGGATGGCCATTGTGTAAATAGGGTGGTCATAAGTCACATATGTTGTAACTTAGGGACCACCTGTAGTTTCCCGATCCAGGTGTCTCTACTGCACAGCTATTTCTATCCACAGCCCAACCGACCTGCTCTGCTGGTGGACGTTTGTTCAGCAGCTCTGCCTCTTCGTTGGCTTTTTCCGACTTCATCTCCACCACAATGTCATTGTTCACGTCTCCGGTGGAGCTGCAAAACCGGAATTCCTTTGGTTAGGTGACACGCAGATCTCCCTGTCCACTGGCTGGTGGACCTTCAGATGGACAGCCGTTTCACTCACACTTCCTTCTTGTCCTGCTTCCCACAGGGCAGCTTTCCCTTCTTCTGCAGGCAGTACAGCATGGCGACCAGGAGGAGGAGCAGCAACACACACACCACCACTGCCACCACAACACTGGCAGAGCCACCCTGGTGCCTGTCAGCTGTAGCAGGTATGAAGGACAAAGGACGCACAGTGGAGGGGTGGCGAGGATAAGGGACACGATTAACTCAGCTCACTCACCATTTCTACATTTCTGCTGTGACATTAATCCCAGAAAAGAAGGACGAGAAAAGACCTTGACAGTGACAGTCATCTACTGTATAAACAAACACAGAAACACACACCCACACAGAAACACACACACAGTGGCTAACATAAACAGAGACACTCACAGAGACACACAGCGGTATCAGTACAGACCTGTTTTAAACACAGGGTTTCCTTTGAGCAGCGTATCAAGAGAAAAGGAGATCTGAGTGTGATTGAAAAAGTGCACAACACTCCACAGCTAAGCCAAGCAACCGCCCGTCGATAAAGAGAGAGACACACACACACACACACACACACACACACACACACACACACACACACACACACACTGCAGTGCAACATTGGTGGGAGAGCATTCCCAGTAGCACCCCAAAGAAACTTACGAAGCAAAATAGGAAGAAAGAGACACGACACCAGAATAAGAAACACTCACAGAAAAAGAGATGAAAAGAGGAGAGGACAGAATAGAATACAATACTTTATTGCCCAATGAGGGAAAATGTTGTCCACAAAATACTGGACAACAATGACAAACATAGCATGACTGTACTCACTATACAATATACAATTCAAAGAGCGCTCAGCAACAATATGGCATAAACAATATACAATATACACGTTCTCAAAAACAATGTACATGATATAAAATATACAGTGCCAAGAAAGACAGAGGGAGGAGAGAAGAGACAGGTGAATGTCTACCTCTGCCGGCGTCACTGGCATCAGGGGACTCGCTGCTTTCAGACGCTCCTGCAGCCAGAGGAGAACAAGAGGCTTAGAAACTCCTTGGAGGCGGCATGGCCACAATGCAGAGAAGGGCAAAGATCCCCAAACCTGAACTGAGGACAACTTTGAAGAGCTTGGAGTCTTTTCCATGCTCGTTGGCTGCTTCACAGGTGACGCCACTCTTCAGAATGGATTCTGTGGCCTCCACGGTGAGTTTGCTGACCACATTATTTTCATTTAGGGTAACCGCCTGAGGATAAAGGGAGGGAGGGAAATCTTAGTCTGGATGGAAGGCTTTGCTGCCGTCACGTGGATGAACGGACAAGAAGCTCACAGCACCTCTTTTCCTGATGATGTCCAGGTGAACTGTGGCGCTGGGTGACCCTGGGCAGAGCAAACAAGGGTCACCATTTCACCTAGTTTCTGCACACTGGCTTCACTGGGTGGAGCAATCATAGGTTGCCCTGGGAGGACGAAGGGGAAAGGGGGTGTAGTGGTGAAAAGGATGACCTGAAAAGGCCGACTGTCTTCACAACCTCCTAGCATCTCCTCCCTTTCCTGCTGAGGGTTTGAGTGCTCAAGGGGAAATTCCACAGCCAGTTCTGTAGCTTCCCCCCTTGAACCCAAATCTCAGATCTTACATCAGGCATTTGTTTTGACCGTTTTATCCCTAATCCCTGGACACGGCGTGCTGTCTGTGCGCTCTGAATGGCCAGCTGAAGAAAGACACACCAAGCTCCAGAAAGCAGGAACAGGACAAATCCTTCCACAACTGCAAAGCTGCCATCGCTGTATGATGTTTTTTTCTATTTATTTTAAGTGTTGTGGCGATTCAACTGCTAAATTAAGACATTCTGTTTAAACACACATCCCGCTCAGCAAAATCCGTTCCCATCCCACACCATTGCTCCAGATATATCCATTGACCCGCAAAGCGAATGAGATTTGACCTAGAGGATAGACAAAGAAAGCTCAAGATTCACTCTTAACAACATGGCAAGCAAAAGAGCTGAGGGGTGCGTATCTAACGTGAGCTCAGAAGAGACGTGAGGAGAATCTGCTACAACCACGAGGTCTCTGGTCATATTTAACCCCACAGTCAGTGACAAAAATGAGCATCATTCATTCTGTCTTGTGCTACTTATATCTACGTAGGTTCTACATCTCCACATTAGAATTCCTAGGAATGGTGGACAGACATCAGCACTTAGACCCCCAGGTTTATTTTCTCTCATCTTCTGTCACTGAGAGTTTTTTTTTTTTGTTTCCTCTCCGGTGCATGTTGTTCTTGTCTATCGAAAGAACGTGGCTGTTGGGCAATAAAGCTTGAGCTCCAAAGCTCCTTGGGGGCCACTTACCTGACACAGTGACGGTCACACTGCCTTGGGTGTGGAGCCCAGGGACACTGGGCACACTGCTTACACAGGAATACACTCCAGTGTCCGAGTAGGAAACCGAGGGTAGGGTCAGCACATCAGTCTTGGACAGAATGGTCGTGCCCTGTTACAAAGCCACACAAGCACAGCCATTTTCACAAGGGCAATGCGAAATCATCACTACGCACATGCTCACACACGTGTTCTCCTTGATCTAACACTGGTAACAGTGTGGTGTGATGCAGTCCAAAAGCACCAGCATGGTGACAGTGTGTGGTGCATTTCCCAGCTGGCAGCCCCAAAACACTGTGAGAACATGACATCTGGGCAAATCCCAGAGTATAGAACCTGGAGGAACTTACCTTCATCCACTGTATTGTGTGCCTTTCACTGCCCTTTGTCTTACAGCGCAGTTCCAGCTTTTCATCAAGAAATACGCTCACAGGACCAGAGGGTGTGATTTTTACTGGGTCCAGGTCTGCAGCACAAGACCACAAGAACAGAAGAGCAAGAGGGTGAGCGGTAGTAAAGTGTCTTGGAGTTGTTCTGGAGCTCATTTTATCTCCAGTTCGCTCAGCACTTGGTCATTACAGGCTATGGTGCCACACAACCATACACCAACATTCCAGAGATGGACCACTCACAGTGAACAAAGAGGTCGAGCGTCTGGATAAGGTCCACTTCTTGGGCATCAAAGTCCAGGGCCTCACATTTGTAACGACCACTGTCGGCCCGGGTAACAGAACGCAAGGTCAGCATTCCGTTGACACCTGTTTTGGTGGCTTCTTCATTCTTAGAAACGAGGACAGAGATGAAGTATAAATTAAAATGATAAACCTGTTAACAAGTTCTCTTTGGACATATAGTAGACTCAGCAGAATAAATGCTGAGTAAGTGTGCTTTTCCCAGCATTGGAGACTGCTTACAGTTCCAACCATCCAGAAGCCCAGAAAGACAGAACTGTTGCCGTTGCTTACTTTCGTATCAATGAAGGTAAACTCGTACGCAGGTTGTGGGCTGCCATCAGCCTCACAAGTCATCTCAACGTCATCGCCCTCTTTGACCGGATGCAACGTCTTCAGTGCAAAGGTCACATGCTCTGTGGGATCTGATGAGACAAAAGTGTGCTTGGAACCAGACGTGAAGACACAGAAGGTGGGTGGGAGATATTAGCAAGCATTTTGGAACATTTAGCAAAGTTTGTGTGGCAGTTCTTGGTTGTCAGCTGTGATGTTTTTTAGGGCTAATCCTGCAGACAGAAGACAGAACTCACAGTGCAGATTAAGAGTGAAGGATTCAGAGTCCAGCTTCTTGATGTGGTCATTGGGCATCTTGTACTCCACCGTACACCTGAAATCTGCATTACGGTCCTCCTTGGTGGGCTGCAGATACAAAGTGCTGGTCACAGTGTAGAGCCCTGAGGCCTCCTTCACCTGACTGTGGGCCATGTACATCTCTGTGAAAAGGAGGAGAAACATCCAAACAATGGGAGGGAGAAGCAAGGGGAAGAAGACGACAAACCAAAAGGAGATTAACACAACCGGCAAACCCAAGCCAATGGCCATGCCATCGAGTATCTGGTATGTCGTATGTTGATATTTCCCAAATCGGAATATAACAAAAATACCACACTCACTTTCTTTGGAATCCTTAACCTCAGGGAGGGGCATGGAGTTCTTGTACCAGATGAGCCGCGGGACTGGGAAGCTATTCCTACTCACACACTGACCAGCCTGATACAGAGAGAGAGAGAGAAGCAGAGTGAGCTTCAAAGTCTGGGCCATCCTTAGAGGTCTGTCCTGAGGTTTCACCATCTTATCAGCCCACTGAAGGGAAAACAAAGATACGATGTTGCACTTTGGAAGGTTTCTCAAGCAAGTTGCTGCTTGATTCATAACCCTGTGAATATTTGTGTCGGAATGGCACCCAGCTGGGGGTGTAGATGTTTGGAAGCCTTTTTAATGAGTCAGGCTGCTCCTCAAAGAGACTCAGCAGGAGGGATAATGATGCCCCTTCTAGGAGGAACGAAGGCAGCCAAGCATTTTCCTGCTCTTCATGATACCTAGCAGATTAAGTTTAGTTTCAATCTATAATCTATGTTAGCTTTGAAGGGGTAGTTTGTGTTGATTTTTGTGTCATTTCCATGTTCTACAGGTCTTTCTGTCTCACTTCTTGAAGTCACCTCTTGACCATGAATTGAAACAGTGCTGGACAAGAGCCTCAAAGCTTTGCATGTAGCCATCTTCCAAGGTACACCCATGCGAGATATCATAATTTGACCCTACGAGGAGTTCCATCGAACAACCCTGGTTTGGCTTAGGAGTCGTTTCTTCTTGTTCGTAAGGACCGCGCTGGGTTTTCTGGCAGCCGAGCAGCACAAGACCTTTACATTTGTTCATTTAGCAAACACTTTTCTCCAGCTGCTTAAAATAATTATTATGTGCTGTTTAGCTAACCTGTATCCATGGTGACAGCACTAAACCCCCATAATCATTCATCCATTTATTCAGCAGAGCAAAGCAAAAAAAAAAAAAAAAAAAAAAAAAAAAACCACACACAGAAACAGCAATACGGTGTTTTAGAGAAATTAATGTAGGAAAAATCCATTACTATGTTGTGCTGTGAGAACTAATGTCAACTAATGAAGTAAATGTGTTAGTTTTAAAGGGATTTGGTGATATTTTTCCACAGAAGGATGTCAGCTTTAGGGGTCAAGAACATACATGCACAAATTTTTACCACTGAAATAATTACATTATTATGAGAAACTATAATTATTATGAGAACTCACCATACAGTGGGTTTTTTTTAACACACTACTATTCTAAAGCAAAATAAACAGTATTTTATCTCCCTCTTTCTCACACAGACACACACACATTCCTTTCTGTTTTGTTTGAAACACTAAATGCTGACTGACAGGACTCACCTCGGATGTGGTGCTCTCCAGGACGGAAATGACCTGGTTGGAGGCTGTCACTACTGGCTTCTCTGGAGGAACTGATGGCAGGGAAGGGGGGGAGGTCAGAATCAATAAATACCACTAAATGTTTCAGTATATGTTTATAAATAAGTACAATTTGAATCATATCATCAGCTCTGTCATAGATCCCATAACAGGTACAGCATCCGACTTTGCCTTTAAAAAAAGTGACAAAAAACGGTAACTATTTATTCCACATATGTGTATGATAAGTGTGCCTACACGCACCTTAGCACACAGTCTCACAGGCTGATACATAGAAACACCAAGACAGGACCTCACACACAGCAGGTCACATCTCACATGTGCAGCACGGGACATGCAAAACAAGGCCAGTGTTAATCCCCATTATTATTATTAGTGTAAATATCTCTGGGTCTCAGTGTGACGTGCGAAGCTGGTGAGCAGCAGAGATAAGGGCCAAAGCGGACAAAGGACGGATTTCACACAACCCGGCCCGTGCGCCAACCTGCCTCACGTGCAAGGTCAGAATACCACTGTCCCCAGCTGTCATCCGCATGTAAAAATAAACAACCGCTATTAAACAACACTCGCAACATCTTCCACATCTCAGACCCCATGCTGTCGCTGTTCCTTTGCACCGTTTCACCACAGTACAGGGGGAGACTTTTCAAACTGCAACGGGCGGAGAAGCAGCATCAACAATTGCGGCGAAGGACGGACGACAAGGTGGGACTCAAAGTGAGACACAGAGGTGGGAGTGAGGGGGGGTTGCAAGGCCTCTGTGTCCTTAAACATTCCTCAGGGTGATAACTCTGTTTATGGCCAAACTTCTAATCTGAGAGTTATTAAATCTGCCAACCCCCCCCCCCCCCCGCATCCCCAAGCTCCTTTGTTTTGCGCTAAAATGTGTGTTTTTGTTTTCACAATCTGTTAAAATTGTATATATAGTGGTGCGGAAGCAGAATTTCCATTAGGTCTCCACCCCGAAACATACAAATACACACACGCACTGCACTGGCAGCCAGATCACAGGCACGACTGCTCTGTGCACACACACACACACACACACACGGTTCATATCAAACAAGATGCGGCTACAACTGGAAGAGACAGATGGACACAAAAATGTGATCTGGGGTCGGGCATAACCAGCTATGCGATGGATCAAAATCAAAATGAGCCTCTGGAGGACCCTTAAGTCACATAAATTAAGACACATGGCAGCTAGAATTGGATAACCAAATTCAGTTCTGTACAGGTGCAACCACCCCAAGAAGAGTTTGTGAAAAATTATATTGAAAGAAATAAATGCAAATAATTTTTTAAGCTGAAGTTTAAACTCTCTCTGGAATTATTAATTTGGTAACTTGCATATTTGTTCACATTTTGATGTCCAGGAATGGGCAGTGATCACTGGGGGCCTCAGGATGGCTAGGAGCATCCAGCAGTGAGCGACACTGGCAGGGAGGGCAGATACTTACAGAAGACTTTAAGCTCAGTGGTGGCCTCTCCTGCTCCGGAGGGCCCTGCCGTCACCTGGCAGTGGTAGCGACGTTCATCATCCACGTGCACTGAGGAGATGGAGAGAGAGTAGTCTTCCGCTATGGACACCCGTCCAGAGAGCCGGGTACCATCGTCGGCACCCCCGTTGCCACCCACTAGGGTTCTGAAGGCCACCCGCTTTCTCGAGCCACCATCATCCTGAGAGACTCAGAGAAAAGGGAAGAGCGGGTGTGCACCATTATGAGGTAAAATAAATATAATCGATTATTTTCCTTGGACAAAAGCAGGGCCTCCCCTGCCATCAGAGAGGAAGTAAATGGGACCGTCAACAAAAAGGTTCCACCCTCCTCCCAGTTGAGCACTGAGGAGTCTGACCAGGACACTGCGCAGGATGGCACAGAGTGATTTTTAGTCTTGAACTATTTTATTGGATTGAGTTTTATCGTTTTATAGCTTTTACTTGGATGGGTTCATCTTCTTTTTGTGTTTATGTGAGGTTAGGGTTGGGATGTGTTGGTTTTCATGTATGAATTTGTGCATTTGTTGGTTTTATTGTGGGTGCAGAGGTGTACTGCATACTTGAATGGTTAAGGTATTCGCACTTTTGCGTTTGTCAGCTATTTGGTGGTATTTGCAATACGTTTTTGCTTAATATTTAGTTCCAACATTGAAGTGATTTTAGCAAAACTCCTCCGACAAAGAGGGTGTGAGAATTAGGGGAATGGATAGGGAGCTCAAAAAAGGTCAAAATCGATGACCCAGAGGAAGACATCAGTCAGCACGGATGTACGGCGGACAGGGAACTCACAATGAACCACTCGACGATGCTGTTTCCTAGGGTTGAGGGCGCTTTGAAGGAACAGGGCAGGGTGACGCTATCCCCCTTAATGACCTCCACTTTGGGCCTCACCGTCACAGTCACGGCCCCCCAGCAGCCTGCTGGGAGAGGAATACAGAGGGAGGGAGGAATTAATGGACTGTGAACCTTCACACATGCACAGGACACACACATGCAAATCTTTTTGGTGGGGTGCGCACACTCTTCATACACAGTAGAGCAGCACCCAACCTCCTGGGCTGAGCACCTGGGCCTTGATTGATGAGGAGGCTTGAGCCCTAAAACCTGCTGGTCCTTCATCTGGAAACACACACACACACACACACACACACACACACACACACACACACACACACACACAAATGCTATTAGCCTGCAGCAGAGGATAATGACCCAGGGAGCAGGTGCTATGAGCAATAAACATAACTGAGCGTGTTGACCAAGGTTAAGTGCATGGGCTCACAACCATAAGGTTGGAGGTTCAAGTTCAAAATACTTTTGTTGAACCACTCCACTCTCCAATATTGAATTTAAAGCTACTGCCCAACGGTATAAACAAATAAAATGGGAAAGGTGTCCTGTACATGATGCACTCAAAGTACAGTATAAAGGACTGGCTCAAGGTTTCGCTTCAAAAAACATTTCTACCAACATTTGTGCATCAGACTCCTAAAAATATTTGAACAGAGCAACAACACGGAGACCCGGCAGGATGCAGCTTTTCCCCCGACCCCTCTTGTTGATCAGGTTTTGGATGACAGAGCAGGGCCGTGACCCCCATCATCTTAGCAGCAAGCTCAGAAATCCGCAGTGGTGGCAAAAGGCGGCGAAATTTACAGGCCCCAGAAGCCCAGCTTAGCACTCTTTGGAAGGATGGGGGGATGAAAAGTGCTTTATGGTGGCGTTAGTCTTTTTCCTCCTTTTTTCAACGTGGAAAACTGGCACTGTGTTATTACGGTAAAGGAATTTGCCACAAAGGGAAGATCTGTAGGAGAGCAGATGTGAGCGGGATCAAAGGCACTCTCCTCCTGGAGGAACGTCCCTCACACATAGGTGTAGACTGTGGCGCCAAAAAGAGGCAGTAACATCATAGTCAGATTTCATAGTGAATGCGCTCTCTGTAGTGAGACTGGAACACAAGACCGCTGCATTTTACCAAGAGGACTGGAAACTGGACATGCAGCGGCTTTAATCAGATCAGGATCTTTCCGGAAATACACTGACTGTTCCTTTTCCATTTTCCCTCTAATGTGAGCAGTGGTGATGCAGCACCAGGACTGCGATGTGGTCCACTTTGCCTAAACCGGTGCTGGACTCTCATGAGAACCCTCCCTGATGCACCTGTGGGCTAGACACACAGTCAGTGTGAAAAATCACGTACAGGGGTAATAGATAGAAATAAGAATTATAGTCGTACAATAAGATTTGCCTCTCTGGGTTACAAAAACTCGTCTGTTTGAGGGAGACCATTAACAGCCCTACTTCAGCTTACATTTCATTCTTTACTTCTTTATGGAGACCACCTTTGCATTTTGCATACCGACAGCTAAGCTAAGGAGGAGGTCCAACACGTGGGGTTCTTTCCACTTACAGTCTGGCATTCGTTTCCGAACAACCCGTTCCCACTTGCTTGCTAGTCACTCCTATTTTAATCTCTTGTCACGGCCCTTGTCGGACGTGATGTTGTTTTAGCATAAATGGGTGTCATTCCTCGAGCTCAGGAAAGTATAAAAAAAAAAAAAAAAAAAAAAAAAAAAAACTGTAATTGAAACGAACATTTATTACAGCTTTGAGTTATGATAATTCACTATAGGAAGGGTTTCTACCTTCACTTTGAAATGCTCAAGACTGAGTACCATGATTTGCTCCGGGCCCATCTGGTAACTACATCTCCGGTTTATTAGAACTCACCTTACAAAGGTTTTCCAGGGAATGCATTACCTTCGTAAGGCAAGAGAAGGAAGTAATAATAATGACACTAGAAATGTTCGTGTTCATTTGGAAACGTTCTAATTTTCAAAATGTATCTGACACTGTTGTTTGTGGGCACTGCGGAAGACACAAAGTAGAGCGCATATAGAAGACAGCTGGAAGCAGCGCCATAAGAGCAGGGGTCAGTAAACAACAGAGGGTGGCAGGGCGGACCCATGGGGCAGCTTGTCAAAGAGGGGTTTGTTTTTGAATTGCCCATAAGATGTGTACAACAGCAGGGAAGTGTGTGTGTGTGTGTGTGTGTGTGTGTGTGTGTGTGTGTGTGTGAGAGAGACTGCCTCCTTCAGCTCTTACCCTGCCTCTTAACTCCCTGTGCCCAGCCACAGTCCGCGTTCAAACACTCGAGAGCTCTACGGCTCTCTCAAGTCAAGATGAGAAGACGCTTCGGAGGTATTTGGCAGTAAAAGCCATGAGATATACTAGAGGCCTCCAGAAAGCACTAAGTGGAGCCTGAGCAGTAGCCAAAACAAACAAAGTCTCCGAGAAAAAGCCAGGGCTTATTGACGGCTGTGCTATTAACTGAACGCCGCATCTCCTACTGTTGACAGAGACCCAGAGATAATGGACTCCAGTGGGAAGAGCACACAAGACAAGAACATTAATTGCTATGTGAGATATTGCACGCGCGTGTGTGTGTGTTCTCGACTCAAACTGCTCCTCATTGCCCCGTACCCCCTCCAGCTCCCTGCTTCTCCATCTCTCCCTCTCTGGCCCCACATGCGATGAAGTCAGCCATTGAGTGATCATTGACCCCATCCCTCCCACATCGCCCAGGAGCAGCTGGGGAGACAGAGAGGGACAATTAGGAGGTAATTTGTGGCTCCTTCGTCCAGTCCGGTCACACAGCAGGGGTGGGGTTGGGGTTCCGTTCACCGACGATGGGGTGGATAATCGGATTTCGACAAAGAAAGGGAGAGCGGGGGACGGGACAGATGGGCGCGAGACGGTCCGACTGCGACCCGCAGACACCCTGACAGACTCTCACACTGTGCGCAGAGTGACGCGCTTTCATGTGCGCTCACACACACGCATGCACTATTCATGAGTGGCATGAGGCGGTCCCGCATGCACGCGCGCACACACACACACCTCTGCATTTTCATAACCAGAACCATCCCTCCCTCCCCAAGTCAACCCTATTCAACACATTTACATTTGCCAAGTATTAACCTTATCTCTACAAGACAGTGTCACATTTTACATAAACCAACCTACAAGAAACATTTACAACATTTTTAAATCACCTCCTAGCAACTGGAATTATTTTTGGTGGAAACCTGTCAATGTCTGATTTTGCCCCCCCCCCACCCCACCTCAGGGCACCGCCGTGGGCACCAGCACTTCCCCAGTGTCCAAAATAAGCTGCTTCTTCACCGTCTTTTCTTCCTTAGAGCAAGTTGGGGGATTTTTGGTCCTAGTTACTTCACACAAACCCCAAAGCCGCCTCCCAGAAGCAGGGACACGACTCCTCGCTTCCCTTTTCTTTATTCGCTCTTATCTCTCCGACATCCAGCGCACCATTGACAAGAGTCCTGACTGGTTAGGGGACCAGAGGAGAATAGGCGACATTTCCCAACCAGGCATAAATAAAACATCCAACAATAACTGTCAGGAAGTGGATTCGGAAGATCTCAATCGATAGATATCAAAATCAAATTCATTAATGGACATAGAAGAAAAGCACGGAACTCATTAAGTGCCCATCGGATCCTCAAATGGGACTTTCATACCTGCCCGGTAGTGAAGAATACCACGCTGTACGGCACGGACGGTCGGCGTCATATTCTGTAGGCATACAAGCAGATTAGGTTGATTTTTTTTTTTTTTTTATCTCGCTGGCAAACCAAACAAAAGCTGCTGACAGAAAACTCAGCCCAGAAACAGACGGTCACATGTATTCGGGCAGCGAGCAGACATGGAGCAAAGTATGGAGGAGGCCACGTGTCTACAGCATGGGGGTGGGAGAGGCTCAGAAAAGCAGACGGCTTTGTAGTGTCCACCACTGTCCACCTCTTGTCCTATAGACACATCATAAACCGCCACTATGCGCTGCACCGAGCTTCTACGTCTGCTGTTGTCTGCATTTATTTAGTCATCGTGATCTGGCCATATGGCACCGCTCTGGTGTACATACAGTAAATAAGGGCTGTAAGCAGGCCTCTGAGCTCCCATCGCTGGCCCTGTGTCCCTTGGAACCTGCAGCCTTCCTGTCCCTCAGGTATTCAGAAAGTAGCACTTTCAGGAAATCCACATTTGGTACCCAAATAATATAAGGACTGGGTCCCTGATGGGGACACCTCCACCTCCACTACGTTCACACAAACTATTTCTGGGACCAAGATTGGTTTGGATAATCAAACCTACATAAGAAAACCAGGTTTATAGAAAACAAAGTGTAATCTGGCTTTATTGATGTTTCTTCACATAACAGAGGTGCAGAACCCTTGACTTCTCTTCTGCAGACAGCATAATAAACAGCATCTTCTAATTTCTCATCACTAACTTTTTTTCATACTTTTCTTGTTTTTAGAGCCATCTTTCTCTGTGTAACTTTCAAGCAACATTTTCATTTTTCCTGCTCTTTATGTCCCATACGACGGCTTTCCCGACGTTAAAAATCCTAGCGAGAGACACGCCGATATCGCCCGTTTCCAGCCTCTTAATCTTTGTTCTTTTAGCTTTTGTCACGTCGTCTTCGACTCACGCACGGCAGTTTGCTTTGCCTGCAAACGCCATTATTAACACAACAGTACTGAAGTTAAAAAGCAAAATGACACAGAATTTCACTTTGAAACACAAACATAAATGGAACCTTTAATAGAAGCAAAACACCTACAATAAGCTCATAGCGCAGTAGACTGAGAGAAAGCCCCACCCACCCACACACACACATGACCCATGAAGGTCATGGCCGGCTCTTCTCAATTTTTAACCCCTGTAATGACAAATCAAAACCATTTTTGCTATGCTGTGTTTATCTGTAAATAAATAAGTGGAAACAAATGCATTAAGCAGCGGGAGTAGAGCTTCGCCATAATAACCAATATACCAAATACTGTAATTTTTCCAGGGGAGGGAGGTTGGCAGCAGTTCGGATAAATGACGTTCTTCTGCAGTATGCATGTGTTTTTCACGCAAGCACAGCAACACACCGTAGTGCAAATGTGCAAAGTAACAGTCGTGTGCCGCAGTTATGGAGGCCGCTGGCCTCCAGCAGGGGCCCTGGTGATAGGAGGTGGGGCAGGTCAGAAGTGTAGAGTCAGGGGGGATTCGTGTAAGGACCGGCTGTCTGTCTGCACCCGGTGATAAGCCTCCAACAGGTGCTGTGCAAAACCAGCAGCTGCTGTCACGGACACTCCACTCTACAGGAGAGGTGGAGTGGAGGGGGATACATGGGGAGAAACAGGAAAAGAAACGGAGAGCCAGAGTGAGGGAGAAGGTGAGAGAAGTGGAGAGAGGAGGAGGAAGGCGAGAAAGAGATGGGGGGAGAGGAAGAGAGCAAGGGAGACATACAGTTGGGGAGGGTTGGGCTGGGAAGGGCATGGGGGAACCAGAGATTGCGGAAAGCAAAGCTGGCAGCGGAAACAGCGCCTAACACTGATAAGGGAGCCGAGTGAGGGACATAGCAGGGGTTTGTGTGGTGGGGGAGGAGGTGGGGACTTTGACTGGCATGAAGGGCAAGAACAGGTGTGGACTGCCCAGGTGGGAGGAGAGGCAGTGCTTAAATTCCCCGACTTTCACGTCTTTGTTCTGCAAATACCCATAACAGCAAAGATTTAAAAAAAAAAAACAAATCCTTTTTTCCTCAAACACATCATCGCTCCTGTACTCATAGAGATTCAACAAGACTGAACCGGCTTGAGGTGGAGTCACCGATTTCTTCCCAGACAGAGGCCACACACAAATAACCTTGAAGAAGGGGCGTCTTTCCTGTGGACCTGATGGTTTGGATAAAAATCAGCAGCAGTGACCACATCTTCTCATCCGCACATCAGCAGCGATAATGTGAAATATCACTTTAAATCAACCAAAATTACAACCCGGACATGAAAAACCTTACCATAAATAACTTGGATAGGAATTACTATTGTGTATTTACACATGGTTCCGCATGTCTGGGTCTCAGTTGTTGAAGAAGTGGCCAAGAGGAGAAGTTAAAGGAAGCAGCGGACCCTCACCGCGAAGAGGTCTCGGTGGTGCCACTACTGCATTTGTTCACAGACCTGCACATGACTCCCAGCTGATAGAGGAAAAGGTGGTGTCAGTGCACTTCCATAAACACAAACTGGTTTATTTGACAATTAAGCGTCTCCTTCAGAAGACATGCAGGACCGAGGCGCACTGTTCGTACCGCATTCAGCCTTTCAAGCAAATACATGGTTTATAATAATAACCAGAACTTGAAGCACAGCATCTTTCTTCTCGATCCGTGCAGGCAGACCCATTCCTTCAGCGACCGCTCTCGCCGGCCGCCGTGTAAATACAATTTTGCAATATTGCTTTACTTTGCATGGCGTTGTTTGCAGTGAAACTCTGGACAAAGAAAGAGAATGAACACAAACATCAGCTCGAGTCAAACCTCTGTTTTGTTCCACAAACATTCCTGCCCCCGAACCCAGTTGTCGTGGCTACGTGGGTCAAAGGCCGCGTCCACTCGAGCGTGCGGCCTGCCCGTACGCCGGTGTCAAAGCGCACACTCGCACGTTTGAGACTGGAACCGAGACCGAAGGCGACTAACAGCAGACGGGGGAAGTGAAAGACGTTTATGGCAAATGGAAAAGAAAAAAAAAAACAAGATAAAAATAAAAATGAGGAAATGGGGCAAGCTATTTTAAAAACCAACTCTCCCTGCGAATCGGTTTACCAGACAGATTCAAATGATTATGTGAAAGGCTTAAAGGCTTTAGGGATAAAATGACTGGTTAAATAAATTATGAATAATAGATTTTATGTACAGTTTTAAGACATATTGAGTATCTTATTCCCTGACAATTAATTTAACTGCTGCTTTTACCTAATAAAAAAGCAAGGGCCTTTTTTTAACTTGTGCAGCTGTCACACACACTAATAAATCTGTTGTCTATTTATAGAATTGTTTTTATTTATTTAAAGGCTCCAAGCGCAGCACTCCGAGAGCTCACAATGTCTTACCGAGATCGCAACCCACCCGTCACAACTGAATGTACGGCTCAGACTGCTGCAGAAATTACATTACAAGTTACAAAGTTACAGTAGCGGATTTGGCCGCACTGCGTTTGA
This sequence comes from Heterotis niloticus, assembly GCA_018136845.1. Lineage (NCBI taxonomy): Eukaryota > Metazoa > Chordata > Actinopteri > Osteoglossiformes > Osteoglossidae > Heterotis > Heterotis niloticus. Next base: position 3,771,236 of record CM030896.1, read on the forward strand.
CAGTGAGCGAAAGGACCCAGCAGAACTTCCACCTCCACGATGGGTTTGAACTCTGAGCCTAAAGGGGCCACACAAAAACTCACATCTGAATTGAAAAATGAAGAAAGAAGGTTCTAATTAGGGAGCATCACCAAAGAGGCAGACATGAGAAGCGTGTTAATATTTCATGTGTGGGGACGGTTCTCCCGCGTCCTTGTTCGGCCTCCTCCCCTCAGGCTCTCAAATCAGGCCCCCCGTTCACTTCTGCGGCCCCACTTTCTCTCGGTGATCGGAATCGAATTTGAAAATGAATTCGAAATGGAGGAACGCTGATGGCGAGTGAGCATTTGGGGGCAGGGAGCAGAACAAGGCAGAAACGGGACAGAAATTCTATTGATGCTACGGGGAGGGCAGAGGGGCTCAAAACAGCGAGATACAGTCCAGCGCGGAGGAAGAGAAAACACAGACGGAGGAAAATAAGTAAATGAAGAAGGACACAGGTGCCGAGAAGGGAAGGTTAACATACTGGAGACGGAGACAGAAGGGGGTCTCAAAGTATCTATTCAATTCCCATCTGTCTTTTCCATTTACCTTGGCAAATGAGTCCTCATAATGGGAGAAAATGACAAGCAGTGCTTAGGGAGGCAATCATCCCGGAGACACGGCTAATGTCAGCCCCCCCAGTAAAGGAGATTGAAATTCTGCCAGGAGCTGGGCCGAGGGGGGACGTGAGAGGCACCACGTGAGATCTATTGGGCAGGTAGTTTTGGCTCCTTGCTTGCCTCCTATGTAGCGGTTCTGAGTTCAGAAAGGCTTTGTAAGAGAGGGAGGCTGGCAAGGGAGTGAGCAAGGAGAGGCGAGCCAGCGAGGAGAGGTCTGAGTCAGAAGATGAACAGCGGAGCCTCGTCGCAGTGACACAAAGACTGCAGCTAATCTGGCTAAAAGGGTTATAGAGCAAAAAGCACTGCCTCCCTCTTTGCTTCCATTCCTCCCATATACACGTGCACACTCTTGCTGTGCCTCTCCCTCTCATTCCAACCTTCCTCCCTTCAGTTACTCTCATTTCCACTAAAATCATCTCAGTTCCACTTGTTTAACCGACTCACATCGCAGGTGGGCTTGTACAGTAAAATCAACTAAAACGGCAAACAAAATTTGAACGTAAAAGCAGCAAGGCCGCAGTTATTCAAAGTAAACGCTTATTGTAAAAATGTTTCCAGCAATTTTGGTTCGGTTGGAGGTGGGGGTGAAATTCCGACATTTCACCCCTTCCCTTTCGCCTCTATTAATTCATGTGTTGGGGAGGAGCATCAGCTGGGGCTTGAGTTCTGTGAAAAGGCTCTGTATGGACGAGGACAGCAGAGCTCTTGTCCACCACATGCAGATACAAAGCTGTTATTTAGGTAAAAAATGTCGGCACGACGACACCAAGCTTCTCGCATTAACCCAGTGTCACAACATCCTGGATCCTATGTGCCTGTGTTCCACTGTCAGTGTGAGGCTCCCAAACTGTCTGCCTCACCGCTTAGGTTTTGCACCTCCGCTGCTTTCTGTCAGTCACACTTTACATTCCCCCATCTCTCTCCCGTCACTCTGCTTCCCATTGCCTCCCATCTGCATACTTTTCAATTTTTCTGCTCTCTCCATCTCCACCTCACCTCAGCTCCTGTCTCGTCGTGCTTTATTATAAGGTCACCTAAACAGACCGTTTCTAAAATTCAAATTCTCAGGGTCTCCTTGCAGGCCTTCCCGTTGCTCACCTCTTTCTTCCTTCCAAATCACATCTCATTGTTGTTTTTTTTTACCTTTACATTTAGTCATTGAGCCGATGCCTTCATCTACAGCGACGTACAACTGAGAAGAGTGCAGAACAGACAGTTGTGTAGTCCAGTCCACCGTTTTGCTGGCACACAAGCACGCCGGTGACTCTGGGGTCCAAAAAATCTGCTACCTGTTTGTATAGCCCGGTCACACGGCGCTCATCGATGTTAAACTTAAACTTCATTCTCATCACCACGTGCCTTTCTTCTCACCTTAAGCTAACAGACTTATTTTGACATTTGACTTGTTCATAATGTGCTAAGCAAAAAATGACCACTTTGTATTTAATAAACAGCAGCCATAACTACATAAGCGATTGTCAATAATCATTTACGTCTTGCAAATGGAAAACAGCAAGACAAACATGAAGCCCTGTGCGTAATGCAAGCACTATAAATTTCAGCTAAAGTGTAAAAACATTTACGTGAGTTTAGGTGTGAGTACAATGAGCTTGTAAATGGGTAACCGGTGAAAAGGCGTTTGGCGCACTAGATGGACACAGGGTGCGTTTACTTTTGGAAAAGGGGAGACGAACAGGAAGAACCGCTTGTGGATTTCTGCAGGCAGCCTTGAAGCTTTATGCTCACTGCACTTGCAGGTAAGCAGCGCTGAAAGGGTGCATTTAAAGAAAAGATCTTTTATTTTACTGACACGGCGAATTAGCTCTTTGTTTACTGACCACATTTTGGCAAATTTGCACAAAAACGCAAAAATTGTGTCGTGAGAAAATAACCGTGCAGACTTTAAATGTTTGCTGCTTTATGTGTTTTCAAAAAGGGGGCAGGGTGATAAACTGGGGTCCAGCGGCGGTCCATGTTGTATGCGGGTTCATGTTCTCTCTGAGCACCTTGTATCGAGTCACCGGTATAGCTGCACACGGGGTTCACGGCAGATTTTTTTAAATGAATCATATAATGTAGTCAAAGTCTATGGTGCAGATAGAAGATCAGGGGAGAAGTTTGATTCAAAGAGTACGAATTCTTAAAAAACTCTTTGAACTCGAACTGATTTTTCACACAACCCGTCCTCCTGTTCGGGTGCTTTTGTTGCTCTAGCAAAGCTGCCCTCTGACCAAAGCCATTCAGCAAAGGCCCATGCTAGCCTGACCCCAGCTTTTAGGACCCCAGGTGAGATTTATAACCTTGCACAGCATGTCAAGAGGCTCCCATGGCGGAAACCAGACCCTTCGAGGTCAAACTCGTACAGCAGAATGTCAACCGATTCGACGGGAGCCATCAAAGCAAGCGGAGGCTCAGCGGGAACAAGACCAGCGACGTCGACCGACCAAGAATCCCATTAGTTCTAATGAAGTGCTCCGTTTTGGCAGCTGGATCGGAGAATGGAAGAAAAGCATCAATTACTTCTTTCCAGTTATGTGACTTCATCCCTTCACCTGCAGTGCAAAACAAAGGAGGGAGAGCAGCACAGGTGGAGTTTATGGAAGATTTCAGCCGGCGCAAATCTCAGCAACTGCAAGGCATATGAAGGATGTTTTGAGCTGAAGTCAAACATTATTATTGTTTTCATTGTAATATTGTCCCTAATTTTAATAATAATCGGTGGTACAAACATTTGCGGCTTCAAAGATCACAGTTTTCCATCACTGGGTGAGAAAATGAAACGGGCTGTGGGATTCCCGAAGGAGCTGCTCTTGCTGCCTGCCAAGTTAGTGTGGCTGTAACAAGGACCCTGTGATGTTGGCCACAATTTGTACATTTTAGAATGTGGGATTCAACTACACAGGTCAGTAAGTCTGGCCCACCGTTGCGGCAGAGGGAGCGAGAGAGGGAGACATATACATGGATGAGTCCTTGGGCCTGCTATGAGTCATCGTGCGCACTTTCCACCACCCTGACATCTGAACCACCCTCCACCTGCCATTTCACACACACACATACGCACACACACACACAAACCCTCCCCAAAAACTCCACAGGACCCCTCCCCCACTGAGCACTTGCGGACTCCCCATCACCCCAAAGCAAGACATGGGAAGGTACCCAGGGTGCATGGGTGAGCAGGAGGATAAAGACACCCAATGAGTATGCAGCGCTGCCTTCACGAACATTTCTGGCACAGTTTACTTCACACCAACAGTCTATCCTTCTGGCTGTCTCCTCTTTGTATCTCGTGCCACCCCTATTCCTAGCCCATGTCTGGTTGTAGCTCTGGCGCCCTGTCTCTCCAGCCGTCGGTGCCCACAGGTCTTAGATTTTGGCTACAGATGTCCGTGATGCAAAGCAAAGGCAAACAAACTACCGGAGAGCCTTATCAATGCCTTCCATCCAAAAACACTAAATGAACCTGGATTAAATGCTGTCTGTTCGCCTGGATCCCCGACTTCTCCCTTCCCAGTCCCTTTGCACCCTCCAACCCCCCATTACAAAGGATTAAGTTGCAATGCTTGGATGAGGCACGCAAAGTGAAGCGTAAAGAGGCACACGCTGATACGCGGCTCATAAGACTCGTAAACACGAAACACACATAAGCAAGACAACTCACTAAGCCCAACATTTATTTACTTCCATGCAAGCGGCCATAAATCGCTGCTTTAACCTAAAGTGTATTATAAGCCAGAACAATGCCGGGCTATCAGTATCTGCAAAATCAAGGTCACCAGAGAAATATTTACAGAAACATGACAAGGACACGCAACAATGTGAAAAATGCATTACACACATTGCAAGAGTAACTTTTTTATGGCACCGAGCAATGAGAAACTGTGAAAAACAACTGGCAGACAATAGCACTTTTTGCAGGGAGAACCTGGTGCGTGAGAGAACGTCAGAGCAATGCCCTGTCCGCAGCTAGAGCCCCCGAGGGGTTGCCTCCCCTCCCACTCCATTAACTCTGGTCCCGACACCAACCCGGCTACACCCCCACAATCGATCCCATCATTAACTGCACGGGGACCTTCAGTCATGCTTGTAATTCATGTCATTTTCGCAAAAGGCGACGCATCCTTTTGACATACAGTGGATAAAAGTGACATATGTGCACGAAATCGTGCAAAAAAGTGCCGAAAAACAAACAACCGCGTGCGCTTGTCCTTCACATTAATCGTTGGGGTTTGATGTGAGGGCCCAGATCCACACAAAAGGCAGGTTGTGTACAATAGACGGGCAGATAAACAAGCGCTGCGTTTGACACGTACTGTGAAACGGCTGCTTCTCATCACCACACACGGAAAGCACTGACTCACTTGTATACAACATGAGCGATTTTCCATGGTTTGCCTGGTAGAACCCCCTCCCCCTACGCGGCACCCCTAATTACTTCTATATTAATACACCTGTCCCTCTCTTTCATCCTGTACCCATGGGGAGCAGGACAGCGCAAGAGCTGTCAGGGGCAGAGGGTCTACATATTCATGAAAGTCAGCAGACACCCGCCCCCCTCCAAATGACAGCCTTCCATTTCCACGGGGGGATTGTCATCGGGTTCGTGAGGAAGAGTGCAACGTTACCACGGCGACAGACAAGAGGCAATTTTTACATCCATGTAGACAGATTACAGTGGAAACAGGGAGAGGGTGCGAGGGATCAGGGACACGGTGGGAGTTCTGAATGGGTTAAGATCAACCCCATGTAAATCTTTATGAAGCGAAACACCACCGCGACCAACAAAGCACATTTCTATTGATTCTGAAATTGAGTTGAGCTGGAAAAGTTAATTTATTCGGCATATCGCTGGATACATGAGCACAGTAATACTACAAAGGTGAGTTATCTTGAAAACATTTCTGGAAGTCACTGGACACCGCAACCATTACCCTGAGAACCGTGGCCTTCATTGTCCTGGGTCTGATACCGACCTCTTTGAAGGTGGTGAAATCCGGCTGGCAGCAGAGAAGGTCCTTGAAGCAGCATGACTGAGAATAATTGGCAGTATTAAGAGGCTCGTGAAGTTGCTATTATATTTGTCACTGCTTGGGGACAAACTGTCAAAAAAACAGAATCTTAAAAAAAGGCTTTTCAAAAGAATGTCAACACGAAGCCAAGAAAAAATAACAGAGACTTACAGGTCTGTGCAAACTTTTACGAGTGACACAAGTCAGAAGAAACTGGGAGTTTAAACTGGGTTAAACAAACCTGTGCGTGGCAATCCCGATCTTTCTCACAAATTGTCACAGCATCGTACAGATGCGTCTCCTGTCCAAAAACTGTGTTGCACTCACGTGCCCTCAGGTAAAATGAGAGCTCTTGGAAAAAAAAAAAACACACAGTCACAATAAAAAAAAAAGTGTGAGTAGATGTTGGTCCATAGACCGGATCGCAATCTGTTTTGCAAAACGAAAGCCAACATCACAAGGAATTTCTGAAATTTCAAAGTAGACATAGCAACACGTCTCAACCTGCCCTGTAGGAACCAAGGGGCGCGGGGGCTGGAGTAAAGGAGGAGGAGGCTGAAGTTTGGATGGTGAAGATGGGGGTGAGGTTCAATAAACTGAGTGGGGTACAAAAGGTCACCATAAATAGAACTGGCTAGATGATTAAGGAGATACAGCAGCCTGGCGCCTACAAATAACCAACGCGGACTGGAGCACAATGGGTGGGATTAAGAGTAAGGGCCGACGGTCACCAAATGGCTACATAACCGTTGCATGGGGGTTGTAAGTCTTAGGCCACGGTAATTGTACCAGGTCATTTCAGTTGTCCCCCTGATCTGTGAGACGGGACCCTGTGAAAATGCAGAGAGAGTCACTTATGAGGAAAGACGGATGAGGGCGGAGTACAGTGGCCTTGTTAAAGCTTATTTATGCCTGTGCCCATCACCTGCTGTCCTCAGGCACACAAGGGCCACACCGTGCATTGATGGACAAGCATTGGTCCTCGCTACAGTCCACGTGAACCATGCCCCACTTAACCTCCCATGTCCGCTTTTCGTCCCTCTTACAAAATACATCAGGGTGCTCCCCATATGATTTCCTCTGTTTAACAGCATACATCCCTGCATTCTTCAGCTCACTTCCTCCTTTTGCCAGAACAATGTGAGCTAACATGGAGACAAGCATGTGCCGCCTTTCTGGACAACACGCAAGCTGAACAAACTCCCATACAGATGCAAAGATACGCCAGTCTTTGCAGATCCGTATTTTCCCCCACGTAGTGAGCCTTGGAAAACAATTATACGGTTTTATTTATTTACTTACTCAGAGCAACTGCATTGTATGACCATGGCACACATCTAAAAGCCATTGCTTAACCAAGTTGTTCAAATCAGTTCCATCTTGGCACTTTTCATTCACAAGGACAAAGGAAGAGTGATTCCTGTCTCCTTCTTAGCCAAATGGAGGCGATCCAGTCAACCGTGTGGCAGATGGTAGAGGCACACCATGGCCACACAGGATCTCCTGCCAGGTTGACAATGTCAAGGCCGTGGGCTTACGGAGAAGCCGACCGCACCACTGGACACAGACGTGTCTGGCCGAGCAAAGCCCAGCTACACGCACACCTCGCTGTGCTCCCGAGTCCAAAAGAGTAACATCAGAGTGAGATTGGAAGCAGATAATGGTTTAAAAAAAGAACAAAGTTTCAGTAAGACTTCAGTAAAAAAGTGATGAAGATCACAAGCACAACAAATCAAAGCCTGAAGAAAAACTCAAGTTGAGAGATGAAGAGCATTTCCGTACCGTTTTAGGAACTGCGGCATTTTGGCGAAATGGAGGAACGAGAGCGTGAGCGTTTAATCTTAGAAAGATTTTAAGCTGTAATTAACTTGAGTCCCAGGCTACAGCAGACAAGGAATGAAGAGGACTGGGAGAGTCTTCAGCTGAAAGACCAAGTCACAGACCAGCAGTCCCTGAGAAGTCTTCAAGCAGCACAGCTGGATGTAGGAATGATGGATGAGTAGGGACAGACGGACGATGTGAAGGGCAGAGAACTGGAGCCCGAGGCTGAGTCAGCGTGATGTACTCAAGACAAAAATGAGCAAGGGGGCCACAGATACCAACTCTGTGTCTACACACTTGTTCCAACCAGAAGGTGTGGACTGAGGGGAAAACAGCTGGACCATGATGAATTAGAGGGATCTTGTTGGGGAAATGAGTAAGATGAGTGGATGTTTCCTGAATTTGTAGACTATTACTTATCCCCAGGTTAAAAAGCTCATATCTGAGTGAGGCACCATCAGAAGATGAGCCTTCCGAGGTCAGGTGAGTGACAGAGGAAGAAATGGGATGTGATGCAGCTTGTTTTGAGGAGGACAGTCAAGTTGCTCATTTCATTCGTACCTAAGAGCACGAACACGAGCCCCGACACATTGGCACGTAATTATGTAGTGCGGTCAAAGGGAACTTCTGTTCATAAAACACTGCACCTGTCAGAAGCTCTCTGCAGGTCTGCGTATGGAGTATATAAGGAGTCCCCACCGAATAAGACATGCCCCAAGAAGCCCCCTGGGGTACCTGCCCACACCTGATGTCTGATGCAGGGAGTGCTGAGAAAAGGGGTCGGGCGATGGGGGGTTGGCTTGCCTGGACAGGTATGCAAGAGAAGAATTAGACCATCTGTGGAAGGCTGCAATGAATCTCCACCGTGTGGAACTGAGACAACCACGAGCTTCTGGTGTGGCTTACAGCTGGAGGGCCCGGATTCCTTCTTTCACTCCAGATCTCACTGTTGTGGCGGGATGCTGCTTTCACAACCACACACGCGAGTCTGGTTTCATAACCGAACGATGCTCTGTGGCAAACGGCTTTGGCAAAACCCTGCCATCCAAGTGCGGGACGTAAAGCTGCTGGGGAAGGAAAGGCTGTAAATGTGAGAGAGGGCAAAGGAGAAGATCTAGAAGCAAAGCGAGTGCACCCAGAGATGGGGGTGGGGGTGTTGAGGAGACACTGCCAGCAAGCGGGTGTAACCCAATCTGTGGAGCTGCAGGGCCAGCTGTCCCAGGCTCTCTCCCGCTGTCACGTCGTCAGACTGCTAACACAACTGTTTATGGCAGTGTTGCCAGAGGGGCAGACAGAGGGGCTGAGGGAATCGGGGAGCAACCCAGGTGGAACTGATAGGAGCTGTGGCCAGTAGGACCACGGCAGATCGTCCCAGTGTTCCTCATCAGAGGATTTCCCTTGGCGTCTAGGGATTGTCATACCGATGCAGTGTGTGTTTCACACACGCTCACACTGTTCGACTGCCAACCTGGCGAGAGAGAGAGGAGAGAGAGAGAGATAGATGGACGGAGACACGGAGCAGTGGCTTAGTAGAGGCAGCAGGAGGGTATGGGGTTGTTGGGCAGAGCTATAGAAATGTCCTGCCAAAAGAGCCCGGTTTGACTTTGATAAAGATCACCGCCCACCCCCAAAGATTTTTTTTTTTTTTTTTTTTTTTATGGTGGGCAAACACAGGAGGAGGGGCAGGCATGGTTGGAAGACAGACAGGATGACAGATGCCCCAAGCTACAGACATCCCCCACCTTCTGCGGTTCCACACATGCGGCTACACATTTGGCCCCACGGGCCACCGAGTGTTGGTGGCATCGATGAGGAACCATGCAGTCGTCCCCTGTTCCCACTCGTGACCCTGCTTAAACCTGCCGTCCATGAAACCTGGGGGCTGAATTCATTTCAAAGCTATTTTGCTTGTGCTTTGATAGTGACGAATCACCCCCGCCCCTACTCACAATACACACAGCTCAGTTAATACATTCCACAGACCCGGGGTCAACACACACTGGCCCGTAAACCTCGGCAAACAGGAGTAGCCCTGCACCCCCAAGCCGTACCTTGGTTAAACATCAACACTTCCTTCTGTTCTCGCTCGCTACTCCTACATGTCTCTCAGAGCTCCTGCTGGTGCGCACCTCCCTCTCTTTCCTTAGTTCCCTCACTTACAATCTCTTGCACCCGTGTGGCTCCCCCGCTCCGCACCCCTCCCCATTGTGTCTAATCACCCTGCATTAATACCCGCATTCCAACAGCCCCAGGAATGTCTTAACAATGTAGCTCTGTTCGCCCACTAGTGCACAGGTACTAATCTAAGCACGGAGGGGAGCGGTTAAGGCATTGGGGGGTAGGGGGTGTAGAGGAATTAGAGAGAGGCTAAGAAAAAGAGTCATCAATCTGCGGTTTCTGGTCAAACTGCACCAACACATAACGCCTGGAAAGCTGCAGCGCAAATATCTGGAAGATTCGGGAAACAAGGAAGCGAGAGTGGAGTTTGAAGGGATGTGGCTCGAGAAGAGAGGAAAATGTTTGGAAAAAGAAAGCGAGAAAGGTTGGCGAGTGCAGAAAAGGAAAAAAAAAACAAAACAAAAAACAAAGGGTGCCGCCAGCGGAATAGGAGCAGTGCTGGGAGGGGTATGCATGCTGGAGGAATGGGGCACTGACAACCACACTTCAGCACCTTCCACTGAGTCCCAGCATCCTAAACGGCCTGACACAGAAAAGGAGACAGAAAAACAAACTCGGCAGCAGAAATGAGCAAAATGTCATCTGGATGTTGAGGCAGAAAAAACAGCAGCAGCAATAGAAACCCACCCCCATTTGTCATCTGTGAGTTCTGCTGTGAACAAGGCTGCATGTCTTCCTTCCCTCCCCATTAACCTCTAAACAGCCCCCCCCCCCCCCGTATCTAAAACTGCATTGTTCGGTATGCACGGACACGGACGCTCATGTACTTGCATGTGTGCACGCACGCACACAGACTTTTCCTTCACAGGCACAGTACTCACACGCGACAGAGACAGATCAAACGGGAGGCTAGAGGCACCATACAATTGGCTATCAAAGGTCCAGATCTTCCATGGTGCTAGCAGCCACCAGGGCCCAAGGTCTCCCTAACAGTCCAGACAGTCCTCAAAAAAAGAGCCATATGACCACGTCAGTTGTGCTTCTGCCTCTGAGCGCCACAGCATATGTTGACCGCATTTGGTCTGCATCCATGGGTCATTTTCATGAAATCTCTATAATTTTAAGCGGACTGGACAGAACACAGATGTTTTTCTGGAAGCAGAGGCCAGTATTACACATCCTCTCATTCGCATAGACATGTATTCGGCTTTACGCAGAATTCATTATACCATGATGGTTAGCACTATGTGTTTGATATGAATCTGCATTTTTACCCCGTGGTGCAGCAGTCGCGCCACACGTGTATAAAACCCATGCACTACATAACAGTCATTTCTCTTTGAAGATTTGTAGAAATGTGCTGTTTAGTTGAGCAAACAACTGCCTTACCTCAAGGGAAAGAGTAGGTGAGGGCCAAGGGTGCCATCAGGAACTATGGGAGTTGTAGTTCTACACATGTGTGCATGCATTTTCAAATGCATGCACACATGTGTAGAACTACAACTCCCATAGTTCCTATTTGACACGTTTGGTCAAAGAAGCTAAGTACTGCGTGCAAAACGTTGTGTTAAATAACATTTAATGTGTTGCACTTGCAAAGAATTTTGGTTGTTGTGTTGCATATTAAGGAAACAATGGATGCATGTACATTTAAATGGTGAAAAGAGCGGCTAGGGGCGGAGCCTAATGTATGCGTCGTCGTTCATTTCGGGGGGGAACTGATGGCCGTGAATGGAGAGTATTGCCGGTAAGAAGAAGTCTCGACTTTGGGAATGCTTGCACTTGTGAACAGAGCACTGGAACACTAATAAAGCTGTTGTAGAGCCACATTAACCTCAGCCCTTGCCCCTGAGACTGAAACAAGCCCCTTGGGTAATGAACCCATCGGTGCCCCTACATCAATTCGAATAAGCGTCAGTCACCGCAGTGCTGCAATACAACTTTGTAAATCGCGCAGTGTCGCTTCCGCAGCTGCCGTTCCTCCAGCATTTCACCGAAGAAAGTCGGAGGGGGGGGCAGCGCATTACCGAGCGCAAGGCAGACTAACCGGATCTGTAAATAATTGAGCAGCTACCGCTTTAATCCTATGTCGAAGCACGATAAACTTCAGCATCGCGAATGAAACTCATGCTAAATTCATCGGTCCGCGCGGACGGTCCCGTAACCGAATGGCTGCCGAAGCCAGGGGCGGCGTATCGCTCCTTTCTTCTGAAATCTTGTCGGCTTTCAAAGAGCAGAGAGAATGGATGATTCCTCAGACCTCGAGACTTAATTACAATCGCCAGCGTTAAAATAAATCAAATATGTAATTGAATTCACCGCAGTCGGCAAGATCAGAGGCCCCCCGCTTCCCCGTCCGCCGTCACTGTGACGGAAATTAATGACACGGGGAGAGATGCCACCAACCGCCTGCTCGTGTTTCCACGAAGGGAAATCGGGGTGCGCACACGTGGGTGAGCGTGTCTGGTGGGCAGTAACGCAACACCAAGGAGAAACCATTGTGTTCCTGTGGCTGGCAGCCCCATCTCTTACCGTCTTTCAAAGTCAAGCCGACACAGGTCTCCCCGCGTGCCAGAAAGATGCGTTGCCATGGAAATCGAGGGAGCGGGAGTGTGGAGGTAAGCCTTATGCCCACGGCTCTTGGTTAGCTTGAGGCCCGAACCGTAGCGCATGCCGAAAGCCACTGACGTGCTACCGCGAGGTCTCTCCGTACCTCCCCCAATCCCCAGGGTGAAAAATAATATACACTGCAGAATACATAACATACATGTGACTTATTCCCAGGAACTGCTGTACAATCTCGGGGATGCAGACCTCCCCTGTATCAGTTTACACAACAGATGGCGGGCAGTACCCAGCAAACAGACTCAAGTCAACATTCATGCAATGTTCAATTTTTCGCTGTCAACAGCTGAGCCCAATCCACTGACAGCATCCTCGGCCTAACCGCGATGCTGAAGGTGGCTATGCATTCAGCCATTACTTATTTCTGCTACTTTGCTAAGAACTGCACGCAATCTCAGTAGAGTGTGCGGACATCTGTGGGTAACGTGCTGATTTACACGTGTGTTCTTCATCCTGCCATAGGCCTGATTTATAGCAAAGGCGTGAGCCAAAACTCACGTTGGGGCAATGAGTGGCTTTTCAATTTCAACCTTGGTCCCACAGACAGTGCACTGATACACCTGGAAATCTGGCAAAACTCTAAGGGGGGAAAGACAGTACAGCCTCCCTGTAGGGCACCTCTATAATATTCTGTGAACTCCTAGCCAATGTCCTTTTCTCCTCCCTTTCCTGCCCACCTCCCTCAGGACATGACAGCCTTGGATAAATGCTACTGGAATTTAGAAAAAAAAATCAAAGCACCAGGCTTCCTCCTTTTCTGAGGATTCCCTTTGTAGTGTTAAGGGTTTGATGGCGGAAGACGGCGTGGGAGATCCAGAACAGCCCAAAATAAAAACGGACTGCAACGGGGCCCAACACGGGTCCCGAGGAGAGGACATACAGCCGTCTGAGGGGCCACTGCACTGCTTAAGGGTGTTGGAGCGACCTGGGGAGTGAACATCTGTCATTGCAAATGAGCAGATACCCGTGTGGCCTTGAGAAACACAGGCCTCCAACAACACCTGCCACAAAGAGCACAACGACGAAAGAAACCAAGAAGTAGAAACAAAAAAACAAACATAAGAATCAGTCAGAGCCAAAAACTACCGATTAAAGGGCACCGCTGCATAGGACAAAGGGAGGGCGAGACGGGGAGGCGGCCAAGGCTGCAGCCGCGTGTGTTGCTGCATTATAATCACCATTCAACATTCTTCTTTGAAGGGCTTTGGGAAACAAGCATGAAAAAGGTGCCCTACTTCTGAAGAGCCCTGCCAAAAAAAAAAAAAACCAAATAGGACTCACTTCAGACCTGGATGGGGCAGGTGAAGCTGTGCGTCTCACTCTGATACCCACTTCGTCCCGCTATGACTTGCAGATGAGGAATTTAAGTTGACTGTCGGAGGGGCGGCGGGGAGGGGGGACAGGAGTGTGGAGCGGACTATCGAGTGGCAGCTCTTTGCACGCTGAATGGGACGGCTCTTCTCGTCTAGATGAACCAAAATGTGTGATGTCCACGTTGCGCATGAGATGGCGCTTCATTGTTGACAACGATTCCAGGATGGACTCTGGAAGGCGGAAACCCGGACCGGGATTATCGGTTGGGTGTAACGGACGGATGGAGGGACAGTGAGCAAAAGTAAACGCACTCTCAAGCTGATGGCGGACACATGGCAGTGCTGGATGCGACTTCTGCTCACATTCTGGCCTCAGATCTGTACTGTGGGATTTGCCGTGAGTGCAGGGAGCAAGATGGGGCCCGCCCACAATTTCAAGCCAACAAGGATACCTAAAACGTCCTACCGAGAGCTTGGTACCCCCAGAAAAAGCTGTGATAAATCCATAAGGAATCACAAACACAGTAACCTGTCACGTGTGTACAAAAGAAAAAGTTGCAGGAGCTTTTATGAAAGAATCGTATAAAAATCAGCATCTGTAAATCAGAGGACATTTCTGCTAGCTTCAGAACTTTCTGCTGTCCATTCACGTCTCTGTGGCATCAATAAAGATTTAATAATGGAGAATTTTGGATGATCTCATGCTTTGAAAAGAGAACCCCAGAGGGAACATCCCTTCTCCAGCAGTAATATGGTTCCCTCCTCCCAGACATCACCAGGTTACCACATCAGCACAGGGTACCGCTCTCAAGTTTTTTTTTTTTTTTTTTCCGGCAAATCACCTGAGCACTTTGAAGACAAGAACGGGCTTCGCCGTCTGGATCCGGTTCAAGCCTTTATTTATTATTTTTTTTGTCCCAGTCCCTCTCAAAAGCGTCCTGTAATCCACACAAAACACAGTGTCCGTCTCTTCAGAACACATAAAGGGAATGGCTTCAAACTTTTATCTCCCCATTCAAGCCAAAGTAATGAAACGGCATCTCAGGCGAGGCGGCTAATGCAATCCTAATTACGGCGAGCCGCAGGGGTCAGCTTTTCAAGCTGCCAGAGGGTGTATTAAACCGAGGAAGTGGCTGTTCGAATTAAGCATGTGACAGACAAAGATGGGAAGCTCTCCATCTCTAGGGTGCACCTTGAACTCCACCTTGGATGTCTCAACAATTCTTTCCACTGCCGTCCGTTGCCTCCCACCCCACCCTCGGCTGTGAGATCAGGGAAGCACCGTTCACACTGCTGTGCTACGGTGAAGGAAAGTATCTGCTGTTTGCTTTCTTCTCGCAGGACATAACTACCGGTTCAATCATCGAAAAGAGATTTGTGGAAGCCGGTCGGCTTCAGCAGTCGCAAGGCTTCCACCCACGAGCTGAGATGTAGACGCTTTCAGCCCACGCACAGTGGAAATCAGTCCACTTGTTTGGGTTTACACTGTTAGTGCTGCGGTACAAAATAATGACAGCGAAGGAAAGCACAAGGCTCAAGCTTTGCTTGCTGAGCCTGAACCCTAAAACACACACCATGTGTGAATTTGTGTAAGCAGCAGGATGTGATGCACGGGGTGGGCCCTGTTGGCTGCTTCCCCTCCGCCGTGGCTCTACATCCCTCTAAGGATGGAGCCCGAGTGTCCCAGAAGCCAGATGTGTGATTTTCTCATGGCCCGGCCCGAGCTGCACAGCACGAGAGATGCCGGAATGCTGGAATGTGTGACAAAATTCCACAGAGACACTCATTTATCTATTATTAGCTGGTCTAGTCTTGGGGGGGAGGCAGTGACTTACTGTACAGCATAGGTCCCATGCAGAAGAATTACAGCAGACTGGAATGTTATTAATAATAAAAAATAACTTTAGAAAGTAAAATAGGTTTTTTTTTGTTTTTTGTTTTTTTTTTTTAAAGAAAAGGAAACAGGACACCAAAAGCAGGTTCTTCTATGCACGGTGCTTTCCAAATTCAGCTGTAGCTTTCAGTTCATGCTTGGTTTGTTTTAATAATTCTGCTTCACACGCTGGACGCGCCTGACAGGAGGAGAATTATTAATAAAAGGACGTGAGAGTGTAAAATGTGACGGGGAAAGAGGATCTACACGCAGGTTTCACGGAAAAAAGCAAGGGAGCAGACGTGAGAGCTGCACAAAGGAGAGGAGAAATAAAACAACTGGCGCGATCGGGACCCACGACTGGAGGCGGACAAAATTCAGGTGGAGAAGCGGATGGGAACGGAGCCCGGAGCGCAACGGGCAGAGACGCACAGTCCACCTGCGCCGCGATCTCTTTCGGAACAGCTGGGCAGATCGGGTCCCCGCAGTGGGCCGGAACCCAACAGAACCGGGACTTTCTGCTGCCTACTGGCGCTTCCCATGATCCCCGGGGCTCCTTGCCGCTGCAGTTCGGGGCCATAACACACAACAGGTTCATAACCGGGGGTGCACCAAGTTATACTGCACGTCACCCCCCTCGCTGCTTTCCTACCGTTCGCTCGACGTCTGCGTCTATTTTTCAGTACAACTCGCGTATTTGCAGGATCTCCAAGTATTTCTTCATGCGGGGCACAAATTCTACGTTTAATTCAGGCGTAATATTTCGCGGGCGCGCGCACGCACGCACAGTCCCGCCGCCGCGTGTGCGCGCCTCCGTTACCAACGGCTCGCCCGGCCAACCCTGTGCGCGGCGACGGCTCGCGTTATTAAAAATAATTTTACGAGCGGCCACGGAGGGGAATCTCAGTACGAACGGGGCCGCGCACCAGGCGCGCACTTTCGCCCGGGTTTTGCGCGAAGGTCCTGCGTCGCCTGCACAACGACTGCATCGCTCAACGCATTCGGGACAAACGAGGAAAGTTCTCTACTTTTCAGCTTCGCTTGGACTTCTGTCCTTTGTCGTTCTGCCACCTGCTCGCCCGCCGCCCACCACTCGGACCCTTCGCCGCCCCCCCCCCCCCACCCCCGAGTTGCTCTCCGAAAGAAAAACGCTCCGTCGCGGAGAGGAGAGCGAGGAGCGACGGGCGAGCCTCACCTGGAGCGGCGGACAGCAGCAGGCAGCACAGCGCCCAGGTCCGCGCCGCTCCCATCGTCCCCTCCATGGCTCTTCTCTTGTCTTTCCTTCTCTTTCCTCCTCTTCTCTTCTTTTTCTCTCCTCTCGGACCCCCTTTCGCTAAGCCGCCCTCCCGGTGTTAACGTGTGCGTCTGGTGTCAGTCGTCCCGCGAGTGTCTCCGCTGCGCTGGGCTGCGCTGCGCTGCGCTCCTCCGGCAGAAACCCGACTCCGCCGCCACTGTCCCGCTTCATATAGTCACACAAAGGTGACCCCCACCCACCCACCCCGCCCAGGGCGCCTGTTTTAAAGTCTCAGCTCGGCTACACAGCGCGCTGTTAATAGTAAATAAAGTTATTGATCCTCGGACCTTCTATCCGGTCATATCATTGGCCCAAAATTAGAATAAATTTTGATGCACGGCCGCTTTTTGCTCATTTTTTAAGAATGCAAGGAATTAAAGTAGAACATCTATAAATATTCTTATTAAACTTTTAGCCTTTTATTTTTTATATATATATTTCATATTTACATTTTATTGCCAATAACCTGTGCAATGCAGGGTCGCCGAATGGCACCGATATTTAGTACAAAACTCATGGGGTGGGAGATACAAACATACACACACAGTCAGTGTATAAGTTAGAGCAACCAATCCATGTGGAACACATACCTTTGGACTGTAGGAGCAAACCCAGGTGGAGAAAACAGAGGCTCCACACGCAGAGCCTGATTTGAACCCAGGTCCGAAACCACATCCCAAGAGGGGCGAGGCACCAGAACTTCCTGCACCGCTATGCAGCTCTGGCCGACTTAGCGCAACTTAACGTATTTCTTCATCTGCTGCTGACTGTGAGTTTTCAGTGTTTTATACAGTTGGTTTTGTGGTTTTACCTGAAGACTTTACCCCAGAAAATAGCTGGATGGATTTCCTCCACCTTCAGCCAGGTCATTCCAACTGTTCTTGCTGTTTCTTCTTATAATAACAACCCAGGAAAAGTTGGGTTTGAGAAGGAATTCCTGGGATAGTTACTTCAAACAGCTGGCTTTTATATAAACAGCAAAGACAGAACACACACACACACACACGGCGGCGACCCCCAATCTACTTGATGTGAGGGCAACACAGTAATATGAGGTCAGGTTCAAATACGGGCCATGATGTTTCCTTCTGACAGGATCTAAACAGCTACTGTTAGTCAAGACAACAAGTGAGGTAAACCTCCAGGAGGAACTTCTAAACAGCAAAGTGATTGAGGAAACAGACTTTGGCTCCACAGGAAGTGGGCATTTCGACGAAAACAGCTGAAAAATGGACAGGTGGACATGAGAGGAGAGGATCGGTGGGAAAAGAGGCCAGAGACTGTCTTGTTAACAGAAACCCTCAAGGGAGAAGAACTTTGCAAAGTGTCATGGAGCTCGTTGTGGATTCTACTGGCATCTGCCATGTTTTACCACGGTAGCAGAGTGAACGGAATCTAAATTTCAGTCGCCCAGAACTTCCTTAATGAAATGCTTTGATTTCAGATCGCTTCAAACTTGTAGGATCGTGCTCATGAAAAAAATGTAAATTTGCGACAAATCCAGCAGTCATCCGGCCAGACAACTCCGCTGGAGTTTTATCTCAACTCAGCTTTTTGTTCAATCATCTTCCTCAGCTTCACTTCCTGTGTTAAACAATTTTTTTCCACAATCACTCAGTACTGCATTAGTCTCTTCTCTTCCTCTTCCCTTTTACCCCCCCACCCACCCTCTATTCTTTAACCTCTCTTTCTGCAATCTCCTGGGTTTTGGCCTCAAATACAGAAGATGGAAACTGCAGATGCATCTCCTTCCCGATCAGATGACCACCGCTGAGCCACTGGTGCCCTTCAATGGTGAGGACCTGATCGCTTTCTCATCTGACTTTTACTGCTCGATGACAGCGCTGTCAGGTGATGTTTACTGAGCTCAGTAGGGTGACTGTACGCTGCTGCCCCTTAGTCTGTGGGTCTGCTCCCTTTTATCACTTCTATGGTTTGAGGGGCTGAGAAGCAACCCCACCCAGCAGAATAAGAGATGAGAAGCTCCAGATTCACATCACACCAACAGTCAGAATAATACATTTGCACAGATTAGCATCTTGGGCTCATTAAGGGACCCAGTTTTATTCCAAGTTGGGGGGGGCACCATGCAAAAAGAGGGGGTTCAGTCCATTATTCATTAGACTCAGCAATCCTCCCTCAACCCCACAAGGTTCTGGTGCCGCAGGCATCCGAAAGCGCCGGCGTCTCATGTGGGCAGATCTGGGTTTGACACCTCGGTCCGTGGAGCTCGTGCCCATGTTTGCACCGTGTTTCTCCAACTACTCCGCTCCCCTGCCACAGTCCAAAGACTCATGTTTCAGGTGAATCGGTGCCTAAACCCGTGCAGGTATGGTGAACCAAAGGGTTATTTATCACTTTGAGAAACTTTGTGCCGATAACTTGCTGAGGTTCAGTACGTGCTGATGTTTACATTCGATGGGGCTGCTGTCAGCCATATCATACACATTAGATAATTTAGTTGCTTAAGCAATAATTTAAAAACCATCATGTTTACTAAGGTTCCCGTTGCCTAATTTTACATTTTGTCTGAAGATCTGAAACCATTCCGTGTGACTGTGCAGCAGGAAAGGAAATGAGGAAGGGGCAGATTTTTTTTATTTTTTTTTATTATTTTTAAACAGGGCTGTATAAACAACACAAATTGTTTATGTGTCACATTTCAGCATTAAATGTGAAATAAGAACGCGAACAGTCGCACACATAAAGTTTTCACCCCTCCAGCGGGTGAAGCAGTCTACCTTGCACTCCTTATTTCAAAGGATGCAAATATGTTTCTCTGTGGAAAGAAGTTAATTATAATATCCTTGCCCTCTAACTCTTTAAAATTTCACTTCTCCGCCGTTTTCTTCTGCAGTCTCCAGCACCCGAGGAGAACGAGTGCTCGCCCACTGTGCCCCTGCCAGTCACACTCTCATCGCGCTCGTCGCTCAAGGCCTCCCAGCCAGAAACGCATAAATTATCCAGCATGAATTATTGCACTTCTGAACACAACGCTGGCATTTATTCCCTCAGCGGACGCTTTCCTCCAGTGCGATGAACAAGCCCGGTAAAAATTAAGTGCATTTCGCAGCAAAGCGCTTCAGACGCAGACGATTGTCCGACACGACCGCACGAAGCAAACTTAAATTTGAAAAGTGGGCCTGCGTGCGACACATGCTTTCAATATTAGAAGGGATTCAGCAGTCCTGAGTAATTCGTCCCACTACAATGGAGCTAAAACAACGGGTCACTGTTGGACCTCTGATGAGTGTGGCCACCAATACTAAAGAGATTAATATGAACCAATGTATTACTTTAAAGGAAAAACAAGAAAAAGCCACTTCACTCACTATATTCTGCTATAAAGGCAGAGCACAGCTGCTCCAGGCATTGGTTATTTTATTCATCTTCTGCTGAAGATTCAAAATGTCTCTACATAAAAGTACTATTGCATAAAAATGACAGTATTTTTAAATTTGTTTGCATATTTCAGATGTGCATATAAACACACTTAACTGCTATTTTGCCCTTTGTGCTGAGAGCTTGTCTATCTGTGTCTTTCTGCCACTGAGCTGCTCGGTACGATTGGTTGGCGAACGCTTGGTGATGTCCCATGAGAGGTCATCCCCCTCTAGTGACACGCGAGGACGGGAGCAGGGCAGACGCAGTCACGGCCCCTGCGCTCCTTATCGATCACACACACCGCTGACCGGCAGTCTAATCCTCTTTTCTCTTTGCCTCTCCGTCTTTCCCCTCTCCCACCTGTCCATTTGTGACCCCCTCTGTGATTTCCAGCCACTCCCCTCTGCATCGCTGTTTTGTTCCCCTTCCCCTCCCTGCCTCTTTCGTCCACAATTGTCCCTCCCTTATCGTACAACCCCGGCCTTGTAGAACACACCCTCCACGCTGCTCCCCGCCATTACAGAGAATAGGATGTAATTGAGGAATTGCAGCCACAAAGGGCGTGTGGCGAGGGCTGCGGGTGCGACGCTCGGCCAGGCAGACAATCGTGAAGCGCTGGCACGGGTTCCCCTATCGGCGTGACCTCCAGGGGTGAATCACAGTGCATCTAGCCAGCGGGATTCGGGAAACAGGGCAACGTGGGTGGAGAAGAGCTGCTGTGAGCCAGCAGTCGAAACACCGTGAAGCCTGTTAGGGTCCCTTGTCAGCATTTTTGACAAACTAGGGAACGGCATCACGACGCATGCTACCCCTTACTGGCAGCCTGCTGACAGGGGCGCTAAGAAGCACTTTGAAGCAGACAGCGGTAGAGGCTTTACTGGCAGCCAGTCGGGCCTAAATCATTCCCTTCAATTAATCCACATAAATGACTGTTGCATCTGAGTGGAAAATGATCAATAGATTCATAATGGGAGCCTACAGGAAGTCCCAAGTTGGACTGCAGCCCACACCGCGTTCATCCCTGAGCGATGGCAGCACTCCCCACGAGAAAAGCTGTCACTCCCAACTGTGATGCCGTGAGCATCTTTACGAACGCAGCCGTGGCCACCAGCGTAACCCTCACACAATCGGCCCTTTAGGGCCCCCGGCGGTGCGGCACCGATCTCACAACCTCACCGCTGAGCAAATCACATCTTCGATGACTCATCCGGCCGCTTCCCAGCCCTCTTATGTCACCAAACAGGGGCATCACTGTGAGGCAGGGGCCCAAAACCTAGCATTTCCTGAACACGCTGAGGACACAAAGGAACGTTGTCATCTGTGTCTTTGGTCACTGCCAGCTTTGCTGCTGATGTCAGAGAAACGGACCCCACATTAGCAAGACAAAAATGAAATCATGAGATGGGTTTAGAACATACACTGTGTAAGTAGACAATGAGAAAGAAGTGTGAGCAAGGAAAGCTCTTTATAGGCATGCATGAGAGCTCTAAGCCACATTCTGTTCACGCGTCATTGTTTCTTTTTTTTTTTGTGGCAGGCTGGACCACAATGGAGGGAGAAGGGTGGGAACAAAGGGAGGAGAAAATGAGAGAAACATGTAGAATGTGTGTGGAAACTCACACCTTAGTGGGTCAGGGCAAGCCTGGTCTTCAACGCAACGCAAACACGCACATTTGCTTACACTCCTCACAGTGGGGAGAGCACAAACACTGACGACCACACGCTCTTCCTGCACATGCAGCGCGCACACACACACACTTCGGCATTACTTCATGCACCACAAAACACGCGTATATGCTTTTTTACCACGTTTCTTACACTGTGAGCATTCACCTGCTGTACACACCTGACAGGAGCACATGCTCACACTAACACACTGACCCACAAACACAAAGCTTTAGTTTGCTGAGATATGGCACAGAGTGGCTGAGGTGCTGATGCTGGCATCCCAGTGGTGCCCTCTTAGCTCATCTGTGGTCCTACGCAGCCTCCTGAACCCCCACACTGTTATAATCAATGTCTTTTCCCTATCGCCTTTGCCCTCTCTTTCTATTCTGCTGAGCACGCTCTCATTTGAATGCTAAGAGACTTGAATCCAGCAGTGAGTGAGGGATTGATATGTAAATAAGCAGACAGAATCCCTCCCTTGGCTCCCTGCTCAACTAGCATCCCTGGACGCCGTCACAAGGGACTGCCAGCGGCCACCAAGGGCCCAGGCGAGGTCCTTATCGACCCTTGGCCATGTCTGACAGTTAGATTGCTTTGTTTCCCGCTTCCACAACAGTCCTCCAGCACATGGCCATCTTTAGTCAAAGGCTGTTATCATTGTCACCATCCGGCTCCTGGTCACACATGTAGAGATGGTAGTGAGTAACATACTCAGTCTTAAACGTCTATGCCAAAAAACTGCGCTTGTTGCATCTTATTTAGGTGCAGGCTACTAAATGCTACATAGCTTATGGCGGGCATAGTGTTTAGTAGCCGAGTTTGCTGGCACCGCCTGGGTCAGAAGGCTTAAAGGTGTAAAGGTTAAAAGTAATAATGCATGATGTTGATCACCAAACTGTTTTGCCCTTTAAGTGGTTGGATTTAATACATCAGTATTGTTAGTGCTGCCAAGCAGGCAGATACCACAGAGATCGCAGCGCACACCGTCATAGTCCAGTGGAAGATAAAAAAGTAATAATAATATTTTTTCCTTATGTCACTTATGTGTTCAGCACTACATGTGTGTTTGACAATGCAAAAACCTCACTTAGGATGAGAAGTACCCATTTGCTAAATTTCATGAACAACAAACCTGTGTTTAAAGAATAGATTGAGGACAAACAGAGACTGAGCTTTAACAATTTCACAAATCTTTGTATTTATAATGTGCATTTGGGCCACATTACATGAGGCAGAGGGCTGCAGGCCACCTTCAGGCTACCTGCTGGACAACCCTCATGTAGGAGCTCAGCTCCAAACCTAAAACCCTTCTCAGCACAGTACCTTTACTCCACCTTGTTTCATATGAGCGATGTCCTCCACAACTGAAATCTGGCTCCATCCTGGATTCATCACCTCCCCACCAAAAAAAGGAGATTCCTCGAGTTCTGTTCAACACAAGGGCAAAATTATTTTTTCCCAGATGCCAACATTTAAAATGTAACAAATTTGTTCCACCCATTCACCCATCTTTGTTATTCCCTTAAGCTGAGTGGGCCAGAGCCTATCCTGGAATTAGAGAGCATTGGACCATGAAACTGCCCTGGGATGGGACACCAGACCGTGGCAGGAAACCAGTTCCAGTTCAGTAAAAACTCAGCATGCAGTTTTTCAAGCACCGCAGGTCTAGAGGTACCGATGCTCCTGATTTCCGCCCAGCCTGACCAACCACAGGTGTGCGACTGGGAAGAGGCCGTGGTGTCGGGTGGCAAGCGGGCTGAATGTCAGCTCGCATACAGGGAACCAAGTGTCATACTGCTGAGCAGAACGCAGCAGACAGCACAGCAGAAACTCTGCAGATAGACTTGACCATCTGACAAGTGAAACAAAGGCAGATTTCTTTATTCAAGAAGGAGAAACTAACCCCTTCTCAGCCCATCTACACACTGCAATTTGTTCGGGGTACAAATCTGTGTGAAATGTGACAGCAAAGCCTGCCAAACGGACGAGGCCTTCAGCCAGTCATTCAGCACACAGATTAAAGCAGATGCACGAGTCGCACAACATAAACCGTCAGCCCAGCCAATAGAAGAATCAACCATTCATCTGGGGTGATCATTTTGGAGGGAAAGACAAGTGAGGGTGACAGCTGAGAACCCAGAACCCAGCGGGTCTCAGAGCCACGGATACAAAACACTGGCGTTTCTGAAATTTGTCTAATACGTTCAACCAAAACGTCTCCAATATCGCAACGTCTGCGGTTCAACTGCAGAAACGGTGTGAGTAACAAAGACAGCTAGCAAGATGCTTTGCCAGAAAATGGATGGCGGGCTTGGGGTCACTATTATGGTAACGGGGATCTAGAGAAGTTTAAGCGCCTCTGGGTTTGTCTGGCGCTGGTTGGAGCTTAATGGCGAACAAATTAAACAGAAGAAAGTATCTCCACTACAAGGAGGGGAAACAGATCTTCACAGCAGTACAAGATTTGGAAAAAAAAAAATTACATTAGCATACTTCGAGAAGGATGAAATGCAGTTGATGTGATCCATGCTAAGGCTCACTCATATTCGACATACAGCAGACAGGCCTGTTCACGGATTTTTATGATTCATTTACCTTTTTATGGTCAGAAAGACAAAAAAAAGTTGACCCCGTGCGACCTGCAGTAACTGAGCGATCAATCACAGCAATTCATTCAGGGAATTAAACAAGGCAAGAAGCCAGACAAGGACCCCCATAGGGTGATATGGCCACCACCACCGCTGCAGTGATGGTGCTCTGCCACACTTCAGACTGAAGGCACAGAAGGAGGGAGCGCTGAGAACCTGACCATCCAAACAGGGAGGACTGTCCAGAACAGGCAGGGATATTAATTGAGGAATATCATTTATTTAACCACAAACACTCCAAAGTGAACTGCTTATCTTGTACCCCTCCCTTATAACCACATACTGAAGGTCTCCCCCCCTCTCTCAAAGGTGGAGGCACCAGCTGGAGGTTAAGGAAAACATGCTTCTCTCACGGCAGGTTGGGTGTCCACGGAGCAGCGTGAACCCTGACAGATGAGTTCCAGCAGGATCTGCCACCATTATTACCGCGGTACGTAATGTGATAATGAGCATCACCTTTCCTGCACTCGCTCCATTACACGCTGCCACCAGGGAGTTTGTATTCCTGTTGTTTCGCTGCTGTTAATGCGCATCATCAGGGGGGCCTTGGGTTTAAATCACCGCCACAAACGCGTGTGTTTTGGTGCTACAGCTATATGGCACCCCCCCCACGCAGAGGGCACCGCAGTGGAAACAAAACCCAATAATTCCATGGAGGCTCATGGTAATAAATCCTTTTAGGACTGTGAAGGGAGAGCAGAGTTAGAGTTAGGTGGGCAAGTGGTAGAGGATTTAGTAATTCTAAGGTGGAAAATAGAGGCAGACACCAGGGGGTCTGGTTAAGCAGAAGAGGATGAAGAAGGGGCAGCAGGTGGCACCGCAGTTAAAGGTGTCACCTTGTAGTCAAAGGCCTGGGTTTGAATCCATTCTCCTGCTGTAGTCACAGTGCAACATTTTCCCTTGGTGAAATAAGTAGTTTACCTTGAGGTAAACATGGTACGGCGAGCCACACAGAAACACAACGAGTGGCCCGCGAGTGAGAAAATCCCAGATCCTTCCATGTCAACAACGTTCAGCTCAGAAGACTCCCCCACACCTTCCAGCCTTTTTTTGGAAATCAGCTTCCCCATCTCCAGGGGAACCGGCACATCAAGGGAGCACGAGAGTCACAACAGGACTTAACAAACCGACCGCCTCGCCACTCTAAACACATGTATCTGCTGCCCCCCCACAGACCCCACCCCCCCCCGGCTCCTGCTTCCTCGTGTCACACAGCGACAGGTGCGGATCAAGCACATGACCCCACGTGGCATCGGCCAGAAAGTACCAGGCTGGCCCGTGCCCACACGGGCTCCCTCGCTCTCCTGCATCTGTTCTTTCACCCCCATCAATGAGGAGACCAGCATGTGTGCGCGCGTGTGGTTGGGGGGGGGGTGCACTATTGCTGACTGTATGCTGAGTGAAAGAAATAAAAAAAATAAATAAAAAATAAAGAAATGGGGGCAGCTTTTCCTGACAGAGGGCAGGACACCACCTGGCTGCCAAAGGCGACAGCATGGGGGCCAAGCAGATGCCACCCGGCCTCATAGTTAGCATATCGGCTACATTAGCAGTACCAGTGGCACCCGCATGCCTGGGCCTCGGTGGAGGGTGCTAAGCAGACTGACCCAGGGAAGGCGGCTCCATATTGTGTTTGTTCAGCAGAGGAATGCGGGGGGGGCAGAGGAATCGCCAGCTGGCTCCTGAAAATTTTTAGCACCAAACAGCCGTGTTTGCAGGAAACCATTGTGCCACAGGAAAGCAGATATTTATCTAAACAGGGATTGTGCCACGCGGGTGTGTTTGTACCCCTTAGCTGAGCACGACCCTCCGGTTGACCTCTTATATCACACCGGTTTGCCAAAAACCTTCCTCTTTGGTCAGGGGCGCATTTGAGAAAAGTGTGGAAGGAGATGCCTTAAGCCAGGAGCTTTCCAAAGGGCAGCGGGGGTATCGTCACCCCCCCAACACACATTATGGGACAGTCCAGGCTGCGGTCAAATGTGGTTCAACGTAGAGCGCAGCGGTTAAACCCACAGGTTACAACCTGGCCAAATTCAATCGGTTTTCCACATTATACTCAGGTTTGGCACACGTGACCAACCTCAGGGAAACAATTCTAAACATCTTTAAAGCTGTAAACATTGTCTGTGTTACCTGGATTGCGATCTGAAAACTGTAGACCATCAGCATGAAGAACGTGCTGCAGGTTGGCCAAGATGAATAAAGTAAAATACCTCCCCATCGATGCGCAAACCTAGTACATACTGTATTTACCTCAAACAATTTACAGCTGTTATTAACATGTGGGGGTTGACTACTGATGTAAGCAACGTATTTCAGTTTTTCATTTTCTCCGAAATGTCTGCAAACAACTTCAGCTCTGATATTTCAGTGCTGGAGCTCATAAGTTCACCGTAAAAATACCGATTGGAAAAATGTGTAAATTTGATTTGTAATCCAGGCAATGCTGATAGCTTTCAAGGAACTGAAATACTTTTGCAAGGTTCTATAATAGAGAGCAGGGTGTCAAATGGCAGAATTCAGAGCGCACGCACGCACACACAGCCTGAAGAAAGCTTTCAGGCTTCTTCCCCTTTCCACATTTTGTTGTGTAACAGACTCCAAAATGGGTTGCGCTTCTTTATCGATCTGTATACGGTACTCCATAACTTGAAAACAAATCAGGTTTCTACAAATTTTAACATTTTTTCCTTAAGACATTCCTTATATCATCAAGTATTGAGACATTTTGCTATGATGCTGGAAATTGCCTTGAAGTCCCCCACTGGTCAATTGCTTGACTGTGATTTGGATAGGGACACATGGGCCTATTAAGATCCCACAGGTGATGCTGTTGTTCAGAGCAAAAAGCCACATGAACTGACTGCAGACCCCTGATGGTGTCAAGGCAGAGTCAGGAAGGTCCTGAAGAACAATGGTTTACTTTAAGTTTTAAAGGCAGAAGCTGGGAACCATAGTCACTCCTTCACGTGGCTGCCCAGGGGGATTTCAGTGAGGGATGTGACAGGAACCCAAAGGTCACTGGCAGACCTCCAGTCAATCATTTTAGCTAAAAGAAATCTGCAGACCATAAATTCCATGAAATGTACAACTTGCAATAAAGACTGGGAATTAAGTTCAAACACCTACTGACCATCTGTTTTATAACAGCTATATAAACAGTTATAAAGGTCACCCAGTTTTGAGCAGGAACACCAAAAATAAAGCCAAAGTCTAGCACAACCAGAGTTAAAATGGTTTGGAGAACCTGAAGGTTGGCAGCCCCACAGGGGGTAGGCTGTGGGGTCCTGAACACCACTGAATCTGCATTTCCCAGTGAGAACAGACTGCTTTATCACTTGTTCAACCATCATTGCTTTGTAAATAAGAAAAAAAAAGTCATAATGACAAATGTCAGTGTTGCTGTAGCTGTTGCAGCACCTGCTCTCTTTCTCACACACACACAGCCAAGGAGGAGTCATGAGGACTGCGGCATTGCTCACACACAGTTCAAAACCTCTGCTGGGGTTCATGTGGACACTGGGACCTGCCTTACAGTAGCAAGTGAACAAACAGTGCACGCACACATTCCTCACATTTTTCTCAACGGCTCAAGGACATGTTTATCTCTTGCCCTGCTCCCAAATTAGACAGGTGGGGCACAGAGCCATGTGGGAAGAGGGGCCAGGTGTGCAAAAACAGCTGCTCTTTGGACAAAGAGGTGCAGACAGACAAACGGGTGTGCCATTTCCTTCAGTGTCGACAGGCTGACGTGAGGGGTGCTATATGCACAGACAGGCAAACAAAAGTATTGGATAAACCACAAAGTTGAAGACCAGCCTCCCCCTCCAAACCAGATGAGAAGAAGTCACCAGCTGTTGGCCAGAAGGTGCCTGACCTGTTGGAGAAGGAACCGCATTTGACTTTCCAGAATTAAAGCTCACTGCAACCCAAGGTACGAACCAGCTGCAGAAGCATCGGTATTTAAATAAGAGCAGACACATTTGTTTGAGTGCAGCGCCACCTACTGTTGACAGTTGGGTTGTCGCACTACAGTTGCTCCCTCGTTGAAGTGAACCCTCAGCACCGAGTACAAATCAGGACCTTAGAGCAGTAAAATTTTACTGAGCTATGGTGCTGAGGGTTTGGGACAAAACCATTCAATCGCTGCTTGACTGTGCATTTCTCAGCATTCTGAGCTGCAGTTTCCCACCATTGAGGAAACCGAAAAACTGCCTTATCGCAAACAGCCCCATTTGACATAAACCTTACGTGGAAGCTTCACCCTTACTGTCCTTTTCAGTGGGTGTTTATATGTAAATGTGTACAATCACCTTTTACTGAACCATACTCTGATCCATAAAAATTACAAATTTCACACTCCATTGTTCAAGGCTTCCCTAAAATAACCCAACACACACAAAGGAGAAAGGCAACAATTTTGGTCAACACATACAGTTCGGCAGCTCGGTTGCAGTGGAAGAACCAACCTTCACTCAGTGCTATCCATGTCCAGCGCCAAAATGAGGTGCAGACTCAGATCAAAAATATTTGGGGGCAAACATGACAAAATACAGCCATTTGCACAAGACCCCCAGAAGCCTGCAACTTCCCCACTATTTAGACAGATGACTTCTGCAGCAGCGAGGCTGAAAAGAGGCCCCCAGGGATCCCACCATTGACCCCCTCCTGTGCTGCATGTTTCTTATCTGGGACCAAACCAGGCTCAAGGCAAGCCAACATTCACTTGGAACAAAACTAGCAGAAAGCTTAATTGCATCCCCAAAAAGACATTGAGATTTTAATACTGAAAGCATTATATTAACATTTGTTTTCCAAACTTGTATGACTTAATGTTCCATCTTTGAGGCACAGAAAATGAGACATATGGGAAGAAAGGGGAGGGGAGGGGAAAAAGAAAAAAAAGGGGGGAAAAAAGGGAAAAAAAAAAAGAAAAAAAAAAAACAGGACCAGCAGTGGAATTTCCCAAAGAATTTATTATATAATTCAAGGTTTCTTGATTGCAGAAGCAACCTAAAAAAGAAAAATACAATTTTTGGAGACAGCAGGCAATGCAGCAGTTTCAAATGTGGCAAAGTGGTAAAATATCAAAATGCCCACAGAAACCCATAAAGCAATATGGACATATTTTAAAAATAAAAATAAAAATAAAAATAAAAAAGGCAGGCCTGAGCCCAAGATGCACTCACCTGGCCTGCAATTCTGTCCAGGTCCCTCTGGCCCTGGGAGGTCAACCTACGCCCACTGCGGGGGGGGGAGGAGATCACATTCAGTTTTAACACACACACACACACCTGTGATAGCATGTTTATCAAGATTGCCACCAACATTAAGTGGGACCACAGCAAAATTAAGAACCTCACTGTTCTCCCTCTCCTAAAAGGCCCAAAAGCAGAACAAAAACCAAGCAGACGAAAAGTGCGACAGTGTGGAGTGACACCTCAGAGCAGTACAACTTCAAAAAGAGACACTGCGTGCCAAACTAATATCACAGGTCAACTCAGGACACCCATTTATCAGGATCCAATATCAGCTGTACACAGTCAGTTCCAGTTGCTTGTTTTTTTTTTTTTTTTAAATAAACACCTTGTAGATAAACTCTTCCCCTGTGACTCCGCTAAATGCATCAATGCCAATGGGGTCCACTGACAAGTAAGGAGCCACTCACCCATTGGGGTCCTTCTCCACCATCTTGAGCCCCTCCAAGGACTGCAGCACCTTGCGAGCCACATTCTTGGAGCCACGGCTGAAGTGTGCAGGGCATACACCATTCCTCTGGCGACCTCCATAGATCTTGGTCATGGAACCAACTCCAACTCCGCTGCGCAGGTACAGGTGACGCGCTGTGGAGGCTGAGACAGCAGAATCGCAACACAGGCTTGACAAGCAGAACCAAATCCAGCTGCCCTAAGCAACAGCAGACACTCAAGCGAGAAGCTTTTGAATGAGCATTCAGCTGTGAGTCACACAGCCTCATATTTAACTGGAGGGCTGGATTAAGTTTGTCAGTCTGCCTCTGCAGAACACAGAAGTCCTGAGAACAGATTTCATATAACTGAGAACATTATCCCCCATTTTCTGCCTGCTTCCTCAGTTTCCTAACTAAGCTATATAAAATGTCTTTTCAGAAGTCCACATCTGCTTCTGAGACCTGTTGTCAGACAACTGGAAAAATACCATACAATATCAACCAGTAAGGGAATAAAGGGAAAAAGGTGACTTTAATTTATTTTATAACAAACTCAAGTAAAAAAGAGACCAGCAATAGTGCTGAGGGGAACTCACCAGCTCTAGTGTAAAACCAGTTCTCATCACATGGGGCCAACTCCTTGTGTTTAGCCAGCTTCACTGTGTCCACCCATTCTGGCACCTTCAGCTTTCCAGACCTGACAGCACGAGAACAAGAGGACTTAAACGCTGCAAGCATCACAGTGGTGTCCAATATTGAAAACAGCCACACAAGCTGAATGGGGGCCATTTTTGGAAGAAGTTTCAATCCGCCAAGAGAGACAGATCAGAAAGACTTACATGGCCAAGCATGCTCACACATACTAGACTTTGGTTCCAAATGGCTCTCAGTGTATGCAACACACAAACACACACACACACACACAAGATGTCAAAGTCCTACACAGTCCAAAGCACCACACATACACCTGAGAACTGGCTTCAAAACAACGAGACAAGACAAGCAGAGATCAATGCTCGAGTGTCGTGTACATACTTCTTCAGGAAGGCTGCCAGGGCACGGACAAACTCCTGCTGGTTAACATCTTTCACTGTGACACCAGGCATCTGCAGAAGACAACAGGCACAAGCTTAGGGTCAACAAAAGCACCCAAACAAGCATCTGCACCCATTCCCCCACAGGGTAGTTAAAATTCAGTTTCTCTTACAGACAGTAACAGCCAGCGAGATTTACACTCAAATACAGGTGCCTATATTTTTACTGTACACGACACCAATATTTCTAAGAGGCTATCGCACCATCTTCATCCTCACTGTATAAAAGTTGAAGAAGAGGCCCTTTATCGACAGAAGCGGCACAACCAACCACGCATGCCCAGTATCTCTTCCGGGCTCGACAGGGTCTCCAAATAGCGATTTTAAACAGGATTTGCCATACTATCACCTATAGTTTACGAGGCTGCACGTAAACAGTGACTTTGTACGGCACGTGTGGATGGGGCTGCGGACACGGGAAGCTCGGCTTCGCATGGTGGCTACAGGCCTCGTTTCCCCCATCACTTCCAAAACTAATACATTTCAGACACAAACTTCGTGCCCATAGGCAGTCGGGCGCAACCGCAGTGCCAGTCTTTAAATCACATTTCATGACTATTTCATTTTACTTCCATGAACGCTCATTTCCATTCTTGAAGGCCGCCAGCAATACCCAACATGGCCTCACGTTACTACATAAAAGCACCAACCGATGTGCTCATATTAAGGTCAGCCCGTTTACAGGAGCACATGGGCCACACAGGTATGCGGTAAAGCCGGTGTGGGGTCTGCAGGCGGTACCGGCACACATCTAGGCAGCCGAACGAGCGGCGCAGGCACGTTGTTCAGGCCTCGGTCCGGGCAACGGGGGCAGCCATTAGCTAAGTCTTAGCATCTTCTCTATAAAACTACCACAATGAGCACTTACTGGCCCAATTCAACTTCTGAGCATCAGCAATAAGCTGGAATATAAACCTTACACAAACTCGGAGCCTACACTAGCGTTAAAAAGGCAATTTTAAGAGCAATTTGGAGAGCAGCGAAGAAGCGCTACTGTACCTTGCTTGCGGACAGCAAACGGAAAGAACGAAACGGGGTTTCCAACCCGTATTCAAACGGAGCGTTCACGGGAAGTCTCGCGAGAGTACAAAACTCCTTCGGTTGCGGGGTTCGAACTGCGAAATCGATCTTGGTATCCCTGGTTCGGACCGCTTTAAAATTTTACAACTTTCCTTTCTGTCATTAGGATGCATTTAATAGTAATTCTCACTGTCTTTCCACCTCTTTTGTGTCAGTTTCTGAATTTGAAAACAGCAACCGTTTCCCGTCTATTTTACAATAAGGCGTGCAGCCTAACATTTTCTATTATTTTTACACTAACGGTATCATTAAGCAGTTTTGTGGAAATATCACATTTCCGCTTATTTATTTTTCTCCTCATTGCCTTTTAAAACCGCTGGCCTTAATGTTAATGCAGGGTCACGGTGGTCCGGAACCGGTCGCGGAGAAACAGGGCGTGTATTAGGATTCGGCGCTGGAATTAAAAATGGCGACGCTCCCAAAAACAAGAACGCTTTTATTCCTCATATCCCAGAAGGGAAAACTCCGCACTAACAAAACACTCTACCGTATTAAACAAACGCGGTGAACAAAAACGATGACTTTGTGAAGTAAACGTGACTTTGCGCTACGTTGCCGGCAGGCGCAGATGCGGGTGTAGAGAAAATGAATGGTTACGCAAAAAAACAATAGTAATAATAAAAAAAAAAAACACAAAGTATGAATAAATGTCGGTGAATCTTAATTTAGAAAAAAAAATATTGTTGATTTTCATGGTTTGTGCTATAAATTAGCTGCATTTTTTACTTGTCTGCGAAAGGGTTTCCCCGAATTTCTTGTCTCGCTGTGTAATATTTCATATTTATTCACAGTCTGGCTTTTATGGCGCTTGCAGACACATTAAAGGCTTTAACATTTGTGTCAGTAGTTCTGCACAGTTCTGACATTTGCTGTAAGAAAACTCCAGCAGATGCATGTTGACCCATTTGAGTAGAACTTTTAAAATTCTATAAATTATTGCATAGTAAATGGCAAAAAAATCATCTATGGTTGAAGACCTTTAAGGAAAAGTCATCTATAACAGTGTTTCATCCCCTCATCTCCTGGCCTGTCTGCAGCCTCCATCTCCTCCCTCTCCTCATGTTTGCTCAGAGTGATAAGGAGACGGGAGAACCACGCCGGTGTCTCCTAAACGGATTTATTGTGCCAGAATTGCCCTTTGCGCGGCTCGGATGGAAAGGGCACCACTGCTAGGCCATTGACACTATTGAGCTGTTTGTGCCAAATGGCCTGGGAGGGAAACAATTTGGGGGGCAGGATGGGGGGTGGTGGTGCTTAGGAGAGAAAGAAGACAGTAGATACAGGTCATCAGCTGGAATACACCCTTCACTTTCAAAGGCTTCAGCTTTACATGCAGACTTTAGTGTCAGGTGGGTTCTGCACTTGTTCTTCACATCTAAACCATCCTTTTGTTTCTCTGTTGTTTCCATCTCGGTTTCTATGCTTATGAAAGAGTCTTTTTTCCATTAAAACTGACAACACGGTAAATTTAACTGCAGATTTGTTTAGTGGGATGAATGGTTATTATAATAAACATCTCGGAATTTATTTTAAGGGTTTCTGGGGTTCACCTGCGCCTGCTTTTGCTGCAGGTTTGACTGTGTGTGAAATTTATTATAGCTGCTATATTGACTCAGGTGTCAGAGGGAGAACCTAATCTGACGATTAAGGAAATAAGCTTGGGACCAAATTAGAGATCAGCTGTCGCCTTTGTGTTCTTGAAAAAAGTACATAAGTTAAACTATAATTTAAAAAAGTAATTTTTCCTGATCCATTGTTAGCTGAGTGACTTACTTATCCTCCCTTCTACTCCCTAGATCCTAGATTTAATCGTACGTAACCTTTATTCTGTTTTTCTTATGTACCTCATTCTGCCTTTATATTCTTCATCACAGCCCTGCTAACCCTAACGCTGCCCTCTCTGACCCCCCTGCGGCATAGCCATGCGACTGCTGTGGCTGCACTCCTTGTGTCAGTGCGTTGTGTCCGTGTCTGTGATTGGCGTGAGTGTGCGGATGTGTCTGGCTAGGGGTCGTGGCCGAGCATCGGGCGAAAGGAGCAGCAGCCACGTCACCGGATGCCTGTGCCTATGTGTGGGTTGGGTGGGTGCAGTCGGAGGTGTGGTGGAAGTGCCCGTATCGGTGCTGCTGAACCTGAGGAGCCCGCAGTGCCTCTACACCTGCTTGATCCTGGTGTCCTGGCCCTTGCTGGTCAGGCAGTTCACCATGTGCCTGGTGCTCCTGCTGACCCTCAACTCCCACCTCCAACAGCGTCTTGCAACTAGGTGAGTGGCACACAAGGAGGACAAGCAGGCAAAGGAGACTGGGGAGGGTGTGAATGAGAGAGGATGCAGCGCAAGGGGAGATGACAATCTGAGCAGAAAAGCTACAGAGAGACTACAGGGGTTTGGAGCTGTAAGGAGGTCTTTTGTGCCTGACCAGGGCATCTCTCTCTCTCTCTCTCTCTCTCTCTCTCTCTCTCTCTCGCTCTCTCAGATACACCTCCCTCATTACCCGGCGTAGGACCCTGTTTGTTCTACTCTTCAGCTGGGTTTGTTCCGTCCTCACCGCTTTCAGCCAGTTCATCTTCTGGGACATTCTGGACACCTGGGACAGCAGAGCCGGGCTTGGGTTGCAAGACGGACACAGGGAAAACTGGACCTCTCCATCTCCACCTGCGAAGCAGCCTGGACCTCAGGACCGCTCCATGATCGGGAATTACCTTCCCTATGGCGGATTCCTGTCCAAGTTTTACGTGAAAGACACAGGGAATTTCACCTACGCTGAGATCCATAGCCGCCACTGGGGGGTCTGTGCCCCCGACACTATCCTCAGCCCACAGTTTCTTGTCTACATTTATGCCCTTACTGTATTTGTTTTGCCCTTGTTGATGCTAATAGGGGTTTACCTGGATCTGATGTGTGCGTTTTCCAAGCATGCGTCTACCCCCATGGGACCTCCAAAACTGTACACTATGGAGAACCACTCACTGGCCCTCTCGTGCTTCCTCCTAGTCCTGCTTTGTCTTCCACTCCACACTTCACATGCCCTCTTACTGTTTGCCCCTGGGACCATACAGCCTCCCTGGGCATCTCCCATGGCTTCCCTCCTCTTCCAGGCCTATGGTCTCGTCCCCCCTCTCCTCCACACCCCTCTCCCTTTCCACAATGTACACCCAACACCTTCAGCTTCCCAAAAACAGGATACAGATATGGTGCTGCAGTCAACTTGGAGGGGCCACACACAGAGACAGAAGATATGTCCCGAAGTGTAAGGATGACCCCCCTCAAAACATCTCGAACATACCCGTCACTCTAACTGTCCTTCACCCCCCAATCCCACCCCCTCTCACTTCAGCTCCTGTCATTGTCCACAAGTTTCTCCGTAAGGATGTTTTTGCTACTCAGTTAATGTACCTTCTACAAGGGTTCCTGGAATAAAGTCCAGTTAATGGAAAAGCAGAAAAATATTACAAGTATAATCTGCAGGCTAAGCTGAATCTTTATTCAAACTTAATGCCCAAATTTTACGTAAAACGAAACGTTATCATTCTAATCCTCGGCAACGCCACCTCCGAAAACACAAGCACACGGCTCGCCTTACGGCCGCAAATGCAGCTCGGTGGGTTTAATTAAACCGTGTTGTACATTTGTGATACCGGGCGACAGAAGAAACTGTATTTCTCCGAAAAGTAATTAACTTCTGCGTGGCACAATTTTATCTTTGTTTTGATGGAATGTGGATTTTTCTGCAATTCACTTTAAATAAAATGAGTTCACAGTAATTGGATTGTCCGTTGTTCTTATTTTTCTGCCAAAACGGCTGAGATGTTCCTCGCGTTCTTGGAGCCTCGGCCACATCTGTCCCCACGCGCACACACCTGCTCAGACTCGCTGTTAAGGCACAATCACAGACAGCAGTCATTGATTTCCGCTCTGCACAAGTTTCCAGAAAAGGAGGAAAATATTCCCAGAACAGTGAAAGTGTCCTCACACATATTGATGGCTCCAGACCATCCGGCTTCCACTTACTTCCAGAATGACTTTTTGATCAATGTGGGGCTCCGATGTAACCGGATTCAAGGCCTCATCTTGACAAGTGATGAAGGGAGAGACATGAAGAAAAAGGCCGCGGTGGAGCTTTTCTGAACAAACGCGTGCGATATTAAAATGCTAACTGGAGGCCGGCCACATGACCGAGGACCAGCGAGGCCGCAGCGGCTGCTACATCGAGCCGGTGCTCCCCGTTACCGTTTTACAATTAGTCTTTATGACCGGTGGCTGCCACACCTTCCTCTCCATTCACGACAAGGAGATCAATGCATCCCTGTCATTTCCAAACACAAACGGTCACAAATTTTTAACACTGGTGCCACAGCTGCGCATCGATCTCCTACAAATAACGCCCAGGTTGCATTTTAGCAAGCGCTGACTTGGATGTATTTGTTTTTCCACGAATCACCAAGTAAAATGTTTTATTCTTCCGGAAAAATTCTGCTTTTCCACATCAGAGCTTTTTTTTATTTCTCGGTTTTCAGTCGACCAATATTTGATGATGCGTAATTTTGTTTTGTGCTCTGAAAAGGGAAAAAAAGAAAAAAGAAAAAAAAAGAAAAATCACGGCACTATGTACTCTGTGTTAATTTTTTAAATGTATTTTTTAATTTTATCGTGCTTTGTATCTTTCCCCTCTAAAGAAATACAGTTAGCTATCAACAGCGACATGTGGGCTACAAAAGAAACAGTGAAAGAAAGAGGAGAGAACGGAGACAGGGATGCAGGAGAGACACAGGAAGGCCGAGGGACGGCCAGGAGACGGAGGAGGAGAGAGAGAGAAAGGGAGACTGCAGCTTCTACAGAAAAAAACGAATGTGGGAAATGTACAATAACAATTATAATAATAACAGTAATAATTGTAACAATAACAACAACTGTAATAATCCAAATAATAACAATTATAATAATGAATAAAAATCAATAAGACATCAGATATCTCATAAAAGACAAAATGAAAAGACATTTTTTCAGGTTTTCTTTTTTTAAGATGACTTAACAGTATTTTGTTCAGTTCTGTACCACTAGGCTAATATTTTGTGTTAGTATAGTAACATCGCTTCATAATGCGTTCCATAATAAACCTGTTTTTTCTTTTTTTTAAAGACAGCTGTTTTATTTTACTTTTGTTCTTGTCTTTTCTATACAAATAACATTTTAATTCAAAGATATGTATAATTGTGAAACTATTTTGTGATACTGGAATCTTCTGTACTATACCATTCAAAAAAAAAAAAAAAAGAGGAAAAAAACAGTCTTTTGCTTCCACAATCTGTCGGATTCCTACCGTTTCACATCCATTCAGGTTTTTTTCCGCCCCTCTCTTTCCCTGTTTAAAACAATTTGTTCTTCAGGCATTTCGCTCTGTGACATTCTTTTTCCTTTCAAAGGGACAAAGCCATGTCGCCTTTAATTACTAACAAACAGCAGGAGAGAGAAGAAGGAGCGAGAGTCAGCGAGAGAGGAGAACGAGAGAATATTTCAGTAGTACAGAGAGAACAAAAACATCTTTACAGTCACAAAATAATACAGCAAGCCCTGCATATAGTAATTATGAACGTGGATTATTCATTTTACGTATAAAAGGATTGTGTGTATGTGCGTGTACTAGGAGGGAACACAGTTAAATGTACATGTTTATTATGAACGTTCTTTATAAAGATGGACTCTGTATTTACGGCTTTGTCCTTATCATTAAGGTGCTTCAGCAGTTTTACTTTGCCACCTGTCATGCGTTCAGTAATTCATGACCCCCCACCTTCGAGAGTTTCCCTGTCTGTGCAAATGACTCGGTGGGTGGTGAGAAGGAAAGGCCCGAACGCAGTGCAGAGTTCATGAATTCATCTCTCTCTCTCTCTCTCTGCTGAGCACAGTGCGGTGGGAATGTTTGAGGTTCCAAGTCTCTGGCCATGATAATAATTATTCTCTCTCGCTCGCTCCCTCCTTCCCTCTCTCGCAACAAAAGTTGGGTCTCTTCCTGCCGCTGCCCCTACCGCAGATCCAGTATATGGCACAATAGTCATTGGTGGCTCATCTTTCCCTTTCGCTTGGTGACCGTCTTGCAGTGTATGGTGTGCAGTATGCTGTTGTACAATCGCAGTTCTGGAGGCCTCCAGTATGATGCGCTACAGTAAATACTCCTTCTTGCCCTCCCTGGAGTCGCTGCCGTTGAGGAAGGCTTCCTGGACCTCGCCGTGCTCATCCAGGCCGCTAGCCTCGTGGGTCAGATAGGAGCCTGTGAATAGAACTGAGGGTCAGTGGGAGGGGAGGGATGGAAGCTGCTAGTTCTCTTGCGGCCTCCGACATGCTGACAAACTCATCGTCTTTTGCTCAGCCCCCCCCCCCACGTTCCTCTTGCTCATCTCAGCATCTCTCTCAAATTATAATACTAATCCAATATCTTTTATTGGCTGAATGGAAGAGCTCCAAATGCTCTTTAAACCGGTACAGACTTTTTTATAGGTTCCCTATCACAGTCGAGTGAAGCATCGTAAACAACATGGTTCTGGGTCTTTCTTCCACTTTTTCTTTCCCAAGGATGGGTGCAGCTCCCAGAAGTGAGTGACACTTTCACAAGTGATCCACTTACATCTGTAAACCTGCGTCTCCATTTGGCCATTTACTTTGTCAGTAAAAAGATTTCACCACCTTTGGGGCTTTTTTTTTCCTCCCACATTTCAGTTTTACAGTACAGAACGTTACGCATTTTTCCCTCTCCATCACTCATCAACACAAGGTACTCTGTAATGTCAAAGTGAAACAGAAATCCAGACAGTTTTGTAAAGTAACTAAAATTTAAAAAAGAAAATAACCGAATGCATAAATACAGCTCAACTATAGCGCCGTAAATTTGAAAAAGTCTAAGGGGTGAATACTTTTTATACACCTAGTACCCGATGCTCTTTTGTAAACCACCCTACGGTTGTTTACCTGCTAATACTGCTATGGGATTTTTAAAGGAAAGTACCTACATCAAGGGGACCATAACACCACTCAAACCATTATACCACCTGCTGGCCCCGGTGGAGCGGTGAACGTACACAGTGCCACAACGCAGGGCTCAGGATGATGCCAGTCAAGTGAGGCAGAGTCTCACACTCACCTTTCTGCCTCACAGAGCACCATATGGTCACGATGAGCACGCAGATGACAGCAAAGACCAGCAGGGCCAGGATGCCCCCTATCACCGCATACGGTACCGTGCTGTGGGTCTCCACCACCGCCCCGGGATCTGCGCCAGAGAAATAAAAAAGAATTTATGAGGAGCGGACAAGCGGACGACCGCCTGCCCACACAACACAAACTGCTTTAACACACTCCGCGCAGCGAGAGAAAGAAGCTTCAGTGAGTGGCGAAGAGGAAGTTCACAGTGTACATGAGCCTGAAACAGCCTGAAATTGAGTCTTTATCAGCTCTGGACTTAGGCAAAGAGAAGAAGATTAATAAAGCCTGAGGGGACGAAAACATTTTTTACACCATGACAGGCGGGAAATGATAGCGGTCCGTCACGGAGTCGATGCAGTGTCACGGCCGCCAGCCACTGTGGGCCGCGTAGCAGGAAAGCGGGGGACACAGTGGAAAT
This sequence comes from Heterotis niloticus, assembly GCA_018136845.1. Taxonomy (NCBI): domain Eukaryota; kingdom Metazoa; phylum Chordata; class Actinopteri; order Osteoglossiformes; family Osteoglossidae; genus Heterotis; species Heterotis niloticus. Next base: position 3,811,109 of record CM030896.1, read on the forward strand.
GCCGTGAAGGATTTGAAGCGGGCGGCTTGTGAGTGGAGCCAGGGAAGGTCTGTAGGGTGATATTACATGAGAGATGAGGAATTAACATGGGTGCCTCAGTTCATTTATTTTTCTATTCCCAGTGCGACCGAATCTGCCCTATAGCGATTAAGTGTACGAAAGGGGTCTGTGCCTCCACGCATCCCCTCTTGACATTTCTGTCGCCCCCGGCGTGTCGAGGCGCAGCTGGGTAGGCGGCAGGCTGGGTGGGAGGGGAGGGCGGCACCAGCCCCCACTGGCCTGCTGTCCCACTCAGAGTCACGTGCTGCTTCTGCCTCAACGGCACGGCCAACCTCTCCGGCACAGCGGGGTAGCACCGGCCCCCAGCCACGGCCCCATCCTGCCTCGCCCAGCATGACCGCTCTTCCCTTCATATACTGATGTCCATTATGAACCTGTATCCTTCAAAATGCAGATCTCGATCAAGAGTACAGTTGGGATGATGGGGATGAGTCTGAGCAAGGCCTGTCCATGCAGTGTCTACACAACAGGCAGGGTGGCCTGAGTGGAGTCAGAGCAGCCTGAGTGGAGTCAGAGCAGCGCATCACATTAATGCCACACAAAGGGACACCAGCGGGAAGAAGGGCCACCAGCAGGTAGAGGGAGACTAGCAGGAAAGAGGGTCGAGGAGACAGGGGAACAGTACATTACCTTTGGGGTCTTCTAAAATGCTGCTATGGTTTGGGGAAGTTAGGATTGAGGTGGCAGGATGGGAGGTGGAAGATACCATGCGGGGGACAGACACTGTCGTCACATTCTCTACCAAAGATATAATCTCTGCAGGAGAAAATGGCATGAGGAGAGCAGGTCACCCAAGGAGGCATTAGAGGGTTATGACAGTGACAGGGTGATGAGGCTAAACTGGAACAATAAAAATCAATGCATTAGTTATTGTTTAAAAACACACATATTAAAACTCATCTTAGACTCATCAACCAGGCAGGTCACCAGGGAACAGACACACACACACACACACACACACACACACCTGGATATGGTTGTCAATCCACAAGGAGCCAAATACAGTGAGGGCTTATGGACGGCAGGGGGCAGCAGCAGTCCACATCCCCGTCCCACACAGGTCATAAATTCAGCTGTAGCATCGCTCCATTCATCATTTCACTCCCTCCCTCAATAGCGCCTTTCCCCTTCACTCTCTAAATCCCTCTTCACCTCATCATCAATCTCCCTCCTTCACACTCCTCTTTTCTGGCCGCTCTCTTTTATGTCAGCACAACCCCAGGCTCATGCTCACCTGCGTCTAGCTTACTCTGTCTACATTATCCACCCCCTCCACCCATGTCTCTTCCTCCCTCCACCTCCCCTGCTCTTCCATCATTTGACCCCCCAAGTGAAATGTGTTACACGCCCATATGCGTACTATTATTTAGATGTACAGCCAGAGCTGTGCATTCTTGCCAATTCAGGCTAAGCACTGCTCCCAAGGGTACAACAGCAGGGCACCGGCACAAATTCAGTCTATAAGTCCACGTCCACAGCCCCCCTCGACCTGCTGCCGCTGGACACTGAACATTATCATCAAGTCAGACAGATTATTACTGCTCGCTGCTTAATCTCCCCCATGGAAGAAATGGCAATGTTCTAGCACCCCCAGTGTTTTACCCACCACGGTATTTTTCTGCTTTTACAAAACCCATTTGGTGCCGATTGCGAAATCTACCACAAGACCAATAGCCAAAGGTCTATTGTTCCACATAAAAGAAATTCCAGCAAACGTGTATTAACCAGGCGATGAATCCTCTTCCCTGGATCCGAGCATTCGCTAAACCTCCCGGATTTCGCTTTCCCTGGCTTACCCCCCCAACTCGCCTTCCCGCCATCTCCAGCCCCACTTCATTTATCAAGGGCGCCTGTTATTTCTTCCAATTAGTGCTACAGCTCATTAACGCAGAGGCGTCGCTCCTTTTCCCCAGGAGCACGGCCATCCGTCTCCTTCTCGGGCGCGATCCTTCTCGCCACGTCTTCATCGCTCCCACTCGTCCGTCCCTCGCCGTCCTATACGATTCAATTTTCCCGGGGTCTGCGGGTGCGACCGTCTGTCAATGGATTTCCAGTCGTGTAAATGCCGTTGGGGGGGGGGGGGGGGACCGAACCCTGCAGTTTGACCCATTCGATCTCCTGACGATCCCGTCCGGTTTGCTGGGCAAGGTCCCCGGCACCACTCTACAGGCCTCCCAAACCCGGGTCCCGGGAGAATGCAAACTGCTGTTTAAAACCATTCCACTTGGTAGATACACTGATGACATCAAACTGACACAGCAAAAGCACCTGCGACAAATCGACTCTGCCCCCCCCCCATTTTGTGCTTCACGGGCACATCAGGCATGAAAAAGCCTGACGACGTGAGGGGGGGAAAATGCGCCGGAGAAAGGAAGAAAAATCATTTTTCACGATGCCACCCTGCGTAGTTTCGGCTGACTCATCTTGAGAGCCACATCTTCACGACAGCTGGGTTTTATCCACCACAATGCGAGCCAGGATTGATGCGGCAGCTGAGGCTAATCGGCAGCGGGCAGGTCTACGTCTGCATGACCGTGGCCTCGGGCCCTACGCAGCCAGACCCCCCAGCTAGCGGAGGTCCAAATCAAAAGCTGTGGTGCAAGATGGGGCCTCCTGCTGTACCGCCTTGCAGCAGAGCTCAGGGGAGTGGATTAAAGAAGCCGTTCCTGTCCGGCGCCTCCTTTAAAGCAGCCCTAAAAGAGGAAGATGGAGACTTTTTCTATCCCTCCAGTGTGTTCGTAGCTCAGTTAAAAGAGCATCTACACAAAAAAATCCTTTTGTCATCCTTAGTGGAGAACCAGGCCTACCACTAACCAGTTTTCCCGCTCATCTCAAATGCGATTCTGCCATGCATTCTAATGAAGCAAAACTGTTAGCAAACACTGGGGAGCCTTCCAGAAGCTGTGCTGTTTCACAGCATGTTTTCACAGGAAGCCAACATGTTGTAGCGACACCCAGGGCCGCAGCCTGATCTGGACGCCACATGTGGAGGAACATCTGTACACCTTACCGTACACCAACAGTGTGTAGTGGTCGGCGGCACGGCCGTAGTTGTTGTGCGCCTGGCAGAAGTACGTGCCGTTGTGCGACTGGCTGAGGCGCGAGATGGTCAGGGTGGAGTCGGAGATCTCGGCCCGCTCTGGCAAGGTGTCGTTCACCCGGGACCACAGCACGCTTCGTGGCCTGCAAGTAGAAGACCTTTGCGTCAGGTTGCTCAAGAGGGGAGGGTAGCCAGCAATACTAAGACCTTTAGAGGAGTCATCTTCCTCCCATTCTTTACCGGTGGGAGGGTTTTTCTCCCCCTCTCCTCAGTTGCCAGTTGGATCCCTCTATAATTACCAATAGCTGCTAGTTTAGAAGTGGAAAAAACTTTGTACCATTCCCTTCTTGTCACTGTAACATTTCTTCAAAGTTTGCTCAGCCCTCTGGGTCACCCGGGTGACAAGAGTGCTCTATAAAATTAAGTTCTGTTGACTTGAACTGAAGATGTGCACAATTACGGAGTAGTGGACAGAGATGGATGTGGAAGAAGAACGATCGTTGAGAGAAAGGCAGGGAGCGGGAAGGATGGAGAAATGAAGGGGGCACAAAACGAGAGGTGTTAATCCCGGGAGGACCGGCAGCTCAAAAGCAGCAGGTGGAGCAGAAAGAAAGGTCCACGTCGCCCACATAGCATCAGATTAATTCCTCTTCCTCTGCGGAGAAATTACAATCTGGGATCATCGAGGCTGTTAATCCAAGGAGAAACTTTTTAATTGAACAGCAGCCAAGCATAGCCTGTCACTGGCCAAGATAAACAGAGGTCCCAGCAAGAATGTGCTGCAAACAGAGGGGCTGCCTTTAATGGCAGATTAATGGGCACCGAAAGCGGCGCCGAAGGGATCATTAACCTGCGGTACCCTGGGAGTGGGTCTGCCGCACAACGCACCACTGCCGTGCTATGGAACGAGGGTGTATGATGGACTCAGTCCTTCAACGCTGCTGGGATTCACCACAACAGAGAGGATGGGCTACGCACTAGATGAGGATGGGCTGACACACACACACACACACACACACACTTACAGTGGGTTCCCAGACACTGAACAGGTGAGCGCGAGCGAGTCTCCCTCTCTCAGAATTCCAGGTGGGGGCACAATCCTCACTGTTGGGGCAACTGGACAAAGAGAAGACATGAGAGAACATTCATCACAGTGCTCATCCACCCACCACCTGTGTCCGCTCCCAGTGCTCATCTACCCACCACCCATGTCCACTCACAGTGCACGTCCAGCCGGTAGTGGCGCACTTTCCGTTGGCCATTCAGGGCTGGGTGAGAGACTTCGCAGTTGATCGCCGCCCCATTGTCTCGCCTCTCCACTGGGATGCGAATGGTGTTGGACACACTCATCACCTTATTGCTTTCCTGCTGGGACACAACCCCTGTAGCACGAACAAAACACAGTCATGCAATGGACTGTTACTATTCCCCACTTTTAGCTGCTAATTCATCATGGCTCCTGATACTTTTTATGCTGCCTACTTGACAAGGTCAGGCTATAGTGGTCAGTAGCCATATCATTTTTCCATCTTTTATGTGCATATGAATTGGACGCAATGAGAGTTAGGAAGAGGAAATAGGAACAGATGAAGAGGACAGAATGAAAACGAGACTATAACAATACTTTCTTTAACAATAAGTTTTATCACTAAAATGTCTTTGTCTCATCTGCAGCTAAAGACAGAGCAGAGGTCAGGGATGGACACACAGAGGAGGCGATAGCGTCTTAATTATAGTGTGTCGGGGTGCATTGAGGTGTGTTGGGGTGTGTCTCGCTGCATGTGTTCACCTCTCGCTTTCCCACACACACACACACACACACACACACACACACACACACACACACACACACACACACACACACACAGAGACAGACAGAGTCAGGCTCAGACAATGACCTGAGATCTCCCGTCGGTCCTTTATCCAGCGCAGTGTGGCAGGGGGTTTACTGCGGGGCGACAAGCACGTCAGCTCCACCTCACCCCCCTCCACCGCCTGTGTCTTCACCTCCACGGTGGGCACTTCAGGGGGCACAATGACGGTGAGTGTGGCCACCTGATGGTGCGTGGCGTCCGTATAGAGCTGGCAGAAGTAGCCGCCTTCATCCGCCACACTGACGTTACGCAGGGTGATGCGCACAAGGCGCGAGTTGAATGACAGCATCTGGAAGCGCTCGTCCTTCAGGGCTGGGGACAGGAGTGGAGTTAGTAGAAGAAACATGAAAGAGGGAAAAAGAGTTGTGGAGGCAGGTTGGAGAATACAGGGATTGAGCGTTGAGAAGAAGAAGCAAACAAACAACAAACGGGATGGGAGTCGAGACCCAAAAGTGAGAGTGGAGAGGACAAAAGGACAGAGCAAGTGAGGCCAGGGAGTGAGAACCCATCGGAGTGATGGAAGGAGGAAAAAGTGAGAGTGCGGTGAAGAGGGGTCCAGAGTGGGGGGGGGTCACATCATCATCAACACTTTGGCTGCCCAGCTCTGGTAAAACTTAACTAGTTAACATGGCACAGAGATGAAATACGGGCGGCGAGGAACCGGGAGTCAAAATTATCCTTCTTTTGTTGTCAAAGAAAAAGAAAAATCAATGCGGAAAAAAAAGGATAATAATAACAGATAATGATAATAACAGTTATTTTCTGACAGGAACTCGATGCCTATTCTCTGTCAAAAATGCCGAAACTCACTTTGAATCGACCGTCTGCATCAGACCGCTTTAGATACCCCCCCACCGGCCCTCTGTACGCTACTACGGGTGAGCGAAATACCCCGCATTGTGACCCACGTCATAATTCATTATGTCAGAGACACAGCAGAAGTGTGTGTGTGTGTGTGTTTGTGTGAGAGAGAGAGAAAATGTGCAGGGGCCCTTAATATTGCTGAAATGTGAGCAAATGTTTCAAGGGCAATTCCAGATAAAATGTTAAATGACTTTCTGGCGCTAAATGGCAGCTAAATGCTAACCCTTTGTTCTGCTCCAGCATCGCCCACCGTGGCACACAGCCACGAGAATGGCGTCGGACTCCACAAATGCCAGCACCAGACCGTATCGCTGGGAGCCAAAATGTCTCCAACACGACCAAAGCCTACCGATACACTTTAGGATTTGGTACTCGACTGCTAAGCTTTCAGGAGGTCTCTCCCCTACCCTCCCACTAACATCTTCTGAGAGAAAAGAAATTAAGCATTATTACTGATGTATTTTAAGTTTTTTAAAAGGGCATCTTATTTTGAAAGACTCAAAGGCTTCTTCAGATAGGAGGCAGAGAGCTGGATCAGTAAAAATTTGTCCCCACTGCCAATAGGAAGAGCAGGGATTCGTCTGACTGCCTACCACCGGGGGCTTTTGTCACATCCTCAGGACATCTCCACAGGAGCCCTGGATTCTGGAGAGTGGAGAGATCCACATCTCCAGGCGGAGCATCAGTGGTACATGGGCAACAACACATACACACACAGCAGGCCAGAGCAGCACAAGGCCCAGGGCACAGGCCTCTCCTTCAGACTCCGCTACACTCCATCACTCCCCTGGACTGCCTTACCTCGGGTGCCGTTGAAGAACAGGGTCTGTCTGCGGGGGTTCTGGATGACCACGATGGAGCCATCATAGTTCTGCAGGCGGCAGGAGATCTGAGCTGTGCCACCTTCCAGCACCGTCACATTCTCGGCCTGCACAGCCTGGCAGCGCACTGGCGGGGAGAGCAGGGACCAAATTTTAAACGGGCATTTTTACTCAAACAAAAAAGAAAGGAAGCGCTAATTTCAGAGGGCACACAAGATTTAAAGCGGTTTTAAAAAACTCAAAATCACATTCTTTTTACATCACTCACAGATAATGAAAATTATATTTCCTTTCCCGACCATTCAATGACTCATTAGAAAAAATTGAAAATCCAGCGCGTCTTCAATCACCGCCCGGATCACTCCATTGAGACGGCAGAATGAGGCGCTTTCACTGAAGCTGATCAACTCCGCGTTTGGTTTTAAAAATTAAAATCAATTTTAAACCCCAGCTTCTTTTAAGCGTGTAATGGCGCACGTCACGGCTTGATTTATGTTGTCCGCCAGCATCGTGGCACCCCCCACTTCCTGACTGACAGCCATTTTCGGGCCGTGACAGCTTCGGCACAACCGTATTTCGTCCCCGATGGAGGACTTGAACAGCGAGGGCTGGGACCGGAGGTGCTCGCAGCTCACATTTTAAATAAGATGAGGGAAGACGAAGAGTGGGCAAAGTGCAGAAGAAATGGAGGCGAGGGCCAAAGGAGGAGAACAAGGGAGGAGAGCGGCCAGAGCAGCCATGCCAGCGAATATGAAATGTCCCATCACGCAAGATGGAGCTGGACTGAGTGTGATTGAGAGCCCTGAGCCCAACGCGTGGGCCAGCACACCTGACATCCAAGCCCAAGAACGCAGTTACTCCATCACGCTCACCCATGTCAATTCGGCTTTCAGCCAAGTTTAATTTGGACTTTCTCGTGGCCGCCCAAAGCCAGCTGCACATAAAGGCACAAAGTGGAAAAGGGGGTTAATAAAATATTGACAACCTGGATACGGAGCCTCAACGAGAACTAGGGAGAAAGAGAGGAAGGGAAGGAGCACTTCCTTAAATCCCACAGAATTATTACCATAATTGCGCCCATTATTAAACCTTCTTTTTCCATCAATATTGTGACTCGTATCACGATAAATCGGCAATGCCGTCGCCATTCTAATTATTATTCTAATGACTGTTATTAGTCTGTGCTCCAGCAACCGTGGCATCAGCAGCTATTGTTTTACTGACAGCCATTGTTCCAGCAGCGCTATATCAAAAGAAGTGTGGGCACCTCCGCTCTTAATCACACACATTTCAAAAGTAGTAAGAATGACGGAGCGCCAAGCCTCTGAATGCGTCGGTCTGAGGTGTGAAAACGGTGCCAACTGAGCAGTTTGATTGGCTCTTGTGTTGCACAGCTGCTGCCACTCGGTTGGCCCAGATCAATTGCACAAGCGGCCTAAATGGAGTGCCGGTTGGGGGGGGGGTTCGGATCTGACACGTGCATCTCATCTCGTGCCAGCGGGGCCACGGAGGGACCCCCGGCAGGAAGCAAGGTGTTGGACGGAGGGAGGCTTAGGCGGAATGACGCTGCTGCTCGGGAGCGAAAACGCAGAGTGGCACCCCCTTCACCTTTCAGGTGCCACCACTGCGCCGCCCCTCACATCCCATCCCGTCATCTCAGCGGTTTCATTCGGAGCAGCCTGTTGGTCGGCCTTGCAGCATCAGCAGCAGCTCCACCATCGCACCTTAAGTCTCGATACTGCCCTTGTAAAGTGTGTGTATTGTACTAACAAGCTTAGTGGTAACTATAGGAGGAGTAAAAATATCCACAGGGCTCGTATTAATCGCAAACCCCATTAAAGTCAGCTTACAATCAAGTAGTAAACAAGAGCCAAATTGTATTATGGGAAGAAGCCGTGCGATCAATAGGGACCCCTTTTACAGACGGTATGAAAAAACAGATAAGACAGGGCACGGAGCGGCTGCAGTTCCACACGCGGCCATGTGGTGGCACTGCGCAGTCGTGGAACATAACGGCAAGCGGTCCAACGTCTCAAGGTCCTAAAACCGAGCCCTTATTTACGGGGCCTGACACCCCCCCAGCGACAGATCATAATTCCAGATGCATAAATAAATAAATGAGGACATAAACAAATAAATAAATAAATACACGCAAGTACAAATAAATAAACAAGGCCGTACCAGCGCCACCTAATGGCCCTGCGGATGCGGCGCGTTATGGCGCAGCGGGGACGGTGTGAGTTAGGGGCCCTGGGAGACGGCCAGGTGCACGGCGGGCGGCCGCAGTAAATCGGAGGGACCGCCTGAGCGAGCAGGATTAGCGGCGTGAGTTACAGCCTGGAGTCGGAGCCTTGGGGGGGCGCAGCCTCGGACCTCCACGGAGAAAAGAGAGAGAGAGACCGGGCTGCTCGCCCGCCCGCCTTCCTGGAATGCGGCGGATGCGTCCTTGTGGACCTGCCAAGGCGGCGCTGACGTAAAGACGCCACGATCGCTCCTGAAGCCATTACTTCACCGGGGCTCTGCGCCCTTTTTACTTATTTTTTTATGTTGTTCCTCCGCTCGCTTCCTCCCTCAACTTCACGCTTCTGCTTTCGCGGCCCGACTGCAGTGAGCGCCCCCCCCCCCCGACCTGGCCTGCTCCGTCGCCGCTGCTGCCACCTCTTGCAGAGCGCCCCCAGCAGGTTAAACGGTTACAGAGACTTTGACTCCCGTTTCCCATCTTGGCGTCTAAAATCAAAAAGTGGGCCTCGCTGAGGAACCGCACAGGTTGCCAATGAACTGCCAGGAGAAATTCTAACTATAAATAAAACATAATCCTGTACAAAAACAGCTTTTTGTGTCTCTTTCTCATTACCTCATTCTGGCGCCCCCCCCCCCCTTTCTCCTCTTTATTTCATCATCCCTCTTTGATACCCTTTACTTTCCCTTCCTTTCTCCATCTTTCCCTTCATACTTTTATCTGCCATGTGATTTTCTTCCCATCTTTTTTCCTCTAATCTCATTCTCTCCCTCCTTCACACCTACACACTCCCCCATGTTCTCCTCGCTCTAATCCCAGCCTCCCTCTCTCTGTCTCTCTCTCCGCCAAACCCTGGCTCCCCGTTCTTTCTTCCATCGCAGTCCATCCGAGTCCCACTGGGCGTCCGGCTCCCTCCTATCGGACACATATCCCTCTCTGCTCTTGTCTCTGCGTTCTGCTCTCTTCTTGGCCCATCGTTTTCTTTCATCGCTTCTTTCTATTTGTCTCTGCTCCCACCTGTCGCTCTCTCCTGCCATTCCCGTATCTTTCTTGCCTGTCTCTCTCTCTCCCTGTACCTCTCTTTCAATCTGTCTCTCTTGCAGCGCTTGTCTCTCATCTTGCATGTCTGTCACTGTGCTTCTCCCTTCATGCTCATCTCTGATTCCCCCATACTTGTCTGCCTCATTCTCTTCCCCCATGCCCATCTCTCTTGCTCACTCTCCCTCATTGTACCTTTCTCTTTATCACCACGCTTCTCTCTGCAACTATGCCCATCTTTCTTGTCGTGCCCATCCGTCTCACCATCTCTCTCCCCATGCCTGTGTGTCTCTTTCTCTCACTCATGTCTCTCTTGTAGCGCATGTCTCTCTCACCATGCTTGTCTCTGGCACTGTGCACATCTCTCTCACTCCCTCTCACTATACCTTTCTCTCTGTCGCCATGCTTGTCTCTCTGTCACTATGCCCATCTCTCTCACTCTCTCCCTCGCACCCCGTCTTGCTCTCTCTCTTTGTGCCTGTTTATTCCCCTCGCTCACTAAATGTGATTTGTTCTGCAGCTCAAGCCTGCAGTATAATCACCCTATTTTTATCCGAGAGAGCAGGGGAGCGAGGAGGACAGGGACACAGCGGCGCACGGCCAGTCTCTTCCCTCAGCCCGTCTCACATCCCCACTCCACATTAATTAGCCCTCTCCAGTACATCTAATTTCCCATCATACCCCTCTCTCTCCCAGTCCTCATCTGCACATTTCCCTCTACTTTCACTCCTGTCATTACAGTCAAAAGGCCCTTGTTGTCCTCCCTCCTCCTATAGCGGCACTGCTCTGCTGACCTTCACACCCTATCCTCCATTCTCACCCCTCCTCTCCATTTCTCTAACCATCACCTCTCCGCACACCGCACATCTCCATGCCCGGCATTAATCCAGCAGCGGGGCTCCCGGTGGACCCGGGTGCCGGACCCCACCGTTGCCAAGAGACGCCTGGCCCCACATCACTCTGCCTATTGCTGCCCGACACGACGATGGAGGCTCAACAACATTTACTGTGCAATTACACATCTGTTCCTCTAAAGGGACCAAAAAAAGCCAGAACTCGGTGTTGGACCTCAAAAATCCTTACCTGGCTCCCCTTCTGAAATTTCCTCTCAAAAACAAATACTGGCACGGTTCGGTTCTGTATATTGTACGTGCAGTGTTCATGATCCTTTGTCTCTGTTCATTTCCTGCCACCATCACCCCCTACCCTGTGCCACGCGCGAATGCGAGTTGCCAAAGCCGTACTTTCACATCGCTATGGAAATTCCTGGCCAAAGTAAGGCATTTAATTAATTAAAAGTGTTAATAGCATTATGGCTGATGACAATAACACACCAATTAATCCAAGATAATCCATCTCTTTTCACCCCCTCCCGCTCCAAACCCGACTAAACCCCAGGCATCTCATTCCCCTAGAAAGGGTCCCTACTTGTCCCTCTCTTCTCCTGCGCTCCATCCCTCCTTCTTGCAGAAATGAGTGGCAGGACAGTGAAGGGACTTACGGTCCAGAGAGAGCAGCAGGGCAGCGCAGAGGGTCAGGCTGTGGGGAGGGGCGGCACGCAGAGATCGGTGCCCAGGCCTCATTGTGTATTGACTGGCTGTGCTGAAAAGGCCCTCTGTGTGCTCCACACGGGGCTCCGGTGCACCAGAAGAAAACACACACGTCGCCGTGGCGACCAGCCCGCCTCAACGCCGGCCAGGCAGCCTCGCGGTCCGTGCAGCTCCCACTCGCGGTGCTCCCGGGACGGCACTGCAGCGTGTGCTGTGCGCGCGGCGAGACGCGTTACTGTGCGGTTCGTCTACACCAAAGCACAGTAAACACCAGCGGTCGCCGGACAATGCTGGACACTGGCTTGGTCCTTAAGATGGGCTGGCAAAACTGCAGCACAAACAAACCACACCTGTACTCTGAATTTGGCCGCACGCTCGTCTCTGTTCGGAGGGCTAGCTTGGACCGTCCCGCTCTCAGTCGAAAGGGACTGTCCTCTGAGATGTCCTCTGCTGCACCGCCCGGTAGCCGTGTCCTCCCCTAAATGCACTGGTCAAGCCAGGATTACCATCTTCTTTGCACCCTACTTGCTCTCCTCTCCTCTACCATCACCAGTCCTCACTCTTGGTCACTTGTCTCCGGTCCAGCATCCGGGGTCCGAGAACAACAGGAAAGACGCAGCCCAGGTGCCTCAGGACTTCTTCTTCCCGTGCCGCTGTAGCCGTTTCCGAAATCCCTCTCACATCTTTGACATAGGTCCTAGTGGCCAGTCGCCTATTTATATACCCAACCTACTGCCTTCTCCTACTGCCCCAACCGCATTGTTTGTGCACTGCGTGTGTGCGTGTGGCGATTGCATACTTAACATATTTGTTATCTTTGTGAGGGTTGGGTGCGGAGGCCACAATGGCACTATTTGACACGGCCATAGAGACACGCGCTCCGGCTGCCTGCTTCTATTCACTAAGGGTGTATAGTTGTATCTGTCTGAGCAATGCTGCTTTGCAGAGCTTCTTCTTCAGATCACAATCGCTCAGTCAGCTTCTGGCCTCAAAAACACACTGGATTAACACAGCTCTGGGGGGGGGGTCTCTTCTTATTATACTGGATGCTTCATGCAAAGTCTATTGAGAGGGTGCAGTGTATGGTGTAGCGAGGGGGGCCTGGTGTTTGTGTGGACCTGTATGTAAATACACCATGGCGTGTAGCTGGCGCCTCGTCCGAAACCCGTTAACGTTCACAGCGATTCTCATTTCAGAAATATTTCACACCCAAATGGCTGTTTTGGAGATGTCCATATGTGCTCCGCTCTGGTCGTCTTCTGTTGCTTTAGTCATAATGCAAAATGCTGAGCTCTGAGTCCATCCCTCTTCAGCTCTCACCCAGTTCACACCCAAATCAAATTTTTTAATGGGCTTCATTGGCACCACAATGGAATAAGTGTTGCCAAAGCACTTAAGGGGCTTAAGTCAGACCGTGATGGAAATATTAAATACTATTACACCCTTACAAGGATCTTGGCTTGTTTAAGCATGCCAGGGAGGTCCTGAAAGCACTTAATACCACAGACATTAGGATTCTAAACACTGTTAAAGCCATGGATACCAGGGCTGTGAGACATCCTGAGTGCCATGTGGTAGGTGGACTCTAATCCCTATCTCCATATCAGCAAAAGTGGAGGGATTTTGGGCAGAGACCCTATTGACTGTTTATCTAAGATTAAAATTTTAGTTCTTAATGCAATTTCTACTACGAGGAAGTGGGGAACATTTTTTGCAGATAATGGAATTTTATGTCTCCCTCGAGATGAGAAAGGACATTGAGATAAAGTGTTTGGGTGAGTAAGGTCAGCGCTTACATCTAATTTTTTTTATTTTTTAAATGTCATGCCAGTGAACTGATCATCAACAGACTGGTCATCGAGCCCTCCCCCCGTTACCTCCCATGCAGTCTCTCTTTCTCTCTCTCTCTCATACACACACACACACACACACACACACACACACACACACACCCTCCCAGATGTCACTTTCTTCTAATACTCAGCACCACACATATAACTAAGAAATAGATTGACTCCCCTCCACACCTCCTCTACCCCCAACAGGCTTCTTTAATAACCAACAGAATTTTTTTGTTGCTTCTCTTGTTTTAAAACTTGCAGAGCTCCGAAATGCCACAGTCCATCTTGCCTTGTGTTTCGGCAGCTTCTAAATGAGCCTCCCAGGCTGGTTGCTGTGGCTCCACTAGGAGTTCCTCGCTCGCTTTTAAAGTCCCCTTTGTCATCTATTGTGGCAATAAAAGGTGGCTGTGATTCATAGCCGCCTGTAGTTTTTGGAATTCTGGGTGTGACAAAACCCCCATAAATGAGATGGGTATTATTAATTCATATATGTGATGCCTTTGCAAACACGGTGTAGCATTCGAAGTTATTAATTTAACTTTTTCCAAAGTGACTTACAATGTTGAGCTACAATGAAATATTTACCCAATTATACAGCATGGGCAACTTCTACTGGCGCATTTCAATGTAAGGACCCTGTTCAAGGTACCACAGCACAAACCGTGATCCAAATGTAAGTCCTTTGGGTCCAAAAATGGTTGATCTAACACTCCACCACCTGCTGCACACTTGTAAGCTCTACACGGGTTGAGCTGCACTCAAAACCACATCAGAACCCACAGCCCAGGATCTGCAAGGCACAAGTGCTACCTGCTGCTCCACCACGCCACCCAGTCCAGGTGAGAAACAGAGTCTTTGTACAGCTGAGTGATTGGTTTTATACTAACACAACGATGGAAAGTCACACCTTTTGTTTTCTAACTGTCAGTTCGGCATTCCGGTGGTCATGTGGCCTAACAGAACCTTGAGTCCTCAGGTGTATTTGTTTGTTGCTATTGGATAACCTGCTGCCTCGTGTCACGCTGCGCTTAAACACCGGTTTGCGGAGACAGACCTGTCGCTCTTCTGCCTGACTTAGGAACGAGCCTCTGCGGGTGGTTCTTCACACATCGCTGCTTCCCATGGGGGGATCCTTCAGGGGCATTCCTGCTTTGGCACCCCCTGGGCTCGCCTGCAGCACAGGCTGCTCTTTTAGTCCCCCAGCAGGACATGTGCAACCCCACCCTCCACAGATCCCAGCCCAGGGCCTACAGCACTCTAACATGGCAATGGGACCAACTGCCGCATCGCTGGGCCACTGCAGTAACTCTGCCTTTACACGGGGGCATGATGCTTTACTTTCAATGTCTGTCGCATGTCAAAATTTTGTAAGGGCCTCTGTGAAGAGACTCACAACGAGAACAATGAACATTACAGTCGGACACTTCATGCGCAGAGAGCGCAGCATCGTGCCGTTGTGTTTCCGCAGCGGACAACACTGTCCCCGAGCCTCCTTACGCACCATCGGTGACAGCTACTGGTACGATTTGTCTCTGCTACAACAATGAAATCTGCCTCTTCTTTGTGGGTCGGTGGCCCTATTTAAGGGGTACCCAGAGGCTGCCGCTCTCCTACCCCGGGGTAGGTTCGTGCGCCTCGGCCGGGCCCGTGTGTCCTGTCTCCACCCCTCTGGAGAAAAACCACACACTCATCAGTTTCTGGACGCAGCTCTGGATGAGAAGCATTGCAAGGAGAATATTAATGAAGTTCTGCAGCCAATTAGCACCTAGCTCACAGAAGAACCCTCCTCGCGCTCCCTCATACTGGCAAGCGAGAGAGCGGGGGGCTCGGTGGTGCAG
This sequence comes from Heterotis niloticus, assembly GCA_018136845.1. Taxonomy (NCBI): domain Eukaryota; kingdom Metazoa; phylum Chordata; class Actinopteri; order Osteoglossiformes; family Osteoglossidae; genus Heterotis; species Heterotis niloticus. The sequence goes on from CM030896.1 coordinate 3,826,274, forward strand.
AGGGGTTAATATAACATTATAATAGTACAGCACGCAGAACCAGAGACAGGGAGGGAGGGAGGGAGGGAGGCCAGTTAACGCTGCATAGGCCTCCCTGCTCCACTCTAATACGGGTAAGAGGAGGGTTAACATGGTGGACCCCCCCCACCTCCCACGCACATGCACACACACGTGCTCACAGGCCGGCCATCGCTGTTTAGCCTGGCATCCCCAAGGAACGGTGGGGAGAGCACCGTTAGTGCTGCGGACATGCTTTCACACACCAAACATCACTACGCATTAACTTCATGCCATGAGAAAAATGGGGAACAAGAGAAAATAAATGGGAATTAGATGGCAGATTGAGCTGAAATAATTAGAAGGCCTACTTGTGGAATTCATTTTTAAATGTAAATTTGTTTAATTTGTCCTTGCTTTGCTTTCCTGAACCAATCTTCATCCCCCCCCCCACCTCGGTCCACCCCACCCCCAGGGCCCCTGTCTCTTTGTTCTGGTCTTCCCACCAATCTCTGCACATTAGAGCTGCGTTAGCAGGCAGCAGGTTTACTTGGGCCGCCATGACACATGTTCTTGTCCAGCAGACAGTGTGCAGTCATTCTGGGTGTGTGAGGATTATGGGAAATTGCCAATAAGAAAGACAGCTGTCCTTATCTAATTACAATCTGTCGCTGCAATGACTGCTCTCATCTTTCCTCTGCCTCTCTAATCCTCTTGTCCAATTTCCACCTTACTGTAGCTCCTCTCCTCCAATGCCCACCCCCCAACCCTTTCCCCCCAACACAATAATACCGCTACAGTATTCACAGCTTGGTCTGAGGCCAATGAGCTCATCTGCATTTTTGAACCGAACATGGTAAAATCAAGATGTCCAACAACGGCGTAGGGTGTTAGGTGTTTACAACAACTTTGATATTCTTGGTCGTGCTTCCACTTCCCTTTCATTTCTTAGCAAAATGACTGAACTACGCCGATTGCGGCCGTTGGCTACTCATTATCTGTTCCACCCAACAAGGCAGGAACATAACAGCTGCCCCCCAGTGACCTCCTGCAAGTCACTTCCTTTGGAATTTCCTCAACTTTTCACTTCCACATCCCCATTTTGGTCCTTTTCCCTTTCAGTCACTATTTATTACCCGACAGGACCATATCCACCGCTGACGCAGCCCAACTGAGCCGGCAAGGGAAGTTGCTCTCATGAAGGTTTCCACTATGATGAGAAATGAGTGGGAAGAAGAAGGTTGGAAATCAAACGTTCAGGGTCATTTCTTTGCCTTCCCACCATGCACCGATTCATCCTGGCCTCTGTCCTCATCTCCCTGTGCTGTCCGTCATCACCATTTCCCCCAGGGGCTTGCGCTCACACTATCGCTGTGCCTCTCCCCCACCCCGTTACCTCTCGCTGGCCCTACTTTCATTGGTATGGCAGAGGTGTTTGGCACCGACTCCATGCCGAGGCTGGGTTCAGAGAGAGGACAAGAGAGGAGATGGATGGAGGACAGTGCAGGCTGGTGGAGGGAGTGTGTATCTGTGTGTATTTAGAAGGGCTATAAGGATCACAGCATTTGATTCAGACACCTCTGCTGGCTGCTCCCTGCTACCACAAGCCACTTCTCAGGGGAATAGGAAGTGTAAAGATATTCAGCTAGGGAAGAAACCAGGGTGGGATCATGTGCTCCTGCTCAATGGGCTTTAATGGAGTTGGGGTGTAAAGGTCAACTGCCGGGGCTGGGCAAAGCTACAGGGGCAAAAGTGGACAGCAAACATAAAAAGAGTGATATTTGACTCTTTTATTCACACTGGTCAGTTCATTGTTTATTCATTATGGAAGAAGATGGAAAAAGTGTGTGTTGTGGGGGGAGACAGGAGTGTGTTGTAATGATGACCTTCAGCATGCCAAAGACCGGAATTCAAATTATGGGGGTCACATACTCATCACTTCTAATTTCAAAGTATGCAAATTCCTTACATTCCCCCCCACCCACACACCATACATTTCCATCTCCCTCCTCATGTCTCCATCTCTTACTGTGTGACGATGATTTATTGTACCATACAGACAGTCCGTCTGCACAGCATCGCAGCCCCTGCAGTAGCAAACACTGAGCCCCTTGTCCATGGCGCAGTAACAAGGGACAATGGACCATTTCCCCCCATCATCTCTCCCTTCCATTGTCTTTCCCTCCTGCTTTCAGTCTCATTATTCTGCTCTGTGACTAAAAACAATGACCATCTAATGAGAGGAGCACCAGCGCAGCCACAGGCAGGGAAGCAGAACTGCAGTCAGTGCCACCAATGCAGCCAACTGACTAAGAAGAAGAAGAAGAAGAAGAAGAAGAAGAAGAAGAAGAACACCAACATGTATGTTTGGTATACTGAGGATCACTGTAGAGTACATAAGACTGGGGTGATCTGGACACAGCACACCTGGTGTGGAAGCCAAATGACATAACTTTGCCCTGCTCTGTAGCCCCACCTGGGACTGGAACTCATTACCATCCTCTGTGGTGTTATCTACATAATCTGTGTTCCCTGGGGTTTGCAATTCTAATAAGCTTTAATGTTCATAACCAAACGGAAGCCACCAGATTAGTAACGCTGCTGCCCAGCGGTCGCCAACAGATCAGCAACGCGAAACACAGCTGAGTGCCATGTGCTCCCACTGCCTCCGGCTTCGCTCCAGGTCCAGGGCTTCTTTGCACGACCATGACAAGGCCAGGCAGGACAGCAGTCTGTGGATGTCCCACTGCCTCTGGAACAACTCCATACCAAGATATTAATAAGTCTGCAGCCTCACTAGTAATTGTTAAATGACACGCACTAAACTATTAATGGACAAACACTATAGTTTCCACGCTGAAATAATGAGAATCTCACCCCAAGTTTATTTTTAAAAACTTCCATCTCTGCTGACCAGCTGAACTTATCTCAGGAGCAACATACTTAATCTTTGTGCAAACAAACAAAACAAATAAATAATGTAGTAATAAATCATGGCATAGGTATAAGGGGGGGTGGCCCTCGCGCTGTACGTTCATCTCCCCCAAGAGAAACTAATGATACACGTTGGCCCCCTCAACACTCGATCAGTTATTACACAGATGTTGAATTCTGTAGAAATTAGTGGTTCAACCCCCCCCATTGCTGGGTCACAGCACGTCAAACACATGTGTCCCTGCTCCCCCCTCCCAACATGTTTTGCCTAATGTGTCTCCAGGAACACACCATTTCTTGACTGACCATGACCAAATTCGGAGGGGATGTGCTGCTTAAGATAAATTTTTAAAAAGGGTTAATGAAGTTGAAAGTAATTTGAAAGGCTGGAAGGCTGGTGGGGGGCTGAGGAACAGGAACCGGGGACGCACAGCAAACGGAACCATTTTCTCATTCCCGGGGGGGGGGGGGTGTCCTGTCTGAAAACTCAATTCGGGGAAGTATGTAATTTCAGAAAGCTGGCAATTACGCAGCCTGTAGGGCCGCTGGGCTCTGCCCCGCTCGGCACGTCCGGCCACCACTCCTTGTTTGCACTTCTGCGTTCTAATTATCTTTTACCTTGCAAGTTCCAATTACACTTACAGACCTAATTTAAGTGTAATGTGAAGCATTGAGAATTTCTGAACATCTAAGTGGCCCTGAAATAGCTCCACAAACACCTTCTCTGAGTTTCGTTTAAGTTTCAGCTGCAGGATAAGGGTGGTTGGGAAGGGGGGCGCACCGGGTGGCAGAAAGGCTCCAGGACAACGGTAACAACGGCATATGCACGCCCCTGTGCGGTGCGGTGCTTGGATGGAGACGAGAACATCTCTTGCTGTGAGCAATCTGTAGCCTCCGTTCCTGCTCTCCCCCGCCCCACATCCCCCTGGCAATTTGTAAAACATGCCCCTTCGAGGCCCTCTCCCTCTCTCTCACCCGCTCGCTGCGGGATGCCTCCTCCCTGTGGCTCCCTCAGCTCAGCACCCTCTTTCCCCGAACCCCATCTCTGGCATGCAGCTATCTTCAGGCTCCCTTATCGCTCCCTTTCCCATTACTGTTAACGCACCTTTTACCTGCCTCCGCATCTCCATTTTTCATCCTCACCAACCTCTTCATCCTTCGCTATTAATGGAAATGACAGACGTGGAGGTCCTGCCATTTCCATGCTGCAATCTCCTTCTGTGTCCCCAAAACTTCTCTCCCCTCTAATCTTTCCCAACACCTGTTTTAAATTTAGAATCTCTTCTCCTTCTCACTACTGTACATTTACTCACCCCCTCAGATTCTTGTACTCTATTTCTACCTCCATTCCCTTCTGCCTCTTCACCACTTCCCCTTCATCCATCTTTCCCCATCTCTCCTGTTCTGAATCCTTTCACCACAGTGCTCTGCTGATTCTGTCTTTTCGGTACAAACAGCTCTTTCATCTGCTACCGACCTTCTTCCAACTTCCAAGTGCAAAGCTGACCTCTATTTTTCCCCAACTAGTTGTTCAACTATCCCTTTGCCACCACCACCCCAAATCCCCCTCCTCCCCTTTCCTGACCCCAGTTGTGCTCCAGTGCTGTGCATCACTTGGGGTTGCCATGACAACATCACCCTGACAACAAGCCCCCCTCCTAGGGTTCTGCTTATTTGCATCTCATTTGCATGTTGTCACAGCGACAGGCGGCATTTGACTTTGACAATAAAGAAGCTGGTATAACCCCCCGTCTCTCCTCTCTTTACCCCATCCCACTCATTTTTATACTCTCCACAACTTCCTACATCTCTTCCTTTCACTCTGTGCCCATCTACCCCTTTCCATCTGTGACAGACCATCTTTCTCTCTTTTGTCCCTTTTGTCTCCATCGCCTTCTGAAATGTTATTACTTCATACCTCATGTTAAGAGCGCCGTTCCCTGCCACTCCCCCAGCGTTCATATCTTTTTTATGTCTTTCCATATATTCACAGCCTCTCTCTTCCACCTGCTGGCTTCCTCTTGTCCATGAATTTGTACTTCCAGACTGTCAGACTTACAGTCTGTTTGCCTGGAAACAAAAGAGCGTCTTCTCGGCTCTCAGACACTTGTCTTTCTGACAGGGCCACAAACACAGCTGGTACTCAGCACCCCCTGCACCCCGGTCCATAAAGCCATAAAGTCATCATTTACATTCCTTCACCGCAGAGATACACCTGCCTTCAAGTGCGGTGTCAGACGGCTGTGCCAACCAAACACTGTGCAAATCTGACACTGTGAACAATAATGTGTTCTTTAGTCAGCTAATGAAACACAGAGGCATTTTCTGCAAGGTTTCAATTGAACACTTGGTCAATAAACAGGTTTAACATTTCTAATTTGTCTTTCCACTTAGTCCCTTCCTGTTTTTACACACGCACGCGCGCGCACAAAATTAAACGGCAGTTACATGCAGTACAAATTACATCACAGCAATCCGTATTAGACAGAGCTTCTTATTTAAGTATTGAAAATATCATATGGAATACAGAGGAGGCAGAACTACCACCTACAAGTGCAGAGCACCACAGTACCTCGCAGTGAGGCACCTGCACTAATGTCCAAGGGTTTTTGTGCATCCAGTTATGGATTTGCAACCTTTTTCCAGCATGTTTGTCACAAGCACAACACGGTTAAATTTTGCCAAAAAACAACAAGGTTAAACGCCCTCTGAAAAAGTTGAGTTGTTTGCTGAGTCTGTGTTTATGTCGCATGTGTGTGTACAGGTTATTGTGTGCCACAGCACAACATCTACGCTCTCATCCATCCCTCCTTTGTGACATTTGCAAAGCCAGAGCCAGAAAGACAGAGCAAGCTTTATGAAAATGGACAACGCGTCTGTGAGGGAGGGAGTGGGGGGAGAGAAGCGGGGCGGGGGGCTGTTCTGATTCATTGATTTAAAATAGAGAGAACGAAGCAGAAGGAGAAAAAAATGGAGAGGGGAACACAGGGTGAAACACTGTGGCTACTATCAGGGAACCAAGTTGTAGTGAGAAAGAGAGAGAGTGTGCGCCTGTGTAAGAAAGAGAGAGAGAGATGGAAAGGGGATTAAAAGAATGATTGACTAGCAGTGTTAAAACCCCCCAAGGAAGAATAATGTTTATCACCTCTTCTCTACTCACTGGTTCAATTACACGCTTCTCTCTATCCTCTCTCTATCTTTTCATCAATTTCTCAGTTCTGTTTCTATCCCCCTGCTGGTACCCCCCCCCCCACACGGACACCATCCAGATTGCCCTCCATTCTCAGCAACCCCTACCCACACACAGGCGCTTAACATACCTCTCCCGGTCGAACTTTCACCCAGCAGTACCGTTTGCTACCTACATTCGAAGCCATCGATACTCCGCCCTATGCGATTGCACTGTTTTCAAAACACACACGTGGATAGCGACTGGCAAGACCCCCCCATATCGACACGTTCAATTGCGCCCGCACAGAAACACGGTCACCCTTCTGGATCCTCGCCCGCCTTGCTTCCGCCAGAGACAGCTTCTATCGTCCGCAGTAATTCTCCCATTTTGACTTAAAGTCAATTCTAGCCCCTTTCCTCCGACCCCCCGTCCCATTCGACCCTCCCCAACCCCCCACCGTTCACGCTTTCTCTTCCTATCGACCTTTCTTTCTCGTTCTTATTCTCTCTCTTTTGCCATCCTGCTTTCCCTCAGGACTCAATTACCGTTTCCCCTGGACACAAACTAATTAGCTTAAAAACTCCACCAAATAAATAAATAAGTAAAAGGGAGGGAGGGAGATAAATAAATAAAAAAAAATAAATGCTAATTTGCGATGCAGTTTGCAGAGAGGGATGAAGATGGAGTAGTGTTGATGCTGCACCGCGGTACACAACCGCGCAGCCATGTTCTGCTTGCTGGAGGGCAGGTACCCGTGTCACACTTTATTATGGCTGTGCGGTGGACCCCCGCGAATCTGCTTTGCTGGACATGACCGCAGAACTGGCATCGCAAAAGAAGCGAGACCCTGTTTGACCCTGTAAGTGGATTCACTGGAGAACCACACAGTCTGGCACTTGGAAGGAGATGAGAGTGAAGGAGAACAAGGCTGTATTGCTCCAGGGAGAGACTAGTGTGGAGGGGAAGCTTTCGGTGCCCACTGTGCCCTTTGTGCCCGTTCTCTAGTCCAGGCGAGTCAGCAGTCCCAAATTTTATTTTCAGATTTCCTACCTTTCCCCTCTATGGGCTTTCCTTCCTGACAGTGGACCACCCTCTCCACTCTGTCTGGCCAGCTCTGAGATAATGAAATGTGAGAAAAAAAAATCCTCATAATTGCCATTCCAATTTCCACTGACACTATTATTATATTTAACTGTATTAGCATTGCTGCTATTGTTAATGACATCATACAACCTTGTACTGACACCAGCCCCCCCGGCAAAATGCTAGGCCCCCCACTCAACCACTACTACCCCCATTTCCATGGAGATCGGTGCCTGGCAACAGCTGGAGGATAGCGGTTGCCATGACAATGGAACGCTTTCTGGCCAAGACACTTGAGCAGTGATGTCATGGCCCCAGTGCCTCAGACACAGGGTGCGATTATTGTTTTTTTTCCCCTGGTAAACACTGCTCACCTATTTTTCATTTCTGCACTTTTTATTGCTGCCATCAACGGCCATCACAGTGGACTTCTTATGAAGATCTGTCTTCATTATGGCACATTATGATGCATTCATTACAGCTTTTCAGCGGCTCTCTTCTCCTCTCGCTCACTGCCTGCACCCCCTCCTATTCCCACAGCCCTGCACCCCCCACAACCTCCATCCAAAACCCTAATCAGTCCTCTGCAAGGCGGCCTGTCACCATCCAGCAACAGTGCCCAGTCTATTTCCAGTCTATTCTCCCAGAAAGCTGGCTGCAGGAGATCCATGCTTCGCTCTTCATGATCTGAAGAGTCTTGGCCCCCCCAGCCGGACAGACACGCTCACACGGGGACGCTCCCCACGCACTGAATCCGCTTTCCTCCGCCATCCCATCACAGTATGAGGGACTTCGTCCACCCCACAACCTGGAAGCTGGGATGGAAACACAGCCAAAAATAATTGGAGAGAGGTCACCACGTGCTGTGCAGCATCTTACAGCTGTTCAAAAAAGTGATAATTGAAGAGACAACCACAGAGAAGGACTGTTTCTATAAATTAACCACTGATGCGGAAGAGATGAGCCACAAATGGGGTGCAAATGAGGCAATTTACTCCATTGAGAGAGATGTCCTTGTCTCATCTGTGGAACACAAACCACTCCACAAGCGTAGCTCACTGTGGGCCATTTGTTCCTTTCTTCTTTGCCAGCATTTCTTATTGTTCTGCACTTGTCTGTTTGTCATATCTATTTTAAGTTCCACCTCAGGGCTCTTGGCCGTTTGTGTGTCAAAACAACGCAGCACACATGCTTTTCACCGTGCTGGTGCATGTGTGTGTTGTGAGTGAGTGTGAGTATATGTGTCTTTACAGCATGGCCAACTCCAGTGACCTGTACAGACACTCATTTTCGCACTGCCAAAGACAAAAAAGTGAAAGATTAGAGGGATCCGGGTCCTGCCTTTCATTGCCCTTTTCCCCACTTGTCGTTTCTGCTTCATCCCTCTCCTCCACAGGCCTCTTCCCCCATTTCCTGCTTCTCACCTTCTTCTTGTACAAATTACCACTCGTTCTCAACTGTTCTGTTTGATGTTGGTATCCCGCCATTCCACCCTTTTCTCCTTCTCCATCCTTTCAGCTCTGCCCTGGTGCCATGCCCCCCAGTGCTGCCCCCCCCGCCGTGTCACGCTCCCTTTCTATCAGAGCTGTGTACAGAATCTAAATAGCTGTCTACCAAATAAAGAGGGCCACCCCCTTTGTTCCTTTGCCTTAAGACAACATTCCTCACAACACCTAATTCTGTGTTGTAGACCACACACGCACACGCACACACACAGGTGTAGTGCTGGTTCTTACTCCAGCATCACAGGCCTTGTGACAGTGACTGTCAGATGCAAGTCAGCTCAGCAGAACAAACAAACAATGAAAGGAACATAAAGATGTTATTCAGCCATTCAGCCCACATTTCCAAGCCAGACGCGTTCTTGGATGTGTTGGGAGAGGCAGAGCCGGGGATTGGCCAATGATTGACAAGACAAACAGTCCAAATTCCTTTAACTGTTAGGAATGCAGACATTTGGCATTGGATTTGTGGTTTTGTGTGTGTGTGAGAGACAGAGAGAGAGAACACATATGCGTTTCCGCACAATTAAGTGATTTAGACAGTGAGCTTATGTCTTCGGTGAATGCACACATATCTTTGCGTGAATGATGCGTGTAAGTGTGTGTACTGCTGTGTGTGGGCAAGCGCGCGTGCCTCTTCCCGATCTGACGTGAGCCTTTGGACTTGCGAGCGCCCCGAGTATCAGCGTCTCCTCAATTCCACGGCCTGTCATGCTAAAGACACGATTGGGGCAGACGTGGGCGACCAGGCCCAACCCCTTGTTTACAGCACGTTACACGATTGTGTTGTCTTTATTTAACATACAGCTTCCACTTTCACGCGCAGTAATCCAGGTGTACATCTTGCCCAAGGGTCAAAAAATGCAACCAACATCAGGATTTAAAGTTAAAATCCTGAAATTTCCTGTCTTCAGGCTTTAAACATACCAGTTCCTTAGCTAACCATTATGCTCTTTTTAAGTCTAACTGACCAACTTCCCCGTACTGAGTCAACAGTAGTCCCCCTGCAAAGGATAGATACAGTAAGACCCCTATATTTTACACTTTACTTATTATATATATATATATATATATATATATATATATATATATCATCTTTTTCTTACATGCCACACTATAATATTGGGCAGAGAAGCAGATATCAGAGCAGTTAAGGATACTGAACTATAGCCTCAAGTTTGTCAGTTCCATCCATCCTAAATACCTTGAACAAAATGCATTCCCAGAAATTGGAAGGAAAATAAGGAAAATTTTGTAAAATGTAATAACCATTGCACCACAAAATTTGAAAATTCCCCTCCTTCTGTAACTTGTAATGTGAAAAATTGGTCGTTTGAAAAAGCATATTAAATAATTTCACTTATATACATGAAAACTTGAAAGTCAAAGACTTGCATCTCGAGGGACACCTGTGCTGCCGTTGTACCCTTGAGCAAGGTACATACCTTAAATTGATCGAGCAAAAACTGTCAGAGAGGCTTTAAAGGAAAATGATACTCAGTGGTACACAGTACTAGTACTTCTACGCTTTGCTCTTTCGAGAACCAGGACCTTCTCTTGCCTACCGGCACTTTTCACAAAAGTTCCCAGTTAGTTTTCCCGACAACTAGATTCTCTGAACTGCTCTCCCAGCAAAAGGCTGCTGCAGTACATAGCCATAATTCATAATTTAAAATAGTCCTCAGAGCTATGTTTCATAACTCAGGGTGCACCAAGTTACACCGCAAATCAGCTCAAATGCAATAATAACAATAAAGGCAGAAGCGGGCTGACATCTTCTTTCTCCTTCCCCTGGTTGTGTTCCCCAGTAGCACAGCAAGAGTGCACACTGATTTCTAAATGACAGCAACGCTTGCTCGTCTACCCTACAGGTAGCGGACCGAGAGCAGGGGACCATTCACACCTGGGGGGTAGTGAGAACAGGAAACAGAGAGGAGGACACTAAGGAGAGATGGTTCAACGAGAGAGAGAGAGAGAGAGAGAGAGAGAGAGAGAGAGAGAGAGAGAGAGAGAGCGTGTGTGTGTGGCTGTTATCTTAACCAGGAACCCAGATGGGGGCAGAGACCAGTGGGGGTGGGGAAAGGAGCAGAAGAAGAGGGGGTGGAAAAACAGTCCCAGGAGGAGCACCCAGCGATCCGGCTACAGGGGGCAGGCTGCGGTGAGCGAGCCGATTAATTAAAGATCTATATCGGCTGTGATACTGAGACTGGGCCATGGAGGGGTGCAGATGGTCAGCAGGCAGGCCAGCAGTTAGCCCAGAAAAGGGAATGGGTGGGGTAACACCTAGAACCCCCAAAGGACACAGACGCTGTCATATCACAGCCTGCGGAGGCAAAACATACCGGCACTTCTAATGCATAAGCAGGAGTGTCGGGTGTGAAAGAGGAGGAATCCAGGTCCCACAGGGAAATACACACACACACACACACACACACACACACACACACACACACACACACACACACACACACACACAATGCACTGCAAAAAACCAAGTATAACGTGTAGGTGTGCACAGCATCAGCTCACACACCAACAGCACTATGTGAAGCTGGGGACAACTTAGACTTCTAGTCCCAAAAATCTTGACCTGTGTGTTCCTCAAATGCTCTTTGTGTCCATGTTCTCAGACCATGTTTTGGTGCTGCAGCCCTGTTTGGTTCCATAATCAAGTGAAAATACTGGCAGTTTTCTTCTTAATTCCATGGAGGATTAGACTCAAAGCTGCCCTACAGATTTGGAGGAGTCCTCAGATCTGCATGGCATTTAAGAGCTAAGAGCAGAACTTAAAATACAGCAGACATTATATATAATCTGGAATATTACTTTAATGGTTTGCTCACCCATCTGTCCTTCCATCCATCCATCCATCCATCCATTTTCAGAAACAGCTCATCCTACAAAGGGTCACTGTGGTTCCAACGTACATTTAACAGCACTGGACCCTACCTTTGACCACTCAGGTCACTACATATAGGGCACAATGACAGTAAAACCGGGCAGCATTGAAAGAAAGGCAGAAGGGCAGAGAGGCAACCTATGGAGTAAAGGGCCTCCCAGGAGCTTAAGAACCAAGCAGGGCCCCGGTGTCCTCTTCCCTCCTCATTCTCCTTCATGGAGCAACAGACGCAGCTAAGGCCCGACAGTGAGGCCCCTAACCGTCTTGGCAGAAACATGGCTGATCCATTTACTTGGCTGCTGCCCTAATCCAAAGATTTACATGAGGCCCAATACAATAAGTTACACAGCAGAACACAATCCATTGTACATGCATGCATGGATGCGCAAACACACACACACACACATGCAGACACGCACGGACTAACACCTCCTTTGGGAACCCCGCCGTTTTATCTATAGTACATTTTCTGTCCCAAGGAAATCTCGTCCTACCTCTCAGCGAACACTCGGTGGGAAGGACTCTTCAAAGCTCTCCACACTAACAAGCAGGAGCATACAAAAGTACTGTCTAATGTACTGATCTACAGGGTGAAAAGCAAGTTCGCATGCTGTGCACGAACATGCGCACGCGCGCGCGCACACACACACACACACACACACACACACACACACACACACACACACACACACACACACACCCTTTCCTGCATAGACCCTCAGCAATGTACAGTACAGACACATACCTTGCACGTATGCATACTCCGTATAGTGTACAAAGCAGACAGACACACAGTTTGGTTACATGCTGCATACACAGTGTAATATACATTAAAGACACAGTGTGGGTGTGAATGCACTCAGTAGTGTGTAATAAAGCAACACACTGAATACCAAGTGTACCCACTCAGTAGTAATGTGCTGTATGGGAACATGCATCGTGGGTGCACCCCTAGCCTAGATTATGAGCACTGTACAGGCACAAAATATAACCAGTGGGTACAGACAACTTGAGTTAAGGGTCTGCAGTGATCAGCCCACTTAGGAACACACACTCTATGACATGCAGTGCAGATGCACACAGTACAGGCGCCCTTTGCAGAGAGTGGTATTATTAACTCATACAGGCCATAACATAAAATACAGAGACACAAAACTTTGCCCCGCAGAGACTTCTGACATCTCTTTTCCAGGGGAGAAAAAAGACAGAGTAACAAGCAGCGAAAGAGCTGGAGCTTAGAAACAGCATAAATGAAGAGGACCTGAGAACAGGAGATAAAGACAGGGAAGGAGAGACTTCTAAGGGTAGCGTACAAAAGCACATCAAGCCGTACAACCACTCAGCTTTTAAACCCGTATTACTGCACTTTGTACAGCCATCTTTAATTGTAGTTACAATAATACCATAATAGTGCACCATCATTTCTATTCATTATTACTATTTGTGGTACTGTAAGCTTGTCATTTAGATACATTAAGAAGATGTGACTGGTACACCTGTTGTTGTACAATGAAGGATGCTCATCGACTCACACCTAATTACGTACACAGAATAAAATGAAACAAATGCCAGGGTGCTTTTGCCTTTTGTTCTAATTTTAATCCGAAGAAAAGAGAAATGTCCACTGCTTTATGCATTTTAAAAAAAAATTTATTTCCTTACTTTTACAAAGTCTTGAAACGTGAGCAGACTGCAGTAGGAACGGGAGGCGGGGCAGACGACAGGTTTAGTTTTGCAAATCATGGGTGCACATTGGGGGGAAAACGGAAAAAGAGGGAAGACAAATGGTTGGAAGAACAGAAAGCAAGTGGAGCAGTGCGTTTGATTTTACATGTATTTATTTGTGTGCCAGCACAGATCTGCGGCGGCACTTGTGTAGACGTCGACGTGACATCGGCTCCTCTCCTTTTTCCCCAGTGAAACCCAGACTGACATCCCCTTTAATTCTTTCCCGCTCTTTTCTCTCGTCCTCAGTCTTCACATCAGAAAAGCGACAAATGCGGCCTTCCGGCTACAAGCTGAGCAAGAGCGGGGGGAAATGTGTGAAAAGAATGAGTTGTTCTTTTTCTCTCCGTTGACTTCCCTGGGTTTGACAGGAAAGACAGTAGGGAAAGGAAAAAGAAAGATTTTTGAAGTGTTTGGAGGAGGAGAAAGGGAGGTAGTGATGGTGGTGGTGGTGGTGGGGGGTGTAGATGCAGTAGATGAAAAATTGTAAAACGGGATCAGAGAAGAAGACAGGACAGCTGCAGAGATCAATAGAGGAAGAATAGCAAGACGGGCGAGAAGACACCACGTATGGCGGGAGACTGCTCAATTGTCCCAGCTCTTTTATGCATACACCATTCAAATGGTAGCCATGTAACGTCTGCTAAACGGCCTGTCGATACAGGAGCCGCATACAAGCGATGGCTGCAGAGCACATTAAATGAGGGAGGAACAAAACAAGAGAAATGACTAATAGCTGGCTTCTTCTTAACAGCAGGAAAGGTGTGGGGGGGGTATGGGAAAACAACATGGGATTTTGAAGTGGGAAAAAAAAAGAGCGGTTAAGGTAACCCTACACACGCGCTCTCTCTCTCTCTCCCCATCTCTCTCTCTCTCGCCGTTCCTCATTCTCTGAAAATGGGAAACGTTTCTACTGTGATGCTAAACCTCAGGAGGAAATGGAAAACAGAGAGAAATATAAACAACACTGAAATTAGGACATGGTGACGCACACATGCTACAACGCGGGCCCAAACGCACGCGCGCGCACACACGCGGGCGTCAAAGCAGACTCTGCCGCGCATAAACAACCCCGCGCTTTTTGTCATATACGTGGGCAAATGGAATCTCTATTCCCCTTGCCATCTTCCAAAGCGAGATAAAAACACCTGGCCAATTACACGCGCTGTAAAACACATAAGAGCGCAATGTGGGGAAAATAAATTTAAAAAATAAATAAATAAATCACAGCATCCCTACACACACTCGCACCATCACAAACACAGCAAAGTGGGATTCTCTAACTCACACATCCAAACACACACACACACAAATAGTCTCCCTACACAAACAGAATTTAAACAAAAACATCCAACAAATAAAATTCAATTTTAATCAATAAGCTTTGAATTAACAGTGTCATTAAAGTAAACAGGAACAAGGCAGAGTGTGAAATATTAATGCGGCATTCATTACAAATCCGCCCCCAAGGGACTTCCGTTCAGAAGTGGGGCGGATGACGGAGTACTTTTGGGTGGTGCCCGCTGGAGGGGTTCGTGGTCCTTGTAGATGGGGAAGGGGGCAGAATTAGGGACAAAAAATGGAAATGAAAGAGGTAAGGAAAGAAAACAAATCAGAAGCGAGTAAGGGGTAAAAGGCACGGCCATCAGTAAATGAATACGGATACGGAGGGATGCGGATGTATTGAGCGAGGCGTCTAATGGAAGACGGGCCCCAGCGGAACACTTCAGGTTCCCCTCCTGGGTGTTGGAGCTGCATGACATGCTGAGAGTGAGCGGAGGATCAGGGGAGGGGAGCAGAGAAGAGGGGGGAACTCAATAGACTCAGACAGACAGATAAGCAGGGAATTTAGAAAAATGGGGAAAATCAAAGAAAGATTACGGCGACTTCTTATTATTGATGTAAAAATGTCACAGTCTAAGATTAAAGTTTTTAGGGTGCTTGCCGGGCCATTTGGGGAGCTTCCTACAAACAAGAGGGATTGGGGTGAGCGGGAAGCCCTGCCGCAGCTAACAAATGGTCAATTATGTTTAACAAGAGGACCATCCCAGCGGCGCATCAGTAAAACTGTGGCGCACCCTCCAGTCCGGATCTGGGTTTGAAACCCCACTGTGACACTGCAGACATCTGAGTCAAAGCGGCTCGGAGAGCACTAACCAGCACACTTACCCTTAAATGGGCAAGAAGGTTCAGATGGCACAGTTATACAGGGGTGTGTGTGTGTCTGTGCTTGCTGTTCCCATCTTGGCATGAGTGTCACACACCAGGGGGATGTGGGATTGAGTAACTGGCTATGATAAAAAAAGGAAGTAAAATAAAAGAATGCTTTGAAGTACCACAGAGAAGGACAAGGGAAGGAGGAGATGGCTGCCAGTCTGTACCTGAAGCCCCGAGGCACTTTCTGTACGAAGTGTGTTTGGCCAGGTGTAGGAGACAGGCCTGAGTGCCTGGCCTTGAATGAGACCTGGGATCAAGAATTCAGATGTGGCTCTACTTAATACACCTGCCCTGTTTAAAATAACCCAAAAAGATGTTGAAGTGTAGAGATGCACAATAAACACTTTTCAGCTACAGAAAATCTCCCTTTTAGCCAAAATGAGAGATTACTGCCCCTTACTGGAGCTCTACGACCACTTGGTGAGTTGTTCTCTGTGGCCTTCGGTGAAAGCTGTGGCCTGGACCAGGCTCGTATCTGCATCTTGTGTTACAGTTTCTGTGTGTGTGTGTGTGTGTGTGTGCGCGCGCGCGCACGCATGCATGCATGCATGTGCTGATGAATGGATATCGACTATAAAAAGCAGTAAACAGCAAAGCAAAGCTGTGTTGCAGCAACACTGGAAAAGGTTCTATAATAAATGTAATTTGATTTGATCTCAAAAGAAAAGTAAAAATGTGCGAGTCACTGAATGACAAGGAGCGGATGAAAGAAGAGCAGGGAGAGGGCTGTGAATGGGGGAGCGACCAATTTTCGCACAGTTCTAATCGGAGTCTCCTGGGAGAGAATGAAAAGGAGGGAGACAAAAAGGGAGAGAGACTAATGCGGAGAACAGGGGAGAGGAGAGTGGGAAAGACACCTCTGTGAGCGCACGAGTCTTCCCTCTGTCACACACAGGGCTCCCTTTATTCTACCCGTGCGCTGGAGGAAACTTGAACTGCGCAGTCTTGAAGACGATGGGGCGGGGGGTGGAATAGGGAAAGCGGGAGGCAGGGAAAGAGGACAGTGGATGGACAGTAATTGTATGAAGGTAAAAATGACGAAAGTAGAAATCAAGTTGGGTGTTGGTGCGGCGCATGCCAACAGAGCCGGGTAGTGCAGAGCTCTGGGCAACGAGAGGCAGCGGTCGCCACGGCAATAAGAGCCGTCGGAAATTAAAGTCCGGCTCACAAAGGGGGACCAGAGGCAGAGGGAGTGGTGGGGGTGGAGGGAAAGGTACAGTAGAAAGGATGTAGCCCCAGTCTCTGCTGACTCACTAAAACCAGTCCTTCGAGAAAGAGACCTGCACTCCTCCTCTCTACTTAAAAGTGGTGGAGAGGGAGAACGGGAGGCGTTTGATGTCACGCTATCATTATGCAAAAGAATGAAGGAGAGAGAAAGAGAGGGGCAGTCGAGGAAGAGTGGAAGGAGAGAGCTGCAGCAGAGTTAGACTACCTTTACTCAGCAACGTAATACAGCTAAAAATAATGGCGCCATGTAGGTTTACTTGTAGGAATAATGGTTAGAAGGTGAGTAATTACACAAAGCTATTAGACAACATGGTTACATGAAAAATTAAGCAGGAACCAAACGGGGGTCTAATGGCTTTGAACATCTTCCAGCACTCGACAGCAAGGCAGCATGATGCCTACTACTTCCGACAGTGTGCCATCCGAGAGCGTCTGTTCCCACGCTGGTGTCACTGTGCCACACGGGTGGGTAAGACAGGGCCACAGCGGTACAGCGGACAGCGCACGGTCACGTGGTCACGGCCACACGCACGGCAAACCGTGCCCCGTGGTTATATGCCCAGATGCAGAGACACACACACACACACACACACACACACACACACACACACACACACACACACACACACACACAGGGAAACAGCAAGTGCATGTGTGTGTAGCAGTAGGAAAGGTCAAAAGCAAAATGCACTCAACACAGCGATCAGCCACATTCAATATAGTCCAAGTTCACATGTGACGATGACATCGCCAGCAGCTACCGAAGGTGTAAATGTGTTTGTCCCAGTTGGTGTCGGAGAAGTAAAGGGTTTGGATGGAGGTTCAGGGCTGCATGCTGCACTTCTGCGCTTCATTACATTTTGCTCCTTCTGATTTATACTTTTTATAAAGGGCAAGATTTCATACGGAATATTTTGTCCTTGTGATTAAATGCCAAACTAGGTAGCCGGCGCTTACCTTACAAAAAAAAAAAAAAAAAAAAATTTTTAAAGGAGTGTCTCCTAAGAATCTTATCTACTGGAAAACTTCCACAACTGTTATTCAAAGCCGGGTGCAAAAGTCAGTATTTTAAGCTAAAACACTTTTTCTGGCACTCCTGGGATTTATGCTTGAGAGGAAAACTGTCTACTTTTTTCAGCTTTCTTTTCTTCTACTATTAATGACATCCTCTCATAATACTAGAGAATGTCAGCAAAAGTTAAGCATGAAGAGTTTAATAAATATTAAATGAATAAATGAATAAGTGTTAGTACCAGACCAGTCCAAAAAAGCTTTATTTCATATTTACCTGTTTCAACCTGAGCTAAAAAGCATAACTTATTGAACTTTTCTTCCAGTTTAAAATGTAGTTATTCAGAAAGTATACTTTTTAAATAAATGCTTCATGCATTACTGACTGTACGTCATGTTTTAGGTAATATTTCCTCTGAATGTCTTCGCAGAATTCAATTTTGTTTTTGTCGGCTTTTTTGGTTGCCTCAGTGATTTTTACTGCAGCGTTTCAGCCACTCAGACTGCTCCCTAACGCTCGTAACAATGGCCCAAATGTACATTATGATGCTCTCCTAATGCTAAGCACAATAAATGCAAAATGAATTCAGGAATTATTTATGTATTTATTGCACTGTTTGCTTGTTTCTTTATATTGTGACTAAAACTGATCTCAAACAGTGACCCAAAAAAACACCACCAAACAGAAGTGCCAGGGAACAGTTACAGCCTTATAAGCCACACATGACTTATTATCATATGTTCTACTTCTACCGTGTTGTTTTACTGAAATACCCATTGCCATTGCAGCCAAAACAATAATGGTGGGATGCAGGAATTCAACAAATTCTTCATCAACAAGTATACGACCGTCAGTTTCCTAATCGAAGGTTTCTTCCAGAAAAATGAAAATAGCTTGGCTATACGGAAAAAGAGGGCAATGACAGAAAGAACAGCAGGAAAGAAGACAGAGTTAGAGGAGTAGAGTGTTTACAGGAGATAAGGAGTGTAAGCAGAATGAATGAATAAAGAGAGAGAGAGTGCGCGAGGGGCAGAGAGGCTGGTATTAAGTAGGACAAACATGATTATTCAAAACCAGGCACTCACACTTTAAATGAAAAGATGCCAAAGAAGAGATAACAAAAAAGAAAGCGAGAAGGAGAAAGAGAGGACAACAGGGCCACGGGGTGAAGGAAGAGGAGATGGATTGGCAAGGGAGAAAGGGAAGGGAGATAAAGAAACAAGGCACTTTCATTTCTGTAATTATAGTTATCTTCTTTTTTTTCCGCAAACAAACAGGAGGGACAACGGAATCACAATCGCTCCCATAAATACACCCATACGTGCACAAGAGGAGTGACCCATGGGATGTCCATCACGCTCCCACGCACGCACACTTTGGCCAGTGGGGGAGCAGGGGCTTGATGGAGACACTGACAGAGAGACGGAGAGTGACGGTGGCTGAGGGTGGGGAGCTGGAGGCACCAGCCAGATTGGCACTGAAAAATTAATGGGAGTGTGTGAGTGAGAGAATGAGAGTGGCAAAAAAAAAAAAAAAAAAAACAAAAAACCTTGGTCTCCATGCAGATTATCAGCAATTCACATCCATGCCCCTTTCTCACTGTCTCTCTCTCCCTCCCTGATTACTTTCTCCTACTGTTTCCCTTGGTGCATTTGGTTATTTATTTGCTGTGCATATGTGCCCCTTTGTGCCCATTCATCTCCCCGTGCGTCTGATTGTGTCGATCTCCCCCGGTGCCACCAGCCTCTCCAATTTGCCATGAGTCTGTCGTGCCTCGCCTGATGGTGCTTATTAATAGGCCCTCTGAGCTGTCTGTCTTTCCATCTGTCAGAGACCACCCTTCTGTCTCTCTCTCTCCCCCAGGTGGTCAGCAGGCCCTTCTTTACCCCAGCTATTGCTGCGTATGGTTGTGCAGCGGACTTTCGGTTACCTCGGTGCTGCCTTCATTGCAAGAACCGCAAACCTGGCTTCTGCACGTGACTGGAATGGCTGGCGGCAAATATTGCAATCGATACAAGACAGCGATTACTTGTCATCTTTTGACAATTTAGACTGTCCATTACTTACATATACCACACAGATATAACAACAGACTCCATCAGGTCTCCATCACAGCACGATTTGGAATTGATTTGGTGAGTCAACAGTCCAAAACCAGTAGTGGCTCCTATTTCGTTGGTACAGCTCAGCACACAAGTCCCCCTCCCATGCTCCCAATTTGCTGAGAAGCAATGAAAGAGGTAATTCTTCAGCTCGCGGTGGGGGAGCTAAGTGTCTTAAGGTTTTAATTCTAGGGGTCATCAGCATGTCCCCGTAGATGTAATCGAGCAAAGCATCTTCTGACAGTTCAGCTGCCGAGGGCTGCATCGTACCCCGTGGCGGGCGGTTGTCATTCTCCCAGAACAAACGCACGCAAGGAGAAGCACAAATTGACTTTTGCACCGCAAGAAGCATCCCAGCCCTTCAGCTGATACGGAAAAGGGTAGGGGACTCATTTTCAAGTTGCCAGGTAACCATAACCAAAACTGATAAGAGACATCTGGCTGCAAGCCCTAAAGGGAGGTAACCCGACTTCCAAGCGGGACGTTGAACATGACAGTCGATCAGCGGCGAATTCCGTTCTGTCGGGCTGGTGCTGCTCCCGCGTCGGCGGGGCAGGCAGATCGGCAGGAGACAGCGTTGGCCTCCGGCGAAGCCTCACATGCAGGCTTATCGCGGATCAAGGCTCCTCGCTGCGGAAAGTCTTCTTCCACAAATGTGGAGCAGCTGAGACCACCCTCGCCGTGCACTATCGCTGCAGTCGCTGCCTGGGATTTCAGCCCATTTGCTGGGGATTTTTGCAAAAGGGCCAATTAACATGGCAAATTCACTGTAAAATCTGCGGCTATCTGCACTGTTAGGTATCTGACCATCAAAAACCAAGTCCCTAATGCTACTGGGCACAGATACAGCATAAAGAGGGGAAGGGAAGGAGAAGGAGGAGGTGAGGGGGGTGAGAGAGGCAGCACAGAGAGCAAATGCACCCAGCGGTACGGTCGACTTTAGGGTAGCGTCGGCTTAGAGGTGCGGATGGCTATTACACTTATCTGCTAATTAAAACACGGTTTAACGGATCCCGCACTCCAGTGATGATGCGCCGATAGGAGGACGGGCAAGAGACGTGGCAAAAACGGTGGACAGAGAAAGGAGGGGAACCGACAGGTAGAGACATCCACAAGGATGACTTGGGCTGCCGAGTGGACCTGGCTCAATCCTGGCAAGGCCTGTGTGGCACTTGCATGTTCGCCCCATGTTCAGGCAGGTTGAGAGAACTTCTGCTAAATGATGAGATGAGATGAGACAGCATCTGCTAAATGAATGGATGTAAATATATGCAAGTGGTGGGGAGCAGGGGGAGCAGTAAAGGAAAGTACCTCAACACCCACCCGCATACATCCCCAGTAGGAGCGTTTCTCATCTCCATCAGTGTCACTCTTTGTGGTTTGGTTGCATCTACGTCTGTAACAATTAATGCCACAGGGCCACACTGTGACCAAGGACCTTGGCTGGTGGCATCCTGCCAGGATGGGCTGCGGGCTGCAAAAAGCAGACACCCCTGCCACTGTCTTAACAAAGCTGCCTGCGCCTGTCATGCCAACACACCACGATTGAAGGGTACAAAGGCAGAGGGCAGAGTGGTGCAGGAAAGGGTGTGGAGGACATTTAATTGATGCTCTCTTTGTAGGAAATGTACAGAAAGGGTTTCCCCCCAGCATTGCCAAAAATTACATCAGGGCTTGATGCTGGAAGAGGTGGAACAGGGGGGTCGATTTCTCTTTGTTACTGATCTGGCAAGTTGGGGGATTTCTCTGCATCAAAGTGAAAGTGAAAGCGGTCACTTGTATTTCCTCCCCTTTCCCACCCACAAGTCACAAAGACACCCACAGCAGGACTTGATCATCTGCTTACAGCATCACAAAAAGCCCCAAATGAAGCGAAAGTGGAGCAAACATGAAGGGAAAAAAAGAAAAATAAATAATGCAACACTTATTACCTCAACGGCGTTTCGGGCATCTTTGTTGGGAAAGCATTTTCACCTAAAGATGTCGTATGTGACCTAGCTTTCGGAATTTCATTTTATTTACACTTTATCATATTAAAAGCATATTCCCATGAAAGGAGTGTCCCCTGGGAATGAAGATGTTTGTGTCTCGGTGCATTTTTATCGGGCAGAAGCAAAGTCGTGTTATCTGTCGCAAATCTCTTTGGCACCAGTAACTGCTGAAATGGGTTTGTGTGTGTGTGTGTGTGTGTGTGTGTGTGTTCTCTGCACTCTATTTTGGTTATTCTCCTAACAATGTGTGCTTATTGTGCATTTGTTTTGCTACACTGTGTGGCAGTCCCTGCATCTATATGTGCCCAAGCTTGTATATAATTAATAAAGCTCAGGGCTGTACACGTGAGTGTGGCAGGAGCAGGTTTAAGCGTATGTCTGTTTTCCAGAGGTTGTATGAGGGTTTGTATGAGCAGTAGGACTCTAAGTGCAATGATGCGACATTCCAGCCTCCCACCCGCTCGTGGAGATGGACGGGTGGCCAGTATGGACACCAACTGGGTGCCAGCAGGTCACTGTGCCATCAGCAAGGAAAGCACGTTAACATTCTTCCCGCTGAACGCTGCCAAATCCGACCAACGCTCCTCCACCTTTGTCTTTCTTGGCATCTTCACTGCGTTCTCAGTCCCTCCTTTCACTCCCTTCACCTTCATTTGATAACACCTGTGCTCACCTTTACACTTATTCATTCCGTCTTGTTCCTTCACCGCTTTCCTTCATCATCACCTGCCTCCATTCTGCGCCACCTTCATCATCATGGTTTGCTTTGGTTCTTCACCGTTTTCACGAGGAACTTCACCACCATCGCCTTCTCTGAACATCCTCATCTCCTCGGTTTCTTTGTCCTCTTTTTGATCACTACAGGTTACAGCTTCATTATTCTCCTCGTGATTAATTTCCTTTTTCCGTTGCTAAAAGCGATTATAATCATCGCATTTAAAGGTCTGCCAAGCAGCGTTTTTCCACAGAAAATGAGTTTTACCTCTAACATTTCCTTTTCCTTATTATCATCTTAATTGGATGTTGTTTGTTTGCCATACTAGGCTTGTTGTTCAACCCAAAAATAGCTCAGGAATTATCACCAAAATCATTTGATAATATAACCCCTCTTTCCACACTTTGTCCTCCCTTAAAAAAAAAAAAAAAATTCACTGCAATATCATTTTAATTATGATTTAATATTTCTTCCCTCATTTCTCCTTTCTCTGGTGACCTTTCCCTTTTTCTCTTCCAAGGAAGCCTTGGTTGTTTCCAGCAGTGTTCACCGGTGCTTCATGCATCTTTTCATCACAACCTGAACCGAGTTCCCTACAATTCTGTCTGCCCTGAATGCGGTCGCCTCCCCTTTCCCACCTCCTAGCAACAATCACCCACCGGTTAGGTGCCATGTTTACCCCTGGAATTTTCACACTGCCTGGTTGCTACTGACTATTGTTTCTGTCCCCACAGAGACCTTTCCCCTTCAACCCAGACACACCTCAGCTGGAGAGTTCATCTGCTCTCCAGCAGCACCCTAGCCTGTCTATCAGTGCGGGTTTAGCGCAGGTTCGAGGCAGGATTGCACTCGGTGGTTATTTGGATTACAGCTGAAACAGCTCACTGAAAATAAATGGGTCACGTTTGAGCTGCGCAAATGAATTTTAATGGTGAAGAAGGCAAACCCCCCATGATCTGCTGAACGTGGCCCATGCAGAAGGCACTGTGGTGATGGTGGGGGGCAGTGAGCAGGAATCGGTTTCTCCAAGTCCATCTTGGCTTTTTCATTAAACCATCCTCATTGCTATCGCCGCTTTCATCATCATCATCCCACAAGACAAGCATCAGGGAATCTGGGAAATCTTGGAGGCATAAAGTTGAGACGCGATCGGCGGCCATGACAAGCCATTTCTTTAATGGAAAATTGCCTGCTCTCATCTCAAAATAGATTAATTGTTAAAAAAAAAAAAAAAATTTATATGCAAGTATTCTTGTGACAGAATTTCCTGGAGTGCATTAAGTTCTACAGGAAAGCTCGCCACAGAATGATGATAAGGTATATAATTTATTAGTTAGGACCCACCAGAAATAGCGGCTGCCCTGATATATTGGGCAAAACCATTATGCACGGCGCTTACGTGCGGTATAACCCAACAATAAATTCTATGCATCTCGTAGCGCATTTTAGCGCACAGGACTCACTTAAGAAGCCAAGTCGCTGCACGGTGCAGAGGTCTATCGAACAGCATGGCGTAGCGCTACCTCAGGGCTCTCCTGCGACGCAACAGCCGTTCGGCTACGGGCTTGTTTTCCTCACACAATCACATGCCTGATGCATTATTTTAAAATCTGCCATGTGGATTTTAACAATACGAAATGGGGAACAATTTCCCATTAGAGCTAAAAAATACAGATCTCCATTTTTTGGCATTTTGTATCTCATTATGTTATCGCTGGCAAAAAAAACACTCCATTGTTTGAAGTCAGCCTGTGTTGCTGTGACGGCCCATTAAATTGCTTCATACTTGCATGCTGGCCTCCATAAAATAATAGTAATTATATGAGAAGTAACTAATAATGTCCGAGGCAACCTCATTCCATCCTCTTCTCCGGCTTTAATTTCCTTGTAAGCCTTTGTATTGATTCTCTCCTTCCACTGCCCCCTCCTACCATCCGTTTTCACTTTCTATTTTATTAATAACACAAAGCAATAACAACTGTGTCACAACCCGAATTTCAGAGGCACAATTAATGGGATTAATCTAAAGCTACTTGACGTGCGTTTCCTACTTGCTGTACCGCTTCTCCCATTCCTCAGTGGTAGCCTCTCCCTCCTGCCTTCCACCAATTCAAACTTTTCAAAGAGGAAGCATGGAGGGGGGAAAAAAAAAAAAAAACGCAGAGTGGCTTTGGCAAAAAAAAAACAAAAAAAAACAAAAGGACAGGATTTGTTTGAGATGGAGAGGAGAGAGGGATGGGATTTGTCCGAGACGGAGGAGAGAGAGAGGAGAAATAAGGCTGAAACTGTGGGAGGGACGGACTCTGCCAAATGGCAAATGTTTACGGTTTCTTTTCGAGACTAAGGGCCAAAGCAAGAATGCTGGGAAGAAATCAATGGAGGGAAAGGCAGACTGCTGGAAATTTAGACAGGGACAGTGAGCAGGAGAGACCAACATAAGTACGTAGGTACAGAAACTGAGACTTCCCTTTAAAAATAATAAAGCAACATGAGCTTCAACAAATTAATTCAACTGTAGACTGGGATAACCTCAACAACAAAGCATGCAAATAGTCCTGCGTGTTTGTCTGGAGATTACGGGTGTTTGCCTCTCTGTAGGGTTCAGTGAGAAGACACACTGTCCTACACAACTGCATATTGACTCGGATCCAGGGGTGCAAATAACTGCTGGCTGAAGAGTGTACGGATACACACACACAGACACACACTGAAGACGTACACACACTTGCATGGGAGCTATTTTGGTGCCTGCCTGGCTGCCAGATTGCACAGCAGTGCATCTGTCCACGAGGAGGCGTATGGGCCGCATGTGCCCATGTGTGAGCTGGCGGGAGAGAGGTTCGATGTGTGAGGGAACGCATCTCAGAGGGTGACGATGGGTGACAAGCAGCTCCGCGCTTCATGGGCCTGGACGGTTACACAGCCCGAGTGGAACTGAACCGCTCGATTACAGCCCAATTCTGCCTGAGGATGTTCTTAATATTTCATCATTGGATGAGCACACGATTTGCCGGTGGGTGGCGTTCACTGTGACGCTGGAGTTTATGTCGCTGTGTTTACGGCCTTACAGGGTTCGACTGCTGCTTTCTGAACCGCTGTCAGTCAGTGCTGGTAAACAATGCACGTGTCCATCATCTGTTTGCCTGCAACAGACTGGGCATTTATTATTGCAGTATCGATAATAAAAATAATCATTATCAGTGCTTAGCTAACGGTTTTTTCTAAATTGATTTTTACACGCTTTTTCAGGGGGTTGTTTAAACAGGACAGTTCGTGTCCAGTACTATATCCGTTTGAGGGCCTCGACAGCAGGACCTTCAAACTGACAACCTTCAGGTGACGAATCTATGCTGTCAACTTTTACTGCATCCACTCCCATGCTGCGCAGTTGTACCCTCACTGACCTCATAGTGCCACCCCATCCAAGTGGATGAATCCACAAATGCATAATGGCACGATCCTCCTAGAATGCTGCGGATGCACCGCATGCACGTATGTGCGCCCCCGCGCGCATACCCGTTTGCGGGCAGCGACTGGCCGTGCATGCAGAGGACCGGTGTGTGTCGCGCATGACAATGACACAGGAACAAAGCCGCGTGTGTGTGAGCAGAACAGCGCTACGGGGTGAGAGGAACAGCATAATGCTAACGGTACATCCATAAAGAGCACAGCACACACTCATGTAACATTGCCGCACTACCTGTACTTTACCATGTATTTTAACATGCAGGCATAATGAATTCACTGCGTATCTTAAACAACGACGGTATTACAGAATATACATTTTTACAGTATGGTGTATAACTCATATTGAACACTCAGTATGAGAAGGTAAAGATACAGAGTGCGATACAGATCACTGATAGTGAAAAATACTGGGAGAGTAAGTAGAGGGTGGGAGTAATTTTCCATTTTGTAAACCATCGCAAGCAGGCCTGCAGTGTTGGAAAAGAAAATTAAAAATGAATGGTTGTAAACGGTGCTAAACTCTCCGTCATGGTAAATAAAAGCTTGTAATGCCTCCGTAACGCTGTACCGACTTGTGCAAAGGATGGGGGGGTGGAAGGAACCCGGAAGTGTGCCGGGAGGGAAGAGGGGTATTAAAAAAAAAACTGTGACAAGTAAACAGGGGATGCTGCAGGCTCAGGGAGGGGAGAGGGAGCTGGTGAGAGAAAAAAGCCAGGTTGGGCTCAGAAGAGTGGTTAAGGAACAAGACTGTGTGAAGGAGGGGGAAATAATTGAAGACGACAGGTTCGAAACCCACATAAAAACACCGCAGCGGAGAACAGAAGGACATGGGACATGTCTTCAAGGCCAGCAAAGCAAGAGAGCAGATCGGGGACAGTGCAGCAAGGCCACACAGAGGGTGGGTGGGGGCGGCAGACGCATCTCTGCACGATAATGGAAAATGGCAAGGCCTACAGGGGTGACAATTCTACCGCACACAGCCCACCAGTAGCTGGAATGGCTCTGTCCAAACAAAGAGACTGAAGGCAGAGAAGTGAAAGAAGAACTGAGAAGAGGCTTGACAGGTAGGTAGAGGAAAATGATGACAATGACACTGGGGGCACTTTTACTTCCACAGTTACAAATAGGACCCTCCTGGGTGAGAGGGCACAGTCAACAGCATCCTAAGAGGGCGTACACCTAGGGGCATAATGTGGGCGGTTTCCACAGCCATACGGGCAGAACACACCTTCTGCCAGACAGGTGCGTGGACAACTCGTGAGTATGCTCTGTATTTCACTTGAAAAAAGGCAAGATGGGAATGGAAATGCTCCATTTAGAAGAGTAAAAAAGAAACAAAGAAAAAAAGACATTGAACCATGTGGTGACAAAAAAAAAAAAAAAAAAACAAGTTACTCAGCCAGGTGAAATAAAGTGGAGGCCTTCAGGAAAAATGATTTGATCCGCTGGTCTCTCGCTCAGATCTGATTCCAAATTATCTGTAATTATCGCTCCACAATGCGATGCGATATTTTTTCCTTGAAATCCATGCTCCCCACTGTAAAATTAAATAAAGCCTTTTAAATAAAAACCTCCAACTACGCGTGAAAAATACTATGAATATATGAATATTTATTAAAAGAGACGCAGAAAAAAAATTTCAGCTGTATGAAGCAATATCATTTATACATTTTCAATATAAATTTAGACAATTCGCTTATCCCCGATTTACAAACATAATTTGACCTTAAGTCCATTTGTGCTGCGAAAATTCATAAAGCAAAAATCCTATTTCCAGTCACTTAAACTGAGAAAACTCGTTCTAACTCTCCATCTCGTCCTTCCGCAAGGGCAATTTTTTGCTTATTTCAAACAATGGAAAAAAAGACAAAACAGCAGCCACTCAAATCCCCACATCAATACCACGCAACGTCTCCAATTACAAATAATTAATCATAGCAACAAAGCCCGTCTTCGGCTGTTTACTGTCATCCGTATTTTTAAAGTTAGTTTTTCAACCAAACAATAATGTTAGTGGTGTTCGGCCATTAAAGCAAAAATAGAGCAAACATAATAAAACAACAAATGATAATAAAACATTACTGCATCAACCAAATAATGCAGACATTCAAAATGCCAAAAAACCCCAGGAAGGAAAATGAATGACTCAGCAGGCAGCATCTCGGGCATCCCGTTGACTCTGCAAGTGCTCAGTCGCAGTGGATCACGCGTCTTTGATTCGCAATGATGTTATGGTTTTATACAACACTCTTAAGAATATTTTTAAAACTCTGTTTCTGTAAAGAAAACTTGGTAGAAATTGTGAATTTATAGATCTCTCCATACCAAGAGACAGGTGCACGGCTCTTTAAAATGAATTTTCAAACATATGCGGTTTGGCAGAATGTGTGGTTTTGGACTATGGATCACCGAGGCACCTTTAAATGCATTCAGCGGAATCCTGTCGGTCTGCAAATACAATGTGAGTTGAGAAGTTGTCATGTAAGGTAATATAGCTGCTCTCTCTGGATTAAATATGTCTATTTGCTTTATTCTGCTTACAATATGACATGTATTGAGCCACGATTTAACAAAGAAAAATGGGGATTCGCTGAGTTACATTAAAAATCCAATTTTTGGTATAATATTGCATTTTACAAGAGATGTAGATTTCTATCAGTCTCCCCCTCCCCAAAGAAATACAGCAGAACATGAAGAAACAAAACCCCACTTTCTGCGCCAAGAGGAAATGATTGAGGGATAATCATAACATATTTTTTACTCTTAAACATTTTCACGTTAATATTGCAAACTGCTATTCATAGAGAATTTTTTTTGTTCTTTTCTAAACACATTTGCAAAATCCCTCACTGAGGCTTAATATTAGAGTTCATATAACATATATAAGCAAAAATGTTCATTCGGTGCTTCTCATTTTCTAACTATTGCAGCAGATGTTCGGGAATTAAAAGGATTCGTTTGAAGCATTTTTATTGACCCAAGTACAACTATCTAAAATACGGTTATATTTCTGCAAAATGTTGCGAAAAGTCCCCTTGGCATAATAGGTTAAAAAGAGTTAAACTGCATCCCCTAACTCATTAAAGTGCATATAAAGGTAAAAGACATAACCAGTGAGCGAGAAGTGGGGGAGAGAAGGCTGCATAACCAAAGCACTAAGAAAAGTTTATTTATAAAAAGAACAGCAGAAGAGAGACAATAAAAAGGGAAGAAAAATGCAGAGCAGAAACGAGAAGAGGGAAAAGAGCCGATTACGCCACAGTGAGAGTTTTTCCTCCATTTTACATGATACCCTATGGGACTCCATAAAAGGATTAGTGTGTGAGCTGACATTTTGAATGTGCAAATATGGTATATATGAGCACAGTGCTGCCTGAAAGTACTAAAATAGAAGTATCTGCGCAATCTTAACACCGCTGGTATAAGAACAAATGAATTGTAAGTGTGTGACTATGGGAGATTAGGGATCTGCACCCTTTTGGGATCACTGCAGACTTGAATTACTTCACTTATTTAATTCATTTTGGTTTTAATGTCACCGTAACGCTTCTGTCCACACCCATGCACTACACGGTACATCTAAGCACATAAAAATTCAGCTTCATACGCTGAATTTTGAAGCAAGAGTAGCCTTTTCAACTCGGTTCAATGCGATTTTAGAAAAGATTAAAGGTGACCAACCTGAAGCTTAACAATGACGTCTCTTTCATTACTTATTCTCAAAGAGTTTCGCCGAAAGGTACCGGCACATCTATCGGTATTGCAAATGCCACGAACCATATGTTTCCTTGTTATTCGTGGGCACAGAGTTGGTACAAAAATCGTGCTTTATATTCCCATTACGTCTGCGCTGGCAACAAGGATTTTAACAAGGCTTGCCTGTTGTGCACGATAATGGCCTTTCCTGTCTCATGTGGACACAGATTATAGCGTCTCTTGCCCTTTCAGATACCCAAAGCGGTGACCCTGAAAATCCTGCAATGTAAAACGGAGCAAATAACGTGCACGTTACAATGGGAGATTCATAAACTCATTATCTTCTGATGTCGTGTAAGGGCTCCTAAGAGACGGTTGCCTGCAATCGCTGATCTTTGAGGTCAACAGGCCACAGCACTTATTTCCATTTTGCAAACTTCTTCACTGACTTCAGAAAAAAAGAAGAAGGAAAAAAAAAACTTGGCAAGTAACTTCACCTTACTCCTGCACTACAGTTCGATCAATAGGAGGGAGAGCAGATGATGAGCATGCAATCTCAAGCCCAACCAAGTACAACTGCAGCACAAGGTGTTTTGATTCTGCAAATGTCTTCATATCGCCAGCAGGTATCTACAGCACGGATGACACACTTATGCACAGACAAAAAACTAACGGAAACTTTGGCTCCCCAAACTCTGCCAGTTGCTCATGTCAGCTGCAGAATTCGTAGGTCACCTTGACAACCAAAAGTAACAGCCCTCCATCTCAACCCAAACCTACGAAAAAAAAAAAAAAAAAAAACCCGTATCTGATACCATCTCGGAATCTGTTGATCTACTGTATGTCACACACGTTAACTTACAGCAATAAAGCAGTGGTTATTATTGCACCTTTAATGTCTCTTTTGTTACTGTATGTCACAGCAATCTTCACCGTCATCATTCTGCCGCATGTGAGCTTGACAGTTTTAATGGCTACCTTCAGGCCATGAGCGTAAATGAATCTCTTCACGCTGACAATTTATTAAAAATATTAAAATCGAATACACAAAGAAAACACACTAACCAATAACTTTACTCTTCTGAGCTGTTGCTGCATTACAACATGGACCTTGAACTGCAATGATGTTTTGACATCTAACATTTCTTATCATACTTTTAACACGTGACAAAATATAAACGCATTCAAATGTGGAATAAGGTCAATATACTAGCAGTAGCCCTCGAGTGGAGGCCAGAGCTTTTGCAAATAATTCTTCCTAACCAAATCTAGGCTTCCACATTGAAATATCTGTAATAGCCTCTGAACCAACTTAAGAAGACAGCACACAGGATGGTCTGTGCAGAGGAACGAGTGGGTCGCAGGAAGTGGGGCCAGAAATAGCAGTTTTTTGTGAGTGGGTGCACATTGTTCCACTCTTCAGGGACTTTTGTCATCTTCCCTCCACCAAGACGGCCAGCGTTCACAGCTACCTTTGTGACCAAATCATTGCTCACCATGGTCATCGGCACCTCCCATTGCACTTTTCCACCTGCTTTACATTTGCTGTCATTTGTTTGCCTCCCCCCCCTTCCACTGCTCATCTGCTGAAGTTTCCCATGCGTTTCGCTCCGTCTGCAGCCATCTCTTGTTCTCATTCATGCCCTCGACGTGCAACTTGCTTCTTTCCTCCGCTCGACCTCCTGCAATCATTCCGTCTTTCTTCCAACCATTTCTCTCCTCCCTCTGTGCCCGTCCATCCTCCCACGGTCCAGTAACCTGTGACGTGTATCCTCACGTGTACCCAGGACGCCTCTCTTTATCCCTCCCTCGCGGCCCCTGCTCCTCTCTTTCTCAACTCAGTGAGCCGTATCACGGATGCGCCTCATCCCCTTAAACTGCACCCTGCCTCTGTCTTGGTGCCCCGCGTCCCCCCCCACTTTGATCCTTCCTATGCGATGACCTCGACACTCAATCGCAGCTCCGGGCTCCCACACCCCCGAAGCCCTGATCCCTGGCATCTGGGCGTCTCGCTCCACCTCCATCACCTGCGCTCAGCACAGCCTTCAACCAGTCTATTCCTCCTGAGGACCCCTATTAAAACTAATTCCACCCCTTGACATAATCTGGCAATGGGAAATTACATTGCCAGTACACCCAAGGTCTGGATTTCAGCTCTCCAATTTAAGCAGGCCATTTCAAAGATGCCTTCCACTAATCAAGCTGAGAAGACTTAAAGGTGCTTGATCATTTATAATTACTGAGACTAAGCAGAGCGCAAGACTCAAGACAGACCAGGCCCATCCGAGGCCTTTAAAAGTGGCAGAGGCAGAGGCAGGTCTTAAAAACCAACATGACATTATTTAACAAGGTGAGAGAACCCCATCTCGCAGCTACTGCAGCCACGGGTCCTGCATCTAACATTCAACTACTTTATATTTCTTCATGTCACACCTCCCTTTGTGAGCGCATGTGTGTGTGTGTGTGTGTGTGTGCGCACAAGACAGAGAGAGGGAGAGGGGGAGAGAGAGAGACCGTGAGCCTGTATGAGAAAGAGAGAGCGAGAGGGATTAGTGCTATGGCCTGTGTAATATTCCCCTTGCTCTTTCTCAGTTCCATCCAATTGCCCCCCCCTCCTCAATTGGATGAGGCTTTACTGGTGTGACGGCCCAGCAGCGGCTGCACTTTAGACAGGCGACAAGTCGGAACAAACATGAAAATAGATTGAAATAAACGGAACACATTTTTTACACAAACTCAAATAAACAAAGTGAATATCGAATGTGCTCAAAAATAAGCACAAACTAACAGATGGCCAAAGCAATAACAGAAGCAGCCAGTAGCCAAAGTGTCGGCTGTAGTCGGAAGTGTTTGCATCTGTAAGACAGGAGGAGAAATCAAAGCAACAGGAAGAAGCTAGAAGAAGCAACAAGGATGGCGAACAAGTGGCAGCACAAGCAGGAAAGAGGACGTTTGCAGGACTGGCTGTAGCAGTGGCGGCATCACAGGCAACAGCAGCACCGACAGCAAGTCATGGGTTTTGGCAGCTGCGGCGTATCAGCCACCCCCTCGCATCGGAGCCCCCGCACAGAGCGTTCAGTGTGCAGCCCTCACGCTCAGGCTGAGGTAAGCCTCTCCATCTTTGTTTCTTTTTTGCTCTGGACCTCCATGTACCAGGCAGCCAGAGTGGATCACTTCCTCATCTCCACCCCTCTGATGGCAGGCAACAAGCTGGGGTCTTTCTCTCCCTCACACGCTTGCTTTTGTCCACTCAAAGTTCCAGAGTATCTGGTGAAGCAATAAATCTCTCTATGGATTTTTTTTAATTTTATTTTAAGAGTGGGACTTTAATAAATGGAGGAAACATGACTACTCATTTTGGACCACAGTTTTTCTTTTACTTCTTCAAATTGAGATTTGATAGCGAACTGCCCTGATTCATCTGACCAAAGGAGATTTTTTTCCTTTTTTGAGTCTCGTGGTTTCTACGGTCATCCTTCCTCAGCTGCATTTCTCCTTTCCTCCTGACTCTCCCCATCCCATCCCCCATTTCTTTGCCCACCTTCTCGCCCCTCCCCACTCCCTGTGACATGGGAGATTAATGACAGTGATCAGAGCACCACCTCCAGCTGCAGCAGCTCGCAGCTTGAACACAACCGTGCCCTGTGAGTCACACACACGCCCCGCACTCGCACGCTGGACACAGTGAGCTCAGTGTGTGGACACCAGGCACAAGCTTCTTCCCAACACAATACAACCTGAACATGTCCTCTGCATAAAGCCCCCCCCCCCACACACACACGCACGCATGTGAGTGGTTCACTCCTGTGGACCAGGTTTTCACTTACAGCATTGCGTATTCATTCATCCCTGGTGATGTTTGCAGACGCGCTCACTATTCCTGTGTTTCATTTTACACTCACCTGTGGGTACTGCCTTTGCGTATTGGTTTTGTTACAGAATGCTGGGCTTGACCAACAGGAGCAGGAATCCTGCCTTCACTTCTACATACATAGCAAATAGGACGGGCTTTATTTTTTATTTATGTAGAAAGGCACTTTCTTTAAGACTGTCTCTTAGAACTCTCCTGCAATAAAAATGCCATTGTTGGAGCCTTGCAACAAAAGGGCAAATCTGCTCCTTAAGATGTAATATTAATTCGGCTCCCTCATCTGCAGCTGCATTTCAAATGGAATGATGAGCATGAAATCTGGGGTCCCTATGAGGGAACTGTACAGCAGAGCCTGCAGCAGACAACCCAATACATATTTAAAAAAACAAAAAAACCTATATATATGAATCAGGTCATAGCATCAGTTATATTTGTATAAAATTGTATATAAACATTTATTTTGCCAATGATTCTGTGTTTATAACACACCACATATGAAAACCACACTCATGACTGTACCTGCTGATGGTCCTCCGTTATACTACAGTGTATTGCTGCTGACAGCATGGCACAATAAACAATTTTCACATTCCTATATTCTAATAATAAAATAATAATAATAATAATAATAATAAAAAACCATCCAACCACAAAGAGTGTCCGCAGTGCACAAAAGCGACACACAAATACACACGAACTCACACACAGCAGCCGAGAGACACAATGTGAATGTCACTGACGCTTTGTGCCCCTATATGTCCTGGTCGCACACATGGACCTTAAAGGAGGAACTTCCAACAATCGGGACCACATCTGCAAGTGAGTCTTAAGTCAGTGGGAAATATATACGAAAATATTCACGCATTATATTCATAACAATAAGATAGTAAGCACGAGCCAAAGCCGAGGGGTGTGTGAACCCGCGAATAAGAGTGACGAGGAGAACTGACGGTTTTACTTTTGGTTGCTTCGTCACGAAGGTCACTCGGTCTCGCTGAGAAGGTTTGTGTGTGTGTGTGTGTGTGTGTGTGTGTGTGTGTGTGTGTGTGTGTGTGTGTGTGGTCGCCAAACACGGATACACACATATATGGACAGGCGAAGGCAGATGTGGGAACGGCAGATCGCGGAGCTGAAATGTCCGCACAGGTGACGACGCGCATCGGCTCGGTACAAAACGCTGCAAACTGGGCGAAAACGATCGCCCGTGGGGTAAAGCGTGTACAAAAACACACAGACATTGCGTTCCTGTCTGCTGTCCTCCCCCCCGTCACCAGTGAGAAACATCTTTACAAAAATGTACAGCTGGCTTGAGAAGGTGCGAAATTCTGAGGCGATTCCTCACGCCGCTCGGGGCAGGTGCGTCACGGCCACCGCGCTGGAATAAAGGCTGAAAACTGTGGCGTGAGGTCGACTTACCTGCACAGAGCACAAGGGAAACGTGTGTTCCGTCACAAAGCCTTACCTGTGTGAACAATCGAGAGGAGAAAGACGGCGGACAGGGCGAAGCAGTAGTTCCACAGGCTGGATGCCATTGCGGCTATTAATCTCACTGTTCCCCTTTCTTGCTCCTTTCTTGTGGAAGCCGAATTCACGAACACTTTCTTTCTAATGTATCTGTGTTGTCTGGTGTTTGCTTAATCCAACGCACTGCGCTCGTTATGAGTTACATACTAAAGCTCTCACTCAGCCCGATGCGAGCGGCTGAAGTGACTGGAGGTCTTGGTGGTTTGGCCGGTTTTCTCGGCAATTCCCCAATAAGACGAGCCGAAACGGAGGGAGGTGTCGCTTCGAGTAACAGCCTATAACCTTGTGCAGAACGCCAGTGGAGGGAGGTGTTACACAGCGGTAATGGCCTATAGTGTTCGAGTGCCGTGGCGGAGGCGTGGGAACGGTGGCGGGTGGGCGGCTTTACGCGGAATACCCCACGGCGAGAGCGTGTACAGTGGGCGCCCTTCCAGCTGTACTCTGGTAAATACGCCACTACCTTGCTTCTCCGACAACACAGAAACACGTGAGCCGCTTGAGAACAACTTTTTCCCCAATCGAAAGCACCGTGAACCGTCGTGCTCCTGGTCGACGGCGAAAAAATGACAAAACGATGCGCTATCATATTTTCACCTTAAAAGATACCAATTCGTGCTTACTTTTTGGGGGTTTTTTTTTTCATTTTTAAACATGGTCAGGTCAGGAACGCGAATGAGCACAAAGTATTCGTGAATTCGCTGAAGCTCCTGTCATTCGCGAGCGCTGGACAATTGAACTCTTTCTAAGGTGGGCAATAAAACCTGCTGCAACCCCCCCCCCCCCCAGCTACCTGAAGTGATGTTGCGCACACTCAGATTCCCCCAAACCCCTGATTAAGTGAAGAATGGCCTCCACGAGCCCAGGTGACGGATGCCACTCCTCCGCGCCACGCGTCTCCAGCGGCTGCGTCGTCGTTTGTTCATCGCCCGATGCGCAGAGTGCGGACCCGGAACGGGGATGCGGGGGTACAGACGCTTCCGGTACATTAACGTCCTCCGTGGGGTCGGGCTTCTGCCGCGATCCGCCATTTCCTGCCTCGAAGAGAGCCCGCACTCGCGGCGCTTTATTATAAACGTTGAGACTTTTCACGCAGAGTTTTATGCCCTCTGATGGTTCATGAATCTGCGTTCATTTATTAAACCAACCACAATCTCCCGTCTGTACGTGGGCTTGATAAAGATGGCGACGGTTCATAGATAAAGGCCATCGAGGCTAGGCTGAAATGTATTAACATCACTGAAATAAATATGCTGAGCTGAATACAGGGCGACGCTGTTTGGTGTGGGCGGAGTTTGCAGGTTCTTCTCACGGTCGCTCCGATTTCCCTCCCACTGCACCGCCTTCATTTCCGGCGTTTCTATATTTATAATAATGTGAGCAAGGAATGACTGTGGTGTATAAATATTAAATATATATAATATACTATATATATTAGGATACTTTCAGCCAATTCCATATTTATAATAATGTGTGTGTGAGTGAATGACTGTATGGTGTATAAATATTAAATGTAATATTGTAGAGGAATGGTGAGGACGGGAATAGGAGTTGGGCAGTGTGGGTGAATTTAAATACTTAGGATCAACAGTCCAGAGTAATGGGAGGTGGGAAGAGAGGAAGCAAGAGCGGCAGGCAGGGGTGGAGATGGTGGAGAAGAGTGTCAGGAGGATTTAGACAGAAGGGTACCAGCAAGAGGAAAGGGAAGGCTCTTATATTACAGTAGTGAGACCAGCTATGTTTATGGGTTGGAGACGGTGGCACTGACCAAAAGACAGGAGAGGGTGCAGAGCTGGAGGTGGCAGAGTTAAAAAATGTTAAGATCTGCATTGGGTGCACAAGGATGGACAGGATTAGAAAATGAGTATATTAGAGGGGCAGCACAGGTTAGACGGTTTGGAGACAAAGTCAGAGAGGTAAGATTGCGTTGGTTTGGACATGTGCAGAGGAGAGATTCGGGATAGGTCGGAGAAGGATGCTAGGGATGGAGCTGCCAGGCAAGAGGAAGAGAGGAAGGCCTAAGAGGAGATTCATGGATGTGGTGAAGGAGGACATGCAAGTGGTGGGGGTGACGGAGAGAGATGCAGAGGACAGGAGGAAGTGGAAGCTTTTGATCTGTTGTATATTTCCCTAACGGGAGTGGCCGAAAAGAAGAAAGATTATATATAATATACTATATATATTAGATAATTATGTACACTCTATATTTATAATAATGTGTGCGTGAGTGAATGACTGTGTAGTGTATAAATATATATATTATATATAATATACTATATATATATTAGATACTATGTACACCTGTATTTATAATAATGTGTGAGTGAGTGAATGACTGTGTGTTGTATAAATATTATATATAATATACTATATATATTAGGATAATTATGTACACCTCCATAGTCATTTATAATAATGTGTGCGTGAGTGAATGACTGTGTGGTGTATAAATATTATATATAATATACTATATATATTAGATACTATGTACACTTATATTTATAATAATGTGTGCATGAGTGAATGACTGTGTGGTGTATAAATATTATATATATTATATATAATATACTATATATATATTAGATACTATGTACACCTGTATTTATAATAATGTGTGAGTGAGTGAATGACTGTGTGGTGTATAAATATTATATATAATATACTATATATATTAGATACTATGTACACCTAGAGACACATGCACATACTGTATGGTTTGCCCTTCAGTCTTTGTCGTGTACCATCTGTAATTACAGTGTAATATAATGTAGGCTGATGAAGTTAAAGTGATTTGGGAAGAAATGGAGGCATTCACCTTGTTATGATGACTTATGATGAGAACATATGAGAGAACGCGAGTGCAGAGCGGGAGGAGGACAAGGTACAACCCCGCTCAGGGGCGTAACATGTTGTCAAGACCTGGTGAGCACAAAATATTGTCAAAAGTACTCAGCAGAATTACACACCTTTCTTATGGCTGAGCAAGTCCATTTCTCTCTCTCGCTCTCTCTCTCTCTCGCTCTGTCTCCCCCCTTCCCCCTTGCTCTCTCACTGCACTGTGATTTAAACAGAGCTTGCAGGTTCAGTACAGTATTTCACATTATTACACGTATATGGCGACATCTGCGATTTGGGAAAAACAGAACAGCTGTAGATGTCACAGAGCATCGCTTGATAATTATTTTATATGCAGAATAAAATTCTCATTTAGCGATGAGGACGAAAGTCACACAGCGTAGTTTAACATACAATCTTAAGATCAACAGTCATATGAATTAAACAATACAACGGAAAGGGCGCCGAATCTTTTATCTATATTGCATTTTAGTTTGTCTCTTCTTATTTTACTTATAATTTGCCAGTTATCCACCCTGCACTGCACCGGCACCCCATCCAGGGTGCAGCTTTGCAGCCTGGTGCCCTCTGATTTCGAGAGAGACTCCGGACCTCCGCAACCATGACCTGAATTAAGCGGCCAATGATGATGGATGGATGGATTTTGTCAGTGCTTTAACATGCATGTAAGTATTTTAATCTCGGCTGAAACACGGAAGACAACGGGTCCCGACACCGCGGCGTGTTTAACTCCCCCGAGTGCTCCGCTACTCCTCCCTTCTTTGGTCCAGATTTTACAACATTTCTCTCCTGCCTCTTCCACGTCTTGGTTATTTCCTTCGGCTTCTTTTTGCTAACAATGTTATGGCTTTCAAATTTGCTTCTTGTTTTGTTTTTTAATTTGTTTGACCATTGCAGTAAATCAGCAGTGTCCCCTCGCACCAGATGGGGCGTCATTGGAGATTAATGGCGGGAAACCACCTGCTTGCCGCCGCTACGCACGCTCATTCGCTCGCGCTCTGGTCTCATTCAAGTGGGCTTTATGGCTTCTACAGTAAATTGAATGTCCGCCTGAAGGCTCAGCAATAACCAGGGCGAAGGAGGTAACATCCATGTGAACATCTAGGCCTCATAGAACTAATACAAAGCAGCCCTGTTATTTCTCTCACAAGGTTTCATATTCAAGCCATTAGCTGGCTGTGGAGCGCTAAATGTGCTTCATTCAGTGCCCCAAAGCTCGCCTCTCTCTCCATCCACACACACACACACACACACACACACACACACACACACACACACACCAGATGCAGGCTACTTCTGTGTAGTTAGTCCTTGAAATTGTAGCCACATGTTCATGCACCATTAGGTAGCACCAGAGGGAAGATTTTATAGCTCAACAAATCCTGCACTGCAAAATGTGCCTGGTATCCATTCTATATGTAAATTGGGAAGCAGGTGGAGAAACAGTTCAAGTCCCGGACATAGAACTTGAAGGTTGGTTCATGTCCCACTTCTGCTCCGGCCGTCATGCCCTTCAGCATAGTGCTTACCGCAAACAGCGCACGATGGCTGAAAAGCACTTAAAAGTCTTCCATTTGGGGAGAAAGGAGTCGCCACGAAGGCGGTAAAGGTGGCAGTGGGCCGGCCATCTTGAAATCCACACACTTGTTCAAAAGTTTAACACCCAGAAGGCTGTATAGAGGATATAAACAAGATTTGAATAGGTCAATAACAATATCCACACGCTCCGTGGCACACGCAGCCATTAGTGGCGACGCTGTTAAACCGTAACGTCTTGCATTATTAATAGCGGCCCCCATTCGACCGAAACCAGATAATA
The DNA here is from genome assembly GCA_018136845.1 of Heterotis niloticus. Taxonomy (NCBI): domain Eukaryota; kingdom Metazoa; phylum Chordata; class Actinopteri; order Osteoglossiformes; family Osteoglossidae; genus Heterotis; species Heterotis niloticus. Next base: position 3,866,081 of record CM030896.1, read on the forward strand.
AAATCACATAAAACTGAACATAAATGTTGAAGACAGTCATAATTAAAAGAATAGTTATTAATGCTGTTAGAGTAATGATCTGCAATGCCAGGGTAAAGTTACATGCGAAAGAGAATAAATTGGGGAATAAATTTGCGCAGGTTTATGACATCCCGATAATGACCGGTGGAACAAAGTCAAGTTCGGTCCAAGTTCGGGGTTCTTTTGTGGAAAAAAAATAAATCACTGACAGATCATCACCCACACAGGGGCTTAGGAATGAAAGGAAACACTTTGTATTCTGTTTGGTAGAGGAAAACACGAGCATGACCCGAAGGTCAAATGCAGAGACATGAAAAGACGGTGCCAGTGAAGGAAAGGAAGAAAGAGATGGCCCGGAACAGCAAAACAGGAAACAGAAAGTCCGCAGGAAAGTCTGAGACAACTATAAAGGAGACGAGAAAACGTGAGGGAGCAGGTGTATGCATTACCCAATTCTGATGGAACTTCTTATCCTGCGTTCTGCAAGAAAGCGCAGCGTTGCTGGGCTGTGCTTTGTTACGGCAGCTTCTAGTACGCTTTCGAGGACATTTGTTCCCAAAGTCTGAAAAATTCTGCAACAAATTCTTAATCCGCCTAAGCGCAGCCACATCTGGCAAGAACATAAACAGTAAACAGTCACGACATTTATTTTAAACTGACTTTAATACCGCTGACAGAAGGTAGAGAAAATAGATTTTCAGTGCAAAATTCCAAAGTGCATCAGATGTCCTCAGCTTAGAAAAAAGTAATCAATCAAAAGTTTACCAGTCAATATTTCATCTATGTGAATGATTTCAGTAAAAACTTCCTTAACTTAAACATTATGTAATGCATATACAATCAAAGTTTATTCGATCTCCCTAAAGATTACATGGCTGCAGAAGAAACAACGCCCGTGTGTATCCCTGTATTGCCACTACTGCAGTGGAGAGACGGTTAGGCCTATAGTAGATTCCAGCTCATAAGCTTCAGAATAGGAGTCATTTTTGGGCTGCGAAATCAATACAGAGAAAAGTGCATAGAGTCTGTTAAAGATTGTGGTCAATACGTTACAATGGTGCAGCAAAAATAGCTTCTTTCCCCTCGTATGTAATCTTTTCTTTCTTTGATTTATCCTGCATCCAATAAATTCTCCTTAACACTCTTCAATCCAGCCTTGTTCTTCTTTTTATCCCTCAGTCTTCATCCCTTCATCCCTCTGTTTCCGGGCTCACACCAGAGGCTGCGTGTCGCCAACAGTGGACAGCAGGGACTCCGAGCTGGCCGTGTAGATGGGCTTCTTCTGGGAGCGGTCGTCACTAAGACAGGAGCAGACGGGTGAGGGTAAAGTCAACCGTGCGCCCGGAACTGGGGAAGCTAATGTTCCTAAAGGTGTGTTACAAGCTGCTGGCAGAGATATGGTAATGTATGCAAAAGGAGGCTCGCACTCATGAAGATGTGCACCTGAACAGGACGTGGGGGTGGAAGTGAGGGTGTGAACCTATCTGTTTGCCTTCTATGTTTCCCGAGTTTACACCAGATGACGTGTTTGTCGGAGGGCACGAAACCCGGGATTTTTTCCCCCAGCTCCGCTTTAGGTGTCTGCGGAAGCAACTTTCTTCTGTGACTTGCTAATTGAAATTGGCTCAACATGCCAGCAATGCTTGTGTAATCGGCATTACGGCCCTTATGGGGTATGAGGGTGCGCATTAACAAAGACGCAGTGACTTAGAAACACGCTTACATGGGTCCCTTGCTCTTCGTCGCCGAGGTGCGACGACACAGACATATGGCCACAGAAATGATGAGCATCAGCAGCCCTGCTCCTGCAGCTGAAGTCATCAGCACGATACGTCCCTGGGTGGAGTCATACCAGGGGGCATCCTCTGCAGAGCACAGTGTCATAAACTGAGATTTTATTACTACACTGGCCATTAATGTCATTCTGTTCAGCTCACGGTGTAATATTCTTCCTTTATCACCAAAGTGAGTGATGTTTTCATTATTTCCAAATAAATAAATGATGCTACCAATGGTGACAGCATTAAAATGAACATAATCAAAGGATACCCTTCATGCTGAACAAGTTTAAGTGTCGTCCCTTTAGCCTTCCGATTAGCTACAGGGACCCGCGTCGGTCCTCGGGCGTGAGCGCCGTCTTACCGGGCAGCACCGTGAGCGTGATGCTGCGGGTCTTGCTGAGCGACGACACGGAGGGGTGTTGGGCAATGCAGGTGTACTTGCCGCTGTCTTCCAGCCTCACCTTCTTGAGCTTCAATTTATTGGACAGCTCGACCCAATCCTCCCCCTGGAACAGACGATAGGGAGAAGGAGAAGGGAGGCGCAGTTAGGGCTTTGGTGGCAATACTGAGACAGCAGGGTAGCCACTTACAGCATGGATAGGAAGGTGCAGGGCTGAGAATGGGGCTACGAGCAAATAATAAATATTTTTATGGCAGCATGCAGTTGTGCCTGTCACATTCTGGACTGTCCAGGGGAGAAACCATTTGGCAGTGCCTTCCATGAGCTGCTTCTTGGGCGTATGATTGGGGAAGCCTTGCTCCCAAACCAGCTGAATAACAGAAACTGCAGGCAGCACCGCCGTTCCAAATAAGAGCAGCAGTCGCAAAAATAAGCAGTGCTGTGTTAAAATACAGATTATATAAGTTTTAAGAAGATAGAGGGAAACGGAAAGCAGGAAATAAAGGATCCTCAAAATAGAGAGACTGATTGGGGAAAGCAAGGAAAATGGATCAAGAAAGAAGACAGAGGCTGAAAATGACAGAGGGTATTGTTGCCATGCAAGTGCTTTGGCATGGAGATTTCTTCTTCCTGCCAATAAAGTCCATTTCAATTTGAATAGAATTGAATTAAGAGGATTTCAGGAAGCCGAAGTTTTGGCTGCAAATGCGGTCCATGCAAATTCCCTCATGTGGATGAATTTCCATCTTTTGCTGCCACCGTGTGGTCATTTGAATGTCTCTAGCAGTCAAACAAACTTTTTTTGTTTGCGCTCGAGAGTCCAACTCCGTGTCATTTTTAAACGCTGCGGCTTTTTTGTTCAGCAAAGCATCAGCAAGAACAACTGCTGCAGCAAAGAGAACAACGGGCTGTTGCTGCTGAGGCTGTACCACACCAGGCCAACTCCAGCACTGAAGGCAAACACATCCATGCTCACCTCTTTACTCCAGGTGTACTGTGGCGTCTCGGAAGCGGAGGTGGAACACTCCACCTCCACGTCGTCCCCCAGCGGCACGCGCAGGTTCTGCAGGGAGCTGAAGTAGCGGCTGTAGGAGCTCACGCCCTCCCTGTAAACGGAGAGCTCACGCATGTCTGGGCGTAGGGGAGAGACCGGGAACAAAGCACAGTGTGACCTTATCAGCCAATGCTGAAGAACACTGCAAGTCTGGTCCTGCAGCACCATGTACCCAGCATGCATGACAACTGCACCAGGAATTCAATTTAGCTGGAAGGTTATTTACCCCACTGACACAACCACTTTCACCCGACTGACTAGCAAACACATCCACATTTGTTCATTTAACCGACGTGCTCCTCCACAGCGATGTACAGCATTAAGCTCCTTACTATGATTTATCCATTCATACAGCTGGATCATTTTTACAGCGGCAAGGGCCTTCCTCAAGGGTAGTAAGAAGGAGGTGAGCTCCAAACCCGGGCCCATTAGTACAAAGGGCAGCTCTGCCAACCACGCCACATGCTGCTCTAACACTATTATTATTCTTTGGCTGCCAGTTACTGCATATTGGGTTTCCCGTTTCCCGTCACAGAAACAGTTGTCATGAGTGTGGGTTCATGTGACAGGCGCTCTGGCCTCCGCTGCACACTCTTCCGCTGTTCATTCACGCTGTGCACCTTAAAGCGGGAGCTGTTTTCAGCCGTGTACCCCAAATCCCCGAAAATCGCCCTTTGTGAAATCAATAGTAGTTTTACTAATCTCCATATCTGCTCCCTTTGGGCTCGGGGTAAGCTGGTGCTTTTTCCTTGCTGACATCTGCCGACCCAACTTCTGACTCGCTGCTCTGTTTCTCCCATAAGCCCTCCCGCTCACCCCTCCCTTATGATTTCTCCTCATCCTGTTAACAATGACTCAACGTGCAGAGACTCACAGTGAACAGGTATGGAGAGAAGCTGGGAGGAGTTGTACATGTCAGACGAGTTGTCCGACACGCAGCGGTACGGCCCATCTGTCCAGCTCTGGATGCTGAAGATAGTCAGGACCAGGCGGCCGGGCATTTCGAGAAGGTCGATGTCGTATGAGAAGCAGCGGCGGTACAGCCACATGCTGTTCATCTCCAGACGGTACCATCTCTGCATGTGCTGTTAGACGGAAAAGGGAGCGAGTGACACAGACGGGAAGGTTGTATTTATTATACTGCAAAACGCTGCGACACACAGTGCACTGCAGCAGCCACGGGCAGGCTGGCGCGAGGGACAGATCTACACAAAAAATGAGCGCAAAATGTGTGACGTGTGTGTATAACAAAAGCTCCTCTTCATGCACAGCGTGCTGCCGGCAAAGACCCTCTCACCTTGGAGAACTTCTCAAAGTGGACTTGGCTCATGTTTGACTCGGAGTCGGACAAGCACTCCAGCGTCACCATGTCCCCTTCCACAACCGGGTTTGTCGGACCTTTCAGGATCAGCGCAGCTGAGAGACACAGAGAGACAGACCATGGCAACGTTATTCTGCGGAGCCACTTCATCCGCTGGTATGTCTGTGTGTTTGTGTGCGGGGGGACTTTCCAGCGGCCTGGCAGCAAGCCTCTAACAGTCAAGCAGAACATGAAAGTCACAGCCGGGGAAAACATCCCTTTCACTTTTGTCTAGTAACTTACGTCAACGCCGAGAAACACGGTAACCTGTACAGTGTTATTACCACACTGGACAAAGCTGCTCGCACGTCCCAGCAGTTTCACATCCTCAGCAAAAGCCCCTGGCTAAAATTATGAGGAATAAACCACATCATTTTTACCAAATGCTAAACTGTATACAGTAACCTATATATAACAGTACAGTATATAATATAATATAACAGTATAGTATCTGACTTGTCAAGCATAATAAATGTAACAAAAAATTACAGCACTTATTAAATAAAAAGTATATAAAATAACACTAATAATGGTATTAACTTGCAGAACGTTTCAAAGATAGAAACTGGATATTTTACTTCGTATTTAGAGAAAAGTCCGTCAGAACTGCGTAGAAAGGAGCCATCGTGAGCTCTCTGCTTAGGTTATAACTGCGCCACGGGTCCCGCAGAAAGTACCGCAAAAGTACCGCGTCGTTCACCTGCGGCGCAAGGTGCGGTTTACCGGCTCCCTGGCGCCTGGAGGAGCTTACAAGCAGAGGAATGGCAGTGCGAGGAGAAATAAAACCGCGGATGAAAACAAGTGCAAGGGAGAAGCTGGACAACCGGGACGGGGCGAACGAAGGATAAAACGTGCTTACCGTTAGCCCAGTGGAAGCCGGCGAGGGCCAGAGCGGCCAGAAGGACGTATCGCTTCATTCTGGAGAAGAAAAAGAGTGAAGTTCGGCTTTCTTCACGCAAACAGCTTTATTAAGAAAAATACCCAGCCAACACGGTGTGCGTGGACCCTGTTTATGCGGAAGCGAAAGTTTATCCCTTTATTTATGTGCGTGGCGGGAGGCGGGGCCGCGTGACGTCATCGCCGTCTTATTAATATTACGGCGGCGGCGCAGTTCCCAAAATGCGTTGAACCCCCGCAACAAAGTGCGAGCCTCGTTTATTTTTCATAACTTTGTTACCTTAAATATTGTGACATGAGCCAATAGATCTGTGCCAGTTTTGCACGGCTGTGTAATGCCTTATTAATGGGCTTTTACGCAACACACCGCGTAATGTATGTGTAGTAGAGCAGTGCGTTATGAAATATTTCATAAAAGTGCTTTCAGCCAGAGGGTAGGGTTTTCAGACGCGTGGAGATGACAGAAAAATGTGGAAACGAAGCGCGCAATTGTTTTCATTCGCCGTCCCTCGTCGCGTCATTCGTGTCCAAGCAGCCTCGGCGTCGCCAAGCGCCCGTCTTTCTCGTGGGCCGTAATAAATTTCTTTTTATTTCGTCACCCGTGGCCATAAATCATCAAATCGCATCCCTGAGTTCCGCGACGTTTTGTGGGGGCCGCCGCTGTTAAATCCACGCGTGTCCGAAACGTTTCAGGGTTTCGGCGTTTTCGCCCGGCCGGGCGCTGAAACCCGAGGAGCGGCGCCTTCTACGCGCGGGTGGCGAGCAGCGCAGCGAGCGAACAAACGCGCTTTCGCTTGCGCTTCTCCCGCGCACAAGCAGCTGCAATGAGCGCTGGCGCAGTTTCTGGGGGGGAATTCTATACATTTGCAATGATCCGTCACACCCACGCTTGTTCGGAACCGACCTACATCGTATTCGGATAAAACTACAGCTGCTCGGACCTCTGATACCAACGCCATGCAATATCAAGCTTACCAGTATGTATAATATTTGCATATATTTGCCAAATTTGAATAGCGACCCTGAGATGAGAGCAGGGCCTGCAATGTCAAGGCTTAAAATTATAAGCAACTGCGGCGCAACAATAGTTATTCAAAATCTATTATAATAGTAATCCCTCAGCAGAAACTATGTGGTCAAACCTTAAAAGTAAACAAAAGTACCCTCCAGAAACTATGAGAAAAGTTGATATTTTATAACTTTCCAAAACGAGAACCCGTTGACAGTTCTGTTTTAAAAAGCTATGGCTATTGCATAAAGCAAATACATGTGCGAGTTTTACTGGTTCTAGCTGCTTTGTTAGTATAAGGGAGACTATTACACTGTAATAGGTTTTGTTTCCTTATGGGACAGCGGTGTCACCAGTGCGAGCATGACAAAGCGAACAAGCATGCAGAGCGAGTTGCCCGTTTCTTTTGACAAAAATACATTTTAAACGTAGAGATATTAATAGTCCCTGCTTAAATAAATATTTTACAACCATCATTGCTGCCTCTGCTGCCTGAGAAACGTAGTAGTTCATAGCCCTTAACTCGGTCAGGTACAGAACTAAGTAGGAAATGTATTATCTAGGTACATTTTGGCTGCACACCAGATCAGATGAATTCTAAGTCCGGTCCTGGAAGGACACAAGCGTGTGGTGACCAACCCAGTGGCCCTGTAAGCGGTGCAAAGCCTTTAGGCAACTGTGGCACCCAGGCTATGACTAATCTGAAGTAAACCCTCCTGGTGTCAAGTTTACACAGAAATTTGGACCATGTCCTGTTATACCTGGGAACTCCAGTTTGACAGGATTTGTGCAGCAGAGCTGACGACATTTTGGTCATTTTAAGGCAACCTTTCCGTAACTCCCCCTGGGACCACACAGGGCCACAGACACAACTTTCTCAGGCCTCACTGGTCTGAGATCCCATGTTCTCAGGATAGTGCTAGGCCGCAGTGACCCTCGCCTGCACAGGCGGTGAACAAGTCATCTTCACGTGGTTAGCTGGGCTTAGGAGTTAAGAGCTGTGTGTTAAACTGCAGAAAATAAAATGAATTTTGACCGCAAGGGTGAAAAACCACCCATCCAAACTGGCTGAAAAGAAGCCGCTTCCTGGATCAGTGAGATCAAGGCCCTGCTTGGCTGCAGTTCTGTCATTTCTGTTTGCACAGGTGAGCTCTGCTTTGCTTCGCGGCAGAATGTGCAGTATATTTATTACACCTACGTGCACAGTCAAATCCATGGGGGGGGGGGGCTGTGTGTACTGCATTCTAGAGAAGGCCGTGTGCATCAGGTTCTCTGCCTCATGGCCACCTAAGGTGGGGGATGAGTGTCTGCACACCCGGTACTTGTTTCCTCCAGGTCACCTGGAGCTGCAGGCCGCATTACAGCACCACAACAGGAGAAAGATGTCACTCTGCTGCCCTGACATTTGTATGGCCCTACATCGAACAGACGGACGGATGACAGTACACCTGCACGCATCAAATACTAAAACTCCGCATAGCGCGGTTTTTCACAAAATACCACGTAACCGCTGCTCGACAAGACAACCCGTCCTGTGTTTCACAAATTTTAAAATAACCTTAGTACTCTGTGGAACAAAAACTGTATTTTTAATTTATGCATAGTTACGCTAAGAAATACGTTTGATTTGCAGCAACAGATGTAAAAGCAAGAAACAAGTCTCAACAACAAAATAGCGGAATTTCTTCTGAAATACAAAATACATTTCTTTTCAAAAGCAGTACAAATTACATTTGCTTTACCTTCACTTAGTGATGAAAAATAAAACGATTAAATACAGTTTAGCCTCGATTTTCCAAACTACATTTGGGGAGGAGGTGTCTGCATACGGAAAAACAGAGAAGATTAAACGCGTGCTGTAAGCTGCACTTTGTACCACAGTAACACTTTTATAACAGAGTATAAAGTGTAATGAAGATAGTGTGCAGTAAACTGTACAGTGAATTATTTGCTCATGATTTATTTGTTATACAAAGGTGTGAATTATGCTCTAACAAATGATCAGACCTCCAAAAAAAAGATTAAAACAAATATCTGTGCTTAAAGATAGGTTCTCGCAATATGTTTTCTATTATTAAAATTTTTGTGACAATCCTGTGAGGAATGCTCTTGACTGTGAAGGTCTGCGCAGGAGTTTATTTACAGTGAATCAGTGCAGGTGACCATGAGGAGCCTCGCAAATCTGTTCAGAGCCACCAGGGAATTGGGGGGGGGGGGTTGTCCAATGTCTCACACACAGCTGGAAGCCTGACAATCCAAGTTTTTCTAAGGAACCAAAATATGATTTTATTTTTTGTACAGCGATGGTTGGAAGATAAGGGACTAACTGAACAATTTCACAAAATCATGTCTCCAGACAAAGGGGACAAAGCTGTCAGAATAAAAGTAAAAACTGTGCAAATATGAGAAATGTGATGAAGGGGGCAGCTGAAAATAAACACTTCTCCAGCAGTGTAAATGGACACAATACAGGTATGCGCCGCATATACTGGTTTGTGCATTTACTATACTGTACTTTTTACTGTTATTTTACCATATACTCTTTCTACCTATAGAAAAGTTTACTGTAAAACAGTATGCTGTGTTACGCTGGCAGCAGACATGGTACCATGCGGTACAGGATTGTGCCTAGGAGCAATGGCCTATACCATATGCAATAATAATAATAATAATAATAATGCAAGTCAAAACGAATGTGTTGGGGCGCAAAACGACGTATTTCTCTGTCGTTAAGTGGCGCATACCTGTACTGTATTCTTGTGTCTATTTTTGCTAAAACCGCACAACTCTTGCATGAAAATGCGAAATTGATCGTACACTCGTTTCCATCCTGTCCACTAGATGCCGCCAGAGAGCTAGAACATAGCTTAGTCGGAGCATCCAAATGGCCTTTTAATAAATTTAAATTTTAATATTAGTTTATACAATATTTATCTCTTTCCGTTCTCCGGCGTATGCCAAATTACAAATCGATTTAAGCAACACAAATTACAGAAATAAAAAACTGAGGCCCGTAAAGCTGGTATTTATGCATACATGGTTCTATATCACTAAAAATAAAGGGCAATTAAATGTTAGTTTAAAACCAATTAAGTTGTAAATTGCAAAAGTTCTGTCAGTTTACAAATTAATGTTTTTAAAAACGTTCCTTCATTTGTTACCCACTTGTGCAAAGCAGAGCCGCAGTGGTCCAGAGTTCACCCAGGAGGCATGGGGCATGGAACACAGAGCAGCATACACAACCCATTGAGGGCAATTTTGGGGTCAGCTGGCGTGAAACATAGGTCATTGGACTGTGGGAGGAAACCAGAGCAGCCAGAGGAAAGACACAAACACTGGAAGATTATACAAACTCCACGCAGACTGAAAACCCAGGTGCTGAGGCAGCAGAGCCACGCTCTGCACAGTTGTCCTGCTCTATGTCCGAAAGACATTTTACGATAGGTGTGACCTTCGCAGCTTACAGGTGAGCTGCAGTGGAAACACTGTTGTGCCCAAATTATTCAGGCTAATTGCTGCGAGGTTCTGGCTAGACATCTGAATGCTGAACCTCTGCGTCTGCAGGCTACTCAAACAAACACTGACCACTCAAACACTGCAACCATTTTGTGTTTGAACAGAAAAGCTAAACGCGCTGCATGTACACGCACCACTCGCTCTCCTGAGTCCCAAGCTGCACGACGTGGCATCAGTGCTAAATTTAGACAATTGTGGAGAAGCAACGATAGAGGTGATGCTCACCAATTCACAGCCCAGCCTGCCCAAGGCCCTCATCTTCCTGGCAAGGCCAAGGGGCCCCAGCGTGCTGGGTGTTCATTTAAAGGTGCTGGTGGGACCACAGCAGCGTCAGGTCAGCACCGCAGCTGCATCAACAGGATGTGCAAGCGTGTAAATAAATGAAGGAAAGTAAACATGTCAAGGCTTTCGTTCTCGAGCCAAACTGCTAAACACAAGCAGGTCAGTTTAAAGCTCAGCAGAGTCTCCACCTGGACTGAATGTTGGTTTTGATGGATTCGATGTGCAGTTAGCAGAAGTGCCTGAAAATAACCTACTGGTTCCGCATTAAATTCCGCAAAATGGCCCCTTGACATTTTTCTAGCCAAACTACTGAGTAAACAGGTTGTTATAACAACTGCATTGTATAATATTTGCTAATCCTATTTATGTGAAGAGGGACAAGGCATCAAAAGTACTAAACAGCATATTTCCGTATAAACTGAAATGTAAAAAGTCAGAACCTGTCCTGCTTCAATTTTAATACAAATGGTACTAAAAGGGGTTTTGAAGGCTACGATTAACCTCATGGGAATAAACAAACCTCAGGACAAAAATGTTTCATTCTGGCATCGATAAGAACTGTTTCCTACCCAGCGTCGGTTACAACCCGACAGATGTTTCTTAACTGAAAGCAAAGTGTTTGGATGTATCGGATGTAAGCTGTGCACCAGAAATGTTTCTGTCAGCATGAAAACGCAAGGACTTCCTTACAGGCTTCCTGTTGTGTGAAGAGGCATCAGTGATTTTAAGGACAATGAAAAATTTCAGTTCAAGTAAAATAAGAATATCATCAACATACCTGGACTTACAGTTTCAACCTCATATTTTTAAAGTGCTTCATAAAAAAGTGGCCTCCTGGAATCCAGCACCCTGATAGCTTCACCGCTTTCTTGTGTTTCCAGGCTCTGGTTCCCCCCGGGCAGTCTAATTTATTACACCCCTTTATTTATAATTCTCTGTTGCCATTCCTTCTGTCCTGCACAAAACTTGTCATCTTAACCCCATTCAGGATTATTTTGTACCTGTTTTCTTACCCACAACAGTCACTCATATGCAAAACCAGCATCACATCAGGCTGTCCACAGTTTCTCCTATTGTGATCTCTTTGACTTGTCCCAAGCCCTCTTCCTCGCCGTCTCCTTCCGCCTCTTGGCTGGAGTAGTGCTCCAGCGCCTGGTGCTTATTTCTAGAGGGAGCGTCCCGAAAGCGTCGGCCGCAGTCCTCGCAGGCGTACTGTCTGACTTCATGCGCTGAGGACCCCCTCCTTTTTTGCGCATCCTTCCCTGAAGTTGATTCGCATTTGCTGCCAGAATTGAGGCTGAAAGAAGATGCAGGTGACAGGAGGGACCCGGAAACGGTCGAGGACGCAGGATCGCTCAAATCGGTATCCGGATTGGTGCTGGGGCTCCCACAGGTGTTGGAACTGGAGGTGAGGCTTATGGTGGGACTCGTACTCCGACTGCTGATCAGCCTGAAGTTCGCAGAAGTGCCGGGATCACCGGAACCAACGGCTGAGGCGGCTCCGAGCCCAGGGTGGCCTTCTAAACCAAGAGTCACCTCCGACAGGATGCCGTGGACGGTGCGGTGATGAAAGCGGATTCCGGAACGATTGGAAAACCCCTTCCCGCATAGACTGCAGACAAAGGGTCGCTCCCCTGTGTGGATGCGCATGTGGATCTTCAGCGCTCCTGACTGCGTGAAGCACTTCCCGCATTGGGAGCAGCGATACGGCTTCTCACCCGTGTGGGTTCGCTGGTGGGCACGGATGCCAGCCAGGTGAGGGAAGCCCCGCCCACAGTACGTGCAGGTGTAGGGACGCTCCCCGGTGTGGATGCGGCGGTGGATCTTAAGCGCCCCTGACTGGCTGAAGCTCTTCCCGCAGTCGCTGCACGAGTAAGGCCGGGCGCCCGTGTGCACATTGAGGTGGATGCGCAGGTTGCTGTGGGAGTTGAAGGCTCTGCCGCACTCGGCACACAGGAAGCCCCCAGTCTTGGAGCTATGCTGGGACCGTTGGTGCTGGAGGAGCTGGGAGGGCCGCGCAAAAGAGGCTGAACAGTGCATGCAGGGATGCTGAGGTACCCCTTCCTGCTGGGCATGACCTTGCTGGTGTCTCAGGAGCTGGGCACACGTCTGGAACGTGCGTTGGCAGGACAGGCATGGGAAGGGAGGTGGGGACTGAGGAGGATGGGGGAGCTGGGGGCAGTGCAGGCATGAGGCAAGTGGGCAGTGGTGGTGATGGAAGTGATGGGCAGACTGGTGAAAGTGCGTTTCAGTACCCTGCTGGTGGCACAGAAGCTGAGCACACGTCTGAAAGCCACGGTGGCAGCAGAGACAGGGGAACGTTGGCACCTGGGGGGCGTTCTGCTGTGCGGAGTTGTTACTGGTGCTGGAACTGGAGTCAGAGCCCTTACCCTGGTGCTGCCGGCCTGGGTCTGGGTTACAAGGACTACCTGGACTGCCGGTCTCTTCATCTAGGGACAACCCCAGTCCTAAGCAGAGGCCCAGGTTCACTGGTCCACAAGTGGCCTCCTTAGACTGCCTGGTTTGTTCAGGCTGTGGTGGCTGAGGTCGTGAAGGAGGGTTCTGCCTGGGCTTCAGGGTCTGGAAAGTAGGTGGTGAACTGGAGGAAGAGAAGGGGCAGCCCGGGCAGGTACAAGTATGGTGCTGGACTGCACAGAGACAGGAGAAGGTAGAGACACAAGAAGAACAGACAAAAATACACAGGCATCAGTAAAAATAAACACAGTGAACTAAAAGAATGGGGGGGGGGATATTGACCCAAAGCTGCCTGGTTGTTAGACAGCACGTGTCTGTGGACCAGTCACCTGATAAAGTGACATTCCAAAGCATCTGTGCCCTGCCACCTTCACATTTAAGTGCAAAGTGACAATCTAGTGCCCCAGGACTCTGCCCTGCCTTCTCCTGCCCACCACCTTCACTACTGGCCCATTATTACCGTTGCTTCCCATCTCCTTGCTCCTGTCCCCGGGTCCGCTGAGGGTCTGCAGGCTGTATCCTGCCAGTGCCTTGTTTTGGGCAGGTCTACCCTGGGCAGGTGCTACAGGTAGCGCACCCTTGAGGCCCAAAGCTTCATGCCCTGCAGCCTCCCAGGCGGAACGCAGAGCCTCTTGCTGGACGGAGTCCTTGGCCGGCTGGCTGGAGCTGGAGGCCATGAGGTCTCCAATGAACTGGTGCATCTCTAACCACGAGCAGGGTCCACGCTGGAGGGGACAGAAGGAGACACGATGTGAAAAACAGCACAAGAATATTTCTGCCATTTTCTTATGTGTCAGCTCAACTAACAGCTTTGCTTTAATGTTTCATAACAGACGTTACAGATATTTACCCATTTATACAGCAGGGTGTTTTTACGGCATCGATTGCAGGACGGGTGGGATTCGAATCAGGAATCGAGGCAACAGCACTGACCAGGACACCACCAGCTACTGTACATCACGGGTACGAGGAGCTGGACGTGAGGACGTAATCCAAACAGTAAAATATCCAGCTACCCCGAATATGAACAATGGCAATAAATAAAAACACTAATATCTGAGAGCGGAATGGGGTTTGACATGGGGTGTTAGCATTAATAAATGCTGATCTCTTTACTATAGTACTGCACAGTAAAGGTGCTGTAAAATGTGGCCAAAATGCCAGATGCAAAACCACTTTTGTACAAGACGGACGAATAAGCAAAAAGTCTTCAGTGCATCAAAATGTCAGCCGGGGAGGGAAAAAGTGAGGCTGCGCTTCGCAACGGGAGCGGTTTGCTGGGCCACACGGACTCGAAGGAAATTCACACAAAACACAGTAAACGGCGGCAGATTCCTGCGAGAACGACGGCGAGACACGGGGCAAACATGCAAGGCGACAGCAGCCCTGGTGCAAAAGTAAAGACGAAGTGCAACACACACGCAGAGATGGAGCACATGAGCGCAAACAGCGATGCCGTTCGAATTCAAAATGGCCTTTAACTTGACTCGTTTGTTTGTTTGTTTGAGCGCAACTCGGCGCGTCTCTCGGCTCACAAACCGGCGCGAAGCCTCAAAGTTGGACGAAGTGTTTCGCGGCTCCGTCCCCCTCCTGCGCGGTACTCGGCCTCGACATACTTACGCTGACGGCGAATTTGTCTTTGTCCATCTGAAAGGAGTACATGTGTGCAGCCTCCCTTCCTCCTCCTGCTGCTGCTGCTGCTGCTGCTGTTGTTGCCTCTGACCAAACACTCAGCTACAGCATCGCCTTACATTAAACACACTGGGCGGGTGAGGCGGCGAGGGCCACGCAAACGCCCGAGTCTCATTATTTTTAGAAAAGCCTCCTCCTTTCCTTTTTAAACTTACTAGAAAAGCACATCTGACCGCCCAGCCTCCGCCCCCCCCGACATTTCACTACTACTATTATTATGATCCTCGGAGCCGTTTGCTTGCCGACAGTCTATTTCCGGGCCTCCCCAGCCCACGTGACCGCGCTTGTAGTTCTCCTTTGCCTGCCGACAGCGTCTATTTGCGGACAACATCTCCCTCCGCCCTCCATTTCCGGGACCCCTCTAGTCACGTGACCGCGGTTTCCGGGTCCCTGTGACCATGGCGACTGCAGGCTGGATCCCAAACTTTCAAAGGGAACTGGAACCGAGTGCTGGTTCGGGAGGCGAGAGTCAGGGGCTGCTACCTGTGCAAACGTACGTCAGCAGGATGACTGGGATTGGACTCGGCGACTGCACTTCTTGAGTCTGAGCTGTCTTTGGTGAAATGTGCTGCTGTGCACGCCGAGTTGTGTCTGGCTTTGGAGAAAAAAAAAATGTCTGCTAAATGTATAAATGGGAGTTTTTGAATGTTTAAACCCCTCCTTCCCACTGAGTCGCTGGCGGAGATCAGGCTGGCAGAAGCCCCCTTATAGTTATAAAGAAGAAAGCTCAGTTAAGAGCCACTTGCGCTCAAATGCAGCTTTTCCTCACACTTCACATTAAACTTTACTAACACTCAACACAGATATAATACAAAACAGAAGCATAATAAAAAAAATAAATAAAATCACATTATAAGTTGTGTGTTATTTACCTTCAGGCACATTACCTGAGAGCTGGAGAATGACAGAGAGGCAGCACTTCACCAACAACAGAAGCAGCAGGTCTACAAGCCACAGAATCGTGTAAAGTTTGCCCACCTTCCTCTTTGTTTTGCTCTCTTAAAACACTTAACGCATCGCTTACGCAACCATTATCTAGGTCATCTTTCAGAGCCCTTTCTGTGCTGGTACGCCAGTCACCTTTCATGGAAAAAAAAAAATCAAAAGTAAGTATTTCTCAGAAAAGTTCACATTGGCAAAAAATTTGTAAGCCATGGGTGCACTGTACTGTTAGGCCCCCACTGTTCAAATGAAGGCAACACAATAGATGTGTATACAGGGTGATGCAACAAAAAACTTAATTACTGAGTAATAAATTCATGAAAGCTTTTTTTTTTTAAACTATCGTGTATTTTTCTCAATTTAAAACATGGATTATTCACAATATGCTGTATGGTGTTCACAAAAATTTGCAAAAATGTAGTACTACACTGTGTAAGTCAGCTGTTCAGCTATGAACATATATGTTCAAATCAACAACTTAAGGTAAATATTCATTCAAAAACCAGAATACTCCCATCTTCATTCAGATTATGTACAAAACTTACTCAGTCTTCTATAGGAAACAAACTTGCAATTTGCCCAGCATGTGACCCATAAACATCAGTACTGTAATTGCTTAACTTACACATTTATTTGATAAAAATCAGTGATTCTATTGAAAGCGCAAAAACTAAATAAACCTGAAAACAAAATGGAGGGAAAAGAAAACCCTACACATCATCATGTAGAAAAACACATTTCAGAAGGATGAATGGCAGAATGAAATCCAGAAAGTCACTGTGCGTTAAACTATTTTTTCTGCATGTTTGAACACCACAAAATGAAAATGTGTGCAATACTATAAAAATGAACAAAAAGTCAAACACCACTGAGGGACATCAGCTGCATATCTCTGCTCCAAAATGCTGATACAAGCATCTCATACAAGCTTTAGAGCAGAATAAAACACCTAGTGAGCAAGTAACTCCACAACTTGTTAAAATGCCATTGGACTGAACAATACACCCACTGTAGGAAAGAGGTAAACATTTCCATAATCCACAATATTATACCAAGGGCTGAGTGTCTATCTTTCACCACACTCATTTTTTTTTTTTTTTTACAGTAACTGTACAGCATGTATCCATGCACTGCTATCACTATGGAAATTAAATAAATCCTACAGTACAGCTATCCAATCCAACAAAAATCACTCATAATGCATGAATTAAATTTCACTTAATATCTTGCCAGAACATAAATCTATTAGCACCATCATTCCTGGCAAAGATAAATTCACTGCACAGCAGTGGAAATTATTTAAAAAAAACAATTTGTTTTAAAAAGGCTGTTAATGTATATCTTTCAGAAAATTACAATATGAATAACTGAATTTGGGATGCAGCATCTTTGCATTCCAATAATAAACACTGTTGTACTGTGCATGTATGCTGCAATAATTACAGTACATTTAGACCACATACTTTTAAGTAGGTATTTGTTGAATTACTTTAAAATTATGTAAGTAGTGGGATACAAAATATTTTACATTAAACATTCTGAAACATCCAGGTCACTTTAGCAGGAGTGTTTGGAAACTGCTTTCCTTTCAGTGGTCTACGGAACGACATCAAATCTGGAGTTGTCACCGCTTTTTACGGCTTTTCTGTCTCCTTGACCGATAGAGGGGGCAGGAGCGCAAGCGAGGCCCAGGCCGTGTCTTAGCAGAGACTTTGGGGAAGGGGGAGTCTGATGCTGCAGCATGCTGCATGTAGTGCTCCAGCAGGTTCCCATCCAAAAGGATCTGGCCACAGTTTATACACTCATGAGGTTCATCTTCCATTTCCCCCTCTCCCTTCATGTCATCCCAAATCTCCACCTCCACACAATCAAAACCCCTTGTTCCTCCATCTTTGTTGTCCTCTAGAGTTCCTCTCCTGCCCTGACTGTCATCTTCTTGTACCCGATTAAAGCCCTCAGCTGGTCCCCCTTCGCATTTGATGGGTACCAAGCTGTCACTGGACCAAGCTCCGCATGTCTCAGACTCCAGACAGTCAGTGTGCGTGGCACAGGCCTTCTCCTTCACTTTTGAGAAGTTTAACACAGCTTCAGATTGCACGTTGTTGGTGAATCGTTTATTTTCCATTTTAATCACCATCCCCATTTCTCCTTTTGAAGACGGCAGAGCTTCCTCTGTCTCCCCCGCGCCAATCTGGATGCCTGTACAGCCCAAAACAGTAGTCGACTTTTGCGGGTGCCCTGCCTCATCCGCCGTTCTCGACACATCTGCCCTCGTTCCCTCTGCTGCCACAGGGGGCTTAAATGTCTCTGTAGGTATCTGTGAAGGCAATACGGTGAGACTGGCAGCATGTGGGTGCACAGTTGCCACCGATGCATCAGGGAGGTCCACATTTGTCTGGTCTCTCGCACTGCTGAGCGTCAGCAGTGGCTGCTGTATTTCTGCAAACTGCATGGCTGCAGGACCCACTGTGTGTCCAGGACCCGTAAGTTGCAATGCAGGCCCTGAATGTCCCAAGGGGCTGGTCTCCGTGGGGAGACTCTTGCCTGTGCTGAGGTCAATCGCCACAGGAGGTCCTTTGCCCTTTAACTCATTGTCAGCTGGCACTGCTTTGGACAGTGTGGCACCCAGCGGATTGGAAGAGCTTGTGGGAAATGGGAGGTACATTACCAGAACCGCCCCAGGGGGTGGCATTTTATCAAGTGTGAGATGCCATACGTCCTTTGTGTCCAGCACTGATTTTTCATTCCATACGGGGGTCTTCACTGGTGGATCTGCTTTAGCTGCTGGCTCCGTCTTCTTCGGCTTCTTCGCCAGTCTCTGCAATAAGAAAACATGTCATCCAACAACAGAGCTCGGAGACACATTCTGGAGGCAAAATGAAAACAACGAGGAAAAATAGGAGAAAATAGTTCCCTCTTTCAGTAAAGAGGTTCTGTATCAGTAAG
Source organism: Heterotis niloticus (assembly GCA_018136845.1). Lineage (NCBI taxonomy): Eukaryota > Metazoa > Chordata > Actinopteri > Osteoglossiformes > Osteoglossidae > Heterotis > Heterotis niloticus. The sequence goes on from CM030896.1 coordinate 3,884,456, forward strand.
TTCTGTGTAGCTGCACTTACTTGCACGGGAGTCTCACGACCACAGTCCTTCTGGTGGCTCTCATAAGCCTGCTGGTGAGGAAAACCCAGGCCACAGCGCTGACATAGGTAAGGCCTCTGGCTTGCATGACCCCCCATGTGGGACATGAGAAGAAGGGAGGAGCGAAAGCCCTTCCCGCACTCAGAGCACGTCAGCACTCTCTGATGAGCTCCTGCATGTTTCTTCAGCTCCTCCACACTTCCAAAAGCCTGCCCACACTCCATGCAGCGGATTTCATTATCCTTGGCTCCCTGGTGGCCCCAGCAGCCAGTCTCCTTCTTGTGTCTCTGGAAGTCCCTTTGGGAGTGAAAGAAGCCAAGGCAGGCGACACACTGGATGCGCTCTGGCTTGCACTTGTGTTTGCGGTAGAGAGAGGCAAGGCGGAAGTGGCGCTGGCAGTGAATGCAAGTATACGGCAGAAGGCCCAGGTGTGAGAAGCTGTGCCGGAATAGTATGGTCTTCTTGGGGAAGGACTGACCGCAGTCGGTGCATAGGAACGTACGATGCCTGTTGTGGTGTTCCAAGTGGTGGGTCAGGGACTTCTGCCGACGAAAGTGGCGCCCACACTGAGGACACTGGTGTTGCACAAGGTTTAGCCGGTGCATCTCCACATGGCGCTGGCACTCATTGAAGCAGGTGAAGATGCGCTTGCAGTAATCGCACTGGTAGAATTCATTTTCCAAATGGGATGTTTCCAAGTGGGTCTGCAGGCCCTCTATGGACTGGAAGTAGGCTTCGCACACCCTGCAACGAATGGCTGTGGCTTTCGCGTGACTGCGCAGGTGGGTGCGGTAGTTTGCAAGGTGACAAAATTGCTTGCCGCACTCCGAGCAGCGGTAGGGCCTTGTCCCACTATGGAGGTGCATGTGCTCACGGAGCCCGAAGGCAGAGGGCAGGGTGACGTCGCAGACTCTGCAGCGGTGCTCGCCCGAACTTTCCTCGGAGGCATCTGATTAGGGTTAAAAAAATAAAAATAAAAAAAAATCCACACTTTAAGGCTGGACTTTAAGGCAGAAATGGCAACAAAACTTGAATATACAGAAGGTGGAAAAGAACAAACCTGCCCAGTCCAACCAAGCCCTTTAAACTGTTTTCAGAATCTGAGGAATTACTGAGTTTAAAGCACAAAATACTAAAGCTCAGCACAGAAACAAATACTGTCATACCCAAATCTGTTCCCTCTTCCTGCTCATCGCACTCATCTTCCTCGTCAACGTCTTCCTCCGGAACATTGCTATCTTCCGTCACCCCAGAGTCTGTCTCGGACTCTTCGGAATCTCCCTCTGTTACGTTGCTGTTTCCTCTTGTGTTTTCAGCCTCTTCCTTCCCAGTAGCAGAGCTGTGTTTTTCTCCATCTCTGCCAACAGGATGAGAAACGGTCATATCCTCCTCAGGATCTTGTTTACAAATCAAACCAGCAGTGCTGGAACTGTTGTGATAAATCAGCTCAGGCTTCACTTTATTTAGATCTGTGCTGTCTCTGTGAATGTGGGTCTGAGGCTTGAGCTGCATGCCCGTATGGGCACTGGTGTCTGTGTCACCACTGGGACTTGGCTGAATGCTATCATCTTCTTGACTTGGAGTTTCCATTGAGGTCGGAGAGCTGGTTTGAATATGACAGAAATGACTGACAACAGGGCTGCCATGTCTGCTTGGGGATGGAGAGGATGATGCTTGAGAGTCTGGAGAAATGCCAGGTGTACAAGCAGAGTTTAGATTAAGAGCTGCTGATTTCTTCACCCCCATTTTCTCATTCCGAAAGAGATCAGGAAAGCTCAGCTCTGTCAGCTGGATATCAATGGTGTAGCCTGACGAGAGAAAATTTTAGAGCAGGATTAAAAATCCTTGTACACCGAATCTGTAAAATTAAAGAACACACATATTTAAGTGCCAACATGGGTCTATCTGAGTAAATTAACTGAAATGCCCTGCATGTCATGCTGTGAAAGGGAAGTTAGCTTTCTGACATTAAATTTGTCTTTCCCACCAAGGAAAAGATATAAAAACAATTCTGGCATTAATTATTCTCCCTCCGCCTCCATCCATTTACTAACAGAACTGACAAAAGGCTGTGATTTAATGTCAAACACATGCAAAGGTTGGAAAGGGGACAAATACTTTTTCCACAGCATTGCAGAAATGGGGGGGGGGGTCGCCTGCTTTGTACACATATGTCACAGAATGAGTGTGTGACTGTCCAGCAACACGCTGGTGTCCCAGGTAGACTTCACCTCGTCTCACACCCCGTTTTACCTGGACAGGCTCGGACCCACCATGACCCTGAGCTGGACGATGTTTATCCATCACAAATGGATGGATAGAAAACAAAAATCTACAGTAGTTTCTTTTCACAGAAAGTACACTTTATAATGATACTGAAACTACATTTCTGCCCGATTAAATAACAACTACGATTACTGTTTGAAATGAAGAAAGATTGAAAATAATAGCAAAACTAGAACGCTAGCCAGAGGTGGGAAGATTCATACGGGACGCAGAGAAACCCGCAGAGTCTCACACGAGTTACTTGTTATGATCAAATTATTTGTTTAAATAACCCTAACCCGCAAAAGGAAATCCGGTAGCGGTCTTTGTTGAGCACGAACGGGCAATAAGCAGGGAAGCTACCCGGTACGCGAGCGAATAACCACCGTGCGGCTCCGTGAAGCGGAGGAGGCTGAACGGGGCTCACAGCTCACCTTTCCCTCTCCTCCCCGGGACTCGGTCGCTCCTGCTCCGCGTCCCCTCGCACGTAGAGCCGCTTTCCGACCTACGGACGGAGGAGCCGACATGCAAGTCCTGTCCTAACATAGGTGTCTAGTGTAGGACATTGCAACCAAACTGCAAGCACATGGCTTCCGTCTAGCGTAAAGCGAGTTATTGACACGGCTCTTTCAGTTTGCTGCTTTTGAACCCCAGCGGTTTCGTTCCTGTTCGTTTGTTACATCATTTTGCGTTCGTCTCTTTTACCTTCACCCTCTCCATGGTCATCCAGTTTCCGCCTTCCGAACCAATAAGAGCGAAGCGCACCAGGGACGCCGTTGGCTAATTACTGCCGCCTACAGGATAGGAGTGCGCAGTGCAAGGGGGCGCAGAAAACGTAGAGAACGAGAGATTCTTTTGCGAAGGACAATTGTTAAGCAAATACAAATGATTTATGTGTCGTATGTTGATTCGTAGAGCTGGAGTAAAAGTTTGACGAAAAACCTTCAAAGGTGTTAAAATGGCAGAAGATAGCTGGAAAAAGGGTGTCAGAGCGTGTTTTGATTTATTGTGGAAGATGGTGGTGTGGGGTGCTGGGGAGCCCAGTCAGACTTGCAGGAGTGTGGGCATCTTGATCTGAACCTGGGCTGCAGAGGCCCTCAGAGCTGCAGGTATGGCAGCCATGTAAGGACTGGTGGCTGCTAAATGTTCTGTAAGATATGCACTGGACTCGGGGGGGGTTCATCTGTGCTTATGCAAGGTCTCGAGCAAAAGAATGTGGTGGGACAAAATAGAATGGGACAGGGGAGGATAGGATGGAAGCTTATTAATCTCTGCATAGAAATTTACCTGTGCAGCAGCTTGACAAAGCGGACACATTCACATAAAAGAGAAGCAAAATACAAAATAAATAACCAATGCATAACAGTAATATGTCCAACTGTGGTGCTATGGGGGCAGGTGTGTCAGTAGGAAGGACCCCCAGATGGACTCTCTCATGATGCCGAGCAGCGGCAGCAATGCTCATTTCCCAGTCTGCCATGCGATCACTAGTGTATACAACCGATACTCTACAGTGTTCTGTGTTACAGGAGTTTTTTTGGACAACCCCCCTGCTGTATTTATATTCTGTTTCGTGCATCCATCATGTCTACGAAACGCCCATCTGTGTCTGTGTCTTCTGAAAGTAGCATGAAAGTGGAAAGGCCTTAATGATTTTTAAGGTAGGATTTTTAAGGCTATGATGTTTGCTAGCTGTTATGGCGTGGGTGGGTGGAAGCAATTGTTCCATTAAATTATTTACCGAGTGTTGCTGTTAGCTGGTAGCTAGCTCTAAACATTAACAGTAAACAAAAACGGAGGAGGCCACAGTTCAAAATAAACAAAATACAACATCTTAGCAAGACAGTGGTTGCAGGAGAGTTCTGAAGGAGCAGCGGAAACTGAGCACTGACGGGAAGTCCAGGCTGGAACTAAATCCTGTCCACTACTGCTGAAGCAGCAACATGCGTGACAGTAGGTTAGGTATATTAAATGCATTTTTGACTTACGTTATTTTGAACTTACAATGGGTTTATTGGAACGTAACCCCACCGCAAACCAGGGACCTTCTGTAGTATACTGTGGCCAGAAATAAAACAAAATAGCTCATGAACATCAGTAGATGTACGAACCAAGTTACCACATGTTGGTGTACACACTCAGAAACGATCGGTCTGTCATGGACAGGCATTTGGGGGGGGGGCGGTCTGTAATGTCAGTTATTGCTGCTGTACTGATTTTACTTTTCTCCACTTGTAATGCGTTCATCGCAATATTTTTACAAGCTTAACGTCTGTATCAGCAGGTGTTCGAACCTGAGAACTCTTGTCTTTTGAAAATGATCTCAGCAGCTGTAAAAATTCAAAATATGACAGGGACCAAGAGATTTAATAAAAAAGCAAACAAAAGTTTAATTATGTAGCAGACCCTTGGGCCAGTATTATTAATTACTTTCGCATATTGGCCAACGGCTCCATTTGCGTACAGTCAGCTGTTACAGTAAAGACATTTTAGCTATCTATTCTCCCAGCTTTCTCATTAACTTCTTTTCATGATGACTTTTCCCTCAGGCCTATTTAGTGATTACACAGTTCCTGTAGATGATGGTACTGAAGTCTTTAAAGGGTTCCAGTGTAATGAGGGTGGACAAACGACAGTGTGTAGAGGGGCTCAGTAATTTTTAGGAAGGGACATTTGCTTTGTCTAAGATGGTCTATTTCTCAGCAAAAAATTACAGAAATAATTCAAATGAAATTTTGGGGTACTTCCTTTGTGTATAAATGAGGTAAAAACACAGCTGACTTAAAAAAAATAATAAAATCTGCAGCCAGCAATTGGCTTTATATTAATTTAAATATGCATATAATATTCTGGATTTCATTTGAACAAAAACTCTTTGAGCCCTGCACCCATTTAATGACCCAGAAACTAAAATTACATACATTCACTACATACATGATATATAAAGAAAAATCCAACATAATCCTGAATTTGCATACAGCCACTGCAAATCACTCCAACCAGCCCCTCCATGCTGACCGTTTTTCAGATTACTGAGCCCCCCCCCACATTGCTGCTACAGGAAGTTAAAACCAAACCTGATCCATACAGGACAACCCAAAAATTGCTAACCCACACAAACACTTCTAGAATGAACAAAAAGCACATAAATCGTAATAAAAAATACAGATCAATTAAAATATGAAACACTACTGACCCGCATATACTGGGCACTGATGTACGGGGCTTTGCCGTTTTAATCCTGTTATGTGATTTATACGTGTATTTACAGATCCAATTACATAGTTAAAAGATTGATTTTTTTTTCTTTCGCAAGATCAGACTTGAATCTTTACCTTTTCTATAAAAAAAACCTGACCCCCCCTCCAAAAAAAAAAAAAAAAAAATTACAAATACACTCATACTCTTAAAAATTACTAAGTAGCTAACAAAAAAACGACACCTCTGAGTGGGACAGTTACAAATAATAAAACACGTGAAAGCCATCCAGATCTTGTTACAACTTCTCTCCCAAAACTGACCTTCAAACCTAAAACTTATTAAAATCACATTTCCATATTACAAATCGCTCTTTCTTGCAACCCCAGGCCCAAACAGATCCAGCCCCTCCCCCCCCCCTTCTTCCTCCAAATTATCTTCGAGCCCCCTCTGCGGTCTTCCCCTCCTCGGCATGTGTCTGCCGGTGTGCCTTCAGGTTGCTTTCTCTGCCAAAACTCTTGCCACACGTGGGGCAGGCGTGGCGACCGGCGCTGTGGGCCCGGGCTCTGTGGGCCTCCAGCTGCTCGGGCCGAGCGAAGCTCTCCTCACACTCCCCGCAGGCGTGCGCTTTGCGCGGAGGGGGGGCACGGCTGTGCTTCTCCTTCTTGTGGAGGCGCAGCTGGGCCAGGCCCGGGAAGGTGAGCTCACAATCGGGGCAAGCGTGCTGACGAGGCGGAGGAGCGGCAACCTTTGCTTTCGTCTCCTCTGTCGGTTCTGGACCCGGCGCGGCCTGCAACTCCTGCACGGCTTTGGGGGGCCGCCCCCTTCGGCCTTTCACTTTGTTCTCAGCAGCCACCGGCGTATGGTTGCTCACTCCAGACTCCTCCCCCCCATCTTCCTCTTCTTTCTTCTTCTTCCGCTTGGATTTCTTCTCACCATCAGTAGTTTCCTCTGTTTTCGGGGGGCGTCCCCTCCTCTTGGCAGGGGGGGCGCTGCCATTACAGTGCTGGTCCCCAGCATGGTTCTCTTGATGCTGCAGGAGCTCTGCCTCTGTCTCAAACCCTCTGCCACATTTTCCACACCGGTGGGTCTTTGTTCCATCATCAGCCTCCGGTTGGTTTGGCTGCGGGGGGTGCTGGGTGAGTCGGTGGCTGCGTAGCAGAGCTGGGCCCCTAAAGGACTCTGCACAATCCCGACACACAAACTGCCTCTCTGGACACACCTGTCGTCGGTGAGATGTCAGCTGGGAGAAAAGATGAAGGAAAGATTTTACTGGAAACGCCAAGAAAACTTAACAGCAGGAACCAATAATAGAGGAGATACGACTGAAGAAGCGTAGACGAGCAACACTTGAAAGTGTCAGCTTCCTCAAGGGAATTCGGGAACTTACCGGAAACGTTCCGGTGACCTCCTGAAAGCTGCCCTTTTCCACCACCTACACGCCATTCAGTGCCCCTCCCTTTCTTACCAAATGCTCTTATTCTTCGCTCATTTATTCCAGACCTTTCTAACTCACCTCAGAGAAGGTGCGGAAGCTCTCCTGGCAGTGGGAACACTTGAAGGGCTTGTCCTCCTTATTGTGAGAGCCCTGGTGCTGTGTGAGCTCTTCAGAAGATGAGAACGTGCGATCGCACACGTAGCAGGTGAAAAGCGTGTCGCACTGCCCAGAAACACAGAGAGGAGGAGCATCAGAACATCATCTTCACCCAGAGCTTAACCCTTCAGGCACTTTGCCCTGAAGTTTCCACAGCCAAACCACACCTGTTGAAGCTGCTGTTTGTACTCCTCACGGTGGCTCTTCTTCATGTGCCTCTCCTTGGCTTTAGAGTTACAAAAGGTGATAAAGCACTGGAAACACTGCAGATTCTCATGCTGGTCTGCAACAGAGACATACAGGATACATGTGAAATAACACAAACACTTTTTGTATCCAGTCTCAGTGAAAACCTCTTACAGTTCATCTGCATCTACAACATGAGGTTCCTGTGTGAACATTCATACTTTCTTCCAATAATGGGGTTACTTGCAGTTACTGTAGGTCTGTAAAATCACCCCATAAAGTGAATTATTTCTTATGGAAGCATAATGGTTCCCAAACAAAAAACATGTCACCTAAAATTAAATCAAATACCGAAAAAGGCATTGTAAACATGGCAGTTACAACACCAAGATATTAATATTTACAACAAAATATTATGTAAACATCATGTTTCGATGTTATATGTTCATTCATTAGCAGCAACCAACTGTCCATAGCATAGGATATGAGGATGGGTCATCCCTGGACATACACATTTTGATCAGATGTTTACGGTACAATTCAAGGTCTGCTCACAAGTGCCTGTCATTCCAATGAATCATATAAATAAACATAAATTATTTTGACACAACTGTTGTCTTTTTACAAGTCCTCAGCACTTCTGCATTTAATACATTTTTTTATGCATCACGTAAAATTGTATGCTTGCAAATCAAATGCTGGACTAAAGTGTTTTTACGCAAATAACCAAGTTAAAATATATAAAGAAAGTGATTTGTGTAAATTCTGGTGCCACAAAGCAAACGGTGAGAAGCTGAGGACAATTCATGCCCCTGAGAAAGAACGAGTGAGAGCAACAAGTCCTGCTCCACTCACACGGCTGGATGATGGAGGGAGCAGGGGGTTCCTGGATGAGGAGCGTGGTGGTAGTGTAGGGCTCTGTGGGGCCGTCGGGGGCCACCTCCGTGAGGGCTGCCGCTGCCGTCCCCTCCCCCACCACAACCTCTTCTATCTGTAGCACTTCGGAGTCCATCAGAAGACGACTCAGGACAAAGCGGGGACTCTGTCTCGCTTGGCGCTGTGAGGACAAGGAGGCGGAATCGCGGTGAAGGCAGATGTCAGAGCAATGAGGTGGGTACAGCTTTACCAGCACCTTCACTAAGCCATTACGAGCAGGGTAAATTTCCAGTGAATCACTCTCATATTTATTTTTTTTTAAGATGACATTTTCCACCAAAGTGATTTACAACGTTGAGCAGCCAACCCAGATTTAACCATATACACAGCTGAGAAATTTCTGCAGGGTAAGGACCTCACTCAGGGGTGGGATGTGAACCTAACACAGCACTCGTATAAATCCAGCTGCTTCATTTCAAGCATCCTGTCAGGTCGTTATAATTCATACAGTTGGTAGCTTTGTTCAACACAATGTGAAGTCTGCACATTAAAAAAGGCGATTATTTACCTATTTATACAACTGGGCATTGTTTACAGCGTCAGCCCTAAAAATAGAATTCGCTTTCCAGAAGGGCGGGAACTCGAACCCGGTACTTCGCCTCTAACTACTGCGCCACCTATTTGTCACCAATTAGCCATTTTTTGAGGCATCGATCTTCGCACATCGCCCACTTTTCGGGACGATCGGCCATGGCTCATTGGGAGGTGAGAAGGAGATTCGGGACCGCTCAGACTCGGCGCTGCGGCGGCCACTTCTCAGCGTTTCTCCCGGTAAAATGTGGACAACGTGCTCGGTTTGCTCGGAACCTCACTGGCGACACCAAACTCGGGCGCAATAGCAGTTAGCCGAGTGCAAAGGCTAAAGCAGCGGCCGCAAATATAAATACGTGAGGTGGCGCCTATATTAATGTAGTATTTCAGGTAATAAAATGATCGGCAAGCTAACGCGCCTGGCTCCAGAGAGGGGCGACACAGCTAGCCGTCCCAGCGCTGGCTCGGCTGCGGCTAGCAGGCCTCCGGCTCCAGCTAGGCCTCTTAGCCATCCCCGAGCGCGTTAGCATTAGCGCCGCATCGAAAAATCTCCCCTTTCCCACCGAGCAAAACACGGGCGCGGCGTGCAGGCGCCTCGCGAAACGCCGGCAGGGAGCGAATCGGCGCGGAGACGCAGCCGCTCGTCTTGCTCGGGAAGTGGCGGAGCGGCGCGGAGGTCCAAGTTCGCGCACAACTTCGGCACAAAAGGGGGAAGTCTGCGCGGCTAAACGTCCCAGATAAAGGGCGAAAGAGCGCCTCAAGTCGGCCGCCGAGCATTAGCGGATGCGAGGAGGCATTAACTCCCCTTCGCCGCGTTTTAAACTCGGCTCCAAAGCCACGGCTGGGCAAAATAATATTAATAAGCGGCACTTACCGTTCACTGAAAATACAGTAGGGTGAAGCGAGCCTCGAGATTTGACCCCTGACCTCCCCCCGCGTCACGTGACCAGGGTAAGTCCTGCACGAGCTGTGTCCCGGCGGAGCTCGCGCGCTCCGACGTTGGCGAAGCGGCGGGGGGGGGCGGGGTCTCGCCAGCAGGGAAGGACCTTTCCGTCGTAAAACTTTTTATTTTTAATGCAATAAACACCCGTCTGAAAGGGGGAAGAGTGTGCTTGCGAAACGCTGGCTCTTTTTCACCAGGTTGGCTCTTTTTCTTCCACTGTTTAAGAACGGACGAAATTGTTACAATTTAACGGCGTTGTTCACAAATGCGGATACATTTGAATGCCGGCTTATTTTGCCATTGCGTATTTGGGTTGTTTTTCAAAATGATCGTTTTAAGGGTCTTTAACTCATGTCATTTTTGAAAATTTCACCAATAAAATGGACATGTTGATGTACTTCAGATTTCTGCATAATTCTAAGTTACATGTGTTTCAGTACAATAAACCACAGTATTTTCTCTGAATTTTCAGAATTTGTTTTCAGGAAGGAGTTGGACCTTCTCCAACGATTAAGGTAATGTGGACCAGAAAAGTTCCAAAAACATCTCATCTCATGCAAAGGAAATATTCTGTCTGCTCAACTGTGCAGCCCTGCTACTTGGGAGCTTCGCCAAAAAACTATTTCAGTTTAAGGCCTCACTGGTAAAAATGCAGCTCCCCACGGATCTGTAATAGTTCATTTCTCACACATACATGATATTTTATTTAATGTGCTTTTATTTACAGAAGCTTTCCTTAAAAATTGAGCAATCTCTTTGTGCTATGAGCTCTTGACTTACTCACATTTAATAACTGCACATATATTTCAAAAACCATTTCTTGTAACATCTGGTAGAAAAGAGGAAAAAACTTGACTGTACGTTTTTATTTGTCTTGTAATGAGGGATAAATCTGCACTCACCAGTATACAAGCAACAGTTAAAGTTCTTACACACTGCTCCATGTACACCAACTGGTGCAGATTTTCCAGCAGTGTGCCAAAAAAAATTACACCTAACATTTGTGGAGCTAATTTTAATAAACATGGCATGACTGCACTAGACAATACAAGACATAAAATGCAATTTAAAAAAAATCTGTTGTCCTCAAACACTCCCCTTGCAGTGGAACTTGAGGAAGCAGTTGTTGCTCTGCGAGATGCAGAGGAAGACGCAACACTTGAGGCATCGCACCCGTGACGTTTTGTCACAGCCTCCAAACCTACATTTGCCCCCCTCACCCTCCGACAGCTGTTCCGGCCAATGTCCGAGACCATCGTATCGAGAAACGGCATCCGGGCTGGGGACTGTAGCACAAGCAGCTGGTGAAGGAGACGTGGTGCAGTCTTGACTGGGCAGAGGTGGAGCAGCAGTAGGAGGTGGTGGTGGTGGTGAAGCATTGGGCGTATTAGAGTAATTTGAAAGGATCAACGCTTTTGCCACCTCTAAGCGAAATGTCATGAGTTTCATAGGTTCCTTTGAAAACTGATGATCTATTCTGTACTGCAACCATGAGTTCACCAGAGCCATGTCAGCAAGATGCCACAGCACTGTCTGCGGCCAACAGGCAGCAGAGGAAGCGGAAAGGGGGGTACGATAAAGATTCAGCATTTCTCGGGTCAGTCGGGAAACCTTCTGCGCCCCTTCGAAGTCCTCAACGATAGAAAATGGACAAGACTGCTTTTTGCTGAAATTAGAGAGAATGAATCCCTGCTGGCATCGAAATAAAGTCAGTTTGCCATCAGAGCTCACAAATTCATCACCTATGCCACCCCTTACTCCTCCTACCCTGGCTGCACTTCTCACCCCAGCAGACAGGAGACGTTCCAACACAGCCGGGGTAGATAGTTCCTCTTTGCAAAGAAATACTGCTCCCTCCCCCCTGTCTTTACCCACGGGGACCATTTTCTCCACTACATCCTCTTTGTTACAGTCATCCACATTGAGATTAAAATCCAGAATCAACCCACCAGCCCCTACAAGGACAGCACAGTTTAACGTGGGACGCGGGTTGTCGGGGGACTTTCTCCTAAATGGCCGTCCCAAATGAATGGGGTACTCATCGACCCCATAGTTCCCTTCTCGAGCCAAGGCCAGGCATCCCGTTCTAACTCTTTCCAGCAATGCTCTTACCCTCCATAGGGGGTCTGCATTTCCCAAGCTGGGGTCCGGAATGACTGAAGATGGAGTGGTGGTTCCTGTAGTACTGTTACACGGGCTTGGGTTGTGTGTTTCACAGTTTTTTCCCAAAATCACATCAACTACATGAATTTGTCTTTGTACATCGTAGGTGTGATTATGTGCGCTGTGGGAAGGTCCGGTCTCCCCTGTACTGGTCTGATGCACTGGAGAGTCACAGTTTTGCATTTGTCCAGGTCCATCACTGTTCACCGTGTCTTCAAGTCTATGCATCTGTGGGTTCAAACGTCTAAGATGGCATGTGACTTCTGGAGTATCTTCACGGACTGCAGCTCGAGATTTCAGTGTGTCTTTAGCTTGCTCTCCATCAGCGATGTTCCTAAATGGTGTGGTGCCATTTGATTTGTCTCCATTCCCATTTGTGTCTAAGGGCTCTGTATTCATCGGACTTTCAGATCCCCTCAAACGACGTCCCAGCCTAATCTTGCTTGCCAGCTGGAAAAACCTGGAGGCAGGCATGGTATCGGCAATCAGGGGCACTCGGGTGAGGTCTTGCCAGTAGAGCTTCAAGTCAGGGAACTTCATCAAATAAGAAGACAGAGGGCAGATTAGAACTGGGAGAAACATCACATGGTTAAATCAGTTACTGTCAGGTATAAATAAATGCCCAATATAAATATTTGCAAAATTATGTGCAGAAAAGAAAGACCTGCTTACAAAAATATTAACAAGTAAACCTGACGATGTCAATCTAAATCAGTAAAAGGTGCATAAACTAAGAACATCTGTGCCATTAATAAAGACTCACCTTCAGAGTTCCCATAGCAATGTGGATTCCAACAAACTGAGCAACCTCTTTCGTAGTGACAGGGTTGGAAGAATCTGACCAAGCAGTGTTGCAGCAAGCAATCTCTTCCCAGGTTTCCCAATCCAAATAGCTTGTGAAATACTCAATTGGGGTTCGATCCACTTTCCTTTTCCTGCAATGCCCTGCAGCTATTTCCGCTGGTTTGCGTTGGCCTGACAAACTTGGTCTGAAAACAGCAAAAGACAGAAAATATACTTTAGAATCCATTACACTGTATCAGTGAAAAACAGTACATGACCAAAAGTATGTGGACACCTGAGGATCACCCCCCATATGTGCCTGTTGCAACATCCCATTCCAAACCCATGGACATTAACATGGGAGTTGCCCCCCTTGCTGCTGTAACAAGCCCTTCTCTTCTGGGAAGGCTTTTCCACCAAATTCTTGGAATTTCGGCCCATTCAGCCACAAGAGCATCAGTGAAGTCAGGCATCCATGTCGGGCGAGAAGGCCCAGCTTGCGGTCAGCGTTCCGGTTCATCCCAAAGGCATTTGATGGGGTTGAGGTCAGGGTTCTGCGCAGGCCACTCAAGTTCTTCCACACCAACCTGGGCAAACCATGTGTTTTTGGACCTCGCTTTGTGTACAGGGGAAGCACAGCCATGCTGGAGCAGGAAAGGAGCTTCCCCACACTGTGGCCACAAAGCTGTAAGCACACAGTCGTCTTGAATGTATTTGTATGCTGAGTGCAGCTGAAACAGCTCAGTCATTGGAAGGGTTCACATACTTTTGGCCATATAGTGTACCAAAAGTACAGTATGATGTCAATTTGAATTAAATTACGTAGTTGGGATCAAGGTTGATTCAGTTAAACAAATGGACTCCCTTGACTTCTCTTCTGCAGAAATCATAATAAACAGCATCTTCTAATTTCTCATGACAAACTTTAAGTTTTCCTGTTTAGAGCCGTCCTTACTGTGTAACTTTGAAGCATACTCATTTTTTCTGCTCTTTATGTCCCATAGGGCTGCTTTACCAACTTTACAAATCTTAGCGAGAGACACGCTGGCTTTGCCCGTTTCCAGGCTGTTAATAGCAGTCATCGTGTCTTCAACTGACGTGCACAGCTGTTTGTTTTGCCTGTAAATGCTGTTTTGAAATTAAAAAGCAAAATGATATAGAATTTCACTTTGAATCAGCCAACCAGCAGACTGTTTCAGTGCTAACTGCACCCCCTCCCAGGAAACAAACACAGCGGTACAACAGACCGATGCATCAAGGTCATGCCAGACTGTCCTGAATCAACACTGTAGCAAAAGCCAACATTTCATTTTTAACGCCTGTAATGACAAATTTTTATTTCTCTGCTATATTGTATTTATCTTCAAATGCATAAGTAAAAGTGTTTTTTTGGGGGGGGGGGTGTCAGGCGATTCAGATTATTGATGATGTGGATAATCGACATTTGGATAAATTGGGTTCTACTGTATTCTTGTTGACATGTGCAACTAAACATATATTAGACAATTAGATGAAAATTACATTTTACAGAAGAATAATTTTACATCCCTTATAGTGCACTAACATGCAAACTTCACAATAAACAAACTTATTTTATACTTTTAAGTCCTACCTCCTCGATTTTCTCCCCAAGATGCCCAAGCTCCTCCGGCTCTCACGGTAGCATGCCAACACGCAGGCTTCCTCTTCTTGCTCCGACTCAGAGTTTCTTTCAGAATCTTCTGCTTCAGAATCCTGCAGTAGGAAATCTGCAAGTTCCTGTGCATTCTGTGGTTCTGTTAGGTTTTCATCAGAGAGGAAATAAGTTCATTATCTTCACTGACACAGACATTCAAAACTATGAAAAAAAACATTGCGCGGCCCTGTGCAGCAGCCATTCCAGCAAGCTCACTGAACCACAAGTCTCTGTTGGTGACAGCAAATGTTGACAAATTAATCCCACAGTCCCCATACTAACTGTTTTTCATACGATAAATTTGCTGCATCTCATAGAACTGCAGCAATAAAACACAAAGATAAAGGAAAGGTTTGCCATTCTGACACCTGTGCCAACATGCAACACCTTATTGAGCTCAAAGTTCAGAATATATTTAGATGAGTCCCTTGGCTTTTTAATGATTTTTTAAAAAAATTAAACATAAAAAAAACAAACCAAGATCCCAGCTGAAAGTAACTTTTCCCTCTAAAGACCAAAGTGAGTAAAAGTAGGTGAAGTTCCTCATTTACTTTTTTCAGTGTAAACATACATACTTGGCTGTGTTTCTATTAACATTTCTCGGTCTTCTTCATAGGCCACTTCCGGGGGAGATTTCTCCTTCCTACATTCTGATGACACAGACATCCCTGCAACAGAGAAAATATTAAATTAAGGATGCTTATTCGTGACTTTATCTCAGCCGGTTTTTCATGGTTCAGGGGAGCGGTCATGACTTACAGTATCCTTCACTACTGGAAAATGGACCAGTGTGCAGGCTTGATACAAGCGGATCTTCAGTACTGGCCTGACAGGCGTCCGTTTGGCCATCCATCCTCCCCCCCGGCACGACAAAAAGCGAGATTCCATGTTCTCTCTGTGAAGGCCCTAATTCAACTTCTCTCTCCTCCTCTTTCACCTGGAGGAATATGCATTGCTGGCTACTGACTCTACCATCAAGGACCAAAGGAGATAAACTAGTTGGCCCCTTGTGTTCTCCTTGTAGTCCTTGATGTCGGTTACCATGCGATACAGAATCTGTGTCTGTAAAGGATGAAGAGAATTAGTTTCCAGCAAACGAGCAAAAAACAGTACAAAAGTGAACATTAACCAACAGCAGAATGGAATGCATCATTCACCTACCAAGGCACGCACTGCCCCTGACCTCCATTTCCTCCATTACCAGCTCTGAGTGTCCATGTTGGGGGAAAACCTGTTCGTTTAGAACAAGGCGGTCCTCTTCCTTCACCAAAAATATCTGAACTCCACTCTGTTTCTCACACTGGCTTAGATGATCAACCACTTGCACACTCTTGCTGACAGGAGATACTGCTGAGCAGGACTCTGTGGGATACTCCTCCACTTTTATGACCTGACCCCTCAGAGACTCCAACATTATGCGACCGGCACTGCTGTTCTCACAGCATTCCACTTCATATCCTTGGCTTGTGCTACCTGTCTGTTTGAATGAAAAGGGTTTTATCATTTTAATAGAATATAATGATTAATCAAACAAATTTTAAACTTTTTTTTTTTTTTTACTTATAACATTAAAAACCAACAAGCTAACAGTTTCTAAAAAGGTTGCAAAATTGCCATCAAGGAAGGTGTACAATTGTTCATTAGAGCAAGACAAATTATTTACAAAAACTCACAATTTTTTTGTTTTTTCTTATTTCATCTTGGCACCGATCCACAGCTTCTGCCCTTTCTTGTCCTGTGAGGAACCTCTCAAGAAGAATACATGGAGACTGGCAATTGTTAGTCCCTGTTCTCCCATCTTCCACCCGCTCCCCCTCCACGCCCTCTTCGCTTTTCAAAACTTCCACACTGGTGGTGACAGAATCTAACTCAAAAACCAGTTGACCATCAGAAGATTCTTGCAAGGAGGCTGGAAGATAAGATCTTGATGAGGCTGCACAGATTTCAGGAGCCTCCCCATCACAACCCAGTCTTGATTCCTCCTGGTCATCACACGTTTTATGAGCAGCAGGTTGGGCTCGACTGGACAACTCTACCCTATGCTCTTCCTTTACTGGGGAATCACAGGTGAGTGACAGCACCTCAAGAACAACCTGGCAGCCATCCTTTTCTTTTTCAGATTTTTTTAGGTCCTCTCTGATCTTTTGGATTTGGCCTCCACCTCTCTGGAGACTCTTTGTCCCTCTTCTCCTCCCCCTGCCCCTCAGCACTCTTCTTGTACTTTCTTTCCTCTCTACTTCTACTTCATCCTCTTCTTGTTTAACCTCTGATGTTTCTGTGACAGAAGAAACCATATTCACATTGCAGTTTAGGGCAGCTTCGCTTGGATTTGCTCTTATCTCCTGATCTGAGTTATTTTCAGCACATTTGTGAATATTTTTATTTGCGTGGGGACTTAGCCTGGCCGGTTCTGCAGAAGTAAGTGGGATCTGAGGATTTCCTGCTAATGTCAGACTACGTTCCTCATTCAAGCGCAGGCGATTTCCCACATTTTCCTCTCCAACAGTGACTAAATTGACGTCTAGAAGGAGTTCTTCTTTAATTTCCTCCTCTGGGGTCGGCTGAACGTCAGTCTCTGACTCCTGGATTCGTACACCACTTGATGTCCCTTCATTTTGCCTCTCATGCTCCGAATTGTGTTCCTCCCTGCAACTCTGACCTTCTACCTGCGCTGTGTTCACAGTCACTGTTTGCTGAACGTCGTGCAGTTTGGTTGGCAATGATGGATCGGGTGAATGAGTGCGATTCTGTTTTTCCTTGACGTGGTGTTTGCAGGATTTTGGCACGCATGGAGAAACAGTATTTGAAAGAGTGTGACAAGTTGGGTTTGCATCCCGTAGCTGTAGATTTCTCTCTGCTTGTTCTGTGTCACACGGTTGTCTACTTTGCCTGGACCCATCCGCAGAGTTCACCGAATCCTGATGTTCTACAATGTCGCCATCATGCAGCTCTTTCTGTTTTTCTGTATGGACACTTTCACTTGTGTCCGTGGGTGAGGTACCCACCCGTGTAGCCATCAAATTAAGATCTGCGCTCACCCCCTTACTGTCCTCTCCTCCGCCTTGGCCTTCACCTTCAAGGAACGTGGGAGCGAGGGAAGGAGATGGGTTCAGTGCCGGGAATGAGACTCTTTCCACCCTGTCTCCCAGTCCAATTTCCCCCATCTCTACCTCCATATCCCAGTCTGTTGCAACCCGTATTCCGCAATTATCTGTGTTGACTACATTATTAGGTGCACCTTTGTTTGGTGTTGGAGTCTGCAACAGGTCTAATGTCAAGCATAGTTCAGCACCTGAAGAAACTACACCCACCACTTTCACCCCTTCACCTCCATAACCAGACATTATTCCAATTTTGTTCTCGTTCAATGCGGCCACGTCTTGTTCTTCATCAGCCGTTTGTTTTTCCGGTTCGTCCGATGTTAGAACAGATGAGCTTTTCTCATCTGGTTTTGAGACAGCTGCATCGCCTTGAGAAGGCCCAGTTACTAAGGAATGCAGAGAAGTTCCATGCTCCTCTAAGGCCGCCCTGTCCGAGAATCTCTCCCCGCACTCTTCACAGCTGAACGCCCGCCGGGCCAACGGGGAGCCACAAACTGTTTCGCATTCTCCTGCTGGAGGTGCCTTGCGCTTTCGAGGTCCTTTGGACTTGGTCAGCACGCTGGAGGAAACCAGGGGCGGACTGGAAAGAGGCGATTTGACCAGGTCGTCCTTATGCTTTCCTTTTGGCTTCCTTGTCTGTCTCGGTCGTTTTTGTCTGGACATATTCTGTTGTTCTTGGGGTTTTGTTTTTTTTGGCTTGAGTGTCTGCTGCTCCTGCTGGGGACTCTCCATGTGATCCTGGCTCGACACTGGGTCGTGTGGAGCTGCTTGAGCCTTTTTAGCATCTAATTTATGAACTTTTAGCTGCGGCTGCTTGTGTCCTTTCAGTAATAACAAAGACTGTTGCTGTATTTGTTCTAAATCTTTAAGCACTGAAATACTGTGTGCGTTTTTTTGCTCTTTCGCTTCTTCCTGTTTCTTTACCTTCTTCTCTGCCATGACTTTTTCTTGCTTTTTAAGCTGCACTTCTGAAATCTGGTCTCTCTTTCTCTTCTTTTGAGTTTCTGTTAACACTTTGTCTTGGCCTTTCTTCAGCTTTGACTGCTTCTGACCCGTGGTTTTCTTAATTTGTTTAAGTTTTTTCCTTGGTTGCCCTCCTTGCATTTGCTTTGGTGCCTGCGGTACTTCTTGTGGCACAGAATCCTGAAGTGAAGGACACGACTTAACATTATCTTTTTTCTTTGCACTTTTTGGTTTTAACTGCAACTTTTCCACAGCCAGTGGTGGGGACAGCCTTTGTTTCTGTTTCGGGCATTGAGCCTCGGCTTTCTTTTGCACCTTGCGCGCCTGTACCACGTTCTTCGTCAACGGACCGTCTGTCTCGGGGGTAACGCACTGCCCAGCAAGGTGCCCCTTCTTAGACTTTGCATGCTTTCTTCGTTTTACTTTTGGTTGCTTCTTAGCACGCGGCATCTGTTCCTTTCCTTTCGCTGTATGTTCAGGAACTTCCTCCTCTGGCGGCAGAGGCTGCGGATGCATCGCTGGTTCACTTGAAATTTCAGTTTCCTTTGGCTGAACTTGCAGCGGCTCCTGCAGAATTTCTTGCAGTGGTATCACATATGAAGTTACCTGGTTCTTCTCTTCTGCACTTTGACTTTTTGTGGGCACAGGCAATATCTGTGTATCGACAGCATCTACCACATTTTCTTGGTTGTCTTCTGAGCGATTCACTGCCTCCGCCTCCATCCCAGTTGTCTGAAACAAAGACTCAGTGTTCTCTTCTTGCTTTTCTTGCCGCGCCGAGCTTTGCTCTCGCACCTCCTTAGCCTCTTCTGAAGGCTCGCCGACATTTTCAGGTCCACGACAGCCTATGTTCTCGTCACCCTGTTCCTGTCCTTCTCCCATTGGTTTTTGTACGCTTTCTTGCTCTTCTATCGTTTGTATCTGTGACTGCTCTGGCATCAGAACATGTTCCAGTTCCACTATCTCCATTTCGCCCTGAGTCTGTTCCAACTGAACTCTTTCAGACTGTCTCTGTTCCAGTTCACCCACATCCACCTGTTCCCGTGTCAGTTCCAATTCTCCTCCAATCGGTCCATCTGTATGTTCTAGTTCTTGCCCGTTGGTCTGTTCTGCTTTATGTTCTTCTGTGTGCGGCTGCTCCGTTTCAATGGTCTCTGGTTGTTCATTTGCTTGACTGAGCAGCATCTCCTCTTCAGTGACTTCCACTCGTGTCAGCACTATTGTTTCAATATGGTCCCGACTCAGCTCCAGTTCCAGTGCGTCCATGTGCAGGTGTGACTGCTCCATGTCGATGGCCCTAATATGTCCCTGTGATGCCTCCAATTCTATTGCTGTGTAATGAACCTCCTGTTGTTCCACTGCTTCTAATTCTTGTGGTGTCATTTCAAGTTCACCGGGCTGCTTCTGCTCGCATGCATCTTCATGATGTTCTTCAACCTGTTCTTGGACCACAATCTCCACATGTTGTACAGTCTGGTCCTGCCCCAATGTCTCTATTAGCTGTTGCATTTGTTCTTGCCCAAGTGTTTCTATCTCCTGCAATCCTTGTCCTTGCTCAAATGTGTTCATGTTTCCCAGAACTTGCATTGGTTCACATGACTCCGTTTGGGATTTCATCACCTCACCTTCTTTCATTTGTTCTCCTGTATCTATGGTAGTGTTGAGTTCTGCACCTCTGTGTTGCGAGTGCTTGTGTTTCATATGGTGCAGCATCGTCTTGGCACTCTTGAAGGTCACACCACATAGGCAGCATGAAAACGTCACTGTGGGTTTGCCTAAAAAAAAATAAATGTTGACAATCAACCTTGCAAAATCATGTACAGGGTAGATATTAACAGAACCAAATATAAAAACCTTACCATAAGAAACAGGTGAATATTTGCTAATTTTTTACTGTTTAAACTCCATAAAACAGAAGGAAAAAAATCTGCCAAAAACAATGAAATTTTAACATCTACTGTGTTTTTTTCCTTGCTGGCACGGTGTTTCGAGTCTTTTAACATTTCAAAATTTCAGCTTTTGTTTGTAGACCATCATATGTATAAGGAATGCAGGTAGACTTACCTTGTGCACTGCCTTCAGGAGCAGTGAGATCAGCAGTGGGTGGGGTGGAAGTGGTGGGGCTCAAGAAAATGTTCTCTTCGACTAC
The DNA here is from genome assembly GCA_018136845.1 of Heterotis niloticus. NCBI lineage: Eukaryota > Metazoa > Chordata > Actinopteri > Osteoglossiformes > Osteoglossidae > Heterotis > Heterotis niloticus. Next base: position 3,904,982 of record CM030896.1, read on the forward strand.
CTTTGTGTCATAATTGTGCAAGAAGCGATGTTTTTGGAGAGCTTTTGACATGCTGAACCTCCTACCGCAGTCTTTGCACACATAGGGCCTCTCCCCAGTGTGTGTACGCTGATGGTACTTAAGCAGGGTCAGGGTCTTGCAGGGCTTTCCACAATCTGCACAGGTGTATCCATCCTTACTAAAATGGACCTTCTTGTGCTGGGTCAGTTCAGAGGACCTGCTGAAGGCATCACCACAGATAGGGCATTTGAAAGGCTGCTTCTCTGTGTGAGAGCGCTGGTGGGCCATGAGTTCGCTGGAGCAAGTGAAGTGGCGGTCACAGACATAGCAGGCAAAAAGAGCATCCCCCAGCATGCACTGCTCATACTCAGCAGGATGACTGTGCTTCAGGTGGCGCTCTCTGCTCTTGTGGTCGCTGAAAATGATGTGGCACTCCAGACATTGCAGAGAGAGCTGTGCGGCTGTGGAAAGAAAACAAAAACGGAAGGAATCAAAGAACTGAAATGTCAGGACTTTCTGGAAAAAACACCACACAGGAAGGCACCGCTTGAAACAAAACTGCAGATACAATTATTGTAGGATGAAGTGTCCAGTATGTGCAGCTGTCCTGCTAACTGCTAAAGAGCTTTAAAAAGACTCCTTGAAAGTGTCTCCTCAGTAAATTCACCACATTGGACAAAGTAAGCAGTACTCACAGGTCTGGGGCATGGAAATGGGCTTGGATGTGTCTATCTTCAGAGGATCCATCCGATCCTTCTTTGGCGGGATCTCCTTCCTGACAAAAGGGACAACGTGTCCCACCATCTCCGCTCGTTTTGCATTCCCAGCCTTAGATTCTGGCCCTGAACCTTTGAGAAAATTCGTCCCTTCTTTAGTCTCTGTGACCACACCTTCGTCCAGTGTGTTCTGCATGGCTCTGAGCTCTACCAGCACTCGCTTGGAGCAAGGGGCTTCTAGCGAACCCGCACGAAGATGGATCTCAAACGTCCTGAAAATGACAACAAGTTTTTGTTGAAAAAACTTGAAACATTTTTAAAGACACGATCATTTAAAGTTTATTATTAAAATAGCATTTTCTTCACTTCAAAAAATTCCAACTGTTGTGAAATAAATGTGACTTTCATTCCCACATCCAGGTATTTGTTGGCGGTAAAGACTTTGTTCAATTCACTTCCACAGTGTTTACAATTGTGCCCCAATTATTTATATTAAATAAATAAATAAATAAATAAATTAATTAATTAATTAATTAATTAATTAATTAATTAAATTTAAAAAAATTTAAAAATCGAGGACCCAGTATATACTGAACGCCACAGTCAGAAGAAACACACATTCTTAAACCAACACTGGCACCTTTTTTCCTTTAACTTTTATTTCCATATTATGCAAAACACTGCAGTACAGTAGCCCACATAGTACAGAAGATTCCACATTTCAGCTTTGTGGAAACATCAGTTTGGTAGTTGGGAGATGAAAAATTTTTAGCCAATGGCACCTGGACAAGTTGTGCGTAGGCTGCTTGAACACAGGTGATGAATCCCCTCCCTATCCTGTATTTGGATACAAGCGTAAAATATATTTATAACTGGGACATACAAGCACTGTAAAACAAACAAGTTGACAGCTTTACAGTCACGATCACCAGCTCAGAGGTGCTTGAAATAGTGAACGCAAGCGTTCCACTGTTTTTTCTAACAGGACATTTAAATGGCTAGAAAAAAGACCTCCCTTGCTTCGATCCACCTTACAGTCAAAAAGGGAACGGAGCATCCATGTCTGTCTACCCAGAATACTGGACAAAACGCCCTCCTTTGCCGCAAATCTAAACGGACCATCTTTTTTTATTGCAATGCTGCGCACAAACTTGCGCCGGAACGGGAACGCCGAGTGAGGAGGGAGCGCCGTTACATAAAAGCGTTCAGGGACGCAAAACACGCGGGGACACCGCTATGCTCTGGCGCACACCTCACGGGCGGACCCCCGGCGGCTCCGCGCCGCCCTCCACCGCGAGTTGCGTTCGTTCGCCATTGTTTCGCTCCGCGCACATCCACGGTCACAAACAACGCCAAGAAACCTCGACGCGCGTCCCTTACTGATGCTGCACTTACTGTTATGCGGGCGACTGTGTCCTGGCCTGGCGCGGACCCGCGATGGCGGCGATCGCTGCTGACCTGACGCGGCACCGCGGCGCTGCACCGCAATCTCTGTGCTGCGGGTTTACCTGTTTATCTCGGTTTCTTCTTCCGTGCGGGGCGACCTCCTCACGCTGCGCCGCACCGCGCCGCGCCGCACACAAAGGAAGTGGGCAGCTGGAAGCGAGAGGCGGCGACGCGCAGTTAATGGACGCCGCCGCCAGGCACGCTGGGAACTGTAGGTTCGATCTGTAGTCCGGCAGAATCTGCGTCGCCGATAAGTGCTTAGAAGAGGCGATGTCTGGCGACATTTCTCTGCATGGATTTAGGCGGATCCCAAAGCTGCGGTGCCTTTGCACATCCCTGTGTATAAAAGGCTTTTGTGCTGCAGCTCCACTTTTGTAGCTCATAAAATTCCACTACCCCCCACCCCGCATCTCAAGCGCACTGTAACACGCCGTATTTCCCCCAGGCCGCTCCCCACTCCACTGAGTGTCGTTACTATCATTTTATCATTGCTATTATTTATTACCACACTTAACACCTTAGGTTGGGCTAAGTGCCATGAACAGTCATCCTTCAATTTGGGTGCCAGAAAAGGCCACGCTGTGAAAATGCTTAAATCAATGCCGTTTTTCCATTATTACTTATGAGGAAAATTATAATGGCACCCAGCCCAACCCAAAGACCCCAATCAATTTTCCAAAATTTCATCAGAACACCAAAAAGGACGGCAACATAACTGAAACAAATAAAACACAGTTTTATTAGCAAACAGGTGATGATATAGCATTCTTGCACAAACAATCCTGAATTACTTATATTCTTACCTAAGTAGAACAGCACTATATATTTCTGTATTCACCCATGCAGAATACCACTAAACTTGACCATATTCCCCACTCCAGAATAGCACTACATTTTACCTTATTAATCCATGCAGAACAGCACTAAACTTGACCATATTCCCCACTCCAGAATAGCACTACATTTTACCTTATTAATCCATTCAGAATAACATTAAACTTGATCATATTCACCAATGCGGAATAGCACTACATTTTACCTTATTCACCCATTCAGAATAACATTAAACTTGATCATATTCACCAATGCGGAATAGCACTACATTTTACCTTATTAATCCATTCAGAATAACATTAAACTTGACCATATTCACCACTCCAGAATAGCACTACATTTTACCTTATTAATCCATGCAGAACAGCACTAAATTTTACCATACTCACCAGTGTGTACAAAATAGAAGCCACCACGAGCATGATGTAATCGTGGAAATTTTTTTTCTTGTTTTTCAGCCAATATTTTGACCTGAGATTGTATCAAACAGACTGAGGTATAAATTAAGAAATGGTATTAAAAATTAAATTGCACTCTAGCAAAAGCATGTTGTACAGCTGCACATAAATTGAGGGATGGCTGCAGTTGACATCGATTCATAGTGCATTTTTTTCTTGTTTATTTTTCTTGTGTATTTTGTAATTTTTCAGCAGTTTTGCTTGAGCTAAATTATATTATTAGACTTGTATAGTTGTGAGCTACTTACAGTGTAGGGTTTTCTTGCATCAGTTCAATGTACAGTAAAGAACTTTGGTCAAGGATACAGCAGAAAGATTAGAACCAGGAACCTTCGGACTGCAAAGGAACAGACCTACCCAGGAAAATATCTACTACCTATTTCAGTGCAAGTTATGTTTGTGGTAACTGAATAAATACTGTATTGACCAAATAAGTAACCCTTCTTTTTCAACACTCATTTTCGGAAAAAAGATTTTTGGTACATTCTCTCTAACCTGTAGAAGGAAAATTTATATTTATTCTTATTTATTTTTAGTCCTTGTCATCTTTGAACTTAACATTCTGTAACTTTATGTTTTTTGGCTGCTTAACAGTTGTTTTAACACCTCTGCCACGATGAAAACCATTATGCCAAAACTGGCATTATAACTCTTCCTTGGTCCTTGCTTAATTTAACTTTGAGCTACCTTTTTCCAGACCATTTCAAGGTTTTGCCATCTTTCACACTCCCCAGCACCAGTTGATCATTTTTGTGGATAACTGACACCAGTGGATAAGTGACACCACTTACTGGTGTTATACAGTATCTGACCTTTATAGGTCTAGTCCTCAAATATAAGACAGCCCCATATTTTTGCAAATGTAATTCTCAGAAGAAATTCCATCTTTAATTTGGACCAATACGGTGATCAAGGTGGTGTAGTCATTTACATAGCACAGTTTTCAGAAATAATGAATGGAATCGTGAAAAATATTACACAAGACCGAAAGTGTATAAGGACACCACACACTACACAGGTAAACACAAACACACGGAATACAGAAATAAACTGCCATTCTGATATATTTTGATATTTCCATGAGTACAGGCCCATAGAATTTTGGGAAAAAAACAATATGTTTGCATGCAAGTCTCAGTTGCTGGCCATGATGTTATTGATCCAGTCAATATAGCGACAAACTTCAGTGTAAACCCCAGGGTAGCCAGGATCTGCACAGCCGTATCCCCAGGACACCACACCCTGAAGCTGACCGTGGCAAACCAGAGGTCCGCCAGAGTCACCCTGAGAAAAGAAGACAAATCAATGTTAAATCAAACTAAATATGAATGAGGAGATATTAAAAAACAGACATGAACGAATTAACGATTAATGGCCGCCAGCAGAAGGACGTGGGGGGGGGCAGATTAAACATGAAATACAAAATGTTTCGATCCATGCTGTGTTGGCAGCCATTTGAAGTTGAAGGAGATGTGAGGTGTGTGATTCAAAGAACAAACCTGGCAGGAGTCTTTGCCCCCCTCCAAAAACCCTGCACACACCATGTTGTCTGTAATAGCACTGCCATAGGAGTTCCGGCATTGAGCCTCGGACAGGATTGGCAGGTTCAAGCACTGCAGCAAATTTGCATAGTCCACTGGAAGACAGAAAAACCAAGACGATGACCTGAATTTTGATGACCACAGTGGCGTGTAACAATATGGCATCATTACAGCGTGCCATTCTATGCTGTACATTCCTCCTTCCAAGCTCGGTCTTCTCATCTCACCTCCAGTGTTGATTTGGTTGCCCCAGCCAGACACCAGGCACATTTCTCCAGCCCGAGCACAGCTGGAAGCCAGAGGTATTGGCTGCACATACTGGTTGAGGATGACCGGCTGGCCCAGCTTAATAAGCATGATGTCGTTGTCCTGGTTGGAGCTACTGTATCCAGGGTGTGGTATAACCTTCCTAGCCCAGATTCTTTGCTCGGTCCCTTCATCTTTGTTCAGGTCGTGTTCCCCGAGATGGACAGCCAGACGAGAAGGCCTGCATAACGGGGTTTAAAAAAGGTTTGGCTGGTAGAAACAATATGGGTTATTTGGATTTATAAGGATTCGGCTTCAAAAAGCTGATGCATACAAAGTTTTCAAATGCCAATACAGATTAAATTTTGTATGATGCAAGGATATGTAGAATATCCATCCATCCATTATTGTTAACGGCTTCATCCTGGTCAGGGCGGTGAGATGGTGGTGGTCTGGATCTTATCTTGCAATCCCTGGGCTCCAAAACTACACCCTGGTTGCGGCCCAAGGTGGGTGTGAAGAACATGAGAAAGAGAATTAAATATTAAATTTATGAGAAGTACTCACGGGATGTAACAGTGGGCAGCTGATACCACCCAGAGATTGTTGATGAGGGATCCCCCACACCAGCGCTGTCCATCATCATACGTCAAGAACGCTTGCCATCTCTGAGTGTTAGGAGGGCACTCAAAGCCTCCGATTATTTTGTCATCGTTGTCCTCTTTCCCATACACGGCTGCATTGCATTCAACAGGTCACCCATCAGGAGATTGTTTGGCACAAAATCACCACAGTAAAAAGCAAATTACCTGGAACTGACAAAGTGCTGCTTAAATGCATTGCATTTCACTGCAGTTTCAACCCCAAATCCAGCTCCACGCATCTTATTCGCACATTTCAGCTCAGCCACTTCGTTCAACACCACTTTTCCGCACATCTGAAAACGATTGAATGTTCTACATAACTCTGCACAAGGATCTTACCAACTGCCATGATGAGCCCAGCAAGTACCACCACCCTCATTGTTGCCTGCGTAGAAAGTCAAACACAGGAGTTCTGGAAAATGGACGAAAGCTCGTGATTATATACGAACATGACCACACGCTGCACAGTCACACCACCGCTTTCCGGAAGAACGTTTACATTGTACAAGTACCTAAAAATAGGATTTATCAAGATGAGGTGTAGTTCCCTTAAGTCTTGTGAAAATCTCCATCTGTTCAAACCGGTCTTATCAGACTCCTCAATGACATCAGGTGGCCTGAAGATACGTGGAGTATGTGGTTAGGAGTTAACTTGGGACAAGTCCTCGATTCTGTTCCCAAGATGACTCATGTTTGAATTCAACAGCATGACTGGTTTGCTTGGATGTAGATTTGTTGAACCCAAAAGTACTCTGGTCTTGGTTCCGTGACCAAGCTCAAGGAAACTTCAGAGGAAAAGCCCAAGTACTGAGCTCTATGGAACACCTGTTGAGAGAGCTCAAGGGACAAAGTAAGATCAAACAGGTGGGACTGATACCAGATGAAATTATAGCTTTTTGAGATGCATTTGCTCTTGCAAGTTAAGCAGGAGGTGGCAGCTGTATCAGCCTGAACCTGGTTTGGGTTAAAATGTTTCGTGAGTAATGGTGATACATGGCACCATTGAAGGCAAATGGGAACAAAGAACTGAAAACAGATGGAATTAACAGGATTAGATGCGGGGAGATTGCAAAATATTAGAGAATGCATCAAAATGGCTCAATTTGACTGTCTGAAAAGGTTTCTTTGGGCATTTTTCGGTGAAAGGATGACTGATATGTGAAAAATTTACTAGATTTTAGATAAAGTGGGGGAGATTAGATAAAGTGGGGGAAAAGTGCATGGGAGTTACTGGGAAAGAGCTCCTTGTAAGATGTTTAGTGCGTGAGACGTTTCTGTCACCTCTGCTCAGCTGCAGATAATGAGGAGTTGAGACATGTTGGTTTGGAGGCAAGATAATAGATGAGACAGGAGGATGAAGGAGATAAAAGAATGGTATAACCATCAGTGGACACGGTGTAGACATTGGAATTGAAAGGAAGGAAATGTGAGAAGAATGAGGAAGTACAGAGGGATATTAGGTGAGCTGAAGGTAAGTGGACGCTCTAACAGGAAGCTGATAGAATCAAAGAAGTGAAGGTCAACCAAGTTCTATTAAAAATTAGGTGATCGCATGACAGGTGGAAGAACTGGTAGGAGAAGGTTAGTGTCACCCTTTTTATCAGAAGGTTCTGTGTGTGTGTGTGGAGGTGGGACACAAAACTGGTTGCCTTACAGTTGCTGCATTGTGTAATAAACAAGAGTAATAAATGTACAATTAAGAAGAGCAATGACCCAGCGCATCAGAGCTTTTATTTCATGCTTTTACAAAACATCCTGCCAAACCCTGTAGACCCTGAGTGTGGGTGCTCAGAGGGGGATGATGCTACATTTCAGCCATTCACATTATTTATTGTAATTGTTTCTGTAAAAATGCAATATAATATGATATTTCGATACAAACTGTTTTGCACTGACAAAACAAATATTAAAAAAAAAAAACCTTTAAAAAAAATGCCCTAATAACCTCATTTTAAAACTGGGATATTTTCAAACAGGTGATTCAGAATGATTTCATATATTAATACAGCACTAAACTATTATAGCAACTAAAGTAAAAAAAAAAAAAAAAAAAAAAAAATTACATATTTTAGTAGTCAGAAGGTGGATCAGTGTTTGTTAAAGAGCACTTCGGCTAAACTGAGATTGTTCCTAATGTTTAAATAAATAAAACATGCACAGAAGTGGTGCTGGCTTTCAGTGACTATTATGTTAGTAATTCCATAAAATTCATTTTTTAAATCATGTTACAGTGTAAAAACACAAAACTAACACTTCTGCGCATTCAGGTTAGTGATCTTAGGAAAGGGGAAAAGGGGTTGTGACATCTTTTAAAATTGACCAATTTCACCATAATCATGAATATTGGAACCCCTTGCAATTCACTCTTTAAGGCTATTATTTTGTCAACGCACACATAAATTAGTGGGGGGGGAAATAAAATCATACACGCCTGCCCTAGCCTGCAAAAGGCACATCAGCACTTAGCATCTGCAAAGAATTCATGACAATAAAAGACCTAAGAAGCACATTTATTACAAAGGAACGGTGATCACGCCACATTAAATGCAATATTTGAATTAGGAGTAATGAGTAAAGGAACTCCATTTGGAGAGAAGTTAACAACATGGAGGAAGCAGCAGCCTGGCAGATCGACATCTGATATCAAAGCTCAAGTACAGTAGATGCGTCACACAGTGAATTACTGCTTCAGTCTGAATGTAGTTTTGCACTGTAAACATTACAGACCGAACCCTGAGAGCACTTTGCTGTATGGATGCTAAATTATGCCGCTGTGTTAAAAACAGAAGTTTGTTGTCTACAAAAGCAAATAGCAAATTAACAGAAGCGACTCAAGTAAAAAAATAAAAAATAAAAAACCTTTCCCCCTTTTTGCTTTTATGAATTTGTTTGGCAGCCTACTTACTTCTTAATAATAAGAAGCAACCAAGCTTTACAGCACATTCTGACACTAACAAAATCATTCTCTCCTTAACTGAAGGTAGCAAAATGAATCTGAGAAGCAACATAGAGTCCTGCTGCCCTCTTCACCTCCTTGTTCAAAATTCACCAACCAGAAGGCAATTAAACCCCAACTCTGAATACGCTGAGGACGCAGCAGCTTCAGACAGAATCCAAAGGGAGCCAACCGGCATGAACGCGGCTTCACGTCAAGCGCATCGGTCTGCGTGACTGTTCTGCGTGACGAAGGATGTCACCTGCTGTTGCACCTCTGCAGTTTTGCTCCTCTCCAGCTGCTCAAAGCTCCCCGCTGGCATGCTTCATGTAATGTTGGTGCAGATCCGACTCCTGTCTGAAAAAAGTACCACATTCGAAGCACTCAAGGTCCCCCTCTTCTTCGGCATCCTTGGGTCTTTCTTCCTTTTCATCTTCTCCTGAGGCCACCTCCATCATTTCAGACTGCTCTTTCTCCAGCTTGTCTGCTGGCACCTTCACATCTGCACCCATGTCCTCCTGTACTTCCCCCATAGCCATAACGACCAGCTTCTTCATGACAGTTACTCTTCTCTTCCCAGCAAACTGCTTGTTTCTGGACCCCAAAGGGGTCTCACTGCCTTCTTTATAAACCCCCACGTGCTTCTTGCGGTGGGTGATGAGGTTACCAAGCTGCGAGAACTTCCGTTTGCATAGACCGCAGGTATACGGCTTGGCCCCCGTGTGAGTGTTGTAGTGATAGCGGAGCTCTGCAGGGACTCGGAAAGTCTTGGAGCAAATGTCGCATTTGTGCCGCTTGAGGTCGTGGCCGATCAAGTGTCGATCAAGACCTTCGGCATCTCGAAACCCCCTGGCACACGACAAGCACCAGAAGGGCTTCCGCCTGTGGATCTCCCGGTGTGCCATCCAGGTCTGGTAAGAGTTGAAACTCTTGTTGCATTGATCGCACCTGAAATTGAACGACCCACTTGTCGTCTTGTGCATCTTCACATGGGAGACAAAGCTGGAGGGATTATAGAAGATCTTGCCGCAGTCTAAGCATGGGAAGGCCTCTGGTTTATCCTCTTTATTCTGATGTAACTTCTGGTGATTTCGGAAAGACTCCAGGTAAGAATACACCTTGCCACACACTGCACAAGCATAGACTTTTTTCCAAATGCTGTACGTTGACTTCTGCTGCTCAGGCAACATAGCTACTTGGGGCCGAACCTTGATCACCTTGGAGGGACTGGAAATCCCAGTTATTTTAGCCATGCTGTCATCGGTGCCTTGTGCCTTTTTATCCTTCTTTCCATTTCTTAAATTTGCCTTGTTTTTTTTCAGTCTTTGCTTCAAAAAGTGCCTCCCCTTACTTTTCTCATCATTGACCCCATGGTGAAGCTGATGGACCCGGAAAGCTTCCAAACAAGCGAATTGTTCACCACAGTCATGACACCTGATGATATGCAGCTTCACTAGAAGGAAAGCAAAAAAAGATTATTAATAGGTGTATGAAATCTGAACAAAAATAATCATTGCTGTCAATGTGGCACATTTTAATAGCTTTAGCTTTCTTTTATCTTCTGTAGCAATTTCTGATTTAGATGATGGACACAGCACGCATGAAGGAAAATGGCACAATTTCATGAAGTTGTAATGAAAAAAAGAAAACCAACATGGAATCATCACAACAGAATTATTCTGGCACTGGCAAACAATCTATTAATGTAAGTTCAAAGCAACTAACCAAACAAAAACAGATTTTTTTGTGCATTTTGCAGAAGTAATTTTTGGTGTCTTCAACAGATAATACATAGAACCTCATAAAAAAATGTTAATCTCAAGCACAAATCTTGGAACGTTAAACAATGAAAATCATGATTATTATTGATACAAGAACGTTGAGAAAGAAATTATTTTACGTCCATTCAACTGTTGTTAAATATAAAAGCGAAAATCATTGTAATGTAATCCCAGTGACGCAAAATCACTTACTTGTACTGAAAAATCATGAGTTTCACTCCAAATTCCCTAAGAAGGACCATGAATTAAACCAATACATTTCTGTTGAGAAGTGAACTGTTTTTAATGCATCACAGTATAGAGAACAAATGAAAATAGATTAAGCCACAGAATGGACATTCGAAAACAGGATAAAATATACAAATTACTGCTGACCTTTTCATTTGATACAATCCAAAATACCACTTGTACAGTAGCCTTCAAAATTTAGCGTATTAAGCACAAATTTATTGTGAAAATTGTCCTCATCAAGGGGATGAACTATCTAACCATGAAGATATGCTTACATCTTTTTTTTTTTTTTTTTTTAAAGGCTACCCTTGAAAAGCTGAATATATACAGAAAAGTTCTCACTCCAAAAGTGAAATAATTATCAAGTGCAATAAAAAAAGCATTTACTGATTTAGTAAGACTTAAACTCAGAGGTAAACAAATGGGTGTTAACAGTCATACCCCAGTTTATATTCCCAATCTGTCCTGAAAACTGGACTTACACACCAGGAGCCTATTTCCTATTACAGGAGTCCCACGGTATTCAAATATAATTCTTCCCTGAAAACGGGTCATACACCAAATGCCTATTTCCTATCATTCTAAATGAGAAAATAAATAAATAATGCACTTCTAGTCCATTTGAAAAACACCTGCACAACTACCAACCTCCAACCCGATGAAACATCAGCTACATAAATACAAACCATTTCATGGTATTAACCTGCATGTTTAAAACACATGCTTCATCATGTACGGTCCAGGGCATTTTGTGTGCCACGCCTGTACTCAACTACAGCACGGGCGATGAGAGAGCAATAAACGTGGTTATATTGTGCAAACACTTTTAGGTAAAGTAAATCAAGTGGAAACAGCTGATAAGACACCAGCGCAGGCGTTTTGCTTCACATAAATGCTAACAGTACACAACAGAGTTTAATACATAAAATACTTATTATTATAGTACGCTGCATGGTACAGCATTTGCAGATATTTTAAAAATTTATTTTGACCTGTGTTTTGGTTTTTCATTATAGATAAGCTTTGGATAAAATTCATTTCAGTTTGGACACCAATATTTAGATATTGATTTGAAAGACATTATAGCAAAAAACTCAGACATGGAGCGTTTGCATACCGCGCCTCACTCTCTCTGCCCCGCTTTGGATGTTGACAGTTTTTTTTTTTTTTTTTTTTAGACATACGTGGCGCAAGCTAAAGTTGTGCACATGCAAAGTTGTGTCGAGTATTTAAAATGTAAATGCAACTTTTTACATAGTTACACCGAAAAACATTACATGGGAAACTGAATTTTCTGGCATTAAAAAAGACATCCTATCGGAAGGACATAAACCAGAGAAAGACTGCATTTAAAAGAGCAGAAACATTTTCAGACAAAGATGAGATTTTGCAAGATGTGAAAAGGTCTTGGTCTTATTAAATGCTTGTTTTTTTTGCTACTTCTAACTTTTTCACATTTAGAAGATATCGCTATACATGTACGTATCTCTTCAACTTACAAAGTACAATGTAACAATGCAAACTAATTTATACAACTATAAATTGGGGTTTTACATTTACTGTAAACCCTTCAAGGTTTACTCTTTAGTACAACTTCAGCAGAGTCTGTTAGACACAGAGAAGTATGTGGGAGAGCAGCAGCAGCAGTGGATTCAGTGAGAAGTTCAAATACACCGATTCTACAGATTACTTCCGTCTTCCAGATCAAATAGTTACACTGCTAATGACTCTAAATCACTTTTAAACTGTATTCAATTTTTAATTTCCGGTCTTTATTCAAATCTTATAAAGTAGCCACCTCTGTTTTAATAAAAACTTATGTGGTGATACTGCAGCACACAGACATTGTTCCTTAGAAGCAAAGGTTCACTGTATGCTGGATGTTAAGGAAAATAACAGTTAGCAATGAAATAAATACACAAATTACAAGTACTAGTGTCTTACATCAGCAGAGAAATATAACACATTCTTTGAGACAAAGTATTTCTTCCTTTTGTTGCTACCTTTGCAAGGGGTACTTGTAAACATATTTGACAATGAGGAACACATAACATCTCCAAAAACATAAATGGGGAGAAGCTCCATATACAGGGTCTTGGAGAACACACACACACACACACACACACACACACACACTCTTTGCATATACAAAAAAAAAATAACAGCATTTTGCCGAGCCTCTCAAAAATTAAGAATGAATTCAATTTGGTTTACACAGCCCAAAATACAGCTGAAAACGTGTAGAACATTCCAGTTACACACTGTAGTCCTCTAAGTTGGTAAAAACATAAAGTTTCTGATTCAGAAAACAGACAAGTGCAGTAAGTATAAAAAAAAGTGGTAAATTTTCCATGAAGATACAAATTTAAAAAAAAAATAAAAAAAATAATAATAATAATTTTTATTAAAAAAAAAAAATAAAAAAATAAAAAAAAAAAACAGAATCCAAGGGGAATTATTTTGGCTTTTTTGCATTTTGCTAAAATAATTTTGTGCGTCCTACAGATGATACAACAAACCCAATTAAAAATACTGATCCCGAAGCACAATTCTTAGAACATTAAACAATGCAAATCTTGATTATTATACAACAATGTGGAGAAATAATGATTTTACATGTAACTGTTGTGCAGATGTGAAATTACTTGCCTGAACTGAAAAATCCTGAGACTTTAACTCAAAGAGGACTATGAATTAAACCAGTTGTACCTTTATGTTTCACCAGTTTAGAGGACTGGAAGATCTCACATGTCCAGCTATTGTTCAGTAGTCCCCTCTAGCATGTTCAATATAATGCTGATGCAGTTCCACCTCCCGACTAAAACGGACTCCGCATTCGATACATTTCAACTCCACAGTGTCTCTTGATGACTCTGTCTGGGGTGGTTCCGTCTCCACGCCACTCTGCAGTCTACTGTCCCCCACACATTTCTGCTGATGGTCAGCAAGATCAAGCCTCTTGCTGAAAGTCTGCAGACAAAGTGTGCACTTAAACTGAGCATGACCAATGTTTATAGCTTGGTGTTTTTTGAGGGCCACTGCGGTTTGGAAAGTGTCTCCACAATGCAGGCACTTGTGTTGTTTTGGCAAATGAGATCCAGGCAAGGATGTTTCAGGCAATTTCAACACTGGTGGTCCCATGTTGTGTTGATTCATGGATGTGGTGTCCCCAGGGTTAGACGTTAGCGCTGTGGTTGAAGCAAAAGTGCTGAGTCGATATCGCAGGTCAGCTGGCAGGCGACGGCGAACCTCATCATGCCAAACCAAATGCTGCTGCAGTTGAGCCTCCGTCCAGTACCCACGGCAGCAGAGAGCACAGCAATGTGGCCGACTTTTAGCAAAATCGTTGTGGGCTGCCAGTCGATCTACACTGGGAAATGCTTTGCCGCACTTGTGGCACTTAAAGAGGCATTTGCTGATCTGCGCAGAAAAACGATGTGGAGGTAAAGGATCCTTCAGAGTCTTTCGTATTTTCAGCTTTTTCTTGGCTACGACACAAATCTTCCGATGGTTATAGAGTGCCCCCTGGGAGCTGTATCGCTTCTCACACCCTGTGCAAGGGAACGGCTTTAGGCTGGACCTAAAGGTGCCCATAGTCTTCTTGCTTGCATGATGCACCTTCCAGGTATGTGCCCGAAGACCCCTAATTTTGAAGAAGTGCTTACCGCAATCAGGGCATTTAAAATACTTATTCTTCTGAACTACAGACTTGGATTTCAAAGGCCCTGATGCACCTGGTTGCTTACAGGGTTCCAAACTTCTATGGACCTGGGACTGATGCTTCTGGAGAGCCTCTGAGGAAAAGAAGGTCACATTGCATTGGGAGCAGACAGCAGCTTTGCCATGGTGACTGTGATAATGAGAGGCTAAGAGAGAAGCACGACTGAATGTCTTGTCGCATTTCGGACAAGCTAGCTTGCTGGTTGATGGTTTGTCCGTAGGCTCCTGTGTGTTGTCAGTGAGGGATTCTGGGTTGGCTCGAATCTCATACCCAGAATGGTGCAGCTGATGACGTCTAAAGACACAGTAGTAGAAGAAACCTTTGCCACACTGGTTGCATTGAAACGGACCGTTTTCTACACTCTTGTTCTTAGAGTTGTGTACATCAGCTGTTGACAAAGTGCTAGAAAATTCTTTTTGTGAGTGCCAACGCTTGTGAGTTCCCAGGGCAGAATTTGTAGTAAAGCTTCGTCCACATTCTGGACAAATGTACAAGTCATTAATATCACTGCCCTCTTTCTTACACTTAGGTTCCCCATCAGCAGGAATCGGATGTCCCAAATTGCATGAAATCTGACAATGGAGATGAATCCTTTTATGAACACTGAGAGCTTCAACAACTGAGAATCCTCTTCCACATTCACTGCATTTGTACCTCCCAGATTCAGCCTTTTTCGGGGAATGAGGTGATTTTAGCAACGCTCCAGATGCATCATTCACCAACTTGGTGGAATCACCTGCCTCTCTCTGTAAATCTTTGTTTCCTTTACTGGGAGACACCACAGATGTCCTGGGGTTTTTTGGCTTTTTGTCCTCAAAGCTTCCTTCAACGGTCTGCTCATTTACAGCATGTTTCTGACTCATATGCTCCTGAAAAACTGCGCAGCTGGAAAAATGAGCAGGACAAACTGGACACTTGAACACCTCTGGCTTAGGAAGAGATTTGGACAAATAAGAGAAGGGATAGCCAGTTTCATAGCCGTGACTCTTCATATGGAACTGAAGAGCCATGGCTCTAGAGAAACATTTACTGCAGTGAGGGCAACTGTAAGCATTCTTTTGCACCTGCTCCACTTCATCCTGAGAAGATTCAACCAGTGGTTGCAGGCCTTGCAAATTGTGAACTTGTTGGTGTTTAAAGAAGCAGGAAAGAATGCTGTAGGACTTTCCACAAACTTCACATTTATGAATTTTTGGTGTTGTTCTGTGCTTCCTCATGTGACAAGCCAGGTACCCTCTATGGCGAAACTTCTTGCCACAAACAGGGCAGACAGCATGCTTGCGTGATGGGCGAGAGCGACTCATGTTGGAAACGACCAATTCGGGTGAACATGTCTTCTCCTGGACCGTTGCACACTGTTGACGTTGCTTATGTTGAGAAAATGCCCCCTGGGACCAAAATCTCTTCCCACATTGCTCACAGTGATACAGCTTAGGGCCAAGAAGAGTCTTCTTTGGGTTGAAGCTGTCTCTATCGAAAGGAGCGGCAGCATGACAGGCCCTTTGGTGGCTATACAAGCCACTGTGACTGGAATATGTCTTATCACAAAGTAAACACTGATGTGTCCTTTTAGGTTTAGCGTGGTGTTGTTGGTGAGACTGCAGAGCAGAGGCCCGAGAGAAATGCAGTCCACACTCTTTGCACTCAAAAGAGTTCTTCTTTAACCCTGCGAGCTGGAACAGCAGAGATTTGTAGGGTTTTGGACCGTCATGTTGTTGCATGTGCTGGTGGTGAGAGGCAAGCGTGGGACTCTCCTTGCCACAATCATTGCATTTGAATAGCTTCTTCAAACAAGTATGGCTTGGAATTTTGTGAGGCCAAATTTTATGACCTGAAGCCCGTCCCATCGGTCCCTTGTGCCAGAGCCTATGACACCGCAAGGCATTGGCACTAGCAAACTTGCGACCACATTCAGGACACTCTGAACTTTTTGTTTTAAATGGGGAATCAGCATTTTGTCTGCTTTCCACTGGTTCAAATTCAAGCTCAACATCAACCTCCGCTTTAGATTTTAATGAACTCCCTGTCTCTGACTGGCTTAATGGGGTATTCAGGTCATCTTTAACTCCCGATTCGCACGCCGTTTCGGGTTCAGTTCTTGAAACCAAGAATGCGGCATTCTCTTCAACTGAATTTTCTGGTCTAGTCATACCCTTAGCCACTTCATCAGCTTCCTTGTGAATAAAACCTTCATTAATCTCCAAAGATTGCGGTGTTTCCTGGGAATACACCAGAGTTCCAATAGCAAAGCTCTCCGGCTTTTCCTTATCGCACAAATATAGTTTTTGTGGGGCTGACAGTCGTGCTGGAGTGCTAACTGGTTTCTGGAATGGTCTGTCAGGGACATCCCCTAGAACATAAGTGTGACACAGTTTATGAGACTGAAGTGCTGAAGCCCTTGAGAAGCGACGCCCACAGTCTTGACACTGAAAGGCTTTCTTTTGCAGCTGACAGACTTGATGGAGAAATGACTTAGCAGGAGCGCTGTGTGCCACTCGCTGATGCCGCTGGTAGAAGGTGAGTGAAGAGAAGACCTTCCCGCATTCCTTACATGCCAGGGACATCCCGCTGCTGTTCATCCGTCTGATGTGCCACTGCTGATGACCTGCTAGAGCATTACTACTCAGGAAGCTCTTGTCACACTCGGGACAATGAAAAGACCGCTTAAACTCTCCTTTACAGTTTGACCTGTAGCGCTGATGTTTCCTTAGGCCAGACAAGGAGCGAAATGCTTTCCCACAATCAGAACACTTATGAAGAGGCACAGACTTTTTGTAATATCCAACTTTATCTCCATTTTCCTCGTCATGTTCCTGTTGTCCAGGAGCCTTTTCTATTCCAGGGCTTCGGGATTTGAACAGTTTCACTTCATGGCAGCGACGGTGGGCATCGAGAGCAGAGGCTCGGGAGTAACATCGACCACAAGTAGAGCACTGGAAAGATTTTTTTTTCAATTGGGCCAGCTGGTGAAAAACTGACTTGGAGGCTTGCTTGTGCGAACGCTGATGATTGAGGTAATATCCTAAGGCAGAATACGTTTTACCACAATCTTTGCATTCAAAAATATGTTGTTTACGTACTGAGACACCAATCTCAGACTCTGGTTCTTGCTTTAGACTTTTACTACGATGCTTAATTTGATGGGCGAAAAATCCCCTCGAACTGGAAAATTTGCGGCCACAAAGAGCACAGCACAGAGTTCGCTGTCCCCCATCCTCTGACACAAGTAAGTCATCCCATTGAGAATCTGAGTCCAAGCAGACTATAGGGCCATCATGGGTATGTTCACTGCGATGCTCCAGATAGGCTTCCCTCTGCCCAAAGGCCTCACCGCAATCCACACAGCGGAAAAGCCAATCCCCTAAAATAGAAAGGGGAAAATGGGAGGTCAGGGCGACTCCTGTTCTCCAAAAAAGGAAAAGAAAAAAAAAACAGCAACATTAAAACAAAAACAGCAGGGCATAAATTTTTTATTATTGTCATAACAATCAACATTATTTCTTCACAATCCAAAAACAGGAAAAACAACATCAAGATACATATTATGCAGATGTACAAAAAGGACACAATTACTGTAACAGTTATTATGAACAAAGAAGAGTTTAACCTTACACTCAAAGTAAGCAATATAGGTTCAAAGCTGGCTAAAACTTTTACAAATAACTCTTACACAAAAACAGTTTTAGCATTAAAATTCTTCAGCAGAATTATACAAATCAGGTAGAAGAAAAAATCCTGTACACACGTGCACGTTCAGCACCCACCCTTGACGATTCTTGCAAATAAAAATGTAATTAAAAGCTATAAAATAAGCACATCCATCCATGACGGATGCCGACCACAGTGTTTACTGCCGCATGACTTGTGTTTCTAGGAGAGGCTTTAAAACACAGCCACCCCGCAAATTACAAGGTTGATGAAAATGGAATGAGTCCTGAAGTGAAACTTTAATTCATTACAGCTTCCAGTTTTTACATAAAGTAAGCTGTAAATAAATGAAGTATGGATTAAGCTTTAACTGACTAGGACCTAGTAGCTGGATTTCCAAACAAACTAAGTTATGAAGGGACATAAAATACCAATTATTTTTATAACTCAAAGACTCATTGCAATAAAAGCCTAGTATAGTTTGAACCCCTTGCCACTTTGGGTCATTACCCAAATGAAAAGCTTTAGGATAGACAGTTTGCTGTTTTACTGCATATTCTGCAGCTTTGTTTTTAATAATGAATTCATTCGTTATTGTGATGGTTTGAAAGCAAAGCATCAACTCCGTTAAATGCACTTCGGGTGTGGGTTCGAATCCCGCTCAGTCTCTGGAGTTTGCACATTTGCCTGCATGGGTTTCCACTAGGTGCTTCGCTTTCCTCTCACAGTCCAACGACGTGTTTCTGGCTAACTAGTCACTCTGAATCAAGCACAGTGTGTGAATGTGTGCAGGTGGTGACCCTGCTAGTGCTGAGGATGAAGTTGAACCTCACAGTGCCCAGTGTTTCTGGGACAGGATCCAGACCACCAGAATTACTTAGTAGTGATCGGTAGAGGGATGGTTGGCAGAAAGTTGCTTTTGATATTTCACGAAAGCAAAATACACAGATGCATAAATATTCAAATGGAAATTGAGTAAAAGCAATTAAACAAATCTTATTTTTAAATCTCTAAATTGTTTTGCTTCTAACTGCATTTACACATTGTCATTCATCTCACAAAGATGTGAAGATCACCCCTAGTCTTTTAACACGAATTCATTTTCACCTTGTTTATCTAAATTCACATCAACACACAGGCAGATCAAATGACTGACTTTCACGACCGGCTCTTAAAATTATGACACCATACACATCATTTCATATAAATTTATATTTAAGAAACCACTGATCTCTACAATTGCACATACTTTTTCGGACAAGCAAAAATATACCTCCTTGTACAGACATTTCGGCAACTTCATTTGTACAACTCCTCATGCAACACAGTGTGTGTACCAGCAAAGCTTGACCAGCAACCTCCATATTACAAGTGATAAATAACCTGATAAATATTCACACCACAGTTCAGTTCACGTACAAATTTCAGACAAATTCTTATATACAACGACATGCAGAGCAAAACCGCGTCACTTCCTGTTACTTTATCACTGTAGAAGTATAATTTCCCCTGAAAAAAGACATCATATAGAGTAGCTGATAACGGACAAAAGTCTGTATTTTGCTTTGTGTTTAAAAAAAAATAAAAATACTGAAAATACTCAACTTTTGATAGAATTTCTTCCAGAATGGAAACACCAGTTTGAAGGAAAAAAAGCAATAAACAGTTTTAGAACAACAAAGGGGTATATATCTCACTGTGTGAGTTTAAATGTTAGTATATTATATGTGCCACTGACGAAAAACACAAATACGATTAATAAAAATCATGGGGGAAAGAGTAAAATGGTGAAGAAACTGCGAAAGGCTTCTGTAGATTTAGATTCTTATCCACGCAGATTTTTCGCAACTTCTGCCAAAGTGAAATCATAAAAACTGTGATTTCGGGTGCAATGACCGGCACAGTGGTTCTTACTTTAGTTGAAACCAACATAGAAGAAATAAAAAAACGCCGTGAAGTCGGAAAACGGCAACGACGACGACTGGCGCGCTCGGGTGTCAAATAACAACACGTGACGTCCGAAAAAAGAGACCGCACGCATGGGCGCCCGTCGAGTTCTCGCGAGAAAATATCACAATAGAAAAATTTCGAGCCAAATAATAGTTTTGACCAAGTAAAATGTTGTACATCAGCAGGAATACTAGTGTGTTCCCCGATGACACGTGAATGAAAAACGCCAACATACAAAATAAAAAGTTTACAACTGTGACGCGTCAGGACATTTAGTTTCGTGGCGTTACCTGGCTGTTAGGTTAGCAAACAGACAAAAACAGGTGTTATCCGGCAAATCAAAACAACGAACGTCGCTGTTGCAACAGCCAAGCGACTTTAAAGTTGACTTTAATAAACAGCATAACCTACAAACTGCAAAAGTCAGTCAGCGGGTTTGCCAAAACTGCAGCGACTGCATGAGGTTTGTTTTCATGAAAGATGAAAACTTACCAGCAGTGCTTTCGTTGTCTTGGTCCGATTCGTTGTTTTCCGTCCTCTCGTCCGAACTCCCACCGACGTCGCCTAACTTCACCTGAAAATACTCGTCGTCGTCGTCGTTGCGCTCCTCTTTGATCTCCACTGACGGGGCAGCATCGAGCGTTGCATCTGCAGCGTGGTTCCTCGATGTCATTGGGTCACCGCAGCCATGCGCTTCGCTCGTAGGACTGTCTTCCACTTTAATACATTTGGGCTTTACAGTTAGCGGTGATATCACAAGTTTGGAGCCCAGTGGCATATTTTCTGACGAAAGTCCCTCACTACCAGCTTGTAAACTGTCCTCATTTGCCGCGTAAACAGCAGCCATGGTGGCTCACTTTTAAGCGTCTTGCACGACCCGTATGTGGTCAACAGACACAAATTCCTCGCTAAACCAGAATGGAACGGTCAGTCCCAGGAAGTGACGTAAACAGTTGCGACAACTTCCTCTGCACTCGGGTTGGGATTCTGACTGTAACGAAATAACAAAAGTGCAATATCTACACATTCTCTGCTTTGCTGTAACCTCTTTCTGCTGCCTTTGTGTTCCAATAAATGCTGCGTTACGGCGACCCCCGGATGCCTTCGTTTATCCCCGTCGGCACCCACAGCAGTGAGCGGGAACGACTTGTACTTTATTTCACATTTTTATAAAATGATTTCCCTTTGAATCATCATGAGAGCCATATGGTCTCTGTTCAAAATGGAAACGAGTACACCGCCAGTTAAACTGAGGTAAAGTTATCATAGCAATAGGGACTTGAGCTAAAATCACAAAGTGATAAATTGGGAATTTCCCCAAAATAGTAAAAACGGCGAGATCGCCAATTATTTGCCCTTTTCACTCCCAAAACGGTGACAAAATGTACATTTTTGTTCTTTCTAAATAGAGTGGAAAGTATGTAAACAATATGTACTGCTCAAAAAAAGTTAAGGAACACTCACATCACACATCGGACCTCCACGAGCGAAATATTCAAGCGGAAAATCTTCACCAAGTAATATTATGTAATAAGTTGAGGGGGAAAATGACGTCACGACGGTCAATGGAAACAAAAATCGCCAACCTACTGAGGGCTGGATTCAAAATCACACCGGAAATCAAAGTCAAAGATTGAAATTACGAATCATGAATTTCATCACAGCAACTCATGATGTGACTCGGTAGTGTGTATGGCCCCCACGGGCCTGTATGCACTCCCCACAACATCTGGGCATGCTCCCGATCAGATGGCGGATGGTGTCCTGGGGGATCTCCTCCCAGACCTGGATCAGGGCATCAGCGAGCTCCTGAACAATCTGTGGCACTACTTGGTGGTGTCAGATGCACCGACAGATAATGTCCCTAAGGTTCTCAGTTGGATTCCGGTCTGGGGAACGTGCGGACCAGTCAATGGCGTTAATGCCTTCTTCATACAAGAACTGCCTACACACTCTGGCCACATGAGGCCAGGCATTGTCTTGCACCAGGAGGAACTCAGGGCCCACTGCACCAGCATAAGGTCTGACAATGGCTCTGAGGATTTCATCCTGGTACCTAACAGCAGTCAGGGTAGCGCTGCCTAGCACATGGAGGTCTGTGCGCCCCTCCAAGGATATGCCTCCCCAGACCATCGCTGACCCACCGCCAAACTGTTCATGCTGGATGATGTTGAGGCTGCGTAACGTTCATCATGGCGTCTCCGGACTCTTTCACGTCTATCGCACGTGCTCCGTGTGAACCTGCTCTCATCTGTGAAGAGAACGGGGTACCAATGGTGGAGCTGCCAATTGTGGTATTCTCTGGTGAATACCAATTGAGCTGCACAATGATGGGCTGTGAGCACAGGTCCCACTAGAGGATGCCGGGCCCTCATGCCACCTTCATGGAGTCTGTTTCTGACAGTTTGGTCAGAAATATAAACACCAGTAGCCAGCTGGAGGTCATTTGTAGGGCTCTGGCAGTGCTCCTCTTGTTCCTCCTCGCACAAAGGAGCAGATGCAGGTCCTGCTGCCAGGTTGATGCCCTTCTACTGCCCTGTCCAGCTCTCCTCATATAGTGGCCTGTCTCCTGGTATCTCCTCCATGATCTTGAAACTGTGCTGGGAGACACAGAAAATCTTCTGGGGATGGCACGTATGGATGTGCCATCCTGGAGGAGCTGGTCTACCTGTGCAACCTGAACGGGCTGCAGGTACTGCCTCATGCTGCCAGTAGTGACAAGGACACTAGCAAAATACAAAACTACAGAAGAATCAGGAAGGATAAGATTCAAAGAGATTTATTTGTCACATACATGGTAAGCAGGTATGCCATACAGTGAAATGCTATCTGAATCGACAGGACGCTGTGCGTAGTTTTGAGGATAGTGGTAGGTTCAAAAGCCTTATGGCCTGTGGATAGAAGCTCCTCCTGAGTCTCTCCGTTTTGGCCATAATGCTTCCGAATCGCTTGCCTGATTTCAGCAGGTTGAACAGATCATTGCTGGGGTGAGACAGGTCACCGGTGATCCTAGTCGCTCTGGTCCTGCATCTACTGGTGTAGATGTCCTGTAGTGATGGCAGAACAGATCCGGTGCAGCGTTCCGCTGCCCGGATCACTCTGTGCGGTGCCTTGATGTCACGAGCACAGCTATTCCCAAACCAGGAGATGATGTTCTGAGTCAGAACAGATTGTATAGCACCAGAGTAGAACGTTTTAAGGATCGACGGAGAGACCTGCAGCTTCTTCAGCTGTCTGAGGTGGTGGAGCCGCTGCTTTGCTAAGGATAAGGACAGCGCAATCGTCTGTGGCCACCACCTGCAAAACCTTTCCCTTTTCTTGCTGTTGCCTCTCCAGTGCAAATCTTGTCACTTTCATTTGCACCAAAGCAGATGAAGTTGATTCACAATCACTTATGCTTCCTAACTGGACAGATTGATATCTGTAAAGTTTAACTGACCTGGTGTTAGACTGTGATGGTTAAGTGTTCCCTTAATTTTTTTGAGCAGTGTATATACAGGCAAGGTTACTTGTACGTACAGCAATTTATTAATAGTAACGGCTGTAAGAAGCACAGTGATAAGTTGTCTGCTAATGTCAAAGTTTACCATTGCCAGTGTGTTAAAATATTTACATAAAATATTAATGTGAAAAGCCATGAAAGTGGTTCATCCTGTCTGTTCCTGGGTCAAAGAGTCAAAAGAGTTTATTTGTCACTTACATGGTTACTGGGAACCATATAGCAAAATGTGCTCTGAATCGACAGGACTGTGCATGGTTACATTTAAAGGAAATTTAAGTCACACAGCAACTAGATAAGTAAATAAAATTGAATAAAATTAAATAATAAACAGACATTAACAGTGACAAGAAGGAGGGGGGCAGTTAGAGGATATTGTAGACCGTGGTTTTGAGGATTGTGATAAGTTCAAAAGCCTTATGGCCTGTGGATAGAAGCTCCTCCTGAGTCTCTCCGTTTTGGCCATAATGCTTCCGAATCGCTTGCCTGATTTCAGCAGGATGAACAGATGATTGCTGGGGTGAGACAGGTCACCGGTGATCCTAGTCGCTCTGGTCCTGCATCTACTGGTGTAGATGTCCTGTAGGGATGGCAGAACAGATCCGGTGCAATGTTCCGCTGCCCGGATCACTCTGTGCGGTGCCTTGATGTCACGAGCACAGCTATTCCCAAACCAGGAGATGATGTTCTGAGTCAGAACAGTTTGTACAGCACCAGAGTAGAACGTTTTAAGGATCGCCGGAGAGACCGGTCACACCACATACAGTATATAATACCAAGAATATCATGTGTTTTTTACCAAAAAAATATTATTCAACAATGTGGCCAAGGCACTTGGAGTCAGGGGATGCTGGAACAGTCAAAAGCCCACCTGGCTCATGGGGAGAAGTCTCAAGTCTCAGCCAGCAACCCCATGTGAGACAGCTGTTGTCTGCGTTTCTGTTGCCATCCACTCTCCGCTGCTGCCTCCCACACCCTGGAGTTGACCTTACGTTTACTCATGTTAGTCAGAGATGGTTTTTTCTCCAAAGCAACCTGCAGAGTAAACAACAGTTCATCCTGAATGTTTAGCTGTTCACAATTAGTCGTTCAACTTTTCAAATATTAGACACAATTTAAAGCCAAAAATGGTGTTTTTCCAGCTTAGTCAGCAATACGAGAAAGAAGCAATGACCATGAGTAAAAAGTGTCAGAAAAAAACATTTTCATCTTAGTCATAAATAGACTGAATTAAATGATTTCCTAGCTGAAGACCAGGCAAGTGAAATTACAGAAATAACTTAGAGCTGCAGACAATGTTTTTAATGAAATATTAACTAAATCATTGTAAACTTTTGAAAACTACACTCATGGGAATATGAACCTGCATTTGTGGAAACTCATTTATTCATGCTATGAAGTGCTTTGGACCTCCAAGTATAAGATCCCCGGTAGCATTCCCAAATAAAAAGTCTCCCCCAGTACCCAAAAGCACAAAATTAAAAGTAAAAACAGATTTATGTACCAATTCATGTAATAAATTCAATGCTCACAATAAAGGATATCAAATTATACAGTTCAAATAAGAGCACATTGCTTTAGATTAACACAGTTAACAGAGCCAGTACTACACTTAAAAATCAGGACTGGCAGAGACAGGACCAAACAAACAGCACAAATCACTTTAGCAGCTAAGAAAATCTCTTACAATTTGACATTTAACCTCACAGAAAGGAATTACAAAGAAGAAAAGACTGTGGGAAATGATCAAAATTGGTAAAAACCATTTAAAACGCCGGCTGGTATAAATAAGTACATATAACACGTGTTCCAAATTAATCTTGACTGTTAAAAGACGACACACTGCAACGCTCAACAACTGATGAGATTTAAATATCAGAACATCTGTATGTACACATTTTTTAAAAATACAACTTCAGTAAAACACGATATTAAAGGTAATATTAATGGTATTTAAAAAAACCTCCTCGGCATAAAAATATCAGGTGTGTACTGGCCTCAAGTAGTACTTAATCGGCTGCTGTGTTTAGTCCCTAAATACCTACGCAGTTGTGTTAAAAAAATAGCAGTACAGCATCACTAACCTGATGAGCCACTGTTACTGGTAGTAGTGATATTTCTGCATGGCAAATAATTTACTTGTAGATGTAGTAGTGTAATACAAAAACACCAGACCCAACTTTCGTGACATGCACGCTGTTTGTTCTGAGTAATTCACTCATTCATTGAAAGGGACGTGTTCAAAATAATAGCAGCGTGGAATTTAATCGGAGAATTCGTTCATTCTGTGAAAAAACAGGTGTCAAATAATTGTCCATTATTAAGGAAGAAGGGAAGCAAATGTTTCACACATTGTTATAAAATATATTTCCTTCTGAATTGCTAAGTAAAATGGGCCGTTCCAAATGTTGTTCGGAGGAACGACGGAATTTGATTAAAAAGTTGGGAGAGGGGAAAACGTATAAAGAAGTGCAGCAAATTATAGGATGCTCAGCTAAAATGATCTCAAATGCTTTAAAATGGCAACAAAAACCCGAAACAGGCGGAAGAAAATGAGCAACTACTGTGGCGCAGTAGCAAAAATCATGGTATGGGGATGTTTTTCATACTAGGGTGTTGGGTCTATTTATCGTACACCAGGGATCACGGATCAGTTTGAATACATCAAAATACTTGAAGAGATTATGTTGCCGTATGCCGAAGAGGAAATGGCCCTGAAATGGGCGTTTCAACATGACAACGGCCCCAAACACATGAGTAAGCGAGCAACATCTTGGTTGCAGACAAAAAGGATTGAGCTAATGGAGTGGCCAGCTCAATCCCCTGACCTCAACCCCATTGAAAACTTGTGGGGTGACATTAAAAAGCAGTTTCGGAAGCAAAACCCAAAAATTCACAGGAACTGTGGAATGTAGTTCATTCATCCCGGGCTGAAATACCTGAATGTGGACACTGCTATTTTTTTGAACAGATTAATATACCTTTTCTTCGCTTCCTGTGAAAGAATAACAGAGACTTGATAAAATTTCTTAATGCTTTGATTTTGAATGTGTAATGTTTCCACTACATTTGAAATATGGAAATAAAAGCTATTAAAAAATATTTCACTTTATTCACTTTCTTAACGCACTGCTATTTATTTGAAAACACCTGTATGTTTGTATCTCACGTCACTGAGGCAACAACAAAAGTGACGCTGACCACGTGGCAGATGACAATGCCGGATACAGGAAGAAGGCAACGCGACTGTCAGTATACATCAGAGAATAAAATGAGGCCAGTCCGCTTCAGTGCTACAGGTCAAGTCTCACTTTGTGCATGCTGCATATAATGTATGTGCAAGTCTAACTCCCGTGGTAAAGAGCAGCCACAAATCATGCACTGAAGAAGAGGATTTGGAGCAAACGGCAAAGCAGCACAGCCAGGCGCATCATCAGATGCCTGACTTTTGGCTGGATGTGCTGCCTGCGCTGGAGGTAATGTCTGGGAGCTGGGCGGCTCCTCCGAGGCAGCAGTCTGCAGTGTGGGGCAGCTGTTCTGGGGCGGAGGGTCGAGGGGTTCGGCTGCATCAGAATGACAAGACTGAGGAGGTGACAAGGGATCAGGAGTCTGTGGCTTTGCGGTGCTTTGAGGGTTTGTTTCCACCGACCGTTGTTGCTGTTTGCTTGCACATGAGTCTGCTGGGCTCAGGGTTTGAGGTGCAGCTGGTGATGTCGGGAGGCCCTGCACCGCAGTCTCCTCACCCTCTGGGGACTCGGTTTTTTGAATTGCCACTATGGTTTGGGTGCTCTTTGTTGAAATGCATGTGCTCACCCTTTCCAAAGCGTGGTTCTGCTTTGGCCCACCCCCCAAATTTTCAGGTGCGCTGAGGGTCTGTGGTTTGATGGGAGGTGCTGGGGAACCTGATGCAGTTGCTCTTTGGCCAAAATGAGGAGAGACTTCATACTGATCTGCAGGTGGACTCGCTGCTGTCAAGGTGGGTGTGTCAGCCAGGAAAACATGCTGTTGCTGCTGCTGCTGCTCTTTCTGCCCATCTGCAGGCTTGTCCAGGAGGTCGTGTGCCACAGTTGGAGTCCTTTTCAGGGCCCACACAGTAGTAGCCTTTTCGCTGCCTTCAGAATGGTCTTCATCCTGTTGAAGTGCAGAATGGCTCGCAGGTACGGATCTACTGGCCCAGCTCAAATTCTGCTGCTGTTTGTCTAAAGGAGTATCGCTGTGAGCTGTGACCGGAGGTGTATGAAGTCCCCAAGCTGCAGTTCCATCTGCTTGGCGAGAATAAGACTCTTTGTACTGGACAGTTGCTTGGGTTTCACTAGCCATGGGTTGCTTCTGCTGGGGGAGAACCCTCTCATGTACTTTTGTCTGCCACTGCTGCTCCTGCCACTGATCACTGATGTCTAAGTGAGGTGTTAAAAGACTGTCCTGCTGATGCTGAACTGTTTTCCTGTGCCAGTCCTGCTCTCTGGATATCTGACCTGAATATGCTGGCAGGGAAGGAGGAAGCATGCTTTCTCCTCCTTCCCACCTGGGCAAAACAGATGCCCACCTGCTTCCTCTTCTGCCTCTGCCTCCTCTGGCCCTTCCTCTGCCTCTTTGAGGAGTTAAAGGCAAGGAGAGAGGCTGATTGAGTCCTTGGCGTTTACGCGCATGGATCTTTTGATGCACAAGCAGGCTGCTAAGCCAAGGGAAGGACTTATGACACTCAGAACAACGGTGGGGCCTCTCCCCTGTGTGGGTGTTCAGATGGTCACGCAGCAGGTATGCTAGGCCAAAGCTCTTGTCGCAGAGTTGGCACTTGTGGGGCTTGTCTCCAGTGTGGGACAGCATGTGTCGCTGAAGTTCACCTTCCTCGCTGTACCCTTTGCGGCACTGTGTGCAGCGATATGGCTTCTGCTGGTGCAGCCTCTGGTGAGTCTTCATGTTTTGCAGGAAGGCAAAGTCTTTGCCACATTCAGGACACTTGAAGGGCTTCTGTCCAGTGTGGATGATCAAGTGCTGCTGCAGGTAGCTGCTGAACTTGAAGGCTTTGCCACACACCTTACACTGGAAAGGTTTATCCCTGGAGTGTATTCGCATGTGGAGCTCCAACACGGATCGGTGACGGAAAGTTTTACCACATTCCTCACACTTCAACATTCTTCTGTTCAGAGCGTCAACAGAATTTCCCTCCAGTATTTCCAAACTGTTATTTACAGCAGCCCTACCCAACGCATTCAGTCCCTGCTGTAGCGACGTGTGGCTCAACATGTGCATCTGGAAGCTTCTCTGATCCGGCAACGTAAGAGGAAAGTGGAGACAAGCAACTCCCATGTCCCGGCTCACTCCATTACTTGAAGGTCCCCTGCCCCTCCCACCAAATTCCTCATCAGCCTCATGGATCAACATGTGTGCCTTGAGGCTCGACACATCTGGCAAGGTGAGGGGACAGAGAGGACAGGAGTTGATGCGTTGCACACCGCTCCTCTTCGCGCTTGCCCTGCTCCCTGAAACTTCCGCCCTTCCATGACTCAGCATGTGTGTCTGCAAGCTGGTCGGGTCCAGGAAGGAGAGCGAACAGCAGGGACAGCAATGGGTGCGTTTGCGATGCTGTCGCCGGTGTGTCCTCAAGTTCTGGGCAAAGGCAAACGTCTTGCCGCAGTCAGGGCAACGAAACGGCTTCCGCCCGGTGTGCAGGAACTGATGCTGGTGCAGAAGGCTGTCGTATTTGAAGCCCTTCCCACACAGGTTGCACTGGTGCGTCCGTTCTTGCGTGTGCCTGCGGCGGTGGTCCTCCATGACGGAGCGATGGCGGAAAACCATGCCGCAGTCAGGGCATTCAAAGGGTTTGAGGGCGGCATGCGAACGCTGGTGGATGCGCAGAGTCCAGCCACACGGGAAGCCCTTGCTGCACTCCAGGCAGCGGAAAGGAGTGTCCAGCGAGTGGGTCTGCATGTGCGCGTTCACCGACACCCTGTACTGGAACTCCCTCCGGCACAGAGGGCACCGGTACGGTTTCTCCGGGGCCTGGCGGCAAGGGTGGCACCTCAGCTTTCCGAGCGTGGGGAACGTTTCGGCACAGTGTTCACATTGTAAGCTCCGGCCCTCCCTGCCGTGGGACCTCTTCTCCTGCCCTGGCAGCAAAGTTTTCTCCTTGTGCTCACTCCGATGCTTAATCAGGCTGCTGCGGTGCTGGAAAGTGAGGCCGCAGTCCTTGCAGGTGAGGGATGCCAGTTCGTCCTGATGCGTGTGGAAGTGCCGGTGAAGGTTGAACATTTCCCGGCGCGTGAACCGCTTCCCACACTCGCGGCACACCAGTCTGCTCTTCCGCTGCTTTACCTGCATCTCCCCCTGAGTCACATCGCTTTCCTTGCCCTCCAGCTCCTTGCTCGGCCCAGCGGCGCCCCAGTCCTGCTCCTTGGATGGCGGCGGCGCTTCTTCCACTCCGGGCACCGATTCCTGAGCTCTCCCAGGTGTCGGTTCAGACGAGATGTTTCTCCTCACCTCAGGCGCTGCTGCAAGACGACATGTCAGGCACACGTTCGTGATCACAGCAGAAGCGAGGACATGAACAAGAGCAACAAAAACATCTGCAAGAATACTGTCATCATTATTTATTCACTGGGCTGGGGCTGTTTTCCACCAAGGCGAACAGCGTTGGATTTGTACGCTAGGGTATTTGTAGTGATTTACCCAACTTGACAGCTGGGTTGTATCAACTCACATTAGGCACCAACTACATCAAAGGTAAAACTGCAGGACAGGGATTTGCGCGGCTATTTGCTATTTATTGCCGTTTACCTGTTTCGCACCTTTCCTTACACCTCTTTTGTGTCTAAGCTGCTAAGGCTGCATTTTCCTGTACAGGGCAATAAAGTTATACCACATCCTACCCTGCTTTCTAATCACTACGCCACCTACTGGCCCAACGTTCAAAGACAAGTTGCAGCCTGTAAACATTTTGAAACTGTGTCGCCTCAAGCTGCTCAGCCTGGAAACGCAACTCCACGGCATTTCTTCAGGAAGAGACCTATTGCCGCCGGGGCGACACCCCTCGTCGTACGCAAGCATAAGACGGCCGGGAGAGGCGCGGCTTGGCTCACCGTCGCCTTCCCTCGGCGCCCCGGGCTCCCGCGCGTCACCCTCGGGTCCGGACCAGGCGCGCTCCCCCTGGGCCTCCGCTTCAGCTTCCGTCAAGTGGACGAGCGGGGAGCGCGCATCTCCCACCGCCTCGCTCTGCCACTTCACGCTCGTTTCATTCTCGGCGCCGTCCGCCGGCTGCTTACTTTGCCCCGCAGCGCCTTCTTTGTCAGCGCCCGGATCGGGTGCACTCACCGGGGTCGCGGCACAGCTCGGGAGGGCTTCGTCCCGGCGCGCCTCGCTGCCCGGCGAGCTCACGGCCGCCATCTTTGTGAGGCTCTCCGCCGCCCCGCTGTGGCTGTCGCGCGCGTGCTGACGTCCACGGCGAGGAGCGCCGGACGAGCGGCTTCTCGGGTCGCCGCCGTCTCGGAAAAACCCCGATTTACGGCGCTCCGCGCAGCAAACACGGTAAACCCTCATTCGCGGGTCCTTTTTTTGCGATATGATGCAAAAATGAAAGACGGTCGACGCGCTTGCTGTTTGCGAAGCCGGCGGGACAAAAGCGTCCCCCGTGGTTAATGGTCGAGTCGCACACGCAAGCCAAAGTAATCCCAAGTATGCGTTAAACAACGTGTTACACATTTGTTACAAACTCGTATGTCAAGTAAAAGATTGCCTCCACCTTCTTTAGAAGCATGGAACCGATTCTTCTTTGGGTGACGTTTTAGGTCCCGTTTTCTCCCTCTCCTTGAATGTTTCTGGCATGATTTGTCATCCTTTTACTGTCAAGTTTTCCATTCAGCCAAACGTACAACATCAATAAATTCAAAACCTTAATCTGAACCAAAGTTATTCTACACCAGTATTGCCTTTATTTACACTCATACTGTACATCTTCACAGAACAAAACCTTCTTGTATATACAAGACATACAAATTGTGCAAAATATGATATCAATGTTGTATTTATTTGCATTTCTCTTCACTCATGCAGGACGACAGCGCATACAATGTACTGTAACTAGATTATATTCTGCTTCAGAAATCTAGAATCAGACCAGATTCTGAAAGGTCCTGAAAACCAGTAGCCAAAGTGCTTCCTCTCTATATAAGATTCTTGAATAAGTGCATATAAAAATGGGGAAACATACTTCCAATTTCACAGGAACAGCTCCACATTTTATGTCAATGTCATTTTGATTGTCTATACACAATTTAAAAAAATATGAACGTCTACTTTTTATTTAAACCAAACCCTTGTCAGTACTGATATGCTACCTATCAGATTTAATTTTCTACTATGCGAAGGCATTATGGGCTGAGCAGGTAACTTTGGTAACACTGGGGTAACGGTGACAGTTGGTTCGACTAACTTTTAAAATCAAACAGAAAAATAAATTAATTTTAGCTGCGTTTCCTACGTACTTCAGCTAGCGCCTTCGTCTTCGTCTCTGCTCGCTAGACCTCCCCCGCCGCGGCTGCTGGGCTCTCCTCGATATACTCACATCTGGACTGGGTTGTATGGTTCCATCTAGAATATCAGGGGGAGGTGGCACTGGTGGCATTGTGGGTGGCACTGCTGGAGAAAGGTGAACACTAGATGCTTGTTGTTGCTGTTGGTTATGGTTGTGGTGGTGGTGCTGCTGCTGCTGTTGCTGCTGCTGCTGTGTCTCCAGAATACCCAAAAGCCTTTGAAGAAGGACATTGTTCTGCTGTAAGCTAACAGACAGAGTTTCTTGCGATGCCACCAGTGTCCTCACATCACGCCTAAAACCTTCTCCGAATTCCCGTAGATTTCGTTCCACCCTCTCCCCGAGCTGCACGGCTGCTTCTCCCAAGCCCCGGAGTTCATCCTCAAGCCAGGATGTGCGGGGCGGAACTTCAATGGGACCGTGCTGCGTTCCAAGAGAAGGCTGCGGGCTGGGCTGTGGGGTCCCATTAAGAAAAGGAGCACTATAAAGTGGAGAAGGAGGCAGCCAGCGTTCAGATGTTGTAGGCAGCCCCAGTCCTAGACCTAGTCCCAGTCCCAGCTTGTCCTCCATACTGGTTTCACCTCCTTCACCTTCTCCATCTCCTTCTCCTCTTCCTCCTACCTCATCCTCCTTATCAAAACCATCCCTTTCAGATCCATCCCCTGGTCCTACTACCACAGAGGGAAAAGAGCAGAAAGAGGTATCGTAGGTTAACAGAGGTTAATGTAAACTCCTATAGAATTTGATCATTCAAGAAGCATCCATATAAAATTAAGAATACAACTGTTTTAAATAAATAAATAAATAAATTTAAAAAAAGTAATTACCCGCATCTGCATCTGTAATGCATGCGTAGGAGACCTTCATCCTGTTCCCTGTCCTCTGGCGAGCCTGTGGTATCTTTGGGCTTGCCTGGCTGGACCTGGTCAGCCCGGGGACCCCTCTGCCAGGCGGCAGGCAGCAACTGCGGTGTCGAGCATCGGCCAGCCTCCCCCCATTGCGTCGTTTCAGGTCATCCCAACGCTTCTTGACCTCGCGCAGGGTGCGAGGGACACGGGACACAGCGTTGACTCGTTCCAGGATTCCACCCCAAATCCGCTCTCGTTCTCTCCTTCGAAGTCTCCCTGCTGGCCCAAAGAGCTCACCCTCACATCGGGTAACCTCTGACACCAGCACTTCCAGCTCTGCTCCACTGAACCGGCTCTTCCGTTTTCCTCCGCCCCCAGCTGCAATTGCAGCAGAGACACTGCTGTCTACAGTAACAACAATGATAAATAATAAAAAAGGAATAATTTAAGCGGACTTGTTAACCCTTTTTCAAGAGGGAGTAGGCGTCTCCCTTCTAACTTTAAGAGTTTGGAATTATCGCGCAAGGTTTGCTTACTTTGCTCGAGAGGCATGATATCGTCATCTGCCGACATCATTGGAACCATGATATTGGGGTGGACAACCACCACGTTGAAAGGGAGCCCAGCGGGAAGAACGCCATTGTGGTCGCAACTCCCCTCCGAGTCCTCATCCTCCCTCGTGAAGCCGTCTTCGGACACCCTGCCTTCGATGGGTCCTTCGGGCGACTCAACTTTGATGTGCATGGGGGGCGAATGCTCATACAGCAGCCCCCCTTCCTCGTAGTACTCAGTCATGGATCAGGGCTGAACTGTAGGCACACTGACCGGCCCAGACTGACGGACACACATTCACATTTGCATTCACACAGTTGTCGAGGAACCACCCCCCCAACACGCGGCTGCACATTTCATGTCTGACTTCAGTGGCTGATGATGCAGTCTGAGAAAAGTACAGAGACACACCTGCAGTACAATCACATACCAATAAATCGGGCTGGCAGCGAACATACAAACACGCTGGGTTCAACTTTCATGGCGCCTTAAACCTGGCTACTAACCAGCATCATTAGTCCTGTACTTAAACATCCCTAACAGACAGCACAAAGCAATAAAAACTTGTAGCTGTCATACACACAAACCAGTGCTGCAGGAAAGTCCGGCATTCCTGAAGACTCGCATAGAAGGAGTGGGAAAAACGCAGTCATGCACAAACACACACGTACAGCGCAAGGAGACTGAGGCACAGAAGCAGAGAGAGATCCGCATATGCAGACATTTCCATTTAGGCAGCCAACCTACAGGAGGACGAGCACGGGGGCGGCGCTCCTACGGGAAAACAGGGAAAACACAGAAATTCACCACAAAGTCACCACATTTGAACGCGGGCAGTGTAGCGCGGACGAGAACTGTCCAGGTGTGCAATGCTTGCGACTGTGAAACTGCCGCAAAAAACTGACGCCGTCGCATCGATGCGCATTTTTTCTGCACCACATCCGCAACGGTTGCGCATTCCGCATAAATTAGGCTAGCTGGTTAGCCGGCCAGAAGCCACGCTTCTCGGGAAGGCTTTTCGCGAAAATGACAAACGATCGCTACGGGGTAGCGCTCACCTTGTAGCGTGACAACAATTCATCGGTGAATTTAGGGCTGAAACAAATACAAATTTAACAGCCGCCAGTCCTTTACCAAGTATGACACCGCCTCCTCCTCCCCACGTCTTAAAATGTACACACAGCTGAGAGCGTCGCTGGATTTATACGTCATCGGCAACATTCCTGTAACGCGCTTACTGTACGCGGGACCCACGTGCGTTCCCGTGGAAGAGGAACTGTGCTCAAATTCAGAGTCGCGCCTCGTCCGTACTCGTTTCTCGGGGTTAAGGCATATAAACTGCGGGGATTCGATAGTTTTAAGGCGTTAAATCGCCAGTTATATTTAAATATTCGATTAGTGTTCCCATTCCGTTCCGTTTTTGCTCAGATAATATCTGTCAGATGGGCTCACGATTCCATAAACCAGCGTTTGCTGGGGTGCCAGCATGAGGTTGGAGTTCGGAAGGGTTCCGGAAAATAATTGCTCTTTCTGATAAAAATCCCCTTGCTTTAACGGGTCCAGTTGACCCAAGACCAGACTTTCAAACGTCAAGGCCGGTATTCATCACAGTAACAGGTGCAAAACTGTGTAAAAGATAAACTGCGGATGTACAAAATTTACTGTAAACTGCGGTGCCATTTACAGCGTAATACCTTCTCCTGCTCCTAGGGTCCCAACAGAGAAGGCAGTTCTGCAGTACCGTGTACTGTGTTTCCTGTAAGAATGCCTGTACATTTACAGTCACTTCCATTAACTGCTTGTCCTTGTCAGGGTTTCTCAGGGTCAAGGCTAATCCTCAAACCACTGGGCGTTGGACTAGAAAACACACGCACAGACGGTCACACAGTGCAGACAGTTTAGCATCACCAGTGAAGCTGAGGTGAAAGTTTTCAGACTGTGGGAGGAAACCAGAGCACGCGGAGGGAATCCACGCAAGGAAAGCATGTAGACTCCACACAGCCTGAGCCAAATTCAAACCTGCACCAGAACAGTCTGGTTGGTGTAGGACAGCAGTGATTCCTGCTGCACTACTGTGAAAACATACAACAATAATTTAACAGTTAGTATCATTTTAAAATAATATTAATCTTATAGGTTTCCAAAATCTCTTATTATTATTATTATTAGGAAAAAACCCTCACGTATAAAAAATATACAGGATATGATAAATGAATATGTAAAGGCCATTAATGTTAAAAAAAGAAATAAATATTGTATGTTTATTTTGCACAAGTCGCTGTTTAATAAAATATGGTGAGATTTGTTGAAATGAAACTGATTAAAAAAATTTTTCAGTCAAGAAAAAGGAATAATTGAATTACCGGATGATCAGTTTTGTCTTCTGATAAATTAGGTTTTATACAGACTTTTTGCAAAATAAACGTTAAATATATTGCAACTACTGATGACAGACAAAGGCTCTAAACCCATCCTGCTCTGCAGTACAGATTTGAAAGTTTTTTATACCAAGACTTTATTATTTTTATTCTTATATGTCTGTCAAATTTATTATTGTTCCAGAAGAAAATTACCTAGATTTATAAATAGACAAACTAATGCAAGTAGGTTTGTATCCAAACTTGACATTGGACTCTGATTTGGAGAAAAGTGTGAGCTAAACTAAAAACATAATAATAATAATAATAATAATAATAATAATAATAATAATAATAATAATAATAATAATAATAATAATAATAATAGAATTTAAAAGCAATATATTTGAACAGTATGGTTGGTCACATTTTATCGGGTGCCATTTGTAAAGGAATAATTCACTGCACTGCACCTCCAACAGGCATGAATGTGTACCCGTGGAGATAACTAGGAAGCCATCTGTCCATTCCCTTGGACATTAATGTTTACACGGTGATGGTGAACACAAGGTACAAAAAACCATAAAGGGGCAGTTCAGGTTCACAGGGCAGACCGACAATGTAACCACGAAGCTTCTCTCTCCACTGAACGTGTGAACAACCCTGCACCTCACCAGGTGTCACATCATGTTTTGGTCGATTACTGTCAGACCGAGCTGGAACCTCAACTTCAATTCTCAAAACAATGAATTATGCACACCGCTACGATCGGGTGGCGTAGGGGCAAAGATGGTAGTGCTGCTGTCTCGTAGCACCTGGACTGTTTGGGTGCAAGTGTGGATTCTTCTCAATCCCACTGACCGAAATGTTTCTCAGTTGCAGGTTGGCCCTCCGTCCATGTGAGCACATGTCCAAAGTCAATGTCACAGTCCAAAGATGTGTTTCCGGTGAACTGGTAGCCCTCTGTACTGAGCGTGTGAGGCTGCTCTGCAGCAAACGGGTTCTTCTTCATGGTGTATCCTGGGGAGCCCTGTGATTTGGAGACCCCTCCTGACCATTGCTTTGCTTCCCTTGGACCATCAGGAGTGAATGAGCTGCGTTTTATCAGGGCATCTACAGTTGAACCTTCTACATCCTCAGCTCATTGTGCACAAAGCGGCAGATGCATCAATTCAGATGTACAGTACATTTCCTCCCTCTGATGGAAGGATGCTGATGACAGCCCGGATGCTGTCGTTCTCAGCAACGCCAGCACCGGAACTGCCACTCCTGCTAGGAAGGAGAGTAAAGTCTTCACTTCTGGATGTAAACAAGAACGGCAGCGGGCCAAACATAAAAAAAATCAGCGTAACACTGAGCTGTCGAACACCGCAGCGCCTTTCCCAGCATTCTGCCCTCATCCCTCCTGCATCCGACTTCACAGCTTTCCTTCCCAAGGGGCTCCGTAGCTGGAATTCTGATTTCTTTTCATGCCAGCCACTACGCACCCACTTTTCCCCTCCACTCTCTCCACTATTTTATAAAATAAGGTATTTTCTTCACAAAATAATGCAATACTTTTAAAATGAATTTAATATTTTTACACAACTATTTCATGGACTTTTCATTTATAAAATTTCTGAGAATAACCCGCTGTTGCCCTGTAGATTCAGAATGTGCGGTCCATGGGAGGTCCCATCGCCATCGCCGTCAACATCCGCGTCTGCATCGGCATTAGCATGAGTGCCGGCATCAACAATGCTGTGGGGGGGGGCAGGAGGAACAGCTACACAGGTGGAGGTTAATACAAATTTTCCTTTTACAAGTGGCACCCACCTAATCGCAAACTACTGTGCTTTTCCATCACTGAAAGCTCCAACATCGATGATGCAAAACCACACTGGGGGGGGAAATGGAATAAAAAAAAACGACTTTTATTATTTTCCTGGAACCAACAAAACAAGCACGACAGTTTACACCACTTTCCCTTATGATTTTGGGCCTCATTTAGGATGAACCTGGATTAGGGCTGCAACAAATTTTCCTCCTAAAAATAATTCCATCATCTAGCGTTTGGTCCCAGTCCAGGAGCGGCTGAGGAGCAGTTAACAGGGGGATAAATGTACAAATTTAGTGCGTTTTTAAGATAAAAAGGAACCCCTTCATTCATTCCTAGCATTGAAGATGTGATTTTAAGCTACACTCCTCTCTCTCTTTCAGCCTACAGGTTGATCAACGCAGCTCTCCTCCACATTTCCTTATTGCTGAAGGTCTGGTCCAGCATTTTCCTTGTTCTTTTCCTTCACTTCCCCAGTTTACCTGATCTCCTTACTTCTAAGCTCACTCTCTTTTTTTGCCTCCGCATTCCTGATGTCGCAGTGCGCGTGTGTGTCAGCGCAGTGTTTGGCCAGCGACCTCTCTTGTATGAACCTTTCTCCACAGCTGGGGCAGCAGTAGGGTCTGTGTTGGCCCCCAGGAGGGCGTGGGGACAAGTACCCAGCACCCACTGGTGAAGGTGGCATAAGAGGGGGTGAGGCGGGGTGCTTGGCGATCATGTGACGGTCCCGGGTTCGAGGATCCGTGAAGATGATGTGACAGCGCAGACATCGCAGTGAACTGCTTCCTGCATGGTCAGTTTTGCTTTCTGGGAAGGAAAAAAGCGACAAAGCAGCAAGGTTGTTTACAATACCTAACAGTTACCATGTTTTTACCCTGTTACCATGTTGCCTGGAATAATCAGTAATCTTCAAAACTGAAAATGAGGTAAATAATTACACGGTTACAAAGGTGTCGGCAGTCACTTACTGTACATCTTGCGTTGATCCACGTCGCTCTCCATCCTTCTCTCCATTCCTCCCTCCGCTTCTGCTTCCTCCTGCAGGGAGCTGCCAGCCCCGCAGAGGCTCAGGCTCCACCTGCTGTGGGTGCGCTGGTGGGCTGAGAGAAGGCGCGAGGATGGGAAGGTGTGGTCACACACACAGCACGCAAAAACGGTGCGACCCCGGAGTTGCTGCTCGTACTCGGCCGGATGCTTGAAGCGCTGGTGCCTCTCCGCCGTCTCTGCATCCCGGAACGTCATGAAGCAGCGGGAACACTGGGGGGACCTGGGGGTCTGGGCTGCGGGACACGGGAAAATGGCACAGGATGTTAAAAGGGGAAACGCAGCTGCTAGCACAGCATCACAATAACATCACACACACACGCTGTACATGTTCTGCTCTTTGTTTAGCACAGTCACCCTTGAGAAAGGCCTGTGTGAGTGGCCATGGCTCCACTTTCCAGTATAAACCCTACAGACTTGTCCATTTTTATGTTTTATTCATTTGTGTGTGTGTGTGTGTGCGCGCAGTGGATGCGAGGTTGTGGTAGGAGCTGTGTTTTGTGATTTATAACAAAGATGCTAAAGGTGGAGTTTACTGGAAATCCAACAAGACGGAGCCCACCTAAGCTGCCATCTGCGTGAGCAGCAGGTGCCGCACCGCCACCTTCTCCCTCCTCTCTCCCTTTGCCTTCTTCTGCATCTGCTTCTTTGCCATGTTGGCTGCACCTGTGGCGCCGCAGAGCTTCATAGCTGCAGAAGCTCTGGCTGCACTTGAGGCACCGGTGCCGAGTGTGGGACCGCCGATGGGACCACAGCTTCCGGAAGGTTCCAAGGGTGCGTCCGCACACTCCGCACGCGTACCTCGACTGCCCGACGTGGCTCCGCTTGTGCATGATGAAGGCGGTTGGCCTCAAGAAGCGGTCGCCGCACACCGGGCACCGAAACTCCAGCTTGGCGGGGTCTCCGCGGTCCTTGTCCACCACGGCCGTGCAACAGTGACCCGTCAGCTCCCAAGCAGAGCTGAAGCAACGCTGGCAGAAGGTGCAGCTCCACAGCGGATCTCCGCTCGGGGTCCCTTCGGTTGCGGCGGAAAGCCAGTCCTTCTCTACGCAGACCCTCTTCTTCCTCTTCGCCTTCGTCCCTTTGTCCTCTTCTTCCAGGGTGTCTGGCTCATCCTTTGGCCGGCTGACGTCCGCTACAAGGGGTGCGGAGAGTCCTGTGGGCAGCAGTGAAGGTCACACAGAGAGGTCAGCGTGCGTGGAACAACAGCGAAGAACAAGCGTTACGCGCCGGGCCGGAAACACACCTCCCGCTTCGGAGTCTTTCTCCTCTTCGGTGACCAACAATGAGGACGGCTGAGGTACAGAAAACCGCTCCTCGTGCTCTTTTCCTTCTTCTCCTTCTTCTTGCTTCACGATGACCAGCAAGGCACTGGGGTCCAGAGATCCTTCTTTCACACAAACAGGTTCCATTGTGCTCTGGAGACACACACACACATCAAAGGAAGCGGTATTAATATGTAATTAATATGTAATTAATTCATTTGTGCTTCAGATGGTCGACTTTTTAGCTCCGATCCACGCGATCTCGATTTTTCTCCTCTTCACTGCACTGTTGACCGGCATGCGCGGTAGAAACGGGGAAGAAACATTCAGATGTGCCCGCCTTATATTTTATAGCGCTTGCTGCAGTCTTGTTCTCCACGTTGGGAGAATTCGGGGTGAATTTACGTGATATTTACAGTCGAATAAAGTCGAGTCGAGAAAACTCCGTGTTTCTGTGAACGCGGCCGCCGCGGCTCAACTCCGTTTTGCGCTGAAAACGCACAACCTGAACGCAGATCCGCCTTGTCTGTGTCTGTACATTTTTTTTAGAGACTAAATAGTCAAACGAAAGAATAAAGCTGTTGGTTATAATAAAAAAGAATCGCGGCCCCGATGTCCCTCCGCGTCTTCAAAAGCCGCTTTCTGCGGTTCGACATTAACACCGTTGTCCTCCACCTCAGTCTGTAAGGCAATTTATCATTCTGTTTTGCTCATAGGCAAATTCTTAAAAATGTTCGAATGCTTTATCATCGGAAACTCTTTTTAAAAAATATGGAAACGAACCGAAAACGGCCACGCTGGGATTTGGAATTGTCACCTCACACGCCGGGCGACGGCCGATTCCTCCACCTTGAACCTGCGTGAACCGCGCTGCTCACACAAGGAAAGACCCCCCCGAGGGTTCCCCGCACCGAACTTCGCCGTTTATTTTTTTCCCGTTCCGGCGTCGCAGTAAAACAGCGATGGATGCGAGAGGCTCGGTTCGGGAGGCGGCGACCCTGCGGTTTGCACATCTGGGGCCGCGGCATGCGGGACGAGCGCGGCTGTGAAAACGCTCTTTATGTGGCCTCGTTGACTGGCGCGCCGCCATTTATTCATTTTTTTTTTTTTTACTAAAGCCGCTTTGTAAACATGTAAACACCGACAGGAGTAAATGTAACCGGTGCGCATCAGCATTTCGAAACCTTTCCACAAAATACTGCACATAAACAAACGAAATATATCGCATTATTGTTTGACGAATAAGCAGATACAAAAACATAAGATGCACGTTTTCAAACCAACAATTAATTTACATATTCATACATATATAATGAATATGCACATACACACATCTTAAAGGAGGGGGAATCGCTTCCGCACTGCTGTGCCGTAAAACCCGGTGCTGTGCGCCTCTTCTTTTGCCTCACTTCCGGTCCACCTGTGCATTATAGAATATAGGAGCAGCAAAAACGAGGGAGGCCGCACATTCCGCTTAGTTGGCGCGCCTGTCGTGCCGTCCAGTCTGACCACCACTGGATTAAACTTCCTCGTTTTTGGTTCACTTTCTACTTCAATATTGGAACTTGGCTTCATTTTAAACACTGATTTCCCTCAAAAACAATACTGTGAATACAGCAAAACCAGAGCTGCGGAAATGTTTTTAAACGTAAACCTGATAGACAGCAATACTGTGGCAAAGCTGCAGCAGAACCTAGACAAAACAACTCCTCGGGAACTGAACTACGGACCAAGCGCCTACATGAAAAATCGATAATTTATCGACTCGGAAAATTGCAAAAAGTCCATTTCCGCAGCGCATTTCCATGCAAACCGAACCATTCTTACCGCGGTGTTACTGTGCTGGGTAATACAAACCCCTAAAACAAGCAAAGGTGGATCAACAAAGTAAATAAGGCAAAGAAAATTAAAAAGTATGACTTTATTGACTTATTGTGACATTTACAAGGAATAAAAATTGAATATATTGGAAATTTCTGCGGAAACCTCCCAACTGATGTTGGCTTCTTGGCAACACTGACACTTCCAAAACAATAAAGATGTCGAGGGAAGAACTCACACAGCCGATTGACAATGTGCCACTGCAAGGTGCAGAAGTAAACAATGCAGAAACGGCATCTGCCAGCACGCTGGATCTCGGCGAAACGTTACAGACACTCAGTTACTTCTGAGGTAAGTAAACCTGTGGCTTGATAGTGGCAACAAGGCAGTGTGGGAGGTTTCATTAAATAAGACAGTAAAAACAAAAACGGCAGCATAACTATGGTACAGAACTGCTCTCCCTCCCTTCAGCGCACTTCGACGTCACACAAGCACTAAACGCACATTTCCAGCCTGTGTTACATGGTGAGAAACTGCCCAGACATGGCCCATGCCGTTGGTACACTGCACTTTCACGGTAAAAATCAAAAGCCTTCACAGTTTAGACAGTTTTCGATGACATAAAATTGCATTGAGTCCCCCGACTTCCTTCTGGAAGCTTCTTTAGTTACACAAAAGTGTCTCATAAACACGTCCCAAATAGGGACTCGATAACGTGGTGTTAAAACACGGCAAGAAGCATCGACGGCTGTCGCGGATAACAGAGACAATTGTCACTGTTCACCACACCGCCACGGCACAAAATGTGCACCAAAATCATTTAACAGCCCATTTCCCAGAGACAATAAGTAGTTTTGTTATGGCAAATATCAACAAACAGACAAAATGGCAGAGGATCTGTTCAGTATTTCCGTGTATTTACTGGGGGTTTCAGATTTTGCGTGGGTGACTTTTAAAGGATGAAAAAATTGTGTTAAATTAAAAAAAACCGAGTGCCACCAAAGCCACAATTTAAAGAAGAGGTGAAGAACAAGAGCAGAAGCACAAGTCTGACAAGCATGGAGGCCAGGTGGGGTGAGAGACCCATATTATTCTTTCTCGTACCTGTTTTTCTTTTGAAAGTTGGAACGTACATTATTGTAGCAGCGACTTAAACACAGCAGCAGCAGGGGACAAAAACACCTTTTCACCGCAGGGAACACAGCACTGTTTCACACAGGTACGATGCAGATTTTCCTGAACCTTGCTAAAATCTGGTTTTTAAGTAACGGTTTTGTTTTCTACAACTGAGTTCACATGCTCATCTCCGCAGGTCTGGACTCTGCAGGACAAACAGCCACATTTGCAGAGTGAAACAGTCGCGGTTATGGAGCAGCATCTTGAAAACGGCATATAGCTGAATGCTGTGCTGCAGGACCCCCGTGCACACAGCTGCTACTTGCTACCACGGGGAGACACCACACCAAATTCGGGTGTTAAAAGACAGCAGTTCACAGCTGTGGTCATTTGGTCACGAGACATGAAGGAGGAACCGACTAAAAGATTCAAAGTCTCCCCACACCTGCTGCACTGTGAGATTTCACCAGCCAACAAATCAACTCTGCCACTGCAAAATTAATGTAATTGAGTCTGAAATCCACCTGGTTTTACCTTTACTGTCACTTGTTGAGGTATTTTGTGTAATCTAAACAGGAACGGCATTAAAATGGAATATTTATGATTGCCAAGAGGGCTTAAAAAAAGCGCAACTCAACTGATGTAGATAAAACGTCCACTGCAAAGGAAATTAATGCTGCAGCGGTCCTTGCGACACCTCCTCCTAAACCGGGCCACTAAAGCTCTCCTCTGGCATGCTGTAGATAATGTTCATACAACTGGGGAACATCGCTAAACTGCTCCCCGCACTCCGTACACTCGACATCCTCCTCCAGATCCTCTTCGTTGCCACCATTTACACAAGACGATGAGCATCCCGCTAAACTCGTCACTGACTTGTCGCTGGGGCAGAGCTCTTTTTCAGCTAGTTGTCTTGGCTCAGTCCGGAGATAAGAAGAGACTTGGACCTGGGAACCTGGCTGGGAAGGTGGACACGTGGATGAGTGGATCAATGGGCTGCTTTGATTGGGAAGATAGGGAGAAGACGGTTTAGAAAAAGGCACAGCTGCAGATGATGAAGGAGTCTGAGGTAGACCATCTGCCATGGAGTGCGGACTGGCTGGGTGGACCATCTTGTTCCCTTCATGTTGAGAAAAAGACTTGCAAAAGCGGGATGGTTCTGAATATGTGAGTGGAGAACTGGAACTGATGGGACAGCTGTCTTGGAGATCTGCTGAACTTCTGTTATAGTAGGGGATTAAAGGAGCAGAAGCTGGGGAAACAGCATCAACGCTGCATTTATTCTGGTAGGGAGAGAAGT
Source organism: Heterotis niloticus (assembly GCA_018136845.1). NCBI lineage: Eukaryota > Metazoa > Chordata > Actinopteri > Osteoglossiformes > Osteoglossidae > Heterotis > Heterotis niloticus. The sequence continues at coordinate 3,949,278 of CM030896.1, forward strand.
ACTTGTTCTGACGGATGTTCACTGATGAAACTTCAGGCTGAAAATATAGTACAGGTCCAGATGTGCTCTTATGTCTATCATGCTGATGGACCATCTGTGGGTGAAACGTCCGTGAAACCTGGCCAACAATATGGCCACTTTGCCAGGTCCCCATGTTGTCTGGAGAGGAATGGCAGAGCTGATGCTGAAACAGCAAATTTACAGTTTCGAAGCTTGCATCACACCAACCACACTGATAGGGCAGCCAGAGGGTTTGTGGTGACACTTCTCCAAGAGGAAACTTGACGTTTTCATGAGTTCTGAGGTGCAGTTGAAACTCACTGGGGTGGAGAAATGAGACCCCACAAAGAGGGCAACTCTGTGCCTGAACTTGGTGGTGCAGGAAAAAATGTCGCTCCAAGTTTTTCTGATGGAAGAAATCCTTCTGACAAATGTTACACCTGTAGGGTTTAGGAGATCCATGCCACTCTCTGTGATGGCTCTTCAAAACTTCTTCACAGGAACAGGTGTAAGGACAGAGATGACACAAATATGGTTTTTTCTCCGTATGTTCCTGCAAATGCTTCCTGTATGGTCCAGCAAAGCGAAACCCTCGACCACACTCATTACAAAAGAAACGTCCCCGCTTTTCTCGATGAACTCGCTGATGCAGCCAGAACTTGTTCCAGTTTTCCAGGGTCTTGCCACACCGGCTGCACGTGTAGCTAAGCCCGCGAGCGTGTGTCAGCATATGAGCTCGAAGTCTCCCCAGGTGCCGAAAGAGGCGACCACAGCGGGGGCACAGATACTTCCGGGGGTCAGATTTACGGTGCTCACGAAGGGACGGAAGGAGGCAGTGCTGTAGCGGGGAACGCTGGTGAGCATTCATTTTAGAAGCTTGTAGAGCAGAGGCGTCCGCGTGGTTCGGGTAAGTTAACGTTTGACTGGGTTTGAAGCTGTGTGTCTGAATGTGGGCCGTTTCATTCAACGCACCATGTCGAGGTGGCTTGGATCCTTGATTATTGGGATGCTCATGAGCAGGCAGGTCAAATTTCTGGTAACTCTTAGACTGGGAATATGGGAACGTCTGGGCAGGCAAATGCTTGTCCCCTTCAGTTTGAGATTTTTGTGGACTGTAAGACGCTTGACCCGGCTTTGCCGTCGTATCAACTGACGATGCGCCGTCTACACTGTACTTGAGGCAAGTTTGGCGGTGAATATCGAGGTCAGACACCTGGGTGTATTTCTGGCCACACGTGTCGCAGGTATACGTTTGAAAATCTCCATGATTTCGGATGTGGAGATTGTACTGGTGTCGGAGGCCAAAGCTTTTCTTACAAATGTGGCATTGGAAGGTTATTGGAGACTTTGCCTTCTGTTCCACCTCTTGTGCTTTGTTGTCTCCTATGTGTGTACAAAGGTGAGCTTTCAATGTTCCAAGCTGTGCGAATCCTTTTCCACAAACAGTGCAAACATAAGGCTTGACTGACCAGTGAATCTTCTCATGAACTCGAACACTACAAGCCTGGCTGAAAGATTTGCCACAAACTTTACAGGAGTAGGGCTTCTCTCCACTGTGAACTCGCAAGTGGATCTTCAGCATTGAAAAAAAGCGAAATCCTTTACCACAGACTTCACAAACATGAGGTTTGGCATCTTTCGGGGCAATGGAGGACCCAACAGATCTGCTTTTAGGCTGTACTTCAACATCTGTTCTTTCATTCCTGAACTTCCCAGTTAGTCTTGAGAGGTTTGGGTCAAGGTTATGTATTTTGCAGTGTTCCAGAAGCTTATCCCTGTCTGAGAACCTACTGCTGCAGTACGGACACTGCAGAAGTTCTGCCTGCTTATGCACCTTCCTATGGGTATTGAGATTTGAGCGTTGAGCAAAAGTCTTACCACACTCCTGGCAACTGTAAGGCCTCTCACCTGTGTGAACACGGCGATGTATAATGTAGGAGGAGATATGATGAAAGGTGCGTCCACAGTAGCTGCACTCTATAGGTTTCTTTTCTTGACACCTTGGGGGCCGTCCTGGTCCACGAGGCTTTGAGGACTCAGAAGTTCTGGGAACCTCCGATATACTTCTGCCACCATTTTGATCTGTGCCGCTTCTTCCTGCTTCCTGCATACTCTGATCAACACTTTGGAGGACCTCTTTGAACGCACTGCTATCTAGGAGCTGCTCGGAAAACAACTGTGAAAACTGATCTTTGGTCTTTACTTTTTCATCAGAAGGATCTGAAAAGAATGGAGGCACAGTTTTACTCATCGCCACAGCTTTGGGGGAATTTTTGTTGGCTTCACCCGGAATTTCAGACTCAGTAGGTTTTAAAATGCCACGCTGGACTTTTTGCTCAGCATATGGGCTCACGGCATCTCTTTGTTGCAGTTCTTTCGCTGAGCTTTGCATTTTTCTCTTTTTAGGCCTCTCAGGCTTTTGTCCAAAATCCTCTGCCACCACTTCTAATGCTCCCATATCCAGCTTCACTGCATTTGTAGCTACAGAGCTACACTTACCAGTTTCAACTTTTGAGTCTGAAAAAGCCTTACCCTTTGAATCACATTCCAGGTTACCATCTACTTTTTTGCATGACTCCACCGTATTTATCGAATCTACGACTGCCAAAGATATTCCGTTGTCTTTCTCTACATAGCAGAGTTGATTCATGTCATTAGCAAGTGGTTTCTCAGCACATTTCTCCAAGTTGCACAGTTCAGAGTCCTTGTCATCAACAGAGACCGTTTTAAGGTGCTTCCTTACCTCAGAAGATTCTGCTGTTAAAATGTTCACACCACTTTCAGACTCTCGAGTCAACAACTGGCTCTGTATTGCGACTTCAGCAGCTTTTCCATGCTGATTTGTACGGCGCAATGCATCCATTTGCTTCGCTGACATTTTTTTATTTTTGGCAGTTTTGCCCACTTCAGTTCCTGTCTGCTTTTCATTGGACTGCAGAGAAACACCTGCTGCACTTTCTAGCTTTTTTTCCAAGGGCTCGACCTTAATTTTACCTCGATCGTCCCACCAGGACCTTTTCCTCCTCCGCCTCTTCCTTGAACCTGCTTTCTTTTGCCATTTTGTGAACTGGTTTGTACCACTGCCTTCCACAGATTGCTGAACTGACGACATCCTGCCAGTTTCAGCAATACACAATGACTTAACCGGCCAAGCATTTCCAGGTGATGCAAAGTCTTCAGAGAAATTTTTCAGAGCAACTGCCTCCAGTTTTGGTTGCTCAGATTGAGATGCTATGAGCTCCTGTATCTGCAAGAGTGCATCTGTTTTGCAAGTTTTATTTTCTGTCTCTCTGACACCTACAAGTGCTTTCTGGTTTCTAAACCTTTTTCTTCGTCTGTCTACTTTATGAGCTTTTTTTGTTTCGGTTTCCGAAGAGACATTCAAAGGTGAAGTCAAGGTCTCCAAAGATTTTGACTGATGTGGTTCTAACACAGAGCACTTTGGATCTTTTACTGAATACATGGAATCAGTTTCTTTTTTTAAATCCTGAGTCAGAACTGTCTTGCGTGGCCTTCCACGTTTTCGAGGCACTTTATTACTAAGAGATGCTGCTGTATCCTGAGGTGGTGGTAGATACTTGGGAGTACTGTGACGTGAACCAGACATATTGCTGAGTGCAGAATGCAATATATGGACACACTCATTTTCCTGCGGCCTCCCAGCTTTCACATCACACCGATTCTTCATTTCCAGCATATTCCTAGCTGTTTCATTGACCAAATCCTTTCCAGCAACATCTGACTTGAATTCAGGCATCAGCAGTAACTTGGTTGGTGTGGGAGTGTTTTGACAGATGGTGTTGATGATTTGTGACTGTTCATTTTCAATCTTTCCTGCTTTTCTCTGCAAGTCCCAGCCTTTACTTTGGGTCTCTCCAAAAGTGAAAACTGAATCACATCCTGTTACTGTTTCTTGTGAAAGCCCCGGCACAATCTGGAAAGGATCAGAATTCTGCATCTTTGAAGCTGATCTTGCATTTCTGAACACTGGTTGATGGGTTTCTTCAACCTTGATCTTCACTTCTTGGTATTTCTTTTTTTTCCTCAGAGGTTTCAGTAAGTCACCTTTGGAGAAGACAACGTTGTCAAATTCTGGTTTGCTAGAATGGACCACAGGTGCATTTAAGGTGTTTTCTGAAACCAGAAGAGGATCAGAGAGACCTGAGGAAGGTGATAAAACAGCTTTACTGCTTTTAGAATGAACTCTGTGTTTCTTAACTGTGTCATTTGCAGCTGATTTACATGCTCTCGTGTATCTTCTCAGATGGGTGTCCTGAAGCCACAAATCCTTCCTCTTTTCTTTTTTAAGTTTGCTTCTCATTATCCCAGTATAGGTAATGTCCTGAGACAAGGTACCAGTTTCAGGATGAGGTATTAAATCCATTTCCTTGGCGTTAATCCTCTCTTCCTGTGCAATCACCAACTGTTTTGCCATTTTAATCAACGTTTTCTTCTTAAACGGTCTACCAATTTTACGTTTCAGCTTTAAAGAAGAGCTGCTCGCCTTGAACCCAACAAGTACATCACCCGTTTCCCCCCGTTCCTCAACCACCACGCCTTCTTCTTTCACTGCTTTCAGAGAGTCCTTAGTGTCACTTAGTGTATCCGAACCTGTGCGTTTGTTCAATATGTGCAAGTCGTGTGACATCAGAAGACTTTCTGCTGAACCTGCGATCCTTAAGTCTGGACTTTTTCCATGCTTGTCTGAAAACACCCGTTTCCTATGCTTTAACTTCTCCAAATGAGCAATACTGTCTTCTTTGGACATAATGTGGCCTGCTTGCTCCAAAAAGGTTTTTGGGGATGGTGATAATGCTTGAGCAGTCCTCCCCTTTTCTAACTCTGTTGGCATGTTTTTTTGATGACCACATTTTGGTTGATTCTGGGATAAAGGTCCATTTGGATTTGATGTAGTTCTGTCTTGGAGACCACACATAACTTCAGTACTTTCCATCTTATCTGCGCCTTGCATTCCACCTAGACTTCTTGCTCTGTTTATTTTGTGCACTGAGTTTTTTTCACATAATTTCTTCGCAGGTTGCTGTTCAGCTGTGACCTGAGAAAGTGAGCTTTCTGCTTGGTGTCCCCTACCACTTCTCTTCCGCCTTTCAGTACAAACATCTGCTTCCACTAAGGTCTGTCTGCCAGGTAATGCATGGGGAGACTTGACTGCCTTTTTAAAAGAAGCACTAACGTGGGTCACTGCATCCAATGTCTCGTTCGTAGTGTTTATACATTTTTTGGGTCGCCCAACCTTTTTTTTTTCTTTTACACTTGTGGAAATTAAAGTAGTAAATTCTGTTTGAACTGAGCCGGGGGACTGAATCTCAGCACCGTCCGAATTCAAAACTTTTTCACGAATTTTACTTGTCTTGCGCTTGACTGCAGATTTCACTTTAACAGCATTATGGGAAATAGTGTCCCTTTTTTTTGCATTCTTTTTGGACTTGTCACAAGCAGTAGTTGCGGTTTCACCAATGCTGATGTCCTGTGTACAGTTTTTAGACTTTCCAGAGTCAGCGTTTTGAAAACAATCAACATCTTGCACAAGGTGCGTTTTTGTAGTTGTTTTGTTCTTTGGTGGACGACCAACTTTCCGTCGAATTTTAACTTCAGGTTTAGAAGACATCCCTATATAATTTTCTTCATTTGTATCTCTAGCTTTAGGTCGAACACCATGCATGCAATCTGGTTGAAATAAAGTGTGATCAGAATCAAAGCAGTTAAGTTTAGAGGGCTGGTACTTGACACCAGTCATTTCCTTCACAACGTTCCTTCCAGAAGTTACTGTCTGGGGATCTTGCTGGTTTGGTGGATTGTCTACACCAGTGAAATCAACCTTTTCACAAATAGGAGGGGTGATACACAGAGAGTACCCTGTCTGGGGCAGCGAGCCTGCAGTTCGGATGTCTTGCGTTTCCTTTTCATCTTTTTTGTTCAAGGTAGTCAAAGGGTTTTTGACATCTTGGTGCAACACGGTACAAGTCTGATTTACACCAAGCATTAAAGGGACAACAGACCTTTCTTCAGTCACTGGACAACTCTGTTTATTAACCCTTTCTCCAGTCTTTAAATGATACGGAGTATCAATGTCCGACATGTGAATATGATACACAGATTTTGGTGGAGGACAATTATCTTGAACAAACAGCGTTTCTTTTCGCTCTGCAGTTGCTGGCTCCTCTCTGGCTAAAGCATAAGGAGAGGCAAATGGATCACCGTGTTTGTCTGTAGAGCATGAAATGAACCTTTGCTCTTGTCTACTGATCCCTCTCAAAAGCTGATCAAAAGGGTTACCATTTTCCAAAGCTTGTTCTGAATCCACGTGCTGCTGCTGAATGGAGTTTACTGATATTTTAATACTACGCTCCTCTGTCACAATATCCTTCTTGAGGATGTCTGAAACCTTTCTTGGACGGCCTCTTCGATTTTTAGGAGCTTGCTGCTCTTTATTGGACAGACAAGAAGAGCCTGCTGATGGTGTCGCAGCTACTGCAGAAAGGCCTTCAAATTCTTTTTCCGTACTCCCTCCACTTTCTGTCTCTCCTTTCCTCTTCTCAGTAACAACAGCCCAGCCATCCTCTTCCACCGTTGCTGGATCTGTGGATGCTTCGTTTTGTGGTTTGAAGGACATCTCAGCAAGTCTTGTAAGGAGAACCAAGATTTCAGTGCTCTTAAAGAGAAAGATAAAAATAAATCATTAGGATGGATTTTTATATAAAATGAGAAGCCATATTCCATTAGGAAAAAGGCTTCCTTAAAGTACTTCACAACAATAAAGCCATGACGAAAGGACATAAAAATAACATGTGAGTAAAATAAGAAATATTCATCGGTTACTCAGTCTGTGAGCTGACAGGTAGTACTTTTCTGACTGAACTGGACCCTGTTGCCTGACCCTGCCCTGTGCCAACGACCAATGGCCTTACTGAGCACCAGCGGCTGCCACTCAGAAGGAGCTGATTAGCTGAAACATTTAAGGCAGCTGCTCTGAGGATGTGGGGAAGACACCCGATATTTGGCCCTTATTTCTGTTAGCATTTGCTTTTCAATAATTAAAGGCTTCTTTTGTTGCAGAACTCTGTTGTCCGGTACCTGTGTCCTCCCCCGTGATCACCTCCACTCCTCAAGCGGCTACAATTCATTCATTTATTCATATTATCAGTCACTTGTCCAATGCAGAATTGTGGTGGTCTGGGATGTGAAGCAGTATACACTAAAAGCAGGACACCAGTCCACCAGTCCGTTGCAAGACACACGTTCACACACTACAGTGAACTTAAAAAGGACCAATTCACCTGAAACGCTTTTGGAAACCTTATAGGAAGCCGACTCAAACACAAGAACAAGCAAAATCCTGGCAGAATGAGCTACGTTCACACTCATATCTGACTGTACGGCCCAGGTAGTATGATGCACCAGAAATTCCTGCTGCAGCATCATGCCACCTTGACAGAAATAAGATGCACACTAATATAGAAATTATATTCCATGTGTTTGCTTGCAAGCTGCTAGCCAGAATGTTTTCATAACTTTTGCATTTAATTTATTGAACATTTACTTTGTAGGGATATTGCTTAATAGTCCCTTACATGTGTTTCCTGATGAGAAGGATGCATCCTGGATGTGAGTGTTCTCTTTGCTTGCTATGCTATTCAGAGATACCAGACGTGTATCTGTGATCAAAATATAAAATGAATGGATATGTAGATATAAAACTGGCAATGAGCGTGGAATCAATTTCCATTGTTTGATGGAGTAAGACAGAAAATGGCAGCTTGAGGATCTGCAGTGGTTACTGATATGCTGTCAGGTGCCCAGTAAACCCAGATGTTTATCCACTGCCTACAGTCACTGATTTACTGATTTACCCTCAGCTGAGCTCACCTCCTCACCATTAGTTCCCATAAGGGGCTGCATCCTGTACAGCGACTGCAGTTGGGGGTTTCTAAAGCTGTAGCTCTACTTCTCCGCTTCATGGCTACATGCTTGGATGGTGTTCCACATGCACAGCCCTACCTGGATGACATACTCATCATTGGGAAGAATAACATGATGCCCATTTAGAGGATGCATTACATTGCTTCACAGACTTGGGCTTCATAAGAGGTGCGTTTTTGCTACTAGTGAGGTGGACTTTTGGGAATTCGGGGTAAACAAAGTCGACATTCACACTACAGCACAAAAAAAAAAAAAAAAAAAAGCGGGGGGAAAAAAAACAATTGGGCTGACATACCGGAGCGAAACAGAGTTTCAGGAATTTCTTAGGTAATTAAACTTCTGCAGTTCTTTCCTCCCAAATAAAGCTAGTGTCTGGGAACCATTATGCAGGTTGCTAGACAGCTGCTCATGATCTAATGTACAAAAACACACAGGCATTGTTACAAGAGAACAGATTAGTTGGGCATTACGACATGCAGAGGCCGTGTGTTCTAGTTAGTGATTCCTTACCTCATGGCCTTGATGCTATTCTAAGCCACACGGATACTGATGGTCGTGAAGCTCCGATTCGTTTTTCCCCTCACAGATGCTCTCTATCACTGACCATAACTTAAGAGGCCCTGTCTGTCATCTTTGGGGTCAAGAAAGTCAATCAGTGTTTGCAGGGGCTATAGTTCACAAATCTATACAGACCACAAGCTGCTGCCAAACCAATCCCACAGACCCTGGCACTTTGTGTGTTGAGCTGAAGTTTATAGCTTGAGGTTTATGACTGTGAACTCTGTCAGAGACCAGGAAAGCAACTGCTTTTCATGTTTGAGATGTCTGCCAGTGAAACCCCTCCTCTGTTACAGATCTTAGCAGCAATTCCTCCTCTTACTGTCACCTTTTTACAACCCCATATTTGAATTCACCCCAAGATCCACTAGATATTTTAGACTGTGGGAGGGAACATAAATACAGAGACAACACTGAAACTCTGCAGAAATCAAATCTACATGTTATCTAGCATCCCTTGTGCTATGAGGCGCCTGCTCTACCTACCCCATCACACTGCTTGCTGACTACATGGAAAAAGTCTGAATTTAATTAACAGCGACAACCAACTGATGTAGCTACATTTCCTGCAAATTCCATGTACAACAGAAGGGTCTGACTTGCACCTGTATTCGATTAAGCAAAGGCCATCATTTTTTGTATTACATTAAATCATCCATGAAAGGTATCAGGGCTCAAATTTTCAAAACTGCTCTTTACATTCATGCCAGTACCATAATGCATTTAAACCACGCTGTAAATGTTTAACCCCAGGATCAAGAAGCAGCCCACTCTGTGTCAGGAGTAGGCAGTGACATCCATTCATCATCTTTAATAAAGTGAGAAAGAAAATTTGCCTTTACACAATAAGTATAATGGATCCCCATGAGGGATATTGAAGTAATTAAAGGAAAGGTGAGCACCTTGCAGTTTGAACCTAGATTATGTTACTTTGATAAAAATGAACTTTAGGTACACTGTATGGTCTGTATGTGGACACCTGAGCCTCACCCCCATATGTGCTTGTTAAACATCCCATTTCAAACCCAAGGGCATTAATATGGAGCTGTTGACCCCAGCTAAAACACAGTCTCCACTCTTCTGGGAAAGCTTTCCACCAAAATTTGGCTGTTGGAATTTGTGCCCATTCGGCCACAACAACATCAGCAGGGTCGGGCCCCGATGTTGGGGGAGATGGGCTGGCTCGCGGTCAGCGTTTCAGTTCATCCCGCAGGTGGGGTTGAGGTCAGGGCTCTGTGCAGGCCACTTAAGTTGTTCCACTCCAACCTGGGCAAACCATGTGTTTATGAAGCTTGTTTTGTGCCCAGGAGGGACAGTCATGCTGGAGCAAGAAAGGAGCTTCCCCAAACTTTGGCCATAAAGCTGGAAGCACACAACTGTCTAGAATGTTTGCGTGCTGTGTCGGTATGGCTGAAACAGCTCAGCTCAGTCATGAGAAGGAGGTCCACATACTTTTGGGCATTAACAGGTACAAAAAGAGAAGACAGTCACCAGCAGTAGCCTCCCAAACGCATCTATCACCAAATATGAGCAACAATGCTGCAGTGAATCGTGTTTCTAACCAATACTCCACCTAAGCCTTTCTGCAGACCACAACCATTGGTCAATTTTTTTTCTAAGATGGTACCAATTTCAACAATGTAACTACAGGAACGGCAAAAAATCTCCATTTCTTCATATCCCGATATAACAGTCTAAAGAACAACAGCATTTTATCAAATTCCGATCAATGTCATACTGCGGGGTTCCGTATTACGCGTTTTTATTAATTATTTTCTTGTCAAAATCAGAGCCACTTACCCAGCAACACCTCCGCTACTAGCGACTTAGCTACGGCGCTCCAAACCTGCGGCCTCGGCGTCCGTTTTCATGGTTCGCTGAAGTCAGCCGAGATGAAGGCCACAGCGAATGCCTTAACACTCTGTCACGACAAGCATTACGCAGATGTCACACAGACTTATTTATGTAGCTGCTTTCTATTCCGTCTCGACCAGGTTTCTATTGTTGCCAAATGCAACATCCATGTTCTGTCGGAAGTCGCGTCTGCGCAGCCTGATGATGACATCATCCACAGCAGACGGACGACGGAAGTTTTCAAACCGCTCCACTTAGGTCAAACATTAGGCACAAATTTAAACATTGACTATGCATGAGTGGAGTCTTGTTATAACCCCACGATTTATAATAAAGAATTCTTTATGGCGTCCAAGTGTGACGCATCGACGGAAAGACTCGCGCATGTGGATTACGTCACACGGCCGGTAGGCAAGGAGATGTCGCCCTTCTAATTCCTACATTACAGCTTTAAATGTGTAGAAAGGCCTCATTTATGCCCGTAAATATTTCTAATAAAGTGAGAGAAATACAGTTAAAAATCACATTAATTATCCCGTAAACTCTTCTTAAATTTACACACGTGGAGGATCGGTGGGTCTTTATAAGCAATGTGAAAAACTTGGTTCACCTGATTTCTTTTTCATTGTAGGAAGAGCTTCTAACGTGTATTTTGAAATACGTTAGAAACAATGATGAATTAATCCTTAAGGACATCACCAGTTAACATGCATTAACGCTGTGTGGTATGAAAGGCGTTTGCTTTTTTTTTTTTTAAATATAAATTTCACATATTTTTCATCCAAATTATTGAAAAAAAACCCAAAAACTTATCTAAACACCAGTGCCCTTAAATGCAGCCATTCAATGGTTTCAAAAACACGGCCATACTGTGGCTATATTAAAGTAATATTAAAATATAAATTTTATGCAATAACCCAATATCTATAATTAAAAACTCAGTTGGAAGAAGCTGGAATACAGGGTGGCACATACCTGCAAAGTACCGACATACAGGATTCACAGATACTGAGAAATCATAGATAAATATTTATGCTAACATACCTTTTATAAAATATACTAATATATATTATTTTGTGATTTGTAGACCATACTTGTATAACTGTGTATAGAAAAACTGCTAATTATAAATCTGCTAAACGTGAATTTGTGAGAAATGCCTTAAACTTACAGCTGGGAGTGTACAGTTATTTATAGTGAAGCACCACACAGTTATTTGTCATTGAGCCTTAGCGCATTAAGCAATGCCAGTCAGTTACCGTTAATCACCTGACCAGAGCAGGGTCACAATGGACCAGAAACCTATTCTTGCTGCAGAGAACATATGTGAAGATATTCCTTGGTTGGGACTCCTGTTCTGCACAGGGAAACCATACCAGCGCTCTGAAATTAAATGTACAACATTTATTTACTTGATACAGTTAACATCATTCCAACATGTCTTTTAAACATGTTCAGTAGCAAACCAATAAATAAACAAATATCATCGGTGCACTTAAAGACAAACTAATATAAAATGAGTATTACAGTTTTATGCAACACTGTTAATACAAAACATAAAAAAGGTCATCAGCAGTACACAAATACTACGCTTAAATAGTACAGAATTATTCTTCAGAAGGGACAGGCAACATCAAAATAAACAGATAAGAACTGCTTACTAAAAAATGGAATAGCCTTTTCTCTCACATTTGTTTTTTTTTTTTTAAAAAAACAACAAAAATTGCACAGTTCATTCATCTCTTCTCATTACTTCACAGCTCTGTCAGACCTTCCATTAAATGCGCAAGAGCCCAGTCTGCCTGAACTGCTTTGAAATTTTTGAACATCCATTTTCTGTCTTAAATGCGCTTTGGTGTTCGTTCACTGGTACATTTCTAGCCACTTCTATGTCTGGGTGGCATCTGGATGCCACCTCAGTGGTAGTACTTCTTGTGCAGGACCAAGTTGTACCTTTCACTGAAGGTCTTCCCACACTGCAAACAATCAAAATGTTGTTTTCCTTCGCACAGTAAGTTGCCTTTTACAGAGACTCCCTTCTGAGCATCTTGAAGCATTGGTGTACCTACAGCCTTCTGATATGATTTTAGGTGCTGGTTAAGAGTAAACCTTCGAGCGTAACTTTTCTCACAGTGAGGGCAGGCAAACCGTTTCTTCACTGCTTCAGGGTTATTTGCCAGCGTACTGCTGGACACCTGTGCAGACAAGGAGCTGTTTTGTGTGGGTGAGGAACTTTGTCCTTCCGCTGTCTCCATAAGACACAAATCCTCTTTGTTATCTGCCTCCACCAAACAGTCAATGTCAGATTCATCAATTGGGATAGTCCACTGTCCCTGCTCATCATTTTGTTGTGCACTTGGATTGTTACTGGCTTCCTTGTCCTCTGTCTCAGCCTTTATTGTGTTATTAGAATCTGCAACCGGAACGTTATTCACAACTGTTTTAGAAACAAAAGGCATAAAGCTATTAGGCGAACCTTTCCGGGTGGAGCTCTTATTCTGGGATTTCACAAGAACAGCACGCGTAGGATATTCTTTGTTCCTTTTCAGTTTCCCACCATAGGCTTTAGTGTCAACAGCCACATTTTTATGACTCTGTGCTTCTTGGATTTTCATCACTGTCTTATTGCTTGAATTTTCATTCATTTTCACTTTATCTTTCTGCTGACTAATGCGCACCGAGCGGTGGGAAAGCCAGTGACACTGGTGCTTTTTCAGGTTGTACAGTTGTGTGAATCCATGTTTACACAAATGACAGAGGTAAGGCCATTTCTGCACCGGTTTCACAGAACTGCTCTCCAAAGAGGCCTTTGGATTAGAATCTGTTAACTCGGCCAAGGAAGATGGCAGTATGACACCTGCTGAAAACGGCTGCTTCATGGTCATGCAGTCTGGAGGACAAACATGGTGTAACAGAATAGATGCTTTGCTAATAAGAAGCTGCTTGCAGCGACGGCACCCAAATATTTTTTCTTTCTTGTGCACTGTGTGATGCAGTATTAGGTTATCTACATGCTGGAATATCCTCCGGCAGCAGCCACACTGATGCCGTCCCTCCTGAGCACCTTTGCTGACCCTTGACAGCTTTTGACGCGTCTCAAGAGCCACAATGGGGAGAAAAGTCTCATTCAAGTTCACAGTATTTGCAGGTTTTTCGGCTGATTGTTTCTTTGACCTCAATATTTCCACAGTATTTGCAGCTGCCACCTTTGTCGTACTTGCTGATTTGGTCATAAATCCTGGTAAAAGTTGAGTGGATGAACCTAAGGATGGAGTCTTTGTGGAAAAATGTTCCTTATTCGGCTGCCAGGATGTCTGAGCTTGTGGCAGCCTATCCATAAATGCAGACACCAGCAATTTGTTTAAGGTTTTCCTTGGTGATACGACACCTTTTTGCTCATTTTCTGACATCCAGCTACTATACAGAGAATTTCCAGAGGATGGATCTGCAAGTTGGAACAAATTTTCTGATGCAGTACACATCAATAAGGAAGTAAAGGCAGCTGGCTGTGAAACACAAATGAGTGTTTCAATTTCTTCTGCATCCACCTTGGCAAAAGAGAATTTCCTGTTGAACTGAAATTCAGGTGGGTAGACAGGCAGACATGGTGCTGACTGAAAAACTATATTAAAGTTCTGGCTGTTTGATGAAGATGTAGAACCATGTTGGCTGCAGTTGCTGATTTCATCCATATTCTCAGTTTTTACTTTCAAGGTCTTAACTTGTATATTTACATCATGTAACTTCCTATGTTCATTCATAGCGTTAATGTCCTCGCAGTAACACCCACATTCACAGATGTAAGCAGAAGGAGAGGAGTCCACAGCATCACAGTCATGCCGATCCATGTTTTTGTTGGCCAACATGGTAGAACAACTGCCGTGGGCTTCCTCACTGAAGTCAACAGCAGACTGAAGGTTATCTGGAGTGGTATCAGTTAACCATACAGCCCATCCAGAGGTAGGTCTTCATCAGCAAAGAACTTTCAATTCTTGTTTCTTGATCTCCCGGTGTTAAGAGAACACAAAAAAATCCAAGAACTGAAGAGGTGTCCAATTATGGAAAAGAATCTTCTCCCATACACTGCAAAAATGAGAAACATTTGGTTCAGTTTAGATAATATACCGTACAAACTTTTCAACCAGAAATGTATAACTTAGCTGAACAGTTTTTACAGTTCCTGTCTTAGCTATAATCTGTTGCCAGAGATATGTCACGATTTGTATAATTTATCACAAAGCTAAGGATGCAATCATCATTACATAACTAATAAATATAAATTGTTATAAATATCTATGTTCACCAGCACTTTCTCACCCCAATTTGTAATTTATGGCTATACTGTCAGGTCCATAAGTATTTGGACAATGACACAACTTTTGGTATTTTGTCTCTGTACACCACCACAATGGATTTGAAACGAAGAAGTCGAGATGCGATTGTAGACTTTCAGCTTAAATTCAAGGGGTTTAACAAAAATATCGCATTAACCATTTAGGAATTACCGCCATTCGTATACATCGAACCCCCATTTTCAGAGGCTCAAAAGTAAATGGACAATTGACCGACAAGCAGTTTTATGGCCAGAAGTAACCTTTTCACTCACAACTTCATTACAAAGTAAGATGATAAAAGGTATGGAGTTTATTCCAGCTGTTAAATTTTAATTTTGTTGCTGCCCATGAGAATATGTGGTCCAAAGAAGTATCGATGCAAATGAAGGAGGCCATCACAAAGCTTAAGAAACTCTAAAAGAAACCTATCAGTTTTTAGTGGCCAAATCAACAATTTGGTACATTCTTAAAAAGAAGGAAAGCACTGGTGAACTCAGCAACTCCAAAAGGCCTGGAAGACAACTAAAGTGAATTCTTTCCTTGGTGAAGAAAAACCCCTTCACAACATCTAACCTAGTTGAGAACACTCTCGAGGGGGTTGGCGTATCATCGTCGAAGTCTACAATCAAGAGGCACGTTCGTGGACAGCAGCGGTCCTACACCCCCATTAGACTCAACGGAACTGCAGTGGAGAGGGTGAGCAGCTTCAAATACCTGGGCGTTCATTTCACTGAGGACTTGACATGGACTGTACACATCCGAGCTCAGGCCAGTAGAGCAAAGCAGCGGCTCCACCACCTCAGACAGCTGAAGAAGCTGCAGGTCTCTCCGTCGATCCTTAAAACGTTCTACTCTGGTGCTATACAATCTGTTCTGACTCAGAACATCATCTCCTGGTTTGGGAATAGCTGTGCTCGTGACATCAAGGCACCGCACAGAGTGATCCGGGCAGCGGAACGCTGCACCAGATCTGTTCTGCCATCCCTACAGGACATCTACACCAGTAGATGCAGGACCAGAGCGACTAGGATCACCGGTGACCTGTCTCACCCCAGCAATCATCTGTTCATCCTGCTGAAATCAGGCAAGCGATTCGGAAGCATGACGGCCAAAACGGAGAGACTCAGGAGGAGCTTCTATCCACAGGCCACAAGGCTCTTGAACCTACCACTATCCTCAAAACCACGCACAGCGTCCTGTCGATTCAGTTAGCATTTCACTGTATGGCATACCTGGTTACCATGTATGTGACAAATAAATCTTTTTGAATCTTTGAATGTAAATACAGAGGGTTTACCTCAAGGTGCAAACCACTGGTAACACTCAAGAACAGAAAGGCTAGATTAGACTTTGCCAGAAAACATCTAAATAAAAAATTTTTTTAAAAAGCCTTCCCAGTTCTGGAACCAGATTCTTTGCATACAGCATTTTTTTTTTTCAAATTACAGATGCATCCTAGACTTTTACAAAACTTATCCATGTCTGATGCTATGCTTTGTGCAGATCATAGAAGAACTGAGCGACGAGATGCTTGCAAACGCTGCACATAGTAGTTATGGGATGAAAAAGTCCCATCTGCGTCACCACCTCGGCTCTGTCCTCAATCTGAAATGAGTTGTCGGACATTTAAGGCCCAACGCCATCTCGGACAGCCTTCCCAGCCATTCCTCGTTCTACACTGCAAAGCCTAACACGGCGCCGAATGTGATAACGCACAACAGAACACCCGGAACGAACAGATTTGGAAATCATGGTATTGTTTTCTTTCCAAGCACTTTAAAGCAAATAATCTCACCGTTAGCTCACGTTTATAACAAACAGTAAAATTAAGAAGCCAGTCTGTGAGTTGCTCAGCAGAGGGTAGCCAATCGTTGAAAAAATGGCCCCTCTAAAAGTTTGATTTAAAAGTTTTGCTTTTCTCTTGCGTCTTAATTTACAGTCACATAATCCGCCGCAACTTTATTTGTAGAAAAAACTCAGTAATTTTATTTACTTGCCTGTAAGTCCGAAGTTCGTCAGAAAATCCGCCGCGTCGCGCGCCGCCGGTCCACCCGCTTCCTGCTATAGACACGCCCAGTTTCTCAGTGACGTCACCAGGCTTCACCCAACCAGGACGAGGTTCCGATGAGCTTTTCTTTAACTTTTAAACGTTTATTACCTGCTTGTTTTTCTCCGGTTTTGTTAACGCGGCTTTACGTTTGTGATGTATAATCTTACTTGCTGGTATCCAGCTTCTATCTTTGGTGCAACTCCTCTGGCCTCGTAAAATTGTTTCATTTTACAATATATGTATCTGCATGTGTTGTGATGTTTGTTAATGATATTGATGAAGTTCAGCTTAATAAAAAAGTTCTGACCAACAGTATGTAACTAGAGGAGCTTTAAAACACCCCAAAATATCTACTTTTTCTTTGATTTTTCTCCTCATTTTTATTTTAAATGGAACACTGCTGGAATAAAAGCTCTATTTCCTGATATATGGCTTAATATTTTGCTCGAAATAATTCTTTTGGGTTGTATGCATTTTTGAGCATCCATCCACGTATAACTTGGATAAAAGTTTGTGAGACCTTGCTGTCGTCATGGCTGCCATTCCTAAAGGAGACTCAGTCGTCGTGACACTTTGGGAAGATTTGTTTGAACTTCCGATGTATGAAATAAAACAGTCTTTCTGTAAAAGAGAGGTTTTCACCATTGCTTCTGTAATATCTTATTAAAATGGATTGTTGAAAATGTTCAGTGAAATAAATCTAAACCATGTCATTTAAATTCTTATATTCATTTAAGTTTCACTGCTAAAACGGTCTCTCGTTTATGCCCAGTGGTTCTGGAGGAAAACGTTTAAATTCATAAACGACCGTGTGTAATGTCTACTATTTAGTATTTAAACGTGTATTGCATGGCTTTTATGGCACAACTATGAAGCAAGATAAAGAACATTAAACACTTCATATTTCATATTCACAAAATCAAATTTATTGACAATAAACTTCCTTCGCTGTTTTATTATGACGTCAGGCAGCATTTCAATACTGTACGATAACAGCCGTTGGGTTGTGGATTTAATCTTCTAAAATTCGGTTTCTGTTTGTTAAAAACTGTGGTTTATATCAGTTTTTTTTTTTTTTTTTTGGGTTGTATTAAGGAAAAAGCTTTTAAATGGGTTCTGGTGTTATTTGGACAGAACCCATTAAAAACCCTGGTCCCCAGGGTTTCTCAGTGACCTGGGGCTGGGGTTTAACAATCTCAAGGTGTGAGGAGAAGCACCAGAGTCAACTGATGTTCTGGAAACACTCAGAGAGAATGATAATAACGTGAATCGAAATAAATAAAAATAGGGGAAAACGCCCAAAAGCACCCGCCCTCCATTTAAATGCGTCCATTTCCAAGCAGACGGAGCAATTCAGCGCGCATCTGAAGCACAAAGGACTTCTAGGAAGCAGGACTTTCGCAGCTTCACACCTCCACGCCTTGACGCTCCATAAATAACCTGGAGCGCCAATATAAATAACAGTTAAGTTAACCGAAAATAGATTAAATGGGGTTACAGTGGTGCAGAACAGCGGAATATCAGTACCACCGATTTACCAAAAAGCAGCCAGATATCAGTCACCTCAGGTGACCCTAAGCTCCCCGGTGTCGCCGACCCCAGCGCCTAAAGTCAAATCCGCGTCCATCGCCGCATTTGTGGGTGTGCTGCAGTAAAGCGGGTCTTATAAACAGGACAGGAAGGTAAACGTAGGAAAGAAAAACGTTAAATTACTTTTTCCCTGTAGTGAACATGCATAAATTTAGCCAAAATTTTTATATTATAAGTACTTAAACTCAGCAACTCTACCTCCAGCTAACTTTAAAGATATAAGTGTAGAATAAAATTTCAGCAAATTAATTGTAAACTTTTAGCAGCACAGGTAAATAGAAACAGGAATCCAGGCGCAAGGGGATGCACAAACTAGTGCATTTCTTTGTGCCGGTCCCAAGCCCGGAAATGGAGAGGGTTGCGTCAGGAAGGGAATCCGGCGTAAAAATTTTGCCAAACCAAATATGCGGACAAAAATAGAAATTTCCACACCGGATCGGTCGAGGCCCGGGTTAACAACGACCGCCACCAGCACTGCTAGCCGACAGGGTGCTGGCGGAAATTGGGCTACTGCTGACCGAAGAAGGAGGAAGAGAGGAGGAAGGCATGTCCGGAGGAAGGAGGAGAGGAGGAAGGTTAAGAGAGTGGACGTGAGGAGAGGAACTTTGAATGTTGGTAGTATGACTGGTAAAGGGAGAGAGCTTGCTGATATGATGGAGAGAAGGAAGGTTGATATATTGTGTGTGCAAGAGACCAAATGGAAGGGGAGTAAGGCTAGGTGCATCGGAGGGGGGTTTAAACTGTTTTACCATGGTGTGGATGGGAGGAGAAACGGGGTAGGGATTATCCTGAAGGAACAGTATGTCAAGAGTGTCTCTGGAGGTGAAGAGAGTGTCTGACAGAGTGATGGTTATGAAACTGGAAATTGATGGTGTGATGATAAATGTTGTTAGTGCATATGTGCCGCAAGTTGGGTGTGAGTTGGATGAGAAAGAAGAATTCTGGAGTGATATGGATGAAGTGGCGAAGAGTGTATCTGAGGGAGAGAGAGTGGTGGTTGGAACGGATTTCAATGGACATGTTGGTGAAGGAAACAGAGGAGATGAGGAGGTGATGGGTAGGTATGGTGTCAAGGAGAGGAACACAGAAGGTCAGAGGATAGTGGATTTTGCAAAAAGGATGGACATGGCTGTGGTAAACACGTATTTTAAGAAGAGGGAGGAACACAGGGTGACGTACAAGAGTGGAGGAAGATGCACACAGGTGGACTATATCTTATGCAGGAGGGTCAGACTGAAGGAGATTGTAGACTGCAAAGTGGTGGCAGGGGAAAGCGTAGTTAGGCAGCATAGGATGGTGGTTTGTAGGATGACACTGGAAATCAAAAAGAGAAGGAGAGTGAGGGCAGAACCAAGGATCAAATGGTGGAAGTTGAAAAAGGAAAACTACAAGGTGGAGTTCAGGGAGGAATTAAGACAGGCACTGGGTGGCAGTGAAAAGTTACCAGTGAGCTGGGCATCTACAGCAGAAGTGGTAAGGGAGACAGCTAGAAAGGTGCTTGGTGTGACATCTGGACAGAGGAAGGAGGACAAGGAAACCTGGTGGTGGAATGAGGAAATACAGGAGAGTATACAGAGGAAGAGGCTGGCAGAGAGGAAGTGGGATAGACAGAGAGATGAAGAATATGGACAGGAGTGCAAGGAGATGAGGCGTAGGGCGAAGAGAGAGGTGGCAAAGCCTAAAGAAAAGGTGTATGGCGAATTGTATGAGCGGTTGAACACTAAGGAGGGAGAAAAGGACCTGTACCGATTAGCTAGGCAGAGGGACCGAGCTGGGAAAGATGTGCAGCAGGTTAGGGTGATAAAGGACAACGATGGAAACGTACTCACAAGCGAGGAGAGTGTATTGAGCAGATGGAAAGAGTACTTTGAGGGGTTGATGAATGAAGAGAACGAGAGAGAGAGAGAAGATTGGATGATGTAGGGACTATGAATAGGGGAGTGCAATGGATTAGCAAGGAGGAAGTTAGGAGAGCTATGAAGAGGATGAAGAATGGAAAGGCTGTTGGCCCAGATGACATACCTGTGGAGGCATGGAAGTGTTTAGGAGAGATGGCAGTAGAGTTTTTAACCAGACTGATAAGAGTGTCAGGAGTGATTTGTGATAGAAGGGTACCAGCAAGAGTGAAAGAGAAGGTCTACAAGATGGTAGTGAGACCAGCTATGCTTTATGGGTTGGAGACGGTGACACTGAGCAAAAGACAGGAGGCAGAGCTGGAGGTGGCAGAGTTAAAGATGTTAAGATTTCCATTGGGTGTGATGAGGATGGACAGGATTGGGAATGAGTATATTAGAGGGTCAGCACAGGTTAGACGGTTTGGAGACAAAGTCAGAGAGGCGAGATTGCGTTGGTTTGGACATGTGCAGAGGAGAGATTCTGGCTATATCAGGAGAAGGATGCAAGGGATGGAGCTGCCAGGCAAGAGGAAGAGAGGAAGGCCTAAGAGGAGATTAATGGATATGGTGAAGGAGGACATACAAGTGGTGGGGGTGACGGAGAGAGATGCAGAGGACAGGAAGAAGTGGAAGCAGTTGATCCGCTGTGGCAACCCCTAACAGGAGCAGCTGAAAGAAGAAGATGGTAAATGGAAACAGGACATACTACTAGTAAGTTCATTGGATGCTTTAAATGTGCTTCTATTGTTTTCTAGATGCCACGAGTACCAAAAGCTCCCAAACAAGACATTTTGAGAGTCATTGTAGAACAAAGACTTGATGTAGTAAAGGATGGCAAAATTGCTATGGCATTGGACAATGTGTGGAATGACATCAGCAAAGAGTTTAATTCTAATATATCTTCCAAGGCTCTGTATATACTTGTTAGAGGAAACAGATACAATGTGTGCCATGATCTTGGTTTGGAATCTGTAGACAGACCGCAGGACCCTGAACCAAAAGAATCGGATCAAACTGGTGATAGCACCTGCAGCTCAGGACAGAGCATTCAGCTGCCACAAAATTCCGAATAATTTGAGGTGGTTCTTTGCAAAGAGTGCAAAGCAAGTCTCTTCATGCACTCTGACAATAAACCAGACACAGACAGACCACTCAGACTGAAGTGTGAGGTACATAAGAAATATGAACAACTTCATTCGGGTGAGTCAAAAAGAATGCTTCTAAGGAAGCTGCGTGTCCGTATTTCTACCCAGTTGTGTGAGGACAAAAACAAACCAAATATGTGGCGTACTTCCGAAGCTCTGAGACTCATGGATATAGGTGATCCAGAACCAAGCCATTTACATACTTTGTCTGTTCTTCGAAAGGCTAAGCAAGAATACAGAGACCGTGAGGTATTTGATTAAGATCCTCTGCTATCTGTTTCACATGAAATACTCGCCTCCGTACTATGGCAATCTTTGTAACATTGGATTTGACAAGTTCTTTGTATACTATTGGATTGCCTGTCAAATGTACGTGTCGTCAAAAAAACATTCCTCGGTTGTAGCCTTTGATGCTGTGAGTTCCCTTGTGAAAAAATGAAAATGTCCACAGGGTGTGTCAGGGCACATATTCTTGTACCAAGGGGTGTTAATTCCACCAAACAACATTGAAACATTGAAACAGAATGGCATCGGGACTCAGTTTACCTGCCCAATGAAAAGGTTGTGGAAAGCTGCAGAGGACTTGCTGTTTTACCAAAAAAAAAAAGGGAAAAATACATACTTGTCCCCTTGTACAGAGTGGCTATACATGGACTCCTCAGTTGTGGCAAAAAAAACAAACCTGGGTTTGATCAGGAACAGCAACATCAGTGTGCTGCAGCCAGTAAAAGCCTGTGGAGACGTAGTGAGTGTGGTTACCTGTGCCTTTGATTCATTGTGCCAATGTCTTTGTGGTGCTTTCTGCGACAGCACATCTTATAACAGCCACATAAAGCAAGAGGTGAGTGAAGTTGACATTTTTCAACTAGCACAAACCATGGTTCAAAGGGAGCTTCAGGAATCCAAGAAGCAATTAAGAAACAAATTGACCTAGACACATCCAAATGTCTGACATGGACCCTGAATGTTGAAACCACACCCAAAGAAATGCAGTTTTTTGGCCCCTCTGTTTCGGAAAATATCCTCTGTAATGGCACAGTGGAGCACAGCCTGACAACAGGACAGCACCTGTGTGTGGACACTGACATGGGGTTGTGGACAGAAACACAGCACACTGACTCTGGAGAGAGATTCTTTGAAGATCACCTTTCACAGTTTCCACATGACCTTGAGATAAATGGAGCCCACTTTACTTTGAGGCATCACTGCATTTTACCAACCAGTAATGAAACATTCTCTCAGTCACTATATAGCATACTGCAAAAGTTCCAATTACACATAGGGAAAAATAGGACGATTTGTCAAAGGAAACAGTGGATTCCAAAACCAAGATTTGCCCCCATTGTGTTGTGGAACTACCCCTTCATGTCAAGCCCTAGCTACAAACATTAGCTTTACTAATCATGTGATGCTCCTTTTGCCTTTAGTGTGTTTTCCTCTACAAAAAACAAATGCAGCATTGCATGTAAAATTTGAAGCTATCAAATAATGAAAGACATTGATTCAGTTTTGAACTTTTTAAACATAAAATTATTTTTTAAGTCAGTTGTAAGTTATGTTTATTTTTGTTGCTTTTTTTTAACCGACAGCCATGCGCAAATGTATATTTGTAAATATAAACAGAGCATGCACAGAACTTTCCAAAAAATTATTGTGAATTTGTACATTTTGAAAACAAAATGGGAATTGAATTTAATAAAAGTTGCGCTGTTCACTAAACATGTTGTTGTGGTATAAAGTATAGTGCTGGTTTCTTTACACACAGCGTGAACCAAGTAAAAACAGCAGCAGTAATGAACTGCACTGGTTTTATGTTTTTCTTGCACCACAGCATTACATAAACAAATCAATAAATAAAACTCCTTTTGGGGTATGGAGAGGTTGCTCACCATACTGGGTTCATCACCTGACGGTAACAATTTCGTACACGGAAATAACACATTAAGTAAAGGTGCCTGGACATAGAACTGAGATGGAGAAGAGTAGCTGGCCCAGTACAGTGGCAGTAACAAGAACAACAATAATAGTAATAATAATCATCATCATCATCATCTTACGAAATGAGAGAGAGGCACTTTAACTGGTAGAAGGGGCAGGCGGGAACTCCGTGGCCGTAAAAAAAACACACTTGGTTTCACACGTCCATGAAAGGGCTAAGTGACCTCATGTACAATCATTAATATCTCAGAAACAAAAAGAGATAAGAAGTTGCTTTTGTAGCTGAAAATGGTACAAAAGGAGCACTAATAAATGTGCCCAGTTTCATGTGCTTTGGCAGTTGTAGGGAGGGCTGAGTGATGTCATGGGCCATGTAAACAATCTTTAACATCTCCAAAAAATACTTATATGTCAAAAAGTAAAAATCGCACAAATCCTAATTTTTGCTGCAGAGACGTAGCACTAATGAACCATAAGGTTTTCATTCTTTGTGCCATTTGTAGGGGTGGATGTTTCAGGCAGCCCTCCTCATCCTTTATGTGCACCACTGTGAAATGTCTGAGACATCAGTTCAAGCAGAAAGACGCAACCTTCCAATATAATGACCATATCAATACTAGCAAATCCCACTTCTGTGGCGTTTTATTTTTAAAAAAAGTTTTAGAAGCAACATAACTAATGTTACATTTCAGGGCAATTAGACACTGCAACACATTACTTGTGCAGTAGAGACAACTTTACAACTACCTTGTCATATTTAACATGTCAGCCAGACCTCAGCAGTGTGTCCTTGGCTGTAAAACGCTACAGTCCCATAATGCAGCACATACACAGTTAACAAATCTTTCACAGTTCCACACGCTCTTCTACAGATCAATTAAATTTTCCATTCAGTGTTTAAATTTTCAAGTGTGACACTTGTGGATTAAAACAGTTACGAGTGCAATGTTGGGTCTTGTATTAGTCTTTAAAAAAGATCTGAAAAGATTTTCACAACACAAGTACTGCTGCATTGTAAAGTAAAGTAATAACCATGTGGACATACCAATTTAAAGCAGTCAACTACCTGAAATGTGAAATTAATGCAATGCTCAGTTGGAAGAAAGGCAGAAATGACCAAGGTGAAAAATACCTGATGTATGGGATTTGCGGCCATTTGTTTTGTGTTCATGAAGTAATTTTTACAAAAATGTTTCTTCCTCATTGGCTTCTTGACTTGGCACTTGACTTTTTTGGACAGTTGCATCTGTAGCCTGCAGTAAACATCTCCAGATGCTTTTGCACTTTCAAGGCGGTACTTTCGAATAGAACACAAGACCATCTTCATTTGTCATGAAAAGGCAAAAAAAAATAATGACCTTCATGAATGTAAATGAAAAACTATCCTGCTAAAACCAGTAAGCAGCTTCTTAATACTGGCTCGTCATCGTCTGGAGCCATCCTGGAAGGACAGGCATTGAGGAAGCAGCAGCTTTGGGTTGGATGCCTGTTTATCATAGGGCAATCACACTAGGGCTAGGAAATGCCATATTTATTGACCAAGTGCAGGTAACAAAATTCCAACATTTCTTTTGGAACAACAAATCTACAGCTATTGTTGGATTACCTACCCTTGAAGACAGTGACAGTTAAAAACTGCACATAATTACAGCATACTTATACTTTAAGTAAAACGGCAACACCAAGACTTGTAACTTATAGTGCAGAAGGACCACATTTACATACTACAGGACAGCTAATTTGCATATAGGCATAGGCAACATGGACATGAACATCATCTGGACAAAAATAGAAAAAAATTGCTAAAAACTAAAGCAACCATACATTGTTTTTCCTTTTGTGTGTGCTGTGTTTAAAAATTCCAGCAACTGCACAACCTCTGTGTCTATTTTTAGCCAATAACTGCTGCCCACCACCCTCAGCTGGAATTCCTGTTTAATGTGTATGACACCTATTTTGCTTGTACAGCTGGAAAGGTTCCAAGTTTAATGTGGTGGACCTTCCTCCGGTGGTCCTTCAAAGACTGGAGGCTGGGATAGCTACGCTGGCACAGCAGGCAGCGAAAGGCATTGGGGTGGCTGTGGGTGAAGAGGTGTCTCTGAACCGCATCCTTGTGCCCAAAGCCACGTGTGCATATGGGACAACGAATGAGCTTACAAGAGGGACTGTGCTGACAGTTCTGCATGTGTAAGGACAGATTTGGGTAATCAGGCAGCTCTAGGCCACAGTGGGAGCAGGAAAATTTGTTCCCTTTTGGGAAATTTGCTTTGCACCTGTTCTTAGTCAGGTGCCTCACTAGCGAGCTGTGGTTGCTGAATGTCTGCTGGCAGTTCGAACACACTGAACGCTTGTGTGTGTGCAGGTGGGTCTCGTAGTTGTGCCAGGATTGGAAGTTTTCTCCACACTGAGGACAGATGAAGGACTCCTGCGCGTGCATCTGTAGGTGCTCAAACAGCAGTCGAGGGCAGGTGAACACAGAGCCACACTCGCAGGTCACTTTTCTTGGCAGCACTAACGGCAGGGACATAATACCCCAGTCTCCCGTGGTGGCCTGATTCTTGTGCCTTATGCCACTGTCCTGTTTTTCCACAGGTGGTGGAAAGATTAGCATCCTTCTCTGGCTTACATGGTCCACTGGTGTACCCTGAATCTCTCCTGGCAAAATCTTGGCTGCTTCTGTCCCTGAGCGGCTATTAGAAGCTACCTCACTGGTGTTTGCGGAGTGATACCTCTTTTTGTGCAGGACCATGTTGTATCTGCGACTGAAGGTCTTCCCACACTGCAGACATTCGAAACGTTGTTTTCCCTCGCACAGTAAGTTGCCTTTCATGGAGACTGCCTTCGTAGCATCTTGAGGCATTGGTGTACCTACAGCCTTCTGACATGATTTTAGGTGCTGGTTAAGAGTAAACCTTCGAACGTAACTTTTCTCACAGTGAGGGCAGGCAAACCGTTTCTTCACTGCTTCAGGGTTATTTGCCAGCGTACTGCTGGACACCTGTGCAGACAAGGAGCTGTTTTGTGTGGGTGAGGAACTTTGTCCTTCCGCTGTCTCCATAAGACACAAATCCTCTTTGTTATCTGCCTCCACCAAACAGTCAATGTCAGATTCATCAATTGGGATAGTCCACTGTCCCTGCTCATCATCTTGTTGTGCACTTGGATTGTTACTGGCTTCCTTGTCTTCTGTCTCAGCCTTTATTGTGTTATTAGAATCTGCAACCGGAACGTTATTCACAACGGTTTTAGAAACAAAAGGCATAAAGCTATTAGGCGAACCTTTCCAGGTGGAGCTCTTATTCTGTGAGTTCTCAAGAACAGTAAGTGTAGGACCTTCTTCATTCTGTTCCAGTTTTCCACCAAAGGCTTCAGTGCCAACAGCCACATTTTTATGAGTCTGTGCTTCTTGGATTTTCATCGGTGTCTTATTGCTTGAATTTTCATTCGCTTTCTGCTGACTGATGCCCACAGAGCGGTGGGAAAACCACCGACATTGGTGCTTTTTCAGGTTGTACAGTCGTGTAAATCCATGTTTGCACAAATGACAGAGGAAAGGCCGTTTCTGTACCGGTTTCACAGAACTGCTCTCCAAAGATGCCTTTGAATTAGAGTATGTTAACCTGCCCAAGGAAGATGGCAGTATGACACCTGCTGAAAACGGCTGCTTCACGGTCATGCAGTCTGGAGGACAAACATGGTGTAACAGAATAGATGCTTTGCTAATAAGAAGCTGCTTGCAGCGACGGCACCCAAATATTTTTTCTTTCTTGTGCACTGTGTGATGCAGTATTAGGTTATCTACATGCTGGAATATCCTCCGGCAGCAGCCACACTGATGCCGTCCCTCCTGAGCACCTTTGCTGACCCTTGACAGCTTTTGACGCGTCTCAAGAGCCACAATGGGGAGAAAAGTCTCATTCAAGTTCACAGTATTTGCAGGTTTTTCAGTCGATTGTTTCGACCTCAGTATTTCCACAGTATTTGTAGCTGCCACCTTTGTTTTACTTGATTTGTTCAGCAGTCTTCGTAATTGTTGAACAGATGAATTCAACGATGTAGGGAATTCAGCTGACATTCCTGTCTTTGTGGAAATGTGTTCCTTGCTAGGCTTCCAAGATATCTGAGCTGGAGGTAGCCTCTCCATAAATGCAGATACCAGCAGTTTCTTTAGGGTTTTCTTAGGTGGTGTAACTTCTTTTTGCTTATTTACTGACAATTCACTGCTAGACAGGGAATTGCTTGAGGATGGGTTTGTATGCTGGATCAACCTTTGTGATTTAACACAAACTGGTAAAGAAGGAAGTTCACTTGACTGAGAAAGAGGAAAAACATTTTTAGCTTCTTTTTCATGCACCTCAGCATCAGAGAGCTTGGTGTTAAACTGGTGAAAAGGAGGACAGACAAGAAGAACTGGTGCTGACTGAGAACTTATGTTAGAGCTCTGGCTGGCTGATGAGGATGTAGAACAATGTTGACTGGAGTTGCTGATTTTACTGGCACTGGTAGCTCCCACTTCTGAGGTTTTAACTTGCACATTTTTACCATGTGACTTTCTATGTTCATTCATAGCATTAATGTCCTCAAAATCAAATCCACACTCACAGATGTAAACAGAACCAGAGGCAGAAGAGTTAACAGCATTACAGTTATGCTGATTCAGCAGCTCTTTGTTCGCAAATGTTGTTCCACAAGTGCTGCAGGCCTCCTGAGAAGACCCAGCAGGAGACAGAAGGCTGTCTGGGGTGTTATCATTTGCATGGGAAGTCTGATGCACAAGTAAGGAAGAAAGTCCTGGGAAGGTGGCTGCACAGGCCATGCAGCGATAAGTCCTTGCTGGCAGAGAGCCATCTGTTCTGCTTTCCTGAATGCCTAGCATCAGTAGGGATTACAAAACCTGGGCCTTGGAAAGTGTCTTATGCTATAGAAGGCAACTTTCTTCAATATCCTGTAAAACTGAGAAGCATGAGGGGAAAAAAAAAAACATTTAACATATTTGTATTGGTGTAGCCAACATGCTGCACATAAATTTGTTCCTTTAAATTTTCAAATATCTGTAAGAAAATTACAAATTCAAAATGTAATACTCCAGTTACAAAAGGCTCAGTTTTACTATCAGTAACCACTTGCATAAGTCAGCATATTAATGGTTGTGCGACTCCTGAAAGTGGATGCTGTAAGGCTATTCCATGGTGCGCGCATGCACATGCACACACACATACTATTTAGTAAGCAGTTATGTGATTACACAGTGAATGGAAACCGGAGCATCTTGAAGAAACCCACACAAGCACAAAGAAAATAGGCTTACTCCCCTGAATAATATGTACTTGAAAATAAATATACAAGAATTCTGTATTACAGGAAAGGCAACATGTATTTCTGTGGAATGTGGTTAGGAATAAGTTGGAGGCACCACAACATAATTCTGTGAGAATTTAATTCAACTCACCTCCACAGTGTTTAGAGCTCCTATCTGGTGTTCATGGCTGCTGTTGAAATTTAGAGCATCAGAACATCAGTGTGTCCTCTTACTGTGGAGACCAAAGTGGAAATAAACAAAGCTGGAAACAGCAAAAATTACTAATATTGCACACTGCACAAGAATCAGCTAATAGTTCTAGAAGGAACATTTTAACCCATAATTGTAGGCTTTTTTTATTTTAATGCACATTGAAGTGATAAATAGTTTATAGTTTATAAAGGACATTTTAGAGCAGCTGTCATATTAAAATGATATCCAAGATTTTTACAAAGCCAAAAATGATAGATGCAGGGCTCACAAAATTGGTAGCCCGATGTCCCGGGGCTATTAACTTTTCCCGTTGGGCTACCAAAATGTAACACCACCCTGCCCGATGGGTTACCCGAAATTATACTCCCGAGTGAAATCAAATTCCTTCCTTTATTCGCTTTGTCTGCTCTCATGACTTGCTATTTGAATGGAGAAAAGAAAAAGAAAAAAAAAAACGATGACGGAACAAACAGGTTATGGTGATTTTAGACATCCCACCTTGCAAAAACTTATTTCAGGGAGGTACCCCACCCCCCAATAGGTAATAGGTTTGATTGTTACTCTCATTTCGGGAGTTTTACGGAGCCCCTAAAGGGACATGGGCAAACAAAAACGCATTTTACGGCTTCGCGTGCGCACTCAAAACTTTCTGGTGCTCACATGAAAGTTTAAAAGGTTTTTTTTTTTTTATTTGCCCATGTCCCTTTAGGGGCTCTGTAGAGTTTGCACGGGCCGTGAAGCTAATCGAATTATAGCCTATGAAATCTCTGACACGTGTGCGCGTGAAAATTTGAGAAGGAGGCAACGGATGGACTTACGCCAACGTTTCAGTTCTACTTGGCCAAAACAGACAGATAAGAATGAAAAACAGGGAATAGAGAAAGAAGAGAGGACCACCACAAAGTGGAAGAATTCAGAAATATCTGACTATGAGGCAAAAAGAAAGCGTAGCTTTTTGGTTTCATGGCCAAAAGAATTTGCATGGCTGGAAGATGATCAGGTAAACGACACGATGTTCTGTTGTGTGTGTCGTCAATTCCCCGCAACTTCTGACTCGATGAGCACTTTTGTTACTGGAAGCAGTAATTTTAGGGAAGACCCTATCAGAAAGCGTGACAAATCACAAGAAGTGTATGGGTACCCAGTCTGCAGTTTCTTTCCCTGAACAAACGCCAATAGCAAAGAACATAATAAAAATGAACAAAGCACGTGACGTCCTGACAAAACTTTTCAGAAGAGCATACTATGTTGCCAAAAGTGAACTACCATTAGCAAAATTTAACAGCCTTTGCAAACTTCAAGCAGCAAATGGCCTAGATCTTGGTTCTACTTCTCACAATGATCATGCATGCAGAAAATTTATTGGTGCATAAACATCAAGACATCAGATTGAAAGGAAATAGAAGAAAACAAATTCTTATTAGTTCTTGCAGATGGCAGCACAGACACTGGCACCATAGAACACATATTGGTTCATGTCAGGTATGTGAAAGATAATGGTGAAATATCCACTTACATGGTTAAATGTCAGTCAGTGGAGAGCACAAATGCTGCAGATGTTTTAGAAGCTATTGATGAGGCAGTGGACACCATGACAGAGACCGATTCTTGTTTAAATTCATCATATTGTTCATACAAGTTTCAATTCAGTTAGAACCGAATTCATATTTATTTTTATTGATACGGATGATTGTTATTGATTGTTGAATAATTTATGTATGACTGTTGCCATTTGTGTTTGGAAAATAAAGGTTTTTCGTTGATTTTGATTTTTCGACTATAACTTTCTACATTAAGAAATTCTTTTTTATTTGGGCTACTTAAATTCTTTTCGGGCTACCAAAATCTGAAGAGTGCCTGCCCGAATGGCTACCAGGGATTTTGAAATTTTGCAAGCCCTGAGATGTCTGTATTTTTGAGACTTGTAACTTAGTAACTAAAGTGACACTGAAATTGTAAACAAAATGTATGATGAACCAACTCCTGCAGAAAACTGTGCCTTTAAAGTAAAAAGCATATATAAAAACAATAGCTTTTTTAATTCTTAACCAATGTAGCAGGGATGTGCATGTATCTTCATTAGTTTTCAAATGTCATAAAAAAGTTATAAACATATGTGTTCACCTACGCTAAAACAATGAATCCTCAAAACACACCTTACTTTTTAAATTTATTGATACAATTTAATTCTAAGGCAACACCTAAAGGAAAAAGCTTCTCAAAGATGACCAAGTGACACCATGTGGCTTAGAAAGATGTCATAGGACAAAACCTGACATAACAACTATAAAAAGAGTGTTTTTCACAGGAAAAAGAAGAAAACAATATTTAACAAATAAGCAAGCATGCATGACACAGTGGACTGCACACAAAACAATATCATTTCAACTAAATTAACTTAAACTTTACAACAAAAAGTAAACAACAAATAACCTATTTATGAGACTTTGCACATTATGAGCAGCCAAACTTTTACAAGTGGCAAAACAAGAGCTTTACTGGGACTGTTTTGCTTTTTTGACCACACTTGCATAACTGTCACTTGCTTTCCAAATTCTGATAACCTGGAGGTATATAAATTCGGTCCTGGTGAACCAAACGGTAAATTGTATGTGCAAACTGTGTCTTTCAGCTGCACAAACCTGTAACACTTAAGCGTTTTCACATTCATGCAAAGTTGCAGTACTCGGTCAACGCTTCATGTTGTTCGTTGCAGTAGAAAAACTGGTCAAAATTTCTCCCAAGTGCCGGGTGCCCCACACGTAGTCGGCACACCAGCGACAATCGCAGCACAGGGATGAGGTACCAGGCACCACAGGACACACATGCAGGGAAAAACCAGGGAAACGCATCTGTTGCTCATGTTTACATTTTTTAGCCATAAAATTCACTTGAACCACATACGAAAGATACAGCGACTTACCGTTAGCCAATTTTTACGGAGGATGAGCACCAAGCTACCTTAGGTTAATGCATGAATCTGCGAGTGTAGCTGTAATTTACACGGCACACTTGGCTAAAAGGCTCAGTAAAATGTTTTACTGCAGAATATAAGATGCAAGTGCTTTACAGTGTCAAATATTTCCAGGTGAAACGTTTAATCGACGGTTGCTGCCGTAATGGCGGTGTACAAAGATGACTTCCGGCTGCCCCTCGTAGTTACACGTGATTGGACAGGCATAACAGGAAATGACGTCAGGTGCGTGGGTCCCTTATAAAGCCTGCATTAAGCTTTCCGTGAAATTTGTTCATAAAGCGTCAGTTTGTACTGGAAGTAAAGGCGCACTGTTCTGTTAAATTGTTAGAATCTCATATTTCAGTGTTATTTTATTTTGTCATAACTCGTTAACAAAATGTTTTGGAACTCGGGTGTCCTTCGTCTTTACTTGCTGAACACTAACAATAAAGAAGATCAGAGATGTCAAAGTGTACAAAATATGGCAAATTTTCTCTGATTTCAGACACCAGCAAGACTATGGTCAAGGCTATTCAATAGTTCACCTATACATAAAGAGAACTGGTGGATTCGGATGGGAATAAGGAACATGAGATATAAATCATCGTTGCTGTTTGATGGTTACTTTCAGGAAAAAACTAGGAAATGTGCAAAATATTTTTGTTATAGATTTTCTTTACAAATGATTAGAGAAACCCTGGTGTGAATGCCAGAGCAATTCTGTTACTGGCTTTTTGGCTGGGAGGGGGCCCATGGTTACAATTGGCTGGGTCTGGCCTTCACACACCCCTGTGGAGCCCAGCCTAAGTTGTTTGTAACTCAAGGACTCAGTGTACAGACTCAACAAACTTTTTAAGAAAGCAGGTTCTGTCATGAGGTCAGATCCCTGATACCACAGTGGAGGCAAAGGAAAAGATGAGGAGGAAGCTACGGTCCATCACGGACATCAGCTCACATTGCCTAAATGAAGTGACCACTATGAGCTTTGTCTGCCACTGCCTTACTCAATTCAGGTGCATGAAGATGTGCTTCTGTGGGTCCTTCTTACCAACAACCATCCACCTCCATACTGCAACACAAGAACCTGTCAACTGTTAGTTCCCATCTTATTTGTACGAATTTTCTTCTATTATTTATGTGTTTATTTTGCTTCTCTGTCCAGCTGCTGTACAAGTAAAGCTCTCTGCTTGGATTAATAAGTTCTAACAATTTTATTTATCCTCTATTAAGGCACAAGTATTTTGCTAATAAAAACTTCAATGAAGAACTGTCAGAAAAGTAAAGCCCAGGGAACTCACACAACAGTAGGTGCTTTAACAGTTAGAGACACCGTACTTCCTTTGGAACTGGTATTCACCAAAATTTGCTCCTGTAAAATATTCAGCTGCTTCAATTTTTTTTTGGTATATGATTTTCAGCGATTTGATGCTACAAACTGCTTTGGTAAAAAGTGGTAGCCAAATGGATTCATGCAGTCTCAGTTTACTAGATGAGACACAATGTTATAGGTTGGACATGTAAATCTGTACTGATTAATAAGGAGGTATTAATAAGATGGGATACGTGAAAAGATCGAATAATCTGTTCCACCAGCAACATATTATCTTAATTTTACGGTATCACAAGAATTAATTCAAGTTCAGCAAATCCCTGTATTTATCATAACGCATCATTTTATCCTGTTCCCAATATTTATATCGAAAAGATCAACTAAAAAAAAAATTCCAAGCCATTTTTATGAGCCTCAAGATGTCTCAAACAATTTCATTTACATTGCTTTCATGTACTCATTTTTCTGGCCTTACGTTCACATTTTATACTCATGTTTTGCACTGGAAAACAAAGGAGGACAAATGAACAATGGCACAGCATGCTGCATCTGTTCATTGCTAGTAACACCAGAACTGAGCTAAAGGAAAATAATGTAAATAACTTATTCTAATGAAATTTTAATTACAAGTTAAAATATGAACAAAATTAGGTGGCTGTATGTGTGTGAGATGAGGGCGATACGTACCTCACCAACATCAGTGGAGCAGCAGCTTTATTGTTTTCTGGCATGATTTCTGCTTCTTAGCCCTTTGGCCAAACTACTATCTCAAACTCCACCAATGCTCAACGCAGGAACAGCATCTGCAAGCTGGTGTTGTCTAGAGAAGTTCAGTTACCAACAAACACCTATAGGTCTTGGTCTCGCTGCATCACAAAGAGATGTTTCGTTGTGGGGCTTTAGAGATGGATGAAGACATTTATTGAAAATGATCTTGAGTTTTAGGTTACAGAGTTACTCAAATGAGTACCAATAAAATAAATGATCATGCAAACAATTCCTAATAATTTAGATCAATGGGGGTCAAAATTTGTGCTTACGTAAGCCAGCAGTTGAAGGTAAATGGTAAAAAAAAAACCCTGATTTTAATTTTTGAACAGAAGCATTTCCATAGGGGATGCTCTTCTATGAACTCAAATTCTAACGTTTCTGTGTTTAAAAAAAAGCAGATTAAACCAAAATAATCTGCTATTAATTTGGTTTACTCAGTCTTCCATCTGCATGCTTACTGTACAATCACTTCTGTGCACTAAGATTCTTGTGGGACTGAATAACATGGAATGAAAGTAATCAATATGTAATGGGGGAAATTAAAGTAAATTAATATAGTGCAGAAATAAATTGCAAAAAAATTTTCATCTGTAAAGATAGACAAAAATCTAGAGAGGAAAACACTGATTTATTTTCTGAATTGGAAAGATCTATGTTTAAAATACAATCTATCATACCTTTAATACAAAATTAAAATGATGGTGTACACATATGCATATACAGAGACAGTAAATGCAAATACTGAACATAGTTTTATCACTATTTCAACTGGAGGTAAAACCAAAGAAATATTCCAGCTTTCACATAGGTAAAGATCCGAAATTCTTATTGTTCCAACATAGAAATGGTGAAGACTACAGGTCCATTATCATTTTAACAACAAATACTGTATTGAAATTAACATATATTCCTATGTAATACACACAGTTTTCATTTTATACCATTCAGTGTTTTGAATTCAAGTTGCAGCTGAAGGTCTTTAGAAAACCATTTAAAAATGAACATATATACATTCAAAGGTACCAAAAAATATTTTTTTAAACAAAATGTTTCATTTGGATAGAAGTCAACTTTACATTGTCAACTTTACAAACTAAAGTTGAGTAAAACCCTTAAGATGTTTCCCAGCTTATCATGGTCAAGTGACACAAGTATTCATAAACCTGTACTTGTAGCTTTGTCCACATATATCATTCTAGTAACAACAGCCAAATTCCCCATATACACATGCACATATTTTATTTACAAAAACAAACATTTCTTTTCCAATACGATATCATATAAAGATGAGTTTAGTGCTAACTGAAGTAGTCCTACTGTTAACTCTGGGCAAAAGCTACAAATATAATGGTTGTCTTGACTGCAGTAGTCAAAAACTGTATGCACTAAAGTAGTCTGTAAGAAAGCTGAAAGGGGAAAAAAAAAATTTTATAACACCATAAACATTTGTGGTAAAAATTAGAACAAAGTCACAAATACAATAAAACAATGTAACCACAAGATCTCTGAACTTTCAGACAATGTACATCACCGCATATTAAAAAGGTTGTAGTGTCAACAATAGTGCACCATATTTAACCTACACCAGCACTCAAGTTCCTCTAAGTTGATAATAAAAGATCAGCCTGTGAACAGGACTGATGGGTCAGTGTGGACCAGATAAAGAGGAGGGTGCAACAGCGGAATGGGTGCTCTGGTGCTGCTCCAGGAGGTGGAAGAAAGCAAAGGCCTTATCGCACTCCGTACACTCATAAACCACCTGCCCAACGTGGGATTCCTGGTGCTGCCGCAAGAGTGACAGTTGGTTAAAAGATCTGTAACACATGTCACAGTGGAAGTCGTCTCCGGTTTCAGCTGTTCTTTCAGTGTGCGGTTTTTTGTGATGTAACAGATCTGGTGGTGTAACAACATTTTTTGGGCACACTGAAGACTGGAGCCTTTCGCTTTCGTTGTGCTCGTTTTGGTGGACCAAATGGTCCCTTTCGCTGCTAAACTTCTGCAAACAAACGCTGCACTGGTATGTCCGCTGATGAATCACTTCATGCTTCTTTAGGTACCTCTTTTTCGCAAAGGACTTGCTGCACACAAGGCACTTGAAATGAGAGTTGACGGCATGTTGTTGATGTTGATGTTCTTCAAGGCTTAGTTTAGAAGGAAAGCGCTTGCTGCAGAGTGAACAGTTGTAAAAGTCTTCCCCTACATCTATTTCAACCTCCTCATCTTCAGTTTGCTGTGACAGCGCAACTGCCGGTGCCTTCAAACCCCTTGCTATGGAAAGCTCTGGAGACGGTTCCAAATGGTCAGTTTTCACAATTGTATGTTTCTGTCGGGCACACAGGTGCTGCTGGAAGGCATTACTGCCAAGAAAGCTATTACCACATTCAATACATTCGTACTGCACTGAAGCGGTAAGATGGCATTGCTCGTGTTCCCGAAGATTGCTTTCGCTTGCAAATGTTTCTCCGCATGTTTCGCATGCTAAAATATTCTCTGCATGTATAAAAAGGTGGTTAGCCAATTCCATAGGATGGGGAAAACTGTGCAGACAGATGGGACACTTGTACATTTTTTTGGAGTTAGTCTCACTGCATCCCATCACACTCTTCCTGTTGGGAGAATCTTCAGACCCTTTCATTCCATGACCCTTCAAGTGATTTAGAAACTGATGATGGTAGTTAAAGAACATGTGACATAGGTGGCACTGATAACTGTATGGCTTTGAAAGTTGGTGGCTGAGCTGATGCTTTTTGAGGTGAGAACCTTGAACAAAATGCTGGTTACATTCGGTGCAGGAATAAGGACGCTCTCTGCCTGCATAGCAACCATGTTCCGAGAGCTGTTCTGCATCTCGAAATTGCCTGCTGCAAATGCCACAGCGGTATTTCAGCTCATCTGTGTCAGAAGGGACAGACATTGATGAAAGGGAGCTGGCAATATCTACTGGTGGAAGCAAAGGAGGCAGGTTCTCTTCTGGCTCTGTATGACTCATTCGATGCTGGGCACGGCTAAGTCTGCAAGAGAAAGTTCGATCGCAGAGATCACAAGGGAAGTTGTCATCATTGTGTGTAGCCATGTGTTCTGCCAGCTGAGTGGGTCCTGTGAAGCTCAACTGGCACCTGGGGCAACGGTATGGACGACTCTTTCCATGACTGTGCTTATGCTTGCGCAACGCAAACACTGAAACAAAGCCACGGCCACAGGTTTGGCACTGAAACTCTGATTTGTGGCTCCGCTGATGATGCTGCAGATGAGCAAGTTGGAAAAAGCACTTGCCACATTCTCCACACTCGTGAGGCTTCTCACCAAGATGGCAACGTTGATGATCCTCTAGGCTTTCCGACGTGGTGAAAGTTTTCCCACAGACGTGACAAGGGAAGTAAGGCGCCGAATCAGAGTTGTCACTGTCATCACCGTTGTTGCTGTGCATATGACTTTCTTTCATTTCAGAACTAAATACTTCATCAGAGAAAAACTGCTGGTCTGACCGATTCTCAAAATGCATCCTTGCTTTGCAATGTTTACGCTTCCAATGTTTTTGGTAAGAACGTTTGTCCGGGAAAAATGTGTCACACTTTCGGCACGTATGTACCCCCGGCGGCTTGAATGGCCTGAAATGAACAGCAGATGTGTGTGCTTTTAAAGACTTGTTTGTCCAAAAGCGTAGGCCACATACATTACAAACAAATGGCCTGTTGGGATCGTGGCAGTATTTGTGCATGACCAAGTCTGAGGGATAACGGAAAGATTTGGGACATTCTGAACATGCATATGGCTTCTTTTTGTCATGCATTTTCAAATGCCTTTGTAATACACCCGGCTGGCTAAAAACCTTACCACACACTCTGCAACAGTGACCTTGTTTCTGACGATTATGTTCCTCTAGGTGGCTAATAAGCAAGAGTCCGTCCGTGAAGCTCTGACAACATTCTGAACATTGGTACTTGAGGACTGTGCTATTTTTTTCCGCAAATGTCTTCTGTTTCTCTTGGACATCAGCTGCATCAGGCTGACCATCTTTGATGCCCTCTTTGCAAGAAAATTCAGTCTGCAGAACACCAGTGCCTGTGGCTTTAGAACCACTGTTAAATACCAGCACGGTATTTGTTGCTTTAGAATTCAAATGAAAAGGAACAATTGTCTCTGTCTGGGGCTCTTCTTTGGCCACTATTTGAAACTTCTGACATGTTCTCTGGTGTTTTCTCAAAGAGTTCTTGCTCCAAAAGCCCGTTTTGCATTTTAGACATGAAAATGTGTACTGGCCTGAATGGATACGGAGGTGCATTCCAAGACCACTGGCATTATGAAATTGGACATTACAGTGCGGGCAAACGTAGGGTTTATTAATGTCACCAGGTGCATGTGGGAGTAGTTTGTTAGTCAGTAATTCACATTTGCTAAACAGATCCTCCCTGTAACCTTCATCGCCTGGCTCTTCTTTGACAGTTACTATGCTGGACATCTGCTGTTTTAGTGGGGATGAGTTTGGTAGCTCCTGAGAAGCATCATCCCTATGCATAGTCAGAAAATGCTGCTGCAGTTGAGAGAACAACAAGAAGCGTTGACTGCAGTTAGCACATGAAAAACCTTTGATTTTCGGGGACTTGCTTGAACACTCAGGCCCTTCCGTGCGGCTGTCAGGTGATTTTGGGCTGACCACACAGCTGTTATGGTGGATTCTGAGCTGATCCTGACAGAAGAATAATTCACCACACGTTTCACACAACAAACTCTCTCTTCCTTCTGTTCCAAAACTGCATTTGATCAAATGGCGCTGCAAATAGTCACGGCGAATGAAACGTTCGCCACAACTGGCACAGCCAAAGGGTTTTTCACCTGTGTGCAGGCGGGTATGAATTCTCAACTGATCCTGATTTTTGAAGCGACGGGGACAATAGGTGCAGAAGAACTTGTGGTTGTCTGGGTACGGCTTTTGAACCTTCATTAGAATCTCAGATGCCTCTCTGCTGGACCGTTGAGGAGTGATGTTTGAGTCTTTTACAGAATTTGAGTTATTTTCTTGAGAAGTAATTGTTGGGAAGAACATCCTTTCCCTGCATTTTAAGTCATGCTTCTTCATTGATGACAGATGAGAGAAAGAAGTACTACAGCGGCTACAAGAAAAGGGTTTTACAGTGGTGTGCAGCATGGTCACATGGCGAGCCAAGTTGGTGCGAGTGGTGAAACTTTTATTGCAGGTGCTGCAGTCAAACATTTGCATCTCTTTCGGTTCCTCCACCTGTTTTTTCCAACCTCCCACAAGATCTTCGAGACTAATCTTGACAATGCGCACTTCCAACTTTCTTTTCTTGCCCTTACAATGATTCTGATGGACTTTTAGGTGATCGTGCCGAGAAAAACGGTTCTTACAGGTCTTGCAACGATATGGCTTCACACCAGTGTGTGTCAAAATATGGCGTCTTAAGTATCTGGCCCGCATAAAAGTCTTATTGCAGAACCTGCATTTGTACTGCTCTTCACCCCCTACTTTATTCACAGGCATACTTTTCTCTTTGGGTGTAGTCTCAAATGATGGTTGCTCTTTAACCGTATTAGTCATATTTACCAATTGCTTGTACCTATAAACACCATCACAAAAGGCCTCATGATGAAGGTATCGGCTGTAACTTGCATATCTGTGCCCACAATGCATGCACGAATACTGCTTGTCCTTTGCATGAACAACAAGGTGTCTCAGAAGGTAACATCTGTACCTGAAGGCTTTAGGACAATGCACACACCGGTGCTTTAGTCTGTCTTTATTCTTGCCGCCAATGCATTTGGAATCCTTCAGCCCCAGATTTCCTACCAACAGAGGCTTGGCTCCCAAACATTTCCTTTCATGGACAATTTGGTTTGATTTTCGGTAAAATGTCTGCCCGCACTTCAAACATGTAAGCAGTGTGGTTGCAGTGGTGTTTGCGGGTCTGGTGGCAGAGGGGTCGCAGATCCTCTCATGTGAAATAAGCCTGAGTTTTTTGTAACACTTGCCGCATTTCGAGCAAGGAAACAACACTTTCAGGATATGATTTTTCTGATGTTTTGACAAGCTACAGGGCCAGAAAAATGTTTGTGGGCAATATTTACAGCTATATTTTTTCCCAGTTTCCGGTGTTTTGGTGATGTGCTCTTTGTTCTCCCCTTTACATTTCTCGTGGTGGACTTTAAGTGGTTCACTCCGTGAAAAACACATCCCACATCCATTACAGCAGTATGGCTTTTCTCCAGTGTGCAGCCGAATGTGTCGGATTAAACCGGGACGATTAGAGAAATGGCGTTTGCAGAAAGGACACTGTTTCGTAGAACGTGTTGGCATATGTGACAAACAGTGCTTGTTGAGCTCTGTGGCACTATCAAAAAACTCCTGGCAAAGGGAGCACTTGACTCTCAAGAGTTTATCTTCTTGCTGCTGTTCGTTCTCTTGAGGAGAGCACTCCTGCTCCTCTGGTGGATTCTGTTGCACATTGTTATGTTTAGACAAGTGCCGGAGAAGAAAGGTAGGGTATTTAAACTGCAACGGGCAGTCGGGGCACTGCAACATACCCTTATTGATGTGAGATTGTCTGTGGTTTATTAGCTCACCAATCGTAGGAACTATCTTCTTGCAGACAGTGCACTGTATCCTTCTCTGGTGGACTTTTTTGTGAGCATCAAGGTGCGAGCGTCGAAGAAAGCGCTTGCCGCATTCCGAACAGCAATAAGGCCTTTCCCTTTTATGTAGCCTCGTGTGCTTTTTAAGAGCAGAAAAAGTGCTGAAATTCTTCCCACAGTAATGACAGCAGTAATGCCTTTTGCCTGCATCATAACTTTTCTCCGCAAGCTTTGGACTACTGTTTTCAACTTTAGGTTTCAAAGACACATCGATAGAATTTCGATACTTAAATGGTTTTCCAGTCTTCTCAAACAACCTATGTTTGACCATGTGTTTGTATTTCCCAGATGAATGAGCAAAAACTGCTGGACACAAACTGCATTTGTGGTGCAGTGCACCAGTCTGCTGAGGTTGTGCTGGTAGCTGGTGCTGCATACTTTTCCTCTGCTGCTGAAAATCCATTTTCACCTTGAAACTCTCTCTGTGAATGTATTGCTTCATGCAAACCATCTTTATGTGCCTGTTACGATTAGATGAATTGGAAAAGGTTCTAGTGCACAAGACACATTTGTATACGCTGCTTTTCTTACTTTTGCTTTGCTGTGAAAAGTCCTTCAAACACTGCACCCGCATATGACGTAAACGGTTGTAGGAATATTTAAAAATGCGTGGGCAAAGTGGGCACTTGTACTGTCCAACTAAATTTTTCAGATGTTTAACCAATGCAGTTTTATTCTTTCCACTGCCAATATTGCACCGCTTCTTGTGTCTACAAAGATTGCTACTATACCTGAAGGCCTTCTGACAATTATGACACTTATATCGTCTGTCAAAGTCTGACCTGCACGGCCTTGCAAGTGTGTCAAGTTGGAAACTCTTAGCATGAGTACTATTCTTTTCGGACTGTACAGATTTCAGTTTTTCCTTGCGAAAGTCCACTAGCTTCACAAAACAACTTGGTAGCTGGGCTAAAAGGCTCCTGGAGGACAATTCTTGAGACTTCAGAGTAGGGTTTGATGCCTGGCCTTTTAGCTTTTCAGGGCAACCTTTGGAAAGCGAAGCCCGACATCGACCTAACCGCTTGTGCCGGTTCAGGCTGGCAGACTGAGCAAAATAGAGGCCACATTTATCGCACTTAAATGGAGTAATGCCCGTATGTATGCGCTCATGTTTGTGAAATTCATACAGCCTGTTAAGTGTCAGACTACAGTACTGACATTTGTACACTTTTCGAAATGTTTTTTTCTGCTCCTTCGTTAATCCAAAATTCTGCTGGCTGCACAAATGTTGCTTAGCAAGAGTGTCATCAATGAAATAACATCCACAGGTCTTACAGAAATTAAAATTGCAGGGAGAATGGGTACCACGGTGGTGCTCAATGAGCTGAGATAAGTTTGGGGCTGTTTCCATGCATTTTGCACAGTGGTACCCGTCTCTCCCATTGACATTTTGACTTGAGCACTTCAACAGGACAACAGGATGCAGAAGTTGCTTTAAATCATGAGAGGATACAAGATGAGCCAGAGGTTGGTCTCCAATTTGTCCAGCTTCCTGAGCTGTTAATTTTTCACAGAAACCATCAGCAGAAAAATCCAGTGTAGCTGTAAATTTCATCTTTTCCAAAACTGAATCAGAAGGGTCATCTGGGGGTGGTGTATGCACACAGTCTACTTGATCATGAGAGGAACAATCCATTATGCTAAATGATTTCACAAGTACTGGAGATTTCCTGTGGCAGTCAGTTGACAGAAGTGGTTCTTGAGTACTAATGTCTGTGGGTGACATTTTGTCACCCTTCTGGTCCATAGTAACTTGTGCCAAATCCATTTGTACCAGTGAAACTGGTGCACCATCAGGCAAATCCTGTGTTACGTGTACTGATTTTTCTCCAACAGGTATCTCGGAGATGTTACTTGCAATCGCATTCTGATTGTCTTTGGCAGGGCTGTTTTTTTGACTTGCATCGGCACTGAGGCCACTCAAGCCTAAGCAGTGCTCCAGAAACTCAAAGCTGTTTTGATGTTCTTCCCCACTTTTAATAGCACCCAAGTCATCCTCTTTTAGTTTTCCGCCATTATTCACAGAATCAATTTCAAACTGGTCCTGTAGATCTCTTTTTGAGCCGAGTGCATCTGAAAAGTCAAGGCATGGTTCAAGCACTTGGCAACTGGCAACTGTTTCATGGTCAGGTGTTCCATCTTCTTTTGGTATCATGTTCCTGATATGCGAATCATCCACAGACCCAGAATCCTTGACTGAAACTGATAAGCTCTGAAATTTATTAACATGACAAACAGGAGAACACTGTATGGTACACTCGATATTTTGACTTTCTTTTGTCTCTTTTAATGGAGATTTGTCACATATGGTCTCTAAAGGCCTGCTCATACTTGAAATGTTACCATCTTGGTTTAAAATAGTATTGTTTTTCTGTTCCTTATTCATATAGTCTTTATGGTTACAGCTGCTACAATCTGGAGCAGTAACAATACTCGCATCATTAAGATCACTGCCACTGCAAGCATTTTCTCTTAGAGGTGTCCATTCTAATGACTCTGCAACATTAGAAGCATAGGACATTTCCAGATGGTTGAAGTTCCATTTGATTTGTGTTCTTCCAGGTTCACAGCAGTTCATTTCAGCATTCAGCTCACTCAATGCACCAATGTCAGGTTCTGAGCAGCTGCTTACATCTGAGTATTGGTCAAGAGCATCTGTTTTGTCTTGAGTATTCACAAATGTTCCAAATCCTTGATTATGTGGAGTCAAGCAACCAAATTCTCCAGCTCTACTGTCTGAATCTGTGCAGATTTCACCTTCCAAATGTCCTCTGTGGGTATCCAACTGCTGACTAAGACAAAGTGAAATACTCTTATTTCCCTCCTGCTCATGACAGTTTTGATGCTGGTTGGTTGTTGTGAAAGAGTCTGAATGAGACACGATGACTTCTTCATTTGCAAAGCTATCACAAAGACCTTTTTCCTCAGGAGGTCTCTCTGTATGACATGTTAAGTTCTCATCTGGTGCAGGCGAGTCCACAGGTTCTTCATTCAGTGTTAATTCTGTACTACTCCACCCATGTGCCATGCTGTTTCTGAACAGGCAATAAGAATGGCCAAGTCCCTTGTTTCTCAACCTGAAGGATTCAGATTTATAAAAAAAAAAAAAAAAGAAAAAAAAAATTATTGAGGAAGGCAATGAAAACAGCTAAATATCTCCCAAATGTTAATAAAAAGTGTCCTTTAAGGACAGGTTTTTCTGTATGTTTACTATAGTAACAAGAAATCTGTTAAGATAGATTTTATAATTTAAAAAAAACAAACAAACAAAAAAACAACAAAAAAAACTTCTCATTCAAAATATTCATCACTCACCCACAGTTTTGTATTTAGGACAAAAATATGGGGTCGACCATTCTGCCAGAAATCTGAAAAAAGTAAAAAATAAATAAAAAAAATTAATATTCAACTGGCTGGTAACATTTTTTAATTCATTATACATTGGCGCTTCAAACAGCCTAGGTTTGAATTGAGATATTTGACAGTTTTTCCATGTCATTTTTGTGTTCTTTTTAATTCCTGACTGTAGAGCAAAAATAGACCCATGTTTGCTGCCATGTAAAGTTTGCACTGTGAAGTGCCAAAGACAGAACAAAAGTGTGCTACTACCTTCATTCAATGTGAAGATTTTACAGTGTCCGTAACTTCTGTGTGGTATTCCTGAATCAGTGATCAATATTCATAAAGAATTTTTATTTTCCGTAACTACATTTGTAACATTTTTGGGATTCAAGCAATTCTGTATCTCTTACAACACTGAGCTGCGCAGTTTTAGAATAACTGTGTCACATAATATTTATGTGAAACAATTTAAAACAAGACAATCTCCTGCAATAAATTGTTACTGTACTCATGAATGCTATGTGAGAGAAATTTGTAAAGTTAAGCTTTTAAAGTTAAACATTAAATGCATGCCTTGTACCATGTTAAAGATATTAATAGTGGAGTGAATGTTTTGTTACCATTATGTTATCCAGCATATTCTGAACTGGTGTATGTAACTGTCACCCAGCTGCAAGTTCTGCAAAATTCCGTACCCTTCTCTTCTAGACATGAAACTTGCTCAACTGAGACTCCTAAATCAGGAGTTACTCCACCACACTTAGATAGGATAACGCTTCCTTATAACAACAACAACAACGTCCAAGGTCGCACTCACA
This sequence comes from Heterotis niloticus, assembly GCA_018136845.1. Taxonomy (NCBI): domain Eukaryota; kingdom Metazoa; phylum Chordata; class Actinopteri; order Osteoglossiformes; family Osteoglossidae; genus Heterotis; species Heterotis niloticus. The sequence continues at coordinate 3,993,960 of CM030896.1, forward strand.
AAGAACCGAAGTGAAAAACTGCTGAGAGGCATGCATACCTTCCGAACTGCTGTATAAATAATCCCTGTATCCTTTGTTCGGGGAGACCCTCTTTTTAAAGGGGCTCTCCTGCACAGGTGTATACTTGATCGATCAGTAAAGCGTAACACTCTCTACACTAGAAGTGTTATTTTTTCCTTCCACAGATAATTTTTGCTGTGTTGTGTTATGTCCAACTTTCAATTCTTTTTATCGCAACAAATATTCAGTTCTATTTATGCACATTTCAAGCCTTGATCTTTTCTTTTCAATGTTTTAAACAAACTTTTCTACCTTTCTGGCCCCATTTTGGTGGAATGCAATTTGTGAGATCAAAAAAAAAAAAAACCAGCACACAAACACAGAATCAAAGTGAATATGAGACAAGATATTAGCAAAGTATGTCCTTTATAGCTTGCTGTATTATATCACAAGGCAGTATGGGACTGGAACAAACTGGCATCTCAAGTTTTTATCTGTAAAGTATATTATCTTGCTACATTTGCTCAGAACTGGGTGTCAGTGATCTCTTCAATTTTGTATAAGGTGTCTAAATTCTCTTCCTGTTTTTCCATCACTTTCAGTTGCTACTTCCTGATCCCCCACCATCCTTATTTATATCTTGTTCAGGGACTTGTAGCACTTCAAAGCATTCAGGTTTCGTTTTACAGCATAACTTTAAAAAAAGAAAACTATTCCTCAGACATCTCAATAATAAGATGCCATACCTCAGTATCTGTGTGGTTTTTAACAGCAGTACTATATTTTCAAGCTGCACTGTTAGTTTCACATTCAATTTTTAGAGATTCTTTCACATTTTCTTTTCAGTATCATTAGAACACTCACCCCTCACCTCCTAGTAATGCTAAATAAAAACAAATTGAACAGAAAGTGCTGTAAAAAGAACAACGTTTTATTAAACTTAATGCAACTGCTACTAGACACCCAAACACTGAGACCTAAACTCAAACATATACTACCCTAATGTTAGACTAACAATGATATAAGCACAGTATATTACAATTATATTTTCATGCTACCATATTACTTTTATTGCTAAATTTCCTTGTTTTTTAATTTCTGCAAAATCAGAACAATTTGTTAACGTGCTGTCCACTGCATAAAAAAAAATTAAAAAAACTACAGCGTCACAAACAATGTTCTGTAAAGAAAACATTTTATTAACCGAAACGGTGGTCAACACATGCAGAAACACTAAATCAATGACAAACATGTGTGCCTTGTGGAAGCACAGCAAGCCAATGCCATAACATAGCAGGTCAATAATATTTTTTACTAATTTTTAAGCAATACTAATATAAAATAATAGCTTTTCATATAACTATTTCAAAAGCTGACTGGGAACAGTGCAAAAAGCAAGAATGAGCTAGTAACTGGCAGTACTGTAGAGGAAAACAGCTCGTGGATCAGAGGGGTCAAAAGAAAATGGAAAGAATCATGCAGCAAACACATAGGCCACAGCCAAGCAAACCACATTTGGATTCTATACGGGTGTGCAGAACATCATCTCAGAACTCATCACTTATTGGACTTTGTATGAAATGGGCTACTACAGCTGAATACCACATTGGGTACTGATGTCGTGAGCAAACAAGAACGCATGCCTTCGTTGGGCACAGGAGCATCAAAACCATTACAGTTGGGATATCCAAAAAAGTTGCCTGGTCAGATAAATCCAGGTTCCTTTTTTGTCAGGCTGATGGAAGAAAAATTGGCAAAAGCGACAGGATTCCACAGAGCCATCCTGTTTAGTATCAACAGGACAGGCTAATGGTGGCAGTATGATGGTGTGGGGAAAGTTTTCCTGGCACACATTACAGGCTTCTGAGACCATGACATTTCTGAACATTGCTGCTGACCAAGTTCATCCCTTCCTTGCAGAGTTTATCCCAGACGGACACTTCCAGCATGACAACACGCTATTGTCACAGAGAGTATTGCCACTGGTCCTGGGAACATAACAGTAAGTTTTCATTGCTTTTCAGTGAGCTGAACAGTTCCTGGATCTCAACCCTATCAACCCCTCAATGTCATCTTTTAGAAATGATACAACATTCCGGCAGAACATGTCCAACATCCTGTCAAATCTGTGCCCAGGCAAATTCATTCGGTTCTGAGGGTCAAAAGAGCCTCACCAATACTAGACACCCAATAACCAGGCAAGTTACTATATGCCATTTGTACTTTCTTGTAAAAATAGAGCATAATGAAAGATAAAAACAGAAGTTTTAAAGCCATAAGAGACTCGTCAGCTTTTTTTCTTTTTTTAACCTTCAGTTGCTCAAATGGGAAATAAACAAGAGGAACAACTTACAGTCTTATTCTATAAAATAAATAAAAAAAAGATTGCTTATCTGCTCCCAAAAGTGTTTACAGGTCATTTGAAAAAATGATCATGGTCATGCATAAAGAGAAACCTGTTCTACATTCACCTATAACCTGGTATTCTGGCTCCTGGTTTCAGTGTTCCAGATTTAATGAGCAATACGCAGCTTGGTATCGTCAGATAGGATAAGCTGAGCCGCATTCTAGCCTGATTTAACTGGCCCAGAATCCAGAGACTTCTGGTGTTGGTGTGCGGAATGCCGAGACTGTGAACAAGTGAAACAACTTTGTCTCCAGAGCCCTGCTCCAACCTCTTTCCTCAGTAGACATTTCATATGAGTGTTTGGCAATAGCAAATCAGAGCCAAGGGAAAGCTACACAAAATGGAGAAGGTATCAAAGAATTTTATTAGTCACATACATGGTTACCAAGCATACCATGTATTGAAAATGTGCCCAAATAAAATTGAAGGATTGCACTGAAGTGTTCCCTGACCAGGAATCGAACACAGGGCATGGCAGTGAGAGCGTCAAAGCCTAACCACTAGACCACCAGGGAAGATAAGGATAGGAACAGAGGACTCAAAAGATGAACGAAATAGCACTACCATTCTCATGCCTAAAGCCAATGGCTCAATATAGCTCTTTGAAGATTAATGGAAAGACAATGCTGTCACTTAAGTTCAATGCTTATTCAACGTTCTGGGTTGACGGACTCCTGGGCAGCCTAGGTGCAGCTTGCTACTACTCAACATTGGACGTAACAAAAGGCTACCTGACAAGTTCCCTTCTTCCTAAAATCTGGAGAGATCTCTGCTTTCTTGACCCCATTTAGCCTACACTATTATATTGTCCAGTTTAGGTTTCGTGGAACCCAGGCCACTTTTCAGTGACTAACAATACCCTCCTTCCCAACATAGTAACCACTCCACTCACTCATTATCATCTTTAACAATAACTTGCAGAGACACCTCATGGACCTCTGGACTCTCCTGAAGCCCCTGATGTGTGCCAGACTCATGGCAAACGCAACAAAACATGCTATTAGCCAGAGTGAAGTATGATACCAGGACTTCCTTGTGGATTACCAAATGGATAATCAGCCTGGATGATTACAGTCAATACTTTATTCCTAGCCGTCTGGTCCCAAGCCCGGGCAAAATGGAGGGTTGCGTCAGGAAGGGCATCCGGTGTAAAAATCTGCCAAACCAACTATGCGGACAAGCCGATCCGCTGTGGCGACCCCTGATGGGAGCAGCTGAAAGTCGGTTTTACTTTATTCCTAGCTGTCTGCTCTTTGTTGGACCTGACACACAAGAGAAGTTCTAACTCAGTCCAGTGGGTAGGGCAGATCTAATAGCTTTCCAGTTCATCAGAGGACACCTTTGTGATGGGGCTATTTTGACCAGCCTAGATTTCCTACTCCTCTTTGTGTTCCAGGCTGATATTTTGGACAGAGGAACTGGGGCTGCCCTTTCTCAGATGGTAAATGGAGTAGATCACTCACTGAGAAGCTGTCTGTAAGAGAACATGGCAATGGTACCATTATTTATACCAAAAGAGAGGGTATCTATAGCGATAGGGGAGTTTAGGCCGATATGTCTGTTAAATGTGGAAGGTAAGATATTCTTTAGCGTGGTGACACAGAGGCTGTCAGATTACTTATTGAAAAATAAACTAATCGATACAACAGTCCAGAAGGCGGGGATCCCAGGTTTCTCGGGATGCTTAGAACATACTAGTGTGATATGGCATCAGATTCAGGAAGCCAAACGGGAGAAAAGGGGCTTGCATGTGGTGTTCTTACACCTAGCAAATGCCTTTGGCTCTGTGCCACACAGTCTTATCTAGGGTGCATTTGACTTTTTTAGAGTACCAAGCCAGATAGCTGGCTTGGTGGAGTACTTTCAGGACATTAGGATGTGTTTTACCACGGCAGGTTACACAACAGCCTGGCAGAGACTGGGAATGGGGATCATGGCAGGCTGCACTATTTCCCCGCTAGCATTTACTATGGCGTTGGAATTAGTAATTAGGGAATCAAGTTGGGTAGTAGGTAAAGAAAGACGGCCAGATGGGCTCCGTCTTCCCCCAGTTAGGGCATATATGGATGACAGGACGCTGGTGACCACAACAGCGGCCTGTGCAAGGCGGCTGTTAGGAAAGCTGGACGAGAACCTGAAGCGGGCTGGTTTGAGGATTAAACCGGCAAAGTCCCGGAGCATCTCACTGGTTAAAGGGAAAATAGAGAAAGGTAGTTTTCTGGTGGATAGTGAGGAGATCCCATCAGTGTTAGAGAAGCCGGTAAAGAGTTTAGGGAGGTGGTACACTAGGGAGTTAACTGATATGGATCAGGTGGAGCAGCTTAAGGAAAGTGTAGTAGATGGGTTACAGAGGATAGAGAACTCAGGGCTGCCGGGTAAACTGAAGCTCTGGTGCTTACAGTTTGGCCTATTCCCAAGGGCGATGTGACCACTAACTATGTATGAGGTATCAGTCACAAAGGTGGAAAAGCTGGAGAGGCTGATTAGCTCCTATATTAGAAAGTGGCTGGGGGTTCCTCGGTGTCTAAGCAATATGGCTCTGTATGGGAAAGGAGTCCTGCAGCTGCCGCTCTCAAGCTTAACAGAGGAATTTAAGTGTGCGAAGATGCGGTTAGAATTGCAGCTGTCAGGTAGTAGGGATGAGGTTGTAAGAGGTTTGGTACCTAGGATAGTAACAGGTAGGAAATGGGATGCGAGACAGGCGGTAGAGGAAGCTAAGGCAGACTTGAGGCAGCTAGAGATGGTCAGGAAGGTACAGCAAGGAAAGGAAGGTCTTGGTTATCGGTTAGGAGACCCTGTGTGGAGTAAGGCAGGCCCAATAGAGAGAAGGAGGTTGGTGATAGAGCAGGTGTGTCGGCAGGAAGAAATAAAGAGGTGTGTCAGGGTAGTCTCACAGGGGAAGCAGGGACAGTGGGTAAATTGGGATGGGGTTGAGAGGAGGAGGCTGAGCTGGAGGGAACTGTGGAATATGGATGCATATCGAATAAAGTTCCTGCTAGGAACGGTTTACGATGTGCTGCCATCACCACAGAACCTGAAGGAGTGGGGGGGGGGTCTCTGCTTGTACTCTGTGCTCGGAAGTTGGGACGGTGAAACACAGTCTAGTTGGTGGTAAGGTTAGCTTGGCGTTGGGTAGGTATACATGGAGGCATAACCAGGTGCTAAGGTGCCTGGCTGCAGCCATTGAAGACTGGAGGAGGCAGGTACGCTCAGGACAGGAGGTTGAAAGTACAATGGTACAGTTTGTTAGGGAAGGGGGGGAGGGTAGGAGATGCAGAGGTAGGAAGGAGTTAGGTGTAGTAAGGGGGGCTAGAGACTGGGAGATGCAGCCTGACCTGGGAGGAAGATTAGTGGTGCCCCAGGAAATAGTTAGTACAAGCTTGAGACCAGATATGGTGCTGTGGTCAGCAAGCCAACGGGTAGTGTATTTTATAGAACTCACAGTTCTGTGGGAAGGAGCGGTGGACGACACTCATGAGAGGAAGAAGCTTAGATATAGCGAATTAGCGGCGGAAGTAGAGGGGCGGGGCTGGAACGCAAAGGTGAGGCCAATTGAGGTTGGATGCTGTGATTTATAGCCTGATCCACTTTAGCGTTGTTTCACGAACTCGGTATCCGGGGGCGAAAGTTGCAACGGGCGGTGAAGGAGTTGTCACAGGCTGCGGAGCAAGGAAGTCTCTGGGTTTGGAGGACCAGCGCAGATGGTAGCAGGGCGGCGAAGCGGTGAGCAGGTGGGTGCCGGCGAAGCATTAGCACATAGGTGTGATGGCGGTTAGTGTATTAGTGCATAGTTGTGATGGCGGTTAGCAGGCGGTGTAGTTGTTGCAAAGTGCGATAAAAGTAAAGTAGGTGGTGAGGCGCTTCTTCCTTTGATACGGCGGGTAGAAAGAGCAGCGAGTGTGAGAACACCAAGGTAGGTAATGTGAGAAGCGGTGGGGTGGCGCAGTGGTGTGCGCGGTAAGGGAGGGGAGCAGCTCCGGGACGCCTGAGCCCCGGTTGAGCCTTCTGGAGGTGTCGTGGGCCTAACTCGACAAAACACCGACGAAGGAAGGTGCCCACTTGATAACCCCGATGAGATGCCACGCCATGCCATGGTTGGAGTTATAGTTAGTTTGCGCTAGTTTTAATAGGGTAGCCATTGTGTAGCGGAGTTGTAGGTGTGCTGTGGGGGTTAGGATGGGTTTAGGATCCCCTTTTTAATCCAAGCTCCTGTTATTTGGCACTGTGTGTGTAATATGAACCAGGACTTCCTTGTGGATTACCAAATGGATAAGCCGGAAGCCATTGCTGCTTGCTTGCTGTCCCAAGATCAAGAAGCAAGTGAGGTCCTTTCTCAGCCTGGATGATTACAGTCAATACTTTATTCCTAGCTGTCTGCTCTCTGTTGGACCTGACACACAAGAGAAGTTCTAACTCAGTCCAGTGGGTAGGGCAGAGTCAACAGCTTTCCAGTTCAGAGGACACCTTTGTGATGGGGCTATTTTGACCAGCCCAGATTTCTTTCTCCTCTTTGTGTTCCAGACTGATATTTCGGACAGAGGAATTGGGGCTGTCCTTTCTCAGATGGTAAATGGAGTAGATCACTCACTGAGAAGCTGTCTGTAAGAGAACATGGTAATGGTACCAAAGAAAATGAATGCTTTGCCATGAAATTAGCCCTCTTAGCCCCCTGGTACTACCTTCTAGGATGGAGGTTCAGTCTTTATACTGATCACACTCCTCTCCATTAGCTACATTTCAGGAAAGACAATAATGCCCAGATCAGCCATTGCAACCCTGTAAGATTCAGATGACCCATCTTCCTAGCTGTAGCAAGTTTCATCTCTTGGTGGTGGTGGTGGTGGTATTTGGGGGGGGGGTTGTAAACCCAGGGCAGACAAGTCAGGTCTGGTTTGGTAGCTCTTCACTGGGTTCTGGCAGGGGAGGAATGTAGCACTCAGGGAGACAGAAAAACATGCACAAAATCTTCCATACATCACTGTACACAACCCATACCTCGATACTCCTACTGGACACCATCCCAACTCTAACACACAGTTCCCACGAGAACGCTTTCTCTGGAGCGAGATGGAAAACTGTAGACCTGAAGTAAGGGTTCTACAATAAAGCAACATTTAACCTGAATTGTGTAACTGTGTCCTACTATCACACAAATTAATTCTCATACTAACATTTACATGATTTCATTCCCATAGCAGCATACAACTCAGAGAAAACTAAAGTGCAAATTATATGTGATGTTCATTCTAATGATGAACTAGAATCCATAAACCCGGCATTTAAGTAGTTTTACAGTCATTCCCCATTAACGGCAGAAGCGATCAATGACGGCAAACTAATGACTGTGCAATTTTTGCCAACTAAAGCTCCCTTTAACATCACTCACAAGTGTGTATTCATTGATGCTCACTTCTATCAAACAAATGCAATCTGCCAGAAATATTTTCCTCTGCACAGGTGGTGTAGCTCCTATTTGTGCACTGCTAACTGATTTACAATGAATGTCAATATTATTTGCAAATAATGAATTATCTAAAACATACCTTATAATGTACAGCTAATTTTGAAGGTAAGGCTGTGCCATTTTCTCTGCTTGTGCTACGGAAGAAAAATATAGTGACACTGATCGTAAAATAATTATATAACAATTGTATCATTTATACTTCAAACGGAGGTGTATTTTGCACGTTCTGCATCATGACATCATGGACAAAGGTTAAGAAATGATAAGATATTTTCAAATACAGTTATACCACTGCAGTTGTGTTCTGGAGAAACAGAACTATAAGGGGTTATTAATATCATATGTTGTGTGAATGAAGCTTCCCATAAAATGTATTGCTTATACCTTCAATAAAGGACATGTTTTATTTTAAAAAATTCAACTTAAGAAATAAGACATTTGGCAAAGCTGTGCATCTACAACAAAACTTGGACTTTTACCTGTCTGCAAAAATGTGTGTATATTTAGTTGCATTATCCAAGTTTGCAAACCAAATGCACAATATTAAACAAACTATATAGCCTGAACTACCTAAACATCAATGGCCCTCATACTGAAACATTGCTTGTGGTGAAAAAAAGGCCACATTACAGCCAAGTCAGCACTTTTCTCCTCAATATATCTGATACCTTCTGAATCATAATTTAACACTAAATGTTTGGGACTCAAATACTAAAATCCAAATTTAATTTTCCAATTGACAGGTTGACATTTACCTTTAAAAAACCTCGACAACATTACAAACTACTATTAATAAAGTTATCAGCAGCAAGTATGCCTATGCCTTATTATTGCTGAGTCGAATTTTCAATAGATGAAAATTTGTAATACTATTTAAAATGAACAGCAAGACTCAGCTACGGTGCATTTTTAAACTCTCAGACAAATTTCTAAAAGGGATTACAGTGCAGAAAAAGTCATGCACACGGCAACCAAGAGTTTGGCTAAAAACGAGCGCTAAAATTCAGGTTGTCACGTGAACTGAATATACTTAAGCTTCCGATTCAAAATGTCGCTCCACACTTTTGCATCCCCTCCGCGAGTTATGTCAAGTTCAACTAACAACGAAATATGTACTTATAACGGAAAACTGTGCTGCTTCTGGAGGAAGAAGGTTTCTTTCAACAACAAAAAAATAAAAAAAATGGGACAACCGAAGCACAAACGTGAACACAGTCCACCATTTGAAAACGAGCCTCACCAGCCGTAAACACTTCACAGCTCAGCATATAAATATCACCGTCTAAGGTATAACATTCACATGGACGGGTTGCTGAAACACATATCGGTGCAGTTTGCGCAAATGCAGCGGTCATTTTAATGAAAGAAATTTACATTCGCGTACCCCTTGAGAAGCGGACCTTCTTGCCTCATATAAATGGCTCCTCCGCACCAAAAAAAAAAAAAAAAAAAAAAACTCGGCGCAGTTACAAGCGCTTCTTCACTTACCGAGGCAACCTTCTCGGTCGTCTCCTTCTCCGCGTTCCTTTTTCAGGCAGTGGGACAAGACATTACGTCGCCCACAGTGGCCGCACATGTGTTAGCCAATACTACTAACTGGATTCCGCAAAGACGTACGAAATTATTTCGCTTTGCTTCTCCACCTTCAACCCGTTCGGCGCATTCACTGAACAATGTGGCCAAACCCGGAGCACTTTTATGACACCACACGTCTCCAGCCAATAGGCTCGCAGCTCTGGACCGTAAGTCCCGCCCCACCACCGACACGGGGCGTCAATTTACATATTGGATCCTGCGCACTGAATTCCTGCGCACGTACGTAGCACGCGGTGGCGCAATAAAGCAAAAATGGCCGCGAGGGCGTCCCGTTGTGGTCGACTGTAATGGTTGGAGCATCTAAAATGGCTCACGGAGACTGTGATTCCTTGTGAGACTAACGTGGCCCTTTTGCAAAAAACCTCAACTGTGCCTTTATATGACAAATACGTGAGCAGAATACGCGCGGGGAACGGTGTTCAAATGATTGGGGTGTTTATTGGACATTTTATTCACACTGACGGTGCAGCATGGAGGGGTCCGGAGCGATGCCACCAGGAGAGCTGACTGTGACACGGCCCAAGCTTCTCCATCTTGTTTTGACCAAAATTTTAGTCAAGTAACTGTGCAGCAGGAGGACCGGCTACCGTTTGCAGCCAAGCCAGATACAGTAACCGCTCGCGTCGCATCCCAGCTTGCTTTTGTAGCGCTTCACACCTAGGCCAGTTGCACACTTTAAATATTTTGCATATCTCCAAAATGGAGAGGACTGCAGCCATTTGCAATTAAAATTGTTGAGCCCGCTGTCTTGGATTTGGGCTTTTAAATAAATTCCAACTGTTTATCGGCAACAAAATCGGAATTCCAAACCACAGCAGTCTGTGGGAACAAATTTATTTGAAGTTTGATGATCTTTTCCGATTTTTTGTTAAGAATCCTTCCAGGAAGTTATTGGCTATGGGTTTAGCCCATTGTGGAATAGGTTGTGGGATGTGTAAGATAACATGAGACTTGGTCACAGGATTCACTTGACGAAACAGTCATTCCCCAGCCAAATGGCACCAAAGTGCTTAAAAAAAAAAATCGATCTCCCATTAATATTATTTCTATTTCCCGTTCATGTCAACGCTTAATTCATGTTCTGACAAGGATGCTTTGTTGGTGCCATGGCTATAACAACCTGTAGGGAATAGAGGGGGACAAGAATAATGACTTGGTATTTATGGGAACTGTATACAATTACTGTTGGGGACAACCTGGGGATCCTCAAACATTGGTGAGACAATGTGTGCCTGTGGCTGGTACTTTTGTCGACGGAGGGATTCGTCGTGTTTTACAGCTTGAGACAACAGTTCTACTATCGTTAGGCCAAATTCTGTAACTTCCTCGGATAGGTTTCCGACTTCTTTGGTATCCCAGCTGGATAAGCTTAGACTGAATGGATCAAATGCATGATCTTTCTGAACAAGTTCATAGAAAACATGAGAAAAGTGTCTAATCAGACATTGCATATTTTTTCAGATGGTTTAATAAGAGTTTTTCAGACAAGTTACTGTAATAGCTGCATTGTACTCTTTCACTGGAATGTGGTTGTGTAGCAAGTAGTACCGATGCACCATAGCTTGTGGGATGTGGGTTTGGATTCAGCTCAGCCTGCATAGAGTCTGTATACAGTATTCTTCCTGTGTCTAGGATTGTTTCTTCCAACCATTCAAAGACGTGTTTCCAGTGAATGGGTAATTTTAAACTGGTCTTAGTGTGTATATACAGTATGAGTGAACGTATGTATGATTTACCTGTGGTAGAGCGGCTTTCTGTTAGGAGTGTATCTTGCCTCACACCCAATTTCCAAGACATACTTTAGACCACCATGACCCAGTACTGGACAAGCAGTTACTGCTGATGGACAATTCTTTTTGAATCTAACAATCGTTGAGCCAGTAGATAAGTGCTTGAATTTAATAGGTAAAGCAATGGTTTGCACAAAATATGATTCGCTGTCAGTTATGGCTGGTAGGGTGGCAATAGTGTAGTTCCCTCGCCGCTCTTAGGTTCTGGATTAGGACCTGGGCTCGAATCTTGCTCTGTGTGAAGCTTGCACATTCTTCCAGTCCAGTCCATGCATTTCAGGCAAGTGAATCTGTAACTGAGAGATGCATCTGAGTGTCCGATGATGGTTTGGTGCGGATCTAGGGTGTAGTGGTGGAGGCCACTTGCCATTATGGAATATGACTCACATCCCCCTTGATGAACTTATCACCTTGAGCTCTTCTACCCACCAGACTACGATGTACAAACAAGTGCTTCTGGGGGTTCTTCTTACCAACAGCCATCTGGCTCCAAAATAGCACACAATGGCCTGTTATCTGTTTAGAACTAAGAAGCTGGAAAGTTCCTTGTAACCTTAGGGTCATTGCACTTGATGGACTGAAATATTTGCAACTTGTAGTTGTTCACTTTGTATTGAGTACAACTGTATTCCCTCAAGTGCTAAGCTGACATCTTTGTGATTGATAAAGTACCCCGAGACAACTTGGAAAAGGTACCCCAGGAAAGACTGAATAAGTGCCTCAAAGACCTACAAGATACTAGTCAGTTAAAAAGCACAAAGCCTGTTCCTTCCCACTTGCTGCCAACTTGTCTCCATCGTGCCAAGGACTGATACTGTGTACAGAAACTAAATATTTTGGCATAGAATGTGCCAACGTACCTTACTGGATCAAGAATTCAAATTTGGATTATTCCTTACCAAGATGTATCAGATTAAATAATATTTCCTTGCTGATAAAAGTCTCCGAAAGCAACTTTATAGACAGCTTTTAGGACACCTTTCTCATGTTGCCATTTCAAATGCAGAATTACAAAGAAAGACAGAGTCTATTTGACCCATCTTGGACCCAACTTCCTGCATCCACCAAAGAAACCGATCACAGGGAAGCAAATCAAACCTGTATTCAATCTGCTGTATCCAGCTACAGTTGTAAAAAATGGTGCTTTTAATTAAAAGTCTGCCTAAGGATTATTTTTACTGACAGCTCATAAAGATTTTCCAGGAATGGCTCAACTACCGCTTTAAAAATAAAGAATCAAACACCCCTTTCATGCTAAGAAAGACCATCTTCGGGATCTAATGTTTCGCCTTTGGGAATTTTAAAAATACAAAAAGTTGCATTGCTTTGTCTTTGTCTTCTCCTGCTGCCAGGAGAGGTTTCCTTTGCCTTTAGTTTGTGGTCAGTTTTTCATTACGCAGTTGCATTTTCACCGAATGCTAATGGCTGCTCTGGGAATGACTGAATAACCCCTTTAAATAGCCAATAATCAGTCTGCTACCTTGTCCTTGAGAAAGACTACCTTCTGTCTCAGCCTGCTGGGGTCTTTCTCATGCTATTCAGTCCTGTAAATGAGGGGATAAGGCAGAGCCAACAGGATAAATGTGCGATGCAGGTGCTCCCTTTACGGTTGGTCAAACACTGCCCCTAAAATCCAGCTGAGAATCATGCTTCTTGGGGACTATATATCCGTAAAGTCTTATTACCGTCATCATGATCTGACTTGTGACAGCCACAGGAAACAAATTCCCAGAATACCAAAGTTCCATCATGTGTGTCCACCCTCAAGCAACTGCTTTTCCAAGTCAGGGTCACAGTGGTTGGAAGCTACGGTGGGAGCACAGTTGCCGAGGCAGGGTGCACTATGGATGGGATGGCAGTTTACTGCAGGGCAGTCGCACTCAGAAAGGACAAGGGAAAAACATGCAACCTCTGCACAGACCAAGCTGGATTTGAAGCCAGATGCAAATCCAGAGCCCAGGAGCTAAGGGACTAGAGTCAAGCACTACAGTGCTGGGCATCTCATCCCACACAAAATCAAGGCTATGTAGGAAAATGTAGGCATGCTCTAACAGGTCCAATCACCTTTCGCTACAAGTCAAGGTAAAGCATTCACTTTTGACCACATTAAATAAACATCTGTTTCTCAACAGCCAGCATTACTGTCAAATAATAAGACTGAGCGTGACACTGCTGTCAGACATTCGTTCTGAGGGGGGAAGGAATCTAACAAAAAAGGATCAAAGTATCAAATTCATACCTTCAATTGTCAATCCTAGTCTGCATATTTACCAATTTTCTGTGCTCTACTGAACAAAATCCCATGGTTAAACATTAAAAAAAGCTGATCACAGGCAGATATTGCAAACATTTATTTCAATTATAATGGCACATAACATTTACTAAGAACACATCCATTCTTACTTGGCAATAGAAAAGAATTGAATAACTAAAATTTTCCAAAAAATGTAGTGCTGAAACAAAAGCCTTGAATAATTTCTATGTAATGGAGCAGTCATCCCCTTTGAAATCCATAAAACCCAACCCTTACATACAAATAAGTTCATTGCCATGGTCCGTAATTTCCAGGTAAATTTTAAAATATACAACTGGCATGAGTCCATTTTCATATAATATTAAAGATTTACCGCTATCAAATTCTGAGCTATAGAAAGATTTTATTCTGATTTGAGCAAATAAGGAAACTGGATTACATGCAAAGAAAACAGCACTAATATGCAAGACGGAACATATTTAGACACAATTCGGAGACTACTTAAAGAAACACTTAAGTCTAATTTAAATTTCTATCCCAATAATTTGGAAGTTAATTCCCAAAATCAAAATTTCGAGATCCTTACCCAAACATTTATTTAGGAGGGTTATTCATGTTATAAGGGGGCCATGGGAGCTGAGCAACCTTGCAAGAATGTCTTGCTACCTTGAAACCGAACTTGCGAAATATAATGTTTAACCATTTTTCTGACACGTGCTTGTGATACAATGTGTTAAAATAGGGGCGAGAGAATTCTGAACTTTTCTGTAATTTATTTAACAGTAGCACACACTCCAGTTAGAAGTCCATTCCAATCATCCAATTACCACTTAAGTTGCTGGCAAATAGACGGTCAATATAAACAAACTTATACAAGGTGGAAGAGTATAAAACAAATGGTCCTAAGAAAGACCCCTGAGGGACACCATGGAAAACTGCTAAATAACCAAAGCAGAAATGTTTCAGGGTCACTAATTGTTAAACATAAGCAGCAGATACTATTGCATCAGGGAGACCAAAAGACAGTGAGCACAGGCAGATCAAAGGCTTTCCTTAAATTGTCCAAGTTTGAGAAAAGTCAAAACTTAAGTGGTTCAAAAGAAGGCAACATATCAAATTTGTAGAGAGACTGAAAACATTAATCGTCGGGTTAAGTGTAATCTTGCATTTATCAGCGTAACTAGTAAACTTTTATATTTTGGGCATCAAGACTGCAATGTACATTTCCAGCAAGACTTGAAAAGGTAAAAAAAAAAAACAAAAAAACAAAAGTAAGACCGATCTCAAATGCACCAATTTATATATTTTTCTGAAAACAAAAAAAAAATCCTGCTTAAATCAGTTTCAGTGAAACTTCCAGCTTCTGGAGTCTTTAGAAGAGCACTATATAGACTTATGCTTTTTTACAAATAGGAACTATTTAACATACATTTTAATTGCCAGTAGTCATAAACCCATTAACGATCAAAAGAGAACGTCCAAACTTGAGAACACAAAAGTATTCAACCTATGTTTTTTTTTTCCTTCAATCCCTCCCTCTTCTAGGATCTTAAGTCCCAAGACTACAAGTGAAGGACTAAGCAGTCTAACACTATATACTTAACCAGAGCAGATTTTGTTAGGAATTAGTGAGGTAACTCCATTATCCAAGGCTATCTGAGCCATGGGCACTCTGGTGCTGCAGAAATGTCACTAAGGAGGAGAAGGTTTGAGTGCACTCTGTGCATTCGTACAGCACTTCAGCTGCAATACTTCCGCTAGCCTCTTCGTCCTCCAAGTCGTCGTCATCGTCTAGATCCTCATCATGTTCCAAAGCTAAAGTGGGGTCCTGACTGGATACAGTGGCAGGAGATCTTTGTGCTTCCTTGTCGTCGTCACCTGGGGAAAGACTTTGGTGGGTTTCAAGATGTCGTAATAGGGCGGATGACTGCCGGAAACGCCTTGGACAGCGAGGGCACTTGTGTATCTCGCCAGCCAGTTCTCTCCTGTGGTATCGCTGGTGGCGCTGGTAAACACAAAGTAATCCAAAGCCTTTCCCACAAACGCTGCAGTGGAAGGTCACTCGAGGCTTAGGGGATGACTCTGCCTCTTTCAGATCATAGGGGTGCTGACTGCTGCAACCATGTTTATCCCGTTCAGAGAAGTCCACAAATATCTTGCCACACTTTATGCATGCGTTGTTACTGTTGTCCTTTTTTCTATCCAATGTACCCTTCTCTACCTGCTTCAGGGGTGCCTGTATGTGTGGTTTTAACTGCGGCTGCTGCAAATGGATGTCCCTTCGACTTTCCGCAACCGCTTTTTCTGTCTCGGCCTTTGACTGTGTTCCTTGCGCATTGTGATACATGGCTATGTGCCGTCTCACGTCACAGCGTTGGGGGAAGTGTCTCCCGCAGAAGACACAAGTATGCAAAGTCCCCTTGTGGTATCTCATATGGCGAGACAAGCTGCTGGAATGCACGAAAACACGATGACAAAGTTTGCACGGATATACTCGAGCATTGTGATTGGCTTGGTTGCCACGAGGGGGCCTTCCCCGTGGCTTTGACTCTTTCACTGCCGCACCGCTTTGAATTTGTTGCCTCAACGCTGCTCCACCTTGCAGTTGTTTAGGCTTGAGCCCTTGCTCCGGAGTTACAAAGTCTTCCTGCGTTTGGTGGGAAAGGTGATGCAACTTGAGATCAGATAACTGCTGAAAGCGATTCCCACACAAACCACAGCGGTATGGTCGAAAAGAGGAGTTCATGTTAGGAGCAGCGTCCTGACGCTTATGTGCACGTTTAGGCAAGTCAGCATTGGCTTTGCCATCATTCGATTTCTCATCCTGCTGGGGTTTTTTATGGGATGCTGGAGTAGAATAAGTAGAAACACAAGAGACGATTTTTCCATGGGCATGACTTAGCAAGTGGCTTTGCAAGTCTGACAGCCAGAAAAAACGAAGCCCACACAACTTGCAAGAGTACGATTTGTTTGGGCTATTCACCTGAACTTCTCCAGACGTTTTGGAGGTCTTTGCCACCGGTTTGCTGTGGCGTTCCTCTTGGTGAGCGTGCAAAGCCTCCTTGTTGAGAAAACGCTTTCCGCAATGCCCACAACTATAAAATCGCTCATGTGCATGTTCTTGAAGGTGCTGCTTCAATTCTTCTCGTTCATTAAAGACCTTACAGCACAAAGTACACTTAAATCCCCGCTCCAGGGTTCTGTAGCGCTGATGTCGCTGCAAGCCTGCTCGGGTGTTGAATAACTGGCCACAAGTCTCACATTTAAACCGTGCAGGGTAAGAGGGCGCAAGACGTTTAGAACTACCCGTTCGCTGTGTCTTGGTTGGTGAAGGAGTTACGGGCATAAGCTGAGACTCGGAGGTCAGAGCTTGATTTGATGTCAAAATTACAGTAGCAGAATGAGACTCCAAGGAGGCATCCTGGTTTGGTGACAAAGTAACAGTGGTAGACTGGGACTCCAGAGATGGAGTTTCTGTGGGAGGCAGAACTGCAGCAGACTGGGACTCCAATGAATGGTCCTGACTCCAAACTAGATTTGGGGATTGAGGTTTGTCAGTAGCAGGGGAAAAATAGTTCAATTCTACTGACCTATCTACAACTGTTAGCATGCCATTTTCGTGGAGTGCAAACTCAAGAGGAGTTCCACAGTTATTGGGGGGGCAATCAAAGGGGAAAGGATCAACAGGCCCATGTATAACCATATGATTCAACAGGTCAGGATAGTGGCTGAAGCCATCTCCACATTCAGTGCAGATGAAGGCAGCTGTACCTCCTACCTGCTCTCCACAGTTATTATAGTCAACAAGAGGATACTCCATTTTCACTTGTGTAATATTGTTCTGGTAGTATCACCGAAATTGTTTTGGGAGATAACACAATACTGATATTCTCAGAAAGCAATGTTACACTTCTGCATATAATGCATAGGAAGGAGGAATAATGTTTCAGATGTTTCAGTGGTGCCAATTTGTCATTGTAAATATATACCAAGCAGTCATCATATAACCATCAGTACAATGCAAAACGTCATTTGTCTGCCAGACAATGCGTCGGAAAAGTGAGTCGGAAAGAGTTTTTGTGAGAATGTTCAACTTTGCAGATTCCTACAGAAAGAGGTAGAAAATGACATTGAAAAGAGATTACAAAACTTTATAATGACTCCTTGAACAGAAGGACATCCTATTGCATTGAAGTCACTTTGAAGTCACCTCTGCAACGTGCTAGAAGATCAGTTGTCCGCAGGAAGTTTTATCCATGACTGCAACTTGAAATTTTTCCATTCAGTGTTTAGCCATTCTGGCAACTAAAGCAGGGCCTTGACTCAGCAAATCACAAACCTCTGAGGAAATTAAGGGCACCTTGGTCTTTTAGGCCATCCCCTTTCCACTCTAAGATGACAGTGTAAAACTTGTTTTGTGATAAGCTGTGTTGAAATTTCAAAATGCAAGCTGCCAGTTTCTTGTTACACAAACTTCACTGTACCGTCCATTCATCTTCCAAGACAAAAAGAATGCATCTTCTTCCACCCATTGCATCTGAAAGACCAATGTGTCAACTTTTGCTGTCAGTCCTATGGTCTTGTTTCTGACAATTCTTCAGTCAAAAATCTGAGAAGAAAAGGGGGAAAGTGAGAAAGATGCAAAGTTTACAGCAAAGTAGATTTTTGTAAAAACATGCAACAGTTCTAAGAATCATTTTTGTATCCCTCTTATTTAACTTGATAAAGGACAGAGTTAAATTGTTTGCACTCACAAAATCAATTTTTCTTTGAATATACGGTTTAAAAAAGTTTAAGCAAAGGTGAAGAAAATCGCTGTCTTTTTAGAACTGCAAAAAGGTTCAGTTTTAAGACCCACCCAACCATTAACGTTTCTCCACTGCAAAGGTAGAAACTTAACAGTTACAAACACTTACTTTACTGCTATCGTGGCGGCAGTCTAAAGAGATAATTACTGTTCCACACCTGTGACTGAGTCTCATCTTTGAAAACAGACAATGGGAAACATTTCCTTGAAAATACAGAAATATCTCAGTTTATGAGATTAATCCATCCCTGAAAACAGACTATACACTGACATTCGATACCTATCCCTTAGTTTACACATCTAACTGGTTCCTGAAAAGGCTACATTGTGCGTTCACATAAACTGAGACAGCTACTTGCATTATTTTAAAAAGGACATATGATGATTGTTCCTAGCCCTTCCAGCAAAACTCAAACTTTCACATACATCAAGTAATGGTATTAAAAGTCAAACTGTAGTGAAGGTACACTGTGCGAGTGTATAAATCGAAGGATGCCCTTCTTAAAACTCAAAACCAGTTTTTCCCAAACATCACTGAAACAATGTAGAGCATCTATGCAACAATCAATAGGCAAAGACAACAAATTAAAATAATTTAAATTTAAAATAATGCAACGTAACAAATATAATGAATGCTTTACTTCTACCTTCACCTCTATAATGTACTTTTCTAATTTTTTTGTGTAAATTTTTTCCACAGCCTTTTCTACCATTTTTGGCCTTGTTTTGCTGGATTACACTATTTGTATGCCTGTAAGGGACATACTTTGCTAGCATCTTTACAGCTTCTTGTCTCATGTTGTTTTTCTACCCTTGTACAGTGTTTCCATATTAAGCACATAAATAAAGTGTAATCCAACAAAATGCTGTGTGTGCTGCATCCTTAAGTAAAGGCATAAAGTTGTTTTATGGCTTTGTTTTGGTACTTTACACAATGAGATTAGAAGAGACACTGCACAAAATGTGACATAGGAAACAGCTGATTGTACCCTAGCATCAACTACAGTACATCACTACACTTTCGTTTCTCTTGCTTGGCCTTCGAATTTCTTAAACTGAGCTCATAGTTTAAATCAGATTGAATTAATTCTTCAACTCAGTTTTAGCAAAGGACTTGTTACAATGGTCAGGGTCAGGAAATAAAGCTTTACAGCAGAGATTCAACAACCATAAAATAGACAGGATGACACAGGCTGCAAACATTGTTTCCCCAAGCTGCAGAAAATGACTTAAGCTATACAAGTAGTCTAATTATTTCTATGGGTAACAAGAAAAAAAAAGTATACATTCAAGTCATAGAATCTAAAATATATAGATAAAACAACAAATAATGCTTGTACTGTGTCCAATTCTGCTGTGGATGGTGGAATTTCACATTTGTCAGCTTAATTTAAGTTCCGGTTCACAGATACAGACTGTGCATAATAAAAGGTAATTATACACCATATCGTGTCTTGGGTGCACAAGGAGACGGCCATGTTGCTGCCACTTGTTATTAAAATGCATGGCAAAAAAAATTTGCAGTTACTATATTAAAGCTACTGAGTAATAACCGATTTAAGGAAAATAATATCTCCAGTCTACAGCACAAAAAAAAGGTGTCAATCACTGTAGCAAACCACTACCCATCCACTCAAACTTTGGCTCGCTCTACAAAATCTGTACTGATAGAGCAACTGTGTAGTAAGTGCTCAGCAAATTTTACTAGACAACTCCAACCAAAATATAACCTTGTAGAAGTGAGGCAGGCTGTGCGCATATTAAAATAAAATATTAAAACATTAAAATGCATATTAAGCATATCAAAATAAAACTGGCCAAGGACCTACATATACTGAAGATTAATTTTCTTTGCCGTGATAAAAGGCATTGTTTTCTTTATTAGATTACATTATATATTATTCATTTTCTAAAATTTCTGAGAGTTTATTTTTAATAGTATTTTCCTTAGTATTTCTATATTCTACCATTTCTGTGTGGAGATTGCCTGAATGTTTTCCACAGAAGCCAGCAAAATGTGCTGCATGTGGTGGGGAGAGGGGAACGGAGAGGTGTACTGTTGACCACATTTATCACAGCTACATGTGACAGATTTACAGAAACTACTCAATGCATAGAGGAATGTGTTTATTATTATGCTTGAGATGGTAAAGTGATCAGATTCTGACAAATATATTTCTGCAATGAATCATTTGGTTCCTGTAGTCAGTAAAATACAGTTGCGATTTTAAGGTGAAACATTTAAATATGTTCTGCCCACGTAATCCTCCATTACACTGCAACCCTCCCTGCTTTTCCATTCGGTTCTCCTCTGGTGCCTGAAGCACAGAAGTACAACATGAAGAAACATGGCACCATCTTTTGTGTATGAAGGAAATAAATAGTGAACGTGAATTTGTTAATAAATTTATCATTTTTAAACAATTTTCAGTTAACACTATGATGCTTCATGGTAAAAAGGGATAAAACGAACAGATGTCATGTTCAGGTTGCGTTTTGTTTTACATACTGTGCTTCTAGTTCTGAGGAACTGAGACCCTGCAGTGTATTAGCTGCTGATAAATACAGAATAAATATATAAATACAGTGAATTTTTAAGTCAACACAACCTTGTTTTGCAGAAAGCCTAACATGAAGATAAAACAAAGGGGTTGAGCTGTAGTCTTTAGCTTTTACTGATTGTTAATGTATTGGGTGGGCTTAAAAATTCCGACTTCCAGTCCCAGTTGTTTGTTAGGGTGCAGGTGTATTTTCATGTCCCTGAAAATAGCACAGGGTCTGTGGTTTTAACGTTATGAGTGAATGTATAGCATTATTGCACATAATGTTAGTTGTGCCATAATGTGCTACTTAAGTTTCTATGAAACACTGCATTACGCCAATCTGCATAATACGTTTCAGTAAGGAAATTGGATTAGGGCAGAGCGAACAAAATATAGCAGTCATCCCCCTTTCACACGATTTTTCTCTCACATCAATTTAGCATTACGGTTAAATTACAATACAAAACTGCTGAAAAGCAACACATTCTGTTTAACGTGAAGTGTGAGATGTGATGAGAAATTCAGTGAATAGCTGAATCTGTAATTCTTACAATTGAGCTGGGAAAACATACAACATGGCTCAAAATTTTGCATCAATCTGAGCACTTGAATCTAACCATTTATTGACCAAGTTCAATTCATTTTTACTTAACGTTGTGAGCATCATTAGCTGCCTTGCCACCTCTTCACCAAGTTCATATGATTACAATGACGTACAATGAGTGCCCATTCGAATGAAGGAAAAAAAAATGAAGTAAAATACATTTTCAGAAAAAAAAATAAAATAAATAAATAAAGGACATGGAAACAGATTTTAGATATAATCTACTGCTCCAAAATGTGATGGCTCAGCTATGGAAAAATGTAGAAACAAGTATCTAGTCTTAGAGAAGAAATGCAAACAGGTGCAAGAAAAAGTATTTGCCAAATTCAAAGATGAATAGATGTGTTTGCTTTTGTGCAATGCCATAAATTTATTTATTTATACTAATTTTGTTATATTAGCACCCTGTTCAAAGAAATAACCTTTGGGAAATTTTAAATATATTTTCCAAGTCTGAACAAATGTGTTTAAGACCCACAAAAGTGCATCATAATTAAAGCTGAATTAATATATTTAAAATTAACGAATTTGACTGCAGGCTAAAAGACTTCAAGAACAGTTTAAGGTTCAAGCTCTTTTTGTCAATATGGCTACTATCTATATCCACAGATTGTCACCAATAAGCTTATTTTAGCAAACTGCATTTTTCTGTGACCCCATTATGTCAAAGAACTGAGAACATTTTTTTAAGCAAATTCACTGAAAACATTTGATTTTTTTTATATCATCAACTAGTGCATAGCTGGGTTTAACCAGTGAAAATAACTGGGAGGACATGATCTTAAAAAGTGACTGCTGCTCCAAAAGTTTACCTTTTATTTGGGTACCTTGTTTTCTCAAAATTGGCCTTGAGATTGGAGAAATGAAGATGCGTGTCTCATGTCGCCTTTTAATGTTAAAATTCCTTGAGAGCTAAAACTGCTTTATAGTATATCAGACAGACTAGCTTCTTTATTTCAGTAGTACAGGTCCAGCCACATCAACTGATGCTGCATGCATTATAAACATTTGATCTGAAAGCCAGGTTCAACATTCAAGCTCAAGTCAATATAAATATTAGCTCTTTTACAGCCAGTTACTCTGTTGACAGCCACAAAAATCACAGCATACAAAAGCAAACTGTACAAAAGTAGTGCCATCAAGGATGACTGCTGGCTGACTAGACAACACACAGCTGAGCCAGCCGAATAGGTCCAGCAGATCTGCCAATCAAACTATCTGCTGCTCTGCCCATCAAAATGAGCAGGCAAGGCCCAACGCATGTTCATATTTGGGATGAGCTATAATTGTATAGGCATGCATTCCATAGTACTTTACAGCTCCTTTACAGATATAATATAAAACATTCATAATTTATAAATGCTGTCACTAGCAGGTTACATATTAAGCACCGCTGAAATACAAACGAAAAACTCTCAAGGAAATATATTAAACGTAAAATATCGTATGCACCTTACATTATAAAGCAAAACAGAGATGAATACATTTTAAAAAACAAACAAAAAAAAAATTACTTTGGAACAGGAGAAAAACCAAACACCACATCCCAGCTGAACTAGAGATCCTTCGACTCTCCTCCTCCTTATTCACGACTCCTCAAATAGCCCTCTCACCATCTTGCTCCTTCTCGGTTCTAGCATGATATGATAACATGCAGAAAATGATGCACTATACACGTTTTATAACTTGTCTTTAATCTCAAGATCGCGATGCTTTACTCCATACGGTCGATGTCCCAATCCCCGCTTTTAACTTGCAACTCCACTCAACGCAATTGGCGCACTTACCTTATGTTGCTCCGGTAAAAATGACCCAGCTCTACGCAAGTTGCTTTAAAGAAAAAGCCTGAACCGAATAAAGAAATGTGGTGCAAATGTGCGAGTTAACATATTCTGTCTGAACCACCACTACTACACCACTTACTCCATACTGACCTCGAGGCAGACAAATACAACTGCAGAAGTGATACAAGGAATGAAAATAAAAAAGAAAATCAAATAATTTATTAGCATTTATAACTCATTTAAAATCACCCAATTCATTTTAGCAATTTGATTTCCAAGGGTACCAAACTAGTGCACTA
Organism: Heterotis niloticus; assembly: GCA_018136845.1. Classification (NCBI taxonomy): domain Eukaryota; kingdom Metazoa; phylum Chordata; class Actinopteri; order Osteoglossiformes; family Osteoglossidae; genus Heterotis; species Heterotis niloticus. Next base: position 4,017,508 of record CM030896.1, read on the forward strand.
GGCCCTGAATTTATGCAGACATATTTTATATATGAATTATGTTTAGGTGCAGATGTATGTTTTTCATCCACATAATGAACAACATTGAAAACAGTCGTTTCAAAAAATTTTTACGAGAAGTTCAACATCTATATTAAAGCGTAATAAATACTTTTCCTTATTGCGATACACTATAATAATTTCCTATTACAAAAATATCAATTTAAGAGTACAAAATCCACGTTCAAGCGCACGACTGCACAGCTTACAGGTTCACTGTAACATTTTACCATTAAAATGCATTTTGCTGGCCATGTTGACAAAAAAAAAAAAGAGAGAGCGGCCATTTTGGATTTATGCAAATACTCGTTTTCATCGCCTTACATTTAGGCAAAATCGGAGTTTTAACGTGCAATAAATAAAGGTTTATTCGCCAAAGTACCGGTTTCGATGCGTTTAACGTGTTTATCCCAGCGGATACGCCGATGAAACCGGCGACCTACATGAGACGGAATGCTGCAACTGCTTGGTTACGTTTAACAAGTCCATTCGATGCAAGAGTTTAATAAATCACAACCGATCGAACACCGACTAGCGATCCCTTCAGAAATAATACAGTACCGAGCTGCCTTGTTCCCCGGTGCATCGAAACCCCGGGAGACCAGAGTGCGCGTTAATGCCTCCCATTTCCGTAAAACGCCCGCGAAATGAACATGTAGAACCGATGACGATAACCAGACGACTAACAGGCCGTTTGCGAGCCACGATCAAGTTTAAGAACAGGTTCGGTGCCGACATTTTTTTCTAAAACCGCCGGTGCGTTAAAAGAATCGCATGTTAGCCGCATTGCTAGCTAAAAGCGGCTAACATGTCCTGCTAGCTAGGGTTGGTGTCCGGGCCTTTTTCCTTCCACTGTGGAAGTAGCAGGAGGCCGCGGCTTGCGCTCGTTACACCGAAACTGCGGAATACTTACGGGGTCGAACAGGAACGACGGCCGGCTGCGTGCTGTAACGAATATTTCGAACCTCCTTCGCCCACAGCAGGCCTGCCAGCTCCGCTGCCCTTGCCTGCCTCACAGTGAGAGGAAGCCGGGGGTTACATTCGCGGGGTAACAAAAAGCCGTCTGAGGGAGGGGGGCGGAGCCAGAGCGGGCGGGCGCGCGCGGTCGCGCAGGCGAGACCGCGCATGAGAGAGAGAGAGAGCGAGCGAGCGAGCGAGAGAGAGAGAGAGAGAGAGCGCAAGCAGCATCCAAGGAAGAGACGTGCACTGTACACAATTTCGTACTTTTATAACCTTGACCTTGAGCCACCTTTTTATAGTTGGTCGGTTCTCCGTTGTGTGTACTTTATATGTCTAAATATAATAATAATAAATGATTCATTCATTGATTTATTTATTCGTTTATTATTAGAGTTTATACCTTGCAGTAGAACAAAACTGGCTCCAATCCCCACTACTGCTGTGGTAGATTTGAGGAAGGATTCCATTATATAATAATAATAATGATGATGATGATGATGATGAAGAAGACGCACGTCCTCCGCTGTCATTTACCGGATATCCTGAGCAGCGTGGCAGCGGTCCTGAGTCTGGCCTGGAAGCAGAGGGCAGTAGGCCATGAAGCATCCTTTGGATGGGACACCAGCCCATGGCATACTGACCACACACCCCCATTAACCTGAAACGCATGTCTCTGGACAGTGGGAGGGAACCAGAGCACTTAGAAGAAAGCCCACACAGACACGGGGAGAACATGGAGGCTTCACACACGACCAAGTGCTGGCTGAGCCATTGTGTCACCCTTTGTGCTTAAACACTTATTTCTTCTCTTGAGCTGAAGTGCTGCAGTTAGGTTGGGTCCATAAAGGTGAATAGTGCCTGGTAGACAAGTGTCCCATCCTGCGTGCTGCTGCAGAAGGATCCAGATTGTGGCAACACCAACCAGGATAAAGCAGTTAGTGATGATGGATAGATGGATGGATGGATGGATGGATGGATAAATAATAGCAGACTGGTCACCTGTAGTTAGTTACTGACCAGCTGTTTGGGAAGGATGTTGTTAGAGGTCTTCTTTATACTCTAGCGTTACTTTTTGGGTTCTATTCTGTCTCTCTTTTTCCTGCTTTCTATAGAACTTACTGTTGTTTTAAAGTAAATGTATCACTCCTGATACCACTATAGTTATAGGTAGGACTTAACATCTGTCTCTGTAACTTTGTCCTGAAGTCCTACATGAATTCCCGTGAGTCCTCTTTTTTGGTTTTTATGACTTAACAGCTTTCAACCGTTGTGATTTCTGTTCATCTACGTACAAATGACCAAAATGATGAACTCACATGAACTACGCAAACTTTTTAGGACCAGTAGTGCTAACTCACTCGCAAACTCATTTCTTTGTATTGCTCTTTTCTATTTGTCCTGCTGCGGGAAGAAACCAGAACACATGCAAGAAACCCAAGGGCAGGGACAACCTGCACACGCCACTTGCGCTGAGTTGGATTCAGATGCGAGTCCAGCTGCACCACGGTGTCACCTGTGTTTCTAGGGCCTTAAACCTAAAATAAAAATGAAGCTCAGTGTGTCTAAAAATTATTTAATACAAATGCCATTTGAAAAAGTATTAAAACAACTTTACAGAAAAAGCAAACACGATACAAAAGTAATTTACACCAAACATTACACCAGCAAAGACAAAGACAATGTTTACCTGACGCGAACATTAAAAGTTCTCCACCTGGCAATTGGCATCGTGGCATATCCATTGCTACACATTAGAACAAGAAAAACAACAGTACTGGGACTTGCAGCCCCTTTGGATAATTTTAATTATTCCTTTTTCGGACCGTTTTCAGTCCGGCTATCGGCTGTGCTAAAGTGCACGTGTAGACTTATTCGCCGTGAAAAGTCCGACCTCTTGGTACCTGGGAATTAACGTCTTAAATCTCTGAGTAAAATTGCTAAATTTCTCCGTAACTGGACCGTGAGGTACCGTGATGTTCCAGCCTGACTTTGCAGAGGAACATTAAGAAGACATAACTGGAATGAGTCTCATTTCTGCACCTCTTCACACTTCAATGTCAGAGAAAGACTTTTCTTTGCTGCGGCTGTGAAGCCCAGAGTAGGATTGAGAGTTGGACGGACACACTTCCTCGGTGAAGGCGCTTTCCAGCACTGTCAGTATGGACTTTCGGACCTTGTCCTTGAAATCTTGCCCCATGAAGACATACAGCAAAGGGTTAAGGCAGCTATTGAGAAAGGCCAGGCTTGAGGCAATGGGGATACCGATCATGGTGACGACATCTAAACTGTTCTTGTCCTCTGCAACTATATGGTTGATCATCTCAATGAGGACAAGGATGTGGTAGGGTGCCCAACACAGGAAGAAAGCAATGATGATGGCAGCAATGATCTTGAAAGGTCTCCCAGAACGACCAGCCAGAGAACGGTTCCTCCTCAGCTTGTGGACTATGATGGCATAGCAGGAGACGATAACAGTAAAGGGTATCACAAAGCCCAGGAGGAAGCGAGTTATGATCATCGCTTGGTGACGGAAAGCCCTCAGTTCTTTTACTGACGGCGTCTCGTAATCATCCGACAAAGCAAAGTTGTTGAAGCAGTTGGTGACGTTTTCATTCTGGCTGGCGGGTGCTGTGTCACGAAATGCAAAGTAGGGGGCGCTCAGGATCAAGGCAAACAGCCAGATTAGAATGCTGACGCCGGATGCTTTTTGGGGGCTGCGGTGGTTTTGGGCCCAGACTGGACGCACCACAGACACACAGCGGTCCACGCTGATCACCACTAGGATGTAAACGCTGGCAAACATGTTGAGGAACCCCAGGGTGCTGTTGAACTTGCACATGAACTTGCCGAAGGGCCAGTGAAAGTCCATGGCTGTGTAGACGATGCTCAGCGGCAGGAAAGCGGTGAAGAGAAAGTCGGCGATTGCCAGGTTGAGGAACCACACCGTGTTCACCGTTTTCTTCATCTTGAAGCCTGTCACCCATATAACCACGCCATTTCCCAGAACCCCCAGAACAAATGCCAGGGAGTAGACGACCAGAGACATGATGTTGAGCGTCTGCTTAATCTCTGGATGCTCGTCTTCATAATCGTCATAATACTCATCTTCTGTCACGGGCAGCTTTGATGCGTTGGGCCCATTCTCCCAATACCGAGTAGGGATGGTCTGGGCAGACTCCATCATTGTTGTGAAAGGTGACAAAACTGTTTGTGGAAAAATGCTAAAATTTAGAAATTAATTATGATCCTGCCGGAGCTTCCTATCAAGAGACATAAAAGGCAAAATGTGTAAAAAGTGCTGATGTTTCAAACACAGCAATTTTACTGAAATCCGTGCATGCAGAATGTCATCGAAACGTTCGTTGCCCTCCAGTTCCGCTAGAGGGCACCAGTGAGAGGAGGACAATTCGACAAACATTGTGCGCATCTGACATCCTAGACGGTGCGTCACTACAATTACAGCCGTGCCATCTGTTATTACTGCAGAGGAATGACCGCCTTTATTTAAAAACAAACCAAAAAGGCAAAGAGTGAAAAAACTAAATTCTTGGTGTAGGATATAAAGCTGGCAGTTTAATCCATTTAAAAGCTACATTTCATGCACAAAATGTGTTCGTTAAACCACGAAACTCTTATTTTACAAGCTTCACTTAGTCTTCAGCAGTCGCGGTTTGAAACACTCGCATTGCAAAAGGTACAAAATAGTGTGGGGAAAAACAACAACTGTGACTTTGTCAGTAATAAAATAAGTAGCATTTTGGAACTATCCTGCTATAAAATAAATTGCTCAGCAGGTAACACCGCCCGAAAGCGACGAGTGCGGCGGTAAATCTCACCCACCTCCAACGAAAGAGAGCTTTTTCCACTCTGAAGTGGAGGATTTAAAAAAAAAAAAAAAATCCCAGTTCCCGACAATCCAACCTGCGGCTCCCGGTCCGATTTAAAGACCGCACTGTTAACCCAGAGGCGCTCGCACAGGTTTTGTTTCTTCGCTCATTGACGTCACGATTCTACGTCATTTGGATCGTCGCTGTGGCCCCGCCCTCCTGTCGCTGCCGGAGCCCCGGACCGAGAGCGCGGTACCCCGTACATTCGCGTATAAACTCTGCTTTTCTTATGTACAGGAATAACTTCGCGATAGAACACTTCTACTGGTAATAACCCATCCTAAACACCACCCTTTTATGCTGGTATAAACCGCACAGTCGGTCAAAGCTTGAATTTTTGTGGATGACGGGGACATAATTATATATTTGCCAGACGTTTGTTATCCTGCGTTTATGAAGACTGTAACGGAGTCGAATGTGAAACAGATGTATTTTTTTGTGCCTAAATAGACGCTTTAGTCGAATTCCACCGTTTTCCTCGTGTCTATATCTCATGCGAGTCAAAGCAACTTTCTCCAGGGTGCGTGAGCTTTCCGTTGTACCGTAAACGTTCACATCGCGGACGATCTTCCTCGCTTCGCGACTGGAAATTGTGGGGAAAAATACATGTGGGGGACAAAGAAACACACACACACTAGTAGCTGGATCATTTCCACATGTGCATTTTAATATTATTTAATAGAAGTTAAATGGAGGTTAAAGGTGTGAACAGGTGGGGGGTTAAAGCGGGAGGACGTGGACTGGGGCGGAGGAGCTGGTTTGGAACGCAAACGTGTGAAAGGTGTTAAAGGTATTAAAAGGACAGGTTTAGACCAAATGATACGAGTTTTTTTTTTTTTTTACTCCCCAGGACATGTGAAGCTGAAGGAATGTGGACTTTGCCGCTACAGGGGAGGAGGATGCCAAGGCCGCCAGTGCGGTTCTCAGCCCTGGCCAAAGGCGGTTAGTCAGTTCCCTCGGCAGGAAACACGGGGTCCCCAAAATAGCGGCGTGGTCGCAACGCTGCATTACTGTAGCATACATACACACATACGTATGTAATGGTGTATGGCCTTAACTCCTTTCTCATACTGTCTAACTTCATCATCATACTTAGGACGCAGCCTGGCCCTGTTTGCCAGGTCAAAAATAAATTCTGCTCCATTACCCGTCAACCGGAACCGTCTTTTTAATACGATTCCCATTTTCCGTGGTCAAGTAATGTTTGCCCGACCCTGAATACCCACTTTACTGAACAACTGTGACTAAAAATACCGATCAGTCATTCACACAGCGCGGCATGCGAGGCCTTGGCTGCTGCTGACTGTAGGGTGGCACCCAGATGTGTTCACTGCTGCCAGGCTGGATAACCTCCTTACTCGAATTACAGCAAATCCCCTCTATTTGCTTTGTTTGCATTATGCTCAACAGTGTCAGAAAAAACATGCAATTTGTATCATCGAGCTGTATTAAGGAAAGTGGCAGCCTTCTGAACATCTCCATGGCAACACATGTTCAGCAGCAAGAAAAAAATCCATCCACTTACTATTTTTGCCAAAATGTTTTTTGCATAAACGCACACATTTGTGTGACAGTGGTGGATGACGAAGGGGGTGAGTCCGTGTGGCAGCTGTGTTTCAGGAAAACCTGTGCTTTGACAACAGTTACTGGAAGAGATGTGAGGTGTGCTTGAGTACAGCAATAACTCTGTTCCAGCCCCCCTCTATGTCTATTACACATTTCCTGCACAGTGCAATGAATTGTGCAGCTGGTGCTGATGCTGGTCATGTTGCCTGAAAAGTAAAGTTTCTCTCCTTCCTCAAAAAATGAACATAAATTACAGACTTTTATCAGGTACTTTTCCCGCATTCTACCACAAGTCATACCGTTACTGAGAAATCTGCAGAAGGAAAAAGATCTTGTAAAGCTGTGCTGTTGATCAATCTCATGAGTGTCTAAAGCTGTGAATTTGGACTGTAAACCCTAACACTGACATTTGGTTTACAGTTTTTTTACAGCTGGTTGCATGCATTGTTCAATACGGAATTAACTTTTTCAAAACTCTTCATACAGTTCTCTTTACCAACATGACGTTGTGCACACCAGTTAATCTTTCCTTCAAAATGCACTAAAAGCACCAAAACAGTTCATAAAACATCTCAAAAGCAACTCAGTCCACCAGAACACTAAAAAGTGTTCTTTCCCAATAAGAACACCATGACACTCATAACACACTGACCTAAAGATCGCTAACACCAGACAACAACAAATAAATCATCATTTTTATATGTGGAGCATCTTCAGCTTTGACCACAAGTTCTCATCCACATCACATCTTATGTCCTCTCTTGCAATACATGTGGGGGAAAAAATGCTTGGCAGTCTTCTGCAAATATGTCATGGCATCCAGCATTCATTGCATCGAGGAGGGACATTTGAGTACACCGTCCACCTCCATGAAGAAAAGAATTCTTCTGTGGGGTTCAAGGAATGGAAAGTATGGTGGAAGGGAAAGGACACTCATTCTGTCACGGCTACAAACCACTCTATGGCTGCCATGGAGTGATGGAATGTAACCTTGTCTCAAACAGTTACAAAGGTGGAGACATTCTGTCTCACCTGACCTCTTTCTTCCGCTGCCACAAGTCCTCCATAGAGATCATCCATGAATGATAAGAGGCATTCTGTATTGTATGGCCCAATGAGAGGCTTGTGGAACAACAGTTTGTCAGACACATTGTGATGTTGACACCCCTTTGCCCAGGAACGTTCGCTGTTGCTCTTTTCCCAAGTACTCATGAACTATTATAACTATATCCTCATCGATGAATATGTGGGGTGTCTGTCCCGTTTCAAGCTCAATAATTCCCCAAGATACAGAGAATATACGTCAAATAAAACGCATTAATCGTATAACAATACCGTGTACCTAATAGAAGATTTTACTGTGTACATGAAGAAAACCCTCTCAGTTTTGCTTTTGACCTGAAGTTTAACAGTTTTGAAATGAATATTTAAGCATGTACAAAATAGGACTGTAAACATACAGACTTCCAGTGTTGAATTTGAGTGAGAAAAGTAGTCATGAATTTTGAGACATGTAGTCACTGAATGCTTTTTGTGTGAAGACAATGTAAAATGACATACAGTTTAGTCCACTTAGACCAGTGTTATGTAAACTGTGTGAAGAGTTTTGAAAAAGTGAACTTGGAATTGAAAAATGCATGTAACCAATTTCCTAAACTATAAAACTTCTTTCCAGTGTGAAGGTTTATCAGTCTCTGTGACTGCATTTTACAGAGACAACTGCACTACAATTTGGGGCAAGGGGGTACAGCCCAGTTCAGGTGTGGGTTTGAATCCTGCTCAGTGCGTGAGGAGTTTGCATTTCCTCCCACAGTCCAAAAACGTGTTTCAGGTTTACTCTAAATTGCCTGTAGTGTGTGTGTGTGTGTGTGTCTGTGATGAGCTGGCATCTTATTCAAGGTATTTTGTAGCTCACTATCCAGGGATTCTGGGATAGGCTATAGCTTCCGTGACCCTGACCAGAATAAAACAGGTGATGGATGGATGATCCCTCCATTCCTTAATTTATTGTGTACAATGTCCATGGGTGTAGAGCAACACTATAAACGGGAACAATAACAAAATTACCACAGCAATTCAATTGGTGGGAATTTTTACATTTTTGGGCTGTTATGTTTGCGGCTAAATTGATCCACCGACACCACAGTGAACAGATGCAGAATTCCAGCTATGAAAAAAGAACCAATAAAGAAAATTATATTTATACTTTGTAAAATACAACAAAATGTAGAAACTAACTTAAGAGTTGGCAGGACTTTGTTGTCCAACCTGATTTAAACATGAACAGAAACATGTGGGAAGGGCACAGGAGAATTTTTGTGTAATTCAAGATACAAATCAGGACTTAAAGAAATGTTTTGCTGACATCTTTTCCTTTGGTGCGCTCTCTAGAGCCCCAGCTCACAGTTCAGCCTCACACACACAGGATTCATTCCCATTCAGCCCACTGCCTTCACAGATCCTCGAGGAGCTCCTTCCCTCCACAAACGCTCTTTAACGCCCACGTTATTCCCGTCCATCTTTTACACACCCACACCTCTGAGACGCTCTCGCTGCGGGGGCTGCTGGAATTTTTGGCAGATGCTTTGCGGAGCTTTTTTTTTTGTCCAGCTGTAAGTTTTCTGGAGTACAGGCAAATGTGTGATTTAGCAAAAGACAGAAGAGGTTCGAGTGAGAAGTGGGTCCTGCTTGTTGTTCTCGGCTTTCGTGCCAGTTACATACGAAGGTTAAAATGCAGTAAAACGACTGCAAGTGGTACTGTGTGGGGTACCTTGTGTTATACAGTAAGTCACCTTCAATAAAAAGGTGTCATCTGAATACTACAGGGTATCTGCTGGAAAATCACCTTGGAGAAAAGCACCCGCTGAATGAATAGACATAAATACAAAGGTAAATGCAGACAGCATGGGGCATTGTTATTATTATATTATTATAACTATTCTAAGTGGCCATTTTTAAACAGGCGATTGCAACTCAAAAGTTTAGATTTAAAGGGCACTACTTTCAGTTAAATAAGATAAAAGCAGTCCAACATGAACAGCATTAACTTCAAAAACACTTTCATGAATCAAGTTCCCATCTCATGTGCAGTGTTAATATGTGTTAACAGTGTTAATATGCAGGTCAGTACTTGACTGTCTCACACACACACACACACACACACACACACACACACACACACACACACACACACACACACACACACACAGACCTCATGGCAATGGTTTAGCCAGCCTACGCACAGCTCAGGACCTCCTAAGTGCAGTGAATGGAGCAGATGTGTGGCGGCTGGAATAAACACAAGGGAATAGAAGAAAGTTCCGGAAAGCTGGAACTCATATCCTCTGACATTAGAAAGAACACCACAGTATTATGTATGCAGGATAATTTGTGTCTCCCTCCCTAGACCCCTGGTTACACCCTCAATATTCTGTCAAGCCCTGTTTAGCAGTGGGGAGAAGTGAGTGATGCTGACAAATTTTGCTGTTGGTTTAAAAGTTCATTTAAATCTGTAAGCAGAGGATGCGGAGCCAAACTTTTAAGCATGGACACATGTTTGTATTTAACATTTGCCGTTTTTGCAGCCAGTCAGGACGCAACGGTATTTTCCCCTTTTTGTATTCTCACACTAATGCCATGTCTGCGCGTCTTTAATAAATATCTTGTGCCTTCTTGCTTGCCGCTGTTTAAGCAGGATTGTAGTTTCTTACAAAAATGTTTCATTTTCAATTGGATTGCAACAATGGTCAGAGTTTGAGTCACAGCGAATAACAGTGTTTGCAGAAGAAATGAATAGTTGGAGCAAAGCAGCAGTTTGAATGTTTGTTTCAGAGACCAGGCTTTGCCAGTCAAACATATAATTAAGTGTTTCAACACAAATTTCAGGTCAGCACTGTGAGAAAAAAAGGACAAGTTGAGGGCGAATGTCTGGTTCTGGCTTTATGAATTTTTTGGGCACATTTTCTGCAGCCGCAGTACAAAGGGTGTAACCAGGGAGGAAAAGCATGGTAAATATTCTGCTCCTTGTAAAAAGCAAAGGAGAAAAAAAAACTTGGTTCCCATGGACAAACCAGCACCACAAGGTGGGCCTGAAGGTTGTACAAAACCACTTTTGACAAAATTGAAGGGGAAGTAATGCATACTTTTCCAGAGGGGTTAAGTAAAGTCCTTGAAAAAGCCAGAAATAATGATTTTCGTTTGAATTTAGAGAACAAGAAGGTAAAAATGGCTCACAATGACACTGGGCAATTTGATAAGTGAAAAATACATTTTGTGAAAAGAATATTGTTTCAATTTGGGCGGGGAGTTAGGGAGGTCAGCCGTGTTGTTTTTGAAACCACATTCATCCCTGATCTGCCAGTACAAGCAAAGAGCCAAACCTCACCAACAAAACCATTTCCTCCTCAGGCTGCTCAAAACCACTGAGTCCCGGCATCAGAGCTCCCGGGCCACAGAATGACAGCATCATCAGAAATTCCCTGTAAACAAGTGGTGCGGCTGCGGCCGCTTTGGTCCGAAAGCCCTCGGTCCCCCGCACATCTGGGGATGAAAAGAGCAAAAATGAATTTTTTTTTTTTTTTTTTTTTTGCTGGCAGCAACAGAGAGCGATGAAAGGGGCTCTCTTCTTCCAGCAGAAGAAACCCACACCGGAAATAGACCGAAGGAAATGGGGAAAATATGAGCAGTTCCATGGCTTTGTGATCGTGGCTTCCGTGAACAGAGACCTTTTTTTGTCCCACGCTCATCCAGCGACACAGAACACATTTCGGTCGAGCTGGACTTGAAGGAAAACTCCATCTTGTGAGCTTGTGGAGCCCAGGGTGGCACAGAGGGGAACATCGCAGGGCTTAATTTTGCTAAACCGATGGGCACTTCAGCAACCGAGACCGTGTAAGCACAGAGAGCCTGACTTAGCTGCTGCAAAGCTCTTGAAATGGAGCACAAGATATTTTTGTTGTAACTCATTTGATGCTAAGCTGATGCCCTCACCACAATTTAGTTTACTTGAGCAATTCAGCGTAAAGTAGCTTTCTGAAGGGGAACGAAACTGAAGCCGACATCACAGACTACGCATCCACGTCCATAACTGCTTTGTCACTTGCTGCCCTGCTGGCATTTTGTGGAGGAACTTCTGACCAAACAGACCTCATCATCTGACTACTACAGTTTTTGAACACTTTCTGTTGCCTCGCACAAAATTTTTACATTTAAACATTTCCTTTTGGCCACCCTGCTGTTGACAGGATGCTGGTTGTCTTATCTTGTTTATTACTTAGGATTTATTTTTGTGCTTTTTCAGATCCCAGCTTTTCAGTTATTTGATCTTTGATTCCCTCTGTAAACGCCTTGGTATTTACGATTTATTCTTTATCTTGCAGTTCTCCCCCGACTAAGGAAAATTCCGGAGACAGTTGTTTTTCAAAGTTATGGGAAACCGATTATTGCCCAACCAGAACGGATACTGCACACAACTTACCAAACCATCCTGCCTTGGTTTGCCCACATTTATGCTGAATAATGCACCATCGTCCTTCACAGTTCTCATAAGCGCCTTACCAAACTTTACCCTGACTGCTGTTACGGGTTTTCCTTATATCGTGAAGGTTGTTGCGGACTTGGGGACAAGTAAACATCAAGCTGCCCTCTTCGCTGCCCCCAAACACCTCCGTCTAACTTCTCTTTCTCAATTTGGCCTGACAACTGTTCGAAGGGTCCCATTTTGCTTTATGACTCTCAGTCCCCATTAATGGTGTTTTATAGTGGTTAACTTCCTGTTTTCTTCTGCATTCCAGCATCAGATATAAACTCAGCACTCAAATTCTGCAGAACCTAGGTCCACGGTATAACAGGAAGTTCCTTAGAGCCGAACTCGGGTTGTGTAAATTAAGTTTCCGCAGCTTCTCTCTTCACCTTGTAATGAAAATTGAGCATTCAATATTATTTATTTCCACATTACATAACTATTTCTCTAAGACTAAAATGCTGTTATCACTTTGACCTCCACCTTATTTCCTGCTCTTTTCAATGACTAGTTGACACTTGGGGTACCGCTGCATACATCAAACAGCAAGCTAGCAGACTCTCTGTTCCTTCTTGTATTTACAGGTAGATGTAGCAAAACCTATGAGTAAAACCACATTATTTATTTTAATTTCAATTATAATTTCAATACCAAACAATAAAGGGCACAATAGAATCAAAACTAACACGATCATATTATAACATGACTACAGATAAAGAAGGAAACGGCTGTTTCTCGATTGTGACAAAATATATAATTTTGCCACCTTAGGTCAGTTATTTAAGACAGAAAGCAAATTCACTGTTTTTGTGAATTAAAGGGTTGTAAAGACACAACTGTGGCAGTCAGTAAAAAGGTTTCTCAACACACCGCGTGTAGTTATGTTCGGCCTTCCTTGTGTCCTCTGCATGCAAGTCATGCGCCTGTCATTTCCACACATTTCGTTCCTTTTTTAGTCTAGGAAGCAGGGTCATTTCATTGCATGGCTTTTTCTTGCGGAAGTATGGTGTACACACACGAACATGTGAATGCTGAACGGGTTCCTTGCAAGTCATGCTCAGAAGTTTAGGCAAACCTTTCAATGTAAAAGTCCACCAATGCCTCCTATCTGTTTGGGGAAATGGGACATATTACAGAATTATATTTATATTTCTAATCCTGTCAAAACTATTGCTAGCTACTGAGCAAATGAACAAACTAACTTGTACTGACACTATTATTCAGGTGAACCTACCAGACATGAGGCTTTTATTTACTCTTTATACGTACATTTCAATGCACCGACTGCATTATATTAAAAAATTAGCTGCATTATTAGCTGTACAATTAATAAAATTAATTCCCATAAAAGATTTCAGCACACAAACGTAACTTAGTTCTTGAGAATTTTACTACTGTCACCTGGAATCCAAAGTCTCCCTCTATGTACATTTCTGCCGTTTGTGCTACAGGTCAGATTTCTAAACACTCCAGGTTTAAAATCACATGCCAATAAATAATTTGAATGGCCGGACTGTGTTTCTTAAAGGCATTAAGCGTAACAGTTTACTAGAAATTGTGTAACGCTGCGGTGATTTCCAGTTGAGCGACATTGACTGGGAGGATACGTTTTATTCCTCAGCTCCCTGTGCAACATTGCTTGTCACGATCACTTTGAGGATGCCAATAAAAACTGCACTGCTGTAACCCTGACAAAAGCAGCAGGGGTGAAGTGATGGACTGAATTTCTTTGCTTGAAGACAGAGGCTTGGGACCTTCTCAGCACCCTGGAGAAACCCCTTGCCCAAACAGCCATATTGTGTAAATAATAACGTGGTAAATTACTGCCCTCCATGCCCTACTAAGTCAGCAAGTGAGGACGTGCTGAGTCACCAAAGTTCAGGCTTGTTTTGGAGCCACAGCCCAAGTCGGCCACCAAAAACAGTTGAAAAATGACCTAAATGCTGGGCCAAACGGAAGGGGGCTGCTGAGGGATTGAAGTTTTTTGGCTTTTTTTTTTTTTGCTTTTTCATATTGACTGCTTATTCTGCATTTTTCTGTCCTGCTTTTGGTTTAGATTTTGTTAAACCACAACCACTAAAAAAACAACTACAACACAACAAAATGCAAAAACCCCCAAGTTATTTCCTGCTTCTTTTCACTGCTGCAACTGCTAGTGCGCAGACGTCTCCATCCCTAACTTAAGCTTGCGACGCTCGTTGGCTTCAAAAGTTCTGGCAAGAAACAAAACTTCAATCTAAAATAAATAAAATAAATAAAATTTTGATTACTTCTAGCATCAGGTTCCTACACTACAGTGACAAGTTTATTGCACTTCACCCTGTGACTGATAATGGAATAGAAAATGACTAAATGGTAGATAAATGAATAACCATCTAAACAGGAGTTACTTGCTTAATGTTTTATATTTAATTCTGAGCAATGCTTTTTACAGGAGGCCCAGGTTGAAATGCGTTGTGTCCTTGAGGAAGTGGAAATATGCTGAGAGCTGCTGTGTTTATGCAGCTACCTGCCCTGCTGTTACAGTCTCTGCGCACCTGAGTCATCCAGACAGGTAAACGCTGTCAGGCCACTGCAGGGAGGGAGCTGGGAAGAGGTTGACCGTTTTTTTGCAGGGAGAAGATATGTGTGTTTGTGTTGTTTGCTCCTGCCTGACAGCCCAGAGTTCTACTGGGCACTGAAACAGGGACATTAAAAATGTTTATAAATATTTATATAGAAAATGCCAGAATTTATTAGGTGTTAGTTCCTTCTATTTACAAAAATGCTAAAGTTATACTGAAAAATGTAGTTTCCTGTATGATTTAAGCCCGTGTCCGGGGCCAGGAGACAGCAGGGCAGTGTTATTGGGTAACTTGTGCACTCTTCACTTATCAAAAATATTGAAAGAGGAAGCACTGATCTCAGATAAAAACCGGAATCGGATTGTACATTTTGCAATAAGAACTTTCATCAGTGACACAACCAAATGACTGCCATGGCAGCCCAGTTCAGGTTTGGCTGATTTGGCTGAGGGTTTGTTCCTCTATGCTGCAGATGGGAATTTTTTTTGACATCACCGACTGTCATCACATAATCGACATTGCCTGTAGCACGGAAGATGTATGAATTTATCTGAATAAGAAGGTTTGCAGAGAACAGCGCCGGCGGATCTGTGCGATACAAGGGTGTGTCCTGTTCGGAAACCCGAAAAAACATAATTACAGCCCCTATCTGGGACCCCCCCCCCACACACACACAGTTATGACCAGAGCACCACTCTGCACAAAGTCTTACATAATTCCAGATCTTTCTCAGCACCACTTTAATTCCTGCTTCTGCCCCCAGATCTCAGGTGCTTAGCTGAAGAACAACCAGGTGTACCTACGTGTACCATCCTCACCAAAAGAGGAAACCGTATGCCAGTTCCTTCCTTAAACATGAAACACAAAAAATGGCCCAAAAAATGTAACGATTTTGTTGGATTGCCTTTTAGATGCAAATTATTTTGTATTAAATGTGCTGTGCATTTGTAAAAAAAAAAAAAAAAAAAATTGACACGTTTTTGTCATCCACACCCAAGTATGAAAGACAGAGGAAACAATTCCGTTCCCATTGTGCAACTTTAAGCAACCAGGGCTGCTGTGCTTACTTCAGCCCCATTGTTAATGTCCCAAGGATACAGGCAAACTCAGATGTGGGAATCATTTAGTTGTGCAGTGCTGACGCCGCACAGCATTACATCTGGCGACAGACGGGCCCACACACTTCACCCCACTGCTTCTCAAAGTGCAGGCTTCCTTAATTGTCAACATTTGAAATGTATTATATCAGAGCCGGCGGTTATTTATCCACTCTGAATTACTCATTTAAAGAGCGCTTTGGATCGCAGCTACATATGGATATTTAACCTCAGTCCATTTGCTTTCTGTTATCTTCCACTCGGTTGTATTTCATTTATTTTGCATCTCCAAATAAGCGGAGGCCCTGGTCTGTGTGTGAACATATTGGAGAAGAGCAAATACATTTCTGAGTTTCATAAAAGGAGAGGAAATGAAGGTATGAAGCTCCCTGTTTTACTTTTCTTAAAACCTACAGGCGGCAGGGGGGGGCAGAGAACCTTTTCTAACATTAAACTGCACACAGCTGCAGCGGTCGCTTATCTATTTGTCCTTTCCATTTTTCTCGAGTTTAATTTAGCAAAAGTGTTTGACCTGTGTTGTTCAGAACAGCTTATACACCTGAGTGCTCAGTCTACGTCTCTGGGGGTCACCAGAATTTCACTAGAGATGCCCGGGAAGTCTGATTTGAGGGGGATCAGTAACACAGCTGCAGGTTTGGTTTAACGGACCCCTTTGATACAGGGGACGGGATCCCCCCCACTCAGATCAGTGGTGGGGGACCACTGAATGGGAAAAGGATTGGGAAGCGCTGCTCCACATACCATGTATTTAGCTTAACCTTTTTGTCCAAGGTAACCAACTCCTCATTACTTACTTTATTCTGTAGGTTGTTTTCGCCAGAGAACAAGCAGCTGGGCAGGGAACTCCAGCAGGAACATGGGCTCAAACCAAAGGGCTCTGCAGCCTGGAAACACAGATACAAGTGCGATAAAGAGACTGATGATAATGAAGAAGAGGTTTCATACCCTATTGTGCTCTGTAATAAATAAATACTGTACGTACTGTACATTCAGATCAAGTTTAGAAAGGGTGGATGAAGAAAAAACTTGTCCTGCAGAAATTATCCAGCGCCACTAGAGGACGCCACGTACCTTGTTTTCCTCTGGATGGGAGCAGGAGATTAAGCGACTCGGAGAAGCGCCTGGAACCTAAAGAGACCAAAGGATTTTTACCAAATTATACTTACATCCTTCAGAAATGTAACAGAAGTGGTGATAATCCAGTAACCTATAGCCATCTTCATTCTTTCAGGCCTGGTCACTACCACTGACATCTACCGTGTGTGTTCTTGTATTTACTTATCTATACATTGTATTGATCTTCCATATATACAGATTTTAATTATCTTTTTATTTTTCTTTGTAAAAATGTACTGTCCCTCTTTCTGTGCACCAGGCACCTGAGGTAAGCAGAAGGAGCTGACCAGTGGGATGTGACCAGTTGAAGTCCAGAAAGAGCTGACCAGTGGGATGTCACCAGTAAAAGTCCAGAAGGAACTGACCAGTGGGATCTGACCAGTAAAAGTGTAGAAGGAGCTGACCAGTAGGATGTGACCAGAGCAAACCAGTGGGATATGACTAGTATAAGTCCAGAAGGACCTGACCACTGGGATGTGACCAGTAAAAGTGTAGAAGGAGCTGACCAGTGGGATCTGACCAGTAAAAGTGTGGAAGGAGCTGGCCAGTGGGATGTGACCAGCGTCCACTTTCCAATGCGTCCTTCAGCGAAAAGTAGCTACTGTTCGCAAACACCACTCATGTGCGCCAGTTACAGCGGAGTGTAAATAAAATGCTGGTCGCCTTCATATCGGGGTGGGGGAACAAACGAGAAGAGGAACAGAACCGCGCTGCTCGGGCCCACTGGACGCAAACCCTCTTTGCAGAACCGGCGCAAGAGGCGGAGCAGCGGGTAGCGCGTGTGCCTCACAGTTACTGCGTTTTACTTGACTCGCTCGAGGAAATGAGGGTAACGGGATTCATTCAGGCTGTATCTCAAGAACGGATTCGTTTCGAAGCCAACTTTTGAAAAGGGAACAAAACACCCCTTTTATTCCCTTTTTCTCCTCAATCGTAACTCCACTCGTCGTGATTTACTGTATTAATCCCGTATGACAAACCGTAATAAAAATATTGCTGCATCATCGATCATTGCTGTATCATTAATTCAGCGCGACAGTTTTTCCGGTGACAAAATTTGTTTAAAAATCATTCCCCATTTCCTGTCGTCCCTCAACTAAAACTCGCATGTGGGCAGAGCGGCGCGAAATGTGTTTGTGCGCTCTTGCTCAACCGCCCAGCCTCTTAACCGCCATGACCAACATCCGCCCCCAATTTTCCACACTGGGGGCGAAGGGGGTCGTCTTAGGAAAGGCGTTTCTCCGCTTCATAAATAAAGGCGCGCGAATGAAGAAGTGCGAGAAGCAAAGAAGTCGGAGAAGAAAGAGGGGAGCGCACGGCCACGCGACAACAGGTAAGCGGCTCACAGGCGTTCTCCGATTCCGGTGATTTTACGCTTCAACGTCTTGTGCGGCGCTTCACAAGGTCCGTCAAGATCCCGGGTGCAGGCTCCATCCATCCATCCATCCATCCGTCCGTCATGAACCGCTTCTGTCTCTCTCTCACACGCAGGCTACAGCGCACTTCATAACGGGAGTCTGCGTCTGCAAGCGACAGAAAACGCAACTCACGTCGAGATTTCAGTGCCACTTTGGCCCTTTTGCGACACCTCTTTCAGCTTCTTGTCTCACAACCGAATAGCGGAACACGGGAGTTTTAAACTATTATTAATTTTTGTAGGTATACAGTTGTATCCTTACTAGAGCTATTTTTTTTACTACAGCTCTCCATCATGATCACTTATTACGTATTGATGTAACCTTCAGTTATTCTGCAAACATGGGCATTTTCTAAACAGGTTGAAGTTTCACAAACTGAACCACTTAAGTGTCAGTGTTCTCTGCCACTTTGCACGGAGGTGCTCCTGTATGTGTTGTAGTAAAATGATTTTTGGCCTCCTTGTCTACAGCGAAATGGAGTTAAAACCGGTCCTGCGGAGAACTGGTACCATCATATGGGCCACGCTCACTGCCCTGTTCGCCGTGCTCGTCCTGGGTTTTCTGCTGTGGGCCTACGTCAAAGGCTTCAGGCTTGCCAGCTCTCCGTTTGACGTGGTCTCCTTCGGCTTCTACGGCCTCCTTCTTGGGCTGCACGTTGTGGCCCAGAGCCTGTTTGCCTTTGTGGAACACAAGAGGATGAGGGCCCTCAAAGAACCCTGCAGCTGCACAAAAACCATTGGACTCACCATCTCAGCCTACCAGGAGGACCCTGTCTACCTCAGAGAGTGTCTCAACTCCATCCGAAACCTCAAGTACCCGCCTGAGTTGCTGAAGGTCATAATGGTGGTGGACGGCAACACAGAGGATGACCGCTACATGATGGACATGTTCAGAGAGGTGTTTGCTGACCAGGATCCCGGCTGCTACGTGTGGGAGAACAACTACCACACTTGGGAACCCGGGAAGCAGAGGGCCACGGGCTCCGCTGGACACGGTGAGGTGGACTATCAGAGGAGGGTTGTGGAAGATCTGATCACCAGCAAGAGGTGTGTGTGCATCATGCAGAAGTGGGGCGGCAAAAGAGAAGTGATGTACACTGCCTTCAAAGCACTGAGCACATCGGTGGATTATGTTCAGGTGAGCAACCAAATCACTCTCCGTAACTGCTAATGCACAGTGATAAATCTGCTCAGCCATCCAACCGATCCATTTCTGCTCCCGATTTTAAATTCTGACACTGTTTGTCGCCATTTTTATCTCGTAAATTAGCTTTTTGCCATTCTTCCCTTCACACATTTTAGGAATGTACAGCAATGTAAAGCGTCATCTCAACACATTTATTTATTGACGTGAACATCTGCATCTGCTGAATAAGTCCAGTGCTTTAAATGCACTTATTCTTCAACGGGAGTGAGCGAGGATCAAAAAATTTAAAATATTTTTCTATTTCATGCTGATGTTTCATTCTTTTTCATTTTATCTTCTGTTCGCCTCCATATTCTGCTTCATCCCATTTACTTTGTTCCCAGGTGTGCGACTCTGACACCAAATTGGACCCTTTGGCCACGATGGAGCTGTGCAGGGTTCTGGAGAGCGACGCCAAGTACGGGGCCGTCGGTGGTGACGTCATGATCCTCAACCTGAAGGACTCCTACATCAGTTTCATGAGTAGCCTGAGATACTGGATGGCCTTCAACGTCGAACGAGCCTGTCAGTCCTTCTTCAACTGCGTGTCCTGCATCAGCGGCCCCCTCGGTGAGATCAAGAAACATCAGCGCATTTCACTGTCTTTGTGAGGGTTTCTGCTTACCGGGATGGATTTATTTGCCTCCCTCCTGACTTCTTGTCTGCTACCTGCTGATCCTTCTCTGGCTCAGGTCTCTACAGAAACGATCTTCTCCAGCAATTCCTGGAGTCCTGGTACAACCAGACATTCTTGGGCACACATTGCACTTTTGGGGATGACCGACATCTGACTAATCGAATGCTGAGCATGGGCTACGCCACCAAGTAAGTTCTAAGCAATAACAGCAGCGCACATGTAACTCACAAACACATGCACACACGATGTAACTATGCAGAGAACGTTGATTCTTCTAAAACACGGCACATTACTGTTCTGTCTGCGAGCGTTTGCTGTCCTTGGTAACTGGTCACTCCTCGGCTCTCCAGGTACACGGCTTTGTCAAAGTGCTACACGGAAACCCCAGCTCAGTTCTTGCGTTGGCTGAACCAGCAAACCCGCTGGACCAAATCTTACTTCCGTGAGTGGCTGTACAACGCTCTGTGGTGGCACAAACACAGCCTGTGGATGACCTATGAGTCCATAGTTTCTGGAATATTCCCCTTCTTTGTCACGGCCACAGTCATCAAGCTGTTCTGGAGCGGCAGCGTATGGGACATCCTTTGGGTCCTCTGCTGTATCAAAATCATCGGCCTGGTCAAGGCAGCCTACGCCTGCCTCCTCCGCAGAAATGCCATCATGATCTTCATGTCGCTCTACTCAGTGCTGTACATGAGCAGCCTCTTGCCTGCCAAGTACTTTGCACTCCTCACCATGAACAAGAGCAGCTGGGGCACCTCAGGCAGACGCAAGATGGTGGGCAACTACATCCCCCTTCTCCCTCTGTCAGTGTGGGCTGCCATCCTGCTCAGTGGGCTCTGCTACAGCACCTACTGGGAGGCCACCAAGGTGTGGTCATCAGCTGAGAAGCAACTCGAGTCCAAGTTCTTGATTTATGGTGCTCTCACTTATCTCTGCTACTGGACCTTCATGATCTCCCTGTACTGGGTTTGGTTCCGCAGGCTGTGCAGAAAACGCTCTCAGTCATACCACTTGAATGTTTAGGTCAGGCTGCATCATCTGAGTGGTTTGTTTTTAATAAATAATTTATTTTTATAAAAACACGAAGAGATTTTGTTGCCGTACAAAGGGTTTTACTGTACAGCATATTTAAAAAAAAACAAAAGTTACATACCAGTAAAACTGAAATGTAGCTAGAATGTGACACACACATTTCACACCATCTGCTGTGTCTGGGTGTTGTTATTCAAGATCAAATGATAAAAGGTGGAGTAAAAATGCATGTAAGTGCGGATTAATATTGCACTTAGTGGCATCCAGTGTGAATGATCAATTGCACAGTTAAATATTGATATTCATCAGTCACTGGTAGTTTGTGTCAGTTTCCATGCTAGATGTGCAGTGTAAGACAGCACACTTTGACAAAGAAGATGTTTCGATATTTTGTCCACTTTGGACTGTAATAAACACTGAACGAGGCTACACATAACATTATTACATTAATAGACAGTGCTTAAGTCAGTTTTATACTCAGTTACTCTGCCATTCCTCTGGACCACTGACAGCAGTCACTCGGTATCCAAACTCCCGGTTTCCCAATTTCCACTGTAATGGCTCAGAAAAATTAATAAGTAAATACTTTACTGTAATGAATTTTATCTAAAATTTTTCAAAAAAAAAAAAAAAAAAAACCTGAAACGTGAATAAAAATAAAAACTTTAAAATCAACAAATATCGTACACTGTACAGTGAACTGCAGTGATAATAATGTATGTACTGTAATGTGCTGTCTTGTATGCTGTAACAAATTTATTTGGACTGAAAGTCTGAATCGTGCATAGGCTGGTGACCCAGCTGCTTCTGCCTCTTTTTCTATTTAAATACACGCATATACATCCATATATTTATACCCCACAGCCGGTCACATGATGTAGAGTATGACTTGTTCGAATGTACAGGTGAACATACAGTGAAGGAGCTGCTGCTGTTTATTGCTGGAAAAGTATTATTTTAATTTAAAACGCATTCAAATGTGAAGGTTTCATCATCACTGCCTTTGTCTAATGTGTAAAGTGCACTTTCGTATTGTGTACTTTTTAAATTTATTTTTATATATTTATATACGGTGTTCCACAAATGTGATACATATTTGTCTTGTTCTATGCAACTGCCTAATGTAAAAGAATGACTATTTTATTTTACATGGAATAAATGCAGAAACTGGGGATCAACTACTGAATAGGCGAGTAAAGAGTTAAATTCATGAGGTGACAAATGCCCCGATTAAATGTTTCTCATATTTGTCAATGCATGAGGACAGTTTTGGATATTCATTTCTATTTGCATTTGTGTTTTTAATTTTATTATGTATGTTATTAAACAAGATACTGTACATTTTCACTTTATGAATGTTTTTTAGCTATGTGCTTGAGACAAACCTTAAATTTAAATTTTGTGTAAAAAATGAAGAAATTAAAAGAATACACAATCGAAAAAGCAATAAAATTTGTCTGCTGTAATGGACTGTGATTGGGGAACTCACCAACTCAGCAGAACAGGCAGTGGGGGAGGCAGAGTCCCATGGTAGTGGTGGTGGAGATGGCGGTATCTAGAAGGACTGGTCTGACCCATATTTGCTCACTAGAGTTGAAAACACATGAAACATCACCTTCACAACTGTACATCTTGACCAATTTACTGTTTTAGAATCAGAATCAGATTTATGGGCTAAGTAAGCTCACTCATGCAGGGAATTTGGCTTCGGTTTTCAGTGTTTCACAGTGCACATAAGAATACAACACGCGCACGTGTGCGCGCACACACACACCGGTTGCATGACAATGGAGGAGAATAAGAATAAATATTACAAGGAAGAATAAAAATTGTAGGGCGAAGATTGCAGAGACTAAGTAGCTGTTCGCCGACAAAACACGAGTGGGGAAAAAAGCTGTTCTTGTATATCCTCGTCTTCATGCACACTGATCTGTAGCTCCTGCCAGATGGGAGAAGTTGAAAAAAGCTGTGGCCTAGTCAGAGGGATCTATCATGATTTTCCCTGTCCGTCTTCTAATTTGGGAGGAGTACAGGTCCTGCAGGCAGGGCAGTCTGGCACCAGTGAGCTTCTCCATAGACCTGATGAAGCCTTTTCTTGTTTGGTGGCTCATCCAAAGCAGACTGTGATGGAGGAGGTGAGAAGAGAAACAGTAACTGTTGTGTAGAACTGGGCCAGCAGCTTCTGTCACAGGTTAAACTTCCTCAGCTGGTACAGGAAGTAACATCCTCTGCTGGGCCTTTTTTATGCTGGATACCGAGTTGGTTTCCCACTTTAGGTTCGAAGAAACTGTAAATCCCAGGAACTTAAAGGTGTCCACCATGGAAACAATGTTGAGAATGAAGAGGGGGTACTATTTGGAGTTTCCTCCTGAAATCCACTGTCAACTCTACAGTTTTCAGTGTATTCCACCTCCCATCTATGTGCGGACTCCTCGCCTTTCCTGACGAATCCCGTTAGTGTTGTGTCGTCTGCATGTATAAAGAGCTTGACAGAGGGGTCCCTTGAAGTGCGGTCATTGGTACAGAGGGAGAAGAGCAGTGGGGGCAGCACACATCCCTGGGCAGAACCAATGCTGACTGTACAGGGGCTGGATGCGAGCTTCCCCATTTTCACCTGCTACTTCCCATTTGTCAAGAAGTTGGTGATCCACTGACAAGTTGAGGCAGGCACAGGGACCTGTGGAGGGGTTCTGGGATGATGGTGTTGAATGCCAAGCTGAAATCTACAAACAGGACCCTCGTGTAAATTCCAGGATTATCCAGGCGCTGCAAGATGAAATGAAGACCCATTCTGACTGTGTCATCCACTGACCCGTTTGCTCGATAGGCAAACAGAAGGGGATCCATTAGGGGACCTGTGATGTCCTTTAGATGTGCAAACAGTGGTCTTTCAAAGGTCTTCATGACCACAGATGTTGAAGCGACAGGCCTGTAGTCCTTGAACCCTCTAATGGATTGTTTTTTGGGGACAGCTTGAAGAAGGAGGGAACTTTGCACAGTTCTAGTGATTGACTGAAGATCTGGATGAAGACGCGAGCCTGCTGACTACTTTCTTACCCGATTTCATAAATGAAATCCATTTTTCAATTCTGACAGGCCGACAGGTGATGTTTGCGCAGGCTGCGGAAAAGGAAACGTGAGCAACCAGTCAAATTATTACTTTTCTATCCAAATAGGCGACTCCTTCCCACAGCTGCTGTTTCCAATTATCTATTCTACCCCAGCCCATCTTTCACTTCGTCCCACAAGCGTCAGTGGGAACGTTTTACTCCAAATCAGTGTATAAGAAGTCTGACTAAACACTGTGGTGACAAGACATCCACAAGGAGAAAGGAAATCCCTCCCCTCTGTTCACAGCTTCACAGCATTTACGTCATTGGCTTAGGTCCATAACCTTTGATACTGTGATCAAGCTCAGCTATAACATTGTGGCCAAACAATATTTTCCCCAGAATTATCCAAAATTTTGGCACCGATATCTACAAAATTTTAGTTTATAAATGTGACCTGTAAGCCTTATCTGAAATTATTGAAAATAATTTTAATCACTTTAAATAAACATTAACATTTATCAATCAGAAATACAAATAAAGGTCACCAGCTTATGGAACAAAAAACAAGACAAAGTGACCGGAAATGTTTCATTACAAATTAAGAACTGGAAGACTGTGCACAAGTGAGAAACCATGCTGTAAAAAAACTGCTTTAAAGTAATGCATCATCTCCAGGGACGGGTGGGGAGAGGCACAGTCTGAAAGCCACCCATACACCCACAGTATGGTGATGGGATGAGCCCACTGGTGGGGGCCACTGTTACTGGAACCACTCTGAAACCTTTGTTTTGGATACAGCTTGGTTACCATTTAAAAAACAATAGTACGAATTTATCGCATCACAGCACATTATGACGCTCTGTGGAGCAGAAGTGGCCAAATGGATGAGAAAGGGACGGAAGGTTTGATCAAAAAAAGGGTTTCATTTGAATTTATTCAGCCCAGTTGTGGGACGGAGGTCTGCACGCAAGCGTTCAGCCGGTAGCAGCCAGTGAGGTCACCGGCAATGGGCAGGAGCAGGAAGTGGAAAGTTGTCTATCATGGTCCACCTCACCCTCTGCCCAGGAGTCCCCACCCGCCAGCTCATCCCCCATCTCAGGCCCACCTAGACCTTGTATGGCATACATGGGAAGCCATGGTGCTGTCACCAAGATTCTGAAACGTCTGCTAGCGAATGAGGTAAACGCTAGCGAGATGCTGGAGCTTCATGTGTCCCTTTTTAAATTTTTTAAAAAGATCCTAACCCATGAATGAATGGAGGGATACGGTGGATCATTAAGCATTTACTGATGGGGATGTGGCAGTTACAAGAGGGCAAATAGAAAAAATGAGGAGACTTACGGTTGCAGTTGTGTTCCCAGTTGAGGTCCACATGTATTACAGTTATTAAGCACTTTTCTCACGGTTCAGTGAGAGATTTAAATTGTTCCTTGTTAATGTACTTGAGGCAGGAAGCGGTGGTAAAGCTATATTTTCCACTATTTGACCAAAAAAAAAGAAAGAAGATTTTTGAATGCAAACACTGTAAATAAACACACTTGAGGACAACTATACATGCATCACCCACAACATTAAAACCACTGACAGATAAAGTGAATAACATTGATTATCTCCTTACAATGGCACCTGTCAAAGGGTGGGGGGAGATATTAGCCAGCAAGTAAACAGTAGGTTGATGAAGTTGATGTGTTGGAAGCAGTAAAAATGGGCAAGCGTAAGGATCTGGGCGACTTTGACAAGGGCCAAATTGCAATGGCTAGACGACTGGATCAGAGCATCTCCAAAACGGCTGCTCTTGTGGGAACAGACAAAACAGAAACAATCACACAAAGGTGACAAAGACAGCCAGAGTACACATAAAACAGTTGTAACTAAATACAGAAAGAAAATGAAAATAAATGAATAAAAAACATATCCACCAGAGCAAAAAAAAAAAAAGAAAAAAAAAAAAAACATACCCAATGGTCTTGTATGCACATAACAGTAAATTCTGTATGTAGAGCTCAGTGTCTTAAGGGCTGTATTAAGAAAATTGAATAGTTTTAATGTACACGGGCTATCTGTCAGTAAATGTAGGCCTGTGTGTGAAAATATAAATAAGTAAGTAAGTAAATAAATAAAGTTTATGGTATCTGCCTGTTTTTGGTTTAGACATGTGCAGAGGAGAGATTCTGGATATATCGGGAGAAGGATGCTAGGGATGGAGCTGCCAGGCAAGAGGAAGAGAGGAAGGCCTAAGAGGAGATTTGTGGATGTGGTGAAGGAGGACATGCAGGTGGTGGGTGCGACGGAGAAGGATGCAGGGGACAGGAAGAAGTGGAAACAACTGATCCGCTGTCGCGACCCCTAACGGGAGCACAGCCGGAAGAAGAAGAAGGTATCTGCCTGTTTCTCCATGTTTTTGTCATACCGCAAGAATCCACACACCAGGTGAGATAAAGCAGCTCCATTCCCCGCTGTTACTTGCCGCTCACGTTTACTCGTGAATCACGACATGACGTAACGCACCAGGGGGTTCGCGACACAACGGAAAGTTGCGTCATGCTGGGGGGTACGCGCCCAGCCGCTACACCCCCGTTACTACGGCAACTAATACAATACATGCAGTAAAAAAATAGCGCTTTATCATCACTTAAACCGCGTCATGTCTGCTTATTTTTAGCAACGTGGCCGGGAGTTTAAATGTCGAGCAACACCGCGCTGCTGCAGTATAAGAGGCAGCGCTGGAGGAGCGCTCGCCTTAAATTGGAAACACATACGCAATAATAATAACAAAATAATAATAATAAAGTTGTACACGTTAAACATGCTGATATAAGATGGTAAATGTGAACAGCTGTTACACGGGTGTAAAATACACCACTACACCATTATACTGTAGCGTCGGACGCTACGGGTGGGCGCCCCTAGTGGTAGGGGTCGGCGTTACATGTATTGATAGTTAATCAGGGTCCAACCGTGTTGTACTGTTGGGGTTCGCCGGGGTTCCACTGGGCTCCAGAGGGCGGCTGGGGTGGATAACCAGCTTCTTTTCCCCGGCCTGGCTGTTACGATCTCCTATGTTAATAAAAGGCTGTGTTATGGAGATCAGCGTGTTGTTCTCATTCCCTCCATCCGAGCCCAGACCGGCGCTCGCTTCAATACCATCATTTTACCATTTCAAGGTCCGACGCGCTTTTATTCACTGTGCTGCACGTCACTCTGTTAGTAATGCATCCGCTACATGCAAATATGTGCACACAAAAGAACAAAATGCACAAAAGAACAAATAAGAAGACAGTGCTTACAGTTCCTCGATGGGGAGACTTTCGTTCTGGACCCCGGTGGCCAAAACTACTGATGCACGTGGCGAGCTCGAGCGTCCCAACGGGTTTTTAGTGTGGATGACTTTACGCAAGAAATAAATAAATTTTCCTAAGAATTTAACCTGAATAATGGTCGAAAATGCTTCGGGTTAATAAGCTTGTAATATATGAGGGTTAATATTTAGGGTTATTAATTTTTCCGGATGTATATTCCTGCGTATGGTTAGACGTTGAACGCAAATACGTGGAACGTAAGAGTGCGAATGCGTAGTATAAAAATATTTTAAGAAATGAATGCAGCCTGCAAGTTCGTGGCTCCGTGTATTAATTTAGAAGTTCGTGCAAAACACAGATACACAAAAAAAGCTGATAATATTTACGTTATTTTATGCGTTTTTTTTTTTTTTTGTTGGTTTGTTTGTTTACCTACACGGGTGCTGTTAGCACACAACGAGTGCCACAGTCGCCGAAATGTTGACAGTTTTCTTCAGAGCAGTTTGAGGTCGCAACACGTGCGCTGGGGCGCAGGTTTATGAATTTCTTCCAAAATAATAATGGAAAACTGGAGGAGAAAAAAAAAAAAAACGGCAAGAACTACAAAACGCATCTCCGACGCGTTGCTCCCTCTACCTCAGCGAGACAGAAGTTCACGTTTCGTACGCGCATCCCCACATGCACGGTGCCCCCTATTGGTGGGCAGCGGTACTGCCACAACGGTATCGACCAGTTAACCCCACCATAAGAAGGAATTAAAGCTTTTTTTGTTTTTATGCTGGTTTAATTTTCTTTTCTTTTTTAAAAATATGTGCACACATCATTGTATTGTAATTTGACTGTTTGAATATTAAAAAAGGAGAAAGTTAAACAGTTCAGCGCGCAGGAAGACAGGCAGAGGTAAAGTAAACCACTGCCATTTATCCTTTAGCAGATGTGATGCTCTTTTACTTACCTGTCACACAGCGCTGCGCTTTATTTTCATATTTGTTCATGTTTGGCATCTCTACACATGGAAAAGGAATGCAAAGTAATTGCTGAAAAGTTATATTTTAGGCAAGTTTAGAATTAGTTTCTTTATGATTGTATGACTAAATTCCATTTGAGCATTTGAATGCAAAAGAAGTTGCTTAGGCTTGAGTGTATTATTTATTCCGAAGCAAATGCACTCAGAAGCATCAGTGCTGCTGCTGGTTGTGAGACCAGGGGTACAGTAGGGCTATAAAGGCCGCAGTGGAAGGACCTGGTCCACCTGAGGTTGAACCTAGTTGAATGGTTTCTGCAGCTCTGAGCACTGCGTAAAGGATGCTGAGCTTCTGCTCAAGTACAGAAATGACACAAAATCATTTGGCCTCTTGAAAAAAGAGGAATGAGCTATTTTTAATTTTAGTCCTCTGGGGATGGATGGCTGTCTGCACATCTGTGTTCAGAACCTGAAGGCAAAAACCAGGACATTGTACAACAGCCAGTGAGTCACCAGCACCCAAAATTCGCGACGTTTCTTCACTCTTGGTAACCATGTCATGCAGCACAGACATCCTGTTAACATCTGGACATGGAGGGACAGGGAGAGATTTCCCAGACATCCCAGAGGAGTGTTTAGGAGAGCAGTGTTATTCCCCCCCCCCGCCCCAAGAGACACCAGCAGCACTCTGGTCAGACACAGTGAAGGGGGGAGGAGGACAGCAGGCACAGCAGGATGACAGCGTGGTCAGGTCGAGGTCACGTTGTGCAGGATTTGCCCTCCTGGAAGGAGAATGATGTCAGATTTCCCCTGCAGTCCAACATGGGCTGCATGACCACAGGCATCCCTGTCATACGGATTATGTGAGCGGATGGAAGACATGCTGGATTTTTTTGGGTCATCTGAGTAAAGGTTAAAAGAATGCGGTGCAATAGACACTCGAAGCCGGTCAGATATATGTCTTACTTTTAGAAGATGAGCAGGACAGATTATGAACATCCAGTTTAGCTGTCGCACAACTCGGCGCTTGTCATTCCCAAACTGAATTAAAGGCCCTGTTTACATTGGTATGAGCCCATGAGCAGACAGAAGTGTTTAAGCTGTTACTGGTCTTGTTTGCAGCAAAATAAAAAATGAATAAGGAATGAACATAAAAACACGTACAAAACATGACACATTTTAAGCTGGAAACCTTCACACAAAAGTAAAAAGCAGAGGCAACGCACACAGATTTCTGTCGTTCCTTAGTGGTGTAACAAGCAAAACAAAATGATTTAAGTTCAGACTCTTTTGCATAGTAGAGACTTATACAGTTTTTTGTATGAATATGAAATTTTATGAAATTTTATGAACTGGCACTTTATTCCTTCTCACATGTGTAGGAATGTACATGCATTTCCTTGAATGCTCTGTGTTAACTAATTTTTTGCAACCGCAATATCGACCAACCTTCCGTATTCGTGGTCCAGGAGCCCCACCCCTTCACAGGAGACACTGCGTTTTTGCATGTATCTCCAAACAGCGACCACACGTTGCTGGGGAGAAGAGGAGCTACAGCACATCTTCACCCCATTCTTCTCCACGACCGCTGGTCGGCAACGGTCGAGACGAAGGTGCAGGTTGAAGGCCTCGCTCGGATGTGCTGCTCTTTCCTCAGGAGAGCAATCTTGGCTAAGCACAGCCTGGTGCACTTCCTGTAATAGCCTCAGAGAGCTATACGATGACACTTCTCAAGTACCTTGTGGTGTATGGATAATGAATAAGGATCTGTGTGGGGAAAAATTATCATGGCTTCGATGCCGAGGTCTTAAAGAGCATCCTGGGAGTCTCTCCATGTGAGCTCTCACGCACAAGCTCCTTCACAGAGCTCCTGGACCTGTGTTTCACCTGCAGCATCCATGCAGGGCCGCAGTGGCTGCAGTTACATCTCAGTGCGTGCGGATGAGAGGAACTTGAAGGTAAAGGCAGAACAGCTCCACAGAACATCTCACTTTGCCATTTTAGGTGTAAATCTGACAGCTATGAAAGCGCACGTGTGCACACCGGCTTTGTGTCTCGCTGGGGTGTTAACAGCTGTTGCAGAGGCACGTGATGCAGCTGCAGACAGCAGCAGATGCCTGAAAACCTACAAATGGGTGAAGTGGGGAGAGAAAAAGACATCAAAACCTCCCAAATCCTCATCAAGCATTTATTATTAAAACACCGACTCCATTAATAAAGGAAATTAAGCATTTATGGGTTTTGTGTTTCTCATTGCCAGTTTCTTATTATATCACTCAATGTAGGACCAATTTCTTGTTCTCTGTTGTTCTGCTTTGAAGAGGAAATTCCTCTGATTCCTGGATATATCTAAGGTCACCTTTTGCTTTTCTCTTCACTTCAGGTTTGTTGCCAGAAAATGGCAATAGCATAAATCTGAGAAGGAGGGGTTGAGCTTGGGGAGCCGGAGACACTTATGAGATGTTTGAGACAGAACAGGAGGAAGCTGGTGACAAAAGAAGGTGTTGTCTGGAAAAATAAACGAGTGTAACTCGGCACACATAGGAACAGAAGATGGACAACCGCCCAATAACAACAATATTTCTGTACTTCTACTGCTCTAATACTACTAATAGTAACAATACAGTTAAAATATTTTATCGGTTACGGAACTGGGTTATGTCTGTGGGCTGAAACCCAACATCCGAAACAGCTATTGTACCTTTAAGAAGAGTTTGGTGTGTCTGTAAAGTCACTTTGGACAAAAGTGCCTGCTTATAAATGGTCTAAAAATACCTGAGAAAGACAAGCAGAAGAGAAAAGGCAGTGAAGCGTGCCAATCCAGATGTGATCCCTGCATTCTGCGCATGATGCCTGCAGAGCCCAGTGCTGCCGTGCCACCTAAGTGTGAGAAAATAGAATAAATAAAACATTAAAGATTATGTGGGAAGTTGAAGGAAAGGGTGAAGAGCCACAATACCCACAGCCTAAGGTAAACGTGGGGTTCAAAAGGAGCCTGGAGAGGTGCAATACATGCAGTATGGGCAGAATAGGCAGAGGAGAGAGGACGGTGTGTGGACATCACCTGTGGGCCGCCTGCAGGCTCCTGTGACAAAGTTGTCTGCAGCCCATCTGCTGCATGCCTTCCTGGACAGAGAGGCACAGGGCGACAGGTGGGAGGGAAGTCATTGTTCAGCGGCAAACGTGACTGTTTGTGCCCCTCTTCCTGCTCCCACCCGTTCACTCCTTCATTTCAGATTCTCTTCTCCATCTCCCTCCGTGCAGCACTCCCTCTTTCCCACCCCACCCCCCCTTCTCCTCAGTGAGGTAAGATGGCGGACGAATGAAGTGCCACCGACTGTCGTTTTTCAAGTTCCCGTCGAGCTACACAAATCTGGTGTAGGAGCCATATCTGCTGAGTTTCTCCTTCTTCCTCAGTCAAACTCAGTCTGAGTTTGAATGC
This sequence comes from Heterotis niloticus, assembly GCA_018136845.1. Classification (NCBI taxonomy): domain Eukaryota; kingdom Metazoa; phylum Chordata; class Actinopteri; order Osteoglossiformes; family Osteoglossidae; genus Heterotis; species Heterotis niloticus. The sequence continues at coordinate 4,049,312 of CM030896.1, forward strand.
CATTTGACATGTGAAACTGGAGTTCCTAATTCCCAGTTTGTGTAGAGCACATCCAGCTGTAAGCAACTGTTGGGACAAAAAAAGTGGCTGATGGAGTGAAACTGTGACCAGAAAGCTGCAGGTTCAAGTCCAGGGAAACTGTGCAACTATGCTTTTTGTGTTATAGTTGATATAAGAAATATGTTTATTATTTTTGATCAGTATATATTCCCCATAACGGCAGACTTGTCATCAATGTGAATGAATGAATGAATGAATGAACGAATGAACGAATTAAACTAGATTAATTCAAGAGGGAAATTCACTTGGTTGCAGCAACACAAAACAGTAATAACACAACAATATACACTATACGTACTGTATATGTACACACATTTTTCAGACAAAGAGCCGATGCAAAAGTCCACATAGACACAGAAAATTAAGCTGATGTCCTCATTTTAATGTAAAGTCTCGCAATAAAGAACCAGGGGTGTTTATGCCGAATAAGCATGTATGAGATCACAATATTGAAGCTGTGCTGTTAATGCAATATTTAACGGCAATTTTTGAAACTTATTGAATTCTTCAAATTCCTCTTTGGCGTTTTATCCTTCTTAACAGCAGACCCACCTTAGAAAATGCACCTCAGACAACTACTGGAGGTGACTTCATGTTGTTTGAAGGGCTGTTATTGGGCAGAAGGCCTCTGCGGGTCACACTAGAAAAATTTGGGTCTTACTCTTGCTGAAAAGACTTTCCATGGTTTCAGGTTGTTTTGCACCTTATATATCCTGCAAAAAAAGGGGAAAAATAACTTTGGTACACGAATGTGGAATGCATACGCGCTGGAACGTATAAACGTGACCTGAAGTGTGTAACATGCTCTCGAACTCACTGAAATCCCCACAAAAGCCACATTCTCACCTTCCACAAAATAAAAAGAGAAGCAACATCCACTCCCCCACCTTCATTTCTCTCTTTCGCTCTCATTGTCTCACTCCCCCCTTTCTGTATTCCCACAATGCGCCACTTTTGCTGCAGAATGGAGGGATGGAGCAGGGGAGAAAGGGAGGGAGGGAGGGGAAAGTGGAAGAGATGCAGTCTCAAGAAGAGATGAAAATGAGACCAGGGGGAGGAGAACAAAGTGCAGGGGCTGGAGAAGTGGACTGCGGTGGGGAGAAAGCGGCAACGAAACTCGCAGAGAAACGAAAAAGAAGCCCTTTGAAATGTAAAACAAGAAAGAAGTGGAAATGGAAAAGATGACATTCCCATGATGCAGGGGGAAGTGGGCGTGGCTTAACAAACCTGAAGGAGGCTGCTGTAGGGAAGCAGGTGAGCTTGTGTTCAGAAGGGCAGAGAAAGGGAGCAAGGAGAAGGTGAGAGACTGGGGTGTGTGTTGGTGGGGGGGGCGGTGGGTGGGAGAGGGGAGACTACTAATCAAACCCACCGAGTGAACCCGTTCCGCAACCCCTCCCCCGTCACTGCGTCACCATGGTAACCAGACAGGGTGCCTAATATGGGGGAGTTAATATATTTTCAGAGGCTGGGCGCGTTGGGTACTAATGCATTCATCTGTCTCCGCACAGACAAGCCAATCAATACCGAGCGCGAGTGGGGAGCAGGAGCGTCAAAGTGAGACGGGGACACGTCTGAGGGCGTGGATGCGGCCGAAAATGGGGCGCTTGGGGGAACGGCCCCACCGCTGCGGGATTCCCTCACAAATGACACAAACTGCACATGATGCAGATTAACAGCAGCTTTATTTTACAGCCTTTAATAATAATCTCCAGCGGCATGCAAATAATATGAGCAGCTGCACAACGCGGTGGTACAGTATGAATACAGTGGGGGTGCTGGACAGGTCAGTGCGGTTTTCTCTTTCATTCATCAGTGTGTTGCAGTAGTCATTACGACGGATGGGGAAAAGTCAAATGGAGAATAACTAAACAATTTTAAGTTCATTTGCCCTAAATGTGACACGGTCGCTCAGGAGTTTTCACTGTAGGCAAATGGACAGATGTGTTTAAAAAAAGCAGCTGCTTTATAACTTGATATTTGGGCTGTAACTAGCAATGGTAGCATCTGGACAATGAGGGAATGTGTGCTGGGGTCTTACTGTATATGTTCTTCATCGTCCTCCACCATATTGTCTCTGGGCATTATTGTGTGTACATTTGTATTACTTAATTTAGCATAGCTCACTCTTCATTGTTTTACAGCTTTGTTGGGACAGCGAATAAAAATGGAAAATACAAAAAAGCTTTCTGTTTCTACCCCGTGAAAGCAACATAGCAAAATCGGTTCTTACCTTCATTAATTGCTTTAATGGTCAGAACACATTTAAAATAAAACCACGGACTACGGTCCAATCAGCATCAAGTGGGCCAAAGTACCCAGAACGGCGCTTTTTATTGGTAGGTAATATTTATTTGTCTGTATGACAGAAATCTATGTTCGTCTGATGACAAAGAGCAAATATATGAGTACCCGCATATCTTTCACAGGTCTGAGACACAGAGACAACTTTACAGCAGCAGCAGCAGCAGCAGCAACATCATGTTGGAATGAACACAGCACTTTATTCTGGCAGTTATGCTTCAGTATGGACGTTCATGCCATTCACCCCACCAACAGTAACAGCACCTTAATCATAAAAATGCAGAACCGTCAATACCTTTTAAATATGCAAAATTCATCCATGTGTCCTTTCAGATCTGTCCAAAAATAAAGAACGTGTCAGATGCTGCTGGTCCTCTACTGCACACGTGGAGCAAATGCATGTAGCCCTGTTCCCGAGGACCTCACCTGTGACCTTCAGTGACCTCACAGGTTAAGGGTCTCAGGGACAGATGGGCATGCGAAGAGATTCGGGTTTTTTGGTGCTCACCTTCCCATTCCAGCTCGAAGATGAGGCCGCACCTACTGTATTAAAATATACTGACATTAATTGTTATTCATACACCTGAAAAGTTTGTTAGATAACAACCTGGCAACTCAATATCGCAATTCTGAAATTAATTCAGATTTTTTTCTTTTCAATGATTTGCCTTAACTCCATATTTATCTCAGAATAAAATTATAATTTTTAACGCTGGGAATAACTGAAATGTGTGGCTAGGCCTCATTTATACCACAGAGGGATTTAAAATGAAGCAGAAGAAATTACGCATACGTTTTTTGAGAACTTAGCCCTATGACGCTACAGAACATTGCCAACGGAGAACGTATGCAAATGAGAGTAATACGTCTTGGGATTTCGTCGATCTTCCAGTTCTGGCAAAGGAAGCTGCCTGATTTTGCCATACTAATACTTGTTTCATCTCAGTTTCATACTGTTAGACTCCCGACCTCTTTGTATATATTTTATGGAAAACTGGACATGAACTATTGTTTAATGCTGAAATTGTTCTGGACAATCTAGAAGTTTCTAATTCACCAGGAAGTTACGGATAATTCAAAGTGAGCATTCGGCGTGACTCTCCACTTACTGCGTAATTTGGGAGAAGCAGCCTGAGTTGGTGGGATGGGCTCTGGTGAGGGACACAGGTGTCTGAAGATGATCTCATCATTTGGCAAATCGTTGGTGAAGTGCTGCCAAACCGTCCATCAAGCACCTGAGACAAACAAGGAAAGGTGCCGAAGTTGGACAATGCAGGTGAAGAAGCCTGTTAGCGCCACCTAGCAGCAGACTGTTATACTGTCTGATGCACACTGACTGTCTGCCCGACTGACGATACGCTGGTCCAAACTGAGCTGACACGTCATTTTGCTGGTTTATTCCCCCAAAATCCTTTAGACAAAACATTTCCGAATGAATTCAACTGCACTGAATCTGAGTTGCGCACAGGTGAGCACAGACCCCCAAAAGGCAAACAAGTTTTAAGAAAAATCACATTATGCAGACATTCAAATTCATACATTCAAAACCTTGCATGGAGAAAAACCAACACCTTCAGACACATACAAAAAAATGCACCTGGCTGAAAAGAAAAAGAAGGATTGAAATAGGAAGCGTTTTTAAAATGTTATTGACAGCCATGTCTGAGCAACAGCTCCACTGAACCATTTACTGCAACTGAAAATCACTTTGGAAACAACGCAGTTCATAGTTCTGATGATTTGCATCACACTGAAAACTGCATGGAAGCCAACATTGCTCAATGACACACTTCAAGCATGTGCAACACACACATATACACACAGATGTGTGCTAACATGGCACTTGGAACAAGAGCCACATGTAACAGTAACGTTAACGGTCGGCAAAATTTGATTTACCTCTCATTTATTCCACGTCTTACTTTGAATTCCCTCCTTTTCCATGCCTTCTCCATCAGGAATCAGGACTGCCATAAGAAAAAGATAAAGTCAGATGAAAATGGACCAAAAAGAAGGCGGATTCAAAGAAATTAAACACAAATTTAGATTAAAGATTAAAGCTGACCGATCAGCACGACTGACAAGAAGAACTACGCTGCCTGTCCAGCGTTACTGTCTGTTGTAGTAAACGGACACACTTTACTGAAACACACTTGCCATTGTTCTTTTAACACACACACACACACACACACACACACACACACACACAAAAGGAAATAAATTCCTTTTTCTCTTTTCTACCTCTCTTTATCCCTGCTGCTGCGCTAACATCATTCATGTTCAAATACACAAGGCATCAAATGACTGTTGCAGTGCAAAAATGGAAAAGGAAAAAAGCCGTTAGCCCCAGTCTTGCCGGTTTTCTTTTTTCAGCAGAAGAAGCTGAGAAAAGCCCCCTGTGAGGGGTTCTGTCCCTCTTGCTCTGCTCTTGTTCGTCTCCTCTATGTCTGTCCGCCTGGACGACTACAGGCAATTACAGTTGAGCCAGACAGTTGCTACACAGCAGGTACAGCAGAGACAAAGCTATTGATCCTATTATTTGGTGCTACACCTTCTCCCCCCTCTAGCCCGCAGCCTCTCCGCCAGCTTGTGTCACCAGCAAACACATACATACAAATAACATACAGAAACATAAACACACGGTCACACACTCCCTCACTGTCTGTCTTCCTCCCGTATCCATAATCCTTCTCTCTTCCTATTTCCCTATTTTTACCTCTCCTCTCCTCACTCACACACTCTCCATCTTTTGCACTCCATGTCCCCAGTCTCCATTTATTCCTCTCTGTCTCCCTCTCCTCTTACTCTCGCTCATTCGCTTGCTCTTGCTTGCACTCCCGCTCTCCCTCTCTCACGTTTTCCAGGCATTACATCTCTAGTCTCTCTCTCCTTCCCTTTTTTGCTCCCTGCGTGTGTGTGTGCGTGCGTGCGTGCATTTGGGTGTTTGGGAAAAAGAAAAACTGTATAGAAAATAGAGCGGATGGAGGGTTATGGAAAGGTAAAGAGAGAGAATAGTCAAGAGAAGGTAAGAATGAGGCACAAAGTAAGAATAAAAACGTAAATTAAAGTGAAACGAAATAAACGTCAGAAAATGCTTCTTCCCACCTATTTAACCAGTCAGGTTCACGCTTGTGACCTTTTCATTTAAATAAACATTTAGCACAAGCTATACCCTAAGTGAATACATTCTGTATAAATAAATATAAGCAACACGTCTAGAATACCACTTATCGCAGGCATGCAAAGGTTATAAATATTCTATTCATTCTGGATTAAACCATATACACACATGCGCATACACCATTTATATATACACTTTATGTGTAATAAATCTCAGAACTAGCTGAATTACACACAGTGCATTAAAAACAGCTATCCTGCTACTTCTGAGTGTAACGCTTTTCTGAAAATCAGCTTACAAGTCAGAGATTTGCAAACCTTGAGAATTCCCTCACACTCGGCTCTTGTTACTTGCAAACACACACACACACACACACACACACACACCCACACACACATTATATTTGGTCATAAGACAGGTCAAAGGGTGTTAAATAAATTCACTTGTGCGCATGAAAACTTGTACATCAGGGACGTGCACCTCGAGGGATACCTGCACACCTCAGTACACCACTACATATTTCTGAGCCACGTTCTTGCCTCATTTGCTCATATGGTGGATAATTTAACATATTTATAGAGTTAAGGGCAAGTCTTTCCAGGACAAATGGCAAATTCCATGGAAATGCTTTATTTGTAGCCCTCAGCTGTCTATCAGAGATTTTGGTAAAGTACCTGCTTTCATATTTAAATTGAAATTTGACCATATGACGGTGCTTTTGGGCTTTCCTAAGAGATCAACTGCATTTCATGGATTCAGACTTCAGGTGCTCATGCTGGTCTCAGGCTAACTGCCCTGAAACAGCAATGGTGGCACTTTGGCCAGGTGTAGCCGCATGCCGCTGTGACTGAGAAGGTGCTCGTGTTCTGGTCGGAAATGTACAACTGGTCCTCCTTCTTCACACAAAAATTCACCTCCTGCGGCAGACATCAGTTATAAAACATAATCAGCTGAAGGAGCTCATGAGCAGCTGGAAGACAAATACTTGCAGCCGAGTCTGCAGCCCGTTTGAAAGCGCCATCATCAAAAAGATTTATTAGGTAAGTGGAGATGATGATGACTGAACTGATCCTCTGACATTTATCAGGGATTTGGAGACCTGGATTATCTTTCATTTTGATCATTTACTATTAATTTAAGTTTATTTTGTGGTGAGGTGATTTAATACTGAGCTTTTTATTTTGAGTTTTTCTTCATAAAAGCCTTCCTGTGTCTGAGCAAGAAAAGGATAAATACGTCGCAGTCAACAGCCATGGCAAAAACACATCTGCTTGTATCTGCATCCAGCCACCGCACAACAGAGCAGTCGCTTAAAACAGCCATATTGCTGCTCCTAAACTCAAGCGGGACCCTTTGCCACACAATGAAAAATGGTTTCACCCTTTGCACCCCACTGCAGAAATGTCTGGAAGGTTCATGCTTGAACTTTGGCCATCTCTCGCATTCGGTCTCCTCCTTCAGCAACAGCCCCGTCCTGCAATACCGACACGGCTCAATGACACTCATTTCGGAATGACATCATATCTCCCGTCTACCATAGAACCCCAGGTGGTAAACTTGCTCTCTATGTTTATTCTGCTCCATGTGCGTATACAGTGTCCGAGCTCCCCATATAAGCACAAGCTGGAATTGTGGGTATTATAAATACATACATAAAGAAAAATATATATTCTTATATGTAGCAGTTAGCTGCGATCAGCAAATTGAGTGATGCCATGTACAACAAAACAGCAGACTTGTAGCAGGCACCATCCCCACGGCACAGTGAACTGGGTCAGCTAGCATCAATTGTGTACACTTACTATAGATCATGTCTTCAGAAGCAAGGAGGGGTTAAGTTAAAAAATGGAAAGAAAAGTGCAAAAGAGGACAGGAATGAGAATTACACAGCCTGTGAGCTGCAGCCAATCTGAACTTTTTCTCACAATGGGTGGCAAAGCGACACGGAGAAGAATGCTGATATGTGCCCTTTTCCTTACAGGAGAGCTAGAACGCATTGCGGATGCTGGCTGTCTGAGCCACTAGCCAGACACACTGGGGGACCAGCGGGAGGGGGTGGGGGGAGGGGTACATGCACACAACCGCCACAGACACTTTCCTACAAAGAATGGATGGACTGAGGGAGCCACGCAACTGCGAAACTTCGACGGATTTGCTGAAGGCTGCAGACCCCCGAGCGTCTGGCAGAGGGGGAGACAAATGCTTGTTTCGAAGGGGCAGGTAAGCGGTCACATTCAGGCTGGCGGGGAGGCACTCGTCATCCTCCATCAGTCCTGTCCAGAACCAGACACACACGCATGGACCGCAGTGCAAGAGCAGACAATCCAAGCCAATTCAACGAGAGCTACAAAATGTGTCCAGTGGAAGAACAAAAAACGGCGCTGTTTGCTGAACAGACCCCTATTGTTTTCGTGTTGAGATATTTCACTATTGATGAAACGACAAACTGCACTCAAAGCAGTACACGACCATTATCGCACCACACTGTTTCATTACAATTTGCAATACTGGGTTTAGCTAAGTTTCTGCACATCAGGAAACTTTATGTACGACATATAGACATTCATATGTACAAAAATTAAATAATTCAAGGGGGCCACAAAGAGTGTTGCAATGGAGAAAAAATGGCTATAAACTAAAAACAAACCCTAGAGGAGAAGTAGCTCTTGTCCGTAGACTAAATGTAGAGGGTAGGAGGCACACAAGCTCAGGGTGGGTAACTGTCCCAAGTGTGACGCTGCAGCTCTTACCCAGAAGCCATGGCAACGAGACAAAAATGACCGCATGGTTAACTCAGAGCAAACTGCTGGTCCCTTACTTACTGTCCTGTGGCTTGGGGAGTGTGGGTGGTCTCCACTGGCTCTGTTGCTTTTGGTGGCACCGCGAGGAAAGCTAGAAGGTTGTACAGTTATCTCCAGGCTGTTTATTATGCGAAACCATACAACCAACTACCTCACACCGCAGCACACCGCTGTTGCACCCCCCCCAGGACAAGGCCTGTCCCTCGCTGTTGTCCATCCATCTGTTTTTCCTTTCATTCATGTGTTGGTCTGCATCTCCACCACTGCGATGATCCCATCCCAGCTGCATCCACCCGAAGCTTTTTTGACCCTGGCAGAAATTTACTGACTGTGTGAGGAGCTTCTTTCACATGAACATGAACTTGCTGTGGTAAACAAGTGATCATCAGTGGATTCACACCGTCCTCCCTCTAGCCTGAAGAAACCTGTCTTCTTCTACATTCGGCTGCATCAAACTTTTATTACCCAGTTTGTAGCACTGAGTACAGGACAGCTCACCATTATAATCTGGGTGACTTCTGTACACAGCCTGCATTAAACAGAAAAATAGGATACCTGCCTAGGACAGTCAGGTGTGGACTATAGTAAAGATTAACCAACATAAGAATTGAATAAAGCATAAATAACAGTAACTGTTTTTTTTTTTATTTTTCATGACTACAAAGGTGGAATATATTTGTAGGCTGTTGTCTCCCTCTAACGGTTACTGGGCAAACAGCATGGATCCCACCACCCCCACCGTCGCCACCACCTAACCCTGCTCCACCATGACTTTACCCTCCCCACACTCCTCCCTTTATTTCCTTGTGCTGATCTTTTCAACGAACGCATACCCTCTCGCAGATACTGTGCCTTCTGACCCATTTCGCCAAGTATGAAGAATCTCGCCATTGCCTGAAATCTGCAAGCTGATCTCATGACGGTGTTTAATATTACAACACGCCACCGTATCCTGCCTTCTGAGCTCTTATTTCAAGCATTCACTGTGTCGATAAGCCACGGAACCTGGACTTTGATTTTCCACAAACTAGTCCATCATATGGTTGCTGTTCCTTCTTTATTTTCCTGTTATCTTTCTTACCCTCATCCTGGGTGTCTCGTGCTGGCTCATGCAAATGAGCACGAAGGCTTGCCGGAAAAACCCAGAGCTGTATGTCTCTGGCCATAGGAGGGCGCTCTAATGCCTGACTCTGACAGCAGTCTTTGATCTGGAACGTGTCAAACCACATGCGGATATGCAAATGAACACACGTGCACTCACACACACACACACACACACACACACACACACACACACACACACACACACACAAAATCAATAGTGCTGGGCTGCAGCGCCTCCCCCATGAGGCACTGGTCTGATTTGGTGACCCTTTACTGCATCAAGTTCAATAGCACACTGGGCTGTACAAGTTTGCCTGGCTTTTCAGAGAAGCAGCCGCCAGCAAAAGCTTTGATCTGAACATGTATTTGATGACTTCAGCGGCAATCAATAGGGAGAGGTCCACTTCTTGCGGCAACCGGCTGAGATCTCTGTCTGGGCCTGAATGCAGACAACCCACACAATGTGGGGTTAATTACTGCACCACAATGCCCTGTTGTGGGATTGAAGGGAGAGGCTGTGGGGCCACCATGCGTGGTATTGCTTAGGCCAATGAAATCCTATGTTGACGTGGTCACTGCTGAGAGACTCGCTCTTATGCTGTGTTAAACAGCTCTGGACCGCTGCCTGCTCATGAGAATGGCCAGCAAATCCCTCCATGGAGCTCAAGATTCTGCAGGAGACACAGTGTGTGAGCAAACTGGGTGGTAGACGCACTAAGCCTGTCTTGGGAGTTGTGCATCAGAGCCAATCGGCTGGTTACCATGGCAATGCCAACAGCATCATTACTGCATTACCGAGTCTGAGTTTTCCTACCCCCCCCTCCCCGCTTTTCTAGGGTGGGTGGGGAGGGTATTAGGTCCTGATCCCTCTGCCATTTCCAACAAGTCCCCTGTTCTTCTTTCCCAGCTGCTTTTCTCCATTTACTTCCTGTCCCCTCCTGTCCTAGTTTCCCTTTTCTCTTTGTCATCATTTTCCTACACACTCCATCCAACTGGACGCAGCTCCAGGGCCAAGATGCCCCCTCACTGCAGTCTCAGCACACAAAAATACAGCAGAGTTGTGCCAGTGCCAGCTCCTCTTTCTGCCCACCAGGCTGTCATGCCCACCAAGGCCTGAGAAAACCATCCCAGCATGAGTGTCCTTTCAGAAGGACTTGTTTGGATTGAAGAGTGGAGGACAGAAATCGCACTGCCTAGCAAACACTGAAATGATCTACTGTGGGGGAACCTTTTTTTGCTAAATGTGCACGTATAGTGCCAGGAGCCTCATGCCTGGCCTGTGGGAAAGTAAGCCAGTGTGAGTCCATGCGGCAGCTAGGACTTCTGCCATCATTTCACTAATATGAAGTCCCTGTAGACAAAGCTAAACTGAATTTATTTTACTTCACATCACATCCACACCCTAAACTAGGAAAATCTCAGTGCCCAGTAATGGTGTGATGTACAGACTTAAGAGTAAAATACAAATCGTTTAATTCTCCCAAACTGAAATTTAAATATTTTAATCTCTTTTAAAATTGACTTATGTTCCAGCAAAAAAAAAAAAAACAACTAAATAAGCAAAACATTTTTGTATGTCATCCAGTAAATGAGTTAGACTGAGGTTTCCTACATTCAGAATAGACGTATTTACAAAACATCTGCTGGAATCATGGATTTTCAACTGCTTAAATTACCTTTTGCCTCTGGATGTTTTATCCATTTACAAGTACAAGTTCTGCTGTTGCCTTTTTCAATTTGTGCCTTATCCTAAATAAGGTAGCATGGCTGTATGCCCCAACCTCAGAGATATCTGTCCAGTGCAGCGTTCCTGTCCAGTGTTTTTAAAGCACATTGATGGGCTGTAGGGACCCCCCATGAAGTTCCTGCCTGCTACCGCCCCCCCCAGTCCAACTTCATTTCATCTGCTGCATTAACCCCCTTTTCTGCATCTCGTAGTCATGTTCTACTTAATTCTAAGGCCAGTTCAGAGCAGGTGTTGGGAGAGAAGACCAGAGATGACTGAAGACACCTTGGCAGGAAAACAGACTTGCTGACTCATTGTGCTCAGGTGTCTGTAGTTGATAGCAAACCACAGAGTATCTGCATTTGCTGCTAAAATATTATCCATCCATCCATCCATCCATCCATCCATCCATCCATCCATCCATCCTTAAGCACTTGTCCTGATCAAGGTTACAATAGTTCAGAGCCTCTCCTGGAATTATGGGGACTAGGCTAGGAGAACACAACTTGGACAGGATGGAAAACACACACACACACACACACACACACACACACACACACACACACACACACACACACACACACACACGCACACACAGAGAGAGAGAGAGAATGTGGGCAGTTTTATGGTCTCCAGTTAACCTCAGACATATGTGTTTGGATTGTGGGAGCAAGCTGAAAGCCCCAGCGCTACAAGATGGCAGCCCTTTTCACTGTGCCACGGTGCCACTAACATGCTTCCGTAATCCCTTTACCCAAGTTACATGTAAAGCACACATATGGACTCATACTGTAGCTCCTGAAAGAAACCAAGAAAGGTCATGCTACACTATTTGACAGTTTTTCCACCATACATTCATGGTAATCATCCCCTTCTCATCCCTCTCTGACCTCTTACACTCAAGAAGCAAAAATGTTACTATGGGAACTAGTTTCCCCAGCAACCCCCTAACTTGACAAAATGCCAAGCTGTTGCTAGGGCACCACTGTCAATCACTGCCAGGTGCTGTGCCAACCACAAGGATGTACTTAGGGTACAGAATAAAGAAATGGGATGGAATATTCCACTATTGCTCAGTTAAAGCCACTAAGGTCATGATCTGATGAATGAAGTCTCAAGTGTAAAAGGCTGCCTTCAAGGTATAAATAAATACTGAAATCTATTGCCCTTGAATGGTCATAGTCATTTACTACAACATGCGTGAATTTAAAAAGGAACAATGGCTTAATGTCTAATGGGTACTACAGTCATGCAGCAGCAGGGTCTCGTCTTTACGGCTGCTACAGAGGTACTTAGCACAGATAAGGAACAATATGAGATAAGTCCCATATTCTGTAGAATCCTGCCAGCTTCATCAAGTATCACTTGAGGCCCTTGAAACTCTAAATTCACAGTGATTGGCGGTGAAAATATGGCAGTAAAGCAACTAATACAGCAATTTATAGCACTGAAAGACTTTATTTACTCTATGTTAAGACTGAACTACCATTTTTACTAAATTACAAAACGCTCATTTTAAAATGAGACAGCTGTTACTATTAAATGCATTTTACCATTTACAAAGGCAAAAACATTTAATAAAATTTGACTGATAATTTTATCTGTATGAGGCCTAGAGAATTAGGGTGTGCATTATTGAACTGTCTGTACCATCTGCTCTTACATTCCACTGAAAGAGAGTAGGGTCACTGAAGACATTTTGGTAACTGGTCCATGGTCACAGTGGAGAATAATTCAAAATCCAGCCATAAAAGAACATTTTGTGTGAGTTAATTTTGGACCCCAAAACACATTAAGCCTGTACTATTTACTTGTGGTCATGTGTGGTGTACAGCCCAACCCCTGACATCCCAGAAGTTTTACAGGTAAATGTCTGGAAACAGTGAAGAAGAGGAAGCAGCTGCAGATTGAGAGATGAACAGCAGTGAAACACTCCCACTTAATGCGTAATGCATGATTTCCAGTAAAAAAAAAAATGCTGACACTGCCAAAAATCCTCAGACTCCTGAAGGGACACTTGAATGAATTCAGTGTCAAACTACAAGAGGTTGACCTTTGCGGATTAGAAACATCAGAACTTAAACTAAAAAAAACTGCGTAATTAAACATCACTGTTTATTTCTTCATTTAGTAACTATTAATTATACACGTGTAAACATAGCTTTCGTCGACATCTCCCTTTTAGAGTCTGCACGCATCACGGTGTCGCATAAACTATGTATAGGAGTTTCTTTGTGTCTTCTTTCAAAAAAGGGAGAGTGTCCCCCCTTACTTACTCCCCTCTTTATTAGCCCCTTGCTTTTACTGCCTGATTGACCACAGAGCCCCCCTCAAAGGGGTCAAAGGGCAGACTAAACAGTCTGGTGTCATGGAAACGCGACCATCACCAAATAGAATGGGAAGGGGTGGTGTGTGGGGTGAGTGGGGCAACTGACTGACTGTCAGTCAGACCTTTTCAGCTCCACTTCAGGCTTACAAAAGGCCCAGGGAAGGTTGATTTGTACCTGGATTCCCAAACCAGCTTGAAGTCTCCTGGGCAGATTATGTATAACGGAGCTTTTCACAACATCCTTAAATAAACTTATAATCTTTCATTTTACAATATACACGCGGTGTAAGTGTGCAGTGAACAACACTTAGCAAAAGTAAAAGCAGCAGTGAGAACTTTATACTGCGCATTTAGTTTATCTTTCACAGAATGATTATGAAATAGAGCCCTTATGATGAAAGAGTGCTTTTTCTGTAAAAGGAAATGTTGATCAATTCTGTTTCTTGGAGACATCAAAATTTCAAATACAAGCTATTTATATGATTATCTGCTGTCCATACAATTATTTTCTATATGACCAGTTTGTACAGCATTTTGCCAACCTAGAGAACGCCTGCATCAAAGACCCGGGATCTCACTGGTAGTGGCCGCAAAATTGCTTCAATGTGACTACAAAGGGATTCATTGTCTGTGCGGCTGCTCTGGCTGCTCCGGCTGCGCTGGGCCTGTCTGCAGAAATGTCAGACTGCTGACTAAGGGCAGCAACACAACAGGGCTAGTGGCAGGTGAAAGACACAGGACATGAAAGCTCCATTGCAAGGTGTACTCCTGCAACAATCCCCTGGTTTATACTTGAACGATGCTACTGTATTCAAGCCAAAATATACAGTATTTCACTGAGCAATTTGTGCACAGAGTCTGTATGTGCAGGAGGACATGGCAGATACAAGTGAATGTAGTTAAAGTGATTTGCTGTAATATACACGTGAGGGTGCACGGAGTGTTCTCTAATACAAGTCGATATGTTCAGTGTGTTCTGATGCGCTGTGTGTATTTGGTAACGGTGTGTAGGCACACTCTCCATCCTAGTACAGTATGTGTTCAGTGACTGTACAGTCGTACAGTGCTTCTCTTTCCTGTGGGTCTTTTTTGTTCTCTCACTGCGGCAGAGGGGCTGGGGGAGAGTTTAGTGGATCAATGGGAAGCAAATGTATTCAGATCAATACTGAGCCAAAAGGGACTGAGGGAGCTGGAAGGGTAAAAGAGGGATGGGGGAGCAGAGGGGTGGTTTAGGTGTGTGCATGGGAGGGGGCTGTATAAATACTTTGACTGATGTGACCTTACAGTGCAATATGATTATAGTAATTCTGCAAAAGACATGTAGAAAGACAAAGACAGAAGAGGTTGAACAGATGAGGGGAAAGAGTAGAGAGACAAACATTCCTGAACTACTATTGACTTTCTGTTAAAAAAAGTGACCCCGACCCACAATTCAGCATCTGGGTGTGTTGTGTGCTTGTGTGTATTTGGTATGCGTGTGGGCAGATGCTGCTTTGATCATGTGGAAGCAGCACCATGCTCTGAATGATGGCTATGAGGAGCGTTTCCCCCTGCTAAGTGTTGTTCGGTTTTTAATCATCTTACTTTACAAAGCAAATCTATTGTCTGACTTATGGTAATGCATTATGCCGGTTTTTGACACATACATTATTACGGGCTTCTTTCGGGTGAATCATAATTACTGTATCTATCTACACATCTACTGTGTATATAGAAAAACCTAACACAAAATGATAAGTACAACATGCTGCGACTTCTATTTCTTAACTTTAAAGCAGCCATTCAGTCCCTCTCAAAGAGACCTTTAGAAAAGGAAAAGAGGGGGAAGGAGCCAGAGGGAGGGGAGAGGGAAGTGTTGTGTTTCCCTACCCTTGACATCTGACCTTCCAACAGGCCACCTACTGCATTGTCTGCAGAGGCTAGACAGGGTATAGCTAAGCAGAGTCACCTTGGAGTCCAAGCACAAGGCAGGGACCCCCCATGAAGTTCCTGCCTGCAACCGCCCCCCCCAGCCCAACTTCACTTAATTTGCTGTATTAAACCCCTTTGGTGCACCTCATAGTCACGATCTACTTAATTCTAAGGCCAGTTCAGAACAGGTGTTGGGAGAGAAGACTAGAGCTGACTAAAGGCCATAAGTGCCGAAGCGTATACTTATTGCATAATAAAACGAATGAAGAAATATCCAGGTCCACAACACTGACACGGCTTGTCTGAGCTCAGCTGCTTATCATCAGTATGAAACAGGTAACTGCTGCTTTGTTCTCTTTGTTCCCATTTTTTAATATACTATATGCATCAAAGCTACGGAAGGTGAGGACTCGCAAAATTTTTAACTGTGACCCTTTTTTGAAAAAGCCTCTTCAACACAAGGACTACACTAGCAGGCAGTGAAGACTCTTTAATGATTTAGAGGTCGAGGGATTATCCCCGAACTGAACTGTTTTAAATGTAAGGCCTGGAATGTACTTAAAATATATTCCTTTGTTACCTCAATTTCACCATAGTTTCTCTGCCGGCATCAAAGTGAAAGAAACGTCACGGTATTATGGCTTAACCTGGAAGGAGATTATTTCTATTAGTATAATTGGTCTATTAGTGTCCAATTATTTTGTCATATTTAAATGCCAGAATTTGCAGAACACAAAACCAATCCCTTATAGAGACAGCGTTACTTTATTCTGCTGTGCGATACTGTTGCCCGCAGTGTGAACCTGAGGCCTAAAGAGGTTAACCAAAGAGCGGAATTGAGAGTTGCCATCGGGGTGAACAAAGGCTGTACCGTGTTTGTACCGGGCCAACACACTATTCTTCGCTGTCTGCTCTGTGAGGAGCCACCCGGTGAAGGTTTACGCGTTGCCCAAAACAAACCAGCCCAAAGCTAACTTCTCCACTGACGTCCACTGCACATTGCCTCAAGGTGATGCCAACAATGGTTGTGAGTAGTCATGAGAGCCTTCATTATTCCACAAATTCAAGAATTCATGCTAATCTAGCCTTTCTGCTCCTTTTGTATCTCATAGACAGAGGACTTATCAGTGAATAAAACTGCCGTCTGCTGCTCCTTTGGAGTTGTGCTGATCCTCATTTGCCCAACATCTTTCCCACAAATTGACTGACATCCATTTCCTCGGCAGATACTTTTCTCCAAAGAAACTTGCGGCATGAAGCTGCTAGCAACGATTTAGCTGTTTATACAGCTGTGTCATTTTTCGCGAAGGAATGCAGAGTAATAGTTAGCTCAAGGGTACTATAGCAAGAGTTGAGGTTTAAACCTTGGTCTTTCAATGTCCAAAAACAGCATCTCTGACATCCACACTACCTGCTGCCCAGACCCCATCTGTATCGTGTACTGTAAACTGCAGAAGTGTCTCCTGAAGGTACCTTTCAAGCAGCAAGACCTCACAAGGCCATGATGGATACAAGAAGTGACAAGCTTGATCTCAGGGGCTGCGTCAACATAGGTGATGATGCATTAAGCATCTCCTTCCAACTGTGTTGTGCCACTGCCTCTACTCTATTGTCCATCCTGCTCTCTATCCCTGCTCTGTTAATGTGCCCGTGCCTTCTTTTCCACCTTTTCTGCTGTGCTGCGATATTTTGACCCACCACCCTTTTCGTACTGTCTCACATCAGCCCTGCCCTACCCCCACAGCCTGGCTCTCTGTGTGGCACCACAGTGTCAGCCCACCAAACACCTCAAAGATCCTGCTTGTGCTGTAAAGACTTGTCATTATCTCCATTATTGTATATGGCAGCTGTGCGCTTGTGCTGGACAGACGAGGCTTCCCTTAAGCATGGAGTCTCTCTTGTGTTAAGACACTAAGATCAGGAATTTGTTGAGTCAGCATGTTGGATGGTTAAGACTGGGATGATGGTAAGCGCAATGGTGGTATGTATGGCACTCCTTATTGCTGTTTTGTGATGTGTCAGTCAGGCAGTGTCTGTTTCTGTCTTTCAGTGACGGCATCAGTCGACCCACTGCTTAGCACAGCCGACACATCACCCCAGTAGCACGGTCGGTTGTGCGTTGTACAGATGCATCTCTACGCTCAGCAAGACAAGGGCAAGTTGGATAGTGACTCGAATGCCCTTCCATTCGACAGCAACGGAGCAGACGTTACATTGCCCACACATGAGCAGCATCACCGGAACCCTTGACAGGGCATACACTGAACTGCATTCAAAGGACACACAGCCTCTCTTGTCTCTCCTCCACCCAACCCCCAGCACCCCAGGCTTTCAGATGCATGTGCAAGAGAGGAGAGGAGGGGGCTGATGGGGGGATTAGCAACATAACATACTGAGAAACAAGAAAAAACAAAACATGTCGCATGGATGGAAAGGAAGGTAGAAGCAGGCAGACGAGTGGAAAGACAGTGCAGAGGACAGCGTGTTAAAATAAGAGAGTAGCTCTTGTCAGTGCACTGACCTACTAATGTGGGACTGAGGAATTCTCCCTGTCGACCTGAACACATTCCTACGGCTGAGAGACATTAACTCACATGCTGCTGCCGCCCCAAGTTAAAATACTCACAATGCAATTTATACTGCCCTGTACACAGAGGTGCAGACTCTGCATAGCTAAATACTGACAATAGGACAAAGCCAGACAGAAGGCAGCAGGCTTTTTCCCACCAAAAGTCAAAATCCACAAGTAAATAAAATAAGTGTCATGTACACAGCAAGGACTGTACAGGCTTTCATTTAAAACTGCTTCAACCCACTGCTAAGAATCTCACTGTGCCAAAGCTCTACCGGAGCAAAATACCCCGATGGTGCTGAAAATGACTGTACATGACATCAAACCTACATTTACTTGTTCGGCTGATTTGTCTATTTAAAGTCGTAATTATTTACCCATTTATTCAACCGGGTAAATTTCACTGAAATGGAAGGAGATGGGATTAAAATGTCGGTCCTTCTACTGCAAACTGGCTGCTCTAACCAGTGCACAACAAGCTGCGTTAAAAGCAAGTTTCAAACACAACACCTGACTAAAGACATAATTCCAGCTGTATGTGAGGATTCAGAAAACTCCAAGGCCACACAAACCCGTTTAAAAGGCAACTTGACCTTGGAACTATCAGCACTTCACAGAAAAAATGCGACGCCTGATTCCTGCAGTGTGTATAAAACACGCTCTCCTACATTCAGTTGACTCCAGTTAACCTACTAATCCCCTGATCACTACATATTTGCTTGTTCAAAGCGCGTCCTCCTTCTCATCTCAGAATTTCGTACAGTCAAAGATACTGTGGTTATACAGTCGTGTGCATGTACATAGGCACTAAATTCTGGAAATTATTCTGGCACCAGCCCCTTAGATATTTGTTACGCCAACTATTCAGCTCTTCCGACTTTTTAAGTGAATATGACCAGTGGGACTTCATGACAGCACAGGATGCTGAGAACATCAGAATGGAAGTACCGCACGAATTACAATGCAGTAGAATAAATCATAAAAAAACAAGCACTGTACATTTTGAACCCTCAGCATTGAACTTACACACATCTTTACAGCATGTAGTGGTTTCAAATTGCAGAACATGCCATTCGTACACAGCAGGACACACAGAGCCTCCACTACCCTTACACCAGTATTGACCAGGCTGATACTTCAGATGGACAAAGCTGGCAGGGGGTGGGTTCCTATGCAACCAAGTGAACCTTACATGCAGGATGCTCAGACACATGATAGCAACAAATGCAGGAACAAACTAAGACTCTGCTGGCATTTGGAAGAAAGAAGGGATCCTTGGGGTTGGAGGGACAATGCAAAGGTTCCTGATGTGAGGCTGTGGGCCTGACATACCTGAGAAGATGTCTGAGAAGAAGCAGACTGACACTGACGCAGTCTGGAACACTGATTCCAGGGGGAGATGCTTAACATGGGCCACAAGTGCAGGAGAACGTGGGCGATGATCACATGCTCCCCCTACACGGGGCTCTGTAGCCTGTGGCAAGTAACCCCTTGAGCACTTGCATAATTCATAGACCTGCTGAGTAATGTTTCATAAAGTGCAATGCATTAGCAGTATTGATTGTCTGGTGATTGGAATTGCTGGGCGCTTTGTTTTCCTGTGTTCTAGAGGAGCTCTACCATTGGCCTGAAGTTAAATGACTGCCACACACAGGGGGAACGCACTGGAAAAACTGATAAAGACACATAAAACAGATAGTTATTAACAGGCAGTCGGTTTTACTTTGAATGTGTCGTGTTTAATCTGATCGGTTCAGAGGAGCACCTTATGGAAACAGGACATCTGCAGATTTAAAAATGTCCTTATTAAAGAAAACGGTAAAATGTTATACTGAAGTGTATTATTCAAATGAAGAAGACTTCTTAGGCCCAGCTAGCAACCAAATATCTATGTTCACTCTCTTTTTTGTCCTCGACTGCTGTTACACGTTTTTTATTTTTCTATTAGTAAAGGCATTTGCTTGCACGATACACAGAGTGGTGAGACACTGTAAAACGTGTTATCACAGACAGTTGGACATTAAAATAATGCACCTGTACCCAGTCATGTGTCACTGAAACAGTAGAGTAGCCATGTAAACTTCCAACTAACAAATGAAATAGGCAAGAAAAAAGGTCTTAGTGAAATGGTGCATAAGCACTTTGCCTGGAAGCACGTCCTCCGCCGAGCAGGGTAGCGATAGACATATTAGACGCACATTTGCTAAGTCCTGCACAAGACGTGACAACATGACACCTTAGAGGAAATACAAGGTGCTTTAAAATGGCTAACTGTACAGTGGATGGATTCTGTAAAAGTTCTAACCAAACATGACAAATCCCAGCTGACCAAAGGCTACTCCAATCTACCGACAGCTGCTTTGTTAAAGAGTCATCACAGGGGGATGGTGGTGGAGCTGCTATCCTATTTGCTATGTTACTAAAAAGTAAAACCCATTCATATGCATTCTGATACCAACAGGTTCTGTAACCACAGTGGGTTTCTGGAGATGTGGATGAAGGTAGTCAGTCAACTTTGCACAGTCTTGCAACAACCGCCAAGCAGTCACAGCAGAGTCCTGTGCACCTGTAATGTGGACACGGCCTCTATGAGCCAATGTGCCATCACATACCATCACACGACCCAATGTCTTTGCGGATGAAAATCAGCAGATGTGCACAGCAGACGGAGAAACGTTGGACACATGCTTCAATACAGGGAGAAGATCACGACCGCGAGCACGATCTTCCACACAAGCACGGAAATACAGACGAAACAATGGGAGGCCAGACTGAAGGACAGCGCAGAGCAACACTGCAGAGAGGGAGGGATTCTCAGCTGTATTCCTCTTTTTAATGGCAGACCAGAGTACAGACACATCAACGAGGACGCAGGCTGACAAATGGCGAAGAGAGGAGTGAAAGAAACATGGGAGGAGCGTGATATGGAAAGGGGGGACCCCCTTAGGAATGGGACCGTGTTTTGTTTGCAGTGTTTCTTTTTCCCAGCGACATCTTTCGAGGGCACGAAGAAATCAAGGTCGAAAAAATGCGGATGGTTCTCAAATGCACAGAACACTCTAAAAATTCACAAATAAAGCAGCGCGGAGGAAAACGGCAAAATGAGCGGAAAAAGGAGGAAAAAAGGAAAGAAAGATCGACCCCCCTCCCTGTCGTTCGCTCTCTTTCAGCTTCCCACTTCTGGGCCCCAGTGCTGCAGCCTGCGTTCATAAGAACACAGATAGAATGTAAATAGAATGTAAATGTGGCCCGAGAGCAGTGTCCACAGGAAAGGCTGAATGACACCAAATGTGCTAATACGCAGTACAAAGCATTTCATTTTGCAAACGAAATCGTGAGTGCAGCCAGATAACTGAAAGAAATGCAAATGGAAACAGGGCGGATAAATATCAAGTTTGGCAAATCTGATTTTCCTTTTTTCAGCGTTTTTCAATCTGTCAAATATGCAGAGTCACAGAACAGATCGGAGTCCGAAAACAGAAGGAAAGTAAAGTGGAAGGGTGAGCAAGTGGGTGGAAAATATGTTAGCAGCAAACACGTACAGAGTGACAGGGTACAGGAGGAGTGGAATAGGAGGAATGATTCTAGAAGAAAAGAAAAATTAGGCAAAAAGAGGAAGAATAGCAGCACAGATTAGATGATTCTAAACATGCTTCCTTGCTTCTTGTCCCACGATTCCGGCTCGGCCGTCTCTCACCCTTTCTTGCTCCCTCTTAGCTTGTCTTGCCGCACAGTGCCAGTCTTCACTCAGATCCTGTTCTTCGTTTTTGCTCCCTTTTTCTGCCTCCTCACCCCCTTCTTTTTTCCTCATGGTCCCTGCTTTCTTTTCTCTGCTTCCTCTTTACTAACAAGCAGGAGAAGAAGGAGGGCCAGCCCGAGAAAAGAATAAGAAAAAAATTTAAAGGAGGACCAAAAATCTAAGGAAAGAAAAAAATAAAGGGTAAAAAGAGGAGAAAAAAAGCGGCACGGGTGGCAAGGCCGTCCCGCAGTGGCTGGAAACGGAGCGGCAGCTGGGCCTCTTCTGGAGCCGAGTGGAGCAGCATGGAGCCACAGCGTTTCTCTGTCCACTGGCAAAAGCACAAACACGGGGAGAGAATGGAAAAGTCTCAGTCTTCTGTGGTATCTGCAAGAGAGCAGAGCGTGCAGTAAAGAGAGAGGGAGTCGGCAAGTGTGTGTGTATGTGTGTGTGCGTGTGTGTGTCAATGTGCGCGCTGGGTAGGACGGGAGGAGAAAGGGGGGAGGGGGTGGCTTGTGAAGAAATATCTTGGAGGGAGTGAAAGAGGAGGAGTGTATATATATGGAGAGAGGGAAGAGGAGGGGGAGTAAAAGACTCCCCCCTCTCCTTCCGGTTGTCTTATTTTCCTCCTTTTATTTTGCATTTCGGGGTTTTCAGCCGGGTTTCATTACTTTGTCAGTTCGGCACCTCCCCTTTCTCTCACATTCTCTTTCCTTTCTCATTACTATTCAGGCAGTTTCCTCCACATGCACTTGAACTCAAAATGCTCTCCGCTGGCACTTCCTTTCCATTCCCTCCACACACACCCCCCTCTCTCCTTCTCTCTCTCTCTACCTTGCTCTCACTGTCTGTCCCTCTACCACACAGACATGAAACATTGCTAGCGGGCTAATAGGGAGCGAGACAGAGGGAGAGAGGGAGGGGAAGAAAAGGGAGAGGGGGACAGAATGGGGGGGGAGGTGGTACAGCAGAGGGGGAGGGGAAGAAGTTCTGGAAAGTTTGGTTCAAGGTTAAGGTGGAGTTCACATTTTTGTCGCCAGGTCTTGGAATTAAGTAAAATTCCTTCCCTGGCTTGTACCCCCAAGAATTTTCATGACCTTTCATAAAAGTATTTTTTATTCTTTTTATGTGTTCTTCATAATTAACTCCTGGTTGTTTTTTTCTACTCATCTTCAAGTACAAAAATGTATGTCATTTTCCTTAAATGAATTTCCTTAGGGGTAAAAGAAGCAAACTTAATGTAACAGTTGTAAATATTTATTATAGGCTATTGAAACATGTACATTTTTATTAAAGTAATAAATTCTGTATACCTTCTTTTTAATATTGCTACTACACAATCTAGAATACATTTCCATATACTGAAATATTTATATTCTGCAAATAAATTTAAACGTATCTGTTTCACTATATTACATTATTTGCACATAGGCTGTGATTTTTTCTGTCACACTTTCAGGCATTCATTGAAGAGAAAGTATGTGAACTTCATTCATTCATTCATTCATTCATTCACAATTTTTCTAGCAACCCAGGGTTCAATGCTTGTCCTGGAGGCATAGGGTGAGGCAAGGCACCCCTCAGACACTCATTTACACACCTGTTCAGTCACACATACAGGCAGGGAAGGCAGTTATAGTCCTGGTTCCATGTGAAATGCTCGTCTTTTCCAACTGTGGAAGGAAATCTGTGCAGCTGAGGGAAACCCACACAAACACACTGAACCAGGTGTGAATCTGCATCCAAGCCCACAGCTCAGGAGCTGGGAGGCATCAGATCTACTCCTTGCACCACCAAATTCTTTAATATTTACATTTTTTGCCCTTATAATTACATAAAGTGCTTGTGTGATTACAGCCAAACACCTGCTTCTGCAATGTACACTTTGGAACCTGTCTAAACAGAGATATAAAAATTGATCTTTACAAGTGATGCTAAAGCAAAAAGTTTTGCTTTGACTCGTATAAGGGGTGTGTGAAAAAGCCACTGTGCATTGTAGATCAGACACCATTAGTAGCTTCTTTACGTTGTCTCTAGTCCCCCAGCTAGGGGTTATATTAGGTCATACAGAACAGTGAATAGGTACTGGGGATGAGGTGGTGGGGGGGCGCAGCTGGAAGATTGGACAATGGATGGGATGAGGCATAAGATGTAGAGTTTAATTTCAAGGTAAGAAATTTAAAATCAGTACAATGACGGATTGGATTTTTGGTCTCCGCACATTCAACTACAAATGCAGATTTATCAAATATCTATGTGGCATGACAGTGAATATTAAATACATGACATCTACGTTATCTACTTAACTATTCCCTTTTATAACTGTTAATAATTGTAAAGTTTCCAAACTACATCAGAAAGTGTAAGTTTTTTGTATTGCAACACAAAAAAAGCATGTGAGCTCCTTTTTTTGAAAACCATGCAAAATGATGGGAACCATCAGTTGCCATGGTAACTGCTGTCCTTACACAGGAGCTCATCGAACACTATCCTGAAAAACTTAATGTTGCACAGATAGTACATTAAAATGCAGAGTTTAATTCTGAATCATTTTAAAATACTGTATGTAAATGGAACACAGCGAGCACATGCACTCACTCTCAACAGCAATCATCATTGTATAGCAAAATGTGAAAACAGGATCAACTGAATATGGGCATGGAAGCAAAATGAAAGGTGAAGGCAAAGGCGGACAGAATTCTCAGTCACCTTTGCTAAATAGCCAATCCGCCTTGCACACATAACCAAATTACAGCTGGAGTGAACAATTCCATTAAAAACATTTCAATCCTAATGCAGACAAACTATTATCCTGGTCAAGGACAATCATTAGATGAGTTAGAGAGAGAGAGAGAGAGAGAGAGAGAGAGAGGGAGAGAGAGAGAAACGTTTGTGAGGAAGGCATGCTCAGCGGCTACTGATCTTGAGAAACCAGAGGTATTGATCGCATTAGGCTTGCTGTGAAACAGAGAAATCAATAGGATTTAAAGGCAAAGCAGGTACACACTTTGTGTGGGGGGGACCCTCTTCTGACACAAAAGTGGCTTGAAACACTATTTTTTTGTGAAAAAATGAAAAAGTGGTCAAAATAAGGAATAAGGTCACATTATGTGCTTAAAGATGCACGCTTACATTGGCAGGGAGATATTCCACCATGTCAAGGGTCCAACCTGAAGAGAGGCTAAAAGGCATGCTGTGTTGTTTAATTCATCCACATTCCACAGAGCGCTTCAGTGCAGAGGCTGCTGACAGTCTTCCCTGAACCATCAAGTACCTCAGCCACTTACTGAGATGCAGCAGTGCAGAGTTTGTACAGAGGAGCCAAAATAATAAACATAACTAAGAAGTTCACATTTAAGAATTTTCATTCTTCTATGTATATTAGTTTTTGTCTTTTCCCAAATGGAGTTCTGCATTATAATTAGGATGCTCTTTATATAGGCAGCATGGTAAAAGGATAAAGTAAAAAAAAAACAAGAGTAGTGAACTGAGAGCAGAACGGGGACAGATATGGTGACCCCTGGATGCCCCAACTGTCTCAGACACACAAACACTCTGCAATCATTTCCTCTTGAGCTGGCATCTAGGACAGAGACTGAGATCTTACTGTGTAGTCAAGTTAGGGGGGCTGAAGCTGGAAAGAGACTGTGACATACTGCTTACAGGGAAATGTAAACAAAAAACAAGCAAAAAAAACAAATTATACTTCTGATGATTTGTAGACTAAGTTGTAATCTTTGATCCTTTTAGCTGCAGTTTTCTCAGCCTCTTCATCCACTCAGTGTTGCCTTTGCAGATGGATTTTCCAACAATATGTTGTCTTTTTGGGGAAAAAAAAACATAGAAAATGAAAAGAGGAATAATGTATGAAGAAAATGGCAGATATGTGGGTAGAAAGATTAAATATGAAAAAACAATTCGGGGAGACTGTAAGAAATTAAAGCTTGTGCTCCATCTGCTGGTCACTCTGATGTGTGCAAAGTATATTTCGTGTTAAGGATAAAATCTGGTTCTGATTTCTTACAGCTGCGACACAATTCATTAATCAAGGTTGTCATTTAACTGTTCAGTCAAACACAGCCAGAGAAATTAATATGAGTCAGAAACTGTCATTTTCATATTCACCAAAAGGAAATTACTTGTACAAACATAACCTGACCAAGACTAAACACTGCTGCTTAAAAATGTGGCTCTGCTCTAAAACTGCTCAGCATTTTCATCTGTTTGTCTCCAAGTGTCTGAAATGTTGCCATGTCTCTGTCCAACTGCAATATTATTTTATTCCTTTTACCCCCTCTGAACTGAGGGAGCTAATTAAAAGAAACCAGCTCAGGGTGTGCAGAAAAGGTGACTGGTAATGGGCACAGTAACAAAAAATCATACTCTATCATACTAACTTTACTTTAAAAATACTACAGTAAATGTACTCCCCTAAATATTTATTTTGGGACGCACACAACGGTGATACCCACTAAAACTCATACATGGGATCAGACCGATGCCACCATGTTGGTACAAGGCCATGTGTTCCAAATGTAAAATCTCATGTTCTGCCAACTGAGAAATGTGCAGTAAATTCTCATTTTGTCTTAATTAGAATATTTACCCCTTAGAATGCAGAACTGGGGTCAAAATGGCCCGTATACTGTATTTGAAATGCAGAACCCCCACACAGGACCAGTGACAGGGTCACATTTCTATAGAAATGCCAGATCTGTCAAACTGAGCCTCTACTTCTGCAGATCGTCATGATGTTGTTTCCATGCCGGAGCCACGAGAGGTTCGATTTCAGGGGCAAGATGATCCACATACTGGCGGGAGAGAGCATCTGCATTCACATTAGTGCGCCCTGAGCGATATTTCATGTCAAAGTTAAAAAACACCAGCTGTGACACCGACCGGTGCATCACTGCTCCACTGCTCCTAGCCTTGCAGTCTGAATGTGACACAAGGGGCTTTTGTCTGAAAAGCTGGTACAGAAGCTTCCTAACAAATACTCACAGAACTTCTCCGCAATGGCCCACCTGATTGTGAGCAACTCCAACTTCATGGAACTGTACTTGTCCACATTTCTTTTAGTGGGTTTCAAACTCATACTAGCATAGGCTATTGGTTGAACCTTGCCAACTTACTGCTGTGAGAGAATGGCACCTAGCCCTCCCATGCCTGGCATTCACGTCTAAGGTAAAGAGCTTTTAACAATCAGCATACGCCAGTGGGGTCTCACATTCTTTATCCCATGCTGAGATCATGGACACCGGCTGGATCCTCCCCTTTTTTGATCCACCCATATGGTTCACCAGGCAGTGTAAGGGAGCTGTCAGCTTAGTGAAACCCTCCACAAAGCACCTGTAAAACCTGCAAAACCAAGGAACAAGCACAACTCTATAAGGTGGGTCAGTCGCTTCCATTCCCACATGGCCTCCACTTTATCAGGATCAGTAGTCCCCTTGTCAGCAGAAGCCAGATGCCCCAGGTATCTCAGTTGACTTTGAAAGAACATGCAGTAAGTCAACCTCACCTTCAGCTCTTGCAGATACAACCTTAAAAAAAACCTTTTGTTCTCTCCAGATGTTGGTCAACAGAAGATGACAGAACAATCATATCATCCAAATATAGCAACACTGACTGATACCACCAGTCCCCAAACATGTGTTCCATCAAATGCTGCAACGTAGTGGGAGCATTGCAAAGGCCAAACAGCATGAGATTAAAATCAAACAAGCCAAAGGGCGTGGAAAATGCAGCTTTACCCGTGTCTTTTTCAGCTACAAGCGCTTGGTTATGTCCTCACCTAATCAAGAGTCAACAACCATTTAGCTCCAAACAAGGCATCCAACACTTCCTCAGTTTGAGGGAGTAAATAGGCATCCCTACGAGTCTTAGTTTTCAGCTGCCTATAATCTACACCTAAGGCCTCCACCTTCCTTTGTTACAAGCACAAAAGGTGAGGAACAGGGATCGATGCTTTCATGAATAACCTTAGCATCAAGCAATTGCTTAATGTAAGCTTTCACCGTTTCATAATGTGAAGGTGGCACATGCCAATATGGTTGTTTTACGGGAACATCATCTAGTAGGGGAATCAAAGTGGTACATCCTAAATTGGCTGCACCTTGAAAAAAAGAGCTATATTGCACAAACAGGGAACTAGCTTGCATAGCTCGTTGAACTGTAAGCCGAGGAAGCTCTGGAACATCCAGATGACTCTCAAAACTATATGGGTGATACCAAAGGGTTGTCTTGGGGGAGCCACACATCAAAGCTGCTTACATTGGTAACGGGGGTACAAAATGCCAAGCTCCACCCAAAGAAAGGTGGGAGACAAAAACAGACCTTCAGGAAGACATCCTTCATCAAGACCCAAAAATTCAGGGTAGGTAGGTAGATCTGAGGGCAAGCAACAGGAACCATCTCAGAAAGGAGATGAAAGAGCCAAGCACTAAAACGCTCTAATAGAATCCAATAACAGTCAGTAAGGACAATCATGCCCAAGATGTCAGGATCTCTGCTTTCTGACCTTTAAAAGGAAGGTTTTCAGGGTCTTTAAAAATCAATACACCTTGCTTTGGAATGCACTGGCCAACAAATGCCACATCTAATTCTATGTAATCTATATAGTTTATATCAGTACCATTTGCTGCCTTAAGCCAAAGCCACTCACAGTCCAGTTTGTGCAAGTGGGACAAGTACAAAGAAAAAACACTCTCAGTAACAGTACTTACCATGGAGCCAGTATTGATTAAACAGGGAAACTCAACATCATTCATTTTAACACTCAATACAATACAATTGCTCATTAGTTGATTATAAGTTGAAGGGGGGACCACAGTTGAGTCAGACATTGACCCCCCACCCCCCCACCCCACTATGTGGCTCTGCACACTCAGGGCTTCTAGTTTTCCACCTATTTAGCAGCATCACGACCAGTAGTGCTAGCATTTGCAAGTGAATTACCTGCAGAGCTATGTGACCTGCCAAATCACATCTGATGCAGAGAGACTGACGATCAAAGACCTCCTTAAGGGTTAGGGATCCTAGAAGTAGTACCAGAATGGCCTAGATGTTTTAAAACCAAGTCTAACCTGAGATATTGTTCTAGGACCAAAACCTTGCACTCAGTACATTCCAAAGAGAGTTTGGTCTCTACAGTCTCACGGTGGATGACAGACTGGTACTCACAAGTTGCTACCATGGTCTGAGAACCTTAATCCTTAGTATACTAACCTTCATTAACCCACTTTATTGCCCCGTCAGACCTTTTGTAAGATCCTTCTGCTTCCAATCAAAAAACTTCTGCTGACAGTGCACATAAGAAATAGCACAACATTTCTAGTAACATCTGAAAGCTTCCCTTGAAACTTTCATGTACAGACCGAGTCCAACACTTAATTTCATTATGAGCCTCCCTTTCTAAATGGCCATATAAAAACACTGCTTTATCTATTTCACATATGTACCTCCAACAGATGCAACTCTTTGTCTCCTCTATCCATTCCTCCTTGGACAAGACCCTCGGGGCCTTGCAGCCTGAGAAATATGGGCACTATTGCTCCCTTGGGATGTAAAGGACTTGCCCCTATGCACAGGTGATGATATACTAAGCCCCTCGAGACCGTCCTCCATAGCATTTTGCAACTTGGAAAGTCTCTCCCTGAAGCCGCTCAAAGTCTCTAAAGCTCTTTCTCTAATCGCAAACCTTCCAGCAAAGCTGGTGCCTCAACCTCATTATGCAAACTGTTCTTTTGCAATTATCAAAATCCTTAAGGAAGAACCCCTGGCTGCTCTAGACCACTTTCTGGTCTGTCTCCTTATATAGACACACACATAACCAGCACACCAGTCCTACTGGCTACATCAGAACTAGACAATTTTTACAGATTTTCGGAGAATCGTAAAGGGCATAAAGATTATTCTCCTGAATGTTATTTTTTTAACTAGTTTAACAAGAGCACACATTAACTAGCTTCTAATTATAACACATTTTTTCCCTCTGTAAGCAACTATTTTTGTCTTTTGATGTATGCCTGTCTGTTTGTAGTGAAGTACACTTTGTGTGTAACAGTAACAGCAGCGGCACTACTTACGGTTATGTTTAGGGTCAGTTTAAGTCAAGTTTAAAATGGTTTTCCTCCAGAGTTTACATTAGAAAATCCGCTCTGATCTAAAATACGAATAATGACCTCGACATAGAAGCAAAAAGACTGTAAACAGCTGGCTTGCCTGTGCTGTCGGTGTGAGATTAACAGTGCTGCCGTCACTAGATGACCACAGGATGCTCCCTCGGAAGGATCTGCCTTTTGACGCTCCAAGGTCATGACGCCGCTGCTCTCAACTTCCTACAAAAAAATCCATCTGAATCCTTCTGCACTGCATCCTCAGTTGTTGTTTTCTACAAGGCCCCTGTTTGGTATGTGGAGATTTGAAAACATGATGTCACTGGTGAGTGCAAGGCCAAAGTTTCAGTTAAAAACCAGATTTCTTTTTTTTTTTATAAAAATAGTTTCTGAGATTCTGAGACATTTATTAATTTTTGGCTAAGCAGCATATTCTTTTCCACTATTATCAGCTGCTTGTCTTTGCAAAGCCATGGTGTTTCCCTGCCTATTGCACCACAGGGCACAAGGCAGGGCAGGACATGGGTCCATCGTAGTGATGATGTCTTGGATCATATTTACATGACTTAATTTTTGTCAGCTGTTTATATGCATAAAACAATGCTTTTATTTGATACATTTTGCAATGTTCGTAACCAAAAAACATGTTTTCTTAGCGTTTTTACGATTGTCATTGCAGTAACAGGATTTATTTCGTTTTGTATAACTTACCCTGGCAATGCAAGTTATTTAATTGTGCTCAGAGCAGAATGCTGAACACCATTGTATTGTTTTCAGATATCACTGACAAACACTGTCTTATTATGGTAAAATTACAAAATACAAGGAAGTACCTGTAACAAAATATTTTGCAGTTAAATGATTGCTGCCTTCTATATTAGACCGGTGACTGTGTTTACTCAAGAGAAAAGTGTTTTTATAATACGGTGGGTGTGGATGGATTCTGATAACTTCAGAATTCTGAAAAATACAATCTCCCCTAAATATCCTTAGACAAATTCTCAGGGTACCGCCTCCAGACAACTGCACCGCAGATGCTGACGCGTCGGCCGCCGGCACCTTGATTGAGGTGCAGTGACACTTCTGTCCACCAGAGGCGCGCTGCACCAGTTTTGCACTCGACTCCGATTCCCACTTGAAATGAAGCGGCATCTTAGTTGCACAGTATTTGCATGGAAGTCCTTATCATGGTGCAACACAAATATTCCACCAGAAATTAAAACACATGTGCAGCCGAGACAAAACTGTAAACTGGACACAAGAACTCTGCACTGATATAAAAAAATTCCGCATGATTTCTTTATCTCACGGCGATCTTCTCAGTACAAGATTTTTCAACTAAACAGCCTAAACAACTGTGTGTTAACTGTTAACACCAAAAGGAGATGGTTTTTTGGTTGCTTTGGTCATCCCTGGTTGTTAGGTGGCACAAATAATAATAATAATAATAATAATAAAAAGTACTATACAAACAGAAAGAAAAAAACTTTGGTTTCTTTCCGACTGGGTCAGTTCTCTCCCCATTCCACGTTATGGCCTAACCCTAGACTGGGCCATAACAGAAACAAATAATTTTATGCTATTATATATACAGTACCTGTGCTGGTGAATGAATGTGTGAGGTACAGTTACAATATAAAGTATGAATGTGGTCTGTATGAATGTAATATGTGCAAAAAGTACTGCATGAGTGCGTTGTAGCCAAACGGTGACAGCATTAGGCATTCACGTACAATATGTCTCAGCAAGAATACCTGAGGAAAAAAAGGAACTGACGAATAAAATGCATCGAGTGGTGGGGGAAAAAAACACATTTTGCCTTATCTGTAAGTACAGCGATGCGTCCGATACGGTAACCTCTTACTGTAGATAAAGCCTGGCGATAACGCGTCCGAGCAGAGAAAAACTTCCTGCCATTGCATGCAAACGTCAGAAAAATCGACTTTACTTCGCGCGCAGTCGGCGCGAGAGCCACGCCGGCCGCGCGAGCGGACTCTCCCTCGCGGCCGCGGCTGTATGCAAATTAAGGGCTCTGAGAGGCGCGCGCGCGCGCGGACAGGCGAAGCGTCGGGCCGCTGCTCTCCGCCGAGTCCACGTCCCCGAAGCCGTGGCGAGAAGGAGCTGCGGTGGAGTTCGCGTTTGACTCACCATGTCCACCCCCAGCCAGAGAGCGAGTTTCAGTTCCCTCGCAGGGGAATGAGGACAGGCGAGGACGGAGGACGGAGAGTAGAACGGCGCTGAGGGGGCTTCGGTGGGAGACGTGCGAGTTGCCGCTATGGAGATGACGAGTCGCAACTGCAACGCGCGCCAAGACTATAAAGCGGACCGCAGAAACTGCGATGGGGTGAACCGTAACGGCGGGGACATGACGGAGATTTCGGTACCCCTGTCTCCGCCGGGGAAGCGAATTGCTCCCATCGAGGGCGACAATCTCTACAGACTGCGAGACAGAAAGTTCCTCCTGGAGGACAAGAAGCGCTTGTGCGCCTGGGCGCTGGGCACCGCCGTGCTGGGCATCCTGCTCATGATCTTGCACGCCGAGCTCTACCCCGTCATTCACCCACCGGTAGGTAAAAGGCGCCTCAAACCGCAGTTTTGACCCGGTGAACGGCTTTTTACTCCCGCACACCTGTAGAAATCCAAATGTCCCCACCGATGCGTTGAAACGAGGGTCTGGCGGCTGAACTGAATCGTTTCAGGTGACAAACGGCGTGTGTGACTCTTTACAGTTTATACGTTGCATTCCCAGTAGCGCTGCCGCTAACAATATTCACTAACGTGCTTTACCAAAATGGTCACTGTTAGGCCTGTCCTTGCAATACCGCACGAACGGCGTGTCCTCCCCCGAATCCACTTGTTGATGTTGTGACGACGTTCCACAAATCCACGTCGCAGTGTATTTTAATATCTGTATGCTAGACACCTCTATACACAGATGCGCCTAAAATGTAAGTACAACGTTAAAGCCGATACTGTTAAAATAGTATTATTAAGCTGAATTGAGAGCTGCTTCCTGAGACCTAGAGATTCCAGAAGATGGTTCAGCACCAGCTTTTGAATGCGGCGCAACTTCTCAACATGCAGAATCATGGAGGAGGAAGGCAAGAAAGCACGACTATGAGGGTCTCGCCATACCATTACTTTACCCCCTTTAAAGGCTCCTCGTGAATTTTACTGAGGACATCGGCGTCCGCATAACACACAGAATGATTCTGCATGGTTGAGGCAGTGCATGTAGCATGAATAAAAACTCATAGTAATGCAGCTTGAAATATTTCAGAATGGTTTTTTTCCCTCTCAAAGCCACCAAGTCACAGTTTGTGCTCATTTGACTGCCTCATTGACATAATTTAAGTGCAGGAGTCAAACTCATGGTCTTGCAAGGATAAACACATAGCTGTAGAGCAGAATATTTCCTGAGGGGGGGGAAGTAGCCAGTATGTATTTATTTTGAGAAATGGAGGTTATCATCTTCCAGTGTCATGCACTAGTTCAAAATAAATGGCTTGACTAATATTGAAATACAGAATATCTTCATAGCTCAACATTTAACACCAAACAAATCCCAGGGTGACTTCGCTCCTTGGCAGCAGACATCAGGCCGGTAGGTGACTCACATACCGAGGAAACTTCCCAGCACATGTGCCACTTCACCATTACTCATTACTATTTAGGAAAGAGGATTTGTCTGGCATGTTTCCCCTTTCACTCTTCCTGTGTTAGTGTTATTTTTAATTTGATGCAGAACTGTCTTGTTTAGGACACTGAAGTCCAAAGGATCATCTGAAGCCTAAATACCCCACTGAACTGCCCTAACCACCTGAAGCAAAAATCTTTATTCTTCTCATCACCAGCTTAGCATCTTCTTTGCCCTAGCAGCTGGACTGTTTTTAATGCCATAAACGAAACCACATCGCATTTCTTAGCTGCACAGTGGCAGAGCAGATAGAGCTGGTGGTTCACAGCACCTTGCTGGTAGTGTTGGATGTGGGCTTGATCCCTGCTTGGTCTGTACAGAGTTTTTGCACGGGATTCCTTCAGGTGCCCTGTGTCCTCCTGTATTTCTATTCTCTTTTTCAAATAAATGAACACACTCTTTGGAATGGAACTTGTAACTTTATTAAACCTTCACCAGTTCTCATACACTGATCAGCCACAACATTAAAACCATAGACAGATGAAGTCAATAACATTGATGATGTTGTTACAATGGCACCTGTCAAGGGGTGGGGGGATATATTGGGCAGTAAGCGAACAGTCAGTTATTGAAATTGATGTGTTGGAAGTAGGAAAAATAGGTAAGTGTAAGGATTGGAGCGATTTTAAGAAGGGCCCGATTGTGATGGCTAGACGACTGGGTCAGAGGAGCTCCAAAACAGTAGGTCTTGTGGGGTGTTCCTCGTATGCAGTGGTTAGTACCTTCCAAAAGTGGTTCAAGGACAACCGGTGAACTGGTGACAGGGTTATAGGTGCCTAAGGCTCATTGATGCACGCGGGGAGCGAAAGCTAGCCCGTCTGGTCCGATCCCCCACAAGAACTATTGTAGCACAAATTGCTGAAAATTTTAATGCTGGCCGTGATATAAAGGTGTTAGAAGACACGGTGCATCGCAGCTTGGTGCGTACCGGGCTGCGTTGCCGCAGACCAGTCAGAGTGCCCATGCTGACCCCTGTACACTGCCAAAAGCACCTAGATCGTGTGGATACCCAGGTGTGTGTGCGTCGTCTACCTGGGAAAGAGATGGCAGCAGGATGCACTATGGGGAGAAGGCAAGCCAGTGGAGGCAGTGTGATGCTCTGGGGAAAGTTATGCTGGGAAACTTTGGGTTCTGGCATTCATGTGGATGTTACTTTGACACAGACCACCTACCTAAACATTTCTGCAGACTACGTACACCCCTTCATGGCAACGGTATTTTCTGATGACAGTGGCCCTGGCACACTGCAAAAATTGTTCAGGAATGTTTTGAGGAACACGACAAAAAGGTCAAGGTGTTGTCTTGGCCTTCAAATTCCCCAGATCTTAATGCGATGGAGCATCTATGGGATGTGCTGGAAAAACAAGTCCGATCCATGGAGGCCCCACGTTGCAACTTCCAGGATTTAAAGGATCTGCTGCTAATGTCTTGGTGCCAGATACCACAGGACACCTTCAGGGGTCTTGTGGAGTCCATGCCTTGACAGGTCAGAGCTGTTTTGGTGGCACGAGGGGGGCCTACAGTTTTAATGTTGTGGCTGATCGGTGTATACACTGTCTTTTCTGTGACCAGCACACGTGTCTAAACTATATTTACATATGCTGTAGAAATCACATTTTTTCAACAAGTAAACCTATTCTTACATATCACTACTTTCTGGTTTCCTCCTACAGTCCAAACACATGCATTTCAAGTGCCATGGTGACTTTAAATGGCAAGTGCATGTTAAAAGCAACAATAAGAAACATGAATGTTATGTACCTGAAGAAAACTTGTTTTGCCCGTTTTAATTGTTGTTCTCAGGCCACTGTAATTATTTTTATGATGCAAGATAGGAATTTAAGGTTTATAGTTATTAAACTATATCCCTAGTATAAGTCGCCGTTTAAATGCTATGATGCAAGGATGCTGCACAGAACATCTAAGACTGGCTGTGTTACCTGCTGTACCTGCATTGTGTATGACTGTGCAGCCTAATGAGGTTTGGTGAGCAAAGTGAATCAGGAAATAAGGTGCAAATCCTGACAGTCATACATGATTAAGATTTTCAGGTTTATTTTTTTAAGTCAGTTTCCACGTTCTGATCGGCTTTGGAGACGACACCTGTGTGACAGCAGGAAAGGTCTCTGTATTCATTGTGATATATGAAAATACTTGAATTGATGAAAATGTTTCAAGAAATAAACAAAATAAATTCCGTTCACGTTATATACTTATGTCGGAAACTTTCCGAGAATAAGAGGTTAGCTTGAAATTCACGACTTTCCAAATTTGCGCTTGCAGTTTTGCAAAAGTTTTAAGATTCGTAAACATTCAAATTTTTATTCAGTTTTTTTTTTTTTCAATTGGCAAATTAATTTAGATGTTAATAAATGGTTGCCTGGTGTATGGTGCCTCTGCATGCCGGTGTATTTG
Source organism: Heterotis niloticus (assembly GCA_018136845.1). Classification (NCBI taxonomy): domain Eukaryota; kingdom Metazoa; phylum Chordata; class Actinopteri; order Osteoglossiformes; family Osteoglossidae; genus Heterotis; species Heterotis niloticus. Next base: position 4,085,202 of record CM030896.1, read on the forward strand.
AGCATGACAGTCTCTTGGAAAACGATTCTCTAAAAGTCATGAAGGAAATGGGCTGTTTATGGCATTTTTTCCACGTTTTATTACTTCTCCTAGGTGGAATGCCCAAGGTCATATTGTATCTTTCCACACCATTTGGTGAATAACTACTGTTTGTTTTGAATACAGCATTTGCATGTTGACCTTTAATGGCTTAAATCCACTGTGGTGTGAAACTGCTTAACCCGACCGGGCAGTATGGACAGTGTTGTCCGAGTTCACCTTAGGACATTACGGTTCTGTTATCATACAGTCATCTGGGCTGGTTTTCCTCAGTTACTGTGTGTCAGAAATGACAGCTTGCCAACAGGATGTGTTTCTATACTTTCAATAAGACTTCCCTATGTTGAAACTGTGAAAACAAAATAAACTTTAAATTGGGTAGTCCTTTTTGTGTTGGCCATATTATTTATGTATTCCATTTCTTATCATGGGTATGGCAGTGTTGGGGTATAAAAAATGAGAGATTATGTCTCGGTCCTTGGGGCTGCCTATTGTGTGAGCTAAGCTGATGCACAGGTCAGTGGGCGACGTATGTCCTTCATCTTTAAGTGAACAAATCCTGAGACAGAGGAAAAACACTCTGAAGACTAAACCTCATGACTAACAACTTCTACTTGTTCTTGAAAGTTGCACACAAATAGACTTGTCTCCCACATGCCTTGTGGTGTCACAAAAGTGTCACAAATGAAGAAGAGAATCAACATTGCAAAATAATGGGTTTTCCTTGAGGTTCTTGTTCATACCAGACTTAAATGAAAAGCGATATGCTCTGCCCCCTGCGTGATATAACGTAGTTTCATGTTAATATTGCACTGATGTAGCAGCTACTTGTGTTTGGATAGAAATAATCATGCAGGTACTAAATGTGGAATTGTGGAAAACACTACACGCTGCCAAAGTGTGTCACATTATACTGGTAGCAGGAGAGCTTTTCTGGGATGAAATCCCCCCCAGATTTGTCTAAAAGTTTGCAAAGGCTCTTTTGAATTGTGATTTTAGAACTAAACAGGCATTAATTTACCTCCCTGCTAAAACAACACTCTTCTGCAGTTTGCATGAATGAATTTCAGGGCATCTGTGCAAAAATAACCAATTCTGCTTGTGCACAGAGTCTTTAAGGTTTTCACAGTAACTTGAAAGTCTGCTGTTTCCTGTTATTTCACAGGTTTTGCGCATTTTTTTTGTGGTTTCAGCATGTAAATAAGCCTAGTAAACCATTATTTGATTTATACTTCACAAGTTAATTGGTGAAACATTACAGGAAGGTAAAAGTTTCACCATGTGTCACTCAAAGTTGTACCTAAGTTTCTTAATTTGTTGCAAGCATTGATCTTGGTATCTTGGCACTGGGTCTCAGTGATCTCAATATACTAAGTGATTATATTCAGATAAGATTGCCCAGTTTTTATCTGTCCATACACTTATTTTTATTTAATTTGTTTCCTCATCAGTTCAGCTATGAATTTTCATAGAGAATACATTTTACTTCCTAGCTACTGGGCTATTTTACTACAGAAAATATGTTGTGTATTTATAGCAAAGTAATTGCTTCAGGTGGTGGATTCATACTTATTCCATATTTTTATTTTAAACCTCATTGCAAATAATGGGGAATCATTAAAAATAAATACAGTAACAAGTCCATGTTTTTGCTTTTTCAGAGATCCAAAAATATAGTGGGTGTGAATGTATTATTTTCACACTTGTAACTTTTTTTAAAGTTTAAATTTGTGGAGAAAGAAGGAATCAATGTACGAGAAATATTCACTTGTCTGTGCATCTACATTCCTATGCATAAAGTATAACTTGCACATACATAAAATATATATAGCAAGATTATCATTTTTGAGGGCAGTGCCATGTGAATGTAACAAGAATACGGGATTCAAGAGTGTTCGCAGTCACCATTGCCATGTTTAGCTTTAAATTCTCTTTGCTTTCTACTCTTTAAATATTGAGCTCTTCGACATTACAAGGTCCATGTTCCTAATTTTGTTTTTCACAAGTCAGCCCATTTAAGGTATTTTGTGAGGTAAAACCTCAGGCTCCCTGTGAGCTTTTGTACCTTGGGGTCAAAACTGACCTTTTCAGCTTTGTTTGTCCAGTGAAGTGTATGTGTGTGTGTGCGCGCGCACAAGTGTAGGTCATTTATAGTCCATTTCAGTTTCTAAATGTACAACGGCTGTAAAACCGAAAAAGAAAATGCACAGTTGAGCCAAAAGTCTTGAGTGCTTCTCTTTCCTTTTGACGCCATTATTCTTATGTTCTTTCTGCAGAGTTTCAGTTGTGCCGTCATCATCAGTGGCTTGATCAGCCTTTCCACTGGCTGTTTGCTCATCCTCATCGTAGCCTTTCATGTTAAGGACATTCGGGTGAGTCTCTTCACTTCATATTTCACTACGAATTTTGCTTGTGATTTTGTAGCAGTGGGTAAAACTCCACCTAATACTGCCTTGGTGCTGGTTGAGACATTTCCACAGGCTTCTGAAAAACAGATTGGTTCACTAGGTCAGTGTGTGTCTTCCAGTCACTTCTCTATTAGGACACACTGCAGTGTGAAACCTGGTAGAAGAACCTTAAAATGCCACATGAGGACATGTAGGCCAGCCTACACGCTGCGTCTGCAGAGAATATGATTACAAGTATTACATTTCCTGCAGCCAGTCATGGGACTTACACATACTCTGCAGTTGATAAGACAAGAAGGGACTTTGCTAACAGAAACAGGCACCTTATTTTGGTTCTTGCTATGTAATTTGGTATCCCTACAGTGGTAACCACTGCCTCAGGGTTGATGCTGAAAAGGTTGGTGCATCCAAAAAGAGACACTTTTTGAAGATTTGAGACCCTTCATGCTGAGCTCAACAAGGGCAGCTTGAACAACAGGCAGCAAAAAAAATGTACTGTTAATGTTGGCATTGTGGTAGCACTCCATAAGAGCTGAAAGGTGCAGTGAAGAAATAAATCTCAACTTGAAGCCACAAGTGTTGAGAAGCATTGCAAGTCTACAGTATGACAGAGAAGGAAGGCTGCCTGTGTTTTGAGTAACTGGGTGTGAACTAGTTATGGGTCGTGCACATTTGCTCAAGAGAGATAAATGCACTAAAATATTTCCTAAGAAAGGTTATCATTTAGACATACTGAGTTGCTTGACTCTGTTTTCTTTCCAGAGATACTCCTGCATTTTTTTGCTGGGGGTGTGAAAGGCTACAGATGCTGTACTGCCATACAGGTATTTTAGTTATTTCACAGGTACACAATATATGAAGTGAAGTATGAGATACAGTAAGTTTAGCCATTGAAGTGCTATAGCCCGTCGGGAGAATAAGACGAAAGTGGGAAGCTGCAGACGCTGCTCCGTGACTTGAGCTGTTCTGTGAGGACAGCTTTCACTGACTTGTGCCTTTGACTGGGAGCTTGAGAGGCAAAGTATCTGGCGAGAAACCCATGCAGTCTTGAGGCTTGAGTGTCAAAACACATGTTCTTGGGAGCTGAGGCTGCCAAGGTGCCATCTGCTCTGACTTTGCCCCCCTCTGTGTCCCTGCTACCCCGTCACCACGCCGGATTCCCAGGGTACCTACGTAACCGTACTTGAATGCTGGCCTGACTGTCAGACTCAGATTTTACTGTTAATTCACTTTTCCTGCTAATATACTCGGTTTAATTGTCAAAAGCAGTGCAATTACTTGATACACGAGATACAATCAGGTTAAAAAATGTATTGAGACCATTGCATTGTGAACTTTTGTTTTTTGTCAGTTGAATACATTTAAAGGAACTCAAACTCAAACTCTGAACAGACATACGCTATAACACACTTCTCTGATCCTGTTATCTTTCTGAGGTCCTCCTTTTTAGATGCATTCTCTGATGTGTTGTTGGTGCATCCAAAAAGATCAAAGGCCTATTCAGTAATGATCACTTTAAACTTGTGACAGCCATGTTGAAAGCAACTGTCTTATTTCGATGGATTCGTTATTTGAGTTGTTTTATTTTTAAAGACGACTTATGTTTTTCTTTTTTAGTTTTAAAGTTGTTTTCAGCACAAATGATGGTTGTATCATGTCCACGAGCAAAACAAAATGTTAGTTTGCAACAAAAAACAAATACAATCAGTGTTATTTTTGTTGGCAGTACTGTCACCAGGGGTAAGCAGTGTTTCAAGTGAAACACAGCACACATGACTGAGGTTATATTTAGCATCATCTCCCTATAAATACCACCCCATTACGACTAAGAAATTGATGTGTCACCTGCCTTCCTTACTTCCCTCAGCTTTTCATGATTGACAACAGCCAAGTGGATTGGAGAATTGCCATGACAAGACAGCGAGTGGCCTTGATCTCCTTGGAGCTTGTGGTCTGTGCCATCCACCCCATTGACACTTACTGGTGGTCAGAGGTGGACCCCTCAGGGCCAGTTAGGAATGAGGACATCAAAAACAGCCAAGAGACTGAGAGAAACGTGTCTTCGCCTCTGTGCTCCTCTGCCCGATACAGAGATGCTCTCCTGGACTCCAAGGTGCTGCTGTCCTCTTTGATGTTGTTGCGCCTGTACCTGGTGCACAGAGCAATACTTCTACACAGCAAGGTGCTCCTGAGCGTCTCTTACAGGAGCATTGGCTCACTGAACAATATCAATTTCACGTTTCGCTTCGTACTCAAAGTGCTGATGAACAAATATCCTGGCCGCACTCTGTTCTTCTTCATCCTCTTCTTCTGGCTGACAGCATCATGGCTACTCACACTGTGTGAGAGGTACGGTCACTTCTTCCAAGTCACGTTCTAATGCCATGAAAAGGGTTGCTTGTCAACACAGTAACAGCTGAAATTTGTTTACTAACCCTTTCAAACAACGTCTGTACATTGAGTCTATTTACTGTAGTACAAGTGAATGCTGTTTATTCACATTTAATAGAGGCTCCATTTGTCCATTTTGTGCTCAAGAATACTGATGATTTGGTTGATGTGAGGATGTGTGCTTCTAAATGTTTTCTTCCGCACAGATATTGATTTAAGTTATCTCCATACGTGGGTACAAGCAGGAATGCACAAGATTTAAATAAATCAACCTACTGTCCCTTGTCAAAAAGCTTGTAATTGAAAATAAAAAAGTGATACTTGCACAATATGACTGTTGAGAATATTACATTTGTATGCCAACAGTTACACCTAGGACCTATAAAAGTTAAACCTGGTGAATACCCACGTAAAGATCATCCTTAAAGAAGGGTGTGGAATGGTGTAAAATTGGATTTTATCACACCAGTATAATGAAAGTGGTGGCATTTGAATTTAGCAGATACCAATGGGGAAAACATACATGCCATTTAACCTTTACCCAAAGAAATGCACTAGATGGTTGGGGACTAGAATTTACATCAGACTTTTTTGGTCCCTTTACAATGTTTGAGGATGCCATACCAGTCAGTGCACTGCCAGTCAGTTGTCCCTCCATGTCTCTGGTCCGCAGGCAGATCCAGGTGTCCACGAGCTGCATAGACACTGCTCTATGGCTTATCGCCATCACGTTCCTCACCGTGGGCTATGGAGATGTTTCCCCTCAAACCGGCTGCGGGAAGGTGGTGTGTCTATTCGCTGGAGTTATGGTAATTTTCCTGATTTTGCAGAACTAAAGGAAAGACCAACATGATGCATGTGAATGTCTGTTGTTTTCTGCTGGACTCTAGTTGACCTATTTCAGTTTCATTGTTTACATAGGAAAAATGGAATAGGCGTTTCTGTCCTGATCACCTGCAGATAATTTGCAGCAACTTATTTATGTAATTTAAAGTATTTAGCATTTCTGGGATCTTGAAACAACACTAGTGATATTTTGGGATATTTTTAATGCCTTTTTAAAAAGCAGGAGGCAATATAGCTTGGCACTTGAAATAGACTGTTGTGTGGCAGTCTTTCATACTAAAATATTTTGCAATCAGTGATGGCAAATGAGTCAACATTTAATCCCTTAAAAGCACTGGGACTTTGTTCTTCAAATGTTCTTAGTGTCACGGCGCTTGGGGACTGAGGGCGTGGAGGAAGCAAGTGCGGAACACAAACAGCTGGGCAGATAAACAGAGAGTGCTTTAATGGCATAAAGAGTTTAACAGACATATAAGCGAACAACAAGGGGGTGCGCGGCAAAAGAGACAATGGCAAAATAAACCGAAAGTTTCGCCGCCACACAGCTGATGAAAACCGTAAGAAAACCAAGTACTTGAAATGAGGAACAAGCGCCGTGGCGGGCGAGCTGAAAAGCACAGGATAACGCAGGTTTGAGCTCACTAAACTTCAACAAGCATCAACAGAAAACTGAGCGCCGAGTAAGGGTCCGAGCGGTTCTTTTAAACTGTTTGTAATTACGTCTGCCGGCTGCCGGCGCTCAGTCTGGGGCGGGGCAGAGAGACCGGGCACGAGGCGGTCTTGCAGAACCTGCAGGCGTGACACTTAGAGATCGAATCTTTTAGTTAATGGCTAGCACATGCCTCTTGATGAAGTGTCTTGCTCTGCCATGTGAAAAATTAATTGGAAAGAATTTTATCCTATGTATTTGAGTGTATCTGATGTGAAATTATAATGGCAAATATCATGTATGTTGTTTTTAGGGGGATATTGAATAGGGTAAATTTTGCCTTATCGGACAAGCTGGTTTGATAAGGCTTTTTGACCCGACGTGCTCAGCAGAAAACTTACCTGCAGGTCTGTGGACACGTGTATGATCTGTGAATCGGGGGTGGTGGAATGCATGTGGGGTAAGGCCAGTTCTAGCTGTATGATGTAGTATCTTCTCGCAGCAGCTACAGGCAGTGGATGAGTATGCTGGTGACCAACTGTAGCAGAATTCACTGTAGAGATAACACCACATCATACCCAGGTAATAAGTACAAACTGGCCAAGTCAGATTTATGTATGAAATAATTCCTTTAAAGAAAACTTTAATAGGCTTTGAGTTGAGTTGAGAAAATTGATGATTTATAACTGCTTCTCCCAATTCAGGGTTGCAATGGCCAGAGACTATCCTGGAAGCTTAAGGCACTAATCTAGGCAAGGAACACCAAAGCAGGACACCAGTCCCTCACAGTGAATCCACAGACATATTCACCCACGTTCACACACTACACACAATTCAGCATCACAAAAGCGCTTGAAACTCATGTCTTTGGATTGTGGGAGGAAACCCTGTTGAACCAGAGGAGAACCTATGTCCAGTCTTCCAGCTTAGATGCTGTGAAGGCCCCCCCCCCACTGCACCACTATGCTGCCCAAAATCTAGCAGAAAAATTAGCAAATTGTCTCTGATGAATTTTCCTTATTAGCTTCTTTCCTGTAAGCTCCACCTGCCTTGTGTCCAAGCTCAAGGAGGGCGCAAAAGAGGGCATTGCTGATGGGGCTGTAGACCCTTCTTATCTGCAAGATCAATGGCCCTGTGCAGGTTGAAGACATTGTGCAGGAGGTGGGGAGAAACTGGATTAAGCATAAAGGCTCCACATCTGCTGCAAGTTGTGAGGCATGTTAGAAGAGGGGGATATGGGGATTGGGGCTGGGGTGGAGGTGTGTGCATTTAAACTGGCTGCCTCCTGACTGGGCTCCTGGCCTCACCTCTGCTCCATCCATTTCTGATTGGAGCAGATAAGCCCAAGTGAGAAAATTAGACAGAGACACCTCCCTGGCACAGTGGAAAATACGCCTTCACTCTTCTTTCTCTCCTTCTGTTTTTATAAGCCTTCCCATTTTTTAGGGGAAAACTTTCCACCATTTCCATTTTTAGGTGGTTTATAGCATTTGGCACCACCTCAAAATGAGGGTGTGCCAGCGTGTGCCCATGACTTAGAAAAATTTCCTATTCCCAAATGAACCCTCCCACAGTCACAGACATTCAAGTTTTATGGTGCATAAATGAATTTTAACATTTCTTTTTACTGTCTAATGTAAGATTACTCCAAATATAAGGTTGCATAATTTTGAAAGGCACAGAACTTACAGATTCTTTAATCAGCGTAAGGATCTCATGTTCATACAGCAGAGGCCCTGACTTTCAGGCGCTTGCCATTAGATGACACCATGCATTTCACAGTGTGGAACCAGGGAATTTCTCATTTCAGTGCATTTGCTCCTTTGCTCCTGTAAACAGCCGTGTGACTCACAGCGTGTAAAAATGATGGCTTAATACTCTGGGGGAAACCTGAGATGGTATTACAGCGGACTGATGGTTCAGCACCCTTGAAAATATTGTCCTCTAGAAGAAGTAAGAGCAAAAACTAAAAAAGCAAATACCGACGCAAGCTTTGATCTTGGGCACAATATAAAATTCAGAAGCAATGCATTATAGAATGAACTTTGCACTTTTGGGCTGGTTGTTAATCTTATTGTTTCTCTTTTTCCACTGATGCAAGCAAAAAAGGATTACAGGTAAACACCTTTTTAGATTTTCTGCTATTGTTACCTACATTTTGACATGGTATAAAGTGGAACCAAGGTTCAACAGGGGGACATGCAAAAAAAATTGAGCGGTGGAAAACTGAGTAAAAAATACTCAGTAGCTTGTGTTGAAATCAACACATGAGCTGTTGACATACAAGTAATGAGGTGATAGGTGATATGAAAATTGTAGTAAATTAGAACCATCTATACCTGTTGATCCTCTTGTTCTAGTTGTCATAAACAATGCAAAAGTCTCAGATCAATGTCAGAATAAGTATTGAAGTGGCTATAAATAATGCTGTGGATGTGGAAGGCAGAAGTGCACATTTTTTAGTTCTTCATTGTGGTGCTAGGATTACCATACAGTGCATAAAAAAAATCACAGGGTGTTTTTGGTAAAACATTTACTACACCATTTTTTTAAATGTAAGGACAGTATTTGGGAACAGTTTTCAGTGTTCTGAAGGACATTTATGGAATAAAACAAAGAGGGTGTTAATGTACAGCTAAGCTTTTCTTGTGTTTTATTATGTTCTGAAGCCAAGATTAAATGTTGACCTATCATTACAAATGTGTAAAATAATATAATGTACATCAGACACAATACATTTGATATACTTGCTTATCTTAAAATATGCACTTTATTTATATGTAATAGAGACTCGTGTACATCAACAACTTATCTTTGTCAGGTTTGTAGCAATTCAGAGACTATCCTAGAATTAGTGGGCACTGGGATAACAAGGGTCAACCCTGGCTGGGACACTGGTGTGTTGCAGCATAGCCAAACATACACAGTCACGTACAACAGGTATTTAGAGTCACCAGTTAACTACAGATTAACACATCTTCGGACTGGAGGAAATTAGAGAACGCAGAGGAAACCCACACAGGCTGAACTGAAATCAAACCTGCACCCAAACAGCCCAGGCCCTGTAAGGCAGGAGCACCGTGGTGTCAGTAACATGCTTATTAACACTTATTAAAATACATTAAAAATATATTAAAAAAGTGGCAAGGTGATGCAGAGTGTATTTCTGGTGCCTGACAGCTACTGGACTGTGGGTTTGGATGTGGGCTGGAATCTGTGTGGAGTTTGTGTTCCCCACATGTTTGTGAAAGCAGGTAGTCCAAGTTCCTCTTACAGTCAAATGATATGTGTTTTAGCTGAATTGGTGGCTCTACAATGTAATTTGTGTGTATGTGTGAGTGCATGAGTGTGAATTTGCTTGACAGGTATCTCACCAAGGGTGTAACCTGCCCCATGCACTCTGCTTCAAAGATAACATGACAGATCAACTCCGAGAGATGTTTTACAAGAACCAAAGTTTCAGTTCAAATCACGAGCCACTGTTAGATCAAATACCATACAAGATGCGCTCCCTCCATATGCTTTGACTCTTTATTATGTATGTAAAAAGACAAAAAAGTGGTAAAAGAGCTAGAAAGTGCTAAAAGCTGGAAAAGCAAAGGAAAGCATCAATTATCAATTAAAAACTGGAAGTGATAAAATTTTAAGAATTCACCTGGAAGGCAGTATTAATGCAAATGCCCATGTTTACATGATTTGAATTACTGTTGCTTTTTGCAAGTGATAGCAAATAGCTCAGCAGGGAGGGGTTACAAACACTGTAAGTGATGACTGTAAGTACACAATGAGAACAGGCTCATCACCTTATTAAGCAGTGTTATAACAACAACAATAATAATAGTTATAATCACCATGACCCAGGCTGCGACAAGCAGCTACTGAAAATAAAATGTTATTATTAATAATATCTAGTAACAATAATACTCTAAATATTAGTAAAAATATTAGAAATAATATGTACTTTGTACTTCCAGAGTTACTGGCCCTGTACAGTAAAAGTTGCTGTTGCCACCCGTCCCTATTGTGCCCTGCGACCATTTTGAGTTAAAGATGTTAAGATTTGCATTGGGTGTGAGGAGGATGGACAGGATTAGGAATGAGTATATTAGAGGGTCAGCACAGGTTAGATGGTTTGGAGACAAAGTCAGAGAGGCGAGGTTGCGTTGGTTTGGACATGTGCAGAGGAGAGATTCTGGCTATATCAGGAGAAGGATGCAAGGGATGGAGCTGCCAGGCAAGAGGACGAGAGGAAGGCCTAAGAGGAGATTTATGGATGTGGTGAAGGAGGACATGCAGGTGGTGGGTGTGACGGAGAAAGATGCAGAGGACAGGAAGAAATGGAAACAATTGATCCGCTGTGGTGACCCCTAACGGGAGCAGCCGAAAGATGAAGAAGAAGACTGTGTGTTTGAGTTAGAAAGTGCATCAGTGTGTACCTGTAGAGTCTGTGCTGCATCCAGGCAGTAATAATAAATTATATATACACTCTTGTGTGACATCAGTATGAGAGGTGTTCCAAGCCTGGTCAGACCAAATTTTACAATTTCAGAATATCAAGGAGCTGTTTTCGAGTTTAATTAACTTGACTAAGCAGAAAACTGCCTTGGGGTGAGAAGTGCATGTGGCTTGAAAAATAAAGGGTCGTATAAAGAACAAACATAACAGACAAAAAAACAGGTTGAGCTTCACAGACAGAGACACTGCATTTAAAATCAGCTTCCCAAAGCACTTTAAAATCAAAAAAGGTGCTTTGTCACAGTTCAAAAGCAAACCGTTAATGACAGCTTTTAAAAAAATATAACAATAAAAGCAAGATAATTAAAACATTACAATAGCACTGTTAAAAATTTACAATAAAAGAATAGAATCCATCCATTATAGCCATTTGTGCAAATGCAGGGTCATGGTACTCTGAAGCATCACACACACACACACACACACACACACACACAAAAGGCAGTTCAAATTTGCCAGTGCTCCTAAAATGCATGTGTTTGGACTGCTGGAGGACAGCTGAGCATCCAAAACAAAGCTGGGCGTAACATGCAAGTTCAACTTTTTTCACATTCATACCTACACCCAAACAACACAGGTGTTGTGAAACAGAAGCTGCTATGCAAGATATCTCTACCCAGCCACACGCACACTATATGGGGAGTTTAGGGTGACCAATAAGTTCGAAACACATACCTCTGAACTGTGAGGGGAAACAGGAGCACCTAGAAGAAAGCCACACAGACTGAGTGGGATTTGAGCCCATGCCCAAACAGGCCAGATCCTATGAGGCGGCAGCACCACCATACTGCTCTATATAAGAAATATATTTTTACATTCAATATTAGCGGCACATTATTTTGTGTGCTGTGCCACCTTCAGAAAATGACTTCTTAATCACAAGACATCAGAGGTGTTACAGAATGCTGTCTTGTTTGGAAGACCACAAAGTCATTTCAGGTCAAAATAGTCATCACGTTAAGCTTTACAGTTTAAAGATTGCAGTGTTGACATTTGGGTGGCGTGCAAATATAAGATATGGTTCTGTGTGTTGTTTTTTTAGGGAGTGGCTTGCACTGCCCTGCTAGTGGCTGTAATGACCAAGAAGCTGGCACTGAACAAAGGAGAAAAGCACGTGCATTATTTTATGATGGACATCCAGATCTCCAAACGGGTAAGACAAGTTACAGCTTAATGGTCCGTGATGTGTTTAGTGCTCATGCATTGAACCTGCTCCTAAACAACCTTGCATTTGCCCCCAAGAATGGGAGGAAAAACATTTAATATTATAGGTGCCCATCCTGTTAACCCACCAAAAACCTGATAGTTCCAGATTAAAAAAATAAATCCCACAGCTGCCAGGAAAAAAGTAATGTAAGCCTGCAAGAGTGAGCACAGTATCTTTGCTCCACAGAAAGGCCACCTCTTCAAGAACAAAAAGGAAGAAAAGAGAATGAGATTTCCTTGCTGAGAGTTGTAATATTTTCCGCATGGCACGCGTACTGTGGTTGGGAGTCTTTTTTTAATATTATTTTTTCCTTAAATAGGGCATTCCAGAGGGCAGGCCAGTATGGGAAAAGGGATAGGTGGGGGTCTGCTGGTGGCGCTTACCGATGTCCATATATCCTCAAAAAGGCGTCAAAAAGAGGAAACAATAGTGTTCGTTTCAGGAAAAAGGCTTGAATCTGGGATGGGCTCAGATCGGTTTAGAGAGGAAACAAAAGGCGTTGGCGTGTGTTTGCGGGAGCTTGCGTGTGTGTATGTGTGTGCGCGCGTGCGTGTCATTGGCATGTTGCGGTAAGGGAGGAGGCGGGGGCCACTTTGTTGCACTCTCACACAGGATCCATCTGTTTGCTTATCTGGAGGAAGGAGGAGAAGACTGAAAATAAACGTGCACTGCGGAAGATGCTATCACATTTTCCATTTGTGAAAATAGAAAAAGGGGGTGAGGGTGAGCAGCTTGGAAGCCAAGAGCCCACTTGTTACGATGAGCAGAACCCACTTTGTACAGACATTAGAAACACGCTGTGCAGTAAAAGGTCCATCAGTCTTCCCTACACTCCTTGGAGCAACAGTCTAAAATACATGGCCAGAAATATGTGGACACCTGAGCATTACCTCCCTGTGTGCTTGTTGAACATCCCATTCCAAACCCATGGGCATTAATTTGTAGTCGTTTCCCCTTTGCTGCTATAACAGCCCCCACTCTTCTGGGAAGGCTTTCCACCAGAATTTGGCTGTGGGAGTTCGTGCCCGTTCGGCCACAAGAGCATCGGTGAGGTCGGGTGAGAAGCCTCGGCTCGCAGTTGGCTTTTCATTTCTATCCAAAGGTCTTCAGTTGGTTGGAGGTCAGGGTTCTCTGCAGCCACTCAAGTTCTTCCACACTAGCCTGAGCAAAACGTGGGTCTACAGAGCTCACTTTGTGCCCCCTGTTGTTGGAAGCACACAGTTGTCTAGAATATGTTTGCGTGCTCTCTGGGTGTGGCTGACACAGCTAAACTCAGTAATTATAAGGGGTGTCCACACATTTTTGGCCATACAGTGTACCTCAAAAGAATGATTTCAGTGAAAGCAATGTCGTACTTAACCCAAGATGATTGCTTCTGCTGCTGTTTGCAGTTTTAACTTCCACCTTTTTGTCTGCTCAGGTGATGATAGTGGAGGGAGGAGGAATGAGAGAGCAGGAAGTAGAAACTAGTGAATGTTCAAATCCCCAGGCATGAGGTAAAAAAGGTGGGAAATGTCAGTCACTTTGCCCAAACACTGCTGGTAGTTTTAATCTATTTATGTAGTTGCATGTTCACGTTAAGTTCCTGGCTTAAGGGCACAAGAGCAGTCGTCCAACTCGGGGTTGAATTGGAACTCATCAGGCTGCACATTCTTACTCAGTACATGTTCTGCTGATGCTTTACTGCAGTCATGGGCTGTGAAATGTAGTAAATATTAATGTGACACTAAAAGCAGTGTAAAAGTGCAGTTGCAATGGCATGAGAAAAACTGCAATTGCGTTCTCACTTTTCAGCGTTACGCAACAGCTTAGGGTTTATATTTATTATGGGCTGCTGCCACATGCCTCCTTGAAGCTTTGGGCACACTGGTCTAAGTCCAGGGCTTACCTAACGCTGCAACTTCCTTCGCAGTCATGGTCACATCCTCTTGCCCAGCACATCTTCGCGTGCGCATCCCCTGGCTGTGGTCTAGTACTGCTGTTGACAAGAACTGACATGTGGACAGCGCTCTTACTGTCCCTTGGATAATATTAATCATATTAATACATCCTTTACAGTAATGTTCTAAAATAGAAGATACTCTAATGGGAACAAAAGAATTTAAGAATTTAAGAATGGACACATGAAACTATGAATTGTAGTAATAGTAGTACAGTAGTAGTTCCTTTATAGCCTTTACTATATAAATCATACTATACTGTTCAATACTGTACTGTGAGATTAAGAATCACAGTTTATGCAGATTTACAACTTATTTATCTATAATAAGCACCTGCTCGACATTAATAATACAGTATTGATGAAGTCCCAGGAGTGGAAGAGACCAGAGCTGAGATGGTGACCAGCAGGTGCTGGCAGAGGATCCTCACTGACCTGCTTTGCTGTGGCAGATCCGCCATGCTGCGGCTAACGTTCTGCGGGAGTGCTGGCTGCTGCATCGCACCAATGCCGAGAAGAAGGACGGCGGCGAACGGCGGCGGCGACAGAGGCAACTACTGGAGGCCATCCGCGTGTGAGTGCAGTTGTCTCGAGTTACCTAAAGTGTGCTTGGAGAGGCCTGGCCACATCCTAGAAACTGCGCTAATGTAGAAAAGCACTTATAGATGCTCTTCAGCAAAAAGTGACTCATTTCACACTCCTGCTGAAGAACAGGCCCACAACAGAGACTACCGTGTTACTGCACCAAGGCTGCATAGTTCCAGTGGCTAAAGGGGTAGCGGCCTCTTCCATCCTGGTTGACTAAAATCATGTACCAGACCACCTCAGGGTTAGAGTTGTGTAGTGTGCATAGGGATCGTGCCATCCTTCAACGCACAGACATATTATTTCAATTTCAACATTTTTCTTTCAAACGTTTACCTCGGGGGGGCTTGGTTTACCCTTTGGTTTACCCAAATTAAAAGCAGACCTACTTTGCCATTACCTTTTAACAGTTTTCTTTTATTACTACTGCACTGAGGAACTATGGTAAGGAAACAGTGGACTTTTGTAGAGGAGGATATATTTAGAGGCTCACTGCTCTGGTGAATTTAAATTTGTATTTCAAGCAGCTTCTCAGCATTACAGTGTTGGTCTATGGTCCTTTACTATACAAATGAAATGTAAATAAAGAAAGCATAAAGAAGAAAGGTTCCATAGTTGTTGATATTTATGCACACCAGCTGTATTAGATGTCATGAAAGTTCTAACACAATTTAGCTGTTGTGTAAATCTCAACTGTAACAGAGAAAATATATTTGTCCAGCATTGTGTTTAAAAGTGCTGTGACCCCCTCCGCCAAACTCAAGAGCTGGCCAAAGAATAAAAATATGACCCCAAGAATCTCTCGCAATCACAACTAATTTCCTATCTCACGTAGGATGATTTCCTCCTCTGCTGTTTACAACATCTACTTCCACCTTTCTGGCTTGCCAGGAGATGATGGTGGAAGGTAGAGGGGGGCCAGAAGGTGGGCAGGGGGGTTGAGGTGGCTGTAGAAAATAGGTGTATGCTTGAAAGCACATGAATTGTTATGAGGAGGTAACAGGCAGACAGGCTTTGGAGAAGCTGGGCATGTACATGAGCACAAGGGTGGAGGAACTGGACTTCCTGTTGTCTTGTTACCAGGACCAAAAGAAGTTCACCGAGGAGCAGGGGCAAGGCGAGTCTATCCCAGTGCCAGTGCAAATAAAAATGAGCCTCTGCTCAAAAAAAAATCCATACAAAGTATATTTAGGATATTATTTCTACAGCAAAAATACTGGACACCATGTGGTTAAACATCAAACTTTGCAGTGATCAGATTCCTCAAAATACTCAAATTTCTCATCCAGAGGTAATAGTCTTCTCCTTTACCTTTACCTAGACAATATTTTCCAAACATAGGAGCTATGCAGAAACAGCAGACTTTACATTAAACTGCATCAAGTTGAAATTTGCCTTCTATTCCTTTGATGTTTGTTCCACATGGGATGTTCAAACATAAGCTGAGCTTCTCATTCTGTGACCGCATGATTTGAGAGCCTAATCTCCTGTACCCTGGGCACATTACCATGTTTTTGTACACTTATACCCCGTTTCTCCTTGTTCATTCTGATAGATTTCGGTATTTACGGCTGAAGCAGAGGAAACTGAGAGACTATGCTAATGAGATGGTGGACCTTCCCAAGGTAAAATACCCTGTCATACTATCCTCTAGTGAGCTGGTCAGTTTAGAGGTAGACATACAGAAGAGCTACGAACTGCAAAATTTTTCCAGAGAAACACTTTGCAAGCCTAAAATAGCCCCTGAAATTTAACGTAGTGTTATTTCCTTGCAACAATTATATATTGTAACCTAGTGTTGACTTTATTTTTAGTTTTTTAATCATTAACAAGTTGATTTTCCGATAAAACAAGACCCCATTGTTATTCCCCTCGATATGTCACTCAAGGTCAGAGTGACACACATTTCTAAATAACGTTTGCCAAGTTCCCACTGTGCACTGCTGCAGCCAGAACCCAAGGCCAACAAGAGGGGTGAAGACCAGCTTTCTTCCTTCTCTCACTGATAACAGATGCAGATGATCATGTGTGACCTAAGCGCCAACTGGAACAACTCATACCGTGAACTTGAGCAGCGCATCATCTCCATGGAGCAGAAGCTGGATGAGCTGGGACGCTGCTTCAATCACACGTCCGAGATGTTGGCACAGGCAGTGCACCGCTATGGCACCGACAGCAGGTGTGGAACAAGTGGGGGTCCTGCCACCATGGCTGCTCTCAGACTAATCCTGTCACTTTATTTAGGTTCCTCAGGGAAACATGTGCATCAGACTTAACCATGCCTACTTTTACAGCATTTTAACTTATGGGTTTCCAGAAATTAAGCAGATCACTTTGCTCGCGTGAGAGCTTCTGTTCGCCTTGGCTGATGTTTCTTTCTTAATTTACATCAACAGGTGAGCTGCACCTGCTGCTATTAAGAGGAATATCTTCCACGGACAGTCTCAACTATGCCTCGTACTGAAGTCATTCTTCTCTAAGTGCATTTAGGCACTAAAGCTGATTGGTAACAGCCGACTATGTTAGTCATAGCATAAAATGCTAACATGTACAAAATGAAGTAGTGAACCCACATGATAGCATGAATATGAACACAAACCGAGGCAAGAGTTTCTCTTTATTGTGGACTACAGGTGTGGTGTGATTTATGCCTAAAAGCACCACAGTGGAGTTGTGTCAGACTGGTAACTTTTGTGTTTTTCTAAACGACTCAGTCTAACATAATTTAACTTATTCGTATTCACGCATTTTAAACTCCAGTTCCAGTTTCATTATATGGCTAAACAACATCGCCATGGCCAAGTGTGTAAACATTTAGGATGAGAAGCAGAAAATGTTAACTTCATGAGCATCTGTCCACATGCAGCGTCATTAAATACTTGACTTGAGTTCAGGCAATAAATATAGTTATGTGTTTAAATAATTATTTATATTTTTTTATCTGGCAATTTCTCTTCTGCACACTGACCATTTGCTTCCCAAAATGTGATGAGGTTGTCCATATCCTTCCAGCGATATAGGAGATGTTGCTGCTATGCACTGAAGGGTCACACAAGGAGTGTGGAATGCTGGCTCCCTCGTGCGGAGAACTGCGAACAAAACGTAACGCTCACTTCTGGCATAGAAGGGTTATTTACACACATATTCATTTCTTGGAATAAAGTTTTGGAAGGAAATGGGTGGCAATACGAGACGGCATACTGAGACTGTGTTTAAATGCTTAGAGACTGGTTTAGTCTTTTTTCACACAGAGCAGTTTACAATACCACATTTAAAATATTCAATATAATGTTCCAGCAGAGCCTTCCCAGTGACAAGTGGACATTTCTGTAACTAGACAAACCTAAGATTCCGTGCCACAACAATGGAGCATTTGCTGTTGCTAAATGTTTCTGGCCAAATACTTTTTGTGCAGCTGTGCCATCCATGTCGACGGCATTAAATCCAGCAGAACTGTAAGAATGCGGGTGCAGGACTGCAGGTCTGCGTTTATTTGCAAGTTTTCATACAGTTGCTTTGACTGGATTTTTTCCTCATGAAAACTGGACTTTAGGGATGTTAACTGTGGCTACGTAGCAGTTGTGCAAATACTATCTGAGCAATAGTTTTTTTTTTTTTTTTTTTTTTTTAATTTATGGGTTTTGCATGTCTACTATAGTGATGGCAAAACGATTCTGCTAAAGCAGCAATAATACGTTTACAGCAATACTTTTGCACAGAATTTAATCTGTGCAATGTAAATAGCTTCCCCCCCAAATGATTAAACTCATTGCTAAAGTGCTGTGTGGAGTTGTGCATTTGTAACTTCTCTATTTACATACCGTAAACACACACAATCAAATATGTAGTTTTATAAAAAAATATTTGAAATTTTATTTAAAAAGTGTTGTGTTTCAGAAAGTGTTAATTCATGTGAATCATTTCTACAGCCTGCAGCAAACTGTTTCCAGACAAACGGGTACCTGAAGGAAGAAAAGAGCATTTTGCAGAACTGAAATCAAACCGTATTTTTATTATGACTGAAAAGTTAGCTGATATCCACTAACGTGACTCTAAAGGAACTGATGTGCTGGACACTTTTGGGAGGCGCACAGCTGCCCAACATTCCAGCACTTTAAAACATCTGCAGATTGTCTGGGTTTTTGAGTTTGTGCCACAGAAAAGCTGTCGGCCTCTGGAAGAACTGGCCACAATCACAGTAAAAAGGTACCCTGCAGTCCTTCCTTACCTTCCCCCTCTTAGTCCCAGACCCCCCCCAGCCCTTCTTGTGCCTGGCCAGGTGGCGAGCGCCGCTGAACGTCTGCCCGCAGGGGGCGCAGACAAACCGGGTGGCCTCGGCGTGCTGGATGTGGTGGCGAAGGAGGTGCAGCAGATGCAAGAATGTCCGTCCGCAAGGGCATCTGTAGGGACGGGAGCCGCGGTGCAGGTACCGGTGACGCACGCACAGTGATGGCTGCCGGGACACGGCACCGCACTGCCGGCACAGGAACAGCCCCTTGGACCGCCAGCTTTTTTTCAGACGTTGCTGCAGAGAAAACTCCTGACTGCAGTTCACATACAGTCCCAGTATCCTAAGTGACTCTGCAGCAGGGGAAGTGCGATGCGGGGTGACAGCGATTGCAGTTTGGGGACAGGCGGGACCAGCATGCATCGCGCTACATGAAGACACTGGGATGGGGCTGGAAATGGGAAGAGAGCCACTGTGTGGAGCTGGTTTAGGCACCAGAAGCGGGACAGATGCTGGGGCAGGATTTGGTACTGGGACAGAGACTGGGGCTGGAACGGAAATGAAAAAGGGATGTGGGGGTGCATTAATGGATGGAGAAGAAGGTGTGGCTGCATTCATGGCAGAAGCCTGGAGAGGTCTTATGAGCGCGTTTGGATGGATAACACCTTTGACCAAGAGGTTTGTGAGTTGCACCGACGACAAGGATGGTGGAGGGTTGCCCGGCTGAGCCTGGGGGGGGACAGCTGAGAGTCCCAAAAGCTGTTTCTGGGAATCCGACTGGGTTAATGTTGTTGTTGGTGGTGTGAGTGGCTGGGACTGGAAAACAACACGTGCCACCCTCCCTGCGGGCCCACTGCCGTTGAATACTACAGTGGCCACTATGGGCCTTGACCCTGACTGAGAGGTGCCTGGCAGTGCGAATTGTTGAAGTGAGAAGCCCGAGCCCCCTGGGATACAGCCTGATGGGACCACTGTGTGGTTCTGAATGGAGCAGGGAACATTTACGCGTGCAGCATCCGCACGGGGGATGCTGCTGCAGACCTGACTGCAAATGGGGCTGCTGATGCAGCTGCTACTAGAAGGAACCGGACCGACCCGCATAGCTGTGGATACAGTGGTACAGCTGAGGGGAGAAGGGAGCACAGCAGAAGGTGCTGCCTGGCTGCCAGGCAAACGGTTCACAGACCTCAAAACGTCAACAAGGGCTACAGAGGGGACAGGTGTAGAAACCAGGGTAGGCGGAGGTACAGATGTTGGTGTCTGTGTGCTGATAGCAACCTTCAAGGGGCACTGGTGGTGCCTGTACACAGGCAGTGTAGGGAAAACCTCACGGCAGGAATCGCAGGCGTACATGCAAGAGGACTTTGCAGACGGGTGAGTGCTGGCTTTGTCACCAAGAAAAGTGACATCGCAGGCAGCCTTCTTTGTGCAGACAGCCGTGTGATACTGCAGGTGGGTCGGGGTGTCATACGGACCCTCCCCACAGTGAGGACAGGTTATAGGGGCTTTGGTGACGACCTCAGAGCCAGGTAGTGGCCTGCTTTTCTGCTTCTTGTCTGCAACCATCTGCTTTGTGCGCTTCGCTCTAGTCCTTCTTATCCTGCGATTAGGGCAGTAGGAGGAACCGCTGGAATTGCCGCTGCTGAAGGAGGACATGGAGGAATCGGATGCATCATCCAATTTGGAATCGGAATCAGTGGTGGAGTCCGAGGAGGGTAAGGTATCCTCGTCATCGCCGAGGTTCTCCTCCACTGAATCATCTAGCTGGTTTTCCTCCAGGGGTGCCCCCTTCCACATGGGGAGGATGTCAGAGATCACATCCTCCTGCTTGATCGCAATGCTTTGGCCTGAAGATTCCGAAGAGGCTAAACTGTCAGACAGTGGAGGATTTAAAGACAAGGCATCTGGTTTGACATCTTCACCTTTGTCCTCCTGCTGCTTGTCTTCGTCATCCGTTTTAACTTGAGCCCCATTGTGGGTTCCCTCATGGCTCCTGTCCACACTGCGAAACACAAAGAGCTGGATTTTCTTCTTGTGGGCACTCTCCGGCAGGCTCTCCCGGGGAAACACTTTTGTAAGAGTCTTGGTGTGCCGCATCCGCAGGGCATAAGTAGTGGTAACGACCCCGTTTTTTTTCTTGGGACTGCTTCCGTTTAGGTTGTTGTATGCCGGCTCCTGAAGCACAGAAGTGTGCAGGTCATCAGTCTGTTTAAGGGCACCTCGGGTGTAAGATTCCTTCAAATCTTCTTTGATGACAGAAGTGGATGACTGGTGAAGTAACTCAGAGTTGCTCAGATTCCTGGCCAATTCAGAGAGGTTTGTACCCATTTTCTTATGGGAGTCGGACCTGGATGGTGATCCCAGCAAAAGCGGTAGGGATTCAAGGTCAAAGTGTTCCTCAAGGTGTTTGTTGAGGTCCCATTTGCTGTCAAAGAACAGATGGCAGGCAGTGCAGAAGAGGACAATGTTGTTGTGAACATTCTCCAAATGCATACTGAGGGACACCATCCGCCGGAAGGTCACCTGACAAATGTTGCAGCGCACCTGTGTCTTGTGTGTGCGGAAATGACGCATCAGTGCAGTCAGAGACTGGAATCGCTTGCCACATTCCCAGCACAGGCAGTCATCTTTGCCGCAACTCGGCCTCAACTTGCCTGCTTTATTCCAAGGCCCCGTGTGGAGCTTTAGGTCATCACAGCTGTGCTCATCTTCACTGGAGTCCCCAGGGTAACAGATGTGTTGTGAATTGTATTCAGTGGCAACGTCTTGCAACTAAAAGAAAGAGAGAGGCAACAGAATTTCTTTACCCCCATGACCACATCAAAGAAGAGGGACAACTTCTGTATTTGTCAGCAAGATAACCAATTTTAACACAATTTAGTAAAAAAAAAAAACAAACAAAACAAAACAAAAAAAAAAAACATTAGCTGAAAACTCACGACTGAGCTTTGGCAGACTGGAGCATCCGCATGCGTCCTCAAGTCAACTTTCGCCTCAGCATCTTCCTGTGTCAGCACCTCCTCTTCTGCAGCCACTTCCATCTCCACTGCAACTCCTGGCCCCGCAAAGGCATCCATTTCACGTTTCCTTTTAGTAATTAAAAAAAAAAGTCAGTGAGAAATTGTGAGTCAAAGCCATAAACACTCATGCTGTAAATACTCATGCTGTCTCTTTTCCATGAGGAAGAAGGATAAAAGATCAAATTATCATGACTATTTTTAAACAGCCTGGCATTTGGTGAAAGTGTTAAAATTTGAATACTAAAGGACCATTCTGAAAAGGACTGAAAAATTCAGCAACTGAATGACACAACTGCTGTATATCCTCTGTTTAAAGCAAAGAAAAAAAATCTGTTCCTTGACACCCCAAAAACTAAGATCACATTTTGGAAAATA
The DNA here is from genome assembly GCA_018136845.1 of Heterotis niloticus. NCBI lineage: Eukaryota > Metazoa > Chordata > Actinopteri > Osteoglossiformes > Osteoglossidae > Heterotis > Heterotis niloticus. Next base: position 4,107,404 of record CM030896.1, read on the forward strand.
TGCTTGTGTTCAGCATCCAGCAGCTCTATGCAATTTGTATTTTAAGCATTATTTTATTAATCAGTTTCCTCCCTTAATCCAGAGACATTTCTGGTGAACTAGTGACGCAAAAAACTGCCCACAGTACATTTATGTGTGAGGGAATGAGGGTGTGTGACTGCGCTACTGTCCAGGGTGCACCCACCTCAAATACTGTCTTTTTAGGACCCTTCAGTGACTACTAATAATGGATGGACAGTACCCTTCTAGGATATTTTGTAAAGCGAAGAGTCTGCAGCATTTTATGCGTTACATCATTTAAAGGTTTTACACTAATAGATACAGCTTTCCTTTTCAACTTTTCCCCTAGTTTTGACACATTATGATAGATGTGGTTTTACAGTATAGCCAAAAAGTGGAAAAACAGCTGTGACACAACACACAAAAAACCCAGACGACATGTGTAAGGTGAAGCCTACAAGCCTTAGGCCGTACTGGGCACTCCCAAAACTCATATTCTACACTGAATTTTTTTTGTCCTTTCATGTGTCATGAAACTGCTTGTTATGAAGATTTTACAGCCCAAATTACATGTCCTTGTAAGTCTAAGTTAGAAACCTGTAATTTATTAGGGTAAAAAAAAAATACATAGAAAAGGTGTGCGTGTTATTTGGCTTTTAATGAGAGAGAGGGAAATTTGTGCAAGATTTTTCTCACTCAGTGATCACTCAGTTAATGTTTGGAACAATAAGCAGGGACAAACCCATTCAAACTGGAGCATAAAGGTACAAAAAGGAACAGTTCCACTGCAGTTCCACCTCATACAAAAATAATACTTTACCCCCAGGTTTATTTCAGCCGCAATAATGGAGTTTGAAGCCTGTCCCTGAGGATAGCATGAGGTGCTGGAGTCACACACTGGCGTATCCGCTCACATGCGGGCAACTTAGCGTCACCGGCCAACTGAGGTACGTATCGCTGGCTGGAAACTAGAACACCGGGAGGAATCCCACAACAGCTGGACCTGTTCACACAAGTTTTGAATAGAAGAAATCAAATCACACTAAACTGTAAATAAATTAAAGCCACATACTGTACAAGAAAGGGTGATACAATTAAATTTTCGGGAACTAAAAACCCAGCCATTAAAACTCATCCGTCCACGTTCATACACTGCCCCACCAGTATTTTCTCACACACTGATGCCAATTCCCATTTTTATTTTCACTACTTGCAAAAATTTCTGTCATTGGCCTATCCTCACCGACCACTGGTGAAGTTTAACTAGTTTCACTGAAATCACCATCTCATGGGGAAACACCTAACAGAATAGAGCTAAAATGAACAAACTCTTGTCAAAAACATAACAAATTTCACAAAGAAGAGGACACATTTCTATTTTCGTGCAGCCACGTTTACCTTGAGAACTACTAAGAGCACAAGTGAGGGAGCAGTTAAATTGTGTAGTTGCACAGTTCTCGTGTCTTAACGCTCAAATATCATCACGTAATAAAACTATACAGTACACAGTATAAATTACCCAGTTATTTTACCCTGTCTGCATGCATTTTCGGCACTCAGGCAAGTGAGAAATGAAACAAAACAGTCGTACAACACCTCTCTTAACAGACCTGACGTTTTTTTTTCGTTCATTGACGTAGGGCAGCGTGGCTACAGGATGCAGCAAATGAACTGTATTGGTCTGGCACGTTGGGAAAATGTTTGCGGGCACAAAGTTAATTTCGACTGGACACTATTTTCGGAAACTGGCATAAAAAGAAACATCGTTACCTGAAGTATTTTTACAAACAGTCGTCAAAGATGCATTTATTGGTTTTGCGTTCCCCGTTTGCTCCTCCTCTTCCGGTACAGGAGGAAGAGGCGGAGTCACGCTTCAGCATACGAATCCCAGCATCCCTTGCAAAAAAGTCTCCATTTTCTTCGTTTCCAAAAGATGGTGCAGCATCCAGTATAAACATTTTGTTTCTCAAGTGCTGACCTCCCATTTGTTAGTTGATTAAATGCAGGGGTTCCATGTGATTTTAGTTAAAAGTAAATTGCTAACATTTTCTTTTGTATATTTCAATATGTATAAGCTGAAGCATGTGACCAGTTTTCTTGAAATGGTGGCCAGGTTACTGTCCATTTAATAGGCTAAATAGGAAAGTAATAAATAAAGTGTGTATTTAATGATCAATTACGGTGACAAAACATGGTTAGACAGCTGAGCTACAATGTGACATAGAAAGGCCCCACCTCCTCACGGTCTGTATGCCATTTTTAAGCTAATAGTAAATCCACCACTCAGTGTAGATATATTAGGTGCAAGAAAATATTTTTGACGTGAACAGCTCGTAGATATTTACGAAAGCAAAAAATTATAACGCTGCCGTTACGATCCCAACTCCTGGTTCTGTGGATTTAATGTACTATGTATTTGGAGAGAGCCACTGTACACATAATTCACAAATGTAACGTTAATGTACAGTATTAGCATACCTAAAATTTTCAATTTAACAAATTGCTGCTTTTAATCTGACAGTACAATGTACGGACCTTAAAGTCACTCGCTTTAAAATTGGCTTTTTCTGTTTGCCACATACAGGTTACCCCTCGGCCATTACTAATAACCCCTCGTGCAGTGTGCAATGATGAATGTTGACTTGCTGTGATGTTAAAGATTTATTTATGCCAGCGCAAGGTTGGGTGGCATGGGCATGCCGGGCATGGGTTCAAATCTAGCTGAATTTGTGGGACTGCACATGTTCTCCTTGAGTCTGTATGGGTTTTCTGCCACACTCCAAAGACATCTTTTTCAGGTTAAATGGTCACTGCAAAAAGCATGTTGTGTGAATGTATGTGTCGCTGTCCTGCAATGGATGTGCAGAGAGTGCCCCATGATTCCAGCACTGGCTTTAGACCAAATGATACCCCAAGCAGGACAAGCAGTGGAGGATAATGAATGAAATAGTTTAAGGGTATTGATGTCATTGAAGCTGTTTTTCTGAATTAAATAACTGAGTTAGTACTTAATGATGCAAAACCCTTGATCAATATACTTACCATGAATCAGTACAATGTAAATCACCTGGCTATATAACTGGTTTGAATTGTAGATTGTTTTGTAACTGTATGAAATATTTTGAAGGAAATCATCATATGAATCAACAACAACAACAACAACAACAACAATAATAATAATATTTATTATTATTATTATTATTATTATTATTATTAATAAGAGATCTACCATTCCACTTGTGATTTGCAGTAGCTTTTATAAATGGCTGAGGTTATATAACACTAGATAAGTCAATGGATAATCTAAATTTAACATTTATTTTGTCTGTTTTTTTTTTTTAAATAACATTAATGTGTATGAAATCTTTCTTTGCACCTACTTGCATTCATCAGTACTAAGTGAAAGTGTTAACAAAAAAGAACAGCAAAAAGTCTCACTATGTATTGTACACAGGCAGAATTTGAGATGAAATGTACAAATTTCATAGGAAATCAATACTTTTTAAATCAAGCAACGCACAAATTACAGTCAAAACAGCGTGAATCTGACAAGAAGGGGACTTAAACGTGTGCAAAAGTAATAAATTGTCTACTACTGGATACATTCATTCACTATTTTTGAAACGCCTCTAACACAACATTCATCTCTATTTATATGATACATAACAATACAATAATATAGCATAAATTGGATAAACGTATCGGCCGGAACCAAAATATGCGGCTCTCTTTCCCTACGAGAACAATTTAGTGACGGACACGATACAGTCGCTTTTCCGGCTGTTTCGCCACTATAAGAACTGAAGAATTTGTGAGTACTTTTATAACTTTAAATGTAATAACGCGAACATAATTTTTTTCCAGAACAATATAACGATGATGCTTCTGAACGGTCATTTCCAAATATATAATCTCTTAATTATAACATCACATAGACTGTTTGACGCAGTAGATTAATTTTGAAAACAAAAATAAATGGAGCATTGATAGCTACCCTACGTTTCACTCGTTCAGAAGTTAGAAATGAAATGAAGTTAACCGCAATTCGGCAGGTTGTTAGACCAAACTGAAGTAAATGTTGATGGCCGTATCCAGTGAGGGGTCAACCTGGTGTATGTTTGTTCAGCACGCAGGGGAGATGTCCGAGTCCGGGCACAGTCAGCCTGGCATGTACGGCCAGGGTCGCCGGAGGAGGAGGCGACAGAACCGAGAGCCGGGCCCTCCCGGACAGAACCTGTCTGGTCCCGGCAGAGAGCGGGAATACGTTCCCCGGGAGCGCAGGGTGCGTTTCTGTGCAGCCCTTATGTTTATGTATTTTGCACGACACAAAGAAAATCTAATTCAACACCAAGTCTGAGCATGAGCACTACTCTGAACACCAATATACATCCATGTTTAATGCCAGTTGTGTTCAAAGTCACACTTATTCACTCCTTTTTAAATCCCCTTTCTGTCTGTCCATCTCATTATTTGCCTTCCTAATGAAATATTATCTGTATTTGCCAGCCTGTGGTGGTTATTTGGGTGTAGGGTTGAACCCAGCTCAGTGTTTGTCTGTTCTTCCTGGATTTCCACCACAAAAACAAGTGGAAGAAGGTAAATCATTTTTGTGTCATCCCTCAACAGGTGTTGCACACAGTGGTCTCCCAAGAGTTGAATTAAACCTGACTGCTCTTGCCTTACCTTTATGCAAATTTTAGGGTAGAAATTACATTGTATGTCTGAATTCTTGAAAAAAAAGTGTTGTTTTTGTGAGGTGCACAAAAACACACAAGAGGGCACAAAATGCAACATACTGAGGATTGGTAGCCAGATATTACAAACACACAAATAGAATAACCCACTGCAATTACTAAGGCATAACTAACATAAAGATGTCACGCATTATGCTGTTTCAGGTCCAAGTGCCTCCAAGCTTCTGTTTCCTTTGGTACATGTAAAGTTATTAGTATACAATGACTTCTCACATTGTCTACAGGATGGCAGTGAGGAACCCCCAGGTCCTGTCCTGCAGAAGACCCCGATCATCTTGGCAAAGCCTCCAGCAGAAAGGGTAGGGAATGCAGTTTGTTGGTAGTGGTAGAAATGACCTTGAATATATTTTGAATAAACATATAGATTTGTTTTGGCTTTCTCTTTGAGTATTATTAGATTTTTTTTTGCAAAAATCAAGGATAAATTTCAGTTGTGGATAGTTTGCATCGCATAAGACATTTTAAAATGAGTTTTTTTAGAATATATTTTTCTTCAGTACTAATTCCTAACTAACTGTTGATATTTCAGTCTAAGTCAAGTCAGAGTTCTGCTCCAGGTGTCACGCCTTCTCTGGACAAGCCAATCATGCTCATTAAGCCGAGAGAAGACGGAGTGAAACCAGCAACATCTACCGATTTGGCTCCTCCAGCTCCTGGCCCGGGGATTGCCAAACTGGAGAGAGAGGGCCAGCGTCCCACCCAGCCTGTCTACCAAATCCAAAACAGGGGCATGGCCTCTGCTGCTTCCAGTGGTGTAGTGGACCGTGAGTTTCCTTGATTGTGGCCTTTTTTCTAGTTTCTCTACATAATTTTATGTCGTGAAATATGATTCATTATACTGTGATTTAAACATGCCCACACACACACACACACACCTATACCCCACTATCTGAGTAGAATTCCTAATTAGTGTCTAGAAATGGCCAAAATATTGCAAACTCTGATATCTGGAAGGAAAATTGTAATTTGTTTCAGGTTCATTCAAGAAATTCCAGTTAACTTATGCAGCTATTTTTCTATTATTTAGTGTCATACATTAAATTTCATTCTTTACAAGTAGTAATAGTGATTAATAAATTAAAATGCAAAATAGGAAAAAAAAACAGTGTACCTACTGTAATGGGCTGTAACTGTAGTGGACTGTTACTGGGTACAGCCAGCCCAATTAGAAATTAACGAAATCACAAAAGAGCAAACTACGTTTGAACACTGCTGCACAGGAGGCCAAGCCTGAGAGCTCAGATGCTGGGCCCAGTGCTGCTATGCAGCTTCATACTCGTACTGCCGCCAATTTAGAATGTTTCTCTGATCGGTGTCGGCTTTGCCCCAGGAGAACTGATTATGGTGGGATTTCTCTGCTCAGATTCCAAGACAAGTATTAATATTTCCCAGTGGTTATATCTGGAACTCAAAAATTGAGAGCTTGAATGCTAGGATGTGTGTGTGTCTGCACAAGATACAGTGCACAATAGAGAATTAACTAGTATAAAATGCGTAGTAGCATATGTGTACGCATCTATACTGTTGTGAAAAGGTATCACACCGAATGGTTTCAGTTCTATGCGCAAAGGGAACCTTACTAAACACATAGCAAAATTTTTAATTAATACTTTCATTTTTTAATGTATACACGTAGGAGCAGTCACTCTTTATTTCATGAAAAAAATACAAATTTTACATGGTGTCAGAACCTCACCATCCCTGGTGAAGCTTGCAGACTTATTCCATCATCCTTAACTGTGTATTTTTAATAATGTTACAGCATATTGTGCTACATCTTTAAGTTATTTATGGCTTAGTATTTGTGGTGGGTTATTCTATTTGTGTGTTTGTAACATTTGGCTACCAATCCCCAGTAGGGATTTTGTTGCATTTTGTGTTTTTTGTGTATTTGAGGCAAGAAAAATTACTGTGGGGAAATGTTTGTACATGAAAATAGCAAAATTAACCAAGACTGTTGTTATAGTGAGATGTGAACATTTGTAAAATGATGCACAACTGTACATAATTTCACTTCATAATATGATGAATAGGTACCTTTTTTACAGCTGTGATTGGACAGACTAAGCTTCTACCTCCTGAGAAAATGAAGCACAGCATTAAGCTAGTGGATGACCAGATGAACTGGTGTGATAGTGCCATGGAGGTAAATGAAGAGACTGGTGCATTGTCACTCATTTTATTGTTGCTTGATAAAACTTGTCATGTTGTGCCTCATATGTCCCTGTCTAACCATCTAAGTTGAAGAGGCCATGGAATGGAAAATGACCACCTTTTGTACATGATGTGGTCCACAGTATCTTCGGGACCAGACTGATATGCTGGTGGTGGGGGCCATTGGGCTTCAGGGAACAGGAAAATCCACAGTCATGTCACTGCTATCAGCTAACCTTCCTGAAGATGATCAGAGGTACTGTTTCTTTCAAAATCTCTAATTTCAGTTTTGTTCATTCCTTTGAACAAGTAAGAGCAGTGCCGTTTTGTCCGGCTACTCATGTGAACACATGGTCACTTGCGGTACACAGGGAATCTGTTTATTCAGCTTGGTGTTTTGCTGTGGTGTGATTTCATGTCAAATACAGTACATCTATCAAAGTTTCAGCAGCAGCAGGTCACTTCTTATTCCATCTGTTAGCAGTTCCTGTCCAGAGGAACCTCGGTGGTGGTTTTCAGTTTTCTGCCCCTTAGTTGTCCGTTTCAAGTATGTTGATAGGATAAAAAGTTGGTTGAAGGTTGTTCAGTTGTTAATGTACTGGTTGCTGTCTGTCCACCCAGTCAGTCAAAAACCAACAATTACTTCTGTATGGCCTTTGGATTTAATACTTACTTTTATTTTACAGGGCTTATGTTTTCAGAGCACAGAGTCAGGAGATCAAAGAGAGAGGTGGCAACCAAAGCAGTGGAATTGACTTCTACATCACTCAGGAGAGAGTCATCTTCCTAGACACACAGGTCAGGTTCCCAAGTATTTTCTTGGTATGAATGGAGGTAAATTGACAGTGCTGTGTTTTGATGAGGATTTGTACATGTTTTAAAGATGTCTTTGAACAGTGGTCTTCAACCTTCTTTGCACCACAGACTGGTTTCGTGTAAGACAATTTTCCACGAACTGGCCATTGCGCGCACATAATAAAGCATGATAAATACAACTCACCATAATGCAAAATCAGTGGGAGCCCTGAACTTGTTTCCCTGCAATGAGATGGTCCCATCTAGGGGTGATGGGAGACAACGACACCCGAAGTGCTTAATTTATCGGGTATCAAAACTATGGCAGAGGCAAGTGTGGGAAAGAGGCACAGATAGAAGTGATGGGGAGATGATCTGGTCATCTTTCAAAATAAAACACCCTGCAGACTTCGATAATCAATAAAATAAAAATGAAAAGGTTTTTATTCTTTCTGTGTGGCCCGGTGGTTGGGGACTGCTGTCTTAGAAGACACTTCTAAGAAATTTCTTGCATTGATTTTCGTAGTTGTGAAAAAGTCCAAGAGAGGCATACTTTTCATAGGCACCATATTTCAGCAGTCATCATGTCTGCTTTTCAGATGCTATGTTCTCTCCTCTGGAGTTAATATGAAGTATTATGCAATGTATATTGAAATATGGTAGTAAAAGTTGTTTATTAAAATTTAATAATATTTGGCATAACATTAAGTTGTATTCTTTCAGCTAGAGTGCATAAAAATGTTTTGTATAATGTTCTGAGACCCACCACCAATGTGCCATTCTGTTCTGTCTACAGCCCATTCTAAGTCCTTCCATCTTGGATCATCTCATTAACAATGATCGGAAACTGCCGCCAGAGTACAACCTTCCTCATACATACGTGGAGATGCAGGTTAGCAGATGCCCCATAGGCCTTATTTTCTCTAAGAGCTACTAGTTGAAATCACACAACCCAGACAACTGGCTTCCTTTGCTCAGCAGATTTTGATGCCTGTTCTTTTGTTTCCTTCAGTGAACTTTTTTTTTTTTTTGTACTCAGTTTGGCCACCTAGCAGGTACAACAAAGTGATACTGACTTACTGAAACTGAAAGCAAAAACTGCTGACAATCTTGCATCAGTTCTTTCTCTGTCCATTATGGAAATAAAATGACCACGTAAGAGCCAAAAATACACATACTAAATCAGGGATGGATGAAATTGCTAGTTGAATCAAACTGAGAGTGATTATTTGTGTGATTTCCAAGGGATGAAATAAATGTGGTTTACCATTAAAGTTTTCCAATCCTTGTTTATCAGTCTCTACAGATTGCTGCATTCCTCTTCACAGTCTGCCATGTTGTTATTGTGGTTCAAGACTGGTTTACAGACACCAACCTTTACAGGTAATTTTTGTTTTTTTTTAAACTCTTAATCAAGGTTGTCTGCAGTTGATTTATCTCAATCTTGATATTTTTGTCTTGATATGTTTGTCAGCCATTGTCCTTATTCTTTCTTGACACATTCATTTTGATCCTGTTTGACTACCACAATTCAACATTTTGTTGATTTTCTGACATTGGGACCCTCACCAGGACAAAGTGGGGCAAGAAACTGACTGACTACAACTAATTTAGTTAGATTTTTCAGAAGCAATGAATGGATGTCAGAGCCATGGTACTTTGAAAATCCTTCAGTCAGCAATGCAAATACGAGGAACTTTACTTCCTCTCTCAGTGTACTGGTGTGATTTGTCTAGATTTCTACAGACAGCAGAGATGCTCAAGCCATCCACACCATCTGCCAGTCATGACAATACAGGCTCCTCTGGTTCTGATGAGGGATCTGAATATTACCCCCACATCGGTGAGTCTTGCTGCATATACGTTGGATACATGTTCCAGTGTACTGCTGTGTATGGATGCAACTGACACAAACACAGGCAACAACTTTCCAAATGTAAGCGGTGTTTCAACCAACTGAATCACGTTACTTACCTTTTTCCGCTCAATCTGTCCTCAGTCAATCATTCCACACCCTCCTGATGTAAAATAACTTCATAATTTTGATGAAGTTACAAAGTTTTGAAGATTTTTTTGGTTCTTTGTTAAAAGAGGTTTGTGTATTATTTTTCCAGTGATGATGACTATGATGAGTTTTCCCATTGCTGCTAAAAGTGAAACTGCATGTAAGGGGGGGGGGGGAACCCATGATTTCTGTAAAATCCTTGACAGCATAGTTCCGTGTTCAGATATCCTCATAGCTGACAATTATGAAAACGCAGAAGTATGCACACACAAAATTTCTTGTACTCACTTTGTGCTTTTGTAGTGTTCCTGCAGAACAAAGCCAAGAGGGAGGAGTTCTGTCCACAAACTCTAAAGAAGATGCACCTGATAGTGGACAAACTTATGGCTCACTCTCACCTGAAATACAAAGGTGAGGTCAAAAGCTGCTGAGGGCCCTTCTATACAGTAGTGGATGTAACTGTTGTTATTGTCTCTGTCAGGCAGCAGCGCTATCCAGTATCTGATTGTGTACACCGTTTCAGTGGGGTATGATGGCTCGTGTTTTTCAGGCACGGTGTCCATGCTGGATTGTAACATCTTCCCTGGCCTGGGCAGGGATTACTTGGAAACAGAGGTCAACCTGTTCCTGTTGCCGATGCTAGAGACAGATGGAGAGGATGGCTTGACAAGGGCAGGTCAGAAAACTATGGTTCTGCAGCATCTGTGAGCCTTACAGAAATGGCCAACACTTACAACCCCACTCCTTTCTGATGCCAGTCTTACTATGTGTGTCTGAGCTGTGGTCAGTATGTATTTGCACATGGGTTAGATGGGCTATGTCTACAGTATGGTTCTGCTTTGATCACCAGGGTCCGGAGCGGCCCCCCTCTTCTCTCTGCTTCCTGCGTACAGGGGGCATCCCAGCTTCTCCTCAGTGGCTGCCAAACTGCGCAGCCAGGTCCTAGCAATGTCCCGCTGTCAGCTATCCCACACCATCCTCACAGAGAAGAACTGGTAAGATGCAGAATGTGGCCTTTATATTAATACATCTTTTTGATTTAAAAAAATTAAATAAAATAAAACATTGTGTAGCTATAAGAGGAGCATTATTTTACCAAGACACATTGTGTGCTGGGTAAATTTTTCATAGCTGTGTTTTGCATCTGACTAGGTTCCACTATGCGGCTCGGATCTGGGACGGGGTTAAGAAGTCCTCTGCTCTCTCTGAGTACAGCCGTCTGCTGTCGTAGCCCTGGGATTTGGACACCGTCACAAGTGCACAAACAACAGCGGAAAAGGCAAGTGTTGTCTGTGGCTCAGCTGATACCTGCAGCTTTGAGGAGAGGTGGCCAGCACTCCTGAAGCATGACTGTTCACATGGAAGTGACAGACCGCACAGGAGTATAAGGGACTGCTGCCGTTCCCGTTTATCCACACCGGTGGTACAGGGAATGGGACCGAGAAGAGAAGCTGAATGTTGGTGGGACAGATTACATTTACCGACTTTGGGTACATAAGAGGGTTTAGTTTTTTCCCAGTTCATGTAAACCAAATTGACTAATTAAAATTTGGACAAATGATGGTATATTTTATGTTTGCAACATTTAATATTATTTGAAGAAAGTGTGATCATTTTCCCATCTTGTTGATGACAGTGATTTAGTAGTGCTGCAGTGTCGTGTACATGCAGTGGATTTTAAGTTGACTCTTTAGGACAACTACTGTCAAATTAAGAGTCCATGGTCAAGAAATCAGTTATGTGTAACAAATGCACTGATGACAGATCTATGTTTTACTGTCCCTCTAGAAATGTTACAGGGGCGCTACCTTACTGCTGTTTGCTAGAGGAAAAAATGATCAATTTCCACACAAAACTCTGTCACCTAAAATTAAAAATTAGCCAAAGTAATGGTATTTTATGTGTGATTTCGATCCAGTTTATTAAATCTGGTGCCATGAATTGAGAAAGGCAGTGAATGATCATGACCACTGCCACCTCCTATCCCAGAAACCGCTTTGCCAGCGTAAACATATTCAGCATATGGAAGCTATTTATGATGTAAATAATCCAATGAATACACATCTATGCAGTTTATTTCTAACCTTTAAGAACTGAATCTGTTGTTTTAGCTGTGTTTGCCGTAACAAGAAATCTGTTTATACAGTGCCGTAGTTTGTAATGGAACCGTACCGATTGTGTGCTTTGCAGAATGAAACATGTCGTGCGCAGTGAAGAAAATACTTGTTAATGCCATGTTGTTGACTAAAATGTTGTGTGGAGAACAGTGCCTTTTGTCAGGCGTTGGAGAAGTTTTCCCACTGAAAAGGAGCATGTTATAAAAGGACGGGTGTGCACTATTTGTGTTGGGCCATGTAAGCATGGGATTTAGAAAACCAGGCTTGGGTTCATGTTGAATTGCCAAACGCAAAGCAAAGAATCCATCGTACACTGAGACACCATAAAAACAAACCTTTATTGCTTAATTTGGAGACAGAGTTTGATATTGCTTTTATTTATTTAAGTCGCAAGTAACAAAACGTTTACTATCAATAACTACTTTGCCCTGAATCTTACTGGGCTCTACAGTGTGCTTGCAGAGAGCATATTATTAGCACACTGTGTTTGTATTGGTACATCAAATTTTCCTATGATTTCTCATGAAAAGATTATTTTGCAATTGAGAGAAAATGATGAAAATCTACAGTTTTATACCTCAGACTCCAGAGCCCGCATTAACACATTTTGTGAGTCACTGGCCAGCTCATCCAGGCAGTTCTTCAGCATGTAATATGTAGTCCCATACGAGATACCTCCTGCAGCCAGGGACCCCACAACTGGAATGTTACTCACCAAGTATTCAAAAAACATGACACTGGCCCCAGCGGCTTTGGTCAGGAGCTTAATAACTACATCACTGGAGATCTCCTTGTTCAAAGGCGATTTCAGAATTGATTTCAGCTCCTGCAAAGGGACCTCGGATCTGGCTGAGAGGTTCTGCAGCGATTCTTCGTTTAGGCCAAAAGCCTCATAATACCTGGTGATCTCCTTCACCAAAATAGACACATCCACAAGCACTGATAAGCCAGGTATGGGCACTGTAGCTACTGCACCTGACAGTAGAGCCTTCTTCCATATGTCAGCCTGCAGGGTGTCCCTCTTCCTCTTGTTGATTTCCAATGTCATATTTGGTAAGGCCAGCAGCAAGACGTTTCTCTTATGCTTGGGGAGTTCCTTCTCCATTGTCTCCTCCAGCAAAGGAAAGTCGTAGTGACCCAACTCAAAACTGGAAATCAGGAAGACCTTGGGAGACTCCACCCCGTTTGCCTCCAGACCTTAAAGACATGGGAAACAATTAAAAATGCATGCAATACCCAAAAACATGATCGGCACAGAATTTAAAATGCCCTTATGTTAACTTTAAGTTAAAACTCAGACACTAAATATCCGGGTCGAATTGTCACCGATACCTTTAATGCAGTCGTTTCGAATCTGAGTCAGTATTTGGTCCTGGTTGAAGTTCTTCTTTCTTTTCTCTGCACGCATGTTGTCGTCAATTTTGGAACGAACAAAGTAGAACCTCTTCCCCATTTTTTGGATTTGCATGGCCAGTTCCACATTACTAGCCTTGAAACGCTCCGATGCGATTATGATGAAGAAATCGTAGCGCTCAAACTGGACTTGCTCCAGGTATGTGTCTGCCCTGAAGCTGGGTGTTCCGATCCCTGGTAGATCCCACACTTGAACATTTGGATACTTGGGATGGGGATAAGGCTGTGGCTCCATTGTGGTCTCCACTACGCCGGTGGGGGCTGAATTTTCTTCTTCATCTCCGATGTCTCGGAAGGCATTGACAAAGGTGGACTTGCCGGTTCCAGACTCTCCTGTGATGGCGATGTTGAGGGTAATGTTGTCCAGCTGGTTAAAATAATCTTGGATCTTTTCAGCTGCTACACCTAAATCACTGTCTTCTAGTGCCCTTCTGATATCTTGCACCTCCTGTTCATCAATTATGACAAAGTCATCCATAATTGGTCTAATAAAAAATAAAAATAACAAATTAATGCTTTTGTGTAATACCATGGTACACAGCAGGGTTTTAGAAATATTCTTTTTGGCCACAAACCCAAAGAAAAATTCTTTACTCCCCCCCCCCCCCCCCTTATTTGGCTGGCTGTTTTCTTACAGGGGGGGACTGCACATTTTTTTTTTCTTTTTGTTTGCTTACGTATATAGGGTTATTTTGTGTATATAGATTACTAACTTGTTCTTCTTACTAACTTCTTCTATATTCCCTTTGCTATACGAGCTCTGTAACACCTAAATTTCTCATTTGTGGAATAATAAAGTTCTATTCTATTCTATATAGCAGCAATTTCCCATCACAACAGAGTTACGTTTTAAATGTTAATTCTCTTAAAATTCAAATAAAGTGCAGAACACAGATTTTGGGAAATGCTTACGTTTATGTTTATTCATCCAGCTGCCTTGCAGCAACCTGTAGTGTATATTTGTCTTATTTACAATTCTTTTTTGTCTATGGTTTCAGTTGCTTTTTATTCCTAATGGCTGGTTAGCGAAAAAAGTTAGGGTTGTAGCTGAAACAAAAGCAGATGAGGAGAGATTTAAAAATGAAAGCGGAAAAGGAGCGGCGTGAAAAGTGAAACTGTCAGTTGTGCGGCAGAGCATAGAAACCGTACGTGTGAGAGGGCAGGAGGAAGCGTGCGGCTTAGGAAGGAGTCAACGACTGGACGCGTCGTATGTCGGGGATTTCCTGCAAAACGAAATCGAATACAATTTCACTTTACGTGACGTTACTGGTTTAAATAAATGCAAAAAAAAAAAAAGGAAAATAGCACCATTGGTTGTTTTACATTAAAACCATTAAAGGACATCACAATACCTACTTTTTAGAGCGGTTATTTGTACTTCAATAATACAGTATTAGGCTAACGTGCTAACAGCGTTTATCTTAAAAACCAAGGTGCAATACATCTATATGCTTTTTATATGGTAGGCTCACACACTGCTGTATGTGGAAAGCTATAAGAGCGGCATTTGTAGAAGAAAGAAGTTCCGAAAGAAGAGAAATAAACATTAAGCCAAACTCACCGAAGGCGGACGGTGGAAAGGAACTGCTTTCAGTTTTCAGACCTTTGACTTTAAATCTTGGCACGCCTTCGAGCGGAACGCCTGCTCACTGCGTCACGTTTCTAAATTCTCTCAGGAGAAATTAAATTCACGTTAAAACTATGCCCAAAATTCGCCCGAGGACGAACAGCTATTTTGGGTGTGACTACGCGAAAAACAGGTGAAGCGAGAGGTACCTCTGTGCCAACTTTGAAGGCTGGCTTGAAAAACGAAGTCGCGCCTGAAGAAGGGGCTGAGTTTTTGTCCGAAAAGCGCGACACAAACGGCAACCATAAGGCAGATACACCGCTACATTGGCCTCAATATCATACGAAACGGAGCTTCTGCCATTTGAACTCATTTTTAGGTCCGGGTGTTGGTAGATTTTCGACTGTATTTATTCATGTTGCCAAGCAACACCGAGCAAAAGGGCGGTTTGTGGCTGAAGTTGTGCAGCAAACTGACACGGACGTCACCGTGGCCGTAAGGATGGCTTCTTCCCCAGAACTCGCCAAGTGTGGCCACCTGCAGTGTCTGCCTCCCCCAGCTTGGACATGGAAGTCGGAAAATGATCGGTCAAACGAAAAACCGCTTCGGTTTCCACTTCCGCTCCCCGGGGGCTCTGACGGGGCTTCTGCCCCAGTTCGCTCACAGTAAAAAGTGCTCAGCAAGTTCGATTCCCTTGCAGCAGGATGAGCGAATCGAGTAAAAATGCTTAAAAGAAATGCTGCTTCTTTAACGTTTTGGTCATTTTCTTTTTCTCTTGTCTTTTTTTTCCCTCCCTCTTTCTGGTTTCCTATAGACCGAAACCTGCACAATGTAGGGATGTGTGAGGCCGAGCCCTTGGTGGGGTAAAATGTGGTTGAAAAAGGCACCGGCATCCTTTATGAGAACATGAAACAATGGCGGGAGGTTACAGTCATGAGGCATCAATGGAAATCCAGCACTCCTGACAAAAGTACAGCAGCCACCACGTCACCTAAGGGGTAAAGGACAGAAAACAGTGTAAAAATGTGCTGCCCACCAGTCTAATAGCTGCCTCGACATTGACAGAACTGTCTGTACGGAGGTGGGCACTTGGCCCATGGGTTTGGGGTCACTGCCCTTCCACAGGACTGCGTACCTTAGCGCAAAGGACACCTGTGCCCCTCCAGCGGGCAGCCCGGGGTGTGAATAAATGCTAACAAAGCACCATAACATCTTTACTCTTCCCGCAGAAACCCGCCTCTCTATAAAACCACGAATGTGTAACATTTCGATATAAAGTAGCTTCATATCCATGTTATTCATTTATATTTTACACTCCGTTTGGACCTTCCTGTGAACTACAGCAATACTAAACGTGTGTGCAAAGTAAGAAGCCTTCTGCTCACCCATAGCATTTCAGTGTAAATTCAGCTCATTGGAGTAAAAATTGTGACCGATAAAATGTTCTATTAATGTTATGAAAGTGATAAAAATATATTGTAACCCTCGTGGAATAAAACATAAAAGTGTGTGTTTAACTGCAGCTGTTTGTTCAAGTCCTCCAGTGACACTCATAAAAGAAACAGGATTGTATGTTCACAGTAAAGCCCTTAACGTTGCACCACTGCTGTGTTACAGTTTTAACCTCTTGTGGGTCCGATTTCTGCAAACACTTTGGTTACATTTTAATTTCAAGCCCATTTTGGAGTCGCCAAAGTGAAAATCAATTGATGTCAAGTTTTATGTTATTACATTTGGACTTGCACACACCAAGCAGATATTCATAACCCCTCTCTTTCCCCTGCCATAGCTAAAGAGGTAAGACGGTTGTTTACTCTCTCTCGGGTTACAAATCTCTAATCTGAACTAGATTTAAAAAGAAAAATCTTTCCAGGACAAACTTCACCTTCACAATAAAAAATTGTAAAGAAAACAAAGGAAAAAAAAAAAAAGATTTGCTATAATGCAGTCCACTTTTTCAAAAGCAACTTTTATTTTAGCTTCCCAGATAGACTCAACAAAATCTTTGCCACTGCGGAGATTTCAAACAGGTGACCATTGTGTTATTCCCAGGAGGCATAATTCATCCTAAAGTGAATAAAATATACAGCAGATAATACACTGATTGAGCATAAGCATGCAAAAAGTAAATCCTTATTTATTTTTTTTAACCAACTTTCCAGACATCTGACCTAATGTTTCCTCTTATTGCCATCATTCTTGAACTTTACCATGGTATTGCCTAAAGCACTTGGGCTGGATACAGAATTTTATCTTGCATAAGAAAGTTCCTAGTTCTTCTGTATCCGGAGGCACTTGAAAGGTTTAAAAAGCACACCGGAAAGTCTGGTTTGGTAATATACATACATACAAGTTTTACATTACACACGTTTATATTAGTACATTAATTTATATGCATTTATATTATAACATCATAATATTGATTTGAGAAAAATACAAGTTGGCAAACCTCCTGCTATTTGGTTAAGTGTTAAACTTGAACTTGACCCAAACGCTCCTAATAGAATTCCTCTGGGTCTGGGATTTCTTCTTGGTAACCCTGACAGTCCGGGTCAGAGCCATCGAGTGCTTTGTGCATCACCCTCTCAGCATCCTCGCTTAGCTCCTTTATAGCAGACTGCAGGAGGTAGTAGGAGGCGATAAAGGACACCCCTCCCGAAGCAACGGTGCCAAGAACTGCGATGCGACTCTCCAGGATCCCAGCCAGAACCTGCTGACCCACACCGACCTGAGAAAGCATCCTTTCCACTCTGTCAGAAGACAGCTCTTGGCCTGTGGAGGAACGCACCTCTCTGCGCAGCTCCTGGAAGGAAGCAGAAGAAAGTCTGAAGTTACAACTGGAGGTTTCTTCTCCAGTTAAGTCCGCAGACTTAGACTGTTAGCCGGTGAGGAAAAACCCAACAGTTCTGACGACAACCCTTTGACTTTAGAGCAGATAAAAGACCTTAAAGACTTAAAACTAGAAGTCTGCAAAAAGGGACAAAACTGTAGCCTCAACCTTCCAAATGACCCGTTACCTCATAAGGCTTTCCTGTAAGGTTTGCCAGTCGATGCAAGGAGTTGGTGTCTAGGCCAAAGCTCTGCTGGTAGGACCGCAGTGTGTCCATAAGCAGGGGGACGCTACTGCACACAGCACCTCCTGGTGTCATGGCCCCCAGACAAGCTGCCATGGCTGTCCTCCATAAGCTCCCAGAGAGCGCCTCGCTCTTGTTCTTCAGCGCAACGGACGTGAGGTTGGGCAGCGCCAGGAGGAAGACGTGGCGTTTGTGGCCCCCCAGCTCCTTGGCCAGTGTTTCCTGCAGGCTGGGGAAGTCAAAGCGCTGTGGCTCAAAGCACGAGATCAAGAAAACCCTCGGCCGGTCAATCCCGCACCTCCTCAGTCCTGCCTCGCAGTCGGCCCGGATCTGTTTCAGTACAGTGGAGGCCCCCCCACCTCTGCGCTTGGCCGTTGCCGCCACGTCATTGTCCACTTTGTTCCGCACAAAGTAGAACCTTTTCCCTGCTTGCTCCACACACTTGGCCAGGAGGACGTGGCACTCTTTGAATCGCTCGGAAGCCACGATGACGAAGAAGTCGTACTGATCCAGACCCACTGTCTCCAAGTAGCGCAGGGGCTGAAAAGAAGGTGTTCCAATGCCGGGCAGATCCCAAAGGCGGACAGTGGGCATGCTGGGGTGGGCGTAGGCCTTGGCCTCGCGGGTTGTCTCCGTGACACCGGTTGGTGCTGCTTTGGGGTCTTCGTCACCCACTCCGCGGAAAGCATTGATAAAGGATGACTTCCCCGAGCCGGACTCTCCCGTGACTGCGATCTCCAGCGTGGTCGACTCCAACTGTCCAAGCATGTCCTGAATCTGTGCCACCACTTCCGTGACCACTCGCGACTTCACAGTGCTGCTGATTTCCTGGATCTCGGCTTCGCTTATTGTCTGCAGTTTGTCCATGGTCGAGGCTGGAAGCTGCAGGTGTAAAGCACGGTCATTTCAACTCATGACAAACACACCAAGACATCACAACAACATTTCGTCTCCTCTCGGCGCACAGCTCGAGCCCCGTGTTAGGACACGGGGTCGAATTTGGCCCGGCCTGCGTGTCATGCGAGGTTCCTGCCTCCCTCCAAAGACCCTGGATGAACCTGGGAATCTAAAATTGGCTGTTTTACAAAAGGGTGAATGAATGCAAGTAACTTAGTGAAATGTTTAAACATGGGGTTTTACGGTGGGACAAATGTTCAAAAAAAAGTTTAAAAAATTTTTTTAAAAAAATCACAAAAATCCCAGTTCGACAGAAGCATCTGCTAAATAAAAGAAACTCAGCGTTTTGTTTTATAGCTGTGATTTTGGGGACAGCTATGAAAGCATCAGAAAAATAAACCATGAACAATATAACTTAAGCCAAGTTAAGTGTGGGTAGGTTAGTCGGTCAAGACCAGGTTTGAGTCCCCTTCTATCCTCTGACACGGGCTTTCAAACTGCTGCAAAAAAAGGAGGCGGAAGGCAGGTTTTAGCAAAACGTGAAAAGAACGAAGATGAACGAACGCATTGCAGCCACAGACGGTTATTGTCGTTGAAAAAAGGACGAAAAAGGAGGGTTGCTGCTTAAGAATGAAGGAAGTAAAATGACAGAACGCGCGGACACCTACACATCGCATAACCTGACAGATCTGAAGAAAACTTTGCAGATGTGACCGCCGCCCTTGTTTGCTGCCCCTTCGTACTTGCACTCGGGTGGTTTATAGCGAAAGAAAGGAGGAAACTTCTTACCTTCTAAGCCGTGTAGGTCCGTCTGCGGAGACCTTCTCGCTGTCCCACAGACACGGACTCCAGCGAGAGGCGGATTTCAACGCCGCAAATTTTGTCCTGGAGGAAACGGGTTCAACTTTGCTTTTTCGCGCCTCTCTCAGGCAGTACGCGTATATTTTTTGCTGTTTTACTGTGGATTTCGGCAGCCAGCGGGCCTGGTGGACTGGTTGCGCTGGCTATAAGGAGCCGCAGCAGGCGTTCGCGGAAGCAGCCCGGGTCTTCCAAGGAGTTTGTTTCGCCGCGCTAAGCTAACCACGCTCTTCAGGTGAGCGGCCTCCACGGTGTTTGGTTCCCTCCATAAAGTTCAATGTCGCACTGGGGCTTACGGAGTTCACTGTGTAACATTTATATTTGATCCATTTAAGGACGGGGCGTTAAGCCAAATGCTGGGACGCTCAGTCTGCCGGCTTGGAAAGCGGCTGCAATGAACTTGTTGAAATTCGCCCAGCACTGTGTTCCCCAGCGACCCCTACCGGTGAAGGTGGCTGCAGCGGAGCCGCTGACGTCACCTGCTCATCTGCCGACAGCAACCTGCACCGCTGAAGTGCCAGCAGGGGTCGCTGTGCGGTCACTCTGAACCGGTGTGTAAGCCCTTGGTCGTGGGGTTCCATCGCCCCCTCTATATACGAACACTGCATCCTACTGTAGGATTTTTATTTGGATAGAACAACACTTTGAATTGGTTTGTTGTGAAGAAGGAAACATCTCTGTGTTGAGTTGAACGGCCACCATAACGTGCGGACCTTGGTCTACTGTACTGTACTTTTACAGCCACCATAACGCAGTAGAAAGGACAGCCAAGGTTGTTCATAAATGAATTATGATTTATATTTATATATTGCCCAGCAGGGAGACCCTCAGGTGCTTTACATACAGGCCAAATATTTCAGCCCGGTAGCTGTTTTGCTGCAGAAAGGCATAACCTCAGGTTTTGCCACTGCTTAATGAATTACATAAGGGACTGGTTTTACATGCTGAAATAAACACTGGTCCATCAAATGGTAGCCACACACGTAGAAGGTCCTTAACCCATCTGCAGGACCGGTATTTGCTCCTTTGGGCAAGGAGGAACAGGATGAGCACTGCCAGAGCCCTACAAAATGACCTCCAGCAGGCCACTGGTGTGAATGTCTCTGACCAAACAATCAGAAATAGACTTTATGAGGGTAGCCAGAGGGCCCGATGTCTTCTAGCGGGCCCTGTGCTCGCTGCCCGGCACCTTGGAGCTCGATTGCCATTTGCCATAGAATACCAGAATTGGCAGGTCTGCCACTGGTGCCCCGTGTTTTTCACAGATGAGAGCAGGTTCACCCTGAGCACATGTGACAGACGTGAAAGGGTCTGGAGAAGCCGTGGAGAACGTTATGTTGCCTGTAACATCGTTCAGCATGACCGGTTTGGTGGTGGGTCAGTGATGGTCTGGGGAGGCACATCCATGGGGACACACAGACCACTACAGGGTAGACAACGGCACCTTGACTGCCATTAGGTATCAGGATGAAATTCTTGGACTCATTGTCAGACCCTACGCTGGTGCAGTGGGTCCTGGGTTCCTCCTGGTGCACGACAATGCCCGGCCTCATGTAGCAAGAGTATGCAGGCAGTTCCTGGAGGATGAAGGAATTGATACCATTGACTGGCCCCCACGCTGGCCTGACCTAAATCCAATAGAACACCTCTACGACATTATGTTTCGACACCTCAGACTGTCCAGGAGCTCAGTGATGCCCTGGTCCAGATCTGGGAGGAGATCCCCCAGGACACCATCCGTCGTCTCATTGGGAGCACGCACCGACGTTGTCAGGCATGCATACAAGCACGTGGGTGCCATACAAACTACCGAGTACGATTTTGAGTTGCTGCAATGGCAAAACGGACTAGCCTGCCGCATCATTTTTTCACTTTGATTTTTGCCATAGAATACCAGAATTGGCAGGTCTGCCACTGGTGCCCCGTGTTTTTCACAGATGAGAGCAGATGAGTCTTTGAATTCAGCCCTCTGTAGCTCGATAATTTTCATTTCCATCAAACAATGTGGCATCCTTTTGTTCCTAACACATTACCCAGTCCATATCAGTATAGATATCCAGCATGATTTTTTTTCCCATTGAGATCTCTGATGTGTTTCAAAGTGTTCCTTTAATTTTTTTGAGCAGTGTATAAAGAGGGGAAACGCACAACATGCAATGGCCGAAACCAAAGCACCAAGGTAAATAACAAAGTTAAGTTCACACCACATTGTGTTACATTGCTGTGGAATGAGTGCAAGGACCTCAGCAGGAAAACGCCAGCAGGGAGTGAAATGGGTGGTGCTTGAGCCCTCTGCAACCAAAAGCAACCAGACTGCGATAAGAGAGGAAGATCTTGGTAGCCGACTGGCTGCACTCAAAAAAGAGTAAGAAGAAGCAGTCAGCACTAAACACCATCTTGTGGAGTAATTGAAAGTTTCTTTCTTAAAGAAAGGAATACGGTTGCATGAGTCAGCGACACAGGCCATTTACCTACACAGACCAGCAGAAACACTGAGGGTTGACCTCCCCTCACTCTTAATATTCCCCCTTCCCCCCCAAAAAATTGGTTGTCGTTTCCTGGTTTTGGCTGCACCTTTATGCTGCATGCATTTAATTATTAGCCGATGCAACAGAAATAAAACACGTTTTCATTAAACCAAAAATACTGGACCTGCAAGTAGCAATTTAGCCACATGGGTGGTGCAGCTGTACGTTGGATGCAATATTTTCAAAAAATAAAATTTAGAGTCCAGGCTTCCATAGGAGCAAAAAAAGAGAACCTGAAAAGTTCTTTCATTTCTCTGAAAGCGTCTTGAAGAAATTTAAGCCCTCCAGCATAAGTTTATTAGTATCGTTTTTGCAGAAGTTTATTAAACAGGTATAGATTGCCAAGGTTTTGTCTCACTTTTATTTCCTAATTATACCATTTTATAGAACTACAGTATTTGCAAAATGGCCCATCTTGTGCATCACAGTAAACCCATCGTATTAACACAACCTCAAAAGCAATGATTTTATTTATCGCTTCTGAGTTGCAACTGTGTGTTCAAGTAATACTGTGTGGTATGCTAGACTGTCGTTGTCTTCCTTTACCCAGCCATTATGCTACCTACTGTACATAATATATATTATTTATGGTTGTATATGATTATATAAACTGCTCCTTTTTCACACTGGCACAGCAAACTGGAGAAAAAAATTTGAAAAGGGTGAAAGAAAAAGGTGCGGTTATGCAAAGTTGGGCTGAAACCTGTTTAATTATTGAGGAAATGTTTTATGTGCTTTGTGTTTTATTTTTTGAGGTTCTTATTTAATGGAAGTATTTATTTGCCCTGGGGTTTTGGATGAATGTATTAGTTGACTTTGCAGCATGATTTGTGTTTGGTGGAAGTTGTTTTTCTTTGTTAGTGTATTGATGGAAATTTAATTTTATTGTATTTAATGAATTGGCATTAATAAGGATGGGGAAAGAAAGGTCCGAATACTGGTCAGAATTCCTTTATTTTGCATCTTTCAAATTAAATTTTGAAACTACATTTCCTGAAAGTTAAGTTTCATTTCTCAGAAAATGTCCTTTAGGACCTCCTCCAATATGGGTATAAAAGGCAATAAAATTGTGTACTGAACATCATTCACGATGAAGGTCCTCCTTGCTGTCATCATCTCCTGTGTCTTCACCAAGGTACAATTACAGAATACAGAGAGGATGAAATAAATTTTAATTCCAATGTGCATTCTCTTCAGTCAAGTGCAATGCAACCAAGATGTATATCTGTGATGTGATGGGTTATTTATTAAAGATTTTTTGTCTTGTTTGTGAGTATTTAAGCAATAAAATGCAGCAGTACGGCGGTGTTTATTAATGGTGTTTGTGTGTGGTTCATGTGACGTGGATTAAATGGAGTGAGAAGAAGGTAGGAAAACAGTTTCTTTCTTGCAAATGCTTGAGTAGCAGAATGGGCAATTAATTGAATTGTATGTATTGCGTTGTGTGCTGGGTGAATGTGGTGGTGGAGGAGAAGTTCCGGGACACCTGAGCTATTATGGGGGAAGGTTAGGTGGAGTAGTGGGATCCCCCTTATAGCCTTGAGTTTTTATTAGCTTTACATGTTGGCTGTGACCCTGCCTGGCTAGCTCAGTCAGTAGAGCACGTGACTTGTAATCTCAGGGTTGTGGGTTCAAACCCCACATTGGGCGTGATGCAAATCCAGCCCCAGAGGGTGCACCTCTGTGCTGGTCCCAAGCCTGGGCAAATGGAGTTGCATCAGTCAGGGCATCCAGGGGTAAAATTGCCCCACCCAGATGGCTGATCTGCTGTGGCCCTGGTGGGAGGCTCAGTTGGAAGTCCAGTTTATTATGTTTGGTACAAATCATTGATGGAAAAACTTGTTTCTCTTTTAGCAAACCATTACTTTAATTTTGGTGCTATGATAAGAATAGGATTATTTCTTGTTTTTAATTTGCCATTTTTGCTAACATGAATATTTATTTTAGGTTTTTGCACTGAGATGCAAACCAATGTGTGCCATCATCTGCCAACCCCTGCACAGAGACCATAGAATCCTGCAGTTAGTCAGACCAGTTGTGGCAGTACAGCAGTGAATACATATGCAGGTAAAATGGCAATGGGGGCTGTTTTAGGGATAAACCAGAAATGAGTAAAATCATTTTTAATGCATCTACTTGCTTTTCAGGTGGCTCTCAGATAACTTCAGCATCAGTCAGAGTCCTGTGCATTACCTCAAGAATGTGTCTCTGGGTCTGTCAACCCCGGATTAAGCAGGGTAACAGTGAACACTCAGTGCTGCAGCACTTTGACCTGTGCAACCTCAGACCCCTCCTGGTATTTATTGCAAATACATAAATTTCTCAACTCTTGTGACCATGTCTAGAAAATGCAGCAAAGCTACACAGCAGAACTGTGGCCTGGGTTCTGAAAGCACAGGGGATGTGGTTGGCTGAAACGTATTTAGTCAGTGGGGCTTTACTGCACCGGGTAGCATAAAAGTGACAGTTTGAAGATACTTTAGTTAGACATCAAATGATATTCCATTTCATGAAATGTATAAATATGACAGAGTAGCAGCATTTCTGTTGTGTACCTGTGTTGCAGGCTACATGAAGAGTAATGCTGGAGAAAACAGAATTCAAACCAACTCTGTAAACTGACATGGGGAAAGACAAGGGGCAGAAAGGAAAGGCCAAATGTGCTGTAATGTGGATTGTCTGCTGCTACAAAATCATATAGCACTGTTTTCAATTGTGACATTTTTCCCTGTACTCCTGCTTTTTTGCTTACTCTCTTTATTACTTTTAACTGTACTGTGTTACAAGCGTTGGCGCTGGGGTTCCCCCAAATGGGGTGATGCTTTACCTGCTTGGCCCGATGGCTGCACCTCCATTTAGACTGTCTGGGAAGTGAGGACATGCATCCAAAGACCACAGGTAGAGATCTTTGCAGTCTGTAGTTCTCCTCTCCCACTGTAGCTGCCCTGAGAAAGGGTGTGGACAACAGCAGAAATGTATACATTTTGGGTGGAATGTGACCTGTTGCTTGTGTCACCCTTTGCTCTGGTCCCTGCGCTCTTTGGGGACCTTGAGCGTGATGCAGTCCATATTTCCCAACATCTGTCTTAAAAAAATCCGACCATGATTTTGTTGCTCCTTAACAGCAGAAGGGACTTCACACCTTTGTGTTGTTTGGCTTAGCACCTAACCTTAAACTCTGTTTAAAATAAGACACAATTGGTCCTTAGTCTAGTGTCACCCTGCTTTGAACCTCACGTATGTACAAACATCAATGTTAATGTTTAGCAAAAATGATTTGCAGGGATTACAGCACATTTTAACTGTCTGTGTGCTATCATTAATTTCATTTGTGTGTTGTAGTTACTGTTCAGGGATCCCAGACAACCGTGAAAGGCTGTGCATCCTCAAATATTTGTGATTCGGATATGTCAGCTCAGTTCGGCCTGGGAGCCGGCGTCACCATAAACTGCTGCAGCGGGAACCTGTGCAACAATGCCCAGCGCACCATGCAGAGCATCCTTCTTCTGCTTGTGCCTCTAGTCTCTGTTGTTCTCATGCAGTGAAGATGTGATGCACGTTGGGTTCGTTCTGCACCTTCTTCCCTGGCATCAGTCCACACCGCTCAGTGCTTGGGGCCTAGGGTGCATATGGTGGGTGGCTATCTGGCCCCCATTCCTTAGACCAACACTCCGATATAACAGTGACATACTGGATCAAAACTATAATTTTACTTCATCCTGAAATCAGTTACAAAAGTATTAGGAATACACATTATTTCTTAAAAATATAATCAGAATAAAATAAATTTTTCAAAATTGAAATTCGTCCAGTTCATTCCTGTTTTTAGAATTTGGTATGCACTGTTACTTTGTGTTTTCTGTGTTTACTGCTTACATTGTCTATATTTCTTTTACTTTATATGGGAAAATAACTTTAATGAGATTTTTTTTGCTTTTATTTTCTTGAGACTAAATATGAAATGCCTATTTTTTCTTAATAATTATTTGCTTTAGTTTGAGTGTAAATATTATCAAAGTTTTTTAAAAATTGCAGTTGGTGTAGATGGATTGAAATTAAATTCTTCTTGACTCAAATGTATAATAAAAAACATATTCATACAAAAGGGTGCACTGAAATGTGCTGATGTTCAGTGGCACTCCAGTTTTGAACAGGTTTTATTTACACTCAAAGTCTAAATGATCCCAGAACTTAACACAAAAAGAATGTTACAATAATAATTATTCATGCTGAGTTTCATATTTTCTTGGTTGAGAAGCAGAAATATCAGAACTGCATGTTTATACTCTCACACCTTGGTAGGGCATTAGCAACAGTGGAATGAATATTTTATTCTGAGTATATTTGTTTAAAATGTCGTATGCTGCAACTGTTGTATCCTGTAACCTGTGAGCTGAACGTGGTGCAGGTAGCAAATTGATATGGGGCAACAATACGCTGCCCGGCTGCAAGGTCGGCTGAAGTGCGTGCCTTTCTTTATGTCCAAGGTCGCACTCACAAAGCAATGTAGTGTAAAACTACTGAAGAGGCGTGAATACCTCGCGAACTGCTGTATAAATAACCCCTGTATCCTTTGTTTGGGGAGACTCTCTTTTTCGAAGGGGCCCTCCCGCACCGTTGTGTATTTTGTAGAACAATAAAGTGTACTGTAACTCTCTCGACACCCAAAGTGTTATTTTAATTTTTTTTTTAGTCCACACGCTTCTAGAGCTGCGGTTTCTGATCCCCCTCCTCAAATCTTTGCCCTGTTCATATGACGTGAGGTTGCTGCAGCTGATACAGATTCTGAAATGCCTCCTTCTCACGGTTATCGGAGTTAGTGGTCCTCCAAAGTGAAGACCGGTGTTCAAGGTGCGACTGGAATGGGTTTGCGGGTTTTTGATAAAACCCGAACGGGGAGACTCGCTGGACTCGGAAACTAGGTTAATAGCCAGGGCAGAAAGGCAGGGAAAAGCCAGATGAAATGGTTAAGCAGTGACTGCCTGAAGTAAAGTTTCTCTGGTCGTTTCCAGTATTTTCGCCATTCTTTAGCAAGTTTCTTAAGGGAGGGTTCTGAGGGGAGAGGTGTGTGTGTGTGTGTGTGTGTGTGTGTGTGTGTGTGTGTGTGGTGGGGGTGGGGGATATAAAAAGACCCTTTACGGTCATTTGTCATACTGTGGTACGGCAAGGTGCCTGGTCACAAGAGACTGTCGCCCCAACTTCGTGCAATATTGCAAGGGAGACACCCAACCTGTCCCCATGATGAAGATGATGTGAGAAGGGCGTTCATCTTCATCAGCTCCCCCAAAGTACTCCAAATGAGGCAACAACTGCAATGTATAAATGTAATGGAGAAGAACACACTGCCAACACCTCAATGATCTTCCTGTTTGGGCACCAGTAAAAAGAAAAAACCAAAGTGGTGAAAAAACTTGTATATGCTCTACCTACAAGTACAAGACTGATACTACATTCATGGATCAAGGGGTGAGTGATGCCCTTAAGACAAACATATATCCAGTGAGATTGAAACTATCCACCATGACTGGAAAAGACACAGTTCTGCAGAGTGCATCAGGACCACAAGTAAGTGGGTATCAGTCTGCCACATATATTGACCTTCCCTATGCCTACACCAGAGACTACATACCGGTAAATTGTAACCACATTCCTACACTGTGAAACTGCAGATGTTGGAATCATCTGACTGCCATCTTGGATGAAATCTCATCGCTAAAGGACTGTATGAGGTTGGTCTGTGCTGTAAGAACGTGGCTCCAAGAAAATGGTGTGGGAGGAAGCAATGAATCCTATACCCAGTACAAACAGATTTACGGTGGAGCATCATAGGGTGTTCATCTCCATGCCTTGATTTGCCTAAAGCAAGCAATCTGTGTCATTGTCTGGCAGTCAAAGAACTGCACACAATTACTTCAGTTGATGTTTGTGTTGCAGAGTCTGATTTTAAAGAGCACCAACAAAGCGTCTTTAAGTGTCTCAGGATGACATTTTTTTCCTAAATAAGTTAAGGGAAAGCATAAAGAAAAATAACCATGGCCACCATTAAATTCCCTTACTCTTAAAGGAGAGACCTAGTCAATTTGACAACAAGAAACTTGCCATATTCAAGACTCACGCATCTCAGAAGGGAAGTTGTTAAGGATGAGGTGTATAGGAAACATTACAAGCGATTTTTGTGAAGGTCACGAGAGGAGATGCAAAATAAACCAGGGATGATGGCACAGTAGAACCGGAGGTCAAAAATAGTTTGAGCTCTAAAAACAGGAACTTTAAAACAGTTGAATGATAAATCGCTCTAATTTCTCATCATAGTCACATGGGCGATCAAGGCTGCCGTGTGTTATGAAGCGATGTAAGTAAGGAGAAATCTAACCACCTCACTACAGTTGCAAGACATTATGTAAAAAGGCAGAACCGCGTGATTATGAAAGCTCTACCAAGGTCAGGTGTGTGAAGACAAAAGAGAAGGCAGTAGTAAAAGATCAAATCTGCCCCTTCAAAGTTAATTGCACTCTTTGGATGTCTTCATTGATAAGGATGGGTTGCTCAAGGTGGGAGGAAGACTTTGTAACTCAGCCCTTCCAGAGACGCTGAAACGCAGCAATCGCTTTTCAAATCATCCTACCTCAGAATGATAGTTGCTCGCTATCATGAGAAAAGTAAAACACCAAAGGCAAAAGGTCTCATTATTAATGAAATCAGGGATTCTAGGGATCAATAGGGCTGCAGCATCCTACATTCGACAGTGTGCTATCTGCAGGAAACTCAGGAGACCTATTGAGGAACAAAAAATGGCTGATCTTCCATCGAATCAAGTAGATACATAACTGCCATTCACTTACTGTGGCATGAGATGGGATGAAATGTTCTAAAAAAGATATATGGGCTTATGTTTACCTGCTTTTGCTCTTGTGCCATCATTGAGTGAAGTCAAGTCAAGTCAAGCAGGGAGTTTATTGTCATTTTTTTCAACCATGTACACAGTACATAGTGAGTGAAACAGTGTTCCTCAGGGCCAGGTGCAACACAACAACACAAGTAGGACAGGACTATACAGGGTGCAAATAAAGACATAGTGCAAATAAATAAAAGACACTGTGGTGTTCTGTTGTTAATGTTGAGGCAGTGAGACTCCTAGCGGACAATCTTTTGACAGTAATGTTTGCACCTTTAGCGTTCATAAGTTAGTTTGGATACTGAGGTAGAACTGGACGGACACGTTTTTCCCGCCGTATTGTCACGGCCAGGCGGCGTTTGCCTGTGAAATATTTTTTATGTTCTATTGTTTTACAATTGCATACAAGGAATATTTATGAGGCAAACCTTTGTTTATGGACAAAAGTTCGCTCGGGATCATTATTTCATCGGTATAACGTTTCCTATATAACATAATATTAAGTTAATGCACTGATTATGTTTTTTTTTCGTATAATGTGACATGTATTTTGTATGTTTGCTTAAGTTTTACAGTGTTTTCCTAAGTCAAGTTTGAAAAGAAACAGCTTCAGACCTTTGTTGGGAACCTGTTAGATATCTGCGGAGCGGTCGTAACAGGCTACACTATGCCACACACCTGGCGTGGTCGGGAATAGACATAGTGCAATATACAGGAGTGTGAGACACTGGGGATTGGGGGGTACACTAAATACAATAAATAAATAAATAAATATAAAGACAGAGACAGTCTTCTTCTTTCGGCTGCTCCCGCTGAAGTGTCGCCAAAGGATCAGTGTTTCCACTTCGTCCTGTCCTCTGCATCGTCTCTCCATCACCCCCACCACCTGCATGTCCTCCTTCACCACATCCAGAAATCTCCTCTTAGGCCTTCCTCTCTTCCTCTTGCCTGGCAGCTCCATCCCTAACATCCCTTCTCGATATATCCAGCATCCCTCCTCTGCACATGTCCAAACCAGCGCAACCTCGCCTCTCTGACTTTGTCTCCAAACCGTCTAACCTGTGCTGACCCTCTAATATACTCATTCCCAATCCTGTCCATCCTCATCACACCCAATGCAAATCTTAACATCTTTAACTCTGCCACCTCCAGCTCTGCTTCCTGTCTTTTGGTCAGTGCCACCGTCTCCAACCCATAAAGCATAGCTGGTCTCACTACCATCTTGTGGACCTTCCCTTTCACTCTTGCTGGTATCCTTCTGTTACAAATCACTCCTGACACTCTTCTCCACCCACTCCACCCTGCCTGCACTCTCTTCTTCACCTCTCTTCCACACTCCCCGTTACTCTGGACTGTTGATCCCAAGTGTTAGAATTCATCCAACCGCCCAACTCGCCCTGCATCTCCACCCTCCTCATCCTCTCTCTCACTTGTACATGTATTCTGTTCTTGTTCCATTCCCTTCTCTCTAGAACAAACATCGTAGTCAGCAGTGACTCCTGTCTTGATCTCATCTGTCAACCTGTCAATTATCACTGCAAATAAGAAAGGACTCAAAGCTGATCATTGATGTAATCCTACCCCCATCTTGAAAGCACCACTGTCCTCTTTGAACATATCCTGTACCACTAATCCATTGCACTCCCTTATTTATAATCCCTACATCATCCAACCTTCTCTCTCTCTCATTCTCTTCATTCATCAGCCCCTCAAAGTACTCTTTCCATCTGCTCAACACACTCTCTCACCTTATGAGTACGTTTCCATCGTTGTCCTTTATCACCTAACCTGCACATCTTTCCCATTTCGGTCCCTCTGCCTAACCAATAAATTTGCAAGGTCCTTTTCTCCCTCCTTAGTGTCCAACCTCTCCATACAATTCACCATAAGCCTTCTCTTTGCTTTGCCCTCTCTCTCCTGCTGCCCTACGCCTCATCTCCTTATACTCCTGTCTACATTCTTCATCTCTCTGTCTATCCCACTTCTTCTTCGCCAGCCTCTTCCTCTGTATACTCTCTTGTACTTCCTCATTCCTACAAGTTCCTTGTCCTCCTTCCTCTGTCCAGATGTCACACAAGCACCTTTCTAGCTGTCTCCCTTACCACTTCTGCTGTGGATGCCCAGCACACTGGTAACTTTTTACTGCCACCCAATGCCTGTCTTAATTCCTCCCTAAACTCCAACTTATAGTTTTTCTTTTTCAACTTCCACCATTTGATCCTTGGTTCTGCCCTCACTCTCCTTCTCTTTTTGATCTCCAGTGTCATCCTACAAACCACCATCCTATGCTGCCTAACTACCCTTTCCCCTGCCACCACTTTGCAGTCTACAATGTCCTTCAGCCTGGCCCTCCTGCATAAGATGTAATCCACCTGTGTGCATCTTCCTCCACTCTTGTACGTCACCTTGTGTTCCTCCCTCTTCTTAAAATACGTGTTTACCACAGCCATGTCCATCCTTTTTGCAAAATCCACAACCATCTGACCTTCTGTGTTCCTCTCCTTGACACCACACCTACCTGTCACCTCCTCATCTCCTCTGTTCCCTTCACCAACATGGCCATTGAAAACCGCTCCACTCACCACTCTCTCTCCCTCGGGTACACTCTTCACCACTTCATCCATATCACTCCAGAATTCTTCTTTCTCATCCATCTCACACCCAACTTGCGGGGCATATGCACTAACAACATTCATCATCACACCATCAATTTCCAGTTTCATAGCCATCACTCTGTCAGACACTCTCTTCACCTCCAAAACACTCTTGACATACTGTTCCTTCAGGATAACCCCTACCCCATTTCTCCTCTCATCCACACCATGGTAATTGCATATTAGGTTTGGCAAATTTTTATGCCAGATGCCCTTCCTGACGCAACCCTCTCCATTTATCCGGGCTCGGGACTGGCACGAAGAAATACACTTGTTTGTGCATCCAATTGTGGCTGGATTTACACAGTACACAGTGTAAATGAGCAGCTATATGAAGTTAACAAAATTAACAGCAACAGTGGGATTGCTCAACCATTTAGTTTATCTTTTCCTCTGGTTCAATGGTTTGATGTCTAGGGGGAAGAAACTATTTCCCATCCTGGTGATGGAGGCCCGTATCCTGCAGAACCTTTTTCTGAATGGCAGAAGGGAAAAGATTGGGTGGGAGGGGTGTTTGGGATCATCCATGATGCCGTAGGCTTTGCAGATGCAGCGTGTGGTGTAAATGTCTGTGACAGAGGGCATAGGAACTCCGATGATTTTTTCAGCTGTCCTCACTATGCGCTGTAGGGTTTTGCAGTCTGAGGCAGTGCAATTTCCAAACCAGGGAGTGATGCAGCTGCTTAGGATGCTCTCAATGGTCCCTCTGTAGAATATGGTGAAGATAGGGGTAGGAAGGTGAGCTCTCTTCAGTCTCCATAGGTGTTGAGAGTCCACACAAGGTTCTCTGTGATGTGGACACCAAGAAACATGGTGCTCTGGGCTATCTCCACAGAGGAACCATTAATAGTCAGCGAAGAGTGAGCATTTTGTACTCTTCTAAAATCCACAACTATCTCTTTTGTTTTACATAGAGTTACTGTACGGACTTTCCCCAACCAAAAACCGTGAGTGAACGGTGAAATCCGTGCTTTGCTCATAGCACGGACGGCAGCCTTTAACTCTGGTGATTTGGAGGGCTACAGGCGCTCGCGTTACGACCTCAGAAGAGTGATAAAATCTGCTAAGAGGCAGTACAGGGACAAAGTGGAGTCTCTCTACCGGGGCTCCAACATCAGAAACATGTGGAGAGGGCTTAGAACAATCATGGACTATAAAGGGAAAAGCGGCAGTTTTGTAGAAGCGTCTGCTCCCCTTGCTGAGGAGCTGAACACCTTCTACACACGGTTTGAGAAGAACCACCCGTGCCTGGCTGTGGACTTGAACCAGGATGTTTGCACACTGCAGGTGTCTAGGGCAGATGTGTGTAAATCCTTCAAAAGGATAAACATAGACAAAGCTCCTGGACCAGATAACATCCCTGGTCGTGTTCTTAAGGCTTGTGCAGCCCAGCTGGCGGGTTTGTTCAGCGACATCTTCAACCTTTCCCTGCTGCAGTCCGTTGTCCCCACATATTTCAAGAAAACCGTTGTTGTTCCTGTACCTAAGAAACCCAGAGTCCTTTGCCTAAATGACTACCGCCCTGTCGCACTTACGTCCGTCATCATGAAGTGCTTTGAGCGGTTAGTCAAAATCATTGCCAGACATACTGGACCCTCTCTGCCAGACATACTGGACCCGTTTCAGTTCGCCTACAGATCGAACAGGTCGACTGATGATGCAATCGCCTTCCCTCTCCATAAGGTGCTCTCCCACCTGGAACAGAAGAACACGTATGTGAGAATGCTCTTTATCAATTACAGCTCAGCATTCAACACCATCGTGCCCTCTAAGCTTGTCGCTAAGCTCAGGAACCTAGGACTCAATCCGACTCTGTGCGGCTGGGTCATGGATTTCCTGATGGGCAGGCCCCAGGTGGTGAGATCGGGGAACATCATCTCCTCAGCGCTGACTCTCAGCACGGGGCCCCCCCAGGGCTGCGTGCTCAGCCCCCTGCTGTACTCCCTATTCACGCATGACTGCATCGCCTCGCTCAGCTCCAACATCATAGTCAAGTTTGCTGACGACACCATGGTCATCGGCCTGATCACTGACAACGATGAACAGGCCTATAGAAAGGAGGTGAGAACCCTGACCTCATGGTGTCAGGACAATGACCTCCACCTCAACGTCAGCAAAACATAAGAGCTGATCGTGGACTTCAGGAGACAGCAGGGGAATGGCCATGCGCCCATCTCTATAGCCGGCACCCCAGTGACGAGAGTGAACAGCTTCAGGTTCCTCGGCGTTACCATCACTGAGGACCTGTCCTGGTCACGGCACACCAGTGTCGTCATTAAGACGGCAACACAACGCCTCTTCTTCCTCCGTCGGCTGAGAAGATTCGGCATGGATACTTGTCAACTTCTACAAATCTACGATCGAAAGTATCCTGACTGGCTGTTTCACGGCCTGGTATGGCAGCTGTAATGTGTCAGACCGTAAAGCTCTGCAAAGAGTGGTCAAGACAGCACAGACCATCACCAGGACTGATCTGCCAGCCCTGCAGGACCTCCACACCTACCGCTGCAAGAAGAAGGCACTTACCATCCAAAGGGACAGCAGTCACCCCAGCCACAAACTATTCTCCTTGCTCTCATCCGGAAGACGCTTCAGAAGCGTTCGGACAAGGATGAAACGGTTCCGGAACAGTTTTTTCCCCCACACCGTAAGACTGCTAAACCACTGACCCCTCCCTGGGCAGTGGAAGAGTCGATTGGGGTCTGTCTGTCTGTCTATCTGTATGCCTGTCCCACCCATTGTGGAAACCCGTCTGGTTCACCCGTTTCTGGTGCTTTTTGTTGTTGTAGAGTTAGTCTGTAGTTGTAGGTCTGGTTGCTGTGTGCTGTTGGTTTGAATTTACCAACCATTTGTTCTGCTCTTTATTTATTACTAATCTATTTATTATTATTTATTGTTCTCCTGTCCTGACTATACGTATTTATTTATGTCCATATTTGCACTGAGGAGGCCTGGAAACGAAACTTTTCATAGGGACAACACTGCTATGCTGTGTTGTTCACCCATGACAAATAAACCTTTGAATCTTTGAATCTTTGAAGCCCCCTCCCCGAGTCTTACTAGACAGAGCCATATTCCTATCAGCTCGAAACAGAGAGACTGCCTAGTTGAATGGCAGCATCCGGTATTTTACGACTGAGCCAGGTTTCAGTGAAAATAAGAACGCAACATTCTCTAAGTTCAGGCTGGGAAGCCCTCTGAAGTCAAATGTAGTCCAATCTATTGTCCAGGGAGCGGAGATTTGAGAGTAGAATGGACGGGAGAGCTGGCTGAATAGGGTTAGCTTTTAGCATGGACCCACGCATGCTTGTCGTGCTTCCGCTTTCTCGCACACAGCTTTCAATGTCTACTTCTCTGGCCAGCGGCATCAGGTGACACTGCGGTCTGGGGGCCTGGTACCTGAAGTAAGCAGAGAATGCTTAGCTCTTGCAGCAGTCCATCAGAAGCATTGATTTTTAAAAATTATTTCTTTAAATGATCAGTGATATATTAATGGATGCTTTCACCAATGATTTGCATTGTTCATTTATTTATTTATTTAATTTGTTTGTTTGTTTGCTCATTGTTGTTTGTTTACTCATGGTATGGTACTGCACACAGTCTCATGTCTGATCAGGGCACATTTCACTATATGGTATACTTGGTAACCATGTATGTGACAAATAAAATTCTTTGATTCTTTATTTTATTGCCATATATGGCACAGCGCAACAGATAAAATCAGACCAAGGAAGTAACTTTATATATGGTAGAAATGAGAGAAGCACTAAAGGAGGTAGACACAGAACAAGTGGCCAGCTTTTTAGCAGAGAAACACTGTGATTTTATTATTAGGTTTCGATAAACCCATCGTAAATCAAAAATATCCAAAAATGCATTGTCAAAAAAAACTTTTTTGATCCTTATTGAAATTCTTATGTCAGTAACATGCTCAGTGCCACCATACGAGAAAGAGATAGTCAATAAATAAATATTATATAAGTACAGGGAAAAAGTAAGGGAAAGTTGAAGTGAAAATCAGATGCCTAGGTGCCCTCCCTACAGAAAAGAGAGGAGTTATAAAGTCTAATAACTATTGTACCACATATCGCTTTCCCCAAGAAAAATTTAAAATTTAAAGTACGGTTTGTACTGAACACGCATTGCTATCGCACTATCATCAAGTCGAAAAATTATAAGTCAGACCACCATAAGTCGAGGAGCATCTGTACTTTCATCTTCACAAGAAAACGCTGAATTTAATGTGGGGTTTAAGAGGGCATTTATTAACATTAATATTGATTATTTTTGTTTTTGTAGAAATTTGTGAAGTGAAACTCTTTGGAATCTTACTAGTTTTCAGGAGCTTCCCAGCAGCATCTGGATGGCAGTGCAGAAAAAGGAAGAAGTTTTGCTCATTGGAGGAATTTGGACGGGGTGTTGTTGGTCAGTTTTTTTCTGGAGATGAATGTAAATTTTTAAAGTTCAAGATCAGTTGAAGGACTGGACTTGGTCCACCAGTCAAAGAGCTCTTATCGAGAACAACTCCCTGGTTAACTGAGGTGCAAAGGTAGGCGCGCGCACACACACACACCAAGGGCAGCTTGAGGGTTACTCCATCTTAGCAGTGTCTCTTTGGAATGTAAGAAATTGCTTTGAAAACGGCAATAAAACATAGCTTGAATTAATAATTTAACTGTAGTGCCCAAAGTTATGCCTTAGTTTTTAGACAGAATGTAAAATGCATGCCTGATGCAGAAGACAACAGAATACTTCACAGGCAGTTTCCTCCATAGTCAGTGTCAGTTTGGGTTTTCCAAGTTAAAACCATGTCAACGTCTGCATTATTTTGCTGCTCCAATGACACCACAGTGGTAGGGATGTTTATTAAAACAATAGGACAGCAGAATATATGAATATTTGAATATATGTAGAAATACAGCCGTCAGCGCAGTATGCTATGCTGAGAATTGCTGAGATGTGCATTCAAAACTACAAGGTTCCTCATAGTCCTCAGTTTTGGGTTTGGCGTCAGGCTTGAGTCTGCGGTGCTTTAACTGCCTGATGATCTTTGAAAGATGGTGCTGTTTTTTTTTCTTACTTG
Organism: Heterotis niloticus; assembly: GCA_018136845.1. Lineage (NCBI taxonomy): Eukaryota > Metazoa > Chordata > Actinopteri > Osteoglossiformes > Osteoglossidae > Heterotis > Heterotis niloticus. The sequence continues at coordinate 4,144,198 of CM030896.1, forward strand.
CCAGCTTCACCAGTGTGACAGAAGCTGCACATACAAGTACTTTACTGTTACAAATCTGTGGAAAGCCTTGAATGATTCCCTTCATGAACTCCTGTTTCCTCTTATGGTACAAAGAAACATTTCAGGAGAAATGTTTGAGACTCTGAACTTACCTTATGTGTGTGGGTGATTTTCATGATGGACAGCTGTCCTGTCCAGGTGACACCTTGACTTAGGCAACATGATGCTGGACACCAAGGAAACTTCTGCAGTTGGTTTTGTGCTTATGGTGACCATAACCCACCACACATTGTAGTCATCTAGTCAAGCTGGAGAAAGTTAATGCAGAACCAATTGTGTGGAAACATGGAATTAATTTTTATTTGTTATTGTTAGAGGAACTAAATTACCATTTTGAAAGTTTCATAGATCAGAAACTTGTTAGACAGAAGTGCCATTTTTCTGCTGTGTGCTTTTTTGATCTGCCCTGGAGGAAGGTGTTGAAGAAGGTTTTTGCTTTAGGCTTTGCTTAGTGTCACCTTGCCCCTGTTGACTGGGATTTGAAGCCTTGTGGGACTGCATGTCTTTCTTGGCTGAATCATGGGCATGCGGGCTACCTTGTACGGGGAGGTTTAAATGATTTCCACTCAAATACGGCCTACGAAACAAATTATTGCTTTGGGCTAGAAGTTTGCGTTGTTCACGGATTTTTTTGTACTCCATGTAGCTGTTGACCCCCATATGGATGGCAGAGGCAATATTCTTACACATTTCAATTTTTTCCATTTCTTGCCTCTGCTTGGCCTCTTTAATCTCTTCTTGAAGGCTCTGAATCTCCTCCTGCATGGCTGCTTGTTTCTCCAGGAAACCCCTGTTCATGAGTTCCTCCTGTTCCTGCAGTTTGCTCTTCAAAGCCTCTTCCATCTCTTGCTGAGCTTGAGCTGCATCCCGTGCCACCTTCTCCTAGGAGTGACCATACCACAAAGACAGTTGTACCTTTTCATTCCTTACTTTCTGCACCCCTTAACTGCCCAACTTTAACCTTTATTCTTTTTGGTTGTACAAAGTCCAAAGGTCATTTTAAACATTTGTATATGACATTAACAACACCACCATCACCATCACAATCCATAACCAGCAACATCAGTCAGAGAAAATTCACTAAGTGTTGGTGGTCCTCATTAAAGAGGTGAATACCGAATTGGTTTTGTCCATATGCAGCCTAGTGGACTCAGAAGGAGATTTGCAGACTTTTGTCCTAAGCCTGACTCAGACATCAGACCCCTGGCAGAATAAATTTGGTATTCAAGCGGTCTTACAATAAAAATCACATACAGTCTTCAAAACAGTAACTGAATAACACTGTTCTGATCTTTTAGACATTAAAAACAAAAGTTTTTAAATTTAAAATAGCCAAAAATAATCTGTATCACAGTGATGAATTCAGCCCTCAGTTATTCAGCATTACTGAATATTTACTTTATTCATAATAATTATTACTACCATCAAAAAATGAACAAAGCACAATGCATGCGGTTCAATAGCTAAAGAAATCTTATTTCACAAAAATTCATATAGCATTGTGAAAAGGTGTTTGCACTCTTCCTAATTTATTTTCATTTTTTTATATTTTCATGCCACACTTACTTTCACATTCAATTTTAAATTAAATTTCAGCTTTTCTTTTTAGCAGCACCAGAACAGAATAAAGTTCAGAGCAAAGTTTTGATTGTAACTTAAAGTTGGGACCAGACTGAGCTCAATAATGTCATAAAGAATGTCAGAAGATATTGGCATGTTAACACACACAAACACACACACTGACTCCTGCAGAAGAAAAAGTTTGGCTGTACCTCCATAGCATGCATGGTTTCTTGAAAATGTATTCTCTGGTCCTCGACTTGTTTTTCTGCTAACAGCCGTTGTTCTGACTCTCTCCTTATTTCCTGTTCCAGCACAGCTTCCTTCTGCTTCGCTTCTGTGGCAACAGAGAAAAGGACTGAGAATAATATCTTCCACTAAACCAGAGCTAGTGAACCAGTGCAAATGAAAGTTTGTGAAATTTATACCATTTGTTCAAAAAAAAAAAAAAAAAGGCAATGGAAATATTGCCCGAGGAACAGTGTGTGGGTGTAAGAAGATGCACTGCATGAGAAATTAAGGTATATAAACAAAATGAGATTTTAAGCACAACATTTTTATTGCAATTTTATAAATGTTTGCATAGAATGTCAGCGTAACTTTGATTATTATGGTTGTTCAGCTAAAGCCTTGAACATGGTGACTACAACAAAGCAGGGAATGGGGTAGCTCTCAAAATCCTAAGCCTTTTTTCATTGTTTTGTATTGATAGACAGTGGAAAAAGCCTGGAATCCTTGACTTATCAGGGGAAGGAGTTTGGATAAAAAACCGCCGGAATTCTCTCCTTTGTGGTTCTTCAGGTACATGATCTCCTGACTCATCATTTCAGCCTTGTCCTTGAATCCTTTTTCCAAGAGTTCTCTCTGCTCTTTCAGCTTGCACTCCAGGGCTTCCTCAGCCTCCTTTCTTTGGAGCTTCAGGTCTTCTTCCATCTTCATTGTCATCATTTGCACTTTTTCCTCCTGGCTTCTACGTTCATCCTGGAGGGTCCTCTCCAGCTCCTGTCTTTTCTGTTCTTCAGCTTTCTTCTCCTGTTCCAAGAGAGCTGCTTTCTCTTTCTCCTCTGTATGTTCAGTTACAATAATGGGAGATAAGGAGAGAGGACAGTACAAAAGAGAACAGATCCTGAGACTTCAAAAAGTACAGAGTTTTTAGTTTTTGTTAAAAGAGAGAAATTCTCATTTTCCATGCAGCATGGCATATTGCTACAGGTGTTTCAATTATTTATGCTTGGCTCTGCTACAGTCAGCTCTGCAGCATTGAAATAGTTTGCTAGCTAGATAGAGTGGATCACACATATCCACTAAGGCCCCATTTCAGCACAGCAGAATGTCCAGGAGGAGTGGGGAATCTCTGGGAACCCCAGAGGTTTATTTTTCTCCCCTTCTTTACCATCAGGACTTGTTTTCTTGTTTTCCTCTCCCCAGTTCCCTGTTGATTTACCTAAACAGCCATTTTTTGCCTGAGCAGTGGAAAATGTGCATTCATTTTTCCTGATGTAACTACTGTAGGAAGATGTTCTGTACCATTCCGACTGAGCGCGATACAAAATAAAATGAACTACTTGTGCCAAAAGATAACATGTGTTTGGAGACCAGCTATTTCTTTACCTATTTCACCATTTTTCTCTAACTAGACCCCATGCAGGGGGAAGTCTCACTTAACATTGGAGTGCTGATACTGCTGCTGTGCCTGCTGTAAAGAAGCACTGAGCTGATAAAATGTTCTCACAAATATTTGTCAAAACAGATGCTGTTTACCACTTCAGACTTCCTGAGTGGAATAAGAGGAATTCCTACGTGGAGTGCAGCATACTGGGACAATTTCCAAGAACATTGGGTAAAGATAAAATCACCTGAACACGTTTGTCTGTAAGCATACATAGAGCACAGCAATTCCTTATAAACATTACATTTAGTTAATATTTAACTGAAGTAGAGTGGCATGCAAAAGTTTGGACACCCCTGATCAAAATTCCTGTTACTGTGAATAGTTAAGTGAGTAGAAGATGAACTGATCTCCAAAGGGCATAAAGTTAAAGACAAATCATTATTTTCAGCATTTCAAGCAAAATTTGTGTGTTATTGTTGTTTTGTACAATTTTAGAGTGAAAAAAGGAAAGGAGCACAATGCAAAAGTTTGGGCACCTCAAGAGATTTGAGGTCTCGGATAACTTTTACCAAGGTCCCAGATCTTAATTAGTTCCTTAGGGCTATGGCTTGTTCACAGTCATTGTTAGGAAAGGCCAGGTGATGCAAATTTCAAAGCTTTATAAATACTCTGATGCCTCAGACCTTCTCCCAAGAATCAGCAGTCATGGGCTCCTCTAAGCTGCTGTCTAGCACTCTGAAAATTAAAATAATAATAGTTTGTAATGTAATTAAGAAATGGCGGTTAATAAGAACTGTTGAGGTCTGGAAGACCAAAAAAACTTTTTCAAGAGAACTGCTCATAGGATTGCTAGAAAGGCAAATCAAAGCTCCCATTTGACTGCAAAAGACCTTCGCAAAAATTTAGCAGACTCTGGAGTGGTGGTGCACTGTTCTACTGTATAGTGACACCTGTACAAATATAATCTTCGTGGAAGAGTCGTCAGAAGAAAACTTCCTGTGTCCTCAACACAAAATTCAGCATTAGAAGTTTGCAAATGAACATCTAAACAAGTTCAATTCATTTTGGAAACAAGTCCTGTGGTCCGATGAAATCAGAATAGAACTTTTTGGCTGCAATATGCAAAGGTATGTTTGGAGAAAAAAGGACACAGAATTCCACGAAAAAAAAACACCTCTCCAACTGTTAAGCATGGGACCGGATCAATCATGCTTGGGTTTATGTTGCAGCCAGTGGCACGGGGAACATTTCTCTGGTAGAGAGGAGAATGGATTTAATTAAATACGAGCAAAATCTAGAAGCAAACCTCACACTGTGTGTAAAAAAGCAGAAAATGGAAAGAGGATGGCTTCTACAACAGGATATAATATCTGAATGATATATATCTAATGATATCTGAAACACCTCAAAATCCACAACGGACTACCTCAAGAAGTGCAAGCTGAAGGTGTTGGCATGGCCCTTACTGTCCCCTGACCTAAAAATCATCAGTAATCTGTGGATAAACTTCAAAAGAGTAGTGAATGCAAGACAGCCCAAAAATCTCACAGAACTAGAAGCCTTTTGCAAGGAAACATGGGCGAAAATTGCCCAAATAAGAATTGAAAGACACTTAGCTGGCTACAAAAAAATGTTTACAAAGTGTAATACTTGTTAAAGAGGATGTTACGAAGTACTGACCATGTAGAGTGCCCAAACTTTTGTTCTGAGCCCTTTTCCTATTTTGTTATTTTGAAACTGTAAAAGATGGAAATAAAAAAAAGTAATTTTGCTTAAAATGTTACAGAAATGTATCATCTTTAATGTAATGCCTTTTAAAAATCAGGCCTTTTACTTGCTTAGCTATTCATAGTAACAGAAATTTTGACCAGCGGTGCCCAAACTTTTGCATGCCACTGCATTTATTTACAGGCTCCACATGACAGTGCAGTGCTTTTGGCAGAAAAATCCATGAGAAAACTGATGTCACTATGAAAAAAGGACACATTTTCGTAAAGATGTGCATGACAAAACTGACAAAAGGATAACAACTGTGGCCAAACATTGTATATAATTATAAATGAACAGAAATATACAAACGCGTCTGCTGAGTAACGGAGATGTTAGAAGGAAGTGTAGATTCCTCCTAGTAAACATTGGTGGTACCAGACCTGTTAATGTAAAGTAAAGGGCCTTACCATGAATCTTCCTCTCCTTTTCAGAGATGTTCTTGTCAGCCTGAAGAACTGAATTTGATTCCACACTCTTTTCCTTCAGGAATTTCTCCAGCACCTCCTCTGCCTGTAAAATAGGGGAATATATTTTGTATCAGTTGTATAAATTATATAATTTTCCTGTTGCTTTAGGCATTCTCGCTATTGTATGGGATAAAGGATCAGTGTTAGGATCTTCCCACATGGATAAAAGAAAATTTTTGTTAAATTACCCCCACAAAAACAGGAAAACTTGTTTGTAAAAATCCATCATAGCAATTTTGATTCCTTTAAAATATTCAAACATCAGTTGACTTTGTACTGCACAGTAAATGTTGTTCTCTGATAGGGAGCACAAAAACAGCAAAATATGCTGATAAATGATGTCTTCAAATACACACACCACTGTAAATTACACATCTCCACTGTAAAGATAGTTTATTTACGAGATAGTTTCTTAAAATTAACAGTGTTACAAATCTTGATCTTTGACTACACACCGAAGTGCACCATTTGCTTGAAAGTCAGCAACGGTTCAGGTGCAATTTTTGCTTGACATTCAGATCTAAATTTTTGGCCACTGTAATGTGAAAGCAGTACAAATAAACAAATGATTTTACACAACGCAAATAAAAAACATGCAGGATTCAATTTGTACTCGTATGTTGAGTTGGACATTTATTGAATAAATCATCAGGGTATGGTCATACATCAGTTATGCAGCAACGCTTTGCCTTTCTGGGAGTTAAGCAGCCTTGTAGTGTAAAGTCTTAACATTTTCCCAAACGCAAACTTTCATATCCATATGTGTGAGACTTTTATTAACAGAGAAACATCAAAAAAGTTATTCATTTATAATACTTGCCTTAACCCCTTTATTTTCCTTTTTGCGGTATTCAGCAATAAGGCTGTCGTGATCAGCACAGTAAAGGTCATATCCACCAGGCTTAGCATAAAAACCATTCTGCAGCTTCTTGCCCATATCTTCAGACAGCTCTGAGAGAAGTTGCCTGCATAACTTCTCAGAGACCTCCTCATTCTGGAGGAGAAAATCTGCATATTCCTGGTTGATGGCATCCTGCACATCCAACACAGTATGGATTAGTTGGGGTTCGCACCACTTCACAAGTACTGTGAGAAGTCGACTGGTTCCAAACCTACCGCCAGAGATTTCAAATGCTCGCCATCGTCATCCTTGAAGGACCGATTCATGAAGGCTTTGGTGGCCATTGAGTCCCAATGTCTGTGCTCGTTGGATATCTCCTCCATGCTTATGGGAAACTTCATACCTTGCATGCCCTTCTGGTAGACCTGCAGGGCTTCCTCCACTGCAGCTCTGTTTTCAATGTGGGCCATTGCCAGCACTGCATTCTCCAGGCATGGTACACCCCCACTAGTGATGGTCTCCACGTAGGTCTTTGCTAGGTGGCTGAGCACTGAAACATTCAGCAAAAAATAGGTTTGTTCATCTACAGAAATATTCATGTTAAAACACGTTAAAAGCCACCAACTTACCTGCTTTTCTGTAAATATGTAAAGGCCACTATACTCAAGAGTACTGTCAATAAAGTAAATCCCAAGTCTCACTAAATGTAATGAAATCACATCATCCTTCAGGAACTTTGAATAAACAGACAAATTCTACTCCAAGTGCATCAAATGTGACTGTTTGAACTCCATGAACTCACTCCTTCCAGTAACAGGAACTCCTCCTTTCAGTTTCTTCACTCTGCTTTCCATGCAGATGTAGTTGCAGAACTCGACTGAAACTGTCTGAAACGTTGGACTCAGTTCACTCTCATCCATGGACTCCAGGAAGGCCATCTTCTCCGGGGGAGCAGGGCATTCAAAAATAAAGCACTTCCTTGTTGGGAAGTAATTCCGAATGCACTCCCGGGGAAGGTTGTAGTCAACTGTCCTCTTGTCCCTGCCTGAGGAAAACAACTGCTCATTGTAGAAGAAGGAACAATATGACCCCAGTTAAATACTTACCCATGTATAATAAATAAAGGGGGTGAAACTAACCTAATGCACAGATAACACAACTCAGTAAAAAAGTAAAATTCTTCTAACTCCTCCACAAAAACTGGAAAACTTTTTTTAATATTGAGAAGGTCTGACACATTACTGTGGAGTCTGTGGCTGGGAACCAACAACTATCCATCACGGCCAATGGGATTAGTAACCATGGGCCTGGAAAACAACAAACTCAGCTTCCACAGAGGACAAATCCACAAAGGCCCCTTGTCAGCCCATTTGAATGCTGAAGAGGGGTTGGCAGCTTCTCTAAGAGTTTATTTTTGCAGCTGAGAGTTTTTTGTACTCCTCTGCTAACCTACCAGCTGGTTTTTCCAAATATCCAGTATCATACTCCATCTCCCTACAAACCAACTTTTGGCTGCTCCCGTTAGGGGTCGCCACAGCGGATCGGCTCGTCCACATATTTGGTTTGGCAGATTTTTACACCGGATGCCCCTCCTGACACAACCCTCCATTTTGTCCAGGCTTGGGATCAGCACAGAGGTGCACCCCCTTGTGGCTGGATTTGCATTGACACCTACTGTGGGGCTCAGACCCACAACCCTGAGATTACGAGTCACATGCTCTACCGACTGAGCTAGCCAGGCAGGGTTACACACCATCTCCCTATCTGATATAAAAAAACACAACCTAGTGATGGAAGCATAACCACTTCACTCGATTCACACCTTTTTTCAGCGCCAACGCATGTTCAAGATACTGGTCTTCATTCACTCGGCGGCCATTTATCTCCAGGACCAAAGTGAAGTCCCGCACGGCCCACACAAAACTGGGGAAGAACTGAACAAACTGGGCATCCTCTGCTTCGTCATCCTCAGCAGAAGCAGCACTGGGGGATTTGATCTTGATCCTTTCGGTCAACTCGGTGACATATCTACAGACGTTGAGGAATGACAACCTACTTGAAACTGTAGGTTTGACCCAAAGTTACACAACCATCTGGCTGCATCCCAGTGAGGCCACACGCACTCACTTCTCCGCTATTATAACGTTAACCTTTCACACAAACCACATCTTAAAATCTTCCTAGTGACTGTGACCTCGAAGGAAAAGGATACTGCAGGTTTTCCACAGCTTGGTTGTCTATGGTGCCGCGACTGTTATAGACAAGAGTACTGCTCAGCAGGATGGCCAGAGAGAAGATCCAGGCATCATTCCTCTGGTCACCCTGAAAAAGTGACGACCACATTCCCAGGTTTAAAAAAAAAAAAAGGCTTAATTATTCCCTTTATTTATTATCATTTATTATTGTTCAATTGGCAACACCAACAGAAACCACCCTACATCCAGATATATCGAACAAGGGCAAAAACTTGCAGTATTTCAAATATGCGTTCAAGTGCTATTATCCCAAAGATCAGCCATCCAAAATGGTGTACAGAGTGTATACAGGATTTCATATGGACTAAAGTTGATTTTTGCTGGCAGAAGAAAACCAATCCTTTGAGTCATCCATATACACCCAACCCCGGTTTTCATTTCTAATTAGTTAATTACAACCTAAACAGTGTAAATACTATGCAGATTTCCCATCATCCTGTTTCAGTCCCTTCCCCAAAACACTCCCAGGCAGTTTCCAAAATATCACTGTAACATTGTGAAAGGGCTGTATAGTCACCATCACTGTCATTCTGCCACTTCTTGTACAACAGTGGGCATTTTCTGAGAACATCCCTATTCCGCATTTCTCCACTTTTTGGAACAGAGGTGGTATAAAATTTTATGCAATATGAGCACAGGCATAGTTAGCCTTTATTTAAAACAAAAAAAAAAAGAAAAAGAAAAACACCAAATTTAAATGTATTAGACAAGGCTAGGTACATGGCTAAACCAAAAAACATTATATGAGGAGCTCCAAAGAAACAGAAAGGACATAAACCAGCGGATATGTGTACTTCTTTTTACCGCAGGACCTTCGGGTGTGGACCCCAATACCAAAATATCACAGAATTAAAAAATGTAAAGGAAATAAAGACAACTCCAGTCTTATTACAATATGAAGGCATCTATTAAAATTGGTTATACATTTAGTTAAATAATATTTCAACAGGGGGAGGGGGGTACACTTGTGATGGACTGGCATGAAATTATGCTCCAGCCTAATAATCTAGTGTTATAAGTGAAGCCAATAACACAGATTCCTTGCATATAACAGAAATATAAATAACAAGAACTAAGGCTGCATTCCTTCCAAACCTGCTTATTTCTGTTTGGAATGATGATTTACAGCAGCTGAACTGATTCTAGAAGAATGCTGTAACTTTCGGCAGCAGCTGTGCATGTGTGTGTGCTTCGTTGGCTTAAATGGCTGTGGCAAGTCCGAACCAGTCCGGTTACCTCCTGGTGTGCAACACTGCTGTTAATGTGACACCTCCCTTTTCAATATATGCCAAAAAAAGTTCAGAGCTTTCAGCTGTTGTTGGGTGGGTGAGAGGTGCATGAGGAGCACAGATAATTTTTGACTTTCATCTTAGTATGAGAAGCTGATGGCCACCCAAGTGTTGCAGATGAAGATGATTAGCTTGCCTGTAAATGTCTGCTATTGCTGACCTGTGAAGTTTAATTTTGGTACCAGGGGGCAGTGTGGAGATGAATTCTGGTTCACTTTAGTTGTGTGTGGGTGGCCATAATGGCTCTGATATAAGAGAATCTACCAAAGAAACAATGTCAGCACTTAAGATCCACATTATGTCCAAATATCAGACAAAGCAGTGTTACCCCCAAGATGGCACCTGTTTAACAGGAGACAACAGACATTGTACGGGGTGGGATTCTGCTATTTTAACCCAAAACAGCCTATCCTGATGCGAGAAATGGTCAAATGTCATTACACCACACTGTTTAACTTCTTTACTTTACGATCCACTTTTTATGGTTATTACTTCTGCACCTTTATCTGGGGTTCTAGAGATTTCCACATGGCAGCTTTCTCAGATTTGTTGATCTCAGGACATTTCAACATTCTTTCACTTTCTCTTCCTTTTGTCAACCTTGTGTTTGAGCTGCACCATCATTGTGTTTGTCAGTGGCAGGAAAGCAGTTTAGCAGAAAACTGGGTGTAACCTGTAAGCGGCCTCATGACACGTGAAGGTCCTGCTCATCAGAAATTATTTGGCTGATATGCTGACAACTGTTGCCCAGCATAAATGGGACTCACTTTTGTGTTGATGACTTTATATTATTTAATAATTAAAATTACTATGAATACTTCACAGTTTGCACCCATTATTATGTTCCTGTTCATTGGTCTTAGTTCCTCGCTATCATCATGACTGCCTTTGTGTCAGAAAGTTTTCTTGGCAGATTAGAAGAAACGTCTGCGTGTTATGGTTGTCTGGGGCATTTATGACATGTACTCTATATACAGTGTTATATACTCTGTTTCAGGGTAAACCAAGTTTATTCTCAGCTCCTCACCTTCTCCACATCTCCTAATCCCTCGGTGTCCAGCAGCACCAGGGTGCAGTCCGTCTTCATGGGGTGAGGAACGCACCACATCCAGATGCCTTTGGTTTTTGACTGTATGGTGGCTCCCAGGGCAAAGCCTAGTGGGAAGAAGCAGACTCTTCAGATCAGAAAAAAAGCTGAGCAGGAAAGTTATGAATGTAAGGTTTGGTAATGAGAGCTGAGCGACAGCCTCACCTTTCTGCTTGCCAGCCAACTTGTTCATGAGGTAGGACTTGCCAGTGCGGTAGAGTCCGACCACGGCCACCACCACCACTGGCTGAGTGATCCTCAGGAGGACCTCCATGGCTTCAGGAACCACTCTGAGGGTCCCGTCGATGTTCTCAATCAGACACAACGGGGTCTCCATAATGGAAGTTGTTTCCTCGTCCTTGCAAGATTGAACCAAAAAATTGGAGACAAATAAGTGGTGTGATGGACATTTGGATTTCTGGCGACTCCTTCAGTATGAAGTGTTTCATTTCCCCCCTCCTGCCATCCTAAATCCAGCCATTTAACCAGGGCACGGGGACCCACCCACTGATACTGCTGGGTGGAAAGCAGACAAATGCTCCGCTGGCGGTTTCTGCACAAAACAGAAACAACCGCTTAACGCCTATTCCACCGTTCCGGATGTCCCGACTGCCTCAGGCGGTTCCGATAAATTCACACCGCGACAGAACTACGTATTGTTTGTAGCGCTGCAACGGGCATCGAGGCTTTTACCTCATTTGTACGCTGCTTTGTCCACTTTTATACCTGCTAAGACTGAGCTGGCCTGCCTTGTTTTGTGCCTTTTTGACCGGAATAAAAGACGGGAAAAAATGTTCACGGCAGCAAAAAGCCGGGAGTTGTTTCACAGAGGCAAAAAAAAACACATTTGTATAAATATGAAATATAACAATTTCAAAGGCGAAAAAGTGACACCAGAAGTGTTACAGACACACACACAGTCGTACTTACCCCGATCTTGGTACGATTCAGAAATAAGAAATGCGTCGCCAATGAGCCTTTTCGACGCTTGAAACGCTGAACGAAAGTGAAACTATGCGGCGGCGCTGCGGAACGACACTTCCGGCAGAACTCCCCTTTTACAGTAAACGATAAATAAAAGATAAATAAAAGATAAATAATATGCAATCCAGGCGGCCCGATTTATAAGGGGGCAACAGGGAAAAGTCGGCGAACTTTAGCTCTGCGTCACAGTTGTTGGGGGACAGCAGAGTCTCGCGGGATTTCGCTGCTTTTCTTATTAATAATTTCAGCCACCTCATTCTTGCGCTTCAAATGCGGATCAGCGCTGCTTTTCAAAGCCGTGCTTTGAGGAGAATCATCAGCATCTGCAACGGCAACTTTTGGTGGCGAAATAAAGGCTGCAGCGAAATATAAATTCAATTTTTATGACGTATACGCACAACAGCGGCCTCCACAAACCGCCGTGGGTTAACAGTTGTCATTCTTACAGTTATAGAAACGTTCGGTTGTAGCACAAGAATCTCACTGTAAATTTGTCTCATTGCCCCCTTTGTGTGCTTCGGTAAAAAATTGCTATATTTCACCCGGAGCCACTAAGTGTACCTGAGCTCATTTAAGGTGAGTTTCACACCGCCCGGCATGTTTTCTGCAAATGGCCTGACGTAAATGCAGTGTGGAAAAACTTTCTGGAATCTGTACTGCTGTAACCCCGGAGGCCAGCGGGACTCCACCCTTGTTTAGCGAGACGTAGCAACGGCTTTATCTGTTGCTGCTGCAGCTAAAGACTGAAATTCCACAGATAAAATGCAGGATTTACGGTGTCTGAGCATAAACTTCGCCCGCTTTTTCACTCAATGGCCCGCGTTCCTTTGAAAAATACTGGTGTAGCCTAGCAGAGGGCACATCCGCTCCCCAACCCAGGTCGTTGGGGTTCAGTAGGTAGGCCGCAGCGGGACCTAAGATTAACCTCAGCGTTGGGCAGCCTGTATGGAGTTCGCATTGTTCGCACTCTGTTTATATAAATCTTATGTGAGCGACTGTTTACGGGAAATGGACCCGTTTCCAGTAGCACAGAAAGGGAAAGAAAGGAGTGGTTTCACTTTCGAAATGGGCGGGCAGTTCGTGTCGGTTCCACCTTCGCCGGCTGAATTCAGCCACACTCAGAGACGACCGGCACCCTGACTTGCAGCGAGACTCCGCGGTAAGTTCGCTTCCACTTTCCGGTGTTACGAAACAGCGAGTTTAGTACCCGTTTACAGGGCATGCAGCGCGTCTTGCGTTTATAAATAAAGTGTTCACATCCACATGGTTGCTGCAATCGTCTTTCCATTTGGAGAACTGTAATCCTGCTGGATCCTCAACTTGGTTCTGAAATGTAGGTGTCCTTTTCTGTTGAAACGCTCTGAGCTCCGCAAAAGCTGACAGGGCTGCAGAGTTTGCCAAATAGAATTTGGGGACAAGTGTGAGGAGGAAATGGATGACCTTGAAAGTCTCTGCACGTCTTCTGTTCCGCATACACGCGAAACCTGCGGCTGCTTTGCTTTCTGTCCTCAGTCCCTTGTTCCCCACAGACAGCTGTACTCAATCTTTTGACTCAGCCTGTATTTAGGTAAACGCTGAGTAGAAAGTTGTAAAAGTGGAAATTTGGTAGCCATTTCACCTGTAAGAAGGTAGGCAACCCACCTTCTCCCTCGTGAACCCGCCTTTGCTTTTGTGTTTTTGAGCGTTGGGTTAAATGTCAGAATTACGGTTCAGTGCAGCTACAGGATTACTGTGGGTGTTTGTATAAAATAAAGTGAAAGGTTCTGGTGAGTTGAAACTATTTCAGCAGTTACTTTAGGTTCAAAACAGATAAGAACAGAGCTTCTGTCAGGAGCTGCTTGCAGCTGTGAACCTTTGTTCTGCCAACAGCTCCCACTTACAACGATGTTTAGGCTGCAATATCAATTAAATAATTTCAGCTTTAATAAGAAAGTAAAAAATTTTTGCAACACTTAGATCAAACATCTGCATATTAAATGTTAAACATTAAATGTATATACCGTATGGGCCCCCCCGGCAATTTCCTGGTATGCTCTGTCGTGCAGCAGGAACCTAGTCAGCTGAAATCCCCATCTCAGTGATCAACATCCTTCTGTGAGTTTTTCCAAATGATCAAAATTGTCACTATAGGTGTATATACTGTATTTATAGTTATTAAAATGTTGAAAAGCTGTCCCTGCCCGGCTAGCTCAGTTGGTAGAGCACGTGACTTGTAATCTCAGGGTGGTGGGTTTGAGCCTCACATTGGGTGTTGATGCAGATCTAGCCACAAGGGGGTGCACCTCTGTGCCTGGTCCCAAGCCTGAACAAAATGGAGAGTTGTGTCAGGAAGGGCATTGGGCATAAAAATCTGCCAAACCAAAATATGTGGACAAGCTGATCTGCTGTGGCAACCCCTAATGGGAGCAGCCAAAAGCCGGTATGGTTGGTACAAAATGTTGAAAAGCTATGTGTGATTCAGTAACTGTAAGTAGCTGAGAAAACAAATGTGACAAACTGCATGAGTAAGGTACATTTAAGTAGATAAAAATGTCTAATACAGTGACAAATTTGGCTAGTTTTCCAGTAAACAGATGCTTTTTTTTTTTAATTAAGGGCTACCTGGTGTGGTAAAGGTGTTCAGTCTAAGGGTAATTTAACCCCCAGCCCCAAAAAAAGACTTCCCTGACCTGCAGTTTGCGATCCTCAGTTTTAAAGAGCAGCTCACGAGCCACAGTTGTATGGATGTGCATTTCTGCATGTAAACCAGTGTGGATTTCTGTTTGTGTTGTTGCTGCCATAAATGTGGAAACAATAATTCATTAAATAATCTTTAATACAGCGAGATATGTAAAATAACTGGATTTATAAATCTGCTAAAATTGTGTGTGTGTGTGTGTGTGTGTGTGTGTGTTCAGCATCATGTCTAAGTCTAGCAACAGTATTGCAATGGCTGAGCCAATGTGCCTGATTGAGAACGGCAGTGAAGGCCGCTTGCAGGTCCATCCAGAAGCGCTCAAGGTCTTGGAGAAGATTGGCCAGCATGTGGTGGTGGTGGCCGTGGTGGGACTGTATCGCACTGGCAAGTCCTACCTTATGAACAGGCTGGCTGGCAAGAGGAAAGGTAAGGCTGTGGCTCATCTGGGCTTTCCTCCAAACTTAAGCATTTTCATATTTTTCTCCTTCTCCCTTTCTCTCTTTCTGTTTGGTGCTTTTTTCTGCCCTGAGGAGTCTGCTTCTTTCCACCAGGCTTTGCCCTGGGAGCCACCATACAGTCAAAGACCAAAGGGATCTGGATGTGGTGCGTTCCTCACCCCAAAAAGAAAGACCACACCCTGGTGCTACTGGACACCGAGGGATTAGGAGATGTGGAGAAGGTGCGTTTTCTGCAGCCTCACAGCACAAACTTGGATTAATTTGGTGTTCATAATTTGAGTTGCGCAGAGTTCCAGAGGTAAAAATGTTTTTTGAGCCCTAAAACTGACACCCATTTGTGCTAAAATATCATCAAATCCCATTAAAATGTAGAAAATGACTTCCGTTATAAACATTTGTCATAGCACAAAATAACAAGTAGTCCCCTTCTTAAGGACTTCTTCTGTGCACCTGCCTGCCTGCACTTGTTTGCAGGAAGTTTGATGCAGCTGTTTATTAGGGAGGGGGAGGAAAATGTTCAGGTTGGGAGAAGACAGGTCAGCTAAGGGGAATTAGAGACTGGGAAATGCAGGTCGACCAGGGAGGAAAATTGGTTGTGACTCAGGAAATGGTTAATACAAACTTGAGACCTGATGTTGTCCTGTGGTGAATAAGCCAGTGAAGATTGTGTTTTATTGAATTGTCAGTGCTGTGGAAGGACACGGTGGACAAGGTGTTTGAAAGAGAAAAAACTTGGGTATAGTGAGCTGGCAGTGGAAATAGACGGGCGGGGGTGGAGCACGAGGGTGCAGCCGGTAGAGGTACGGTGTTGTGGCGTTCTAACCCTATCGACAATGGTGCCGTTTCGAGAACTCGGAATCTGGGGGCAGAACCTGCAGCAGGCGGTGAGGGAGATGGAGGAGGCAGTGGAGCAGGGAAGTTTGTGGATATGGAGGAAAAGGAACAGTGTTGGCAGAGGAGCAAAAGAGGGGGCATAAAGTGCAGTAAGTGTGCGCTACTTAGATTGTAGCGGTTAACTGTTAGCAGATTATTGGGTTGATGCGTAGTGTTGTAGGACAGTTATCGACCGTAGCATATGTGTAGCAAAGTTGGTTGTGGATTTTTATTGGAGTTGGAAGGCGTTGACGAATAGTTGAACAGCCAGGTAACGTGTAACTGGTTAGCAACGGTGCTGATGGGTACAGCTTGTGTTGTGTAGTTAGGTAGCATAGGCGGTGTGTGCAGTTATTGAGGGGATGTCAGGGTGTGCGGTTGAGCCTTTCCGAGGTGTCGTGGGCCTAGCTCAACGAAACACCCGTGAAGGGAGGTGGCCACTTGACAATGCCCATGAGATACTGTGTTTGTTTGTTATGAATACGTTTGCTGTTTGCTGAAAATATAATGCATTGCTGGCTGGTATTGGTTGACAAAAGTAAAAAAATAAACAGATCTGTCATTTTTACTATATGCACTGTACATTGTACTGCCTTCTTTTAAGGTTTCACCCTGATGGAAGCGCTGAGGCCCTGTTTGGCCTTGTTTTGCTGTGGTGTAAAACCGTAGAACATTTACCTGGCTCGGCAGCTGTACGAGTGTCACAATTTACATCGAGGTGTAAATACTGACAAAAAATTAAATTACTATGTTAAGTTTCAGCTGCAGTATCTTTGACAGGATTTTTGCATTCTGGCATAGTTATTTTAACACGTTATTTGTCACAGATTACGGTTTTGCGGCACATTTCACCAAAAAGCTGCTCTTTTGTCTTCTCAGGGAGACTCAAAAAATGACAACTGGATTTTTTCCCTTGCTGTGCTCCTAAGCAGCACGTTGGTGTATAACAGCATGGGCACGATCAACAATGATGCTATACAACAGCTGCAGTATCCTTCAGCAGGACAGCACCTCCTTCCCTATGCTCATGTTTGAAAGGCCTGCAAATGCGCTACATGAGTGCCTCTGTCAGCTGAATTTTACTGTTTAATCTCAGATGTGCCAGTGCCTGTTTAAATTTGATGCGTGGAATGAATTTCAGATAAGTTCTTTGCTGAAGGCAATTATCCTCCTGAACGGTGGCCTTTTCAGCTACGTGACGGAGTTGACGGAGCACATAAAGGTGAAGTCAAAGACAGATGACGAGGATGAATCCGTCGAGTTTGTCCGATTCTTTCCTTCCTTTGTGTGGGCGGTCCGAGACTTCACCCTCACCTTGGAGTTTGACGGAAAGCCCATCAGTGCTGATCAGTATCTCGACAAGGCTCTGGAGCTGAAACACGGTGAGAACACAACCGGGGATGAAACGGGTTCCATGTTCCGGACCTTCTCTTTGGAAAATCGACTGACCATGACTTCTCCTTTTGCCACAGGCTATTCTAAAACAGTGCAGGATTACAACATGCCGCGCAGCTGCCTGCGAAATTACTTCCCCAGCAGGAAGTGCTTTGTGTTTGAACGTCCAGCGACGACTGAGAAGATGAAACAGCTAAGCGAGCTGAGTGAAGGGGACTTGGAGGCCTCCTTTGTGAATCAGGCCAATCAGTTCTGCAATTACATATTTGAAAAATCTGAAGCCAAAACTTTGAAGGGGGGCATCTTTGTGACTGGCAGATGTGAGTATTGAATCTGTGCATTTCCACCATCAGTGGCCTCCTGTTGCAGGAGGCTGTTTTTTTTTTATTTTTATTAATACATTCACTGGTTAAGGGAACGTTAAGGAAGGTTAGCTTTTTTTAGTGGGTAATGAGGAGATTCTATCAGTGTTGGAAAAGCCAGTGAAAAGTTTAGGGAGGTGGTACACTAGGGTGTTGAGTGATGTGGAATAGGTGGAGCAGCTTAGGAGAACTATAGTAAGATGGGTTAGAGAAAATAAAGAAGTTGGGGCTTCCAGGAAAGCTGAAACTGTGGTGCTATGTTTAGGTAGCGTGGCTATATATGGGAAGGGGATTCTGCAGCTGCCATTATCAAGCAGGAGTTTAAATGTTCAAAGGTGAGGTTAGAATTGCAGCTGTCAGGTAGTAAGGTTGCAGTTATAAGGGAGATGGTATCCAGGGTAGTGACAGGAAAGAAGTGGGATGCGAGGCAGGCAGTGCAAGAAGCTAAAGCAGGTTTGAGGCAGGTAGAGGCGGTTTGTAGGGTCTAACAAGGAAGAGGAGGACTAGTATTGCGGATAAGAGACCCGATGTGGAATAAAGCAAGCCCTGTAGAGAGGAAGAAGTTGGTTGTAGAGCAGATGCGTCTTCGGGAGGAAGCAGAGAGGTGCATTAGGGGAGTCTCGCTCTAACTCTCGCCTCACGTTTGGTGAGGACCCAGCCTGTCCTCTGTGTTTGGAGGTATGGTCAGTAAAACATGTAGTATCAGGTTGTAAGGTTAGCTTGTTGCTGGGTAGGTATAAGTGGAGGCACAATAAGGTGTTGAAATGCCTAGCTGCAGCCATTAAAACTGGCTTAAAAAGATTTAATGATTCAGTTTATTGAGGGGGGGATTGGGAAACATTTAGGTAGACAGGAGACAGGCCAGTCAGGGGGAATTAGAGACTGGGAAATGCAGGTAAATCTGGGAGGAAAATTGGTTGTGGAGGAAAAGGAAAAGAACCAGTGTTGATGGAGGACGAGTGGAGAAGTTGTAAGCCATGGTAGGGTTTTGCTGGTTTAGCAGTTAGCAGGTTGCGGGGTTAATGCGGTAAATGCACAACGTAGCGTAGGTGTAGCAAAGGTGTTGGGGGGTTTAATGGAATTGTAAAGAAGGTAGCAAGTAGCAGAATAGGCAGTTAGTGTGCAAAGTTGTTAGCACGGATGCTAAGGCGGATACCATGTGTGGTGCGCGGAACGTTGGAGGGGAGCAGTTCCGAGACGCCAGAGCTGCGGCTGAGCCTCTCAGAGGTATGGCGGGCCTAACTCGACGAAACACCTATGAAGGGAGGTGCCCATTTGACAACCCCGATGAGCTACTGCACCATCACTTCACTATATCATGTCTGGGGTTGTACGGGTAGGTGATCAACATTAGGTGTTTAGGAGATACAAACCATCTCGTAGTAGCTGGATAGGTTGTTTGTGGGTTTCACTGTGGGGTTGCCATTGTGTTTACAGGTTAGGATAAGGTAAAACGGGTCCTTAAGATGAAGGTTAGGAAGTGGGATCCCCCCTTTGATGTGCTAGTCCTTTTATTAGCACTTCATGTTTGATACGAATCTTTCCAGCTCCTGCTTGCTAGAAGCAGGTTATTAAAATTCATCAGCAGGGTTTTTCTTTTCTTTTCTTTTTTTAAACTTCTACATTCTGAGTGGCTAAATGACATCAGATGTGCTGCTTCTGTCCCTCAGTGTTGGGAAACCTGGCCAAGGTGTATGTGGACACCATCTGCAGCAACAAGGTCCCTTGCCTGGAAAATGCAGTTGAGGCACTTTCTCAGATCGAGAACAGCACTGCTGTGGAACGGGCACTGGGTCATTACAAAGCCCACATGGCCCAGTGGGTCGCCTTCCCCACTGAGACCCAGGAGGAGCTGTCGAATATCCATGGTGTGGCCGAAAAAGAGGCAGTGAAAATCTTCACTGAGCGCTCCTTCAAGGATGAGGGTCAGAAGCATCAGCTCCGCCTCATGGTATCGGTGTCCCTTTATAATCCATCACACTCTCATTACATCATTAGGCTTTTTAATGATTACTGGTCACAGACTGTGATGTACTAGCAAAAATATAAAATGACAGAAAGCATAGCGAATGAATGAATGAAAGAATAAATACATTAAACCATTGCACTATATTAATTACAATTAATACAAGAGATATAAAAGACAAATTTCCCAAAAAAGAAACTTTTTTTTAAATTTTCAGGTTGAACTGAAACAGCTGCAAACTCTTTATTACTTAAGCATGCATTGCTGAGATGCACCTACTCCATAATATTATTTTTTTTATATTATTACATATTTATTTTTGCACCGAAACACTTATTCGTATGTTAAATAAAAAAACTGAAGGCCATTTTAAAATGAGCTTCCTTCTGGGAAATCACTTCATTCGTTCTTGTCTTGCTGGTTTGCTTTTCATCATTTATGTAGGTTCCCACAAAATGGGTTGACAGATTTTTTTTTTTTTTTAATTCCATGCTTTTGCTTTTAACCACTTTTCCTACTTTAATTTTTTTTTTAATGCATGCTTTTGTTAGTTTTGTTCAGTGTTTTTGTCCAATTTTAAATCCTTTATGCTGCATTATTACAAATCTGTGGCGAAGTGAGAGTAATGAATCCTAAATTCTTGGTCGGTCCCAAGAAGCTGCTTCTCACTGGAAGCCTCTTGGACTTAGGTCTGAACTGAATGGCTGTTTCCGTTTGCAGTGAACCAGAAAATGGTCTTGGGAGGAGGAAAAAAGGCCAAACATGTAAACCTGAACAGCTGCCTTTTTGTCCATTTGACCTGCTCGCTTTCTTTCTGCCCCTCCATCAGCCCCTTCTTCTGTGAAGAAGGTGTTTAACTGACAAAACTGGTAGCTCTGATAGTGAAATGTTTGCTGTAGATATGAATACATTTGTTGTATTCATGTCCCCACAAATATAAACGCTCAGTCCACCATTTCCCGACTGGTCAAATAAGGACACTTTTTACAGGTTGATATCCTGTGGTGACCGATATCTTGCTCTGCTTTAGGAAGCTCTGCAAAAAGAATTTGAGATGATTTGCAGCAAGAATATGGAAGAGTCCAAAAAGGTCTGTTGGTCAGTCATCAAACGTGTGTCCGAAGTTCTGGAGAACCAGCTCAGATGTTTGTCTTACATGTCACCTGGAGGCTACAAGAAGTTCAGCAAGGACCTCCAGGATGTAGTGAGCCAGTACAGAGCAGAGAGTGGAAAAGGTGTGAAGGTACGATTTTTGCTATGTGAACTTTTCCATTTTATCTTAAGGTCTATTGCAGCATCAGCAGTGAACTGTGGGGAAATTGACCCTGGATGTACAGTAGCTGTGACTTATATTGCTTTGCTCTTATGAAGTTGACAAGTGTCTCCAAGATGAACTGGTATAACACATAAAAGCATGAACTTCTTCCATCCACTAATGCAGGCTGAGGAAACACTGAAGGAGTTCTTGGATGGGAAGAAGAGCATCGGAGAAACTATACTGTCTGCTGACCAATCGCTGACTGAAGCAGAACACAGAATGGAAGGTGAGGCACCGTGTGCATGTGCGTGTGCGTGAGGCCTCTGGGACTGACCTTGTCGCTCTCTCCTAACCACAGTGGAGCAGGCAAAAAGCCGAGCCATTGAGCAAGAGAAGCGAGCTGCCATGGAGAAAGCTGAGATCTGCGAGAGAATGATGAGGGACCAGGAGCAAACCTACAGGGAGAATATGGAGCAGCTGTTTATCAAGATGGAGAAGGACCGGGAAAATAGCATGAAGGAGCACAAGAAGGTTCTAGAAGCTAAGCTGAAGGTAGAGCACTGCAGGCCCTTAAGTTTTCTTATTCCTCAGCAGGCACATGCATCCATGGGATCCATGCAGATGAACGGTTTGTAGAGCTGAACTTTTTACTGCAGTAATTCAAGTTAGGCATCATTAATGGGTTTTCTAGACTTCAAGTCTGTTCCTTATCCAGATTCTGGCAGCTTAATCCTCTTTTGACACCTTTTAACATCAAGTTAAACACCACAGCATCTGAATCTTCAACTATAGTTTTTAAAAAAGTACTATTGTGCTTTATTCAAAACCTTCTGCTCTGGTGCCAGGAGTGTGTACAAGCTCACAGTTAACTGAGTCTGCCGAAGCTGCAGTATGTTAGCCGCCATGCTCGGTGTGTCAAACGATGCGTTTTGTTCCAGGAGCAAGAAGACCTCCTTCAGAAGGGCTTTGAGGAGAAAGCAAAGCTCCTACAGAAGGAAATTAACAGCCTGGAGCAGAAACAGAAGCAGGATGACTCTCCTTCAGTGTTTTCTACCATCCTGGATAATGTAGGCCAGGCTGCAACTATGTTTTTACCTGGAATTATACCAAAACTCGGGGGCATGGTTGTATCAGGGTTTTCGCGCTTATTTAAATGATAGGTAAGGACCCAGAGATTAAATACGTGACAAAGCAGACTTGGAAAAAGAGATCTGCACACTTAAGAGTGCTCATTTTCAAAGTGAAAATCTAGTAATTTACAAAGCCCCCCCAGCCACACCAGTGCCACAGAACACGATGGGCTGTACTGGAGGCGGCTGGAGGAGGAAAACACCCAGCTGTACAAAAGGGGAAATCACTGCAAGCAAACACAGAGCTCAGCCACCGGAGTAGAATGGAGATCAAAAGTATGCGAAAGGCAGGAGAAAAATGGAAAAAAATGGAAACCTCACAAAGCAATTTCTTGTTATTAAAGAGCATTTTTGTCACCACTGCTTCTTGTTGCACATCCATGTTTTTAAATAGCAGCAGATGATCTCATGTTTAAAAGTGGGCAAATTCAAGGCTTACACATGGTGTCAGTTTTCTGTCAGTTTTTATTTTTAACAAAACATAATTTCATAAATGCTTAAATATAAATTACGCACAAAGCAAAACATCCATAAATTCGAACTTTCCTTAACGGTTATTTAAATATTTAATTTATTTGGGACAAAAGAGGGAGGGCGGGAAATGTGGAGAGGCCTGAATGATGGAGAGAGATTTGAAATGGTTCCAGTCAACCAATCACAGAGCTGCTTTAATATGAAAATATTGCCATAAGGTGGAAAGATGCATAGGCAAAATTGCACCATTTCTACAGTTAAAAAGAACGACAATAACTAAACCTCAAACGGTCACAAAAAGAAGCCGAGACACGAGCGGGTTTGCACATAACTGCGCAGAAACATCCACCAACGGCTGAATTAATCCCAGGAGATGGCGTACCTCACTCCACTGCAGTTACCCCACAGCTGTGTCTCTGTACCCCGCACACCGGGGCAGAATTGGGGAGATCCGCAGGACAGCAGCACGCGGCTAAGCTCAGCCCTAGAAGAAACGTCTTCGGGTGGTGGGGCAGCGGAAGCACCCTGAGCTCAGAACCCACGGAATGATGGATTGAAGCCCTCTTCTACTATCAAGGGGTATCTGGAGAGTCTTCAATAGAAGAACGGTCTGAGAAATTTGTTTTTTTTTTTTTTTTTTTTTTTACCGTCTGCCTCTAAGGCCTTTCAAAGGTACATTTCCAGCAAGAAGTGTTCATAGCATCTCTGGGTGCAGGAGGGTGAGCCCTGACCTTACAGTGGGGTGAAGCTGCAGGCGTGGTCCTGTCCTATTCTGGGTTATGTCTTTTAGAAACTTGGCCCCAATTTTAATGGTGCTGAAGTTTTAGTGTTGAATAAAGAGTTGGAGGAGCAGTGGTCATGATGCTGCTTGGTGGTTTGCGGTTCAAATCCTTCATAAGTGACTAAATTGTGGTTCATCAAAGGGAGGCTGTAGTGGGCCCTGCTGGTGGGCCTGGGTCATTGCAATAGGTTGTGTGGACTTGATGTTGCAACAGAAGGTTTAGACAAGCCAGAACAGGAATACAAAGATACTTGAGAGTCCAGTAAAAGCAATATTTTCAGTTTCACACGCTGTAGTAAAAAGGTCCCATCACAGCCAATTTCCCTGGCCCTACACTCATTCTAAAACTCCTCGCTGCCTGCACAAGGCACCTGTAGGCATATAGTCCATACTTACCTTCACCAGGACCTTACGGTTAGGATTCAAACTCTTTGCCTGTTATGCCACACCACTGCCTGCACAACCAGAGTGCTCAAACATCTCAATTACAACTTCCCAACAGGATAGTCATAGAAATGGAGACTACATTAAGAAAGAACTACAGCCCCAGACAAAACTTGGACCCACAACCATGTGAACAGCAGTCTGTGTGCTTACCCCCAGTACCAAAAGGCTTGAGATCTTTTGTTTTGTTTGCTGGGGTCTTAATGTTAAATGAACTTCAGCTGTTGTGCAGAAAGGAATGTGATTGTTAGCTTCACCAGAAACCAAACCAAAGACCTCATGGTTAACACTGAAGCGCTTTACCCCATTGTACCTGTAACTACATGGGTCCAACAAAATAATGGTCAAGCTTCGTACAGATGTTTTTGAAGATTACATTTTTTCTCTCTCTCTCTCTTTCTTCAAAAATGCAGCGTGAAAACTAAAAGAAAATAAACAACATAAAAGTTTAAGCATGCATATCCCAGTCTCTCCTGCTACTTGCTGCCAAAACACAGTCCCAAACACATTTGTACAATAGTGCTAAAATTAAAATAAATCATTGAAAATACATTCCGCTATTCATGTATAGGCATATAAAACATTACATTCAATATAAAAAATAGACAATTGGTACCACGTTGCAGAATAAGGTGATTTTAGAGTCATTTCTCTTTCCTCTACATCAAGTCAGTTCTAACCCACAATGCTGCAGCCATGCTCTTAACTAAATTGTGACCCATTATATTTTACATTAACAAACAATATTTTTACAGCTCCATGAACACAAATGAACATGAATTTTGACAGAAAAAATATAATATAAACATTTTAATAAAACCTGTCTCTGGGACAGTTACAGTACCAAACCAATACCCACCAAGGATTCAAACAGCTCAGTTGTACCTTCTAAGCCTGGTGATCACATTGAAATAGAGGCTGAATTGTTAAACAGCTACCACCCCACACCCCTATGAACAGGGGCCCTTCTGTTTAACCACAGTACCAGAGAGCTTGTAGGTGGCCACTGTTGTTTCTGCTTGAGTCTCAACACTAAAGCATCCTCATCTGTTTACTATAAAGACAGGTAAAGCCTATGACTTCACCTACAGACCTCCTCTCTACTGAACCCCCCCCCACAAAGCACAGGCAGCTCTGTGGGGAACTCCATGAAGCTGACAGGTCCTGCACAGACCCCACAAACAAGAAGACCATTAAATGGTGAGAGGTTTGAACCCCAAACCGCTCCATCCCCGGCTTATACCAAACACTTGCCTCCACATATTCACCCTGTTTTGTATGGTAAACAGGCCATGACTAGAACTGAGCAGCAATGTGAGGAGCAGCTGAGCAGATTTTGAAGAAACAGCTGGACAGACAGCACTAAGCAACCTAGCCTCTTGTGCACCACTGCATTTATCTGTCCTCACCTGAGGCTTCCCAGCCCTGCCCCGCCGAGGCTCTTTTGGCCTTTCTAAGCTGCAGGAGGGACTTTAACCAAAATAAACTTATTTTCTATGTGTCACATGACCCAGTGGCAGCTGTAGTATTAGAGCCGCATCCCTGATGTGCCCACTAAGAACATGAACAGGTACTTTTTTCTTGGTGTCTGGAAAATACGGTCGGACAAATTACGAAAGATTAAATACATTTTACTTTGAAAAGTTGTCTTTTCCATATATGGCAACTGATCAAGTTTATTAATGTAATAAATTTAAACTGATTTAAACTAATGTGTTCATTTGTTATTAATAACAGAAAGTTGTGGTGGTTCAGAATCTAAGCAGAAAGCCCTGAGTGGGACTCCAGTCCATCTCAGGTCAAACCGATATTTATGTAAATAAATATTTTAAAATAACTAAAGTCTCCTGTATAATTCATGGCAATATTGTATTATTCTATATAATTTATGACAAAGTTGCTTTCCTTTAAATGTCATCGCCGCTGCTGCTGCCAGGACTTAAACAGTTCGCCACTGCTTTTTCACTTCATTGTCAATTCAATGCGTCTTATTACAGTTAAAGGTATTTCTCTTTGTTTAAATGTATATTAAAGTGCAGTATTTTGGTGGAAACCAGCATGGACTGAATTAGCAATAAAATAACAGTAGAACAGCTTTGGAAATCTGCTACGAAAGACAGAAACTGATTTACTGCTGTAGGATTCATCGGCTCTGAGTTTGTGTGAAAATAAAAGAAAAAACCTCATCGTGACAGACAACTCGTAACCAAAGATTGGAGTTTATTAGCTTTCAGCGGTTGATAGGAACCAACCTGCATTAGATTCCCAAATGTATACAGAAAATTATGCAATCATAACATAAAAAGTGTGCAGTTTGTTTTTCTTTAACATTAAAGCTATTGTGGCTGGAAAGCTCATCTGTTTTAATCAATTTACTGCTTTATCTGCATTATTTTTACTCATTGGGAAAAGAGCTTAAAATAATTTTTAATTATAAGCAGAAGAATAAAAAAATGTATATAATGTAATGCACTGGAGTTACCAAATAAAAGCAAAAAAGTGTATAATAAGCGTTAGCGGTACACACCGTATACACAAATACAGCAATCCCTCAGTATCTAAACTCTGTTTATCCCCATTTTCACTTTAATGCCGCTTGAAAATTAATACCTGGCTACTGGTATCTAAATGGAAGCTTTTGCTGTTTCAAATTTTATACTTGTCACAACTTGTTTAAACTTATATCAAATGTTCATAATAAAAAATTTAGAAATTTGTAAATTTTTTTAAAAATCAAAAAACATCTCATGCTGTGCATTGCAATGTAAAACAATAATTGTGTGTGTTGCACTAAACTCCACTGTGTATGTTGGTACAAACGTATCCAACACCCACGCTGGTGTCCTATTAGCTGTTTCCGCTTGTTTCCCTCTGTCTGAATATAAAACAAAACTGTTTATTTAAATGTCAGTTGCAATGCTGTGGATTACTTTGACACATGTTTTCCATTTATTCTGTGTCTCATTACACTGCCCTCCTCATCCAAACCCCTCACCTGCTGGGTGTGATGCACGCTTTGGTATTGGCTGCGTTTTCAGGGGCAAACAGGATCAAGGCACTGAGGGATCACTGTATTTCTTCTTCAGTACAAACAGCAAAATTAATTTCAAATTACAAAAAGAAATGATCGCGCATCCTCCCTTGGTCTCAACCAATTACGGTTTCCATTGTTTACCTCCACACTGGTTAATAAGAAACTAAACTGTGTTACGGCCATTTGGCAAGAACAGATGAAAGGAACAAAACAGACGGTGAGAAACTATGTTGTGAAAGATAAAGAAACTTCCAACCACTGCACTCCTCCATTGTTTCTCCAGCGCCAGCAAATGGATCCCCTACATGTTCCCATAAATATTGAGGTCCTCAGAATTAACATAGTCATCATCTGGCTGCAGTTTGAAGAAGAAAGAAAGAAAATTGTTATATTCAGCCTTTGTTAAAGATTTCACCCATTAAACATCTGCCATGAATATGTGCAATGGGGCCATTATCTGTGCTGGGTCTTGGATAAGTCATATGGCAGAACTTCCTGCCCCCTTAGCTATCTGGAGGGGAAGCTGAGCTGCACCATCCCAGCTTGTCTTCCCCGGTGTGCTCATTCAGGTGTCCTCACGATCTGCAGCAAACATACACACACATGCGCGTACGCGCGAGAACACACATGCACAATACATACCTCATCAAATCCTTTTCCACTGCTCTTTATAAAGTCAGTCTTATGGTTGCTAAAACAAAGCATTTTTTTAAAAGTGTGAGAGTCGACACTACACGAACATCCCAAGTTATAAAACCACATTTATGAAAATTACAGAAGAGCAAAAAATATCAAGCTGTCACTCGAAATCACCTTTTAGGAGACGGGAAGCGCGGCTTGGCGACCCTGTTATCACCACAGGCAACTGTGGCGTTGTTTGCACTGAAAAATATCATTTTACAGCCTCAGCGCAGGCTCGTTCGCAAGTAAAACCGAACGATTTCGTAAAAGATAAAAACTTACTTGTAATTAACATTAGGGTTTCCTCTTCTGCAAGAAGGCAAGAGACTGAATTTTAGACAAGAGCAGCAGTAACACAGCGAAGATGATTCAAAATTCAAAATTTAGTATCAGGTGACGTTCAGCAGTTACACCAATAAAAATATAATCATATTACACATATAAAAAAAAATAAATAAATAAAATAAATAAACAAAATATAATCATATTACTCATACAAAAATAAATAAATAAAACAAATAAACAAAATATAATCATAATATTTGTCCACCAACCTGGAAAATCTGCCCCAGAAGGTCCTATTCATGGAAATAAAGGAAAAGATTACAAAAAAAAAAAAACAGATTCCACTTTGACTATGATTGAGGGAATTTCAATGTTTCACTGAAGTTCAGTGAGGTTCTTGCCTTCCTTCTGGTCCAGATGGTTCATTCCCCAAGTAACCAGGACTCCTTCTGTTGGCATTAAACAGGGTGACACGGTGTGACAACGCGGAAAGCAAACAGGAATCTTTTACTTGAAAAAGCCAACACTTTACCACCAAAAGCCCCATTTTAGTGAGTCAAGTCAATGAAGTGCACAGATGTGAGGATTTACTCCACCAGTGTGTGGCTTTCTGACCTGCGAGACAGTCGTGAAATTCGGCTCCACAGAGAAGTGCTGGTGATAAAAGAAGATTATGTTTTACTTCTGCTTTTCGGTCAAAAGCAAGTATGTTCAGCACTGAGCAAATAATGAAAAATTATTTTTAAACTGAACCCAACGGGCCGTAACTACATAAATCTGCCACCAATGGAAAAAAGCAGTTTAACACTTCTAATGCAATGCAATGCAAAAAAAAAAAGTTTAAATAAATTTTTCAAGTGCATATCAGGCCCATCTATAAGCATGAATAATGGCATCCCCAGTCAATTGTTTAGATTAAAACTACAGATAACCTACACAGTGGTCAATTGTGCAGATACAAAGGATGTGCTAACTGCCTAAAGTAAGGTGTTGGTTTATTTATTTATTTATTTATTTAAATTAAGCCACTAATACTAATACACTACAGCTTTGTTACTTGCCTGTTGCTCTCCATCTGAAGCTGTGAAATGTGGTTCCTTGGAGGTGACAGCCAGCAGCAGATGTGGACAAACATCAAACAGTACAGCATTTAGTCATTTAGCAGCAATAATGAAGGTTTAAAGCTTCTACCTGCTCTTTCAGAGCAGGAGCAACAAGTCAGTATCAGAATGCAGAAAGTTCTGATAAGGTAAGAGGTAGTGGAATATAAACCAACAATCAGATTATCAATCCCTTTCATACTAATAAATCTATTTGCAGTGGATATAAAAAGTCTACACACCCCTGCCAAAATGGCAAGTTTTGTGTGATAAAAAAAATGAAACCAAGATAAATCCTGTCAGACCTTATTCCATGTCAACTGTTCGGTAAAAAAAGGAAGAAAAAAATCATTAAAAAACCTGGTTGCATTAGTGTGCACACCCTTTAATAATCAAGGATGTGGCTGTGTTCAGAATCAACCAATCACATTCAGTCTCATCTCAAATAGTAGATCAATTGAAGCGGCTCTGACTGAGTTCAGATAAAATTTGGCTGTTCCTCCAAGATTATTCCAATATCCTCTTGGTTGCATCATACTCCAAAAGCCATGGTCCGCAAAGAGCTTTCAAAACACGAATGGGATCTCTTCATTGAAAGTTATCAATCAGGAGAGGGGTACAAAAAAGCATCCAAAGCTTTCAACATCCCATGGAGCACAGTGAAGGCAGTCATCAACAAGTGGAGAAAATATGGCTCGACAGTGACTCTACCAAGATCAGGATGCCCCTCCAAGATTGATGAGAAGACAAGGAGAAAACTGGTCAGGAATGCCACCAAGAGGCCTACAGCAACATTAAAGGAACTGCAGGATTTCTTGGCAAGTACTGGTTGTTCCCTACATGTGACAACAATCAGTCATATTCTTCAAATGTCTGGGTTGTGGGGTAGGGTAGCAAGACATGCCTTGACTCACAAAGAAAAACATCCAAGCTGAGCTAAACTTTGCAAAAAGGTATAACCAGTCTCCCACAACCATGTGGAAAAATGTGTTATGGTCTGATGAGACCAAGGTTGAACTATTTGGACAAAATTCCAAAAGGTATATTTGGTGCAAAAATAACACAGCACATCATCAAAAGAACAC
Source organism: Heterotis niloticus (assembly GCA_018136845.1). Taxonomy (NCBI): domain Eukaryota; kingdom Metazoa; phylum Chordata; class Actinopteri; order Osteoglossiformes; family Osteoglossidae; genus Heterotis; species Heterotis niloticus. The sequence continues at coordinate 4,174,126 of CM030896.1, forward strand.
CATACCCACAGTGAAGCATGGTGGAGGCAGCATCATGCTTTGGGGCTGCTTTTCTTCAGCTGGAATTGGGGCTTTAGTCAAGGTGGATGAAATTATGAATAGCTCCAAGTATCAGTCTATTTTAGCACAAAACCTTCAAGCATCTGTTAGGAAGCTGAAGATGAAGAGGAACCTCTCAACATAACAACGACCCAAAGCATACATCAAAATCAACAAAGTAATGGCATCACCAAAGGAGGATCAATGTTCTGGAATGGCCCAGCCAGAGCCCAGACCTTAACCCAGTTGAAAATCTGTGGGGTGACCTGAAGAGAGCTGTGCCCTTGCAATTTGACAGATGTGGAAAATTTTTGCAAGAAGGAGTGGGCAAAAATGGCCCCACATTGGGCGTCGATGCAAAATCCAGCCACAAGGGGGTGCACCTCTGTGCCGCTCCCAAGCCCGGACAAAATGGAGGGTTGCGTCAGAAAGGGCATCCGGCGTAAAAATCTGCCAAACCGAATATGCGGACGAGGCGATCCGCTGTGGCGACCCCTAACGGGAGCAGCCGAAAGTCGCTTTAGTGGGCAAAAATGGCCAAGTCCAGATGTGCCAAACTGATGGACTCTTACCCAAAGAGTGCTGTAATAAAATCAAAAGGTGCTTCAACTAAGTATTATTTTAGGGGGTGTGTACAATAATACAACCAGGTTTTTGTATTATTATCTTTTTTCCTTTTTTGCTGAACAGTTTCTGATTGGTTTTCACCTTCTTTGTATAGATTGCAATTTTGCAATAAACGTGGAATAAGTTCTGACAGGATTTATCTTGGTTTCATTTTTTTATCACACAAGACCTGCCATTTTGGTAAGAGGTAAGAGGACTTTTTATATCCACTGCAGTTACTGTCATGGTCTTGGTCTCAAGGCCAATTGTCTGCCTGTCTGTCTCACTAACTAACTAACTAACTAACTGAGCAGTAAGACTTACTTGTATTTTCTTCTCATCAAGAAGCAGAGTCCGCCAAAGACGAAAGCAGTGGCCACCGTCGCTACCACAGGGATGATGATGTGCATGTTGTTCTTCTTCACTTCAGGAAAGGAGCCGACAAACAGTTTCAGAAAAACATTTGAGTAAATGAACAGACTGTGGTAATAAAGGTAAGAAGCATGGTTCTTTGTGGTTTGTATTCAAAATAAATATACAAAGCATTAGGAAAAGGGACATTAATTTCATACACATGTATTAAAGGTTCAGCAGTTCTGATCCTCAGAGGTCTCCATCCAGTTCTTTGCCTTAAATTCTGAATAAACTGCATTTTCTAGGTGCATCTAAATGCCACAAACACAATTAAATATTATTAACACCCATGAGGATTTAATTGCAAGCATTTTTCGCACAATTTCTGGTTCCCCTTTCACAGGTTTAAAAAAAATCAGTTTATGATTAATACAAACTTGTTTAAAAAATATTTTGTGATGCATTTTTTATTTTGTGAAAAATTATTTTTTGTACTAATTTTGTCTGTACTGATTTTGTCAGGGGTCTGCACACTTTCGCAAAGCATTGGATCAATGAATTTCTTCTCTATAACAAAATCTAATATAACCTATAAAGGGTGTAAAATTTAACAGTAACTGAACAAAAGGTGTGTATAGACTTACAATCTGCTTGACATACAATGGACTCATAATTACAACAAACAACAAAAATAAAAATAATAAAATAATAACAATACAATTATTATTATTATTATTTATTAGATAATAATTATAAGTATTATATAATTTATTAGATAATTATTATTATCATCATATAATAACAATAAAAAATAATAATAAAATGTTATTTTTATTACTATTAGTTATATAATTTATATATAATAATAAATAATTAAAAATGATAATGATTATCATTTAATAATAATAATAATAATAATAATAATAATAATAATAATAATAATAATAAAAACTTACACTGAGGTAATGCTCATAACTACTGTAAACACCGTGTTTGATATGAATCTTGTATTATTATTATCGATGATAAATATCTTCATTTGAGAATAACTAGAGTTAACAGAATGGAAAATGAAATCCCACTGAGTCATTGTGTGCATACTTGTCAACAGCGATATTGCTTTACAAAACAACTGTAAAATCCTACACGTATCAAAACTTATAAACTTATGTGAATACAGGCCAGGCCCCACATGGGGGGCAGCTTCTCATCTGTGGTCTGCAAGTCGCCAATCTGCATGTTTGTTTTGCAAATTTGCTCTTCGGAAAGCTCGAAAGGAGCCTTCAGCACAGGAAGGAGACCTGGACTATTAGCAGGTAAATGACAATAGCAAAAGCTGGACTCACGCTTCACATGGAATTGTATCTCTTTGCTCCGCTTTATGTCTTTATGGAATGCGGCATTGCAGACAATCGTCGTGTCGTGATCGTTCTCATTTGGAATGAAGGTCAAGGTGGACTGAACTCCCCACTTTCCTTGACCGTGGTTGGTGTAATGGATAATGGCCTTGCCTTCACGGTTCCAGGTGAGCGTAGGCATGTGCGATGGGCAGGTGTGAGTGGCAGTGCAGGTGATGGTGTAAGGTTCCCCCTCGTAGGCTTTATCATGCATAGAAATCGTCATCTCCTCTGGTTCATCTGTGCAAATGAGAATCCAAAGGTTTCCAACGTCACCTTTACAATGCACAATTGACACATTTTGAGGAAGGGTTATAAAAAAACATAAACGTACGACGGACGAAGACTTGCGCACAACTTCCTCTGAAAGAAAAATTGTCAAGACCAGGAATTTCTATCCTAAAGCAGTATGAGTCGGCATCGTGGTCTTTAAATTCATCGATTTCTAGAGTGCAGTTTTTGGAGCCCAAATGTCCCAGCAACTTCGTGCGACTCTTGTAGCTGTCCAGCACGTGCGTATAATCGGAATGGTAAACGTATTCAGCCCAGTTTTTGTGCCAGATTCCTCTGAGCCGCGACGTGGACTTTTCGACACCAGGGTACGTAAAAGTGCAGGGGATCACGACACAAGAAGAGGCGAGAGCGTTTATTTTGTGCACCACATCTGCCTTCCACTGTTCAGCCAACACAGGATGCCAGGTGGCTGTGGGAACAAAGCAGGGGTGGAAAGAGTGAGGAAAACAGGTGCAGGGCAGCATGGACACTCGGACATCAAGTTTGAGCCGAATTGTTTACCTTGGAGGACAACGGAAAACAGCAGCAGTGTTGTGAGGACATCCATGTTTTATGTTGTTCAGTGACACTGAAAATGAAACAGGACAAAACAAGAAATGAATTAACCATTATTCAATATAAGAAACATTTTTAGAAGCAGTACAGTATTATTTCAATGAAGCAATCTCTTCTCAAATGACATTGTGTTGGAAAAATGCAGGGAAAAGAACACATTTCCCAAAAAAAGGATGAAAATGTAAACTTTTAGAACCCTGCAGAAATGCAAAAAGCACCAAAACTCGATCTGGTGGCAGTGATGTGAACCTGAATAAAATAATTTTAATAATTTTTGCAGGGTTCTTACAGGAAAATGTGACTCTTTAACGCTCTTCCTCCAAAGTATATGCAAGCTTAATACCCCCCACCCCACTCCCACCAAATTCATTGCTACTGCAAATATTTTTTACATCCCAGTAGCTGACAGGGAGGTAGATATTGTAAGAGGATAACTGGAGAAATGAAAAGGATAACCAAAGCATAACCAGTGTGGCAGTTTCACACGAAGAAGTGCAGCGGTGTCCACAGATGGAGACCGGCAGTTGCTTTACACTCCACAGGGTGAAAAACAGTGTACAAATCTGAAAAAAAATGGTGATCACTGACACCGAATGCAGTGATGAATGGTTTTCATTTTCCCGTCTGCAGTCCCAATCCTGTGGCTCCACAGGGGGTCGAGCTGCTTAGATCCTCAGTTTTTCAGTTACAAATTGAATTATAAGCAAATCACAAGTCATCTCGGACAACCAAATCAGACAAATAATAGCTAAAAAAAGCTCTGAATTTGTGCAGCTAAATATTTTTATTTACATTTCTCAAAACTTCACGATGTATTCAGAACGGATATTTATTTAGCAAATTTTTATCCACATATCAGCACTTAAGTGAACATCCGAAAATGATGCAGCATCCAGAAAAGAAAAGAAAAAAAAAAACGCTTGGACCTTCGCACTATGCTCGAATGGCACCAGAGCACTGAGGAACAAACATCTCACACAAACTAAAGGGGGCAAGAAGAGGCACCTGGGGATGCTGTGAAGCAAAACAATGCATTTTATCTTCGAAAGGCCAGCATCCAATAATGCAAGTTAACACAGGAAAGAAGAAGAAGTGTAGACCTGAAGGATTTGCCCAACAGTAATGCTCCCCGATGGCTGAAAAAGTATCGAAAAAGCAAAGTAATAACGCATAACTGATATGATACAGAAATAATGAAAAACATAAATATACTGTACATATTGCACAAACACACACTGCAGGGGGCTTAAACTCTCGGTTTTCATAGAAACCACAAAACAATAAATAGTAAACCACAGGAAGCACCTGCTGCCTCTGTACAGTTAAATAGTAGCCTGACCAGCTCCACATTGTTTCATTTTATACAACATGCACTGAAGCCCTTGTTGCAGTGATGCAAAAATCGTTTGATCCAAAATTGCAAGAAAGAACTAAATCTGTTTATTTGTAGCTAAAATGACAAAGGGTTTGTAAGCATTTGCATGAATCGGTTCAAATCATCCTTTTTACAAAATAAAAGTCTAAAACTATCAAACTCAGAAAAGTATCACGGAACCTCAGAAGATAAATTAAACACCCGAAAACCCGGTAATTTGGATTAATTTCAAACGCCTTTCGCTAGACTGAAACACACATTTCTTGCATACTTTCTTGACTTCTTATGTTTGGAGGAGCACAGTTTACAAATAATATTGTGAACTAAAACAAAGATTTCTGATAAAACAATTTGCTAGCAAAAATTAAAACAAGTTTAACAGATTCAATGCAGAAAAATAAATCTTACAAAAAGAAAAAATATATATATTTTCCCCTTTCATCAGCGACTCTTTACTACCCAGAAATCGACATTGCAGCACCTCAGAAGCCCGCTCTGGAACATTTACATTTATGTCTTAAAATGAAAACTAAAATTAACAACACTGTTAAAAGTCTGCGTAAAATTAACTGGCGATGTGAAATTAAAAAAAACAACTATTTGAACAAATACTAATAAAACAACGTAAAGGAATGGAGCCACGTATAGAACTGGCATCACAAAGTGCAACACGCAAATATTCATTCTTACCTTCTTGTTCCCTTTCAAGGCTGGACAATGGCACAGATTTATACTGGAAGAGGCTTTATGGTTGCCTCCTGACTTGAACTTTACTGCATTTATTGTATGACCGCTATGTGTTTGTTCTAGCAAGACCCACAGACCAATGAAGCCTTAAGGTCTTCATCCCTTTTAATAAACCTCCTTTACAGTGAGAATGAGTCATAGTGAAACTGTATTTTATGTTTAATTTTAATGTTGGAGGAAGGAAATCACTGGGCGATGACATTTTCTGCTGAGTGACACCAGCATCAACCACAGCGCCAGTACCTGCGTTCCTACAAGAAGACACAATCTGAGCTCGGCCCACACGTAGTTCTCAGCTTATTTCTTGGTAACAGGCTTCATTCCTTCCATTAAATCACCTAGCTGTGGGCCACTTTTAGTTCCTGTGTCCTTTAAAACTCATCTAAAAACATAAATCAAACATATTTTTGTCCACGACATTTAAAAAAAAAGTGTTATTTCCGCCTGGGTCCTTCAGTGTTAAACTCTACGTAGTGAAAGAATTTAAATTTGATATTTTGTTGGTTGTGAAGTGGGTCTATTTTAGCTAAGGTTAAATGCAGAGGGAGCGTGAGTGGCTGATGTGGCAGTGAGGTGTGAGAACATGGAAAAAGAAAAAAATTCAAAAATTCAATAAAAAAAAAATTCAAAGGTTTATTTGTCATGGGTGAACAACACAGCATAGCAGTGTTGTCACCATGAAAAGTTTTGTTTCTGGGCATCAAGTGTGAGGGCATTGGAGTGAGCGGGACGTATGTTGGTGGCAGCTGTGTGTGTAGTGCTAGTACTGGAATTACATACACTGCCTGGCCAAAAAGAAGTTAAACACTCGAATATTTTGTTGGACCGCCTTTAGCATTCGCCGTGCCGTCGTTTCTACAAGCTCATGCAACGTCACATTTATTTCTGTCCACAGCTGCATTCATTTTTCACCAAGATCTTGTATCAATGATGGGAGAGTCAGACCGCCGCGGAAAGTTTTCTCCAGCACATCCCAAAGATTGTCAATGGGGTTAAGGTCTGGACTCTGTGGTGGCCAATCTATGTGTGAAAATGACGTCTCTGTGAAGCACTCTTTCACAAATTGAGCCCCATGAATCCTGGCATTGTCATCTTGGAAGAAAAAATGCACTGATGGAAAAACTTGCTCATTCAGTATATCCAGGTAGTCAGCTCACCTCATTTTTGGAGCACATAACATTGCTGAACCTAGACCCGACCAACTGAAGCAACCCAGATCATAGCATTTATTTCAATCTAGGTGGTGACCTTTTTTAGTGGCTGGGGAGTGTATATGTAGTTTTCTTTTAATAGAGTTGAGTATTCCAGTGATATTCCTGTCTCAAAAGAGTTTCATTTACGCTCTTAAAGCCACAAACCAGCCCGAAACTTTAAAAAGCAACGCTACATTAGGTTCAGCTATCTAAGCTTAGGCCCGAGCTATAAACATTTTAAGGTTAAATACTTTAGAAAGAAGGAGCGCACAAATGAAACAGCGCAACTTAGTGACATCAATAAATCAACACTTAACCGTGTTTAAAGCTGATATTTTGTTGGTTGTGAAGTGAGCCTATTTTATCTTAAGGTTGGCTCAGGCTTGTTTGAAAAGGGAATAAAAAAGGGATAAAACATTGATTCGATTATTGACCTCATTGTACTGAAAAAATTAACTCAGCCTTCAAATACCAGTGTCGGGAAACCTATAAAACGGCCCAAAAACTGAAAGACTCAGAGAGAGAGAAGTTTAATGCCGGTAAGTACATTCATTCCTTCACTTTACCCTGTTTTCATTGCGCAGTATAAAAGAAACGGGGAGTATTTCATATTTCATCTTATTTCACTGATCAAAAATGCGATTTTTACTACTGCGTTGCCAGTTTTCTTGCTGCGTTGCCACTTTTAGTTTTATGAATACGCGTCGATTTTTTTTTTTTTTACAAATTTGAATGATTCATTTGACCAGAAACGCACTTTACAAAAAAATTTTTTTTTTGTGCTGAATGGGGAAGTGTAAGTAACAAGTAGCTACCGAAATAGCAAAATAAAAAGTTTACTTGAAGAATAAACTTCGTACAAACTAATCGCAGTTTCAGTTCAGTTTTCTGCCGCCGTTTTGGAGCGCTGCGGTCTTTTTTTAATTTTAAACACTCATTTCTCCAGAGAAACTTTGCCTTATTTACCGTATTTCATGCCTTTGTTCACACCGTTCTATTTTTTTTTTAAGTCTTTGAGCCGAGCACGCAAGCCACTGTCATGAAGTAAATTTGTTCAAGTCAAATTTATAGCGATTCACGCTTTGCGTTCCCCGCTGCGCCACCTCACAGCGGGCGATCGACGAGGTGCGGCTGCAAATGTGCGGCTTTTTCCCTTCTGAATGAACGGAGCAAGAAGACGAAAGAAAGCGCAAAACGGGATTAGCATCGGAGGGGGGGGGGGCGTGCACAGAAGAACAGCAGCTAAAATAAATGCAGAATGAATGGCTGGATGGATGGATGGAGAGAGCATCCGTCCATCCGAGTAAATGAAAAGAAATTCAAAACGGTTCCAATGGCCTTGTTAGTCTTACGCAAAAATGTCGTATCGTCTACAGCAGATCAGTGTCTTAATGTGTTTCTTATCAGAGGAAGGTTTACTGTTTTGCTGCGGTGTTCAGATTCTGTGGTTTGTGTGACATTTAGCCACAATAATAATAATAATAATAATAACAATAAGGTTTATAATAATAATAAGGTTTAAAATTATAATATAGGCCTGTGTCTGTCACACCGCAGGAGTCCAAACAGTGCGTATGGCTATACAGTAGCAAAGTAAAACGTGCACATAACTTATCAACGATAAACTTAAGAGTCAATTTTGCGGTATAATGGATGCCACAAAGAGGGGCGTGGCCTCTGGATGCGCTTTGCTAAAAGGAAACCCCATCCTGCCCGAGTTTGCAAACAAAATATTTTAAAGAGCAAATCTGGTTCAAAGTTTGTAAAGAAATTCCCTCAATCTTATTTGTTAATAAAAACCTGTGAGGTGCCAGTAAATTCGCTCATAATTGCACAAGGAGGTCCAACAAGCAGTCTTCAATGGCCGCCTTCGCACGAGTGGCCTCACCTGTGCGGGTCACGTGACTGGGGGTATTACGTCACAGTGTAATAAACGTCAGTTCCCAGGTTCCCCAGGTACCAACTTGTGGCGCTATTGGAGCACAGACTGTATTTTAGCAAATATTTTTTTTGTTAAACACAATGCAGTGAAAGTCAATTAAATGTATTTATTATCCAACACAATGTAGTAACTTTTAAAAGGTAGGACTAATATTCTATATTAAAATTAATGATAATATATTCAATATTAAAATGAATAATAATAGAAATTTATATTAAAATTTTAAAGTCACCCATCCAGCGGTGTGTTCTGTGCATTGCAACTTCTGTGTAGCAATGAATAGGAGCTTAATGTGCAGACCTGCAGGTAAATTCCACTCTTATTAAGCTGCTCTCGCATTCCTTGTCTCAACCACAGAAGTGTTTGCTGGATTTGGCCTAAACGTTCTGGTTTCTACATGTAGAAGTTCTACCCTGAATTTGCACCCAGTGCCCAATTCCAAAACCCGACAGGTATGGGAAACAGAGAGTCCACAACCTACACCGTGCGCTTCCACTGTGAAGAAGAGAGGGTCACACTGGCAGGACCCCAGAAGAAGGAGAGCAAACACCAGGACACGGCAGCAAATGCGCCTGTCATCAAGCGGAACTTTGTTCTTCTCTCTGTTTTTGGTGACTCCTACTCACCTGTGGATGGGATGGAACTGCGTGAGACTGCCTTTGCTGAGGAGGAGTGCCGACACAAACCTCCTTCAGCATCCATGCAATGTGAGGAACCTGAGGCTGAAGTGGATGCTTGCTGGATCTAAGTGCTGACACTGAATCAGTCTGTCTCTGCAAAGCTTGATAAGAGAAGAACTCATGCTGAACATCTTAACTGCAGTATTTGTTCTGCTGGTTTCTATGATGTTGGTGCTCTAGTGTCAGATGCCCTTTCATGTCTATTATTACACAGCCAAGTTTCCAGAGCAGCTGTAGATGTTCTTGTGAAAAGAGGAACTTCTGGGTGGGGGGCATGTGGGAGGTCAAGACCTAGACTGAAAGTTATACAGCAGGTCAGAGTGTGTATACTAGCAGTGGTGGCCAAACAGTGGCAGGAAGGTTTAATAACATCATGAAATATTCCTAATAAACTAGTTGTTGTTCATGAAGCCTGGTGTCTTATTAAGGGGCCAGTTTGATGGTTCCAGCAGCTTTAACGCTTATTTACCTGCTAATTCATATATTTATTGCACCTGGATGGGAAGCCAGACCACGGCAGGGTGACAACACCTACACACACTCTGGGCAAGTTCAAGTAACCAGCTAATCTGAAACACGTCTTTGGACAGTGGGATGAAACTGGAGAACCCAGAGAAAACCCACATAGACATAATATTAATAATAATAATTTCATCAACTTTAAAAGTCACTTTTAAAAGCACTTTACATTAATGCCACAAGTCTACTGTAGACCATATCTCCTGTGTGAAGTTTAGGGATTGATCCGGAAACTACTATGTTCCGGCACTTTTTTTAGCCTTATTGAATAAAGAAATGAAGTGTTGTTTCAACACTTCCGACTGCTGGTAGTGAATACCATTGGTGCCTACGTGCAGCATTAAAGTATTCAAGCTCTTATTAGGCAGACGATTGACCCGTGCCTTGATATGAGAGACACAGGCATGTGGGAGACAGTTAACTTTAACTTTTACATTATGCTTAACGTGTGATCTAAGAAATACATTTCTTATTGCTGCATCACTTAACACAAGCATGTCAGTATTGTATTTGTTAGCAGTTTTGTTGCTGTTTTTGTTAGTTTTATTACGCATGCGACTTGCAGCAACGCCCTTGCGTCTTTGGGGAAGCCGTGGTCCTACTCATTACAATGTGGCCGCATGTATCATGCTAGGTAGACGAACTGCTCGGAGCCAAGAATCTGTTCCGTGTCGGAACCGGCGAGTCTAGCGCAACGTTTTTAGTTTTTCGGGTTCGCTTCCTCGCAGTGACCCATTTACCCCGCATTTGGTCCGGGGTAACTGCCTTTCTACTAGCTGTGCCAGGTTCTGCTACATCCGACACCAGGCTAGGCGCCACTGAGGTGTCCGGACAAACAGTCCAGCCACGTCTCTGTTTCCCTGATAGCAGTTAAGTTTTGCACTTGTGTCTCAAGTTCCGTAATCTGATAAGGAAGTTCTCATTGGCAATACATTTTGCACATTTGAACCTATCCACGGCATCAACAGGTTTGATACCGCAAAACATACTATAGAACACACAGCAGATAATGACCATTTCAGCCATGCCACACATGTTCAGAATCGAACTTATGTCAAGAAAATACTCCATTCCTCAGGCTCTAGGGTACCTATGTCCGTTGGCCTCTTTCCACATGACGATCCTAGTTCTTGTCACGGTCTTCTTGGACCCACCGAACTTTCTGAATCACGTTGGTTGCGCATTTCCTTGGCTTCCTCGGCTTCCCTTGCGTGCTGTTTCCGTTCTTCAGTGCTGATTTCTGGGAACAACCTGTTTTTTTTTTTAGTTGGAACGGTGTCCAGCCAAACTGAAAGGAATCTTTTATCCTCTCCCGTAACCTGGCCAACAAATTACAGCAGTGATTCAGCCTAGGGTCGTCGCTGACACGGCCTATTAGTACTTGCCCTATTAAAAACAGTCAGTTATGGCGTAATGATACCCCTCCTGCAATAACTCCCCCCGGGGGGGACGACAGCAACAACAGCAATAATGAGAGGATAAACAATTCAATTCAATTCAATTTCATTTTTATATAGTGCTCTTCTCACTGCGGTGACCCAGAGCGCTGTACAGATCTGGCAAGGGTTACATACATGTACAGTTTGAATCTGGCCATGAAGGAGAGGAAAACAAAAAACTCCTTTCTACAAGAGGATCGGAAAAAAATAAACCTCTGGGGGTCCATGTGCCACTGGAAGTCACCCTTGAATTGGTGTTGCCGGTATCTGACTTGACAACTAAACATAAAACTATACATCATATAGACAAAAGCAGCTGCAATAAATGTATTAATCTGGTGAAACGTTCTGACTTTGAAGCAACTGCGGATATAGATCAGTTAGCGTGAAACTATAACATTGTGGTAGAACGCACGCTAGATGCAGTGGCACCTGCAAAAACAAAAGCTACCAGACATACGAGGAACCCCCCATGGTTCAATGATTCAACTCGTGCAGCTAAACTAGAATGTCGCAGATTAGAATGCAAATGGCGCTCAAATAAAATAAGCATAAATTACAAAGCCTGGTCAAACAGCTTGAAGTTCTATAAGAAATTACTTTTTAAAGACAGGTCTGATTATTATTTTAACCTGATAAATGATAATAAAAGCAATCCTCATTTCCTGTTCGAAATAATTAATAAACTGGTCGGTGCAAACCAGAACAGACAACGTAACACCCTGTCCATCACTAATGATGACTTCACGTCGTTTTTTAACAAAAAAATACATCGGGTCAACGATTGTACCATCGACTCTGGTTCTACATGGTGCAGGGGAATCAGCGGAGAACAATGCAAGCTCTCCAGAAAGATTAAATGACTTCAACCCTATTATGGTTCAGGACCTTACTGCAGTCGTTGGCAAAATGAAGTTCACTACATGTCCTCCAGATCCAATACAAACTAAGTTACTTAAGACTGCACTACCGGTCCTGGCTAAACCACTGGTTAATATAATAAATACTTTGCTACTAACTGTCACTGTCCCCGACACATTTAAGATTGCCATGATTAGACTGTTAAGACTCTGTTAAAAAAACAGGACCTTGACCAAACCGACCTAAATAATTTTAGACCAGTCTCCAATCTATCATTTATCTCTAAAATCCTAGAGAAGAGGGCATCCTTCCAACTACAAAGTCACCTCAATCATTTTAATATATTTGAAAAATTTCAGTCAGGATTCCGCCCAGACCATAGCACAAACAGCTCTAACCCGTGTAGCGAACGACATCCTTGTCTCACTCGACTCCAGTCAGATCTCAGTCATAATGCTTTTAGACCTGTGTGCTGCATTTCACACAGTTGACCATTCCATTCTGCTTGACAGACCGGAAACATTGGTTGGGTTGTCATGAACTGCCCTAAGGTGGTTCCAATCATACCTTTATGAACGTAAACAATACGTGTCACAGTCAGACAACAATCCTGTGTCAGTCACATCAACTGTGCAATATGGTGTACCCCAAGGCTCAGTTCTGGGTCCGTTACTATTCTCGATCTACATGCTACCACTGGGTGATATTATTTGGAAGCATGGGGTTAGTTTCCATTCATACGCTGACGATACTCAGTTGTATGTCTCTTTTGAGCCAGTACTCCAATCTCTACACTGGCTACCAGTCAAATTTAGAATTGACTATAAAATCTTATTACTAACATATAAGGCAGTGAGGGGGACTGGACCAGCATACCTCAAGGAAATTCTTGAGGATTACATTCCAGGTCGAAGCCTTTGATCATCGGAAGCAGGTTACCTTGCGATTCCGAGGATCAACAAACTGACAGTAGGCAGACGTGCATTTGCCCACATGGCCCCTAAACTTTGGAATAGCTTGCCAGATGAATTATGTTCTATCACCTCCTTACTTCTCTTTAAATCTAGGTTAAATACATACCTTTTTGATTTAGCATATCATGCATGATGCCTGTTGCCAAGCCCCCTGAGTATGTACCTTGCCTAATGCCCCCTCTGTTTTCTGAGCCATTTGTGCTGCAGGTCGCCTCGCGGTATCTGCTATGTCAGTGGACTGAATAGACCCAGGCCGGATGGGACATAGGACCAGAACATATGAAGGGGACAGGCGGAAAGCCGATCAATCCGATCAATCTGATGCTGCGGACGCGGGAGGCCGTGCCTGACTGTGAACTGGAACTCTAACCATACCATACTCCATATACCACAATGATAAAAACCTAGAACTCTTATTAACATTGTTATGAACTGGCTATTACCCATGTATAGAATGCCCAGGAGGGGTGGGCTTCCACTGGCACATGGACCCCCAGGGGTTTATTTTTCTCCTATTCTCTAGTAGGAAGGAGTTTTTTGTTTTCCTCTCCTGCGTGGCAAGATACTAACTGTACATGCATACTACCCTTGTCATGTCTGTTCAGCACTCTCTGTCACTGCAGTGAGAAGAGCGCTATATAAAAATAAAATTTAATTGAATTGAATTAATCCGGAAGACATTAGCTAATATTTTTTGCTTGCATTTTGTTATATGTTGTTATTTTCAAAGCAAGACCCAAAGATTAGGAATTCTTCATCAGTAAGAACCACTTTTACAAACGCAGTTTTGGAGGACTTTGATAAATGCAGTTAATGTCGGTGTTTAAATGCAACCATTTCGAGGTTAATGCGGATGTAACCGTTTGATGTGTTTGTTAGGTTGTAAAGCTGAGATTTTGGGGCCCTTTGGCTAAGTCAACATCCACAAGAGCCCAGACGTTTGACGTAAAATGTTGAGGTTCATGTAAAACTGGGCAAAGGCTGTGAACCAAGCAGGAAGACTGGGAAGCTGGAAAAGAAGAAGAAAAAAATGAATAAATAAAGCAGGAACTGATATGAAGGAGACTGAGTCCAACGTGAGTCAGAGTCCTGTGAGGACATTTCAGCCAAGACAGATAAACCAGATAAACCAGAACAGAGCCAAAAACTGCACAGTAAGTCTTACTATTTAGTTTAAATGCATGAACTGCTCACTGTTCCTACACTGAAATTTGGATTTAAAACGTGTTTGATCATCTATGCATTGTATTTGGCTTTTTGTGCTGTTAAAACTTTTGGTTTAGTTTATGAGATATTTATGTTCTTCTTTAATAAGAAGTCTTCTTTAAGAATCCGCTTCACGGTGAAACCTGTCAGCAGAAAGTCTGCCGCATTTAGGAGAACTACAGAAATGTAAAACATCTCAGTCTTACATGTCAGTGCCACATTTGCAACAGATTTTCCAGAAGTCCTCTTACTGTATTGTGGCTGAAACTTCTGATGAGATTAACCTGGCGCGGTTGTTTTCCACACAGGAGCAGCTTCTACATGGAGTTTGCCTTATGTCTGGGTTACATATTTATGTGCTGTCTCATCTCCAACGGTAAGACTCTCCTTTTCTGTAAATAATATTTACATCTTACGACTAAAAGTGAGGCATCTTCATCAGAAAGGGTACAGTTTTGTCTCTTTTTTCATGTATAGAGACCCAGCTCAGCAGCCAAAGTGAAGCTAAGAAACTATGGCAGTTTGTTTTTCAGACCAGTTGCACATCAAGGATCCTTCTTTCCATCATTTGCACATTTTACTTTCCAAGGTTGACTGTTCTGATGAAAAAATGGCATTAGAGCTTCACAGGGAAGAGGCAAACATTTATAAGCCTGAAAATAAACAAATGCAAACATAAATGGTGGATGAGATATGAAACAAAATGACTGCGCTGATAAATGCAGGATGAATGGAGACCGGTCTGTACCCCGCGTTGCTGCAGGTGGAGGTTCAGAGGTGCCTGTGCAGACGACCACATGGAGAGTGCAGGTGCCAGGAACCATCTCAGCTCTGCAGAACTCGTGCGTTGTGATCCCTTGCATGTTCAGCTACCCGGAGCAGGAGCGGAAACAGTCAGGCTTAACCGGGATGTGGCACATGAAGGACCACACATACATCTACCACCCTGACATCGGGAAAGTGTTGTATGGATTCCGGGGCAGAACGAGCCTGGTTGGTGATCTCGGCAGGAAAAACTGCTCGCTGAGGATAGACCATGTGCAGCACAGCGATGGAGGCCCTTTTATTTTTAGGGTTGCGTTCGACGATGGTGACAAGTTCTCCTACACGAAAAATGCGGTCTCTGTTGCGGTGAAAGGTTTGTTTAGAAGGAAAAACTCCTTTTATTCCACAAACTATCTGTAGATGCAGTATTTCAACGTGCTGAGATGTTCCCCAAAAGATGGCAGTTCCTTGCTCTATTCATCAAGCTGCTGTTCTTCTAAAAAAGTCAGAGCTATGAGAAAACCTCTCCAGAATGAATCACCTTTTCCCCTCAAAACATTTTGCTCATTTCTTCTTTTAGATCACCCAGACGTCCCATTGTTAACCTTAGGGGAACCGGTCAAAGCTGGAGACGCTGTGTCCGCCTCTTGCTCTGTGCACCACTCCTGTCCTTCTAACCCTCCCATGTTGTCCTGGAATCACGCCGGGAGCCACTCAATCCATCCAGAGAAGCTTCCCGGTGGTCAATGGAGAATCGTATCGGTGCTGCATTTTGCCACTTTGGTATCCGACCACAGAAAGCCTCTGATCTGCACAGCCAAGTACTGGGGAGGCAAAACAGTGAGAAGTTTAAAGACTCTGAATGTCAAATGTAAGCTGAAAAACTTCACGTGTCTTGCATCGCGCGTTTTTATGTAAACTACATGACTGCTGCAAAACACCATGCTTAGCAAAAGAGGTGTGTGTATGGCTGCATGTTCGATTTCGAATAAAACAAATATACAGTACAATAGCCTCAGCTCCTCAGAGCAGCTGAATCCCTTCCAACATTCAAGAAGGCTCTCAAACCAGGTCTCAGTCAGGGGTGTCCATCCCTTTCTCTCCTGATCTTCTAGCTGTTCTGTAAATGCACATCACGTCCTCGCTCAAGTTAACATATGCAGCACATAAATTTGCAGAGCATGTATTTAGCATAAACGTTGAGTTTGGATAAACCAACTGGTTCCAGAACTGCATGTCCACATGTACTCTTCTTCTGTTATGAAATGCACTTTTTCATTCCTACGGTTTGGTCCAGACGCTCCCATAGACGTGAGAATTGACGCTGAGCCCAGAGTGAAGGAAGGGGATTCTGTGGAGTTGTGGTGTTCCAGTGACAGCAACCCTGCTGCCCACACCTACCAGTGGTTCAGCGTAAATGGGATGCTGTGGTCCAAGGGGAACACCTACACACTGCAAAATGTGTCCAGGCACACCGAAATGTTCTACTGTACCGCCACCAACACAGAAGGTCAGGGCAGCTCCAGCCCGGCGCACATCAATGTGGAGTGTGAGTTCACCAGCCTGCACATGGAACAATGATGCATTTTCAGATGTATGGACAAGAACTTGTAACTTCACTGATTTCTTCCAGATCCCCCAGAGATCAAGGTGGGGTCCACCTGCATGGTGAACAGCTCAGAGGTGAATTGTCTGTGCATTGTGGACTCGGCCCCCTCCAGTGAGGTCAAATGGTTGCTTTCGGGGGAGTATCTACCCAGCAGCTGGATGGAGACGGACGGCTCGGTGACGCTCTACACCTTCCATACAACTCGACGCCTCTTCCACACCATTTCCTGTCAAGCAAGCAACGTTCATGGAACCGTCAACATGACCTTCCGTCTGCCAAAAAGAGGTAGGGCCGGGTCTGCAGAGTCTTCAAGCCTCACCAAGATCAGCATGGAGTTACAGGCTAATGTGTCAGCATTTATTGGCGATAAACTCCGGTACAAGGATACAGATTGATTTCTTAGAAGCAAGACTTGTGAATGTAAAATACAACAATATTTTAAAACCTTTTTTCCAACATTTGAGAGGAGTTTCACTGTTTTTCAGACAAGCTGCTGTACATTACAATCGCCATCTCTGTACTGCTAGGAGTCGCTGTAGCGGTTTTGCTCTGGGCGGTGATAAGAAATCGGTAAACGCTCTGCCGTTGAAATGGAAACGTATTTTTCAAATAGCTGTTTGGGAACAGCAGTTTACATTCACAAATATTCCCAAGTTACCAATGAACGTGTTTACTTTTGGATCGCCGTTGTAGGAAAAGCAACGAGACGGCTGTAACCAGAAAGACAGACGTGAATGCTGCACCAAAGGACTTAACCTCATGTTCTGCTCCACCAAGGTATTTTTTCCACGTCTGAATCTGAGTGAAGCTGCTTGGGCATTTCAATTGGTATTTAATTTTATGATTCATTTCATCATACTCAACATACATACATGCACAAAACCTCAACCTTAACTTACAAACCCAACTCAGGCCACAACTATGTTCATAACTCGAGTTGTTTGTCCAGCCACTACATTACAGCCCATTAAAGCTTTCTGTCCAGACAAACTTGTGTAAGACATGGAAAAATATTAACATGAATGTTTTTTTTTTAAACTGGAAGTGCTCACTAGTGAGGTTGAACAGATGACAGCAGTTAATCTTTTCCAGATTTTTAGTAATGAATTATTATTTATTTGTTTTTTAAGGACACAGTGAAATTCCAGATATGATTTCTGCCCCTCCAAAAGCTTTTGCTACAAATTAAATCTTGTTTTTCCCTTTCCTCTTAGGAAAGAGACCACTTTCGGTTCAGCTATCTATTCAGAATGTGATGTCGCTCAGCATGTGTATGGCAATATAGGGGCACGTCTGTCATCAGAGGTTATTATTTTTATTATTATTACTTTATCTTTCTGCATGTATGCGCACAGATTTTATGTCTGCACTGCAGAATAAGGACAAATATACCAAATCTATTATTTTGCTGTCGATCTCTAGGCTGTGGAAGAAAGCCATGTGTACACGCATGTGGGCGACGAGGAGGCCACGTACGAAAACATATGAGGAACGAAGGGGTGAGAAGCAGACGTGTGCAAGATAGCAGTTTTATTACCTCACCCTGGCGGTTTACTGTTTAACCACCTCGCAGGGGTTCCTTTTTAATTTTTCACTGCTGTGTAGCCATACTTGATAGATTCACACACTGTCAACGTAAATTTTAATGTCAAAACTCCTCTGATATGCACCAACTGTACAAATATTGGGAAAGGAAATATATCTGTTAAGTATATGTATATGTGAGCATACATGCCCAATTTTTATGAAACGTTCGTAGAGGTTATAAGCACATATTTAATTATTTGAGGTAAAATAGGCATTTAGCTAAATCTATTATTACATGTGGGAAATTGAAAGCTTTTTTGTTTGCTGTGCCTTTGGCTTTATGAAAATGTAGAAATAAATGTCATCACTTACAAAATGTTTGGCTGCGACACTTACACCTCACATTATGAGCAGGTGAAAGTTCCATGCATAAGAGCATTTCCCTCTTCCTACCTCAAACGGAAAGTGGGTAGATAGGGAACACATTCTTGTTCACATTTATTGAAAGTTTATGTCCATAGTGCAAAAACTGAAATAAAAGTGCTTTCCAGCAAATGGAGAGGTACAGAACATGTGACAGATCTGTCATTTCTTTATGTTGAGTCTGGACTGGAGGTGAAACTCATTTTACCACTTTGTCCTGGGTGGTCTTCCACTGCACTGCTTCATTCTCCTTCCCTTACTGTTTTATTCTCTTCTGAAGCAGAACAACACAGAGACTATGAGATGGCGAGTGACAACTTAGAGGGATATTTTTATTCATTTTAACTTTATTTGATAAAGACCAGAACACAGCCCATGAATAAGAAGGGTTAAAGTGCATTTATACTGTGTGTGTGTGTGTGTGTGTGTGTGTGTGTGTGTGTGTGTGTGTGTGTGTGTGTGTGTGTGTGTGTGTGTGTTACAATGAAACAGAGGATGGGAACAGAGCAACGACAAAAAATAAAATCAACCGTTTATGTGGTTGCCATGAGAAGATTTCCTATAAAAGATCATATTTATATTTTTAGCAATATGACAATAAAACGATGTCATAGCGAGCCTGGTTCCTCCTCAGATTTACAGCCAAATGTTTATTAGCGCTCACCTGGAGACGGGAGGAACGCTGTTATTTCTTCTTATTTTGCTGTGATCGATCCTTTCAGCTTGAATTTCTGACAGGGAGAAGCTGCGCTGCCAGTTCGCTTTTTTTTTTGGTTGTTCTTAAGGTTTTTGCGCGCAGGTCGTTCCGCTTTGCTGTCGTCACGTTTAAAGGCGGCGTTTTGCGGAGGCGCCCGTTAATAAACGACGGGCGTTTCGTGCGCGGTAACGGCAACGAACTGCGGCAGCCGTTGGCGAAACCGGATGAATTTCGGATGAAACAGTCATTTGCTTGCTTTGTGCTTTCACCACGTTCTGATGTATAAGCCGATGTATGCTTTAGTGAATACTTTAATACACCTTTGCCTTCTTTTTTACGGTAGTGTGCAGTATTTTACCTGTAGCCACGCAGGAGGCGACGGAGCAGCGGGGCGGTCTGTCGGCTGGACCCCCGTGCCCGGGGCGTCCATCCCTGCGTGATCGGAACGGCTTCGCCTCGCAGTCTGGGAGTTCGAAACACCGAGTTTCTGCCGCTGCCCGCATGCCGGCGTGACCGGAGCCGCGGATCCGCGACGCGATGGCAGCTTCCCGCGGAAACGGAGCCGCCGCTGCGCACGGGAGCGCCGAGCGGCCGCCGGACGCAGCCAACAGCTTGGCTGCGGGGGCCGCGGGCGGACGATGCGTGAGTCCCCCGGCGGCGCGGTCCCGCTCGCTCCGGCTCCCCGGGGTCATGGACTCGGAGGGAAGGGTGGACGAGTCGCGGCTGCGCGCCTTCATCTTCAAACACGGTGCTCCTCTCCCCTCGCCTTCGTCTAGGCTGGAAACGCTGCTTTAACCAAACATCCAAGATGTACGAGCGCATGTGCGGATGCTGCTCCATTCGCGGTGGCGGAGTTTCCTGCGGTTTTCTTGGCAAAATGTGGCGCAAAATGTCCGAGTTTAACTGAATATTCCTAATGGACTAAATAATAACGCGAATAAGGTGATAAGTTTAATAGCAGGCTTTCGTTCAGCTTTTGCTCTGCTTCTGGACAACATATGGTTCCTTCACAAACAGCCCTGTAGGCGTGAAAAGAGGTCCAAGCCCGAATCCTCAAGTACAGGTGATACGAAACTGCACCGTGCTTTTCAAAGGGATGTGCAGGTGAACAGCACCTGATCTTCTAGGACAGGTGGCGCAGGTGACCTACAAGCACCTTAGACCCTTAAGAACCATATGGTGCTTTGTGCAGTTGGGCAGATGTTGCTCCTCAAACTGCCTGTTTGCTCAAGATCAACATAGTTGTGTTTGTATAAGACAGGACGGCGTGACTCATATTCCTGTACACCAGTTGCAGAACCTTTTTTTGAGGCTTAACAATTCTATTCATGACTCTTTCAAGTCTTAGGTGTTCATGAGATGATCGGGTCTGAGGAGGTCCTTTGTGTTTTTTTTTTTTTTTGGTCCGCTTGAGAACATAAAGGATCCATACATGCCGTCCAGGC
Source organism: Heterotis niloticus (assembly GCA_018136845.1). NCBI lineage: Eukaryota > Metazoa > Chordata > Actinopteri > Osteoglossiformes > Osteoglossidae > Heterotis > Heterotis niloticus. The sequence continues at coordinate 4,194,773 of CM030896.1, forward strand.
GGATGGGGGGGAACAAGTGTTTGGAGCACAAGGACCCGTTGAAGCGGCAGGCGAGTTCGGCGCTTCTTGCAGTCGATTCCAAAGTCAAGCGGTGGTCAAGTGATGCTTCCAAGAGGAGCTTCGGAGAATGGAGGCAAACATGAAGTTCTGCAGATTGCGCTCTTGGCGGCTGAGAGTTCAACATCAGAATGCGCCTGTTTTTCAAAATGCCTTCAGGCTGTGACCTTATTACTGCCTGTTAGAAAGCAGGAATTGTTCCTTCACAAGCTGTGGCAACTTGTAAAATCATGTGACGGAAATTAAAATCTGTGAGCAGAAATATAAACAACCCTCACCGGTCAGAGGCTGAAGTTTTGTCTACCGAGCAGGGTCTGAGTTTGTGTCGATGTGGGATTTTGTTTCATTTTTGGTGTTGGAGCTAATTTTGTAGTTGTACTTTTGACCTCTCAGCTGGACCCTGTGGTTTTTCGCCCCAGGTTTTCAGTTAGTGCTCAGCAGTCTACATTATGGTTGGGGAGATGCGATGACCAGTCAGATTTGTGTTATCAGTTGAGCGTTTAGCCCTGGTGCCATGTCAGACTACGAAGCAACCTGTCCTCCTAGGGCCCCAACTGAGAAGCGGTGGTTGGATTGGTGACAGTCCAAAACACATCCACCAGAGCAGAGATCTGGGGTCTTATACAGTGGTCTGAGTTCATCAGGGATGGGGACAAAGGGGACAGCTGAGTGAGCTCGAGTCACCTGGAGTTGATGGTGTACGGTTGGTACTTCAGTTCTTTTGCAGAAACGCTGAACTGCTTTGCATCCTTTGTTCTTAGTGTTCGCAGCAAACATTCGGTGATAAAGAAGCTTTAAATGAGGTGCAGCTTCAGATTATATACATCACTTGGTCGGAGCTAGACATGATTTTTGTTTTGTATTAACTGCCAATGTCTGCATCCTTCCACCGAGCAGTGTAAGATGTCTTGTTTGTGTTCCAAAGGAGGAGTTTCGCCGTCTGAACGGGGGCAGGTGTGGCGCTACCTGTTTGGCGCGTATCCCTGCAGCTCCACGGCTCTAGAGCGTCCCCTGCTGCACGAGCAGCTGTCTGTCCGATACCAGGCCATGAAGAAGAAGTGGCAGCAGCTGCTTCCGGCCGCAGTGCACATGCGCCTCAATGGCACTGATGGTACGCCACACATTTCCAGCTTTTTTTTTGCAGAAAGCTTGCGCGGTGCAGCAGTTAAACTCACAGATTTTTCAGAAAAAAAGGCACTCACTTATCTAAATTCCATAGTTCGTAAGTGCACCGAACCTGGACTGAAATGCCTCTGTCTAGTTGCACTGAATAAGACGCCTACAGTATCCAGTGCCAAGGGGATCAATACAGAGATGTATGAAGGGAATGGACACCATCCCAGTCTGTGTTTACGTGATGCCACTTCATTGTGGGTGAGAAACAAAGGGAAACAAAGCTGTGATAAGAGTCAGAAGTGGAATAAAACACTCAGTTAGAAAGGTGCTCTTCTCCCCACCACTATCAGCCCTAACAGTTTCTCTCATCCTTCTGACCAGCTGCCCTTCATCTTTCCCTTTAGTCTTTACCAAATGGTGAGCAGCTGGTCTTCTTTATTCAGAAGAGTCATGCAGAACGATGTCCTGTGTCATACGGGGACACCGAGAACTAATCGTGACCATCAGACAGGACGATTGCATGGGGTGGTCGAGTTCATCCTCAGAACATCCTAGCATGGATGCCCAGTTCATCGTAACTGGATAGGCGCAGTTTTTACTGAGCTGTTCATCGCATCTTCAGTCATTGCAGTTCAGTCAGTCAGTCGCCTGTTGAATACATATTCCTTAATCGAATAAGGTATAAAACACAAGAAATGCATTAAAATATTCCTCCATCAAAACCTTTCCACAATTCTACTTCTGGCAACGGACCGTCATAATTTTAAAAACTACACGTTCATTTAAAAAGTAAAGCTTTGGCACTTTAATACCACAGCACTGTAAAAGGATCTGTAAAGCAGAGCCGAAAATGGTGCATTATTCTAATACCCAAAAATGACCCAAGGTCCCTAGCAAATAATGAAGTCTGTCAGCCCCTTGATGAAGCTGTTGAACATCTAATTGTGTGGAGGTAAAATCCAGCAAACCGCATGCATTTCCAGGACCGGGCACTTTGTTCCATGTGTTTTTCAGCACTTAGGTGCTTGGTGATGATGGTTTGTCTCTTTCACGCAGCTGAGCTGGTGGCAGCTGTGAAGTTCTTTGAGCAACGAAAAGAGGAATCCCGACATGAACGCAAGGAGCAAAGCGAAGAGGTCAGGGAGAGGCTCTCCTTTCTGGAGCTGCAGGCACAGGTAAAACCCGCACTGTAAAGTGAACCTCATCCCATGACGATATGACCCCTTTGCCATTGGCTGGATTTAGTTTCTAAACTTTAGAACGTGCAAACAGTTGGTTTCAGAGATGGAAATCTGGCCCATGCTCGTAATTCCAAAGTTGTATTTTTCTAAATGAGTTTGCAAAATGCAAAGCATGAAGTCACTTTAATGCATCAGTAAACACTTTGCTCAAATATTTTTACTGCATTTAAGCTATGAGGAGAATAAAAACAAATTTAAAACTTGTGAAAATAAACGTGCATTGTTTTCACAAGGTCCTATTCAGTGGTCACTGCTGGCCAATTTATTTCGTAGACAAACACTAAACCTGGGCTGTAAGCACAGTGGAAGTCGATCAATACGATGTGGTATCACAGCTCTTTTTTTCGGGCACCTATCAGCTCTTTGCTTAAACGCAGGCTGCTGTGAAGGCAACGCACTTAAGAACAAATAAGATGCAATACAGTGGTGCTTCTGAAAAAGTGTAACTCGATCCTGTCTCGGTGGTATTTGTCAGAGTGTTGGCTTACTGTAAGCAAGGAGCAGGGATCTGAACACACAGCCAACCTGCTGGCCGCAAAACAAGGGCTCCAAACACTATTTGGCGGAACCCTTCCTGTAAATTTAACTTCATACCCAGCATACGGGACAGGGCAGGATATGCATCTGTCATTGTTTAAAACTTACTGCAGCGATGGCATGGATTAACCCGAGGTGTTAAATACCAGCTGTTCTGCTTAGGAACCAACGATTAACATTCAGTTTGCTAATATTAGCTGGCGTGTATCAAAGGTGCCCTGTGCTAGGCACACAGTGAGGCTGTACTGAAATATTCTGAATTTATTCATTGCGAAATGAGGAAACTTAATTTGAAACTCACCTGTGCACTTACTGCTCAGGTACTTCTGGAACGCACATCTTTTGACCTGGAGGAGCTGCAGGAAGCTGTGCGCATCATCGACAAGGACGTCCCCCGGACTAACAGGGACCTGGACTATTACACGTGAGGGATTATTCACTTTGTGATGTTAGCACTGCTGTATGGCTTATAAAAGGAGGTGAGCAAACAGAAAAAACATTACTGGGCAGTATAAATATTAGGAATATGAACTTGTTACAGCAACCATTACGTTATGTCTGTTTGTGTGTGTGTGTGTGTGTGTGTGTGTGTGTGCGTGTTCATGCACTTCTCACTTTATCAGAGTAAACCTTGAAAACTAGATGGTGGGAACTCCCCACAAAACCAAGCAAACACAAGTGTGCTATTGTGGTTATTTGGATATCCTCTGCAGATCCATTTGTGGTTCCAAAGCCTTTAAAATGCTTTCAAAAGTCCCTTTTTCAAAAATATTTAACCAGTGTGGCTCAGCAAAACCAGTGTTAACAGCATTATTGCTACAGCATTCATCTCAACCACAACACTTTCCTCATGCTGCATTTTTGCACATCTGTATGCTTTCAAATACTCTTAAAACACTGTCACCAAGTTGCTTCTATTACTGTAACCCTTTTACTGTAACTGAATGTGTGTGGATTTCTGAAATGGTTGTAATGAAACTCCAGCCGGTTTGCATGTTTACCTACTGTGTTTTACTGTGCTGTATAGTATTCACCACAGTAGCACGACTCTGCAGAGCACACGCCCCACTACAGCTGAAGCAGGGCTTTGCGGAACAAACGTGGTATTTGGGTCAAACATTCCTATCACACGACCTTGAAAATCCGCCTGGACATTTGTCAAAACGGAGTCAACAACCAAACCGCAAAGTGCAATTCTGTGATAAAGTGCACTTAGGACCCTTATATTTTATCCACGCAAATCGTACCACAACAGGGGGCCTGTTCCGATTTTACAGCCGCCCTTTATTAAGCGCAGGTTAAACTGTAGCTCCAAGAGCAGTGAAAAATAAGTGCAAACCCCTTGGCGAAGCCTCCTGTGGTTTTAAGTGTTTGAGCAACTCATCATATTTATTTTGGCTATTTATTTTCCCTGCAAAACAGTAAATGGTGGCAGTTTGCCTTTGTAATGCAAGATCAGGCTGTTGGTGTTTAGGCAAAGTCTGTGCATCATGGGACTCTGGTGTGGTCTCAGCTTCTCCAAATGTGCAGGTTTGATTCCATTCAGAAGGTCAACAGCTTGACTTCACGTGTCAATGTTATTCACGCAGGGGTGAAGGCTCCAGCAACCTCCTGGTGTTACGAGACATTCTCATCACATTTGCTGCCTTCCATCCAGGTGCCCTGTTGCAGAGCCTCTTCCTGTCCTCCTGCTCATAACTTAACACCCTGTTTAAGCTTTTATGGATATTTTTCTTCTAACAACTTCATCAATAAGCTGTCATGATTCAAAATTTCTTCTTTCCTTCCCTCTCAGCATGTATAAGTATTAACTATCCTTACCCCTGTTATGCATCATACCTTTCAAAAAGCTCTAAATCAGTTCCTCTTAAATGACCCTCTCACTTAAAAAGGGAAACGGGTACAATTTTTTTCAAGTTAAATAAACCCTAGCAAATATCATAACACTGCCGGATGGGGTGGAACGTCATAATTATTAGTCTAATACAAATGAAAATATTTTTTTGTGGTGAAATGTCTTCTCTGTTGTAGTTTCTGTGTCTGTTTGTGGGTGTAGATGTTTGGACAGAAGTGCTGTTTACTCTTCAGACACTAAAAACCCCATCTGCCTTCCTCCATATTTTGGGTTAGAGGTGAGCTACGCTCAAGGCATGAATGACCTCTGCAGCCGGTTCCTGGAGGTGTTGGACTGTGAGGTGGACACCTACTGGAGCTTCTGCTGCTACATGGAAAGGTTCTACCGGGACTTCTGTGCAGACGGGTTGCACAGGAAGATTGGTATGTCATCCTTTCCTTAGATGTTTCTGCCTTGAATGTTTTAAATGTAGCTTTGTCTTCATTGTTTCCACTTACTCTACCTGTGTGTGTCACTCAGAGCTTGAGGCGGAGCTCCTGAAGGAGCTGGATCCTCAACTGCATTGTCACCTGGTCACTGACAACATGGACAGGCTCACCTTCTGCCACAGGTTGTGTTACAACTCTTTTCTGTGTTACGTTACCGTAACCTGAGGGAAATACGTTTGTTTATCCAATGCCGTATACGGTAGATTACAACTTGTTTGTATTTAAGGACAAATTCCACAGGTGGTAAAGTGGCACAAAGTCACACCAAGTTTTCCTTATCAGATCACCGTTTGCCATGAATCCCCATCCATTCTGCATATTTCAGGAAACCCGTAGAGCCATTCCCTCACATTTAAGCATTTTTCAGAGTTTGTCAAATCAAAGAGGGGAGCCCTTCCAACCTATGCACCTTGGTCCCAGTAGGTTCCAGTAACCCTGAGCCAGGTAGGGTAAACTTAGTCCTGTCATCAGGGTTTGTCTCTCTCTTCTTCTGGAATTCCTCAGGAAAGAGATGGATGTGGAGATGCTTGACGTATGGGGTGCCCACAGGACAGACCTGGGAGACCAAAATGTTCTGTGAGGGTTTCTGAAGAAAGATTGGCACAGTTCAACATCTGTTCAACATCAACTTAATTCCCACTTCCACACAAATTTTTCATTTGTCCCAAGTGAGGTTGGAGACATTGAAACTAAACGGACTGGACTTAAATCCTTAGTTATAGATACAGATGCCCGATGCTGTGGCCTGAGGGCGGTTGGTGCCTCTCACATTGACTTTGGGAATGAATGAAATCCCAGGTACAAGCTGCCAAAGCAAAGCTCATGCACAAGACTTATGGACAGTGACAGGACGATCTAGAGAACCTCAGAATAGATCTGCTGCTTCACTGGATAGACAGGAACCAGTTGAAGTGGTTTAGACATGTGGTAGGATTTATAAAGAGCTCCATTTCTCAAGAACTCATCCAGAGCACTAAACAAGGTATTGCTACAGAGGGAAAAAAGTAGACACATGGGATCTGTAGCTGCAAGCAGATGCTCAGTTGTGTCACTAGCAGCTGTCCAACATCACAGACAAACCTGTACAGTTCCATCTGAGGACAGAGTGCCAACACAGAGCTCCTGTGTTTAAAAAAAACAGCATTGTGATTTGAGTTTAACTCCTTAGTAGTGGAGCTGCAGGTTCCTGCAGCTCTGGGAGTGGATGACGGTGTAGAATAATGCAAACGGTGGAGTCTTTCTTGGTTGTGAAGGCTGAACAGACTTCAAACTTTTGCGAGTCCACAGGAGCAGCTAAACACATGCTAGAGTTGCAAACAAGATGGCAAAGGCAGAACGTGAGCTCAGTCTTTTTAGGTACAAGCTTAACTGTTTGATGAAGTACAGGGATGCTGAAGCGGTCGAGAAGGAGCCATCTTTGGATGGTGGGACAGAAGGAGGGTAGTGGTATCTCACTGCACCATCTTCCTTTGCATTTCCCTCACTGCTTTGTCTCTCAGTTGGCTGCATCTCAGCATCTCTTTCAGTAGTTGATCTCCATGTACCATTTCACCATACGTGTCTCTCACTGTGATCTCACCCAGGTGGCTTCTTCTGGGCTTCCAGAGAGAGTTTGAGCACAGCGATGCCTTGCGGCTCTTTGAGATCCTGAGCTGCGACCATCTGGAGCTCATCTCCCAACAGGTGGATCGGGCCCGTTACCAGGAAAGGCTGGGTAGGAGGCACACCATGGGTGAGATCCTGAAGCAACACCAACTCAGATGCAAATCCCTTAAACCCAACCCTTCAAAAAAACACTCTAACTAATCCCAACCATTGTTGCAATGAACTTCACTTTATCACCGCAGGATGATCAGATGAGGTGATGATGCCTACATGACTATTAGATGGCTTGCGGGTGTTAAACTGCTCTTAGACGGAAATTATTAGCCACAATATCAACCGTTTTCACTAAGATAAAATGGTAACTTTCTTTAATGCCAGTCCAACTGGACTAGAAGGAGGATCTCCTGATTTAACTAACATAAGTAGGATACTGAAAAAGTTCAAGCGATTGTAGACTCTGGTGACGCGTTTGTCTTTTTCATGTGATGGTGGGGCCGGCAGCAGAGGAGAAGCCAGCATCGGAGCGGTTGACCATCAACCGAGAGTTTACATTTGAGTTGTTCATCTGTGCCACAATCTTACTGGAGCATCGGGAAGCACTGCTGAGATGTCGCAACGAGGTGCAGCTCATCCAGTTCGCCAACAGGTTTGTCTGCGTCTACCAGTAAGCAGCAGCATCTTGACTTGACTTGATTTTTCTGAAGCAAAATCAAGTACTGCTCAGCAGTACTAACTGGGCCCTTCCTATGATTCAAAGTGGTGGCAAATTAGAGGCGTCAGGTTATGTCCTCAACTGCTACCTGCTGTACTTGTTCCCATGTTTTCCTCTTCAGCCTACAGGGCACTCTGGACCTTAACAGCATCTTGAAGAAAGCTGAGGAGCACTTCTATAATTACTGCAGACGTTCCGCTTGGGATCCCCGGAACAGGTGTGACTGCGGCGGCAGAAGCAAAGACGATCACTTCATTCAGCAGCTGCGCAGCTTCTTCTCCTGAGGATGCTGCACTCCGGGACCAGTGAGGAACCCAAGTTGCTTGCCCCAGAACAACACTGTCCTCTGCCAAGCCGCTCAAAGACGCAATGTTCATATCAGCATAGCTGGTATTTTCCACGTAGGCCGTGTTTGAATAACTGGCATTTTGTGAAATGCTAAATTATTTTTCTTTCACGGCAAAACACGTAAACGCAATTTTTCTTATTACCTGCAGATCTGTGGAAACGTATTTGGCCCTTTCTGATTTTCTGTCCTTTGGCAGTTTTTCGACATCGAATTTTAACACATTGTTTGGTTGTATCCTGAGAGAGATCAAGTGGCAGCGGTGTTAATACCGCGTTATTTCCGTGGTGCGTAAAACAGCAGCAGAGCAACTGTGCTGTAACCCAAAAGTCCAATTACAGTCAGATGTTTGAATGCCATCATTTCCATTTCAACCTCTTCTTAGTTTAATTTCCATCTGCTAAAACCCTTAGAAACAAAAGTCATTTTAGCAAAAGAAAGATTCAGAAGCACAAGTGGCCAAAGTCAAAGGTAACTTCTGGATCACTCAGAAGAGAAACTGCTGAAGTCTGTCAGTCTGGACAGAGTTGCACAACCACGTCCAAGGCTGTAAAACTTCAACCATCATCAGAGCCAAATCCTCATCCGGTGGAGAAAGCGCAGAATGATGGTCACTCTGCACGAGAGTGGCCATCTTCCTGAAGTCTCTTTCTGCCAAGCTTCCCTTGCCTCTGCTCAGGTCTGATTTCAGAAGACAGACACTGTGATACAGAGGCTGTGTACCTGGAAGGGAGGCCTAGGTGGAAACCGCCGCCCACCAAAAACAGCACTAAAGCCTGTGTATGGTTTGATAAAAAGCACCTGGACATTTCTCAGGGCTTCTGGGACCTTCAGTACCTCAATGAAGCAACAATAGAACGTTCTGGATGACGTGGGCCTCGTAACATCAGGCAACAGCGAAAAACCACAATTCAAACAGCCGTTTTAGCAACGGTCACGCGTGGATGTGCGATGATTTGCTGCTACATTAGCCGAGTGTCTTGCTGTTCCCTAAGGGTATGAATTCCACTTATTTTTTGAAAATTCTGAAATAAATGTTTCACAGCATTGCTTTTAAACTACATTCACGAGTTCTAAAGAAAAATGTGTGTTATGGACTGGTGCCCCATCCAGGGTGTAGGTTCATAGCCAAGACAAAGATCACAAAGAATTATTTTCCCAAAGGCCCAGCAAAAGTCCTGACCTGAGTCCAGCTGTGATGTTATGACAAGACCTGAAATGAGTTGTTCAGGCATGAAAAGCTGCACGGGTCCCTGGTTTGGAATAGTTCTACACGGACAGAGGTTCAGCACTTCTCCACAGTGTTTCACTCCGTGAATCGTTGTAAACAGGATTCCGTTTCACTTTTCTCTCAGAGGCTCCATCCATTTCCCGGAATTGACTAAATCAATCTGAATCTGATCAAACTGAATGTAATACAGCTTCAAAAGCAGACAGTTGGAAAGGAGGCAGACATTTTCTCACACCACTGTACCAAGAAAATAAATATATTATTGAGCATTTTTACTGTTGCTATTATCAGTTTAATGCAAATATATTATGGACCATTATTATTATTAGCACATTAAGGTAAATATAATATGGCGCATTATTATTTTTATTATTAGCACACTGGCAAATACAGTAGATACAGAACATCATTATTGTTAGCATATTGTGCCAAATATATATAAAAGAACATTATTATTATTAGTAATAGTAGTAGCATAAATAAACGTGTTATTGCAAGAACATAATTTAGTTTTGATGTAGGCAGTACAGTTGCATTGTGGCAGTTGAGAGATCTTCACAACTGCTGTGCACTTGCAATTTTCAGTCATGACTTCAGACTTAAGTTGATCTGTCTAGCAAAATGGTGACACAAGGTGGGATGTGTGCATCACCTCCCCTGCGGGGCACAACTCGGTGCTGCGTCACTCCCACCGTGGACGCTTAATAATAACCCGGGCCTCGTATGCGGAGCCGCAGCGCCAGAGCGCGATGGTAGGATCCGGCCCAGGAGGGGCTCCTTCTAGAAGGCTCTGCTCGCTGTCAGCTCCACGGAAATAGCTGCCCATGAGCCTGAGCCCTTTACTGAAGCCAGTGCCTCTGTTGTGCATCATTCTCCAGTAGGAGATCTGTTCCTGTGCTGCACCGCTGACTGCATGTGGGAAACCAGGGCTGTGTATCTGTAATCGTGATTTCGGAATAAAAAACTGGACTGCATACACAGTATAGAACAAACACACAGGTGTCAATATAAGTATATAAAATATTTAGCAGGCAGGAGTCAAAGTGGGCTTTGACTAAACTACTCCCATAACTACTTCATAATGAACTGAGTTAGTCTATCATTTCAGTTACCGGTTACCAGGTTGGTTCAATTTATGAATTTTATGATATTTAGAATTCTTGGTATCCAATATACTACAACCTTTTCATATTTTTAATGATTATGTGTGTTGCTATTTTTAATGTAGCTCAACTTTTTTTAAATTTATTTCTCCTTAGATGGTTTTGGAACAGGTGCAAAGGAGGGCCAGCTGTGTGTGTAAGACTCTATTGAGAGGCGAAGGGAAGAAGGGAGACTTTTTTTTTTAGAATCAAAGGTTGACATTTAATCTTATAGGCAACCCCAGGGCGTATTGAGAATAATGGCATGAAACTGGGACTGCTTTGTGACTGGGTGTAGTTTTTGAGTTTAGAGATTTTTAAAGGGCTAAATAAATTATGTTTAAAACATTTTGCCTCTTCCTTTGTCTGCAGCATGACAGTTTGAACAGAAGTTATCAGTTTTGTGAAGTACAGATGTTGTGAAATAGTTTGCACATAAATTTGTAATGTATTTTGGCAAAGCACTAGTCCCTGTGAAATGGAAAATACATCAAATTTTCAATAATGATTTAATCGGTAGAATATATTCTTTGTACAAAACTTTTTTTCCCCGGAAATATGGTATTAGCTATAAACCCTGACACAAGAAAAAGAAGGAATAAAAGAAGGTCTGACAAACCCAATTCCTTTTGCAAACCATGAGCAGTTTTTTTCTTTCACACCAGCAGCAATTCCCAGGTCAGGTGGGAATAAATTTGTCTGGTTTAATAAAATTCAGAAATGAAGGTTTTTGTACTGAAACGCAGTGTCTTTCCATAGAGACTTACTGTTACAAAGACATTATGCTCTGCTTTTACCATTTATTTGAGTATTAAAATGGACATGGACACCAGAAATAAAAATGTTATATTCCAGAACTTTCACTACTATGGAGCTATTAGATTTTCTAAAGCATTAATATTTTAATTCTATGTTAAAGTTTTGAAAGAGTGACAGTCTCTACATGGACATTCTGAACGAAAGAGAGGGAGAGGGGCCAATAACTTTTCTGCTCTTGGGTGCCAGAAAGCTGGAGCTGAACACAAGCAAGTCTGGAACTTTCTGTTGGTCAGCTGACAGCTGGAGGAATCTCTCCCTGCAGCGCCTGTATAAATAGAGCGGCGCGCAGTGCGACAACCAAAATCGGAGGGGAAAGGGGGAAAGAGCGCTGCAGTTTGGGCGAAGGGCGACCGGCGGTGCTGTCTGGTGGGAAAACTTTGCCTCTCTTTATCGTCCGAGTGTCGCACGACTGACTGAGCCAGGTAACGCTTCCCGCTTCAGCCACGGGGCGGCTGAACTTTCTGCTTGGCTTGCTGGCAGAGGACAGACATCTTTTCGCACGCTTCCATTTGTCAGGCTATGGAAAGTTCCAGAATGGAGTCGGTGCTTTTCATTTTAAACAGAGGGCATGGTCTGTAAAAGCCTAAAAACAATAAGGAGGCAGCTTTTGCTATAAAGGTGTGTCTATTAAATGGTAGAAATAAACAGCACATGGCTGCTATTTTGGCACAAGCTGGTGTATCAGGATTTTTATTTATTTTTTCCCCCTGCGGGTTGGCTTGCTTCCCATGAGCTTGGCTAACCACATACTGCTGTGCCCTTATGTGTTTCTTCTGGTGTTGTGTAACAATGAACAACTCCATAATTCAACAGTCTTTCTCCCTTTGCCATTAAAATTCCATAAATTCACATCGGCTGAATATTAAATCTTTCCTACACACAAAAAACGTGCGATTTGCACCGCTGCTTGTGTGTTTGTATGACACGGTCAACGCCGCTATTTCTCCTTACAATAAAATGACAGTCGCCCTCTCATATTCAAGCTTTTCGGTTTGGTGAATTTCAGCAATTCAGAGTTACTAAGCGATACGCCCCGATCTTTCCCACTTTAAAAGCCATGACTGCTTTCCCCCGAAACCCTGCAAAACCCCAGAGAAGAGCGATGAAAACACTGCTCAGCTTTGCAGCTGTTTGAGAGTAAAACGGCTGCAGAACTGTGGCGGAAACGCGCCCGAGCATCCAGCACGTACGCATCATTTCGTAGACAGGTGAACACTTACTCAGTCCATAGGTGAAAGGGCCACTTGCGTATTAGACGTTTGTAGAAGAGCAAAGTTTTGGAATTACTTAAGAGCATTAACCTTTGGCGAGTGGAAAACATGGACAACAAACAGGAAAACACTCTTGATGGGAGGTCCCCGTCCTGGTATGCCCCACTAACAGTCTTAACAGTCGCTCATTGTTTTGTGGCTTTGCCACAGCTTCAAGCTTATCTACCAGAAACAGCACAAAATTCAGCATCCGTCTTCCTTCAACACTGAAAGATGAGGACAATTTTCCTAAAGTTCTGTTTAGCAAAGGGGCTCATTGCTGGCAATGAAACAGAGCCGCTTTGTGCCAAGGGGCTGGACCTGGAAGAAAGTGTGTGTGTGTGTGTGTGTGTGTGTGTGTGTGTGTGTGTGTGTGTGTGTGTGTGTATGTGTGTGTGTGTGTGTGTGCGTGCATGCTTGCAGGGACAGCTAGGGTGGGGGATGGCTCATTTGGCTCTAAGACAGGGGTTGCTGTTTTTAGGAGATAGAACACAGCGCAGGCCCCACCCTTTCCACTGGCCCTGAGCCACCGGCCCTTTCTAGAACAGCAGCCGTGTCAGCGCTATGCCTGCTGGAGACTCCATGCTCTTCTCTCCTGGAAGCAGCCTTTGCAGTCACACAACGGCAGTTAGCAGCTTTCTCTCAGAACTTTTATAAAACATTATGGCAGCAGAGGGTAACCACGTCCATGTACAACAGCAGCATCTTTGTCTTCAGTCTCCTTACATTCGTCCAGCTGCCTGATCTCAAGAGAAAGAGCGACTGAAATAAAGATTTCTCAGTCCATGTATGACCAAAGGAATATAAACGATAAAATTATTCGGACCGACTGTAGAGCTTTATTATGCCTATTCAGAACCGGGACTTAATCCTCTGGGGCTCATTTCTGCCCCACCTCAGCTGACCAGACTCTCTGTCTGAGCTGCTTTCATAAAAAATCTCAGCTGTACTTTTTTGGTCATAATTGATAACATTCATACATTTCATAACCCAATGTGCACTGGTAACCCAGGTTACACTGCACGTCACCTCCCAACCTGCTGTCACAACATTTGTTCAAAATTTGTGTACCCTTTACTGAAGAAATATAAGCTGAGAACACTGGCAATATCTCCTGGTATCTTTAATTTGCTACAAAAATTCAAATCTTGTGCTTAAAAGTTTGCTATGGCCTGACACACGTACCAACATCTCGGGAAGGGTAGCACTACCCTCACCAATATTTCCACCAACCAACAGTGCCTGCAATGCTCTGATATTCTGAGCACAGTACTGATCTCTACAAATGGACCATTAAGTCTGAACTCCCTTCAAAAAGGCCTTAACCTACAGACTGGACTTCAGTGTCAGCACAAAGCTTAAAAAAAACACCCCTGGACTTGGGGAAATCTGGGTTTAGCCCTGAAGAAAGGTGTAGGATTAGGGTTTAACACGTGATGGACTAAATATGTGTGTTTTGCTCTGTGGGAATAAAGAAACTGAGAGAGATGGCCAGTCCCTTAAAAAAGGCTGAAGAGCTACAAGTGCTCAGGCCCTGTGAGGACCTGATGGTTTTAACTCATATTCATTCGTGACTGCTTTGCACTCAGCCTCATCATCTGTATTGTCACATAGAAAGCAGCATGGCTCAGGTGGTGCCATTTTAAGGTTTGGTTTTTCCAAGCTGTCCCTGGTAAAACTGTGGTACTTTCATTGCTGCAGGATGTCTAAGGGTCCAGCAGTGGGCATTGACCTGGGAACCACATACTCCTGCGTGGGCATCTTCCAGCATGGCAAGGTGGAGATCATTGCCAATGACCAGGGCAACAGGACCACACCTAGTTATGTGGCCTTCACCGACACCGAAAGGTTGATCGGTGATGCTGCCAAGAACCAAGTGGCCATGAACCCCACCAACACCGTATTTGGTGAGCATTTTACTAGTACACCACGATGTCCTTTTCTGAACAAACAGTCACTGCAAAGCATTTCTCCACATAGTTCTGAATGAAACAATCACCAGCTCAGCAACAACAACAACATTTATTTGTATAGCACCTTTCATACATTGGTCAGTAGCTCAAAGTGCTTTACAAGGATAGAGAGACAACAGTAAGAAAGAGACGGTATGAAAAAGAAGGAGAAAGGGGCAATGGTGGATATAAAACAAGATGGATGTACAGATCAAATACGGTCTAAAGGCCAGGAGGACAGAAAAAACAAAAAAACCTCCAGGTAGACTGGAGAAAAAACAAAATGTACAGGGGTTCCAAGGCCCAAAGACTGGCCAGCCCCCACTGGGCATTGTATCTAACATTTAAATTATATAGGCCAGTCTTTGTTGGTCACTCTGCTGCTTATGTTGATGACTGAAACATGGCGGTCTGGGACATCTGCCTTCCTGCTGGCGATGGCGGGGGCTTTGGTTTTCGATGGTGGTGGCATAGTGCGCCACCACAGATGAACCGGAAAAAAAAAGAGAAACAGCAGGGATTAGCAGAGATTAGCATGGTTCCTTGATCAAGGATAACAGGAGCAAGTCCATGCAGTGTATTAAGGCATAGCAGTATAATAACAAATGCATTTATGATAGTGGTGGAGCAAAGGCCAAAGTGAAGAAATGGGTTTTTAAGGCTTTTTTCTTAAAGTGTGCCAGCGTACTGGCCTGTCGAATCTCAAGTGGAAGATTATTCCGTAATTTCGGTGCATGATAGGAATAAGCTGCCTTCTCACTTCTTTTGAGCCCCGCTTTTGGGATTTTTAACAGATTACCATTGGAACATTTTAAGGCATGACAATTGGTTGCAGGAAGATAGACAGTCGACTATATACGACGAGGCAAGATTGTTTAACAGCACACCACAAAAATTGCAGACTTCACACAGACTGAGCTGGATTTCAACCCACATCCATTCTCACAGCCCAGACACCGAAAGGTGGCTGAGCTACCCACAATGCAGCTGTAATGTGCAAATGAATAATTTGCTCCATCTACTGGTGGAATATGCCTATTGCACCTGAAGCATCATTCGCCCACTGGTACTGAGCACAAAAATGCAAAGCAGAAAATGGCAAAAAAAATAACATCTTTACATAAAATAAAGCTTTTCGCTGTTCTAAAGACTCTAAGGTCATAATAAAAATCATAAGCTCGCTATTTAATGCATGAGTTTTTTTTCCCAGTGCTGGTAATTTGATGGTTTTGCTAATGTGTATGATATACGAAGATATGATATCCATGTATGAACTAAGCCACATATTTCATGTTCTATATTTGATGATTGAGTTTCTTATCATGAAAAGACGTTCTGCATTCCAGATGCCAAGCGTCTTATCGGTCGGCGGTATGATGACCCAGTGGTGCAGTCAGACATGAAGCACTGGCCATTCAAGGTGGTAAATGACGGTGGGAAGCCCAAGGTAGAGGTGGAGTACAAGGGTGAGATAAAGACCTTCTACCCTGAGGAGGTGTCCTCCATGGTGCTCACTAAGATGAAAGAGATCTCTGAAGCTTACCTGGGCAAGGTGAGACAATGGGCCCTAGGAATCCTGGCTGTGTGGACTGCATTAAGATTGACTTGGGATACATGTGAACAGCAGGATATTTAACTTATTAGAAAAATAAACTGATATGGGTGCCATTTCAGTAGTTTATTAATTAGAAAAAATACCAAAGTTTAACTGAACTGAAAAAGTTTTAGCTGAAGTTGTGATGTAATGGTACAAAATGCATACAAGTTAATGTGTAAACAAAACTGAAGTGCAACGGAGAAGAAACTTTATTGCTAAAGCTGTTTTATAGAGCAGGGTGCTGTCAGCTTCTCTATTCTTCTTCTTCTAAGAAAGTTAAGTGTGAAATCCAATAGAAAAGATCCTGAGATGTGTATTTTTGAGCAAGGTACTCCGGCAAATAAATTTAATGTAATGTAAACATATTTAAGAAGCCTCTTACAGCATGAAGAGAAAAACAGCTAAAAACATAAAAAAATGAAATGACAAAATGGACACACAGAGAGACAGATGGATAGATAGATGGGGATGATGAGATAAAACAGTCAGCTCTGACTTACGTGCTCCTCTCTAATCTTCTCTTCGGTCTTCAGTCGATAACAAACGCTGTTATTACCGTACCTGCCTACTTCAATGACTCCCAGAGACAGGCTACCAAGGATGCTGGAACAATTTCTGGGCTTAATGTTCTGCGCATCATCAATGAACCCACTGCAGCCGCTATTGCGTATGGCCTGGACAAGAAGGTATTCTGATTATTAAATGGCTGACAATAACGCACAGTATTTTCACTCTATGCAGAAGATGCACGGTTTTTCTTTACAACATTTCTACTGAAATCACTTTCTGGTGAACCTTACCACAGATCTGTCCCCCTTCACTTTGTCTTTAACGTTTCTTCAGGTTGGCGGTGAGCGCAATGTCCTGATCTTTGACCTTGGTGGGGGCACTTTTGATGTGTCCATTCTGACCATCGAGGATGGGATTTTTGAAGTGAAGGCCACTGCAGGGGACACACATCTGGGCGGGGAGGACTTTGACAATCGCATGGTCAACCACTTCATTGGGGAGTTCAAGCGTAAGTTTAAGAAGGACATCACCAACAACAAGAGAGCCGTCCGCCGCCTGAGGACAGCCTGCGAGAGGGCCAAGAGGACCTTGTCCTCCAGTACGCAAGCAAGCATTGAGATTGACTCCCTGTACGAGGGGGCTGACTTCTACACCTCCATCACCCGGGCAAGGTTTGAAGAGCTCAATGCCGACCTCTTCCGTGGAACTCTGGAACCGGTGGAGAAAGCCCTGAGAGATGCCAAGATGGACAAGGCCCAGATACATGACATCGTCTTGGTGGGGGGATCTACCCGAATTCCCAAGATCCAGAAGCTGCTGCAGGACTTTTTCAATGGCCGAGACCTGAACAAAAGCATCAACCCAGACGAAGCTGTGGCGTACGGTGCTGGTACGTCTCACCACCGCTTACAGCCATACTCTCTTTTCTTTCTTCTGTCCAAATCGTGTCATGTTTGCATGACATGAGCAGTGTCCTCATCCAGCGGTCTGCATTGAGCACATTAAAGAAAATGTTTCAGGTGCCATGCAATTCATTTTGAAACTGGTATAAATGCGTTGAACCTCTTGGTCGCAGCCGTGCAGGCTGCAATCCTGGCAGGTGACAAGTCGGAGAATGTCCAGGACCTGCTGCTTCTGGATGTGACCCCACTCTCGCTAGGCATTGAGACTGCTGGTGGTGTCATGACTGTGCTCATCAAGAGAAACACCACCATTCCAACCAAGCAAACACAGACGTTCACCACCTACTCTGACAACCAGCCTGGAGTACTCATCCAGGTGTCTACGTGCCTCACACACCTACTGGATCTCTAATGAAGCGTTTGCAGATTGCATAGTTTCATATTGTGAAATACAGACGTACGGTAGCTTCCAGAAATATGGATTTTCATATCCATTAGATTAGGTTGTACTACATCTGTATGTTTTACCATTTATTTTATAAATATCTGGTTTCATCAACACCTGCATCATCCTTTTCCTTGCTGTCTTTCAGGTGTACGAGGGTGAGAGAGCAATGACCAAAGACAACAATATTTTGGGCAAATTTGAGCTGACGGGCATTCCACCTGCTCCCAGGGGTGTTCCCCAGATTGAGGTGACTTTCGACATTGATGCCAATGGAATTCTCAATGTGTCAGCAGTGGACAAGAGCACTGGCAAAGAGAACAAAATCACCATTACCAATGACAAAGGTATTGTCTTCACGAGACAAACTGATCGCATCTCTAGCACAACCCTGTGTTCTCTTGGTCCTGCCTGAGCTGGAAGTCCCGATTAGAGTTGCAACAGAAGGAGGACCTCAGTTTGGTCTAACAAAAAAGTTCAGCTACATCTGAAGGAAACAAATTCTGTTACACACCATTGGTAAAAAAAAAAAAAAAAAAAGGTGTGTTATACATGAAGCTGTAAGTATTCACAAAAAACCAATAAACAGCCTGTGTTTTCCTCATTTTCCTCCAGGCCGACTATCAAAGGAGGATATTGAGCGCATGGTGCAGGAGGCCGACCGTTACCGCGCAGAAGACGAAGTCCAGCGAGCGAAGGTCACTGCCAAGAACTCGCTAGAATCCCTGGCCTTCAACATGAAGAGCACAGTGGAGGATGAAAAGCTGAAGGACAAGATCAGTGCAGAGGACAAGAAGACAATCATTGACAAGTGCAATGAGGTCATAGCCTGGCTGGACAGAAACCAGGTAATTTTGGAAGTCTTCCCACAAACAAACACAACATCTCAGCAGCTCTGCAGTTCAGTTGCCTTGTATGATTCAGGTCTGGACAGTTCTAAAATGGAAAATCTCTTTTCTTCTCATATATTTCTGTAAAAACTATTTGATTCGGTTCATTGGGATTTGCTTGAAATTTATGAAAGCCACTTAACCCTCTCCATGAACATCTGAGTATCGCGTCTGTTTTCAGTGTCGACTTCTCTCTCTCTTCCCCACAGACAGCAGAAAAGGATGAATATGAGCATCAGCAGAAAGAGCTGGAAAAAGTGTGCAATCCAATCATTACAAAATTATACCAGGGTGCTGGGGGGATGCCGGGAGGGATGCCAGGGGGAATGCCAGGAGGATTCCCAGGAGGATCTGGGGGTGCCTCTTCGGGCCCCACCATCGAAGAAGTTGACTAACTGGCCAACACGCAAGAGGCCATTCTAGCCCACAAACTGCTCTTCCATATTTCTGTGTATCCTCTAAATTCCTCTGCTTTCTTTAAGACTATCAAAAATCTTATCCTGAGTTAAGATCCTACAATTTGTATGCATACTGACCCTGAACAACCACAGCAGGAACAGCTGACAAACAAGAGCATCCAAATTTGTGTAGTTTACTGCCACTTTACTCCTGTTAACCGCAGGGCATGGAGAAAACAACATTTCTCATACAAAACTGCTCTGTCTGCAGAAATCACCTAACTGTTTAGCAGAATATTTGAGTGCCGTGAATGTGGTTGGCCTTCATGAACATTAAACTGAATGAAAGCAAAAACACGTGTCTTGCCTTTCACTCGGAAATTCCTCAGGCTCATAGTCTGCTTGAGTTGTTTGCTGCCATGTCACACATTACCAGCAAATAGTGTTAAAAGAATTTAAAACAATGGATTTTACAATCCCAAATCGGAAAAAGTTGGGACAGTATGGAAAATGCAAATAGAAAATAACGTAGTAATTTTTACATTTACTTTGACTTTTATTTCATTACAGACAGTATGAACCCAAGGTATTTCATGTTTTGTCTGGTCAACTAACATTTCATTTGTTAATATATATCCATTCGAACCAGTCTGACCATTCTCCTCTGAACTTTGGCATCAAAAAGGCATTTTCCCCCAGAGAACTGCCACTCACTGGATATTTTCCCTTTTTCGGACCATTCTCTGTGAACCCTAGAAATGGTTGTGCGTGAAAATCCCAGTTAGGTCGGCAGTTTCTGAAATTCTCAGATCAGCCCGTCTGGCACCAACAACCATGCCACGTTCAAAGTCACTTAAATCACCTGTAGAAAGGGAGTGGGAAGAACCCATTCTGATGCTTGGTTTGAGCTTCAGCAGGTCGTCTTGACAATGTCTACATGCCTAAATGCATTGAGTTGCTGCCATGTGATTGGCTGATTAAATATTTGCATTAACAAGCAGTTGGACAGGTGTACCTAAAAAAGTGGCCAGTGAGTATACATGGCAGTCGCTGCTTTAACTTGTTTCTGCACAGGTGCTCGCTGTCAGATGTTCACGTTATGATCCTGTGGGATTCAGTTCTTCTCACATCATTTGTGAGGCGCTTGTCTCGGCCAGGTGATGAACAAGACAGACAGGTCGGCCTCTGTCCTGCTTCAGCACCGCACCTAATGCCTTCTCGTGCCACGTGGGATCAGAACACATGCATTGAAACATATAAAAAAATAACATTTTTGCTTGTTTGGTATGAACTTAATAGGTGGAACCCGATAAAGAACAGAAATAGCAGTCAAGGACAAGCCAACAGATTAGATGTACAGGAGCTGAGTTCAGGAGAAAAGGGACTGAACAAATACATCTGAAGGCCCTGTTACATCGCACACCAGCTTAGCTGTTGCTACTTCCGAGCATTGTTTTACTGCATAGCTCGGGGGAACTTTTCTGGAATGGCATTCTTAAAGGTACAAAAGGGGTTTCCATGCTTTGTGTTGGATCTGCGAACAACTGCACCTTGGCAAAACAGTTTGTTCTGCTCTAAATTTGCTTTTCAGACCTTGGTAGTCAAAACGGTATCGTCTGTGTTTCTTACTCACATCTGGGAAGCTGAACTTGATAACCGACACTTGTTTTCCATAGGCAAAGAAACAGAAGAACATACGATTTCACCTCCATTTCATCTTCTGCAGCTTTTCCTCAGGTAGAGAACGTTGGAAACTGCGAAAACTGATGTTGTGGGAAAATCACAAACAAATGAAGGGTAAAGTCAGTGGCTGCATCACAGCATCGTCTCCCGAATAACCGCAACTGGAGCACAGCAGTCAGGGCTAACTGTGCAGGACAGTGCGCTACACCTTTTCACCGCTGGCTAAAGAGCAGTGTACTGAAAATATTCAGTTTTTAAGCAGTTGGAAAGGAAAAAAGGAAGTGCTGGCTGCTGAAAACCACGCTTCTGCACGCAGTTTTACACCCACTGCTCGACAATCCCATTAAGTTGGTGTCCTGGGCCTGGCCGTTTTCTACCAGGGAATTTAAAGCATTTCCTTTATAAAAGGATTATATAAAATCCAAAGATAGGAAATGTTTAGTTCAGATGGTGAAAACAAATAGTACAAAGCAGAAGGAAAGCAGCCCATCACTTAACGTGTAGTTGGACATTAAGTTAAACACCAGGCCACCAGTTGTGAGAGCCTTCACACCTGCTGAATTCCACCCTCCCACTTCTATGTGGCTTTGATAAAGCCTGTGAGGCACACGGTTCAAATTCCACCCCAAAGTCGGGTATAAAAACCCAAAGAAGCGAGAAGGGCATCAGGAGATCCACAGCCAGAACGTGGCCATGCTTTGGATTGTGAGTCTATTCGCCCTGGTGGCCTCCGCTCTGGGTAAGTGGTAAGAGAGGAAACCAAAACACATCCACGTTCACTGCTCGCGTTCAAATGGGCGTGCTGGCATTAGACGTAAATTTGCTTTTTGGAAGAGAACACACTTCAAAAAATAGACGATTACATCTGCATGAAGACCTCTCGCTTTTACGCAAGTCTTGTGATGATCAGACCTGACTTTACCTCAACAGGTTGTGGCCAGCCTACCATTAAACCCCAAGTGAGTGGCTACAACAAAATTGTGAATGGAGAAAATGCTGTTCCTGGGTCCTGGCCTTGGCAGGTGTCCCTCCAGGTGACCACACATACCTTTCATTCAACTGACTTTTTATCTTGACCTTTTGTTCATCATTGCACATGAAATAAAGCAGCACATTTTTTCAGTCTTTGATCCTCTATAACTCTGCCTACGGTTACCCCATATCCAAATATTTGTCAAACACCTAAAGTTTATTTAAGCTACAAAACACAGAGCTCTGGATTTTTAAATACCTCAAGGTATGTGCTGATCTACAAGCAGGGCAGACTACCAAAAACTCAGCTTCCTCCCCTCTCTCGCCCGCAGGAGTACTCTGGTTTCCACTTCTGTGGCGGCTCTCTGATCAGCCAGTACTGGGTTGTCACTGCGGCACACTGCCGTGTCACGTAAGGCCGGCCGTCCAAGTCTTACACGAGAAACACTTTGCCCATAAGGTGCCACTCAGGTGTAAGCTCACACTGTTTCTGTTGCCAACAGTCCTGGAAAACATTTGGTCATTCTCGGAGAATATAACCGTGGTTCTAATGCCGAGCAGATCCAAGTCTTGTCCATAGCCAAGGTAAGGACTGGCACAGTGTGCTTGAGTACCAGTGGACTGTAGCTGTAATGTTACCTCCCTGTGTCCTCGTGATCACACAGCGCACCGCCGTCATAGACTGAAGGCTGCACATTTCCACCAGATGTCCACTTATGCAGGAAGGCACGTGTCGCTGTGTCTCACAGGCTATCACCAACCCCTACTACAATGCGCCGACCTTCAACAACGACATCACACTGCTGAAGCTGTCAAGCCCAGCTCAGTTTACAGCCCGTGTGTCACCCGTGTGCCTGGCCACACCGACCACCAACATCCCTGCTGGGGTTTTCTGCGTCACCACAGGCTGGGGACGAACTGCGACCACTTGTGAGTGAATTTCTCCCGGCTGAAGAAATGAATTTCACAAACCCAATGCAACTGCTACTCTCCACCAAGATCAAGCAACTGAATAACTTCCTCTCCTTGTCTTTCTGTGCTACCCTTGTTTTGATATTCCTCTCCCACTCATATCCTTCTTTCCACACAGCAACCCCTCTCTACCTTCAGCAGGCTGCGCTCCCTATAATAAGTCAAGCTCAGTGCAGGCAGTACTGGGGACAAAACAGAATTACTGACGCCATGATCTGTGCTGGAGCCTCCGGAGTGTCCTCTTGTCAGGTGACCAGATACACACCCACACCCCAACATATAAATACTCAAACATGTCGTTCTCTACCTGGTCCTTCTTACCAGCTCTTGACCACCTGAACAGAGGTCCTTCCCATGTCTTGGTACAGGGCGACTCTGGCGGCCCTCTGGTCTACGAGAGCAATGGTGTCTGGTTCCAGGTGGGCATTGTGTCTTGGGGTAACAGCAACTGCAATGTCCAAACCCCTGCAGTCTACGCTCGGGTGTCTTACCTACGCCCATGGATCGACCAGATCGTAGCATACAATTAGGAAGTGAAAAGATTTTAAAAAACGGAGGAGCAAATTAATATTGTCGACCTTGAGAGGAACTCCCCTCAACTTAATCCTTTGCTGAAATAAAGTAGTTCCCCAGATGCCTTATTAATCTTTGTGCAGTAAATTCAACCAAATGAAAGTCACCAGTATGATATTTCAGCTATTAAAGGCTTTTAGGAACACCGACTCACCGCACTGGAATCCACTACAGTTTAGGTATGAGGACAGTAGAGGTGTTCACCATGGCCCTGGTTTCCCCCGTACAGCAGGCTACTTGTCTCACAATTCTAAAGTCAAACATCTGATCAAGCCCACAATTTACAGTGTTTTTTGTTACATTTGTTATTATTACAAATAAAGCATCAAACACCCTTGAACAGTAGGTGTACAAAACAACACAAAAACAGAAAATTTATGCGAGGAAAAATAAAATGGTAAAATGGTAACACACATATAAAGATAAAAATCTGTATATTTAAAAGATAAATACAATACACAGATAAATAACAGACAAGCAAATGCAAGAACGAAACACAAGCATGAAACCATCATTATAAAAAACATCATTATAACTTGAAATAAATATCGAACGTGTTTGGTTAAACCAGGTTTGGTGATCCACCCAAAGGAAAGTAATGAAAAACAGCTTAAAGTGTGAGTAAAACACACATAGACTGGACGGCCGAGCACCTCGGTTTCCTGCAAAGGCTGCTGATACGCCGTCTGTGTAAACTGCCACTGAATGACGGCAGCAATAAGTACAAGTGTGTCACCAACTAAAGTCAACGAAATAAAAAAAACCTTTTCTGTTGTGTATTGGCTTGAACAAATGGCAAGGGGATGTGAATCAATCCCCTTTATCACTTAAAACAGTGGAAATAATACAACGCAACAATGACGATATGCACAGAAGCATACAGGAAGCACCCGAGAGAACAAAATGAACTGCTGGTTTGTTTTACTGTAGGAGAGCAAGTGTTGACTGTAAAGGTGGAGTCTTTTCAGCATTCCTGTGACTGCTGCAGGAGCCGTACTGCTCACCAAGTGTCTGTTTCACGTCACAGTTGATAACTGCATGAAGTTAGTTTTATTTAGAAAGATAAAAATCAGTTTAGACTTCCTGAAGCTGGACCTTCTCATCTGGTTAAAGGCATCAACAATATTTCTAAGAAATGAGGCTGATTTGTTTCAAAGAAGCTGTTTCACATAAGCACAGCAGTCCGTTTCCATGTAAGCATTTTAACTATGAAGTAAAGAAAAATCTTGAGTAACATCAGTGATCTCATTTCTTTTTTAAGGTAACGTCCACACCTGTGTTTCTTCCACCTCCACAATACCGCAAACAAAAAAACAAACATTTTGGCAGTTCTCTTCCCTTAAGAGGCAAGAGCGGGACTTCAGTCTTCCGGCTGCACTAACACATGAATTTCAGGCCGTGTGAGGTCCCTTGTAAAATCTCTCCAGTACACACAAAATTGTCAAACTGGTCTTAAATAAACAATTTCCCCATGAAACGTACAGTAAAACATTTTTGTAGCGCAACCTTACATATTGTACTAGCTGTTCTTCCTGGTGCTACCTGGGTCAAAAAGGTGCAGCGGTGGAAAGGTGAAAAGTAAGAACATGTTACATGATGGCCATCTGGTGCAGTCCTAGTGTGGTGGAAAAGAAATAAATATATACAGAACATGCATCATCAAACTATGCTATCCTTGCAGCACTGCCCGTGCGTGTGTGTAACTTAGGGTGAGTGAGGCAGAGAGAGAGAGAGAGAGATCAAGAGTAACTCTGGATTTGCCCGCAGTTTTGCTATAAGCGATTTCCTGACGGTGAGTGAAGACAGAGGACACGGGGAACGGTAGGCTGTGCAGTCAGCACCTCTCCGCATACAGTACCAGATATTGACTGCTGGTGGGAAGGGTGCATACTGTGTGTTTTACTGCTTATTAAAATATTCAGATATTTACAGTGAGAATTCCTCTGTCTCTGGTGAGCTGCTCAAGTGTATCTATAGTAAATGTATAGTATATTACAGTGCATTTATACTGCATATACAGTATGTGTATAGCATATATATATATAGCACATGTACAGTAAGTGTACAGAATATGTGCAAAACACTTTTATATTGCTTTCCTTAAAAGTTTTTAGATTTCATAAAGGTGCACTGTACAATGTGTATCATTTTCCATTTAAAACAACACCCTGCTTTACTGTGTTTTGTTCAGTGGTCGCTTTATGATCTACAGTAAAAGGTGTGTCATGTGTTGGGGAGGGAGGCAGAATATGAAGAATGTGCTGGATATGTATCTGAAGTACAGAATTAACCGACAATGCGTCCAAGTGGACGGCCTCTCCCATGCTCTGAAGTCGTAGGTGAAGGTCCTAATGGCTTGTTTCTTCTTTCTTTCTTTTTTTAAAAGCGCTATGAAGAACCCAATAAATGCCACTGTTGGTTCTCAGGCCAGCACCGAAGTCAACCTGTGCCGAGGAGGTGTGCATACTGTGGCGCTTGTCATCTACTTCGTGGCTTTCATCCTGGGGACCTGTGGAAATGGTCTGGTTATATATGTGACAGGGTTTAAGATGAAGAGGACGGTGAATGCAATCTGGTTTCTCAATCTTGCCATAGCGGACTTCCTCTTCACTGCCTTCTTGATCTTCAGCATCATCTACGTGATAAGAGGCTGTCAATGGCCCTTTCATGACTTTATGTGCAAGCTCAACTCCCTGGTGGGAGTACTCAACATGTTTGCCAGTATCTTCTTCCTAGCGGCTATCAGTATTGACCGATGCCTGCTGATGTGGATGGTGGTGTGGGCACAGAACAAGCGTACCACACGCAAGGCTACGGTTGTCTGCGTGCTCATCTGGTTGGCTGCTCTGGGATGCAGCATCCCCTACAGCGTCGTCCGAAAAGCCTTTCGGTTCCGGAACGTCACCGTGTGTGGTGCTCCACACATTTCTGACACGATGCACAGAGATCTTGTCGTTTTTCGAAGCGTTGTGGGTTTCCTCATCCCTTTCCTCATCATCCTGGGATCTTACATAGCCATTGGCAAGCGCATTGTGTCACTCAAGAGAACGAGGACCTTCAAACCATTTAGGATCATCCTGGCAGTGATCCTGGCTTTCTTCTTCTGCTGGTTGCCATTTCACATTTTCCAGTATTTGGAGTTGTTCTGCATGACCAGCAGGCCAGTGCTCTGCAGTGCTGCCAAGATCGGACTATCCCTCTCTACCAGCTTGGCCTTCCTCAACAGCTGCCTCAATCCCATCCTATACGTTTTCATGTGCGAGGACTTCAAGCAGAAGTTCCGTCAATCCTTCCTGTCGGTTCTGGAAAGTGCCTTCAAGGAGGAAAACCTGGTTTGTAGAGGTGTTAACTTTGAACAAGTCAAACCCCTCAACTTAGAGCAGAGGAAGAACACTGAACTCTTTGTGACATCTAGTCAGAACTCCTAAATCAGTCCAACCTAGAGTAAGTTTCAGGCAAATGTCACACCTGAAATGAGATGCTGGACTGGCTACGCTTTCAATACTTTTTCTGTCTTTGCCCATTTAACAAAGTTTATTCTCAGATTTAAAAAAAAAAAAAACATTATTTAACATAGTCATTCCTCATATTTAGTAAGATGCAAAACTTTTACTTACAGTAACACCTCGATTAGCACCCTAGATGTGGAACTTGAGCCCTAAACAGCCCTGCTGGAGGTCATTAACACAGTTTATTAAGTCAAGTAGGAGTTTATTGTCATTTCAACCATCTACACAGTACATGGTGAAACAAGACAGCATTCCTCCAGGAGCAAGGTACAACACAACAACAGTACGAAAGGAAGTGAAAATATACAGAACAAATATAATAAACAAGCAGTATAAAGGTAAGACAAAAATTTGCAGCAGCAGCAGTGAGATTGGTCGACCATTTAGTTTATCTTTTCCTCTGGTTCAATGGTCTGATGTCTACGGGGAAGAAACTATTTTCCATCCTGATGGTGGAGGCCCATATGCTGCACAACCTTTTTCCGGATGGCAGGAGGGAAAAGATTGGGTGGGAGGGGTGTGTGGGATCATCCACAATGCTGGAGGCTTTGCAGATGCAGCGTGTGGTGTAAATGTCTGTGACAGAGGGCACAGGAACTCCGATGATTTTTTTCAGCTATGCGCTGTAGGGTTTTGTGGTCTGAGACAGTGCAATTTCCAAACCAGGTAGTGATGCAGCTGTTTAGGATGCTCTCGATGGTCCCTCTAGAATACAGTGAGGATGGGGGTAGGGAGGTGAGCTCTCTTCAGTCTCTGTAGAAAGTAGAGATGTCACTGGGCTTTCTTAGCAACAGAGCTGGTGTTGAGAGTCCACGCAAGGTTCTCTATGATGTGGACACTAAAGAACCTGGTGCACCGGACTATTTCCACAGAAGAACTGTTGATGGGCAGTGGAGAGAGAGCATGTTGTACTCTTCTAAAATCCACAACTCTTTCTTTTGTTTTATCCACATCAAGCGATTGGTTGTTAACTCTGCACCAGGATGTTGCATAAACAGAGTTTGGAAACTGCACGTAAGCAGCACAATACAAAGGAAATTAGTTTTAACTTTAAGTATATTGGCTAAGCACAAAAAAATAAAAAATATATTTTAAATATTTTTTCAAATATTTTAAACCACAGTAACTATAATAAATCACTCAAAGGCATAAAATAGAGGGCCATTTGAGATGATCCCAACTGACTCATAAATATTCTGCAGCTGCATTTTTTATTATTATTATTTTTTTTTTTTAAGTATTTTTCTCTGCTCTTAGCAGAAATGCTGGGTATGATTAACAATGGCTGAAAGTACCTGCTTGCATTATTTTGATATATTTTGATGTGGTTCCAGGGATTTTAACACAGAGACTTCAAAAATGTGTAATGTCTGATGTCACGAGTATGCAGATTTCAGCTTAGTTTTTTGTAAATATCAATTTTTATGTTTTGTTAACATTTCATTTTCTTTCTCTGGATGTTTCTTTGCATTTGATAACATTGAGAATTAAAGCAATTACGCATTTACACCTTTCTGCGTTTCTTTGCAAACAGCTGCTTACAGTTTCACTGTGAAGGAAATAAAAAGGAAAGGAGGAGGTGGAAAAGGCTTTAGGTGCGGCAAATCACTCCATCAACTTCATGGTTCATATTTGTGTCAACATGGATCCCTTGAGAATGTTTGTTCACGAACTGAAGGAAATGGTCATAAATATTTACCTTCGCAAATGCTCAAGTAAAGCAGCAGAAAAACGTTCAAACATTTATATTTACTTCCAGATCTTTAAGGAACTTTGTAAGGGTCTGAGGTTACAAAAATAGTTCCATTAAGATTTATTGCAAACATTCAAGAGCAGCTCGGTGATTTATAGATCCTCATAAAGAACTGTGTGCACCTTTTGCTGCTTGTAACCTTTGAACCAACAGCAGACCTGCAGTGACTAAAGTTTTTCTTAGTTCAGCTCTTAATCCAGCATAGTAAAACTATTAGCTACAGTAATAATTTCATATTATTCTAAGTATAATGTGTTTGACTTCCACAAAGAAAAATATTTCAGGTTCAAAAACTGCAAGCATATAAAAAACTTCACTACATGTAGAAAAGGTAACAGGGACATCACTTACATAAATTAACACTTATTCCACCAAAACACGTGCACCAGTAAGCAAAATGAATCCACAAAGCTTGGGAATGATTTGCCCGTTACGTAAAGGATTTGCGCATCATCCACACAGGGCGTAGACACCCATGCTAACTCACCTCTGGCTTTTATAGTATTTCTGACCACCGCAGCGGTACCTCACCCAGGGCGATTCTGTGATGGCTCCAGACCTCGCTGACCTTGAGCAGCACCAGCAGTGAATCAAAATGAGAACGTGTTAGTGAAAAACAGAGAGAGAGCGAGAAAAAAAAAAGTGAGAACTTCTGCTCTATCAGTTAGAACATTTCTTTGCATCATTTTTTATTTCAACTTACCTGTCTACATTTCTAGCATTAATTTCAGTCCTCATTAAACAATTTCAGCGGGTCCACATCTGAAGTTACTTTTTTCTTATTCTCTCAAATTCCATGCTTGAGACTTGTTTACAGTGTCAAAGATCTATGGAATATATTAATGATGTCTAGACAGGAAGCAGCTTTGTGAGTGACTGAAAAACAGCATTTCCCACAAGTGGAACATTGCAGAACTTTCTTATCTGGTTACCTCAATCAGGCAAACAGATGTGTGACTGCAAAATAAACGTGATCTTTTTCTCTGGCCACGATGTCCATATTAGGAGAAGATTTGCTGTAGTAGAGGTATTACGACATAATTTAAAAAAGCAAATACATTTTTGGCATTTCCAAATGATCTGGTTTATCTTTTCCTGTTATTTTTATGTGGGTTTTTCCAATTTCAAAATAAATCACGTAAACTGCACAAATCCTTCATTAGGTACAACGTCTTGCAGAAACATCTGTGTAAACTATGTGAACAAAAATGAAAAGCTTAGATATTAAAAACTGAATTACTGGAAGTTCCACTGACAGTCACTTTATCGTGACATCAGGGGGTTGGGAAGAAAACTGGAAATTAAGCAGTATTAGAAAACAACTACTGGTTCAGTCTGAAGAAATTCTGCACCAAAATGTTAAAAACGTGCACCTAAATATGACCATAACAACTGTGACGCAGGCACTAATGCTTAAATCATAAGCTGCTAAAGCTAGGCCCCTTGGCGGTGTGCGAGAGATGGTCTACTCATACCTTGGGTCCAAGAATTGAATCAGATATCCTGCAGTCCAGATGACCATTTGAACACATGCTCAACAACAGTTGTTCAAGGATATCCGGAAGATACCATCAGTGTGGTAGTAGCAATCTGCCAAGGTACATGCTATAAATACTGCATCCTTCCGTTATCAATAACTGTCAAAGCACAGAGTGGCTGCAGCCTGAAAGGCGTCCTGGAAACATACTGTACATATAGCCAGGTCTCCTAAAACACGTTGCTGGACTGCAAAAGGAAACCAGAGCACCTGAATGAAACCCATGCAAATATGGGATGAACATGAAAACTCCACCCAGACCCAGCTGGACTTGCACCCAAACCACTAGCAGCTGTGCCATAAAAATTCAAAATAGTGAAAAGGAAACCCATATATGAGGCATCACTCAACAAAACTGCTCTTTTATTATACAACACATTGCAACAATGCACTGGTACAGAAACAGGGTAACGCTCACACACTGGCTACTGCAGCCTTTAACTCTGTGTTCTCATCCCCTTGGACTACACCCACACCGGGGATGGAGGACAGCACTGTACCCCATTAGCGCTCATACATCTCCTTCAGGATCTTGATGCTTTCACTGTATCGCAGCTGGTTTTTATTGGAAGATTCTTTCCATCTAAAAACAGAAGTATATTTTTATTATTTAGTTTTGTGAACACTGAAAAGGTAAAAATAAATTGCACACAACAATAAAATTCACTACAATTAGATGTTCAAATGCTCAGGACAAAACATTAGCTGCTTTATATTTTACATATTTGACTTTTTTACATTATGTTTAGTTTCTAAACAATGAAACACAATTTTGCATACAACAAAGGGTTTTATTGTTATTTTTTCACACTGCATTTAATTTCTAGAATAAATGTAGACGGAATTAGCAGTCCTTGATGAATAATAAAACCTTACTTTTGCCTTATTTTTTTCCAGCGCTCCATGTGGTTGTAAATCAAGGATGAAGACGCAGGCACAGATTCAGACAGCTAGAACAGAAACAGCAGTCAAACTGTTGAAGTTAATAAATTAAAAATACGGAAAAGCAAAAAAAAAAAAAATCTTTTGTAGCGGTTTTTATAAACACGAAGACTGGTCTTCTGCAGGAGTACTGGTTCTGTGGAGGTTTTTACATATTTCAGCATTTTCATTTACCTACTATTATTTCTACCAATACAAATTTCTTTGGCTCAGCTGTACCTTCAAGATGGTAAAGTGATCATCAGAGCACAACAATCCAGGACGGATTATTGTGTTGGAGCTAAAACAAAGCCAACCTGACAGAGGAATAAACATTCAGGTAATTCAACCCTATAGTTTAGGACAAATACGTTCGACAACATAACCACGTCTTGATGATGCACTCAGCAGCCCTGCCTCACAGCGTATAGGTTCAAAACCAGCTCTATCTGTGCATAGCTTGCATATTTTCCCAATGTCTGTGTGGGTTTCCTCCTAGTGTCTAAAGGCAGTTCAGGTTAACTGGTCACTCCAAATTGCCCACAGTGCATGTGTGCATCTAGCCAGCCACTGGTTTGCCAGTGCCAGTTCCCAGTCTGGGTAAACTATTTTTGACATCTGGAAGGACATCTAATTGTAAAAATTCCTGCTCCAAACATGACTCTCCACGTGCCATTAATTTGTACGACATCTGGTAACAATGGCTCCCCTGCAGGACAAAATTCTGTAAAAGTTATGCAAGACATTCGGCAGCATAAACAAATGCAGTAAAACTTTTGCTTCTATGGGAATGGCTGATAAACTGCAGCCACAGGGCATCTCAAGCTTGAAAAGACATGCAACAAAAAATGAACAGCTCAAGACACAAATCAAACAAACAGTCAGGGTCAAATTAGAGTGCAGACATGGTAAAAAGCTGTTTATATAATCAATCAGTCAGTGTATAGAAAACCTTTCTACACGAGTCTGTATACAGGAAGAAAGCAGATAAAACAAATTCTTTCTGGAGTTGTGTATAATATGTGTTGTTAAATAAACTTTATGTCGCACCTTATTTCTATCAGGAGTACTACTTGACGCAAGTAACACCGAGAACTGTTTAACCCCGTAGCTGCCCCCGTTTACCTTGGTGACAGTGGGCTTCTCTATGACAGGGATGCGTAAGTTGACAGGCTCCCCTGTGGGTCCAACAGGCCAAGGCAACGGTGGGGGTAGGCGGTACACGTTCTGACCCTTTCCGTTCAGCATATCTACAACCTAGGACACACAAAATAATCTGACATTACTCATTTGGGATCCTCACGGCTCTTTATCAGCTCATGTAGAATGTTCCGACGTCCAAGCCCTACTCCCCCATCCCAAGTTACTGGAAATGAGCTTTACCTCATCCTCCCCCATGGTGTGAGAGGGACTGGGAGAGGCTGCACGCTCCCTGACTGAGGGGTTGTTCCTCATCCAGGCCCGACAGATAGGATAAAGAGGGGTGTTGGTGTTGAACTGGGCCAAATCCACACTGCGGTCAAAAAGTTTGATGATATAGGCATCTAAGTGAGAGGTTTAGGAGAGAAAAGAAAGGATGAGAAAAGGAGAAGCAAGCAAAAGAAATGAGAGCAAAGTAAGGCGAGATACATTTTAATGTAAGGTTGTTCAATATTGATCTTCTGGTTCATATTCCAGAAAGACCTCAGTTCAAAAAACACTTACTTGGCTTATGCTGGTTGCTTTCTGACAAGCCATCATCCATCTCCTTACGTTTCTTCCGCCGGTGTTGCGGGAATCGTGAGGAAGGTCTGGGACATTAACACCAAACGTGGTAAAATTAAACACAGACAGTTCAGTCAAGTCTCACCAATGTGGAAATCAGAAAGAAGCTCACCGCTTTCCAGCAGATGATGGAGACAAATCCCTGCAGAGGAGCCATAGGATCGTTTTGGTGGAGACATTCAGAAATTTCATGATGTTGGAAACTTTCAAGTCTTTGTATTAAATATCATAAAGCTGTAATAATAATAATACTTACAGACCTTGAATATCTGTCTTCTGCTTTTTTACACTTCATAAAATGTACAAGAAATCTAACTAAATACTAATTTGAATATATAATGATATAAAAATACTTTCTTCAAGCCTCCCATATGATAGCATATGCACAACTTAAGCAAAATACGTTGCATGCTTAGACCAAAGTTTTCAGCAGCTACTGCTGATACCAAGGCAGGATCAGGCAACACAAAATAAATTAAAGCTGAAGAATTCTGAGTTTGTAACACTATATTTAAAAATCTGACTGGAGACACTGTAATAAAAAGGGGGAAAAAAAGGTCCATTAACAGGCTTCCATACTTGGTCAAAGAGTCAGTTGTCATTTTTCCTGAATCATCTTCATTCTGTTCTCTGAAAAATAATAAGTACAGTCCTCAAGAAGGTGAACATATTACTACAAGGTTTACAGTAAAATGGCACAAATCATGTAAGCAATCTGAGCCAGGCTGACCTCTCACTGTCACTCTTCTCAACAAGACCCTGGAGAACCGCGTCCAGACGGCCCCGGGCGCTGGCTGTCTCTGTGTCTGCCAAACAGAACACCCAGAAAAAGACCCGTTTCTCCATGTCTGAACACACTGTAGTACTTCCCTCT
Organism: Heterotis niloticus; assembly: GCA_018136845.1. Lineage (NCBI taxonomy): Eukaryota > Metazoa > Chordata > Actinopteri > Osteoglossiformes > Osteoglossidae > Heterotis > Heterotis niloticus. The sequence continues at coordinate 4,228,424 of CM030896.1, forward strand.
CCCAATGCATTCAGGAAGGACACATCAGATCTCACCTGTTTTTTCTGTCTTGATCTTCATGTGCAGCATTGTAGATGCAACTCCTCCTAGAACTGCACAAAGCACCCAAAAAGAAGGCAGTGCAGCAGGGATAAAACAGTTAACAACACTATACTCCCTTATTTTACATGCAGAGCTGAAGGGACCACATTTTTTCTGCCGAAAAACAATCCGTGACTAAATAAGAAATTAAAACATCATCGTGCTTCACTAGAAAAACAGGGTATTACTTCAAAGTTCACTTACAATTTCCCAGAACAATCCAGTATGTGACAAAGCAATATTTAGATGCTATAACAATGTTTTAAAATTACAGATAAAATTACATATTAAATTGATACTTAAAAAAGGCATTATTCAGCATAAATTGACTACAAAGAAGAAATTTTTAAAAATAAATAGAATGGGGGGGGTGGGTTCAAATTTTTCCCCATTCCCATTAGTTAGTCCTCAGTTTTGAAAGGTAAGTAAGCACTGGTGTGTCATGAGACACCTGCTAGCGAGGCGCTTATGTAAGGGAGGTTAAATGTTTTTTAGTTTATCTTTTCATATACCTGATGCTTTTCTCCAAGGTAGCTTTTAATGTTATTCCTGTACTAAGCTACTTACAATTATTTATCCATTTATACAGCTGGGGGCAACAAGAAACTAAGGTAGCACAGTAGAAAGTGGGATTCGAATCCCAGTTCTTCGCTTGCAAGTTAACGGCTCTAACCACTGCGCCGCCTTCTGCCCGTAATTCGTTATGACCAAAGATATGTGTGTGTGTGTGTGTGTGTGTGTGTGTGTGTGTGTGTGTGTGTGTGTGTGTGTGTGTGTGTGTGTGTGTGTGTGTGTGTGTGTTCTCTCCAGAGCTGAAGGCCGTTACGCTCAGCGCTCTTATTTATTTGACCAACACAGAGTGCTGCCTGCGAGGTCGGATCCTGACACACATCCTCTATACCGAAACTGAATCGAAACCCCAGCGCACGTCAGCAGGCGAAATTGAAACCCAATACACAAACTACGCGCGACATTAATAACTACCGTCTGTCAAGCTCAAACAGGACCGTAAGAAAAAGAAAATAAATTTATGGAAAAGCACAAACCCGGCTTGTTTACACAGGCAAACGTACCCTACCATCTCCTGCAGTAGACTTTCCTCTTCCGCGCGCAACCACATTCCTTTTTACGGATTGGTGGAACCAGAGGCGTATGTCTCCTTCTTATTGGAAGTTGACGCTTTCAATCATAATTGTTTTACTTTGATTGGCCTACGCTCCAGTTTTCGCTCATTGGTGGACAAGGCGGTATCGCTTATTACCATAATACTGCAACGCAATTCGTCACTGTGTTTTTCTCCATTCAAATAGCGTCATAACTCTGTCTTCGCCCATTGGTGTAAACGGACAGACTTGCTTATTACCATTGGCGCTCTGAGCTGTCTTTCATCATTTCTTTTTTTAATTGGCCCGCGTTTCACTCACAGGCTAACGCAAATTTAAACGTCATTTCCCATAATCTCATGCGTCTCTTCTACGGACTGTTAGTTTAAAAAATAAAAATAAATAAATATATATAGTCTAACATTTTTTAATTGTCCTATTTATTGACGTTTACTCTTTCAGTTTTAATAGTGAGTGCTTATGAACATTCAAATCGATTTCGGTGCTTGTCTTATTTCGCTGCTTAACACCAACTTCCGGTCAGTTGCCCGGACACGAAACAAAACCAGAATGGCGCGTCGTTTGGTTGCGAGATTAAGCTGCGAAGAAGATGTACGTGGTTTCAGGTTACAGTATTTGTGAAGTGTGATAAAGTGACGGCCGGCGAGCGTCTGCATCTTCGCACTAGTGATCCTGTACAGCATCGTCCAAAACAACGGTGTGTTTCCAATGTTTTGTGCGATTGTGTTGCTGTCTGCCTGGTGGTAACGTTCCTCCTACTGTAAACTTCAGTTTTTGAACTGGGCGGGAAGCTATGTTCTTCTCTCTTTATTTGTCCTCCCAACAAAAATTCTTTGTCATTTCAGAGAAAGTTTGAATTTTTTCTAGTTATAGTTAAATTTTGCCGTTTAATTTAGCATGAATGGTTGCGCTTTATGTAAAATACAGACCAGCTGTTAACCGTCCAAATAAACGACTGTATTTACTTTGGAAAAATGACTGGCAGTAGTTTTAGCAATAACTTTAGCCACTGGAGCTTTTACTTCTATGGGTTTGTTTTTTTCATCTCCTTGACCTGGGAGTTTTTGTTTTCCTCTCCTCGGCTGTCCGATGGCTTATTTCAGTGGGATTCATTATAAGCTGCCTAGATTCTTCTGTCACTGTGCTAACCATATACCGGGCCACTCTGTAGTAAATATTATTTGAACATATATTAAATGTAGAATATTTATGTACATTCTAGGTTCACTGTATTTGTTGCAACACCGTTTTATCCTAGACTGACATCAGCTGGTTGTCATCTTGCCCCCTTGTAAGCACTGTTTTGCCTCCTGTAAACCTGTCTCTTTTAAGTAACCTTGAATGAAGGCATCAGCTGAAGAATATCAAGAATTATTACTGCTAGTGTAAGACAAGGAGTTAATGTTACATTCTTTATGTCCTGCTTTTGTAATTTTAAATATTTGTCCGTTTCCTTTTTCATGTCCCTATATGTGTGTGGGTTGTGTGACCTTGTAGTAAGCCAGATTAGTGACTGCACAGACCATCATGAAGTCTAGGTAAGAGTCTTATTCTCTTCCTCCCCACCACTTTCAAGTTAACATTACTTCTCTGTGTTGAGCATATTTTTACTTTCCCAGCTGTGCCATTTTTTCAAGAAGAAACCCTTTTCCCTCAAATCCTCCCTTCCCCAGAAGTTACTACAGACCCTCCCTCAGTCAGAAGCTTACCAAGCAGCAGAAAAAAACGGTGAGAGAAGGAGCAGCAATCATTTTTAATCCCACTTTAATATCAGTTTTGTTGAAGTTTAGACTCTTGCATGATTGAATTTGATATTTTTGCTTTTAATTGTGCAATTTTTGCCATTTATAATTTATATCTTATCCCTAACTGTCCTTTTCACCATGTTTAAATTTTTTCCTCACCTCTGCTTCTTTTCTGTCTGCTTCTTCTAGACTCTGAGTCCTGCGTGTCCATCTGATCCACCGAACCATCCACCAGCCTCAGTAGATTCAGGAACTCATGAAGTCCAGCACTCTCTTGCAGGACTTTGTCCACCTTCTAAAGACTCATATCCAGATTTCTGTGAGTCGTGGCCATCCACTGATCTTGGTTCCCCCCCAGCTAATGGCACCGCTTCCCCCAGAGCTGAAGTTCTAGGAACAAGTGAATCCTCAAATTCCCAGGAGTTTTCTGCAGCTGAAGATCAAGAGGATTCAATGCTGGCCAAGTATTGTTTACTTTTGTTTTTGTACTCTTAATGAATTATGTCAGTGGTGGATGCTTTTTCTGTGAATGTACAGTATATAGTAGTGGTGAAACTACACAATTTTTAATTATCGTAAACTAAAATGTAGCAGTACTCTGGATTCATTTGCAGGTACATCGAGCAATTCCGGTATGGGAGGCCTCATAGTAGAATGGAGAGACAGCGCTCAGACACTCTGAATGAAAGTGGGTCTTTCTGGTGGCTGTCCTCCTCCCCTCCAGAAGTCACTGCTTCTAGAGAACATCCTGTAGACCTTGGTACTCTTTTCAAATGTCATTACCTTTTTTATTTATATTTATAAATTGAGTGCCATTTAACACCACCTGGCTGCATTCTGTTTTACCTAAATTTTAAATCTGTTATCATGGTAGTTAAGTGAAAGGTGGAAACGTGGACAATTTAATTCATGTTCCGTTTACATGTTTTCCTGCATTGTATAATTTACCCAGAATAAAAATCTAAAGTCCTTGGTCTGGCTTATCATTAATTTAAATGAAAAATTCTGAGTTAGGTATTTTATATCGAAATAGAAAGTTAGTTCCATCTTGGTTTAAAAAAAAAATATATATATATATGTTCACTTACGTCCTCTACTCGTAAATATGACCCCCCGGTTACCACAGTAAGTCCAGTGGAGGAGTCTTGCCGGAGCCCTGCTGCCTCCCCAGACCAGGCGCTGCAGGACCTGAGCACTACGGTAAATAAATAGTATAGAAATATTTAGCAACAGTTGTCTTCGGTCTCACAAATCACTTGTTTAATTTAAATACGTTCATTATTAGTCATATTCAAAGAGTTTGATTTATTTGCATTTTTTAAAAGTATTTTTGCACAATACATTTCCTCCCCGCCAGTATCTGAACCCTTCTAAACAGGAATGTGTAGTTAATGCATAGTATTACACTTAAGTCAAAGTCTGTAGTGCTTGATCTTTTTTTTTTTTTTAAAAAACACGGTTTATTTTATTCGTATTGACCAAGAGAACTGTTTCAGTGATTTTAATGTAGATTTTGAATAGTCTGTTAGTAAATGTTAATTCAGTTTGAGCTTGAGAGTTAGGATTGTACTTTGGATTTAAATTTCACTGAGTTGCACGTTAATGTTATGGTGCAGTATAGTGATGGACATACAGTAAATGGACTAAAATGAAATCTGTACTATTTGCTGCATTGTGCCCTGATATTGCAGGAATGTCTGTAACAAGCATGAGTATGATTTTCAGAGTTGGACTAACAAGTGCATTCTTTTTCTTTTGTCCCTCAGTACCTCTCAGACTCACACTGTGACGCTGGAGACGAAGAGATCTTACAGTTACAGGAGAGGGCAAGCAGGCTTCTGCAGAGGAGGTACTAAAGGCAGGGTTTTTGGGATTAGAGTCACCGATGCTCTGAAAGTCCTGTGCCTAGCATATATTCTGCAGTCTAACATTTAGTGCAACAGTAAGACCCTCTGTGGGCTCACCATGGCTATTCTGACATCGCATCCTTTAATTATGTATTAGGTATTAATTGGTTAATGTATAATTGTAGAATAACTTTTTCCTTTTCCTTTCAGTGAGCACTCTGTAAGTAGCAGCTCTATCCCTGTCAGCTCTGAAGGCCTGGCTTCCAACTTGTCTTCTCCAGTCAGTGCGCAAGAGTTTGTGCACCAGCCCACAGTGGCCGGTTTCATGGACCTGACCACTAGTAAGTCAGCAGGATTTCAAGCACCTTGTACAAGTTGTTACTTTTTGTTTCATTTATTTACTAATAGAACAGAACTTGGTCACAGGCTGCATGAGCCGAGAAACTTGCGAAATACAAGTATATGTGACTTAACAACAGGGATACGTTCTGAGAAATACATCATTAAGCAATTTTGTTGTGCACTGCATCACGTCCATTTTCACTTGTATACAGTATAGGCTATTGGGCTACAACCCTGTACCGCATGTTACAGCAGATGCAGTAAACACAAGTTGTATGAGGCTGCTTGCTACCAGCGTAACAGCATACTGTTTTACAGTAAACTTTTTTTAATAAGTAGAAAGAGTGCACTCTAAAATAACAATAAGTACAGTATAGTAAATAGAGTGCATAAACCAGTAACATAGCCATTTATTGTTATTATCAAGTATTATGTACTGTAAATCAATAGTCTCCAACCTTTTTTTGCACCACGGGCCAGTTTCATTTTAGACAATTTTCCACGGACCGGCCATTGCGCTTGCATAATAAAGTGCATAATAAATCCAAGTTACCATAATGCAGAATCAGTGGGAGCCCTGAGCTTGTTTCCCTTCAATGCGATGGTCCCATCTAGGGGTGATGGGAGACAATGACACCCAAAGTGTGTTCCTTATGTCCGGCCTACTCCGTAATTTTGTTTTGGTTGCTGTCATTGCAGGAAACTGCGCTTCACAAAGATAGGATGTTGGAAATGGAAGCAGGGTTTTCAGTGGTTCTGTGGCGATCTCAGGATATTCTGCCTTGATTTTAATTGAATTTTCAAAATAAAACACTCTGCATACTCCAATAGTCAATAAAATAGAAATAAAATAAAAATACTTTTTAAAAAAGAATTAATTCTTTCTGTGCAGCCCGGTACCGAATGATCCACGGCCCGGTGGTTAGGGACCGCCGCTGTAAATAATCTTATGGGAACAACAGTGCACATGTGGTCCATTGTTGCGACACATACCTGTATTCAGATCCATTATATAAGGGTACAATGTTATAAAAAGACTGGCCATGTAGTGTTGGCTAAGAAGGACCAGAAGGTGACTAGACCTTTGGTTTAAACTATCATGCAGCTCAAATGGGAAATTTTCTGTTTGAGTAAAGTTAGATGCTGGGATGAACCACGTATTTGTGAAAGGGACTTCTGGTCTACACCAGTGTAATAAAATGTTTTTAGCAGATGGGTAACAATAGTCATCCTACTTGGAATAACTTCATCAAAAATATAATTTGACTTGTGGTTTATCAGGAGTATAGAGTTTACTGCATTTTCAGGGTGTTCACCCCAAGCCAAGGTTGACCTGCCTGCAGTCAACTGGTGCAGCAGTTCAGATTTGTGAAGGATGGTCTTTAAATTTCTTTTAAAAAAGCAAGGCAGGATGAAAAGTATTTTATCAGCCTAATGTAACTACATTGTTCTCACAAGATAATTTTCTTTCATGATTGTTATTTTGTATTTATTATATATGAACTCTTTGTTATTTTACCCAGCTAGCATTATGATTATTCCATCTAAGATCATCATTGTGTGTTGGCTGCAGGGGCAGTTAATCCAGCAGTTGTAGCATCAGGCCCACTAAACAAGGCTACCACAAAGTACCTCTCCGCTCCCTGCACGCGACCAGAGGACGACATCCTGTTTCAGTGGCGCTTGCGGAGGAAGATGGAACAGGCTACGCAGTGGCCCCTGCAACAATCCCAAGGTCCAGCCTCTCACCATCCCCAAGTGAGTACATGTTTGTTCCTCTTGTGAAATCATGTGGTGGGATTGTACACTTTTGCTTGACTGACCAAGATGCTCATCTCTTCAGCACTAAATAATGCACTATTTATGTTCATCCACTGAAAGCTGGAAAAGAAACTATATAATTTTGGGACACTGACCATCTCTCTGTAGGTCACATTATGCATGCATTTTTAGTGTGTTTAAAAATTGGACCCAAGTCAGCAGTATATGTGTCTCACTTTATCTTTGCTTTTCTTACACTTCAGGGAGAACACAGCCACTTTTCCTCAGATCCTGTACAGACTCATTGCTTTACCCACGTCTCTCGAGAGCCCACTGCGCCTTGGGCAGTCCCAGCCTCTACAGCTATTCCCAGCCCCTCTGTCACCAAGGTCGCCGGCGTCCCACCTCACATGCATCTTCTCTGTGATGTGCTGCCTTGTCCTATTCGACAGCCACAGCTTCCCACCCAGCAAAAGAGTCCCAGAAAATCGGCTCATAATCAGAACCAAACACGAGAGGACCCAAGCGACACGAGCTCCGAAGCCATGCCCCACAAGGACGAGTCTTCTCCGCTCCCCGTGTCAACTGACACTGCTGAGGAGGAGTGGCTGCCTCACAAGAAGAAGTCTGTGCAAGACAGTAAGGATACTTCACAGGAAATAACACTTCAGAAAAAACAAAAACGGACAGTTTCATCCAGCAACAAGAAAAAATTGTCCAGGTGCAAAACATCACCCTCAGTCTTACTTACTTGAAATGTTAAGTTGCGCACCTTACAGGTGCTTTGCTTATCAGATTTACTGTACCTTTAAGTAGTGGCACTTTACTATTTTGCAGTTTTTATTTTCAGGGTGAAACGTATATTTAAAAGATATTCATGATCTTATCAGAATATTTTCTTTGTTCTGATGTGTATATGTTGACGGCTGCCTGTATGTGTGCTTTATGATACAGTGTTTTGAGACTTTTGATCTGAGTTACACATACAGTAAAACACATAAAACTGACTTCTGCATGTCTTGTTGGCAGAGAAGGGGATCGAGTGGAAGGTCAGCAAAGAGCATCTCAGGCTGGCAGAAGAGTCAGAAGGGTCCATAATGGTGATGAGATGCTCCCCTCACAGCCACGGGAATCCAACCAACAAGAACGAAGATCAGGGAGGAACCTGAAATCCCAGAGCATGGGGCGCACAGGGGACCAAGCACCACCTCCCTCTCCAATACACAGCGCCTTGGGACAGGTAGGCAAACTGAGATGTGGCATTTATGTAATGAGCCTCCTCTTTAAATCACTGCCTTACAACTCCGCCTGACGAGAATGGCTCTGACTGCTGTTGCTACTGCCGCAAGGTTGTCTCAGAGGTGCTCTTCCCCATGACGGATTCACCAGCACGCCCCATGAGTCCTGGTTCATCAGGCTCCACGAGGAGCCCCAGAAACACTCCTCCTGCACCTCCACAATCCCCTGCTCCTGTGCCAAGCATAACTCAGCACACTGAAGTCATTACCCAGCTGTTGCAGGAGGCTGAAGGTGAGAAAGCTGCACGTGACTTGTGAGTACTGGCAGGTGTAAAATCTGCTGCATCTTGGTTGTGGCCTCAGTCTGTCAAAAGAGTTTATTCGTCACGTACGTGGTTACTGAGTATACCATGTAGTGAAATGTGCTCTGATTCAATAGGATAGGAGACTGTGCAGAAAAATTTACAAAGACTAAAACAAACAACCAAACACCAAGAAGACAAGAAACAAACAGCAAATAGATAAATAAGTAAATTAAAAAAATAAATAAAACAGTAAATAAAACCTTAAGGTGCACTGGAAGGACAGTGACAGTGAGGGGAGTGGTCAAAGGACATTGTAGACCCTGGTTTGTGAGGATTGTGATGGCATGTCCGGGTTCAGAAGTCTTAGGGCCTGTGGATAGAAGCTCCTCCTGAGCCTCTTCATTCTGGCCATAATGCTTCTGAAACGTTTGCCTGATTTCAGCAGGTCAAACAGATGGTTGCTGGGATAAGACAGGTCACAGATGATCCTAGTTGCTCTGGTCCTGCATCTCCTGGTGTAGATGTCCTGTAGGGATGGCAGATCAGATCTAGTGCAGCGTTCCACTGCCTGGATCACACTCTGCAGTGCCTTGATGTCGCAAGCACAGCTATTCCCAAACCAGGAGGTGATGTTCTGAGTCAGAACAGTTTGTACAGCACCAGAGTAGAGGGTTTTAAGGATTGCCGGAGAGACCCGAAGCTTCCTCAGCTGTCTGAGGTGGTGAAGACGCTGCTTTGCTTTATTGGCTTGAGCTCGGATGTGTACAGTCCATGTCAAATCCTCAGTGACATGAATGCCCCAGGTATTTGAAGCTGCTCACCCTCTCCACTGCAGTCCCGTTGATTTTAAGGTAGGTATAGGACCGCTGCTGTCGCCTACCAAAGTCCACCACCATCTCTTTAGTTTTGCTGACGTTCAGTTGGAAGCAGTTCTCCTGGCACCGTGATGCCAAGTTCTCCACCTCCTCCAAGTATGCTGTCTCATCGTTGTTGGAGATGAGGCCCAGCACCACCGTGTCAGTAAATTTGATGGAGTTGGAGACGTGCGTGGCCACACAGTCGTGAGTGTAGAGGGCATAGAGCAGAGGGCTAAGTACACAACCTTGTGGAGCTCCTGTGTTAAGTGTGATGATACTGGAGGTGCAACTACCAACTCTCACAACCTGTGATCTGCCTGTGAGAAAACTGGGAACCCAGGCACACAGGTGGCTGTTCAATCCCAAGTCTTTCAGTTTAGTGAACAGTCTGTGGGGGACAATGGTGTCGAAAGCTGAACTGTAGTCAGTGAACAGCAGTTGCACATAGTTCCCCTGTTTCCTATCCACATGACTGAGAGTAGTGTGGGATAGAGCATCATCTGTGGGTGGTAAGCAAACTGAAGTGGGTCTACAAAGTTGGAGATGGATGCAGTGATGCTGGATTTGATGAGTCTCTCAAAAACTTTCATGACTACCGAGGTCAGTGCAACGGGCCGGTAGTCATTTGGGCATAAGGGCTTATTGTTCTTCGGTACCAGGACAATGGTGGATCTTTTAAAGCACCTAGGGACTGTGGACTGAGCCAGAGACTCGCTGAAGATGGTTCATTATGGCGGGAAGATTTCCTTTATTATCAAAAACATTATTATTGGAAAATGTTTCATTTTACTGCAGCACAAATTATTTACCATGTTAAGATCATTTGAATCAGTTATTCAGGAGTTGTGTAAATTTGGAGTTTTTATTTGTTATATTTTTAGTTAAAAGACTGCATGTTTTGCCTTTCCTGTCAGTTTACATCTGGTATATAGCACATATTGTTTGCAAAAAGTAACTGATATTGCAGTTTCACATCATTAATAAAATGTATTAAACATGTAGCTTACCAAGTTTTTCGAAATGCGAGGAGCTTGAAAGAAGATTAAAAATGTAGTAAAATTACCTCTCAGGGTGAGAGCACTTTTGTGGTTTAAAGCTTTGCAGATCGTCTAAGATTACATTACCTTTCTTGAACTACACCTTTGACAAATTCTGCATGAGAAGGGCTCTTCTTTTATCTTTGTTCTAATTTATTTTGTTCATATAAATATATGCTTTTTTGTTTTTTACAGATTCGGATGGTCTCGAATTTGAGGATGACCTTCTACTACAAGTCCTAAGGCAGCAGAGGGAATGGGTTAAAGAACAGATCAGGTGAGTCTGACAGCAGAACATGGCCACTGGACTGGTGAAAAACCAAGCAGTAATGTTAACAAAGTGTGGGAGTTCAAATGGGAAATGCACCACAACTCAAGACGTTATTTATTTCATTATAGAGTCTTGAGCGAACCCTTTGAAAACTAATACTGTGGATTTCAGCCCTTTCAGAATTTATTTTATAGGTTAACTTTTCTTTTTTGCAGTGAAACAGATGCATTGCTGAATGACATTCAGGGCGCCCATCCACAACAGCTGGAAAACACTGCGCTAGATGTTATGCAGTAGCATTTATTTCTTTACATGAAGCCATAATTACAATAAGTGATAAAAAAAAAAATGTACAACTCTGGACTGTTCAAGTGATCATCTGCAAACAAACAAATGTGAAAAACACTATTTGCATACATGAACGGATACTGGTGCACCTAAGGAATTAAATGTACAATAATGTAGAATATACAGCTTGTTTTAATAAGTCATAAATAAATAAATAGCTTTCTAAAATATGTATTTACAATTAAATCTGTGTTTTGCTAAATCCTGTGGTAAATGCTGTTTTATTTTTTGCTTGAAGCATCTGTGTATATCTTATAGTTTGGGGGGAGAGTTGAAGCTGTTTTTTGCAAAATTCTGTTGTGTGCAAATCTCAGTGATAAATATAGATAGTCAGGGGCCAGTTTTTTTTTTTGTTTTTTTTTTTTTTTTTTTTTAAATCACAAGAAATATCTGGCTGTCTCCAATCCCACTTGCATATTCCTTGTGCATCATAATTTTTTTATATCAAATCAGTAATGCTGCAATTTTAATGTTAAAAATGCTATAAATATTAGTTAAATTAATCCAATCAAACTGAAAATGATCAAAATATCTTTTTGAAATGTGCCATTACAAAAACTGGACCCTGATTCGTGTGTAAAGCTAACAAACATTCCATGAAACGTGAACATTAAATTTTAAGGTTCGTTGTGAATCAGAGGCCGAGAATTTTCTCCCTGAAGCAATGGGGCAAAGATTATCAGAACCCCATCAGGGGAGACTGCAGACTCTACTGCTGTTACATCCACACCCTCTGGGATGCGGTACCTCCGGTTAAACTGACGTGACACCAGGCCCGGCCCATCCTGTGCAGACAGACAAAACACATTTGATCAACACACATCGTATGAGTTATAGTGGTGCACCTCTATATCTGTCCATCAGTTCATGTTTTTCAAGCCACAGAATTAGTGGCTTGGCAGAAATTTGTCAAGTTCATTAAGCTTCAAAAAAAATATTACTTAAACTATTTTTAAAATTCAGTCTCTGACAAGGCTAGGAGAAGTGGGAGTACTAAGGTCACACAGAGTGCCTGTGAATATGGTGATGGATTTTCTCACCACACATGGACATTCTCACACACAGAAGCATCCTGGCTGCCTTACACACTATACACACACGCTGACCTGCTATCTTAATCAAAAATAGACTAAATGGAAGCTGATAAAGTTTGATGATATATAATGTGATATTACTGTCTGCACGTCAGTCTCCCACACGTTGTACACGCTCCGCAAATATATAGAATGCACATTCTTGCTCACATACCCAAATCTACTAAATTCAACAAATTTTAAGGTAATAAAGTTATGGTACATGATTAATTACTGTCTGTACATCATTACAACCGGAGCACAACTTGCTGTCAGTGCCATCTGCGTGTTTGACCACAAGCGCTAGTGGCTTTTATATGTGCAAAAATTAAAATATAAAATGGGAAATTGTATGTCAAACACACACAGCACTGTACACATCAATAATGTAAGGATAAGAAAGTTTGGTGACACCCCCCCCCCCCAACTACGACCTGCAGGTGCGTCACTCTGGTGTCTGCCTGTCTGGCAGAACTAACAGTACTTATGCAAAAAACACAACCACTTTAATGGTAAAACAGTTTGGTGATTTTATAATGTATCACCCGGACAGTGCCAGGTGTCTCAGTATAATTTAAATGCAGAAAAATAAACTGACTGTGTTTCCTTTAGCTATTTCTCAATTTGCACAGCAGATTATTTTTTTTAAGCCCAAAAACCACATTTTTCAGGTTCATTTAGAACTTTCAGCTGATCTTAGTTTGGAAAATAGTTATAGAAAGAGTATACATTTTCTTACTTGCTGGTAATACCTAAGCAATGGACAGCAGCATGTATGCACAGTCTTGGACTGAATTACATTTAGCGTAGTCGTACCTTCCTCTGTTCATGCTTCCCGTGCACTTCCACAAAGTCTCCGGTCACCTTGACCACCAGTTCATCAGGGTTGAAGTGCTTCACGTCCATCTGCACTGTGAAGCCACTTTGGTCACACACCACCTGAGCACAATGCAGCAACAGGTTCAGTGCGCTCGCTTTTTATCAACCTGCTTGATGTGCGTTTGTAGACGAGAAACCCTTCAGAAATAGGTCATTAAACAGTGGAGCTACATTCCACATGACAGATTTTGGTCTCAGGTTTCCACAGGTGACCACCTGGAGAAATAAGGTAGGGGAGAAATGTACAAAGATAGGTTTCGACATGTTGCTACTGTTGCACATACCGTCCCTGTGTCATTCCACTCTTGGGGGGGGCGAGTTCATTATACCCCTATCACCTAGTTTACTGTTTATCTCCTACCACCTTGATCTGTCTTATTCTTGGATATTCAGATGCATATGTATTTATTTATTATTATTATTACTATAAAAACATTTATTTTTATATAGAAAACTGTGTTTGTATAGGTATGCTCCTTCCGGGCTGTTAGTTGGCTTCCTCCTGGAAGAACTGCTTGAAGCTTACCTATAATAGTGTACATTAGGGTTGGGGCATAATAACCAGAAGGTTCCTGGTTTGAATCCCCCTCCTTCTGTAGTTCCCTTTATTGAGGTATTTAGCAGAACTAATGCAGTAAGACTAGGCCTACTTTACCATACATTTGGGTAAATCATTGCAAAGTTGCTCATTTAACATTGCAAGTCACCTTAGGTGACAACACACATGAATTATGGTTAATAACAACAAAAATATTGGCTACTTGAAAGCTTTCTACCAAAGAAAAAGGTAAAGCATTTCTAGTCAAGTATCAAGAATGAAAAAGATTGTTTTCCCTGCATACTATAGTATATGTCTGAAGTAGAAGTCCATCAGACAAAGCACTGTTGGTCACCTGTATAGAGACGTAGGCAGCTTTACCTGTGCAGAGGCTGTTTTGTTCATAGCTGGGCTCAGAAGTTCAGACGGTGTCCAGCTGTAGGGTCCCAAGGTGCCATTGAGCTGGGGCAGCAGAGGGGACAGGACCCTCTCCCAAGAAATACCGGTGGAAGGAAAAGACGGTGGGAGGTCGAAGTCCATTTCTCAACTACAAGAACAAACAATAATTTGTCAATGTTAGAGTATTCTTAAAAAAATACCAACGTAAAGATTAAAGCATCGTGTCATAGTTGGTCTTTGACGGACATCTCGGTGAGGAGTGCAGCCTGTGATGTGAAAAAGATTTTCAATTCAAATCCACTGGAAAAGCAGTCGTTTCGTACCCGGGGTGTTTTGGGCTGCTTGTGCTTGCGAAGCTCCAAAATACTGATGATTCACGCTCCCGGGCTGGAGTTTTTATAGCTGCTTTCCTTGCCGTAGACACGGTGTCTGATGCAGCTGTCAGTGTTTTGATGAACAAAGCAGCTGCTTTCCTGAATGGTCTGTGCCCGAGTCGCCCTGTGAGGACAGGTGGTTGCAATGCGGCGGCGCGTCCCACTCGGTGGCTCGGAATGCTGTCGGCCTCTGTCAAATCCGGTTCTCCTTGGCTGTGTCCACTCTGCGTTGTTTCCTTGTGTAAATCCACTGCCGGAGCCAGGAAGAATCTATTTATCACCCAGCGCTTATGTAACAGGGTGCCCTTGTTGATGCCATTTCCACACGAGCACATGGCTGGCGGCTTCTTTCCAAGGAGCTCCATGTTTTCATTCTTGTTCCTCCAGGCACGGTTCACCTCCTGTTCGCCTTGGGCCGCGTGACCCCACGATGGCAGTTCGGTATCTCCGGCCTGCGATGCGCACAGAGGACGAAAAACATTTCTGAATTGTCCGTATCATAAAATAATGACAACAGCAGTAAAGCGTCTTCATGCTGGTGAAGAAGCTCTGCTATTGCAGAAGGATTCTTACTGCTCAACCGCTGTAACCATCAACTGCCATCCTGTTTATTCCTAAACCAGCCGTCTTCCCATCTTCCTCCTTTCTCTCTACCAGCTTACCAGCATGAACCAGTAACAATGAGGTAAACCTGCGTGGGTGAAGTAGAATGAACTGATGGAAATGCTATAGAACTGCATATTAATCGGTGGTTTAAACCATTAATCGGGTTTTACACCAGAACCAGGGTGCTCTTGGGTGCATTTACGCAAGGTTTGCTGTGCTTTGGTGGAGGAGCGCAGTCCGAGATGCCCACCCCGTGCGCTGGAAACGTGCGCAGACTTCGGACTGTGCCCCGGGGAGCGATGGAGCCTAATCTGACCATCTGGTTTTCCATCGTTAGCCTCCACCTTTAGTTTACACGGCCCGTCCTAAAAATACAGCCGACATTTCCTTTTATAGCAAAGGCGCGCGGTTTGGATGCTGCGGAGGCGCCACTCGGCACAGGCGGGTTCGCCAGAGCGGCGATCCGCCCTTGAGCTGTGACGAGCCGTGTTCACCTTGTTTACAGCGATGCTGTCATCGAATGATCCATGAAGGTGGAGAAATGTTGGGACCGAACGGTACTGGGTTCGAGTCTAATACATACGGTGTGTGTTTACGACTTTCTGCGCTGCTACCAAAATGCCCGGGTGCGCGTTATTACCGGCCGGCATTTCTCGCGTTTCCTTGCCAACGAGAAACGCGCAACTGTCAGCTGTACCAACACGTTCTTCTCGCATCTCGGCATACTTTCTGAATCTCCCCCATAAAAAGTCCCAAGGATTAACCGACTTCAAATAGCTATGGGCTTATGATTAACATTGAAGAAGCACTGACCAAGAAAGTGGAGGGGAAAAGCTCAGATGAGGGTAAATTCCTAGCAGTAGAGGCAAGGCCTGGCGATGGGTGTGGACAGATCTGGAAAAGAATGTACTGGCCTTTCTGCTGAATTGTTATGCAACAATATTGGACTCCATGATGGAAAACCCGGTTTTGTGTACACGACTGAACGCTGGAATGGCACTTGGCTGCCTGGCTGATCAGGATCTCAATGTAGGTGCTGGGATCCAGAGCCAAGCAGGTTTGGGCTTTACTGTTGGGGAGGCGGGAAGAACCCACAGCAGATTTGCCCTTAAACAGCCATGGCCACACTTGTGCTGTTGGGATTGCCCACCAGGCTATAGAGGACACGTCACATGGTTCTCGAGAATTAGCATCAATAGAAACATGTAGGATTTCTTGTTATATCCCTGCAAATGAATCTGTTTAAATATATTAGCATGAAGACATTTACATTCTGCAGTTTGGAGAAAGAGATAAAAGCTCACAATCCTTTTAGTAGAAAATATGACATTGCTTCTGAAATGCTGTACGTTCAAAGTTAAATTCATTACTAAGGTTTAAAACACAGCTACACCCAAAAAAGACCACTGCAGTGGTGCTTTAATGCCTTACCTGGAACTCCAGGTGGCAGGGGATCAGTGTAATGTAAGGTTTAGGCTGCCAATTCACACCCTGACTCCTGCTGCTGTTGTCATGTCCTTGAGCAAGGTGCTTACCGTGTTTCTCCTGTAAAAGTACCCATCTGCACAACTGAATAAAACACTGGCGGTCTTAACAGTGTTATGCCTTAAAAAAGACAACTGGAGAGCATAGTACTGATTTTTGTGCCAGCTGAGATCCAAATTTTTATTTTTAATTGTTAATCTTGCACTGCAGAATGTAAGTATTAATCCAAAGGAACTCAGTTTTAAGTTTTCATCATGTTAGTTTGTGTTGTATGTTGGTGCAGCACGAAGCACTCACGCCCAGCAACTCCTGCGCTGCGAATTTGGGAGGTGGCATTATTTTGGCTCAGTTTGTGTAGCATTTACATGTTTAACCTGTATTTACATCAGGTTCCTACAGCCGCTCTGATGTCCCGCCATAGTCCAAAGATATGTGGTTCAGATCAACTGCTGACTGTGAATTTGCCTTAAGTGTGTTGGATGCTAGTGTGGATTCCTTGCAATGGGCTGAGGTGTCTTTGTGGTGTGGGATAAGCATGGGCTCCATCCTGGACTGGACAAGCTGCTAAGGCTGGAATTCAGTTGTATTGCTGCATGAAGGAAGACAATCTGGCCACCGGTTATAACCTCCAGTCTAGCCTAGAAATTCCTGGGGACCCAAGGAGGGGTTGGAGGCTTGTTGTGGAAACAAAAGTATATTCTGTCCTGCTTGGCCCATTGCCACCCAGAATAAACAGTTTGAAAATTGATGGAACAACACAGTCTTATTAATTCTTAGGAATGTTTTCTTAAATTTAATTCAATTTTGGAAAGGTATCAAACATTAGTACAACCTAAAGATTTAGTCACTTTTTTAAGCAATACAGCAGTTCCATTCTTTGTCTGACAATTTGCATTTATGCAATAAATCTGAAACACACAATGCAATAACTTCCTAAAACAGTTTCAGTTACAAAAACTTAAATGCAGCTGCACACTTTTGTTGTGATACAAGAGTTTTAATCACAAATTTGATATGACTTCCAAAATGTGCAACTCCAGTTAGTGTCCAGTTTGAATCGGAAACAAAAGGCAAATCGAAGCTACGAAGCAAATTTGCTCAATCTTTGATGTTTCTGATTTCAAGGAATGCCCAAGGGAATGGTGAAGGAGAGATAATCGGCCACTTCTCCCCACTGAGCTCTGAAGTGCTGGAATATGGTTATCCACGTGGTGAGCACAGCAACCCACAGTAACAGCCCCAAGGCAGATCGTTTCACATCTGAAAGATAACAGAAAGACATTCTGCCATATTGTAAAGGTAAACAATTTCTGGGATTTAACAGAGCTATTCTAACAATGTATGAAATGCTGGTGAAGTACTCACATGTTTTAATGTGTTGCTGTTCTGTATATGCTGGCTTTATGAAGGCTTCTTTGAAAAACCACACAACATTAACCAGCCACAGAAAGGGCAGAAACGCAAATCCACCTGCAAGATAACACACAGTTAATCAATATTCAGTTGGCCTACCTTCCGCTTAGTCGGGTTTACTATTGCATGCCATTTTCATCTGCTTCCTAGATTATTTTGTCATTTTTCCCAGTCAGCCTCAGAATGTACACAAATGCAAAACTCAATAACACTAAAAAAATGTATTTCGACAATGACTGGGCAAGAACTGTCAGCACCTTTGCTTTGGTACTGAACAGCTCTGTGGAAACTGGTGAAGCTACGAGCCGCAGTCTCTGTGGCGTTTAAGGATTTTGCCGGCAATAGGATGGCTCCTTGTTCAAATTCCATGCCTTTGTCAAGGAACTTACACTGAAATAATACAGTAATTGTACCCTGTTGTATTAAAAGGTACATCAATGGAAAGCTGATTACCAGAACGTTGTAAATCACCTTGGGCAGGGCAGCAGCTAAAAGTTAACATTAAAAATTATTAATCGTTGATCTGCTGTGGCGACCCCTAACGGGAGCAGCCGAAAGATGAAGAAAAAGAAGAATAGTACCCTGTTATCTTGACAATCTCGCATCTCGACACATGCTGTGGTAGAACACACTTCCCGCCATGATATTTCCTCGAAAAGCCACCAAACTGGCCTTTTGCCCCAACTATGTAGGGAATGTGTCACTGCCTATACAGTTCTACCCCATTATGCCACCACTCACAGTTGACAATGGCATCTGATGCCATGCGAATGACCTGAAGTAGCTAATGTGTTTTGGCCGCCCACCTCCACACACTGCTGCTCAAGTCTCATTCAGCCACGTTGACTGTCCCCTACATAGTATGCAATTCTATCTCGTACAATTCTACATATAATTGTTATATGTGTATAAAATCTGTACATATTGTAAAAATTGTGGATTATCTGGCTCACACCATACTGACATATGCACACTAGAGGGATGTGGGTGACCTAAAGAGGTAATACTGTACTGTATTTAAGCAAGACCTCCATTACCATTCAACTTGGATGCCATCTAGTGGCAGTGACTCCTGTCCTGTCCCCACAAACTGTGAAAATACTGTAAGATTTTCATGTTGCAGCCTCACACAGCTATTTATATGACAAAATGACGGGTTCCTAAAACCTTGATGCTGAATTACAGCTGAGCTGCAAATAAGAATGTTCCCCCTTTTTAAATGGCAGTATAATTCCTAGCTGGAGTCTGTAAACACCCTTACCCAAATAATACTTCCTGCAGAGGTTCAGTTTCTCCTCATTGGTGACGCGTTCCAGATTCATGTTGACTGTCTTGACAATTCCCTGCGAATCCTGCGTGAAACAAAGAAAACAGGACATTGAGATTCTTCAACCAAACCTGAGCTCTGTGGGTGTGAAACAAGTGTTAAAACATTCATTTAAAAAAGGGGGTTTCACACATTTCATTTCTAAGCTGAGACCTGACTGGCAAATGTGTCTAATAATTGTACTTTTAACTGAAATAAATAAGCTGGCCTTCACTTTTCAAAGATCATCTTTATTAGATTGTGATTTAAAGCTTTTAAAAGTGACGACAATAACACGCAGCCTGATTTCA
Organism: Heterotis niloticus; assembly: GCA_018136845.1. Taxonomy (NCBI): domain Eukaryota; kingdom Metazoa; phylum Chordata; class Actinopteri; order Osteoglossiformes; family Osteoglossidae; genus Heterotis; species Heterotis niloticus. The sequence goes on from CM030896.1 coordinate 4,247,764, forward strand.
AGCCCTTTACTTAGTACAGTTTTAGTACTAATAAATATCATTTACCAATGATATTTGCAGGGCACTAACGTTATTACAACACAACTGTAGGCATCATCGTACTCGAATAATGTAGAAAAGAATGGAACGAAGAAAGTTAGCATTAACCAGTTCCAGATCTTTACGGATAATTCTTAACAAGTAAGACTTTTGTTAGTTATTGGAATTAAAATGTACAGCTATCATACTGCCTACACAACAGTAACTCAACAGGCCCGATGTGATGCTGGCGAATTACCCAACGTTAGCGACCACCTTCCTCATTTGCCCTACTGTTTCCCTTCCTCTACATCTGAAAATAGCTCCTGACATGTTTCGAGAATGAGAAAATACCTTTATGTGAGTCTCTTTCCAAAATTCAGTAAACCGGGCAACAAGCAAATACCAACGCTAAAGACGAAACATCACAACTTCCGCTTCCGAAATACATGTCAGAGATACCTGGGAACTGTAGTTTACTGGTCTACTGGTACAACATGGGCCTTGATGAACTATGTTTATTCTCCACAAAACAGTTAAGACTGACTATACTCCACACAATGAAGCCTCTTACCACCAGCAATATTGCAATTTAATTTTCATCTTCATTTTCGACTAGTTTAACATTTTTCAGATAACTCTGACAGTGTGAATAATTACTTTAAAATGATCTTTTTTTATTATTGCGTACTAAGGTGATATATAGTACTACGCACTCTTTAATAAACATTAATAGGCTAATAAAATATGTGAAAGTGAATTTTTTAATAGAAGTCCATATTTGGTAGATAACTGAAGAGGTTAGCAAGAAAATGGAGATCACGCGAAGTTGGGGGGGGGGGGTGTCGCTCAGTGACGTCATCAGTAGGCGCCTCAACACAGTGGGCACACATGTAGCGAGTACGTTGATCTGTAGTCCAATATGGGGAATTTTGCTTCTCGTTTCATCGCCGGTAACTTATAAAATGCCAGCCTCCCGTTTGTATGCCTTGTCTGTGTGACAGTTTTAGTCTGCTGAGGGAGTGGAGTCAACATATTTACTTCCGAGTGTTTCAGAATTGTAAACTTAACTGTAAACAAAATTAAATATGTATTTTTTTCCCGTTTGGGCAACAAGAACAAATACAGACACCTCTTGCAGCAGCATCCATAAACAGCTGAACGTTTTGTTGCTTCTAGTGTGTTTGCATCAAAGCCTGTCTGGGTGTGGGTTCTAATCCTATTTGGACTGCTTGCAGTTAGCATGTTCTGTCTGTGTGGGTTTCCTCTAGTGGACATCTATTTCATACTAAATTTCCTACAGCATTTGAATATGTGTGTTGGACTGACACCCTATCCAGGGTGTAGTTTCACAGTCTGGTGTCCAGGGATAGGATGTGGACGAGTGGGCTAAAGCGGTTGATGCACGTTTTTGGTTGTTTCAGCTCATAGGGTAGATAACATATTGTCTCTGAACTTCATTCATTCAAAACCTATGCACCATTCCACTGAGACCACTTTCTCCTCTCCTACCCTACTAACATGTATTTATTTAGATGTGACTTACAGCAATTTATCCTTTTGTGCAGCTGGGTGTAGAAGAGTAAAGGTTTTATGGAGCAGTTTGGGTTAAGTACCTTATGCAAAGGGTGGTGCAGTAGGATGTGGGGCTTGAACCTGGGTCTGTTAAGTCCAAAGTCAGCAGCTTTAACCACTGTTAAAGTTACTTCTGCTGGTATTGTGGAGTCTGGCAATTTGACAGCTTAAAAAAGCTAAATTAAATATGGGGAAAATGTGTGCTATATTTATATTAAAGTGAAGCTCCTATGCCCAGCAGTGCCAGTTTTCTGAACATTGTAATGCAACCTTTAATCTCTGTTCACAGTTGTGGTAAATATACTGAATAACACTGTCAGTAATGAAATTAAAATGACAAAACAGTGCATTTTCTGTGTGCTTCCCTTCCTGTTAAGTAACAGCCATCAAAGTGAACGGATGTGATGTTTGACATGGTTCAGCGGCTGTGGTGCCAGTTTTTGGAATACCGATTGAATTTACAAAAGAAAAACATTCAAACTGAATTCTCTCAGCAGTAATACCTACTGACATAGTTTTATTATTACATTAAACTTTGTTGTATAGCACAGTGGCAAAGTTGTACTTGTTTTCTACTTGCAGTGCATCACAAGCTTAATTTGGGCATAGAATACAATCATTTTTATAAAAAAAAAAAAGAGGAATTTAAACATTTTAAAAATCTTTTCACCTTCATACCTCATCTGAGAGCAAACTTAATGCAAATGAATCCATAAACCAATTAAGATAAAAAAAAATAGATTTTATTTCTAGCACATTCCTGCATAATCGAAATATAAACGATGTATTTACTGGAGGCACCTGACAGTTTCATAGCCTTTCAATACTTTTCGGATGAAAAAGGTCATTTCAGCATACAAGCCATAATGGCCATGTGGAACTACAGGAAAAATAAAATAGCATCTCATACATTAACGTGTTAATTTACATTTTTGCGAACGAGTTTGACAATATACTCCACACCAATACCCAGCGTTAATGTTTGCTATCTTGATGGCAGACTGCTATGTTATTGCTATAATCACTCCGAATAAAACATATGTATATGTTCAAGACGGCCAGCGCATAATACAGTCAAAGACGTTTGAAAAGTACGGCTGCACTGACCGAAGCCCACCCATATTTAAAATAATAAACGCTTTCTGCGCTACCAAAGCAAAATAATATACAGTTGAGGTGCGCACCGTACAGAATCCGCCACGACACAGGTTTGGGTTATAATTTTGTGGTTGGGTAACGGCACCCCACGGCATATTTTCGCTTGTTTTCCTCCAAAAAAGCGAAGTTAAAATTTTTGAATGTCAAAAGTACCCGTATGTACCGGTCTAATGTATTTGAACAACGACGTCCAGAAATAGGCCATTTTGAGTTGCTCGCACAGCATGCTGGTCAATGTAGTTTAGCTGTGTAGTTCTAGGAACCGGTACAAGAAATACATCCGCGCTCCTGTCTAGTAGAATAGCTGTACATTTTCATAGTTCTCGCTGGTTATTTTGAAGAAAATCGAGCACCTGATGAGACCTCTATCGGCTAGGTTTTCCTTTCTGTTGAATTTTGTCAATTTTTTTGTCGAGTTAATACGATGACGCTGGGCTAAAAAAACTCCGTTTCCCAGGAAGCATGTCGCCTTCCCTCCCTATCTCGCGCCTTCTCCCCTCCGTCTCACTCAAACTCTATCGGTGTTGTTCTTGAAGCTAACGATGGCGGCGGCGGGATGCGGGTCGGCAACCGCGCCTGCCTTTGGCAGTACGAGCGCCATGGCCACAGCTCGGGGCCGTTTCCCGGGTCGACCGTGGTCGTCTCGCAGCCGTTTGCGATCCGAAAAGCGGTCGCAGCTCGGCCGTTTGGGTATTGATGCCGGCGACGCAGCCATTGGAGGCCCGAGGCCCACCAGCATTGGACTTGCGACGAACGATGACCCTTCTCACTTGCGCTTGCTGGGCATGGAGGAGAAGCATAGGCGGCTCGGAGAGGCTGGCTACAGCTCGAGTGGCAGCGAGGAGGTGAGCGGGCTTCGCTGCGACTCTGCGCCTCAAAATGGCTGGTTGACGTCGCGACACAGCCGAAGTGCCGACCACTGCGCGCATAAAACACCCCCGAGCCCCTTTTTAACGTTTAGCAGAACGAGAAGACGGAAACAGCTGTAGAGACCCGAGATGGATATAAAAGACAACTTAACATCCAGCTGCTTTCGTGTACAAAAATATGCACCCGATTTCCCCGTGTTTATTCACGGATGCACTTAAAGGGCATGCTTAAAAATAAAAAGAAAACCCTCGTTTTTTTTTATTGGAAAAGTGAAACATAATGATGCAGCTTTAGCAAGTAGCTTCCCAATGCTAAGTGCTACGAGGAGGGGGGGGGGGTGTAGCTGTGAGCTGCATTGTAGCTCAGCCGTTTACCGTGACCGTGAACACCGTAAAAACACTCAGCAGATCCTCCATACAAGCGTCCCACAGCCATGTGAACGCGTTCGTCAGGATTTGTGGGCGAAGGAAGCAGCGGGGAGCGGAGGTCGGCCGGGTTTAATAATGGAGGGAAAGCGAGTTAAGTGGCAGAATTGTCTCGCTGACGGCGCTTCGTACAGTAGATGGAGGCGGTACATAGAGTGGCTGAGGCTCCCGGTGAACACGCTTCAAGTAACCCCGTTTAACAAGTCCCGCCGGATGGCGAGCATCCATGTATTTACCCGAAAACGGCATTGTTCTTAACGGCCAACATTGTCAGCTGAAGTTGGGATATTTTTGCACACAAATCATGTTTGCGTTTCCTGTCATATTCTTGCTAGCAGTTCTGAATATCTCGCAGTCCTGCACAATGCTTTTTAAAGACTCGGTTTAAGAATAAAGACTTTTATTTTAAAACATTTAATTCTGCATGTTTCTTATGCGTGTCTTTTTTTAAAAAAAAAAAAAAGCGTTTTTAATTGTTTTGCATTGCTTTATAATATGCTGGTTCATGTTCCAGCAGGGAAAACTCCTGGTGGCACCTATACAACAGCTTAAATGGTTGTAAAGTGTAGAATAAATAGGCCTCACGAAAGCACCATGTATACAGACAGACAGATGTGTGCAAGCCATGAGCACGTCTTGCAAATGTTTTGCTTCACTGAGCATGTTAATAAATCCTTATGTGTGTCAGCAAACATAGTTTATTAAAATAGTGTCCAGGGACACTTCTCCAATGTGAAATGATATCAAACACTTTTTACATAACCTCACCGCCAGGTCAATTTACCAGGAATCTATCTCAATGGTATACGTTATATTATTGCTTCAACAGCCCGAGTCCTAATAAAACAGAAGCCAAGTTTATGGTGTCCATTCTGAAGCCTCCCAGAATGACCATTTGCAGTAGTGCTTTTCCTGTTTTGCTTTGACAGCAGTACATTGAAATCCTATAAGGTTTATACCTTAAGTATTTTTCAGCGAAGTACCGGTCATGACAACCGCTACTCATGACCACCAGCATGTACAATATATTTGTATTATGTTGCGTTTATATTCTGCATATATTTATGGATTTAAAATGATCTTTTAAGTTTTGTACTCTTTATTTCCATTCTTCCATCCATTTTCATAAACTACTTAGGCAGAGCGAGGTCATGGTTCAGCACCTATCCCGGAAGCAGAGGGTGCTGGGCTGTGAAACTTCCCTTAGATGGGACTCTAGTCCTTGCAGTCTTTTATATATTTATATTATCTCTTTATTTCTGTAAATTTTCTTTCTCCTTATTAGTAGAATTTGCACTGTGGACCCAAGGAACTTCATTTCGTGCTCCCTTGTATACCTGCTGTAAAAAGGTGTACAAAAAAACAGTTTCTTATTTTAGTTGAATTGTCTTTTACAGTGTGTTTTTGCAATGATTGTTGTTTTATTTCTTGTAGATGTTTATAGAACAGAACTTTTTTTTATAGCCATTCACTTCATATCCATATATGCGTGAAATTTGACAAGACTTTTGAGGAAAAGCGAAGTGGCATTTGGAACCAGTTTTTCATTGCCTGTCACAAAGTGTTGGGTTTGAGCAGATTTTCATATTAGATATGTTTAAAAGGTTTTGGTACTGCAGGGTCAGATTATTCATAGATTTTACTTGGCTGCTGAGTTTATGGAATAGAAAATTTCTCTTGATTAAAAAGAGATTGCAGAAGTAGAAGCAGTGAGAGGAAAACTCTGACCTTTGATAATGTATATGAAAAGTCAAATCCTGGTTTAGAATGGTTTTTTGTATTTAAAGTGTCAAAAAGTTAAAATAATTTATCATCTTATCACATACAGTTGTATCAAGTACATAATTTCATTTTTAGGAATTTTATTTCTACTCTATGTATGCCACCAGCAATTTAATTTGTTGTGCTGATGTGTGGGGTGAATATAGGCATCAATTTGAACTTTATCCCAAGGGTAAAAAGTCTTTCTTCTAACCAAATGAAATCATTATGTGTTCAGCTAAGAAATGTTGAATGAATACTTTCATGCAGAATCGCACATTGTATGGTGCTTGCATCTGATTCTTTTAGCCCAGCTTTGACTGGTGCCTTACTGAGGCTCTTATCTGGTTGTCAGTGCACAGCAGAGGCAACTTGTAGTAAATCTTGCTTGGCAGACTGGATCTTTGTATGAGACAATTTGTCTGGATGTAGGGAAGCGTGGGATGTGCTGATTTGTGTGGTTATGTTGTGTTTCTGCCCCAACTTTCAGGGAGATGATTTCCTTGGGTTTGAGCTGATGAAAGAAGGCTACAGAAGCTCACTATGTTCAAGGCGACACTCCTTTACACGTAAGTATGCTAATGTCATCACAATAGTTGTTCAACACTTTTTAAACCGTATCATGGAATTGCTTGACTTGTCATGACAGGTGACATCCTTGGAAAAATGCATATCTTTGAGCAGTTTCCATATGAAATTGTTGAATGTATTTGTAGGATGAAGCTACAATAAATTACCAAGTGTAGCTGAGTAAGAAATTGGAGTAGATGTTGTTTTTTCTCCATTTGAACATCTACCTGCGTAAACTTTTCCAACACAAGCACAAAAATCAGTCTTTGCTTTGACAGTGCTGAAGGTTTATAATTTCTCAACAGTGTCTTTTAAACATAAATTACTACACTTGCAGAACATTCAACCACTATGAATAAAAAGAAATTAAATATTATTGGTTTTTGATCTTACCATTGTTTACTGAGTATTGCAAATGTTCCTGGGTCATCTAGAGCAGCCACTGTCACTGTTGGTGACTTGGTAAATAATTAGATATTGCCAATTTTTCATGTTTAATATGGAAAATAATTTTTAATTTAGTCATGTAGTAGTTGAATTTCTACAGCTGATTATTTTTGGCTAATTTAAGTAGGCACATTTATTGCTTCATTGTTCAGTTTTTTTGAGAAATGTGAGAGCATTTATCTCTTAAAGCACTGTTCCTTGTTTACCTCTTTTTTTATTTTATCATTGCTTATTACATGAATAATGTACTTCTTAAATGTAGCTTTTTGTTGGGTTGCTAAACATATGCATGTTCATAGGGGAGTTTATTATTTTTGGAACGCTACCAAAAAAAAGCGGTAAATTGACCTCAGAACTGTTCGGATTTAAAATTACAGGAAAAAGGTCATATAGCAACTAATCTATTATCTTTTGCAGTATGAGCAGGTGATGGTCCTCCAAAATGTGAATTAATTTCACACAGCTGGCCAGGATAATAGCAAGTGCTTAAAATGCACCTTTTTATTAAAGGAGCAATGGTGTCATATTTGATTTGATCAAATCAATCTATCAATAGGCTATAAGTGAGCAGTGTATAGTCTTGAGTGTGATTATTGTTTTTGGCCGGTAGTTATAGTAATATTATGTACTTCGGTGTAAACTGCAAACTTTGTAAGAAACGCATGGGTGTGATAATGCAGTTTATTCTGCTTGTGGTCTGTATGGTACTATGGCTACTTTAATAGGATAATTTTTGTAGCATTTGTAGTGGTATGTATTTTATCTGATATCAGTGCATGTACTTATTGGTTTAAATAAAAAGGTGGCTGTTTCTTCATTGAAAACAGTTTAAAATGGTTCTCTCTGTTTATACCAAAACTGCAATAGGTTTTATTTGCAAATGACAGTCAAAGCTTAATGTGTTTGTCAACCATTCGGATCAATCTTTGATTTAGGTGGTGCGGTTGCCACACAGCACTTTGTATTTTTCATTAATATTTAAAAGAACAACTAAAATTGCAAACTTGGACAAGAAAGAAGTTTTTGTCATAAAATGAATTTAAGCTGTATTGTGCTTATTTCCAGTGTTGTACATTTCATGTTGTTTGGGAAAAACTATCCAGTCTGAAGCTAGTTTGAGTTTGTAAACAATCAGTAGAGGATGTACATTTATATAGTGACACATGTAGGGATTCTAAACTGTGAAATTATTACAACAGTAACTAACTTAAATCAAAAAGGGCCTGACCTGTTGTCTTGTCTCACACACGATATGCTGTGATTGTTGTAAGTGGTCTTGGTACTCCCGATAGTGAACCTAGATCCTCCCAGTTGTACAGTTTGCGAGGTTTTCTGTCAGTGACATCAGGACTGCCCACAGATGGATGAATTGCTACTGTACAGTGATTATTACTATAGAATATGTTATATAGGTGCTGTGCAGTGTCATTCAGCTGGAGGACTTTGGCAGAACAATTTGTCATGAGCAGAGAACCTGTTTTCTGAAGTGTCCAGGTGGGAGCCACACATGTATCCAGCAGTGTCTTCCAGAGCTGCATAGGAAGGACTGAGGTGGAGGCTGGTGATCTTTTGGTGACCCTCTGCACAGTAGTCTTCCACCTCCATGCCCCATTGTTGCTCTTCTTGTTGTTTGTTGATCTTTTGGTTTTGGGCACTGGAAGAGCAGGAATTTTTGGTGAGATAAGACTTGAACGCAAGCTGGATTTAAGTGAAATGATTGGAACCGTGAGATGGATCATACAGCAGGGCTGTTCACAACAAGGAAGTGGGGAAACAAACAAAAGAGGAAGTTTTGGGTAAAGCACATGCTGGCTTTTTGGTCAATGGTGTCGCTGTGTGCCAGCAGTTTGCTCCCACTTCCATTGTGGAAAAGAGATGAATAGGTGATTAGGTGTGGTTGTACTTGTGTATACTTGGTTTTGGAGGTGTCCTCCCATCGCCACATGCTGCTCTGGGTGTTGCTTTTCACAGTTTACATTATGCCATAATGTAAATGCTAACTCTATGTTCACGTGAGGTGCAGACACTGACCCTACTGTAGCAGCTGTAATGAATTTGGGGCAACAGGTGTCACAGGTGGCTGTGTGTTGCCTTTGCACCTGAAGGACCCAGGTTTGAATCCCACCTCTTGCTGTAGTATCCCTGATCAAGGTGCTTACCAGAAATGCATGGTAGGAGAATTCTGTGTCATGCCAATTTTTCATCAATTGTGTATGCCTGTTGGCTAATGCTGATACCAATATACACATTCATACATGTTTATAAAATACAAGAAAAATGGGACTAGATCTGGGTTTAGAACTACAGACATTTATGAAATTAACATTTATTTGTGTAACATTTCAGTTTTGCAGACCATGAACAGTCATTAAAATAAACAGCACATTAAAGCACATTTTGCTGTGTAACACTTTTTGCTTTCTTTTTGATGGAAGAAATCTAACCAATGCTTGAAATAATGAAATAAGAAAGGGAAAAATGATACAATGATAAGAAATAACACCACATAATAACAGTAATTTTGCTCTGGAAGTGCAAATTGTTCCAGTTGAATTTGCAAGGTTTATCATTAGGTAAATCAGTGTTGCTTTGGCATAAGGTCAACTAAATACATAAATGTAAAACATTTTTGATTACATTCTGTTACATAAGTAATACACTGCCCAGCCAAAAAAAAAAAGTCACCACTTGGATATAACTTAGTATTATGATGTGGGGTTGCTTCAGTTGGTGAGGTCTAGGTTCAACAATGTTATGTGCCCAAAAAACAAGCTCAGCTGACTACCTGAATATACTGATTGACCAGGTTTTTCCATCAATGGATTTTTTTCTTTCCTGATGGCATGGATATATTCCAAAGTGACAATGCCAGGATTTTTTCAGGCTCAAATTGTGAAAGAGTGCTTCAGGGAGCATGAGACATCATTTTCACACATGGATTGGCCACCACGGAGTCCAGACCTTAACCCCATTGAGAATCCTTGGGATGTGCTGGAGAAGACTTTAAGCAGCGGTCCAACTCTCCCATCATCAATACAAAATCATGGCGAAAAATTAATGCAACTCTGGATGGAAATAAATGTTGTGACATTGCATAAGCTTATCGAAACGATGCCACAGCAAATGCGTGCCGTAAATCAAAGCTAAAGGCGCTCCAACAAAATATTAGTATGTGACTTTTTTTTTTTTGGCCAGGCAGTATATGTTGCTTTGGACCAAGGGGCCAGCGGCCAGCTAAATTAAAAGTAGTAGAAAGTGCCCTGACATTTTTGGTCTCTCTCTCTCTCTCTCTCTCTCTCTCTCTCTCTCTCTCTCTCTCTGTGTGTGTGTGTGGGGTGGGGTTTTTTTTTTCTCCCTCAAGGATGAACATGTTTACCTAGCAGACAGGGTGGCATCGACAACTTTTTGTTAAAGCACACATTTTTCCCTGTTTTATGTGCTATGTATTAATGACTTGCAACAGAAGTGGCCATGTTACAATAGTTTTCTATTGGATTTTAGAGAATTGTTCTTCAGTCTTTTTGGATTTAGGTCATTTTATTTTCATTGTAAAAGATAATGTTGTATGTATCCTATTTCTTTTTTTTATAGGCAATCCAATTCGGAAGAAAGTATCTAAACAGATGCAACAGAAGCTTTCTGCAGTAGAAACAAGGAATGATTCACAATCTCCTAAAAAAGTTTCAAAACTTAATCAAGAACCTAGGCAGAAAACTGCAAATTCTAAACCCAAAAGAAATGGCTGCAGTGGTTCAACAAACAACCCATCTAGATCCATTAAGAAAGGAGGAAAATCCCAAAATGCCACAAAACCCAAGATAACTGTCAAGCTGGTAACTAAAAAGAAAGATGTAGTTGTCCGCAAGAGAAGTATGAAAAAGCTGAAGGTAGCTGGGCTCAAGATCCTCTCAAAAACTAGGAAAATTCAAGGGGCTCAGCTGTCGAGTGCCCATGTCAAGTTAAAGAAAGAGAGGTTTACTTGCGCGTCAGAAATCCCAAAAAGCACAGGTGACACTGATGAAAAACTTACAAAACAGGGACGCAGATCATCACGTAAGAAAATTGAGTCAACTGGGGTTCAGAGTAAAAGGGAAGGAAAAGACCAAAAGAAACAACAAACAAAATCTTTGCAAACATGTGATCCTACGTTGGAAAGAAGACCTACTGATCCCATGTCTAATAACAAAAGAACCAAGAGACGCAGAAAGATTGGAAAGAGACAAAATGAAAAAGATTCTGTGTTACCTGATAATGACAGACTTCCTGAGGAATCTGGAAAACACTGTATGGAAGAAGGCAAAAACATGATGGACCCATTGTCACCCCTTTCAGATCAAGGAGCTGTGAAATCGGTGAATAGAAAAGAGAAGGATGCGGTAGAAAGTGCAAAGCAAAGAGAAGTGCAAGCCTCAGACATAAGAGTTTCACTTGCTCGTGAGGTGGAAACGCTGTCTGTTAAACCTGCTGAAAAACTCCAAGTTGAAAAGGAAGATAATGACATGAGGATTCCTGGACTGAAGCTAACAAGGGTGAGGAATCCTAATGCGTGGTCAGGCCGGTCTCGAGCTCGCGGTTGGGGTGGTTCTCGAAAGAAAAGGAGTAAATTTGTGTGGACGCTGACTGTGATGAAAAGCAACAGTAAAACTACAAAGACAAAAGAGTCAGTAGATTTTGGGAAACCTGCTGGTGATGTGGAGGCAATAAAGGCAGAGGACATCAGTGTTGTTCCTTCAGACAGTTGGGTTACTGATAACCCAGAGAAGGTAGACAACTCAGATGCCAAGGTTGACCCTCCAGTATCTCCTAAACATAAATCAGGGCAAGTAAAACCTGTCAGCAAGACAAAAACCAAGACATTGCTAAATTTTGAACAAGTGGATGTTTTACAGGCACATCCAGAAGAAGCAACACAAACAGAGGAAGACATTTTGATGTCTCAGGAAACGGTTCCACCACTTCAACTCAAGTTGGTTGCATCTCCGGGCACACAAAACAGTATGCAGCCATCCATCTTTATAAGCCGAATCAGTCCTGATCTGGGAGAGAAAGAGCTCATTGTCAGTAACAGCACCGAAACCCCACAGGAACCACGGACCTTATTAGAAGTCATAGCTGCACCGGCTCCAAAATCAAAAGCTAGGTTACACCAAGCAAACATACGAAAGAAGCGTACCCATAAACCATGGACTGCTCATAGACGTAGAAATAAGAAGAAAAGTGATGCTGACATCCCTGATGCTGTTGCAGATTTACCAGCTTCCCAAACTGAAGAGCAAACTGAGGAGTTTTCCACATTAGCTGCTATTGCTGAAACTAAATCTGCATCTGTTGAAGTGGGACTTGTGTACAGTAAATGTCCTTCCCCAGACAGTAAGGAGTTGCCATCTAAGAAAGTGATTGAAACAGTTCCTTCTGAAATTTTGTCTGGGGCTGCTCTGCAGCCAGAAGCAAAAGTGGAACTGAAGCAGACTAGAGATGGAGAAATCCTAGTGTTAGAACCTCCAATGTCAGAACAATCACAAGCAGTCTTCAAGAAAAAACCCTTCAAACATGGCAAAAAGCGGCGTAGGTCATTAACTGGACGAAGGTTTAAACGTGCTGTGCTCTCTAAGTCACCTGAAGAGGAGTTTGTGGTGGGTGACATTTGTTCTCCGATTTCCACGTCAACCCCTTTAAGGTCGAGATTGGTTGGTGTTGTAAAAACAAAATACCGAAGACAGGTCGTTTCTACCTCAACACTTGCATTTGGTGGCATAAAGCGACCCAGACCAAACACTTTATGTAATGAAGTGGAATTGAGCCTGGCTCAGAATTTGCTCCACCAGGATGAGAATGATGACTGTGAGGTGGACCCTCACTCAGTTTCCATGAACCCTCAAGAAGGTAAATCCAAGGTTCTAAAGAACATACGCCACTTCATCATGCCTGTAGTTAGTGCTCGATCTTCACGGGTCATAAAAACCCCCAAGAGATTTATGGATGATGTTGGAATGTCTGTTTTGCCACGCAGAACCTCACCCAAAAAAGGTCATCACCTTACTTTGCACCATCGCCCTAACAAGAAAAGAGATGGTACTGCAGTGGATTTACAGGGTCCTGATCTGACTGCACAGGATGAGGACCAAACAGGAGAGTCAGTAGATACCGACTTGTCATCAGTTCAAGAGCATGACCATGACTCAACCGCGGAGGCCCTTTCTGGAAAGCGCAAGTCCCTGTTGCGGAAGCCCAGTTTTAACTGGCAGGTTCTCGGGTCTTCTGGGGGAGAAATGTGCACCCAGGTTCACCAGAAAGAGCCAAGAAGCAGTGGAGAATCTTCTCCAGCCGAAGACATCCAGTCGTTCTGTGGCTCGTCGATGGGTTCCCTCTCTTCTTTGAAAAACCCTACATTTGGGAAAGGGAGGGCTTGCTTGAAAATGTCTCATAAACCAACACAGCAGAGTTCTGATACTGACAAGCAGCAAATAATGAAAAGGGCAAGTGGTCATTTTGATAGTCCTGTGGGGTCATTTTCTGAAGCAGAGGACAAGGCACAAGAAGAAAGAATGAAAGCTTCCAGTCCAACTCAGTCTCTCTCAGATACAGAGAAAGCCAAACTGAAAATAGAAGACCTGGATTCTCCAGGGGTAGTTCGAAAAGTGTCAGTGTGCGTCCCCACTCTTAGTGCTGAATTGTTAAAGTCACATTTTGGAGAACGGATGGTGTTCAACAAGAAGACCATGAGTGAAATTGTTGCAGTTCCCTCCATGCAGACAGTTGAGCCTACAGGTAATTGCTGCTTGTTAGCTTGAACCTGTTTGATCTGGAGAATGGATAGTCAAGTCACTTTGACCTTTTAGCTATTGTACGAACCGTGTACATCTTGGTGTAATAACGTGTTGGAAAGTAAAACAGCAGGGTACTTCTGTAATCACTGCTCTGTTATGCTCCTGTTCTCTGATTTAAAATCAGTTAAAATATTGTGTTGTGCCCCATAGCAACTGCTCAAGAAGTGGATGACACACTCAGCCAGGAAGACAAGAAGCCAGATACCAAGGCAGAGCTTGACCAGAGTGCCGAAAGCGACAGAGTAGTAGTGGAGGAGAAAGGGAACTCCCACCGAATTCGTCTTACTGGTGCCAATAAGAGGATGTTTCATCTTCTCAAGAGAGCAAAAGTGCAGCTAATCAAAATTGACCAGCAGAAACAACTTAAGTCCTCCCAGGTACTTAACTTTCAGCGTTGCAAGCACCTTGTAGTACCACGTTGCTTTTGTTCCGAGAATGAAGTACCATCGTTTGGCAGCACAAACAGCCATCACATGATGAACATTTGTAACCCACACCTCTAGCAACTGACACTGGAATCTTACAGGAACCAGTGAATGCCTAGAACATATGGGGTTTGAATTGTGTTGTAGTGAGAAATGAAAATCTGTTCCAGCTGTGATGTACTTCAAACAATAAAAACAGCTAAATGGAACTTACAGCTTTAAACGCTAAGTCACCATGGATAAGAGTGCCAGCTAATTACAGTGTAATAATAATTTAAATTTATTTTTAAAATATGTCACGTGTTTGTATATCAAGTTCACAAGCAGAACTGAACCAGGGTGTACATAGAATATTTAGTGGGGATTGCTGTACTGTACAGAGGTTAGTTGTAAGTTTTTTTTTACCTGTGCTAAAGGTGACTTTAAAATCATCCTGTCCTCTAACTTTTTTCTGAGATTCAGTATGGAAATATTTTGTTTTTGAAAAACTTGTGCTGTACACACAGTTCCAGAAAAGATTTTATTGCTAGTTCATCAGATTGAATGTTTACCCTTCAGCAAGTGTGCTACATAATGTTGCCAATGAACTATATGTGATGGATACCTTCATTTAGATCACTGTAATACTCAGTATACAGTTGTTAACCTGGACTTCTACGCTGTAGCATTCAGTGGTGTGAAACTTTATGTGAAAATCTTTTTATTTACAGGTATTTAGAAGGTATATCACTGTTATGAATGTAGCCAGTGTCATCTTGTGACTTCACTGCTTAAACATAATCATGATGTTAGAAGTTGATACATTTCCCCAACTTGACATGTAAATAGTGATTGAAGCAGTTTTTAGTTGTACCTCTGTTCTGCTGCATTCTCCTCGGACATGCATTGTAGCAGGTGTAGAGCCTCAATTATTTACGTCTTCAAAAGTTAAAAAAGTTCTGTTGAAATTTCACACAGCTCCTGTCCAGCTCTCTGAATGCGGTGGCCCGGGATGGGGGTTTAATGTCGGTGAAGAACAGGAAGAAGAAGAAACGAAAGGAGCAGCTTGCCCCCCAAATGAAGAATGACGTTGTGCAGGTATAGTTAAAGATGACCCAGTGTCGGGTCTAATTCCTGGGATTTACAGAGCCATGAAAGCTTTGATCTAGTTTATTTTATTGCAAAGACAGTATTTCCATTCGTGTACCGTATACCGTGTATTCGCCGCTTGGCACTAACTTCGGGAATAAAAAAGTTCTTTTGAAGGTCTCAGATTGTTATTGTTACTCCAATTTCATAATACAGTTGTAGGAATTGATGTGAAAGCAGCTTCAGGATTTCTCACTTTTCTTAATTTTTGTCCATCCAACCCAATGTTAATCTTCTAAGGGGACACATTTATTTCTGTGTCACGTGAATGTTGTTTTTCTTTATTGACATGGCCTGTGTCCTTTGGCCCCGTTCTCTCTTCCTCTTCTGCCACCAGGAGCAGCACCCGGGAGGCCCGCGAATAAAGCATGTGTGCCGGGATGCTGCTGTGGTGCTGGGACAGCCACGAGCCATGGTACCAGATGATGTGCCCAGGCTTAGTGCTCTGCCTCTCCATGAGAGGGATAAAATCCCTGCCTCCCCCATGGCACAAGGTAAACTCATATGAGTTGCATTGCCAGTTAGGAAGGGCCTTTGCAAAGCAAAGTTAAAGCCTTTATTTTTTAAATTTTTATTTATTTTATTGCTTTTTATTGTGAGCTTGTGTGCAGAAGAGTACAAAGTGGTGTCACTCTCAATCAAAGAACCTGGGTTCAAACTCAGGCTTTGAATCCTTGTTCCTGATGTAGCACCCTTGAGCAAAGTACCAGTAGCCACATGTATAAATGGGTAAAAAATTATAATGAGATTATTATACAATTCTAATATTGTAAGTTGCTTTGGATAGAAGGGTCAAGGAAATAATAGTTAATGATCCAAGTTCAGTTTCTGATTTTTTGGTGCTCAGGGATGCAATTTTTAATCCTACAGATGTACATCATTATTGGAATTTGACAGATTTATGGGCACTGTTTTTGGGAAAAGCTCACAAGTGTTTGCTTGCTTCAGATGTTTCACCTTCAGAGCCGGAGAGTCCCACTCCGCAAGACCAGAAGATGTCCAAGACTCGAAAATTGTATGGTGGTGCAAGTGCCCGACCAAGGAGCACCTTTGGCGCCTTTGGTTTGAGGTCTCGAAGGTGTGGCAAGTGTAAAGGATGCCTTCATGAGGATGACTGCGGAAAGTGCATGAACTGTCTGGACAAGCCCAAGTTTGGTGGGCCGAATACAAAGCGTCAGTGTTGCGTGTAAGTGCTACAAGAGGCCCAGTTTCAGAAGAATGTGAAAAGTTAATTTTATTTCTGATGTATGTCTATCCTGTAATTTAAATGTTTTCCTCCAAGGTTCAAGAGGTGTGATCAAATTGAGGAGAGAAAAGCTCTGCGTCTGGGCGAGAAGTTTTTAAAGGGTATGTCTGCCTGCATGGTCACAACACAACCACTGGGTGGCACCAAAACCAATGTTTTGGTTTTAGTCTTTAAACCTGGTCATACATTTTAACTTGAAAACATCCACACAACTAATTGCACAGTTCTCTGTCTTCAGGTCAGGCGAAGCGCAGACGCTCTTCATTCAGTGTGTGCCACTCCAGCAACGACGAGGGGGATGCTTTGGAAGGGGGCAGGTCGTCTCCAACAGTGCTCACTGATGGCCCAAGCCCATCGTTACGTAAGCAGCCACGGCGCTGCGTAAAACCGCGCTCCTACTGTGACCTCCTGGACTACGACTCAGACCTAGATATGACAGAAGTACCAAACGCTGTATCTCCCAGGAGGCGGTCTCTCAGCCATCGCAGTCAAGGTGAAACAGAAATGTCAGAAGAATCTGCCACTTGTGTGTGTGTGTGTGTGTGTGTGTGTGTGTGTGTGTGTGTGTGTGTGTGTGTGTGTGAGAGAGATTAGATGTGTGTGTATCTTTCTCTGCATTCTAATACAGTGTAGCATGGCACTATTATACATGGGTGGCTTAATAATTGTAAGTAGCCTGGTGTAAGGTGGCAGACAAAATTGGTTTTGAATCTAGCACAATCTATACTTTGCATGTATGGACTTCACATGTTCTCTCCATTTTTGTGTGAGTTCCTTTCCATGGTCCAAAAATATGTATTTCAGGTTAATTAGCTACTGTAAATTCCAATTAGTGTGTACAGGTACATGTGAGTGACTGCGGGTGTGTGTGTGTGTGTGTGTGTGAGAGAGAGAGAGAGAGGCTACCCTGTGATGGACCGATATCGTCTGCCTTGAGCCCAGTGATTCCAGGATGGGCTCCAAACTGCTGTGACAATGACTAGGACAGGTGGTTAAGGATGATGGATTGATTACCTAGCATACAAACTTAAGTTGACTTGGACAAAAGCATCAGCTGAAGATGCCTCTCAAGATGGAAATTGGCAGTTGACAAAAAGTGTATAATTATTTATTTGTAGTAGTTTGGATTTTCATTTGTGCAGCGCCTGGTTTGTTCTTCACTTAATCTGAACTTTGTCCTTAAGACTTTGCAGCAGATGACGAGTGGCTGGGTGACACCTCAGAAGATGGCTTTAGAAATCGCAAGGCAGTTCCAAATAAAGGGCAACCGTGTCGCCGCAAGGCTGAAAAGGTAACCACTTTGAACCGCTGATATGCTAACCTCTGTGATGTTTAACATTTCTGTATGCTCTATTAAGAAAGGGTGAGGTATGGCCTGTCACCTTTTAAGGCAAAACTGTAGTATTTGAGTAGTGTGGGTAGCATTGAGAGGTCTGTTGGTTTTTATTTTACAAGTGTTTTTCCTGTAAATGAAACGTTTTACCTCCAAGTGTTTGGTAGATTTGAAGCTGTTGACTTCTGGAAAGGCTTATTTCGTACTTGTCATTATCAGTGCTAATTCTGAGTCTTCTAGGTAACAAACCTGCAGGAAATGAATACACAGTCTCTTCCTTTTCTCTGTTGTTGCTGCTCAAATGCTGGTACACTGGAAGTGGTGGCATTTTTTGTTGGTGGTATAGTACTCGCCCTTTTTCAGTGCTTTTGGTATAGCTTTTTGCTTTGGCTTCAGCAGTCCCACCCCTCACAGGCTCTGCAGGATTAAACAACCAGTCTTGAGCACATGAGCTGGGCCCCAAGGAATAACTTGTAAGCTCAGTCATTGCTCCAGCAAGCAGTGTAGTCACCTGTGCACTGTGAGCTAGAGGACACATTTAGTGAGGCCATAACTCTGGCCCCAAAGCTTCCCTGTCCTACTGGAAGCCTGCATGGCCTGCTGGGTCCGCTTTGTGAAAGGCAGAGAGAGGTTTTGAGGAGTAGGAAAGGCTCAAGAAGAGAGGTGAGGGATGGTCCTCGCGTTGATCCATCTTGTCTCCTGCCTTTCAAGAGCCCTTTGGAGCAGACGCCGCCAAGTGTCCTGGCTGCACTTGCCAATGGATTTGCTCAGAGGGAGAAGGAGCCCTCACAGCCCTCTCACAAGATCCGTGTGGACTTTAAAGTATGTCCTAGTCTTCTGCAGGACTTCTCACATGCAATATGCGCCAGAACTTACATGCACACATACAGGTTCTGTTCCATGATTTGAAAATGTTTTTTTTTTTGTGTTAAACTACACTACCACTGAGTGTCGCTATTTTTCAATTCTTGTAATTGTGTGTGTTTTCTTTCTTTCTTTCTTTTTAAAAAAACTTGGGTTAGTTTTATATTTTCCTATCTGTTCCTTTGTCCAAACCACAGGAGGATTGCAGTCTTCAGAATGTGTGGCTGCTAGGTGGTCTCAGTATCCTTACATCAGTTCCTGTGGTCCCTCCTTATGTTTGTCTCCTTTGCGCTAGCAAAGGGCACCATGAGGTAATTTTCATAACCATAGCTCTTCCTATAAAGACATTTGTTTTGTGGAATGAAGCTAGCAAGAAATCTGAACCACTACACTGAAGTCTCTGGTTTTAAATTGTACCTCAATAAACACTTTTTTTTTTTTACAATATAAAGAATATGAAGAAATACTAAAAGCAAAGAAAACCACAATCTTCCTCCCCTTTTAGATGATCTACTGTCAGGTTTGCTGTGAGCCATTTCATCAGTTTTGCTTGGAAGCTGGGGAACGTCCTCTGGAGGAGAATAAAGAGAATTGGTGCTGCCGCCGCTGCAAATTCTGTCATGTCTGTGGCCGAAGGAACAAACACTCCAAGGTAGCATATTTTTCATGCACACTAGTATGATCTGTGATACTTATGAGAAAAGGTTTTGTAAAGGAGCCTTTATAAAATGTTATATTACTCACAAGAGTTGGGTTTGTTTCTTTTTAAGCCCCTGTTGGAGTGTGAGCGATGTCAGAATTGTTATCATCCAAACTGCTTGGGACCCAACTATCTTAAACCCATCAAGAAGACTTGCAACAAAAAGTCCTGGGTATGTACGAGTCTTCCCAGTTCTTAACGAAACTTTATTCGTCTTGCTCCATGATAACAGTCTGCATTGTGACTTCAATTGCTGAATTTTTGTCCACTGTGTTCTTGCTTATAGGTGTGCATGATGTGTATCAGGTGTAAGAGCTGTGGCGTGACTCCAGGGAAAAGCTGGGACACAGAATGGAATCATGAAAGGGGCCTTTGTCCTGACTGTTCAAAACTCTACGAGCAGGGTAAGAAACAGGAAACGGGAGAGATGCATTTAGTCATGGGATGATGGTGATGATGATACTGATGATGATGCCTGTGGACATCAGCATTGTTTTATGACAGAAACATATTTGTTTGATCACCCAAGTGTATAAAACCGTGTCCCAAAAAACACCTAAACCACAGATTGTCTGTGGTCATTTGCAGAAAACACTGCATTTCTTTTCTTCATTTCTGTCTTTGCAGTTTACATTTGGTGTGAGCCAGCCTGTTTAACTGAGCCCCCTAAAGAGATTTCCAGAATGCATTTGACCACTTACCACAAATATGTATGCAAAATGAGATGCAAAGGAGCAGAGTCAGTAATGACTTACAGCTTTAGGATTAGCCTTTACATGTCTCAAGATTTAAAGATGTTGTCTGCAGGGAGTGAGGCTTAGACTATAAGGGCTATTAAAATAAAGTTTCAGCTAATTCCTCTACCCTGACAGGTGAGAAAAATCGTCCATGACATGGTATTTGATGTCACTGACTGTCATAGTAACAATAGTAAATTGCTACTACAGTGATTCATGATTAAATGCATGCTGCAGAAATAAATCAGAAAATGTATTCAATGACCCCCCCCCCCCAAATATCACCTTCCTTTGAAAACAGAGGTAAGAATACATGTGGATTATTCATTTCCATTAATTCTGTTCAGTTGTTTATTTCAAGTCACCTATTCCCTGTGTCATCACTAAATGGGTTAAGATGTAGTCACTACCTTTTATTTCACAATTTTAGAATATCTGCAAGTGTGTGCCTCAGTTTTGTCACACTTGTGCTTGACGTAAACATACCATCCGACTCCCCTATGGGACACAACTGCAGTTCTGAACACGAGGGCATGAAGCAGATTGGACACGATTGTTGAATCTGTTCCTCACATTGCTCAGTTAATATTGTTTACCACATTGCAACATGCTTGGTGCTTTCAAATTTAATTTTATGCTAGATGTTAAAAAGGATATAAATTACTGTGTTAAAAGAGGAAAAACAGATTTCTGAGTGAAGGATGACTGTAGACACTTCATGAGTTTCCAGTCACTTGACTTCAGGTTTTGATTTGTACAAATTTCTTCTTTATTGTGGGCGGTAGGAAATACAAGATTATGTAAAAGATCCGAAGTCACTCAAGTTCAACACCCATTTGTTACACATATGGGAAGTTTTTCTAAGGAGTAATTTAAAAAAAATTCTCTTTCTATCAATGTGCTGTCTGTGTTTTGGGTTTATGGCCAGTGCAAATTTTTGGGTGGGGCAAAAGTTTTCACGAGAGAGACAAAATTCCAAATCCTTGGAATAAAGACGTAAGAAAAAGGAATGTGAACACATGGTTTCACTCAGTAAACTCAGGACACAGAGACTCTGAGAAAATTGAATCAAACAAGTGATTCAAAAACATAAATTAATTTTTTTGTTGCTGATTGCAACAGCATTCCTGACTGGTTCTTTGTGCTTCATGGTAGTTGTGTTTTTTACCTTTGCCTCATACCAGCCCTATAAATGAATCATCTTGCCACAATGATAAAAAAACCCTGAAATAGAAGGTTTTCTGTACATGTATACTTTCACTCCCTAGCTGAAGTTCTTTTTGCATGTTGGTGCCCTGTGTAATGAAAAGAGTAAAATTACAGTGTAAATGACAAACTTTGCCTTTCACTTAGTTCCAAACACAAGGGGTAGGAGGGCAGTTGGACATTTTTGGTTTATGTGGCTGATCTCAATTCAGTGGCTGAACCAGGTGGATTTTTTAGCATTGGTGTTGGACATACCGCAGCATGCTTGATTTACATAAGCACTTCTTTTTGATATCTCTTTATACTGCTGATATTTTTAGTGCATTTAATCTATATATATGTCTCATGAAATGGATTTCCTATTTAATACAATTTCAAAGTTAAAAACTTTTATAAGTCATTTAACCAGATGGAAACAGGAGCGAGAACTACACATTGATATATCATTAGATTACACCTTTCTTTAGTAGTAACAGGTGGCACAGCTCTGTCATCACTTGGTGTTTACAGTGCAGTTGGATTCTGTATGAAAAAATTATTATTTTTATGTGTACACCTGGAATGTGATGTGATTTGAACTGCCCTCTGCTAAAGATGTGTTTAACGCCTCCCTGCAGGTAACTATTGCCCTATCTGCAACAAGTGCTATGAGGACAATGACTATGACAGCCAAATGATGCAGTGTGCAACATGCAACCACTGGGTCCATGCCAAGTGTGAAGATCTTTCAGGTGAGTGAGTGATGGCAGTACTCGGAACTACACCATTTTCACCTCATCACACCTGCTGTACAAAACTGAAATGTGTTTGTTCACCTGTATAGAGTTTTGTTTTTTTTTTTTTTTTAAACTATGCCACTATCACTTTTTTACTTATGCATTCCTCTGGTCAAACTTGTGCTTTTCGGGCTTGAACATTAGGTTTGTGACGGTTTTACAGGGAAATACTAATGGAAAGAAGCTTCTCTAGCATTCGGCTTTGGTAAATGTACAATGTAGATTGTGTATGTTTGGTGATAATTTCTATAAAACCCATAATTGCCAGCTTCAAAAAATGAAATGTTCTTGTGTTATGGTTCTGCTACATATAAGGATTTTGCTTTTGCTTGGGTCCACTCATTCCATAGTGTTTCAAACTACTGTGCACTGTACTTATCTGTATTTCAGTAAGCAAGTTTTACAATTCAGCTGCATGGATTTTCATTTAATTGAGACATACATATTTTAAGTCTTTGGGCTTAGCCTCATTGTTTTGCTGACTTCTAGCTGTATTTAATTTTTCTCTGCTGTGATCTTGACTAAAGTTTTAATCAGATTTCCACATGAAAAACATGTTTTATTTGTATAGGGTGTTGTAACTTTTGTCCTGAAAGGATCTTCTTCTAGCTGTACACAAGAAATTTGTATCCGGACCTGTGCAATAATTTGTTTGTCATTGGATATAAACAAAAAAATAAGGACAGAATAAATTACATTATTTTCAAATTCCAAATTTTCTCATAAAAAATTAAACCCCTATTTAAAAAGTCCTGGGTATGTACGAGTCTTCCCAGTTCTTAATGAAACTTTATTAGTCTTGCTCCATGATAACAGTCTGCATTGTGACTTCAATTGCTGAATGTTTGTCCACTGTGTTCTTGCTTATAGGTGTGCATGATGTGTATCAGGTGTAAGAACTGTGGCGTGACTCCAGGGAAAAGCTGAGACATACATATTTTAAGTCTGTGGGCCTAGCCTCATTGTTTTGCTGACTTCCAGCTGTATTTAATTATTCTCTGCTGTGATCTTGACTAAAGTTTTAGTCAGATTTACACATGAAAATCATTGTTTATTTGTATAGGGTGTTGTAACTTTTGTCCTAAAAGGATCTTCTTCTAGCTGTAAGGAAAACTCATACAATTCCTGCTCTCTGCCTACTGTCTTACACCATATCCACAAGACATTTGTATCCGGACCTGTGGAATAATTTGTTTGTTATTGGATATAAACAAAAAAATAAGGACAGAATAAATTAATTTTTTTTCAAATTCCAAATTTTCTCATAAAAAATTAAACCTCTATTTAAGCTAATTATTTAACTGTAAAAAAAAAAAAAATTATAAATACAGACCTCTCCATGCCATATCACAACTCACAGTTACAACAGTCAGTAGTGATAATGATGATGAAATGGATGAAAGTTGTCAAAAAACTTCTTTTGAATAATTTCAAGGAATTCTGGTAAACAAACAAATATCTTATAGCTACATGGTCATATATGCATGACCATCTTGTAATGTAGAGTTTGTACACGTACAACATCGTAGTGGCTGCCGACAGTTGTGTGCTACCTACACTACAACACGGTTGAGGGCTTATAGTTTACATTGTAGATGCAGTCATCCGACGTGACTGAGAACACAGAGACCCAACATGCTGTGGTGTGTGTGCGCATTACCTGTTAGATGCAATTTCTAGGGCATGCTCTCCCATTACTCTCCCACTGGCATTAAAATGCAAATTCTACTGTAACCCTGCAAATTCCTATTAGGTGGACTAAAATGAAATTGTTGTGGCATTTTGGTTATTCCCAAATTTTCTTAGTTTTTTTGTATTAGGGATATTTGATTATTTTATTTGTATTAGGATTTTTAAAATTAAATTGTATTCTGCCTCCTTTTCCAGATGACCTGTATGAGATTTTGTCCAGGCTTCCGGAGAGTGTTGTGTACTCCTGTCAGCCCTGCAGTCAGACGCAGTCCAGCGACTGGCGAGAACTGCTACATGCTGAGCTCAAAGCCGGGGTGGAGAAAGTGCTGGCCTGCTTGCTCACCTCCACTCTCACTCAGCACCTTGTCAATTGCGGCGAGGTGAGCCAGAGATGCCTTGACACCTGTATTCCCCGCTCCTTAGACTCTAGTTATATCCACGTGGCCTCTTGCTGCTTGAGAAGAGTCTCAATATGTTCTGCATGGCTATTCTTATGTGTATGTACAGGATTGCTGCTTTATGCTGATTATGCATTATTGCTTGAAGTCTCACAGGAAATTAATTTTATGAAAAGATGCTGTATGGAAAAAATTTTTATCCTAATTTCAACTTTTGTTACTTCAATTCATTATGTGCCTCTGTGGGGTAGGATGTGTCATGAAGGATGGTGTGTGTGTCATTCATGCCACAGTACAGACAGTTTAGTAATATATGACTAACAGTGTAGTGAATTTCCTCTTCAGTGTTCCATTCTGTAATCTTCCTTTTCTTCAGTGTTCAGCTTCAGTTGATTTCGGCCAGGGTGCAGAGGACCATCCGGCCTGTGATCTTTGCACTGTGGGCAAAAAATTTGACAAGGGTTTTTACACTACCCTGGTGAGCACGCTCTTTAATCTGTACACTAGTGACAGCTGCAGCAGTCCTGACTCCCCCTGTACATTTCCTTCACTGTGCCATTCAACCTTGTTCTTCTTTCCTGTCAGAAATCATTCCACGAGGATGTGGTTCAGGTAATTCGTAGGAAGCTGGAGGAGGAGGAAAGTCTTCCAGAGAACCAGAGGCCCAGCGCCTTAGCCCGATCTTATTACTTAAAGGTAAACACAAACATCTTCATGGTTGAAACAAGAAACAAAATTGTACTGCAAACTCAGTAAGGGAAAATGTAGCCTGAGAAGGGTAGTTGTATAACAATGATTTATTATTTTAAATTTGGTGTAAAATTGACTGCTTTACCATGCAAAAGTCTCATAATATTTGCTGTTGTGTTTTTCCAACTGCAGTTGCTAGAAGAAGTTTTCAGTTGGTTTAGCGGCCAAGACCCTAAAATATGGAATCCACGGTCTAAAGAATTCCCAGTGTAAGTCTCCATGAAAGCAGAAATGATTTATGATAAAATTACTGTGTTTACAGAAACTCCCTTTGCATTGTTCAAATTTTGTGTGCATTACTGACTTGCAACCATAGGTTTTATGAAAATTGATATATGATTAATCAGCGGGAGTGATGGTGGTGAAGTCATTGAGGCAGGTCCACGTACATGAGGAATAATATGCGAGTTGCCAAATGTGCTGTGTGATGCATTACTTTTTAAACTCATTTTATTCAGTGCATTTTATTTGAGGCAGATCTTGTTGCTTACACTATGCTGTAAAGCACAACTGTTAGGAAAAAAATGTATGAAATATTTAATTCTCCCCACTTGTAAAGTTAAAATTTGAGCTGCATAATAAGTCAGAGTAGTTGTTGAGTGTATGGACAGCATTCTGGAATTTAGTAGTGTTATATGGTCATACCTGTGATGCACTGTGACCATGTGAATCTCAGCCCCAGCTCTGTGTATGTGGAGGTATCTTCAGTACCTGCATTTTGCTGTAAGCTGTTGGCTAACCTATTAAATAGAAAAAAAAATAGATGATTGCTATCATTCTCTTAAGGCCTTTAATGTCTTTGTAAATTATTTTAGCTGTATTTTTAACTACCTAAATATTTTAACAAGTTTCTGTTAGAGGAATGGAAGTCCATTTTATAGTAGGGGTTACAGATCAAACATATTTAGTTAAGCTTTGAAAAATGGCATCTCATCTTATCTTCTTCTTTATCTTTCGGGTGCTCCCATTAGGGGTCGCCACAGCGGATCAACTGTTTCCATTTCTTCCTGTCCTCTGCATCTTTCTCTGTCACACAAACCACTTCCATGTCCTCTTTCATGACATCCATAAATCAGCATCTCATCACCATCTTTAATTTTAACTTCTTAAGACAGTGAATCAAACTTTGTTTAAACTTTGTCTTTAGTCATGACAAACACTTGAAGAAATGTTACAGCAATGAGAAACAGATGCTATCAGTTTAAAATATTTTTGCCACTTACAGTGGATTGAGATTAGTTCACATAAAAAAAGTTGAATTTTGCATT
The DNA here is from genome assembly GCA_018136845.1 of Heterotis niloticus. Classification (NCBI taxonomy): domain Eukaryota; kingdom Metazoa; phylum Chordata; class Actinopteri; order Osteoglossiformes; family Osteoglossidae; genus Heterotis; species Heterotis niloticus. The sequence continues at coordinate 4,273,938 of CM030896.1, forward strand.
GCTGTAAAACTATGCATTTGATTATAGAGAATTTACACCCAGATGCATTATAGTAATGATATTTTAGTGCAAGTATCATAATATATATGGTTTGCTTTTCAAAATGATGTCAAAAACGGGTAGCTTTTTTAAGGCTAAGCAAATTAAATTAGCACAGGGTCGTTGTTTGGTTCATAAGATGGAACCGTTCAGTTTACAAATCTCATAACTACATTTTGTTAGAAAGCATGGTCATAGAAATCCCCTGCTGCTTCATTAGGTCACTGAAGCAGTTAGCAGGCTAAGTCTTAAAAGAATCTCCCATGTTAAACCAAAGAGCATCTCATAAAACCTTAATCTGCTTAATGTGCTGCCTTGTCTCAACAACCTTATTTTCCTCAGTGGGATGCTGCCCAATGCAGTTCTGCCCCCATCATCTGAACACCTGTATGCCCAGTGGCGCGAGCGGGAGGAGCAAAAGCCATCTGTGGCTACAGGGCTCCAGAATGGTGATTCCAGGGAGATTGAAGTCAAAACAGAGGAGGGGCTACAGTTGTTTACACCAGTGACCAGCAAGCAAAGCAGTTGCTACTCCAGAAACATTCGTGACTTCAGGGCAAAATTCAAAGGTACTGAAGTTGTGCTATTAATGATAAGTTATAAGTAAGTCATAAAGAGTGACCATCTGGTATAACTACTAGCAGCTGCGTTTAAAAATATTCCTAATACTATTAGTATTTGTGGATAATAGAAGAGTTTACAAAGTTATGGGCAGTCATGATTTGTGCCTTATTTTCCTTCTGCAATTCAGGAAAGAAGGGAGGGCGCCCCTTCAAGACAGACCTTGACATGGGCTGGTCAAAGGAAGATGAGCGTCAGTGTGCCCTCTGTCAGAAGTATGGTGATGCCAAAGCCAATGTAAGTGCTCCTTTTCCTCTTAGTCCTCTGCAGATGTACAGTGGAAAAAGGCATTTCATTGCCCCACCATCTTTAATCTTCTTGATGAGACATCATGGACGAATGAAACTTTGTTAACCACAGTAAAGACTTGGAACAAATTTTGCAGCAATGAGGAATACAAGCCATATTTTTAGTTAAAATTTTTTTTACTGTAATGGATTGAGATTTTTTTTCCCTGTTAAATAAATTGTTTTCTTTCCTCTAAGCCTAAAAGGAAATAACTTCAATAGTCAGCTGATTCTACATGAATAACAGTTAATTTATGATAATTTTAACAATTTTTATTGTTTTTTCTTTTTTTTTTAACCAGGTAACTCATAGCTTAAAATGTTTGTTGTCGGGAGTTTGGTGGTTTATGTGTCTGTAGCTACCTTAACGTTTCTGTGATGTTATTTTCAAAATAATGAGCAACAATGCTTCTTTTTGATAATTTAAGATAACAATAACCAAACAGGATCAAAAACATAACCATGTCCTAAGTATTTTTCACCATAAATAATAGAGTGGAAAGATCAGCTTATTTAACTTATTTATGCAGTATAGTCCAAGTTTCTCTCTATAGCAGCCAACAGTGGTAAGCTATTTAAATGCTGCTTTGTCCATTTCTGCAGCTCAGAAGTTTTTAGTGGAGCAATTGAGGTTAAGAACTTTACTCAAGGATATTATAGCAATAGTGGAGATTTGAACCTGGGCCCTATGAGTGGAAGGTGACAGCTCTAAACACTGAAATATTTTTTTCTGGTTATGGGAAAGGACAGTGTTGTACTGTGTATTCAGTGGGTGTTCATTTATGAGTTGTTGCCATGCAGGCTGCTAAAAATTGAGTTTGCAGAATAAATTTATTGACTTATATTGTTTTTTAAAATTTTTTTTTATAGCTCAGAAAGCTACACAGTTGTGTTTCTCTGCTGTCTTCTTGTAGGATGCAGGCAGGCTTCTGTACCTGGGGCAAAACGAGTGGGCTCATGTCAACTGCTCCATGTGGTCAGCAGAGGTGTTTGAAGAGGACAATGGCTCCCTCATGCACGTCCACAGTGCAGTTGCCCGAGGCCGCCTCATGGTTAGTGGTCTCTAGTGGTGTCATGACAGTTAATTCATTCTTAAACCAAGACGGTATATTTTGTAACTATAACATGTATTTAAATTTGCAGACTGGTCACTTATATTTATATTTTATTTACCTGCATGTACCCTGCCATCTTTCTCACTTGCAGAATTAGATTGTCTGTCTTTCATTCCACTAATTGTTCATCCCTTTCCTTCAGCGCTGTGAGAGATGCAATCAGACAGGGGCAACTGTGGGCTGCTGTTTAACTTCGTGCCAGAGTAACTACCACTTCATGTGTGCCCGGGCTCGCAACTGTGTCTTTCAGGATGACAAAAAGGTCTTCTGCTATAAGCACCGGGACCTGATCAGTGGAAAAGTAAGTCCCCATGGCTGTGCAGGAAGCAGAAGTAGGCTTACCAAGGAACCTGTTTGCTATAAATTTGCCCATTTCTGTTTAAAGAACCTGTAGGAAGATGTTTCTCTCTTTTATTGAAGATGGTTAGTGGGCAAGAGTTTGAAGTTCTTCGGCGAGTCTACGTCGATTTTGAAGGGATCAGTCTTCGTCGGAAATTTCTGACTGGATTGGAACCAGAATCGATCAATATGATGATAGGTAAGCTACTTCTGCTTCTTAGTTAGCTTACATACCCTTGACTTCAAGAATGTGCAATGCTAATATATGTATAAAGGGTCACTGTTGCACAATGTTGGTGTCTTCAGTTGTACTTAGGTCAGTAACTATTCCCAGGATACAAGAGTTTGCATATTCTTCCAGTGGCCTTTTACACTGTGCTTGTGGGATGGGCTCTTGACCACTGGGACCCTACATTTGATAAGTGGTTTTTTAAGTTATGTTTTTTTTATTATTTATATTGTAATTTTTTTTTAAAAAAAGCTACATAGTATAGAATAGAGGTCTTCAAATTGGTGGCTAATAGGCCAAGACCAGCTTGCAGTTTTTATCAGGCCATTTAGCTGATTTTGAACATTAAGAAGTAAAGTTTCAGCTCTTTCACACATCTATTATGCAAAGCTTTACAAGCTAGAGAGACTCCACACTGTTCGCCCTCTTTTCTGGGTAACAAGAACCAGCAAAAAGAAGTTGACAGTGAAAATGATTTAATAATGCAATAAATAAATGACTCATCATCTGTAATGACAGCCCCAGACAAATTGAGGGTGATCTTTACTCTGAATTTTGACACCTTCAGCATTCCAGCAGAGGTGGTGTGTTTTCTGGTGGTTCGTTTAAAGTTGATGTAGGCAGGGGAAGTGTCTGCAGCAAAAGCCAAGTGGGCAGTAATGTTCAGGGGATTCTGTGTGTGATGATGGTGCCAGTTGAATTGTCTTGTTAATGATCGATGAAATGAATGAACGTGTCAGAGCTACAGGTCCAAATGTTGGTTACTGGCCAGTGATATTTTAAAAAAAGGGCAGTTAGTATCCAAAGAAAGGGTCACTTACACTCACAAACATGTGGTAAGGGAATAAGCAATGTAATAAATTGACTGGTAAATTAACCTATGCAAATCAATGATGCACAAAGGATTGTGTTTATTTGATTGATCTATTTTTAATGTGTATTTATTGTAAATCAATATGCAAATAGGAGGATTCAAAGGATTTAAGGATTCAAAGGTTTATTTGTCATGGGTGAACAACACAGCATAGCAGTGTTGTCCCCATGAAAAGTTTTGTTTCCAGGCATCCTCAGTGCAAATATGAACATAAATACGTATAGTCGGGACAGGAGAACAATAAATAATAATAAATAGAGCATTAATAAATAAAGAGCAGAACAAACGGTTAGTAAATAGGGATAGGTATGTGGGGAAACGGATATACATCAGGGATTGGCGGGGGGGGAGAAGACACAGCAGCCAAACCAACAGCACACAGCAGCCAGACCCACAACTACAAACTAATACAACTACAGACTAAACCTACAACAACAAAAAGCACCAGAGACGGGTGAACCAGACGGGTTTCCACAATGGGTGGGACAGGCATACAGATAGACAGACAGACAGACCCCGATCGACTCTTCCACTGCCCAGGGAGGGGTCAGTGGTTTAGCAGTTTTACGGTGTGGGGGGAAAAAACTGTTCCGGAACTGTTTTGTCCTTGTCCGAACGCTTCTAAAGCGTCTTCCGGATGGGAGCAAGGAGAATAGTTTGTGGCTGGGGTGACTGCTGTCCCTCTGGATGGTAAGTGCCTTCTTCTTGCAGCGCTGGGTATGGAGGTCCTGCAGGGCTGGCAGATCAGTCCTGGTGATGGTCTGTGCTGTCTTGACCACTCTTTGCAGAGCTTTACGGTCTGACACATTACAGCTGCCAATCCAGGCCGTGAAACAGCCAGTCAGGATACTTTCGATCGTAGATTTGTAGAAGTTGACAAGTATCCTGTTGCAAATAATTTTTATTGTTGTTTTATTTTTAAATTTATGTGATGCATTTTTCTTCCCTTTGTTTTAACGATTAATGACTTGTTTGCACTCATCATTCTCCATATTGAAATGAGAGAATTCTATTCATTTTATGAGCAATTTGATTTTGGTCAGGACCTTTCAACTTTTAGCCAATTCTTTTTCAGGCTGTGTCATATTTAGATCTTCTAATATATGATAGAGTGTTAGGATATTCCTGAGAAAAGAAATTGATGAGCTGGAGAAGCTGCTGCCTTAATATGGTACATTACCACCAAAGGGCTTATTTTGTACTGAAATATCTGCACCTGTAAGGTGTTTATCTCTTAACTGTGGTTCGAGAGTGCTGTTCACAGTACATTTGCTTCAGTTTATTTTCCAATACAGTTTTTTGTTTATTTCTTACTTTTTAATATTTCATGCCACAGGCATAGTACATTCCATAAATAAGGACATATAAAGGTAATACAAATAAATTTTGTTAAATCTTTTCTCCTGTTCTTATTTGTGTTCTTATTCTAGGCTCCTTGCAGATTGACAAACTCGGTATGCTAACTGAACTCTCCGAGAATCAAGGGAAGCTCTTTCCTGTCGGTTATCAGTAAGTAGCATCACTTGTCAGTAACTTGTTCTGTAGAACAGTCTGGTGTCTGTTTTCTCAGTAAGTGTCTTATCTGAGCAGAAAGTCATAAAGCAAGCCATGTTGTGCAGCTAGATAAAATCTGATAAGCATGCTTACACTACCGTGTTACTACTGAACTCGACTATCTTTTCCTTGCTCAAACCATTCCGTTCCTTGATTATTCACTTTTTCCTTCTTTTTCTGCCAGGTGTTCTCGATGGTTCTGGAGCACAGTGGATCCCCGACGCCGCTGCAGGTACACCTGCCACGTCCGGGAGGTCAGGCCACCTGTTCAGGAGAAACCTGTGGAAGAGACACCTGACCAGGGAGAGAACCACACCATTGCCCATAGCCCCTGTCCCAACATGGGTCAGTCTCCTAAATCTCCACATACATGAACCACTTGCTTCCTTTTTTCTTGTGCAAATAATGCAGTACCTTATACCAAGAAAGGAAATAGCGGTGCAAAGTTTTATTCAGACATTTTATCAAGGTTTAAGTGCACAAGAGTGTTAAAGCACGATTTAAGTCTAAAACAGAAGATGCCACTGATCCAGAAATTTATGTTGGATAGATGTGAGTGACATAATAAGGTAAGGCAACTACAAGTGGCTTAGGGGCCCAGTGGCTAAACACTTTGCTACCTACCGTTTTACCAGAGCTCCAGAACTACAATCAAGTTGGCTTCCTTTGAACATAAACTATGATGTAGCTCAAAACTTGTGAAGACATTAGAGATGCAAGTTGGTGCCGTACCTTTCACTGCTTTATACGCCGAGTTGGCAGATAATTAAGTAAACCTGTCTTTAGTGGTGTTTTGCATCTCCTTTGGCCTCCAGAACAGCCTGAAAATGTCTGGCAATAGATCCTACAAAGTGCTGGGGTGTTGTACAGGAATATAGAACTATGTGGAAGTAATTGTGTTGTACAGTTGCTATAAATTGGATGGCTAAACCATCTAAGTGCAACCAGCACTTTCCGCATCATTCCAAAAGTGCTCGCAGATGCACGTACTGGATTCAGTGTGGAATGTAAGAGTTGGACCACTTGAGCGCTGAACCAGAGAAGTCCAGTTATGCTTCCAGCCTGCCCCAAAAGGATACTATGGTCAGTGGTATCAAATGTTGAAGTGAGATTCAGGAGGATGAGCACTGTTGGAAGCCTGCTTCTGTGACTCTGACCATGGTAGTTTTGGGACTGTGGTGTTATGATCCTATACCCAGAAGGCGTTTTAATGTTCTAGGAGAATCCTGCCGTTGTAATTCTCCAGCCTGTCACATGGAACTTCCAAGGGTCGACGATGATGGATGAATGTCTTATCCATTCAGTCAGGATGAAAAATAGAGAGAAGGAGAACATAATAGACACATCAGTGGATAGAACAGTGGAAACCCTGTTTCTGTCTGTCTTGCTTTACCACCCATTGATTATATATTTAACTGTTTTACAAGGAACTGCATTCTGCAAGTCACTCCCAACTTTGTTGCAGTGAAAAGGGCATAAGACTTGATGCGTTACCAATTTAGCTGAAAGCAGCAGGATGACATTGTGCATTATTGCTGTTTTACTAGTACCAACTTGCTGGTATACAAGTATTCATTGTGGCGTATCATCATTTAGTTTTCGGTTTCATTTTTGATCCTAATATCCATGTAACCTTTGATGTTTTCACTTGTGTACCATGCACCTGTCTTCACCCCTTGAATGTTGCACTTCTTGAATCCCACGCCCATAGAAACCAAGATCACAGACAATGATACGGCTTCACAACCTTCATTGGGTGAAGAGCCATCAAATGTCACATTTCCTCCCTCAAAACCGGACCCAGGGGTACGACCCAAAGTTCCGAGCTATGCCCAGACCAGGAGACCTGCAGGGGGGATGTCTCGACCTCTTCCTTCTCCAGGTGACTACTGACTTTTGGCCCAAATCATAACCATTTATTACACCCTGATAACATGCTGCTTGGAAAATTTACTGTGAAATTTTATGCCAGTATAGCACTTGATGCTGATTAAAATCTTTATCCTTTGTTTAGGTTGCAGTATAAATTTGACAAACTTGAAATCATTGCTCCTTCAAGCATAATTATTTCATCAGTAATATTTAGTATTAAGAAGTGTGAAGTGAAAGTAACACCATTTGTCACGTTATCTTTTTGTCTATTTAGGGACTGCTCCATCAAAGTCTCACCACATTCTTACCTTCAGTGATCTGGATGAGACGTGTCGGCCCCGTCGCCACAGCCCCCTCTCACAGTCTCATGGCACTGGCCCTCACAGTCGCATCTCCTCTCCTCCCCTGAGCACTTCCTCAGGACCGATAACCCTTCGTGCAGGTGGATCCCTGCACCCCAAAGCCCCCTCTGCTATTTCCCCACTGTTCCCTCTTGGTGCTACTGAAAACGTACTGACCTCTCCTCCAACCTGCCCGAGCAGTGGTCGAAGTGCTCCCTTGGCTCGTGGTACTGGGAGGGTGGCACCACACTCTACCTCAGGACTTTTTCCTCAATCTCCATGTCAAGATGGTATCTGCTCTCCTTCCACAGTTGCACCAGGCAATCTGTCATTCTCACCAACAATCCACCACTCCCCTAGAACAAGGATGTCTTTTGACCTGAATCAGCCAGACACTGCAGAGGTGCCGCACCACTTTATGGCTTCGCCCGAGCAAGAAGATGTGGCATCAGCAAATGGGACTACTTTGCCCCAGGTTGACTGCCTTAGTCCTGCAAAAGGTACTCATTTGGCCCATAGTCAGGAGTTCTCTTACACTGCTTTCGATGTGGACTCAGATGTGGCTGTAACATCAGTGCTGAATTCAGAGCTAGATTTTGAAGAGGCCATGTTGAATGAAGGTGTTGCAATGAACTGTGGTGCTCAGATTGTGGTCTGTGGCGATGGAGAAGAGAACACAGAGTTTCGAGACAGTGAAGTTGACACAAACAAGAGGAGCACACATGCAAAAGCCTCAGTTCGAACCAACATGCCCCCTAGGGAGGATTGGTGCAATGCGTCTTCTGACGATGACATGGAGAATTATTTTGATTTCTCCCGTACTGTGGTCACTTGCACAACTCCCAAGGAGACCTCACCAGCGATGCCACCGTCTTCCTCTTCCTCAGGATCCATTCCCCAGCTGGATGGTGTCGATGATGGGACAGAAAATGACACTAGTGTGGCCACCAGTGATGGCACTCAGAGTCTAAAGAACTCTGCTCAGGTCCAGAACCCAACCCAGTTAATAGATGCAGTGCCTCAGGAGGAACGGAAGAGTAATGGATTATGCAACCTTACAGCATCTTCTGCATGTCACACTGGTAATATGCCTTCCCTCATAAAACGATTTGAAACTTCAGCCAAAGCAAATATTTCTTTGTCTTTAGAAGCAACACCTGATTACATATGTCATGTATCTGCAGGAGCAGCTAATTCCAGCCAGCTGGAGGGAGCCATCGCTAGTCACAAAGCACTTTTGGAGATAGACACAACTAGCAAATGTACAGCTCTGGAAGTAGCCTCTGTTTCACACCTGGACACAGCCTGTTCTAGTGATGTTCACAAATTACAGGATCAGACACTGGAAACAGAACATTACTCAGCTTCAGCAGACATGGTTAGTTGTAAAATATTAGATAAAATGCGTTCTGTTACATCTGGGCAAGGATGTTCTGACCGTCCATCAACAAACGCTGGTGTAACCGATATGGTCATGACTCAGGAAGATGTCACTATGGATTTGCAGCCTAAAGAAGTCTCCGAAGATGTTTTCTTGGATCCGAGCAGTGGGCATTTCGTTTCAGCCATGGATGGTTCCACAGTTGACCTGAATGTCTTGAGCAACAGTGCTGAGGATAAAACATCCTTTAAATGTCCTGCAAACAGCATGTCAAAGGAACCTTTTTCACCAGTCAGTGAGCAGCCCACAGCTCCGACAGTAAGCAGTGTTCAGGGTGTACAGCGACCAGTTTCCAATGTGAAACCCATTACTCACATCCGCGCTACAATCGATCCACTACAGTCTACCAGGGTAACAGTTTTACCACCGGTGGAAAATTTTCGGGCACTCTTGTCACCAACTCCAGATCCCGGTAGACCTGTTCCCGTTACGGTGACTTATGTCTCTTCTGGTTTCACTGCTCAGAATGAAACAGTGCTATCTTTGACAGGTGGTTCCAGTTTGGCCCTCGGGACCTATAATTCGGTATCAGTTCCTGTTTCCGCTGCACAAACGACCTCAACAGGTGGCACATCTGCCTCCTCCTGTCACGCTATCGCCAACTCTGAAGGGTTGTCTTCTCAGTTGAGAGGTGCCTCCCAGTGCCAGTCACTCTATCCACCAGCTCAGCAAACATCTCTTTCTACACCTGCTTCTTTTTTAATAAATGGCTACAGTTCCTCACCCGTGCAAAAAGATGCTCCAACTGCCCGTACAATCTCCATCAACTTTTCTACTTCTAGAGCAGCACCTGACTCCCAGCAGCAGATGGTGAACCAGACTCTGTCAGGCCATGCTATTCTTACTGTTCGGGAAGTGGGTGGTCCCAATGTAGACACTACACCACATGTCCTTCTTGTGAACCGTTTGGGCCAGATCTTTGTCAAAAATCCTGAAAGCAACACATTCCAGCTGCCGAGTCCAAACTCTCCTTCTTACGCGTGCGTTAACCAGATTTCTAGCCTCCTGCAAAGCAGTGCTCTGTCTGCCACTCTTGCTGCTGCAGGCAACATGTCTGTGACTGGTGGAACAACAGCACAAACACAAGTTTCCAGGCTTGTCACCCCCTCTGCCTCTCCTCCAGTAGTCCACAACCCAACTGCGGGCACAAATGTTGTGAACTATAGCACTAATGGAGTGATCACAACAAATAAAGCCCTGCTGCAGAAGAACACGCTGGAAGTAAAAAAGTCCAAGAAAAAGAGAGGCACTCCTAGCCCAAGGAAAAGCAAGATAACTGTGACTCAAGTTGTTGGCATCGAACCGTCCAGTGTTGAAGGGATTACACCATCGAGTCTCCAAACCACAATCGGCGAAGTCTCAGCAAACAGCCACACCCCCATCAGGACTGGACCCCAAATTCTGACTCAGTCTCAGTTGCGCAATTTGAACAGAGTTCTAGCCCCAAACTCTGTGGTGTTGCCTCAGAGCCTATCTGTTGAACCTGATCCTGTTGCCAAGCCCGTCGGCACAATTTCTCACTCCCGCTCTCAGGTCCGCATGAAGAGGGTATCCTCTTGGTCGGACCGCATCACAGCCAAGAAGTCTAAAACTGATATTTATGAGTTTGAGCCACCGATTACTTTGGAAGAGCAACGCAAGGCCAGCTGTGCAGCATCAAGGTAAATGGAGGAAAGAAGAGAGAAAAACTGTCCGTTGTAAAGAAAATAAGGCATTTGTTTCTGATGTTCTCTGAATCATATGAAACTTAGTTAACCTTTCCTGTCAGGTCTGGCGGTGTCCGTATTAAAACACCAACTGTGAAAGGGGTTCTGGACCTGGACAAGCCAAAGGAGGAACGCTCTGGTGACTCTGAGAACGCCAGGTAATTAATAATAAATAATGACCTATTTATGATCTAACCCTAAACACAAAACTGTTTACTTATCAGCTTATTAATGGTAAATTAACAGTGTACGTCATAGTACATAAGGCGCATGACTTACTGTTATCAGAACTGTGAAAGACAAGGAACAGAAACAAATCTGTCTGTAAAACCAATGATTCACGTTAACGGTCATAAATATTTAAAGAAGAAGTATGCAAACAGTTTATGAATCATTGAAAACAAAGTTGGATTACAAAGTGGTTGCCGCAAGAGAATCCCATCAGGACCTCCTTGTTAACAATAGATGTACAATAAAAAACTTGATGCAGAAGTGAGTGATCACAAGTATGACAAACGGTACTGGAAATGGCAGATATGGCTGCAGATTACTTGTAATGTATTCAGTTGGCTGAACTGGTCTTAATTTCTACAGATACTTTATGTCTGCTGTGGAGGCTGCTTTGTTTATTCCTGCTCACCATACACATCCTCAGCAAGAGCACTTATATTAGAGAATTAAGTACCACAAGTGGCTGCAGCAGGGAAAATTTTACTAACATATTAGTTTAACATAATATATACATTTAAATAGGAAAGTTTGCCAAATGAGTATTTTTTCAATGTTGGGTGAACTGTACTGAGCTGTTTTCAAAGAGCTGCTTAGCTGTTTGATGTTGATTACAGGTGCTGGTCATAAAATTAGAATATCATGAAAAAGTTGATTCATTTCAGTAATTCCATTCAAAAAGTGAAACTTGTATATTAGATTTATTCATTACACACAGACTGATCTATTTCAAATGTTTATTTCTTTTAATTTTGATGATTATAACTGACAACTAATGAAAGTCCCAAATTCAGTATCTCGGAAAATTAGAATATCAATTAAGACCAATGCAAAAAAAGGATTTTTAGAAATGTTGGCCAACTGAAAGGTATGAACATGAAAAGTATGAGCATGTACAGCACTCAATATTTAGTTGGGGCTCCTTTGGCCTGGATTACTGCAGCAATGCGGCATGGAATGGAGTCGATCAGTCTGTGGCACTGCTCAGGTGTTATGGGAGCCCACGTTGCTCTGATAGTGGCCTTCAACTCTTCTGAATTGTTGGGTCTGGCATATTGCATCTTCCTCTTCACAATGTGGTAGAAAAAAGTGTACAAGCAATAGGGATAACCGCAATCGGGAGGGGATTGTGAAACAAAACCCATTCAAAACTGTGGGGGAGATTCACAAAGAGTGGCCTGCAGCTGGAGTCAGTGCTTCAAGAACCACCACGCACAGACGTATGCAAGACATGGGTTTCAGCTGTCTCATTCCTTGTGTCAAGCCACTGTTGAACAAGAGACGGCATCAGAAGCGTCTCGCAACAAAAAGGACTGGACTGCTGCTGAGTGGTCAAAAGTTATGTTCTCTGATGAAGGTAAATTTTGCATTTCCTTTGGAAATCAAGGTCCCAGAGTCTGGAGGAAGAGAGGAGAGGCACAGAATCCACAGATTTCCAAAGGAAATCTAATTTCTAATTTTTCGAGATACTGAATTTGGGACTTTCATTAGTTGTCAGTTATAATCATCAAAATTAAAAGAAATAAACATTTGAAATAGATCAGTCTGTGTGTAATGAATGAATCTAATATACAAGTTTCACTTTTTGAATGGAATTACTGAAATGAATCAACTTTTTCATGATATTCTAATTTTATGACCAGCACCTGTATGTGTCTACAATACGATTTTAGACACCCAGCTTTTGCATCTTCAGCCAGCTTGTTAAAAACTAAAATAAAGCTTTTTTTCATTTCTGTCCAGGGTTGTAGCCTTTGTGTTATACTCTAGGACAGTTAAATTTTGTCCTTTAAATTTAAAATTTTGAATTTTTAAATGTCCTAAATTCTGATCTAAAAACTCCATATCATTTTCTGGTTTCCCAAATGCAAAAGTAATTCTTGTTTTGTTTGTCTTGTTTTGTCAGTTTTGTTAATGGAGTCTGATAATAATACTCCAGCTTACAGTGTCCAGCAGCTCAGCAGCACAATAACCACCATGTCCCCCCTTGTTCAGTGTCCCACACTGGGTGGCTCAGCAGCAGGTCCACTAAGCATGCATGGACCCTCAGTCTAATATGTAACTCTTAAATGATCAGTTAGGGACCCAGTTGTTTCCAGTTCAGTTCTAAATTAAGTTCTGTTTGCCTCTGTTTCTGCCCTTAGTCATTTATGTCCTTTCTTTGTGACCCAGGCCAGGACCTTGGGACAGGTCGTCTTTGTCTCGGAGTGGGGATGCCAGCTACAGCAAATCTGGGACCTGGGAGAGTGTGGCCCGCAATTCCTTGACCGACTGGAACAAATACTCAGGTAGATGTCCATAGCTACTCTGCTTCTAGCCAGTATTGTGTTGATTTGCTAGTGCTGAATTTTTTTAATGAAGTTCACAGTTTTTACAGTTTATTTTATTTATTTAAGTATTTCTTATGTTATGCTTTTCCTTTACAGCTGCAGTCTTGGCAGGTATTTTTCTCATATCTTGTTGGTTTGCAATCAGGTGTCATCTCCAGCTCAGATGATGAGATGCCCCCCCCTGACTTGGATGAAGAGAACTCATTTAGCAGAGACCAGCCGCACCTACGCTTTGAGATAACAAGTGAAGATGGCTTTAGTGTGGAGGCAGACAGCATAGAAGGTACAATGAACCAAGGAGACTATAAATCAGTTCTAGATGGTGTAAATTACAAAAGCAGCTAAATTTGGGAAAGTACAGTCATGTGCAGCATAGCTTGTTTAAAAAATGTTTTTTATCAGATATGAGTCCACTTCACTCACGCACTCCCCATTTTCACTACGGCTGCTCCACAGTGGCATGGAAGGCTGTGATTGACGGAGTGCAGGAAGCTCGCGCTGGTGCCCGGCTCAAACAGCTTTCCTTCATTGGCATGAGTGGTGCTCGCATGATGGGTCTGCTTCACGATGCTGTTGTCTTCTTGGTGGAACAACTGCAAGGGGCCAGTCGCTGCCAGCGCCACACTTTCCGTTTCCACAAGCAGGACAATCAGGAGGAGGAACTCCCTGTCAACCCCAGTGGCTGTGCTCGCTCTGAAGTTTATCTTCGGTCAGTAAAGTTTGCCCTTTGTTGCTAGGGTGTTAATTGTGGCTACCACAGAATTCAGTCTGACGAAATGTAAATACTACATTTATTTATTACATTGTTTTCATTACTGGTAACCCCACAGGAAATCAACCTTCGACATGTTCAACTTCCTGGCTTCCCAGCACAGACAGCTCCCTGATAATGGGCCTTATGATGAAGAGGATGATGAAGTTCCGCTAAAATCCACCAGGTCACACAGCTAAATTACTAAAAAAGGGTCTAATTTGAGCCATTGGTTTCTTCAATTTCCAAAAATGTAACATGATATTGTAGCCAAAGGTTAAAGCTGGGATTCTGTCCACTTATCCATTTATGCATTATTAGTTCTTATGATTTGGCAACTGATTCCGGTCCAGAATATCTTTTCTGAAGTAATGACACCAACTTTATGGATTTATAGATTGAGTGCTAGCTGACAGGTAATAAAGCAGAAATGCATTGGTATTTTGACGGTAGAGGTACCAGCATTTTGTAGTGCATGTGAGAACAGCATTCTGTCATTCTTTGAGCAGTTTCTGTAATTGTACACTAGAGGGACAAACGCTTGTGTGTGACAAAGATCTTTTTTAGGCCACAGGAAGCACTGCAGCGCATCCTTTAATAGCTGATCTCGATCACCTTCCTGCTTTAAAGTTTGCCTCTGTTCGCCAAAACTTCTAGAACATTGTGGGCTATATTGGTGCTTGGCTAAACGATGAATATCCATTTTCCAGCACATGTAACAAAGCTCTGTGTAACAGTGAGGGAACACAAACACAGGAGTCGGGAAATGCACGATTCCTTTGGCCAACAGTGGTGCATTGTCCCTGCAGGCGTGCCACCAGTATGGAGCTGCCCATGGCCATGCGCTTCAGGCATCTGGAGAAAACATCAAAAGAAGCAGTTGGTGTTTATAGGTCAGTGCCATCCAGTTTGTCTCAACTCATCAAAAATGTCCTCCTGACCTTCACCTTGCTTTCCTTATTCTTATGCTGCCATTTCATGTCCCTGTTCACATGGTTCTATCTTTACTATGAGTTGCTTGTAGCCGTGTTCATTGTTCTTCCGTTTGCTTTTGGATTTGATGTCTTAATAATTTTACTGACTTACATTTGGTTTTTATAACGTAATCTCACTGAGTCATGTGTTACTAAAATTTCTTGAGAATGAAGGAATTCTGTTACAGTCATCTGTCATTTTGTTACAGTAACTGCTTCCCCTTTTCTCATTAAAAAATGTTAACGGCAGCAATACACTTTTTTGTTCAGGTCTGCCATTCATGGACGAGGTCTGTTCTGCAAGAGGAACATTGACGCAGGCGAGATGGTCATCGAGTACTCTGGAATAGTCATCCGTTCGGTTCTCACTGATAAGAGGGAGAAGTACTATGATGGCAAGGTGAGGTCCCTGTGCGTGGAGAGCTGGAGGGGCCGTAACTCGTTTCTCGGCGCAGGAAAGCCTATAGATGCAGATGAGCTCACTGATGCTGCCGCTTGCGCCACCTGCCTCTAAGGCTTTCTGTCAGTCACAACTTCATACCCAGTGTCAACTGTTTGGCATGTGTAATCACTCTTCACTTCATGCAAGTAATCCATAGTTGATTCTACACATTTCATAATTGCTTTTTTCTGGACAGGGTTGCAGCCAGTCACAAAAATATTCCAGAAATAACATAAATAAGGGAATAATAATGTCACTAAAAAGGGGAAAGTACCGTATTTTCTGCACCATAAGGCGTACCGGATTATAAGGCGCAGTCTCAATTACGGGGTCTATTTCTGTACTTAATCCATACATAAGGCGCACCGGATTATAAGGCGCATGCTAAAACATACGGTCTACAAAAAAAAAGGTAACAGAAGCAAAACAGCGAGTTTAGTTGAACTTTATTCTACCATTTAACAATACACACATTATTTTTTATCATATTTTTTATCATGCGCGGATGGAGAGATGACGCCTTTTCATAAAACGAAAGCACCAAGACGGACCTCCTTGAAAGTTTTCGATCTTCATGTCTTGTGCTATCGTTGTTGCCTTCAGTCGAATGGTGACTGTAGAGACGCTTCTCCTGGCTGTTGTTTTGCAGCATACCGGTAGTATACCTACCGGAGGCGTGGCGGAGGTAAGCGTACGTATCACGTCCTGTTCTCTGATTGGTTTATCGCTGCCAACGTACGTACTTTACGTATTACGTCCTGTTCTCTGATTGGTTTATCGCTGCCAACGTACGTACTTTACGTATTACGTCCTGTTCTCTGATTGGTTTATCGCTGCCAGTGTATGTATTACATCCCTGTGTCAGCGGGAAATGGTCCGACAGTCAGTCAAGCGGAGCGCTTATCAAAGTCGCACAACAACATTTTGACAGATTTTGAAACTCAGTGCACACATAAGGCGCACTGGATTATAAGGCGCACGGCCGATTTTTGAGAAAATGTAAGGCTCTTAGGTGCGCCTTATAGTGCGGAAAATACGGTAATGTCACTAATGAAGAAAGAGTAAAGCTAATCCCCTTGTAACTGCATCAGCCAGACTCTGCCTTATTTATGCCTTTCTGTGTACAATCCACTACTGTGTGTGTGTGTGTGTGTGTGTGTGTGTTTCAGTCAGTCCTGCCTTTATTTGGTTTTATTACCTTTTTACACATTCATTACATGGTACAGTTAAGTGTTACAGTATACAGCACCCTAGTAAAAAATATTGCACTTAATGCTTTCGTTTTTCTTGACTTTGTCCTTATCTGGACCCCTCCTCCCCAAGTAGCCTAGAAAATAGAGAGTGGCATTTATTCACAGCTAAATGCTGTTTATTTAAGTAATGAGCATGCAGTCAGTGCGAATGGCTGAAAATTGTGATTCCACCAATGTTTGTGTGAGAGCAGTCCAGTCCCACGTACAAATCTGCTGCATGCCCATTGATGTTTTGTCACCAGGGCATCGGCTGCTACATGTTCCGCATCGACGACTTTGACGTGGTAGATGCCACTATGCACGGCAACGCAGCAAGATTCATCAACCATTCCTGTGAGCCCAACTGTTACTCCCGAGTCATCAATGTGGAGGGCCAGAAACACATCGTCATCTTTGCCCTGCGTAAGATCTACCGGGGCGAGGAGCTTACCTACGACTACAAGTTCCCCATTGAGGATGCCAGCAACAAGCTCAACTGCAACTGCGGAGCCCGCCGCTGCCGCCGCTTCCTCAACTAGAGGAGGCTCCAAGCTGCCTGTTTGGGAGAACGGGGGCTGGGAGGAAGAGAGAGAGATTGGAGTGAGGAGAGCAGATCCTTCTCTGGCCAAGCCTGCAGGAATTTACTGCATAAATAAGCGAGAGGGATAAGAAAGCCAGAGCGCGGTGAGCAGGGTGTTGGAAACCAGTTGCTGCTTCTTCCTTTTGCTTCAGTTTCTTATCACATCTCCGCCTGTTCAGCTGGAAAACGGGAGTCCCTTCAGAAAACTGGAAACCATAAAGTGGTTATTTGGATTTGTTTCTATTAATCTCAGCTTTATAGCAACCTTTGCGCTTCACAAAACAGAACCGCATCCTTGTAAGTCAGCAGATTTGCACACAGAGCCATCAGCATCTAATAAATCCTGTGCTTCGTGCGTTTGTCCTTGCATGCCAGTGTGCGTTCAGTGAGGCTCCGCAGAGGGAAATGCGCGTGCCTGATTTTGCTCATCTTGTTTGAAGCAGTCTGACTTTTTTAGATCCTCTAGATCACACGTCTCATTTCCTGTGTTTTTCACATCAGAGTCTGCTGTTATTATTAGAGAAGAAAAACTTCACTCATCTGTTGGCTTTGGCCATCTCTGACGCATTTGTACATGTTGCTGACCGTCACTGGGCCAACAAGCGAGCTTTTGAATATTTTTTGTTGTGGTGTGAAGTTAGGAAATGTTGGACATTTTTAATAGTATAACCATGCATATTGCCTTTTTACATAGTTTTTTAGCTTTTATGTACTAACCAGTTGCCATCCTTTGCGGAAAGTTGTTCTCACGTCGCTGCTTTTTCCAGGTTTCCATTGCAGTAAAAACAACATTTTTATTTTTCAAAATGGCTTAAATCAACAGGAAGCTCCTCTTCCTGGAATTTCCTCAGGATTTTTTTTAACAGCACTGATATTTTCTAAAGGTCAATGCTGTGTGAGTGATGTTGGGGGCAGTTAAACCATGTTTGCTCGTGTTTTTTACCAGCGTAGCCTGAACGCGCCGTCCCTAGTTTAACACAGCCTGCCGCCTGGTCTGTAGTGTCTGTAAATGCCTCTGATGTTTGTGCTAATGGCATCCCTTTGCTCCTTGCTGATACCAAAACAGCTTTATTTTTAACCAGAGTTGGATGTTGGTTTTGTTTGCCCTTAAACATTCCTTCTCACTTTCTTTCCTCACATGTGTGCAAAAGGCCAAGAGAAACTCGCCTTGACCAATCTCTCTCTCTCCTGCCGCAGCCTGCGGTGGCATCGTGTTCCTGCAGTAACCCTACCCTCACCCCACCTGTGCCCCCACTCAGCTGTCCTACCGAGTTCTCGCCAGGATTCTACCTCAAAGGAACGCAGTTGCAGACAGCAGGACTCGCTCTCGGCCCGCAGTCCTGCACAACCGGCCTGTGTGCAATGAAGGAGGCAAAGCGCTAGTTTGGTGGACATGGGTGGTCACTAGCAGGCCTGCCCCTCAGACCCGTGCTCCAGCACAGGGTCCTTTTAAAGTATAAAAAGTGAAAAAGCGGTGAACTTGGCTTTGTTACCTTGTATAGTAAACCTGAGTTTGTACATAGTTGTATACATATTTCTAAACCCGTTTAATTTTTCTATGCACTTTTTTTATTTATGATGTCATTTGCTTAATAAAGATATTAAGATGTTTGAGATTCAGTGTTTCTGAAGTGAACGGATGAGGTGCTGCGCATGTAAATATATGCACGATATTTATAGTAACTCAGCATCCCGGCCACTTCCTGTGCAAATGATTTGGCCTGATAAGACAAAAAGTAAAACGTTTTTATTATTTCTGGAAGGATACCAATTTTTCGGATTTTATCGCACATCACAATATGTATAACATTGCATACAAATACAATTAATTTAACGTGGGTGATGCGTTTCAGGGATTTCGCGTGAAACAGGGCTGCTGCTCTGGCCGCTACAAGCAGCAGCTGTCGGCAGGATTCTGACCGAAGGGCAGCTTGGAAAGCACCATCACGGCATCATTGCGCCCAATGTCTCTGAAGACCCCGGCCAGGTTCCCGATGGTCCACTCTGGGAATTTGGTTGAAACCCCCTCCAGCACGGCCTTCAGAGGGCTTCTGGTTCCCCTCATGGAGTAGCTGTAGTTGACCCAGGTGGCTGAGAATGAGCAGCGTGCAGCTACATGGCGGGTGTTCTTAGTCCCAGGATGCTCAGGGTCTAGCAGCATGACCAGCTCCTCCAGCACATCCAGGTTGTCCAGCACCGCCGACACGGGAGCTTTCTCAATGGCAAGGGCTGGAAAAGAAGAAAATGTTCAAAACCGGTTAATAGGAAGCGCGACTGCATTCCAATAGTTCTCCAGACATGAGGCAACGCAGCTGCAGTGTGTTTTTTTACATCTTCTGTCCACACAAGTCAAAAAGCCCAGTAATTGCTCGGTGTTTTCCTGTAATTCTGTGCTGAAAAAGTGCCACTTGTGCAGTTTAAGTAACAGAGTCGATCAGGGCAAATTTGGCCAAGATGTTGAAAGGAGATGAGGAAACTGTGGGTCTGGTGGACACTGGTTTCAAATGATGTTTCCAGTGAATTGTTTATGTTTCTGAGTTACCCTTGCACCCTTTGGTGACCCTCTTTTGCCTTGACCGTCCCCAGACCTGCTTGACAACAGAGCCCTTACCGGAGACACAAAAAGTTTCATGGTGGTTCTTTTACAGCAAAATGTTTTCAGAAATGAGCTGCAGGATTTTAACTTGTTCCCATGTGAATTTGGCTGTTTCTGAAGGTCTTCAGGGCTGAGAGGCATTACTAATAAAATAAAGTGGACATTGAATCCTCACCCAAAATTGGAGGCTTGGGGTCACCAGCTGCAGAGGGCTTTTCCTCACTTGTCTTCAGCCCAAAGAGCTGATGGTTCTTTCTCCTGGGGTGAGGGAAGGAGTCCTTCCGACTCTCAGGGTCATTTTCTGCAAAAGCACTGCCTCACCTTTCAATAACTCAAAAATATTCGTAAATAAGCACTGCAAAGTCACATTTCCCACAAAACGCTGTCTAAATGATCAGCGCTGCAGCCGTGCTGCTTTATTTCGTCAGAAGCTCAGTTTGCGCACATTTGGTGTTATGAGTGTGGAGCAAGCAGGAGAAAAAGATGCTTTTAATTATTTTTAAGGTTTTATTTAAATGCTACAGAGTGAGGAACAGTGCTGTGGTGCTCAGTTAAATTACAGATCAGTGGGAAAATGGAAAAACGTTCATTCTTAATGTTTACATTACAGCAGCCTAAAAAAGTATTAGAAAAATAATGAAAACGGCAAATATGACCTTAGAGTGTTTCACATAAGCAGGCACCCCACCCCCACTCCCCAGTGTTGCCAGTTTAACCCCAACAGGAGTTATGTAGTGATCTGTTAATGCAATGAGGTCTATCTGATGTCCCCTTATACAGACTACAAGAATGTTCGAGGAAACATTTACCATTTTATGTGGCTAACTATATAACTGCTAAATTTTACTGTATCATTTTGGGGGAACCAGCAGTGGGACTAGACCTCAGCTCAAATGGCCTCAGACATTAAGGCACTGTGTAAGGCCTGTGCGGCTAAAACCACCACACTTCCCCATTACGACTGCATGATTCCCCCGACTTGCATACATATTAAATGTGTAGTTTGCCACTGAAACTTTCAGCAAGTTCTTCTGAGCATTTATTAGCACCAGACTGGTAGTTAGCAAGCCTGTGCTCACCACCAATGGTCTCAAACGTTGGTCCTCTTCTCCTCTTGATCACATAAAATAATGCTGCAGCAGCAGCAGCTACGAAGCAAACGGTGATGGCGAGAACAATCATCCCTGGAAGCAGAGGGACAGCAGCGTAAGCTTCGCCCTAAATTTGCCCCAATGGTGTAGTCTGTTCATCTCTGTTAATGGCATACAATGAATTGCCAGTTTATTGGGTACACCCGTCTAGGGGGATGCTGTTCCTCCTTGGGCCTTCAGTACACAGTGAATGTATTTGGGCTTGGACTCTACAACTTGCTGGCTGTGCTGTGCAGTGATATTGTACCGTGTGAACTATACATCTCCCAAAGATGCTTGAGAGGGTTGAGACAGTGCAGGTGACTAAAGGAAGGAAACACGCTGTGTGACAGTGTGTCCATTATGCTAGAAGTGTCCTTCTGAATGGGATGAACTGTAGCCATGAAGGGACAAAAGTTGGTCAGCCATGATATTCAGATACTTCATGGCATTCCTCAACACTCCCCACACCATCACGCTACCACCGCTAGCCCGTACTGTCGACACCAAACCGGCAGCTCCATGAGCTCATGTTGCTTCTGCCAAATTCTGATCCTTCCATCAGTCTGATGCAAAAGCCTGAATTGTTTTTTTCCTCATTCCTAACTGGTTCAGTACTGTGCCCACTGGAGATGCACTTGCTTGGTTTTTTTTTTTTTTCCCCCGACAACACCGGCAGCCAGTGTGGTGTTTGGCTGCTGTATCTGTTGTAGAGAAGTGGTGGGTTCTGCACGCCAGTGTGATGCCATCTGCCTGGTTGTGGCCCTGGTTTCGGACTGATGCCCGAAATCCCGGTCAGCCTGATTTGCGCCACACTCCAGTCACCTAATGTATGGCTTGTAGCAACGTGCAGGTGGGAAGTGTGCCTAATAAACCGGCAACTCAAAACGTGCGCTTTTCACAACACGGTCGTTCCGTTTTCATTAAATCACAGCAAGTGGGCTGCTGACAGGGTAGTGCTGTGGGAAGGGGTGCTCGATACCAGCAGCCACCTCATTTCTGTGTTCTCAAACTGATGTACCTGTAGAAGCTGACAGTTACAGCTAAGACTTACAAACACGGTTGTGTCTGATGTCATGTCTAGTTGTGGTCTCCTGCTGGAAAACAAAGATGACAGTTGGTGTCGCTGGCTAAAGAATCTGAGAAATTAATTTATATTGAAAATTAAAATCAAGCAGCTATAAATTTCATATAATATTCACTATATTTAGTGGGAGTAATGATGCTATTAGGCTATTAGCCAAGCTACAGAGTATAGAGAAGTCATGGGAGCGAACTTACTGTCATCAGCATGGTTGGTGCTTTAGTCTGCAGGAAAACAATACAAGTTAATAAATAAGATATATTTTCACCATCTGAAAATGCAAATGATGACAAACCCTGGAGGTATATTTATATCAAAAATGATTCTGATGTCTGTAGTAATAACTCACACTACATGAAGCTGTTAGTGTCTGGAGGAAACAACAGTTACTTTTATTTTCAGCAACATTTTTTCAATTTGACTGCATGCCTAACAAATTTTTAGTGCTATAACTCATCATTAACCATTAAGTTTATGTTTCAATGAATTTGCAAGGGCAGCACATCATGAGATTCATTTGTGTTTCTTAAAGAGAGCATCGTCATTGATATTCTAAAAAAATTTTTTAACAGTATTAAAATGCTATATTCAGGCCAGATGCCTTTAGCCCCACTAAGCAAACTGGAAATTTGAGGACAGGGGCATCTTCTGAAGTAATGGAATAAATGTACTCAGTGCATCTTAGCTCGAAACTGGTAAAAAGGTGTAAGGTAAAAGGTAAAAAACAGACACAGAAAGGTTTACTTTGTCATGTATAACATTTTATATTTGTGTTATTACTGCATGCCAGTCAGAGGCAGCTTACTGTGGTCGGCTGTGTTGCCGTTTCAGTCTGTGAAGAAGAATAATTTACATTTTTTTAAATCTTCATTGCACTTTAGTGACAGTCATTTTTACTTTAAACAGAAACTCCCAGCAATAAGTGGCTGAACTGTAGGTGCTGCAACTTACTGTGTGCAACGTTGTTGGTGCCTGAGTCTGAAAAAAGGAGCAACATTCATACCAGTAATGATAAATGCTATAAATTCCAATGAATGCTTGAAATTAATCTGAAATTAAATTGTACGTAATGTAATACAATGACTTCTCTCACAGTCTAACAGTCCAGGTTGTAAAGGGACAGACTGTGATTTGAGAGAGACATCAGAGAAGTTGGGTTTTAACAGGGACTTCAACACAATTCCATTACCTCTGCGACTGGAGACCTGTTTGTAACTTAACTGAGCTGTAAATCTGTAATCTGTTTTACCACTTTTTTGTTTTACCGCTAACCTAATTTTAAAGCTGCCGTATAATAAAAATACCCCTAACCCTTCCATCCTTCCATTATATGAACAGCACCAACACTGCAGAACACCAGGCATAAGGTATAAACACTGTGGAACTGAGTTGAATCTGTTCCTGTTCTTTGTGGGTGCTCCGTACTGATGTTTTAACAGCTGGATATGGAATTCCTTTCACTGTAAAATGTATGCAAAATGCTTGCACTGTCAAAAATTGATACCTCAAATTTTTCTGGCATGGGTTGAGTTTGCCCACAGCTACACTCAGGTTCACCCCATTTTACTTCTCCCCTACCAGACTTGTAACTTCACAAGTTCTCTCCGTTGCCTTCTGTTACCGATATACAAGTTCTACTATGCTTACTTTCCCCTGGGTCCCCCTTTCTCTTCAAGGGTATCGAACCACTTACCGAATTTCTCTTGGGGAGACACTGTCCGTTGATGACCTCCTCCCTAAGAAACACACACATTTTTCACCCAAACATTATAATGTGAGAGGTAAAGGTGCAAGACGTCGGCTAAAAATCATAGAAAAATAAGATGTGGTTTTCTTTCACTATAAACCACTGCTACTCAGCAATCCGCCACATCTGTGCTCCACCTCTGTTCCATTAACACGTTTTGCCCACTGGCTGTGGTACAGGTGGGCAACAACATAGCACATTAACGTCATCCCTTCAGAAGTTGTATACTTTCACACTGGAGCTTCTTTTCACTTTTGCTTGAAGACTTTTATAAAAAGCATGTTTCATCCCATTTTTGTCACTTCTGAAGTGTTTACCATTTTAGCCCAAAACAAATCCATTCACCGCTTCTACCAACATGACGTTTTCAGCAGAATTCACATAAATGCTTTTACAGCAACAGCCTGTAGTTTCAGGCACTTACTCATTAAATCCCAGTTCTTCGGAGACAAGAGACATGTGGCTTCCCTGAGCTTTCTTACAGCATCCTCCCCAGAAATTATCCTTCGGCTCTTTGTTTTTTTTTTACAAGCATTTTAACTCATCCGTTCTCAGTCTGTGAGCTCCGACACAGCCACTGCCCTGCACCGGGAGCAATTCCAGCCTCTTTTACAGAACAACACATTCGCACAAGGTCAGTGTCCCCGATAGCCTCCCGCACTGAGAAAATATGTACAGAAAGAGGGGTAGAACCACAAAGACAGCGGGAATACAAAGGAAGTCTGAAAAAGATGTGGGAAGCAGAAGGGAATAAGAGAAATGGTAAGCAGCTCTAAACCACTAGGTCAGAATTACTCTAAAACCAACTGTACGCTGAAAGTATTTTTATTTTCCTCATCACTTCTACTGGAGAACTGCTGGCAAACATTTAATTATAGGATTGACTTTTTGAAAGTTTGGGACTATAGGTTCAGCAATGGTTCAGACATTTTCTCCCTCTGTATTTGGCCAAAATTCTTTACATAAATCACCATTGTAGCCCTTAAATGACTTCTTTGAGTGCTTGCGCAACTCTCCTCCAGTCAACTATCTTCTCGTCCAGGTCGCATCCCTGTCAGTCTATCGTTTTGTGGTTTGAGGACGGGGCTCTGGGTTACTCCGTTTTTAAGTGACAGGGTCAACTCTGTTTCCATTTTAAAAATGTCTAACTAACTACAAACAAATGTCTAACTTCCATTCCTGTGAACTGTTTGGTCATTTAATTGAATTTTACAGGCTTGTCGTGAATTCATTTCTCTCATTTTACACTAAGGCTGACAATTTTTTTCCTCACATAAAGTCCTTTCCCTCCCATTGCAATGAAGTCTGGGTTTTCCATTACTAAATGTCTTCCTAGACGTCACAGAATGCTCACCCTTTTTCACCTGTCAACCAGCATAAGTTAACTCCCACGTTCGCATCCCACTCCCTTTTGTACTGCCTTTCAGCGAGGTACTTCCCCTCAGTCGATGAGGTAAAACTACCTTCCTTTATAAATGGGCATATTGTTTTACATTTAACACGAGAGGCCACATCTAGAAAAGTGTTGCCTCTGAGAACAACCAAAAATTCCCAGGCAAGTCTGAAAAAAGCATTACCCAAACCTATTTCTTTTCCGCTTTGGTACAACTAGCTTTTTAGTAACAAGTTCTGTGGAATTTACTAATAATGAAAACATTTTCAAATGTTTAATTTAAAGTGAAAGAACTTGATACCAGATAAGCTTTTTTTATTTTTACGAGACATTTTACTTTTGAATTTTTTTATTTTTATTTTTTGGAAGTGGCTGGAGTTGTGCTCGAGTCCCACGGCTGTCCGCTCTGCCCATCTCTGGCTCTCAGCCGTGACAGTCGGTTGCACGATCTGCTTCCGGAGGAGCCTTAAGCATCTTACCCTGCTCTGCAGCACTGGGCGTCCGTAGTCCTGTTGCACATCAGCACCCTGGGCTGGTCGGGCGGACAGACCTTGCAGACTTGGCACAGAGGGTATCGGCCATCGTTGTATTTACCTGCAGGACATGGGACCCGTATGGGGCCTCGTGTCCCAGAGATATCATCCTGGCCGCAGTTTGGGGAATACTCATAACCTTGAAAGAAAAAAGAACCCCACAGATGCTCTAATGGAAACGTGGCATCACTTCCATGTACTTCAACCCTTCTGGAGTAAAAACAGTCCGTATATTTCACAATTTATGAAGTTTTAGAACATTACAGTAGCCAGAGTAATAGTTTTTTCAGTACGGAGATCTGGAAACACTTTGAGGACTCAGTTAAACAAAGAACTGATGTTAAAGATACTGGCACACAGTAACAACCCAGTTATAACGTAAATATAAAATGTTACACACGGCAAAGTAATCCTTTATGCGTTTATATTGTTTTTTTTTTTTTAACTTTACACCTTTTTACCAGGTTCAGCGCTGAGATGCACGCATCGCCCAGTAACTTCCGAGGTGCAGCGGTCGGAGCTTCCGAAGCTGCCACTCGTAAACCGCAGAAATATGTCTAAAATGCGATCAATATTTAAGAGCATAATTCCAAAAATGAATAACTCGTCGCAGAGCAGAGGAACGAGGAGAACCGCGGCGCTTACGCACACGCGAAGGAGCAGCAAGCGGTTAGGGTTCGTGCGAAAGTTGCGTAAAAGTTCGTTCGCGGATCCGTCCGTGAGGCCCGCGCTGAGCCGCATGCAAGCCAGCATACCTGCGCTCAGGGAAACCAATTGTGTGCACGGACGACACGCATTCTGGTCCTTCCTCCAGTACATCTGCGGGTCGTCGCACCGTTCCGAGAAGCTGGCCTGTGCAGATGAACTCCTGGCTACCAATAGCCAATCCCCGACAATAAACAAAAGTATCTTTAAAGTCATTTTAGCCATAGTGACGGATCATTCGCCAGTGGCGGTATTAAGAAACGCCGCACTGAGGGAGGCGTATATGAGTGAGGGGGTGGAGCAGAGATGGACTTCCATGTCAGTATATTTATCCGTGCGTTCTCGGGGCCCGACTTGACTGCAGGACAAAAGCGGCCTGAGAACGGGTTCTCCTTTTTCCTCGCAGACCAGCACGGCCGACCCTGCTCTAGCTATCGCTCCCACAGGGGCCGGGACGTTCAGGTGCTTTAAAGGGGAATTTAACGAGGGGATGGCGGGCGGCGGCATTGTTTCCGCGTCCCTGTCCCCATCACCAGCAGACCTGGCGGTGCGGCCGAACCTCGTCGCCTCCCACCTCTCGCATCGCGGCCGCGGATGCCGAGGACCCGCCTCATTGGAGGAAACAAGTCGGCTTCTTATTGGCTGCAAGGCGCAAAAATGAGTGGTTCTCAGCCAATGACATTTGTGATATCGAAATATTATTGAAAACGATTCGGAACGGAGGCGTTCCAAGCTCATTTTTCTTTGGAGGCTCTTTTGAAAGAATTGTCAGTTAACTCTCGGGTTAGTCATTGTGCTGCAGTTTAATGATAGCTTTGGTCGAAAACTAAGAGCTGTGTTTGTCTTCAGAGTGTCTCCAAAGCAACACACAGCTCAGGGTATAAATAGGATGCAGACGGGCGTATTGATCCAGTGAGTGAACCTTATGTTCAGAAGCTGATCAAGCTGTGCGCATCTGCATTGATCCCAAGCATCTCAGTCAGGTCCTCCAATGCTCCCATTATTCTATGCCCCCCCCCCTCCCTTGAGGGGATACTATACAAGCTTCCAAAGGCCAAGATCTTCACCCTCATGGATGTCAGGGATGGCATCTTGCAATGCAAACTTGTTGGCAGTAACAGCTACATGAGTACCTTTTGGGCACCTTTGTGGTGGAGAAGGGGGATAAAACTCCCTTTTGGTGTATCGGTGGCTCATGAGGTGCACCAGAGGAAGCAGTTACTAGCGGGCTTCGAAGTGTAGAACCAATAGCCGACAACATCCTCATGGTAGGCTGTGGAGATACAGTAGAGCTGAAGAAGAGGGCTTCAAGCATGACACCAAGTTAGTAGCACTTATGAAATGCTGCATGCAGGCAAAACCGAGGCTCGTGGTAAATCCGAACCGTCAGTTTTAACTTAACCTGTAAACACCACGACAGCCCCACAGTCCAACCTACAGCAGCCCTATCCAGACATTATGCAACAATTTGTATCTCCTTAATCTCCAGAGTTAGCCAACTACAAACCCACACACAGCATAGCAAAGTGATGGTGCAGTATTTCATCAAGTATTTTGCAGTATTTCGTCTAATGGCGAAACCTGAAAAAGTAAGACCCTTAATCAAAATGCCAGAACCACAAGATATACAATAGGCACAGTGTTTTATTGGGTTTGTCATGTATCTATCAAGGTTTCTACCCAGGCTGTCAGAGGTGTGTGAGTCTCTGAGGAGACTCATGGATAAGGATGACTCCCAAAACTTGTGAAGGAGTTAAAGTGTCTTATGACATCAGTGCAGAGAGTGAATCAAGTCTATGTCACCGCCTCTCCTTGAAGGAGTCTAATGCCTATCCTTACTTTTCAAGGGTTCAAAGGTTTATTTGTCATGGGTGAACAACACAGCATAGCAGTGTTGTCCCCATGAAAAATGTCGTTTCCAGGCATCCTCAGTGCAAATATGGACATAAATAGATATGTATGGTCAGGACAGGAGAACAATAAATAATAATAAATAGATTAGTAATAAATAAATAGCAGTACAAACGGTTAGTAAATTCAAACCAACAGCACACAGCAACCAGACCCACAACTACAAACGAATACAACTACAGACTAAACCTACAACAGCAAAAAGCACCAGAAACGGGAAAATGAACCAGACGGGTTTCCAAAATGGGTGGGACAGGCATATAGATAGACAGACAGACCCCGATCGACTCTTCCACTGTCCAGGGAGGGGTCAGTGGTTCAGCAGTCTGACGGTGTGGGGGAAAAAACTGTTCCGGAACCGTGTCTTCCTTGTCCGAACGCTTCTGAAGCGTCTTCCGGATGGGAGCAAGGAGAATAGTTTGTGGCTGGGGTGACTGCTGTCCCTCTGGATGGTAAGTGCCTTCTTCTTGCAGCGCTGGGTATGGAGGTCCTGCAGGGCTGGCAGATCAGTCCTGGTGATGGTCCCTACTGGTGCCTCCCTGATTTTTCCCACCATAATGAGCTCAGCCCTCAATGAATAAACCATTGTTGAGGTAGATCTGGGTCATATTTCAGAGACAGGGTGCTTTCTCTCTGATGTGTTTGCGTCCGAACTGGATCTCCAGTCCTGTTGGTTCCCTTTTGTTTTCACTTAGTTTATTTTTTGCCAAGCTTTATGTCCTGGAACCTACGTGACTGGGCACCTGTTTCACTGGATGGGCGTTGCTGTTGAAATGTGGACGGCTTCATTTCTGTCCCATCAGCTGAAGACAGATGGCTGACGATGAGGTCTCGCTACCGGAATACAGCGCATGTGTGCGTGCGTGCGTGTGCGTGTGTGTCTCCGTGCTCCGTTGCGGGTACGAGGCTCATTTTGACAAAATAGCGACATCTCTTGGTGGATCACCGTCATGGCATCTGTCTGGAAAAAAAAGTCACACAAATATGTGAATAGGAACTTAATTCGGTTGTACCCAAAGCAGCGGTGACGTGCGAGGCGAAGACCTCCTACGTCGAAACGGAAATCGTATGAGGGCCGCGCGCACTCGCGCCCCGCATCACCATGGAGACCTGAGGTGCTTCGCGCGCGCGCGCGCTCCCGAGGTGGAGCGTCGCGCGGCGACAGGAGGCGCTCTCACCGGCCCAGCGCGACCCCGAGGAGGACCGAGGGCTCCAAAAGCTTGAAGAAGACAAGACTTTCGGGAGCGAACGAGTGTGAGTTCGGAGAGTTTGAGCAGCCGAGGAGGACGCCGAAGTCGTGCGTCTTCGTTTTGGCCTCTTTGTTTGGGGCTGGCATGAACGCGCCGAACGACTGGAGGTGCAATGGAGTCGCAGCTTGCGCGGGCGCTGACAGAATATAATCGAGAGTGAAATTAAAAATCGAGTAAAACTGGTTCACCCCGCTTGTTTTATGGGTTTTGGTTCTATAAACGTCAGCGGGAGATGACAGTGACAGATAGATGATGATGGTGACAACACCAGCGACAAACTGGTAGCCCGGGGCGTGAGCAGGTTGTACGGTCCTGCTGCGTACGACGGTTTACCCCTTTATTACTCAGCTGGGTACTTACTTCACTCAAGGATGTTACTGCCTGCCAGACGGGGGATTTGAACTTGCAACCTCTCGAGCAGAGTCACCGATTCACTTGAAATGCCTATCTTTGGACTGTGAGAGGAAACTGGAGCTCGCGGGGAAGCACCTCAACGCGGGGTGGCCGCGCAAACTCTTGCGGGTGGATTCGAGCCTATAAGCTAACCTGCGGCCCAGGAGCGCGACGCGCTGGTTGTCGTACCTGCCGCACACCGTGCCACCCCAATAACACAAAAAAAAGCAAGTTTGTGAAAAATAAATGGCAAATGTTGATGGAAATGAGAAAAGCAGCACCGTATGCACTCCTTGGTCCGCCAAGTGACAGTAATCCGTTTGTCCTTTTTCACTCTCTGTGACCAAAGCGGTGTCGAGTGTCCCCTGGCAGAGGGCTGCTGTAGTTCACGCTACAAGAGAGAGGGATTTTTTACGTGTAAATCCTTTTTTCCACATTTTCCGCAGGGATGGTTTGTGTAAAGCTGAAACCCCAATAAGCCGAATACCCTCAGGATGCAACCGCGCTGGACTGCGATGTGGTGCGATTGCTTGTATCGGTGACCATGGACCCTGACTGAGATGGTAAGATTATGATAGTCATCTAAAAGTACCAGTGACCCGCAATGCATTTATTTCTGTGTTAAGTGTCATTGAATAGGAAACAGTTTTGTCTTGACCTGTGGAAGTGTTCACTGCGAGGCCTCGCTTTGTATCTGTGCTGTCTGTGTTGGAGAAAGGCATTTAACTTGCAGTCTTTCCCCCCCCCACAGGATTTTAACTGGTTCAATAACAAAGCACATTTAAACTAAATGCATTTGTTTTTTTTGTTTTTTTTTTGTTTCAGCATAAATATTTTCATTTGTGGTTTGTCTTAGTTTGTGCTTAATGTTAAATATAGATGCAGGGATGCAAGAAAATGCTTCAGCCAAAGTTTATTTGTATAAAATGACAAGAGGAGAGAACAGTTATCGTTTTTTTGTAGATTTTATGGAATTTTTGTACTGACATTATGAAAAGGAGTCGTTCATTCTAAACAGGTACAGTTAACATAAACCAGAAGTCTTTTGTGCAGTGACAGTACTTAGTCATCTGGATAAGTTAAGAGAAAACACTAACAAGAATCAAAATAGGAAGCAGAAAACCTTAAGGATTATTGGTAACCTTAACTCGAACAAGTTTACCCGGGTAACTTTAGTAATCTAAAGTTTACCCCTCAGGTTGAATGTATAAATGTATTTCCAAGCAAATGTCATTTATATCCAGCTGGAAATATAAAGTAATTGAAAGCAGTGAGCTACTTCACTGTGTGTACTGTAATGTACACAGTTATTTTTGTATAGGTATATAAGCACATCTGGCAACAGGCCTAAGCACTATCACATGCTGCCTTTTCTGGCTACAGTCTTGGAGCACTTTTACATCCAGTTGTGAAAAGAAAATTGCCACCTTACTCATGCTCATTCTTAGAATGATTGACAATTTCAGTAAGATGCTGGTGGTTTGAGTCGTCGTTCCACTAAAACGTGGAACCGCAGTAACAGGTGGAGTCTTCAAAGCAGCTGGTGTGTTCGTGTGGGTTAGGGTTAAGAACGCCTCCGTCCCTTTGTCCCACGATAGAATGAGTCCGACAGTCACCAAACCATTTCGGTGCCACTGGGCTCTACGTAACACACAGCACAATACTTCCCTGCTCGTGGAGTAAACTTTCTGTCTGATGGCCCCGTTTTTGAACTTGTAATTGGAGCAGGTAAATGTGCAGGTTCCCTTTTAAACATCTACACATCATGCAGACTTTCAGAGGTGCTCATACTGAGAAGTGCAAGTGCTAGAACTGTTTATTGTCAGAGACCCTGCTGCTTGAAACTGTCACCGACCCAACGCGTAAACTTCATTAGCTCACAAAGTTCACTTGAACTAAGTTGCAGTCATTTCTACATAACTCCAGAAGTATAGAATGATGCATTTTGGAAAAGGTTTCTGAAAAATAGTTTAAACATCACAGGCGGAAAAAGTTCACACAAGACACATACATGTAGGAGGCACTTGTCTCACGCAATTCTGTTTCTGCTACATTCTTCTGCACTCATTCTAAACAGGCAGCTGTGGAGCTCCCTCGTGCTCATAAGCCTTTGCGACTTACAAACCGAGTCGCTACGTGTTTGGTCCCTAGCATGGTTCCTTGGGGGCTGTTTTGAAGGATTGTTTGTCTGCACCTTTTAATGCTCATACTTAATCTCTGTGTAACCAAGAGGTTCTAGAGATGAGGTCCAGCAAGGTGCGCGCGTGCATCTGTGTCCTGCTGACTGAAAATGTGTTCCCTTGTGTACTTTTGCTGTTTCCTAGCACTGCAACCTGATTTCATTTGTTTGGGTCTGTTCTTACTGCAGTTACTGCTGTAATTGTAAACCAGTATGTGAATGACCAGTCTGTGGAATGTGAGCACGAAATGCAGTCAACTGCATTTTAATTTCTGCTGCCTGATCGAGTCGCTTTAACTGTCCTAAATGGTGAATTAAAACTGTTTGCAGTGAATTGATCAGTATGTGTGGTGGTTGCTGGGCCTCAGCTGTGGCAGTTGTACAAATAGGTGCTGTTGATGCTCCAATTCTGAGGGAAGTCCTTGGCTGGGTGCGTCTTGACGTGCTTCTGCATGGCGGCCAGGCTGCTGCAGTACTCGAGGCAGACGGTGCACTGGTATGGTGCGGCGCCCCCGTGGGTGCGTAGGTGTTTGATCATGGCCGAGTAGTCGCGTGAGCGCTGTCCGCAGAGGCGGCACTCAAAGGGTTTCTCGCCTGGTCGCGGGGGCAAGAGAGGGAGACGTTGGGGTCCGAGGGATGAAGCTTTGCTCTTGAAGCAGAGGATGTAAGGCAGCAGTAAAGCAAAGCCACAGGAAGTGATGTCAGTGAGATGGCTTTCATCTGCAAGCAACGGCAGCGCGAGACACAAAACCAGGCGTGGGGGGTTGGGAGTTAGAAGCACAGCGACACGCCACCGGGCTCAAGCGAGCGTGAGGAGACGGAGATGCGGCGAGTACCGGTGTGCACCCGGTGGTGCGTGTCCAGCTGGTGCTTGAGGCTGAACCTCTTTGGGCAGCGCTCGCACTGGTAAGGCTTCTCCCCGCTGTGCACACGCCGGTGGGAGCGCAGCGCACTCTCATCACGGAAGCAGCGACCGCAGTACTTGCAACCCAGCGTCACCTCTCCTGGTGGTAAAGGAGAGCCGGAGAGAAGAACACAGAAAAATGTTAGAAAGATGATTTGAACAAGCATGTGTAGATGTCATTACTGGCTTTAATATGTCTGTTCTTGAACTTGCTGTGACTTTCTGAGCTTGCCAGATAGCTGATATGAGGGTTGAACCATTCCAACACAGTGGAATAGGACACATCTGGACTTGGGGACTGAAGGCAGTGTGAGAATATAACTGGACACTTTGCTAAGACACGATACCTTCTGATGATGTCACATGGTGCAAACTGGCCCCAAAACCAAGCTCAGCCGGATTGGACAGCAAATCTGTCCAATTACCACGAGGCCCATTTCCTCCTTAGCTTTATGCATGTGAGCACTTGGTGGACTTTGCTTCCCAGCTGTGTGTGATCTTTGGCGCGTGTGTAGGGTGCTGTGACTGGGGATGTCCTGGCAACATTTGGTGTCCACATGGCCCCCACAGTGGGCTGTGGAGAGACCAGCGGCCTGGATCTTGAACTTTCTGCCACAACGCATAGTCATTTGGGGCTCAGTAGGGACTTCAGAGAGGGTGCTAGGGGGTTACTAAACATACTCATGGGGGTTGGGGGGTGACAGTGGGGAGGGGGGGGGCTTCCCGTGGAGCAGTAGAGACACCACTGGTTTCACTTCCACTGCAGTGTAAATCATATAATTTGACCGAGTGTGCAAGGCATTACATAAACAGTGTTTTCATAATGGATGGCGCTTGTGAAGGCTATTTCCACCCCAGGATGAGAGCTGTGTGGAACATTAAACAGGTCCATCTTACAGAGAGCACACCAGGGGTGCTGCATGTGGACAGATGGCCAGAAACTGAGTGCAAGTCCTTCCTTGCTCAGCTTGTGTTTAGCGACAAGCACTGTATTTGGAACTCGGGACAAAAGTCTTTGCGCTTTTTTGTCCAGATCGGCCAGCAATAAAGTAAACCACACTCACGCAAACAATGGCTGAAAAAAATAAACCTGCGTATTTGTAGCTACGTTTACGGAGTGTGTTTTGTCCAGGCGTGGCTTTATTTATGGCTGCCTGTGTGTTTCTTTAAGGCTTTTATGAACATGGGTAAATTTATCAGAGGCTGTAGTTACAGACATCGGTACATCTTGACAGTAAGAAGGTGCTGACCATTATTGGTTTGTCGTGATGGACTTCGGCCTGATTCTAAAAAAAAAAAAAAAAAAAAAAAAAAAAAAAAAAAAAAAAAACCGGGGTTACGTGCAGTTTGTCTTCTCTGAACAGCTTGCAGCGAACCACAAAATCAGTATGGACTTTTGTTTTTTCTTTGCCTTTAAGCAACAGGTATGGTTATTTTTGCATGGCTGTAACAGATGAGTCCTAGCTTGTTAATCTTTTATGCCAATTCATTTTGAATTTGATTTGAGAAGATCACATAAATCACCTATTACAGTGCAGGTGTAGGCCTGACAGTATTTTACATGGCAGTAAATTGTTACTGCGCCTGTGATATTCCTTCACATCCGTTCGAGGATTAATTCGTTGTGCTAAACGGTTGTGTAAATTTGATGCGTTTCATGTCTTTTAGGCTACGTGCCAGAACTGCAGTCAGAAGCCGCCCACTGTACAGTAACGCACTGTATAGTACAAAGGCCTATGCAAGAATCTGCTTCTGAAACCAATCAGATAAATAGCTACACAAAGGGATGCGGTTTGGTTTGTCTGTTTGTGTTTGCTTTGCACCCGCAAAACCAGCCAGATAAACTGTATCAGTATTGACTAGGGTGTTCATTTTAAAGCCAAAAATGAGAAGCACGCTTGTAGAAGTTGGAAAACAACAGCTGTGTGCTAAGATATGACAACAGGTTATCTCGAATGCGCTGGACTGGACTCCCTAGACACCTGAAAGCCAGTGCCCTGCCTGCAACCATCTCACGTCTGCCATTTAAGATGACCTTTGACACATGTCCACTGTCCTCTCAGATATTAAATAATGCGCTTGTTTTGTAAAGGCGGACAGGTGAAGCGCGCATCCAGCTTTAATTCGTTTTCAGTACTTTAGACGATTTAAAGGACATTTTGGAATGAAGCACTTCGGGGCCGGCGTTTTTGCGGTGTTCGGCACGTGTTTTTAGAACGCGACGGCAAAATCATTTTCAGAATGGCCTGCGAGAATCCCAGATGCGTTAATCTGAGGGCTGCCGAGTCTTTCTCACCTCAAAGGCTCTCCGAACTTGCTGCCGTGGCCTTGTTAGCTTTTACTGAACCAGAAAAGCACCTTTTGACATTTTGGTGCCAGAGGAGCATCTCAGAATGGTGTCGCATTGGCTTCAGGTGTGACTTTGAAGGCTGTTTTTTAAGCCTATGGATTTGACACCTCTGACTCATAGTTGACCAGCTCATCATGAGGCTGGTGTAGGGTGTGCCGGATACAGCGCAGAGAGGATATGCATAGCCACATGAAATGAAGCTCCTGCATGCACAAGATATCTGGAGAAGTTCGACACATCCCCACCACTATAACACCACTGTGATCTCCTCGGTGAGACTCGTACGGTCTGCAGTCCAGCGCCATACGATCGTAACTCAAAGTCTCATTTTGCTGAACTAAGGATAAGACTGGCTGACCCTAAAAGATGGAAAAAATAGCCCGCCGTTTATTTATAGTAGTTTGCTTTATAAATACAAGCTCTCTCTGTGTGGAGGCACCATCCTCTCCCTTCCCCCGCAGGATGTACTTTAACCGTACTTCATAGTCATGCATTTCCTCTGCTTCATGTAAGCAAGACATGCCTGACAGCGTCATCACAGCATGGTCGATGTGCATGATTCACCTCTCGCTTCTTTGCATGCTCAGTCCGGTGCAGATAAGCATCAGCGCGTCAGACACTGTACGCGTTACCGACAGTCTCACTGTAGCCAGGCCGAGCGTCTCGTAATGTACAAGCTGAATTTAAAGTGAAATTCGAGGGAAAGAAAAAGTCAGTTTTCTTTTTTATTTTTCTTTTTTCGATGGCGTAGTGCCAAACCACTGGCTCATTGCAGAACGTACTGTTTGTTCCTCCTGGTAACCGCACTCATGATTGCGACACGGTGAACCTGGTTGGTCCTGTGTGAGGTTCACGCACTGTTGTGCTTGTGTGCCATGCACTCAAGAGTTGCAGTGCCCTCGCTGTGGATGCTGCCAATGACTTTCGCAGTTTTTTTGCTTTTTGCGATGGCTTAGAGATGGCTGCCAGTTAGGCCCCGATGTCCGGGAAATTGGACGCTGCGCGTTCGTAGGAGCGATTAAATCAGAAGTCGAGGTAGGCTGCTGAATGCAAACAGATGTCGCCGTGGTGATGATGCAGCGAAGCAACACTACAGAGGAGCCACTTTACCTGAAGGAGCCCCAGTGTGCAGCTGCAGACGATGGCTGTCCAGGAACTCCTTGCCGCGCGGCCGGCAGTGGAACCGTTTCTCGCTGGTTTCATGGAGCTTCCTGGAGAGCAAAGACAAGTGCTTTAGTGAAAATAAAGAGCCCCCATCCCACCACCTTCTCCCACTGCTTGAAAGTAAGAAGAGAAACCCGATCGCATGCTCAGCAGCACTCGTTCAAATTTTGCTCAGCGTTACGGTGTCGCCGGGATGTCAGCTGCAGCTTGTACGATGCCGCAGTGAAGTTACGCAGAGCAGGACTTGAGCCTAAATAGAATCAGTGGCGACAGCTGAGACTGAACAGCAGCGATGAAAACGGGCCAGAAACAGCCAGGGTGCCATTCGCAGATGCCTCGCTCCTTAATCGTATCTCTGAAACGTGTAATGGTTTTAAGGTTTATTTCTGAATATGTATGCTTCTTGGTAAATTGGGTCTGTGACGCCAGGATCGATGGTTTGAAAACATTCTGGCATTTCGGATCACTCCGCTTCTTGTCCTTCCTCTGGCTGCTGTGACCACAACCACATTACACTTACTGCAGTTTTGTAGAACAAAGTTGCTGGATACACCTCGCATTCAGAGTGGTATGTTGAGACAGCACCAGTAAATGCAAACAACATGAAAAAGACATCAAATGTAAGGAATTGTCACAAGAAAGCGTGTGGGTATTTTTGTAAAGAGCCTGAAAAAATTGTCAGTTAAAATTTTGCTAGTACAGAGCTAAAGAAGACAAAAATAGCTCGTATAGGGGCGCAGCTCACAGGTAAACAGCACTGAGTGTGAAATGGTCAAATCTCTAAATGGTGAGATCGCAACCTCAAAAAACCAACCTCATATCCTGTTTGGAGTGCAGAAATTTTCTGAAAGTGCAGGTCAATTGACTGATCTGTGACAACTGGACCAGAATGCGGGATGCTGTATTACTTCTATTTGAACTAAAAAGGTCTGTACCCTGCAGCGGCAGTTCTGCTCCTGTTGCCATTGACTTTTGCTTCGTTTACCTTCAACGCGAACAATAAACAAAAGAACGAGGCACCCGAGGTGTCATTTCTATAAGTGACAGGAAGTAAGCAGAGCTGCTCGCTGAAGTTGTTCTCAAGGAGGACCGCCGTAAAGGCCTAAGGAAAGGCGGGTGGACGTAGGGCCCAGGACGGGAAGGGGGGTAAAATGCTGCGATCGTGAGAGGTGAGCGGTATGTTGGGGTTTCAACGAACGATTCAGAAGTTGGAAGTTTGACACGTTCAGCTTTACGCACAAGTTCTGGATGAGCAGTTGAGCAGGGTGGAGTCAGCAGGAGCAGAAGCAGATGAACCGAGAGGAGGAAAATATGATAATGTGAGCTGGATGTATGCCACCAGGTTGTAGGGGGAATCTGTAGACAGTGTCTAAGAATGAGAGTGAAACAGCGAGTTGCTGATCAGTGGGTGGACCCGGGTGTCTTTCATGTACCTGTGAGTAACGGATGGGAGAAACGCGGGGAATCCCCGAGTGCCCGAATGCTAATAGCTACTGTACAACACCTGCCGTTAATCTCCTTGCATTGTTGTGCATGCACCCAGATATGGAAGCAACTTGACTTGTGCAGTCCGTCGATGCATGGTTGATATGTGCCACCTCCGGGGATAGCGTTTGTCCAAGTGGGGTGACCTGGTCACCTTAAATTTAGACTCATTCGGTACTGTGTTGTACGTTGTAGCAAGGCAAAATAGATTGAGATAGCAGAGTTCTTCGGCAACTGGGGACCCTTCCGGTGACCGATTTCTGATTGATTTTCTGACTTTATCTGTTATTCCGGGCAATTTTTGTCAGTTGACTTTGTGTTTAAGTGGATGTTACTGCCTTTCGTTTTGAGCTGATGATGGAGAAAAGGTCAAAAAGTGTGTCTTCACGGATGGCCGATGAAGAGGACATATTCTCCAGAGCCCGTTATGGTTATTTGGACGGGCAGGGAAACTTGAGACAAAGGAAACTATGAACCTGGGGAAACTCTTTCACGCACATGTACCTGTGAGTCAGACCTGTTTGGCTTGTAGGCAAATGAGGGAGATTCTGAGATCTGCTGTAAGTGGGAATGTGAATCAACTTGGTCTTACATAGAAGGAACACCGTAAGAAGCACTCGAATGTCTTAATAACAATGATTTGGGCCTCACCTTTTCTCATCTTCTGGCATGCTGCCCATCAGTGCTCCGTCTGTCAGGCCGCTCTTTCTGTGCAGACTGTGCTTGACAGTCATGTCCAGCTCCCTTGACCCGGGGAGGAGTGCGTGTGGAAAAGGGTGGAGAATCCCAGTGTAGCCCATGAGGGAGCTGTGGCTTTGGGGGAGGCGGGAGGGGTCGAAGAGGGGATATACTGGAGTAGGGACGGGGAAGGCCACCAAGTGCTCTGCAGGATGGAGGGAGCGAATGGCCATGAAATCAGTGCTGGTCAGAGCCATCCTTGGAGAGGACGTGGCAGGGTGCCATCCCAGTCTGGGTGACCTGGACGGGATGGGGTCGAGTGCTCCCTGGGCAGTGCTGGCAATCACACTTACCCTGGGAGGCACTGCCACAAGCAGGCTGCTGTCTGGTCTTGGCTTTTTGTAGTGGTGGGGAGGGCTTGGAGAACGGTCAATGACCTCGAGGTCAGAGTGTTCGCGCAACGGACTATTGCCATGCGCATCTGAGGATGCCTTCTGTGCCGCAGTCGCCTCTTCCTGCTGAACGCCTGTGGCCGAGTTGAGGGTTTCAAGCTGAGCACGACATTGCTCTCTGAGCTGGTGCATCTCAAGGAGTTGGGCTGCCTTGAAGAGTCCAAGCAGGTCTTCGGTGGAGACCTCGAGAGTTTCTGCGTAGACATAGTCAAGGACCTGCTGGAAAGTGCGGGAGGAGAGCAGGTCCAGCGTGCAGTGGTACTGCTGACCGTCCTGTCGACTGGAAAGGACGTTCTCCAGCCTCTTGCTGGCACAAGCTAACAGCACACTGTGCGCTCTGAAGGTCTGGCTCTCCACCACAATGACAGTGTCGCAGAAGGCACCTAACTGCCGCATCTTGTTAACTTGGTGCAGGAAGCACGAGTATTGCTGGTTGCGGAGCTGGACCATCATCATGACACCTTGCGTAGGTAGGAGAACTGCTAGAGAGCGGCGGAGAGAAGACGAGGACTCGGGTTAAATGCCGAGTGAGCGATCTCCATTCAACCTGTTGGAGACAGAAAGATGGGGGGGCTCAAGGCAAAGGCTGCGTTGTTGAAAATCATAAACAGCAAAAATTCATTTTTGTAATGAGTGGCGGAAATGAAAGATTTCTTTTGAAAATGAGTGCGGAAATCAAGAAATTTCCGCGACCTCGGTCTTAAGTATTTTAAAGAGGAGTACAAACTGTGGTCATTTGTACAACAGACCAGCGAAGTACATAAGCGTTAAGTAATCCGTATAATTCAGGACGAATAAAGTTAAGGACTTAATAACTAGCTATCAGTTTTTTTTTGTGTAGTTAGTCTAAAAAATAAAATATTTTGCTGATTATGAGCATCATTTTTTAAAGCTGTAATTTTTTATTAGGATTATTTTTCAAAATTCGGGTAAAACAAAACAAAATTTGGTTAAATAATCAAAGCATTCATTGTTAATGTAAATATCCTGTTAATTCAATATATAAATGGTTAAATTAAGATATTGGCTTTTGATGACAGTTAAGGCACATATGAGTTTGAGATGAGAAGTTGGACTGCGTTTTTGTTTTGATCGAAATGTTAGATTATAAAAAAGATTTTTGTAGTTGCCAGTTGACTAGCAGTGACATTCTGAAATCTCTCGATGGTGTCGTCTAGGATGCTGCTGTACATTTTAAGCACATGTTTGTACAGCAGGAGAGGAAGAAGATGCAGTCACTGGTGAAAAATGTCTTGCCTCAGTCCTTATGTAAAACTAGAGAGGTAGGCGTGTGCCATTCACTTGTTAACCCTGTTCCAATTTTGAAGTTTTTTTCCGATAACAGACAAAGTGTGTTAACAAACACACTTGTTTTCCATGGCCCAGTAGGACATTATCTGGCTTCTGCAAAGGCAGCCAGTATGAACTTTTCTCAGTTTCACAATTTCTTCAGAGATTTGGATAGTTAAAACTATAAAATGCTCCAGGTTAATGGATTAAGCTGCTATTTATCTTAGAACAAATGAATTCACATTTCTAGTAGACTCTTCCAACTTTTGATCATTTGAGCTCACGAATTGAAATTCCGCCTTTCTGACCGACTTCTCTCACGATCTCCTAAATGCGCTGTAGATTTTCTTCACGCCATATGTCAGGTTTGTGTTTCTCTTCCCTGCCTGTCAGTTCTACAGATAGCTTACCCGTGCGTGATGTACGCTAGCAGAAACGGGGGCATCAGACACACAAACTGTGCTAAACTTGTGACAACCTTTTCTGCCGTTTAGAAAAGCCTGCTAGTGTTTATAAACCTTTTTTGTGCGCCAATCTGTCCCGCTTTCATTTGCCTATTAAGATTTTGTTGTGTTGCTCAGGGGTAGCAAAAGAAGAAAATGAGTATTGTGGTGAATCCCTCAGGACCCTTGAGAAATTATAGTTTGGGCGGTTCCTGTTATATTCTTACCAAGCACATCTGCATTTTTACAAAACCTTTTCCATTTTGGGGGGAATAATGCATAGCATTCTTAAAGTATCAATTCATGTGTGGGTAAGAAATGACCTGCTTGGTGAAAAAGCTCCTGGCTCACACAATAGTTTGAAAAACATTAAGGTGGAAAAGACTGAAACTCTGAAAAGAAAACATCCCTGTCAAATATCAATTTTAGCAATAATGTATGTAAAAACAGTATACAGTTTCTGCATGCATACATAATATCGCTCAATATATACAGTATGTACACGTAAATGTCTTTTTGTTTCTGTATCATGTTCTTCTTGAGTGATAATAATAATAGTAATAATAGTAATTCCTGGATAAGAGCACATTTCAATACATGGTACACAAGCATGTACATGACAAATAAACTCTTTTGACTTTGACTTTGACTTTTTAATTGGTTCAACTGGTCTAATACAACTTAATGTGAATAACTTCACCCACTTCAACATTTAACAGTGCAAACTAGTTGAACTGTTACATATAGATGATGCTGAAATATTATTATTATTATTATTATTATTATTATTATTATTATTGCATCAGTACAAGTGCTAGCCAAGGCAGTACGATGGAACCTGTTGAATGTGAATTAACTAAATGAAATTCAGCTAAATTTAAATGCAACGTGACTGAATAACCCAGTAGTCCTTGATGTCACCAGTACTGATATTGGTGCAAAAATACACAGCCTACATCTGTATTCCAAGTTCTTCAGAAAAACAACTTACTGCTCTTCAGGTTGCGATAACACGCAAGATTATAATCAGCTTAAATCCTTGCGGCATTTAGGTGGAGCGAAGGGCTGATGCTGTGCTGCTGCACCACACGGCTGTGCCACTGTGTTCATCTGCTGCCGTCACCCTTGTGTCCCTGTCACTGTATTGCTGCTCTGGTGTAACATGTGAGCGCAGAAGGACTTAAGTGATGAGATGTACTGATTTATTAATATAAAACTTGCTTGAAATTCACTCCAGTAAATCAAATAAGAATTTAGCAACGGTAAAAATGGAACTCATTGCCTCGGCTGCTCTGACAAAGCTTGTATGCAATGCAATCGATTCTTTCACTATTAAAAAATGTTGGTTTAGTTTGTGTTCCCTCACTTTTCCCTCGGGCTTACTCACAGCATTATACTGTTGCTTAAAACATATATGACTTCCAGTGTTTTTATTGTACGTTTGTATTTTTTTTTTACCCATTTTGTTAGTGTCAGCATTTTTACTGCTGGTAGCACTGTCCTTACTGAGGCCATTAGAAAGAGACACGGGGCTTCTTCCTGTGTCCCGGCGAAACGCTCCGTTGGAAGTCCGTAAGCCCGAGTGGCACGTCGAGAAGCACTTTTGTGTCAAATTTGTAATTCAGGTTACAAGTGCACACACTGAAGCCACAAACCTCCTCATAATGTGAAACCATGACTAATGCCAGGAGTACTCGCAATGCTTGCAGGGAGGCCGTTTTTGATCAACAAACAACAACAATGGTTTTGATACAGCGACTTGGGTAAAAAAGGCAGCTGTAGTGGTTCTCATTCATGATGTTGGCAATTTAAAAAAAGGAAAAAAGAAAAGCCACAGCGAGGGGACGCAGGATTGAACCTGGTGACTGGCTGGCGTCACAGCGAGGGGACGCAGGATTGAACCCGGTGACTTCATTTCGTGTTTAACTGGAAATGGAAGAATGGATTTTTTTTTTCCCCTTGTGCAAGTTTCAGGTGGGGACCGCATGAGTCCAAGGAAATTGTGTCAGGCTGTTTGAGATGTTTGGACCCCGTGGTGATATAAGCGATATAAGGATAGTCACATTGATAACATGCAAATAATACCGTGCAGCCGATTTGTACGTCCAGATATTATGCTGGCTGAGACACCTCAAACCCTGGAGTTAAAACTTGCTGTGGAGCCCCGGAGCAAGATTCTTTATTTGAATTTGTTTAGTAAAACCTGTATTAAAAATAGGTGATAGAGTAAGGTGTGCGGTGCAGCCCAATGGCTATAGACAGTAGGGCCGAAGTCCCAAAACAGGTCTTTTCTCAAACAGCTTCCACAAAATGACGTCAGGGAAAAAGTAGGCGACGTAGCCTGCGATCTCCATGGCTCAATATGGCGAATGTGCGCTTGAAAACGGCGAGATACTAAAATCAGAAATCTGATATGAAACCCATGCTCCTGTCTTACTGTGTTGCACAATGCAAAGGAGAATACGGTGCACATCCACTCCTCCTCAGCATGCCGGCGATGGGGCCGATGCGGAGGAAAGTAGCAGAACAGATATGACAGCGTTTGCTGTTGTGATTACTGGAACTGAAGCTCTCAAGTGCAGATGCACGCACACACACGCGCACGCAGTCAGTCACCCCTGGCCCACGACATGTCAGCCGGTTTCAAGTCTCAGAAGGCGACTCGCGCAGTTCGCCGCTGAAACAGCAGTGTTGGTTTTGAATCTTAAGTCAGCGCATCGCAGGGTAAACTGGAAAATTGCAGCAAACTACAGACCAGACGTAAACCATGCAAATGATATTGTAGCTGCAGATCTTTTTACTGGAACCGATCGGTGAAAAGTGAGATTTATCACCCCTGAAGGTGACTACAAGGGCCCTTGACAACGCCAACTAAAACGGTGACAGATACTGGATTCACGGTGGATTTGAATGATCTTATTTATCCCAGTACACAGCAATGAACAAACGGAGAAGAAAAGAAATAGAAGCACCGAACAGCGTCGAGCACCATTTTGGTTGGCGGGAGTGCGATCGATGACGGAGCCCAAATTTGTGTCAGCCAATACCTGTGACATCACGTTGCCTTTCAGTCAAGGTGTCGAAATTTTTCATCTCGCAGCAGTTGTACCGAGCGTCAAAGGTCACTCGGGGTCAGGAGGCACTGTTTGGCACCGAAAGGTTCAGCCAAATCCGTAAGGGTTCACGTGGGAATTGCACGCATTTCATATTTTTCGCCTCCTTTGTGTAAGCGAACCGGAGCTGAAAAAATGCGACGTCATGCACATCTAGCAGGACGTTTATTTACTTATTTGCCAAACTTTCTGTGCCGCCTCTGTTTTTGCATGTAACGCTGAACAAAATGAGACGCTTTTGCACATTTCCACGACAATCCTTTTATGTTAAAACATCTCAAAAGTCAGCATCTACTTTTTAATCACATAAAGCTTTTCTCCCATACAAGAGCCCGCAATCCCGCACCATGGATTCACGCATACTTCTGGAAATAAGCGCAGCAACGTCCGGTGAAGACATTCACTCCAAACCGTCCATTATTTCTGCAGTTACCTGAAATTGCCACCTTGCAGAAAGCGATTAAATAT
The DNA here is from genome assembly GCA_018136845.1 of Heterotis niloticus. Lineage (NCBI taxonomy): Eukaryota > Metazoa > Chordata > Actinopteri > Osteoglossiformes > Osteoglossidae > Heterotis > Heterotis niloticus. The sequence continues at coordinate 4,318,161 of CM030896.1, forward strand.
GTTTGTATACTGTGTAAAACTAAACAAGTGTAAAAGTGAGAGCGTCATCTTCCACTGCGTGAGACGTGAGATAGATATCTCCATCATATGTGGACAGCAAGCGGCATCAGCTCAAATGAAACAGTCAAAATAGAAATTTCTACTGAAGTGGCTGCAAGAACAGTCAGTCAGAGACCTGGGTCACCTCTCAGGGTTCTCATGTGAAATTGTTACCTATGTTTGTGAAAAATAGGGCTTCCAGCTAACGAAAGCCTGGTTTATGTGAAAGCCTTTTCACACTAAGCATTACAGTGACGTTGTACTCTCCCGCACTTGGAAACGGTAGTCGGGTGCACGAAACAAGTAATAATCGTAAACATGTTCAGTCTTCGTCGCCGTTTCTTTATTTCAGCATCACCTATATGTAACAGTCCAACTGGTTTGCGCTGCCAAACCAGTTGAACCAGCTGACCAGTTAGACCAGTTGAACGTTGAGATTTTCAGTAAAAAAAGTCGAGCTCCTCTGTTTTCGCCCTGACTGCTGTATCCGTTATTGCTACCGGTGTGCTCATTGCCTACAGATATGGACGCATATTTGCGTGCAGCATACAAGCGGTAACAGTAGGTACAGTTGCATCGCTCCAAACGCACAGAATCAAACTTTAGTCAGCCAACTACAGACGTCAGCATTCTCCACTGAATTTGCCTGCTGCTGCGCTAAGAAGGATGGTCCCACACAAACCACATTTTTTCAATGTTGGCTTCAAGTTATTTTGAGAAACATCTGTTTCAGACCATGTATGTACTGTATTTATTTGCTTAAAATGTGTTCACTTATGCGCAATATTAAAAGTTTCAGCATTGTGCTATGATTACATTTCCCAATAAAGGAAGGAAACGTATGACATTCTGGAAGATGTTGGGTTGCTATGAAATGTTTCTTAAATTGGTGTTGCATTTTAAATTGATTTAATTTTATCCATTACTTTTCTTTGGACGTTTAAATTGTGAAAATGGTACCCCTGTAATTCGCCCCACACGATGAATGAGGGTTGGATATTTCGGTAGTCTTTTGATAAGTATATTGTACTGTATTGTTTAATACCATAGTAATTTCACTTGTGAGCCGGTGGTTCCAGTTCAACTGCTCTCTTTCCCTTGATTCTGAATTGCTTCGCTAAGGCTACGAGGACAGCCATACATCTGGGTAACAACATCTGCCAAACAAATCGTAAAAAACTCATATTCCATATATCAGTTGTAGCAGCGCCCATTAGCTTATTATACATTGGTGAAATTTCCGGCAACGGCGCCTTGTCCTCACTTTACTGAAAATAGAATTACAAGTGTAATGGTGCTGTGTTGTGTCTCATTCAAAACGCTTTTAATTTAAAAAAATACTGGCAAAATGAAAGAGCGCAACTCACCAGACTATGGCGCAACGTTCACTCTCGATGACTGAACGGCAGTCACTGTACAGTGCCGAAAAACTCCCTTGCCACCCCGTTACATCATATGACAAATTCTGCACATATTTTTCCACATTGTTTAAAAAAAAAATCAATGTCTTTTCATTTAAAGTGTGTCAATACTCTCTGTTCCTCTTTTTCGTGGGTCCTACTGGCTGGGGTGACACTCACTGGTGGCAGACTCTGTCTGACCTCTGGCAAACTCACGCTTTGGTTTATGAAATGCTTTGGTGTTATTTTGAAATTGCATTTCGAGCACTGTATCTGGGACAAGGCAGAAAAAGGAAAATCTACCCAGTTCCGCTGCTCTTACTTGACTAAATCTTTCTTATCGTAGCATCTACAACCTGAGAGAAACCTTTGATGTAGTTGGTTTCTTGTGTCCGTATACCGGGTGTTACATAGGCTTGCATACAGAAGCTGCGCTTATCGCCGTGGGTTCAGCTCCAGTTTGCTCTGTCTGTCAACATTTTATGCACAAACTCGCAAGGTTAAAAGAATTGTGTTAAATTTGCAAAAATTGGTGCCCAGCATATTCACTGAAGTATTTTCATTTTTTGTGCACTTCTTTGTCTATATGGAAAAAATGTCATTTCTGCAGCTTGCAATGGCATTTCATATTCTGCAACAGTTTTTTCGACCGAGGTCAGCTTTGTATACCTGGATCGATAATTTTGGCTATTTTGAACTGTCTTTTTGTGAGACACACAGTAGAACATTGAACCACATGCCGTCTGACGTAGACCAAATCTCCTGAAAAATACTGCAGCTCTGACATTAAGTGGATTTACAGCCGTGTACTGTACAAGTCAGTTCTAAGAAATCAATCCATCTTGTTTGTGAAAGCAATATGAGTTCAGTTAAAGCTCTTGAGTTATTTTAAATAATGCGTCTGACTGCAGTTTATAGAAACAATATTAGTAAGTCTCATTTCACCATCTGTTAAATATAATAGAAGCCAGATATATATTTTCAGAACCCCAAATAAGAGCAGCTCGTATCTAGGAAAAACTGAAAACAACAATCAGGATGCAGATCTTTTGATACAGACCAAACTAATTCACTTCAAATTCTAAGTCAGAACTGGCATTTGAGCACTAAGGTCAGAGCCGAAGCTCAGCCATTTTTGAGTGCCTCATTTCGATGTTTTGAGAATATAAATCACTCCCGAAAAAGACGGGAAGTTTATTTCCCTTTTGCAAGATATCAGATCTTTTTTTGTCCTTTCATCTTAACACTGTGAATTAAAAGCAGAATAACAGCAAATCTCGAGAGCGGATGAGAATGAAATTCAGAAATGACGCCAGAGATTTTGGCAAATTTCTGGGCCCTTTCTTGGTTTCATGAATGCTTCCCTGTATAAATGTCATCTGACACACATCAGTTTGCCGTAAGGAATGGATTATCCTTAGCATCACAATGACGTGACATTGTGCAGACAGACACCATGATAGAGGTTATATCATGCATACTGTAAGCTACAGAAAGGTTGGCTGAGGAAGAAGAACTGTACTGCTGTCTGCATGACAACCTGCACAGTCCAAGAAAATGATGAGCAACAACAGTTACAAGCGAGCTTAAAAGTCTGACAGTTGCAAAACCTTACATCTACGAGCAGCTCTTTGCTGCTGTCCCGTCATTTGCCTTCAGACTAACCTGTGCAGTTTAAGCTCCAGACGTCCTCTGCATCCCATGCATGGATGGTGTCAGTAGGATATTGGAATGAACCCGCTGGCTCAGTGAAGCTCTTTGGCTCACCCTTGCCTTAGATGTGCTAGTTTGAGCTGAGAAGGTTGGTAACCATGTGCTGTTTGCCTGACTGCTCATGTCCACACCAGAGGTGGTGAATCTTCGGTGATCTATCGCCTCCTGTCCTCCACCATTACGGACGTACGGATTTACGGTGAATGGTGCCGGCGCACGAGGCGACACATTTTATTAGAGCTAAACCTAAAAGACAATGGTTGACACTGCGGGGGGAAATTTCAGGGTGACACATCCTACTTGGGCTACGCCCGCAAGTTGACAAGAAAAAATTGTCTGGTTCCTTGAAATAGCAGAATGAGTGAATTGTATGTGTGCAGATTACATCTGAAAACCACATGCAGATCTCACACACACACACGCCGCGTGCGCGCGCAAAAGAACTCAGCAGCACTTGGGTACAAAGACGCAAAAGAGCGAGGCAGCCAGTCCAGAGCAGGAGCTGTGCTCAGTGGTAAACTCACCCGTTCACAAGTGACTCAGCCCCCACTCCATCCTGAGCGCTCGACACACACAGTGGCTCTGCTTGAAATGACATGAGCCTCGACGGAGGTGAGGGACCCGATGTCCACCTTTAGCCTTGCCCGCCTCTCTTCTCCTCTGATTGGCTGAGCCCTGTTCTGTCTCTGGCAATGATTGGTGGATGCTGTAAGTTGAATATCCCAGGCTTGCTTTTACGAAATTGTCCTAAATGGACATCGGTTGACACTAAGGAGTAAAGGGGAGCCTAGAAAGCTGTAAAAATTGCACCATGAAGATAAGGATTGTGTCTGATGCCAAAATAAATGCACAGCGAAAACCAAGGCAAGGTGATTGTCAGTTTATATAGAACTAGTTTAGTTTTGTAGATACATTTTTTGTTTGTCAAAGCTACTGCGTTTATATTTCAGATGTATTTGTTGTACTGATCTAATGTTCCTAGCCACTGGGATAGCACATAAACATTTACACATCTAAGCAAATGTCACCATTGTGTGACATTTCAGTATGGACTTCCCCTAAACAGGTTTTGCCCATCTGGTATAAAGCAGTTGGTGTTCCACTGGTGTGACTGAAGAGCTGCACAGGGTTCAACAATAGTAGGAAAACTGGGGGTCTAACAGTCAAGCTTTCAAATTCAGTTTTTACTGCAGCGGGCTGACATAATGGGTTGTGCCTCATTCATGTCGAACTGTCACAGTTTTTAAACCTGGAAAGGACCGATACGAAACCTAATTCTTTGCTACAACTGCCATCTGCTGCAGCTTACCTTTAAAAATGTCTGTGTCCCGAGCAGCTGCACGTTTAAGAAATTTGGTTCATAAATAATGTGGCATGGAATATTTTGAATGTTGTTTGTGTGGAAATGATTCAGTGAAGTCAAAGACGGATGGCTGATACGGCAAAGGTATACAGTAGACGGCCAGAATGAAAGGCTAAAGAGTTACTGTATTAATGGCAGGGTGGTAATAAGAGTACAGCATGCATGGTAATACTGCAGTTGCCTCTGCTGTGGAAGTGTGCTATTTATTAATATTATTAGTACTTAAATGAAATAGGCTTCAGGTTTCTATATGTAACTCTAGAAGGGGGTAGTCATTGTAGAGCGCTTGAAATCTTGAAAATTACAAACGCCTACGCAGATTTACAGCACATAGGTTTAAAATGCTCGTGTTTGGCTTGAATAACAAATGAGTTATCGTATTTTTTTATTTGTAGGACAGCCCATTTGACAGGATGCCACATGTGTGATAACCTGGGAATTTATTACAAGTGTACAGGTTGCAAGGCTTAAGACTCACACTCTCCTTCTATTATTCATAAATCTCAGTGGAAGCATGAGTTTTGACATTTCTTTCTGAACCCTCAAGATTTTTTTTGTCAGTTTTATTCTAATTGTGTAATCGTTTCCTTATTTCAAAATGGATGGTGAACTCCCCACTCGAATGAATTCTGGTGTTAAGCTGGAAAAAGGAAGACAAAAAAAATCCCCTCAAGATGTGAACGTCAAGAAGTTAACCATTTAACTTCAACGCTGAGAGTAACATGGACTTTAGTTGATCCAGCTGTCATTCGCAACATCGAGGAAATTATCCCCTCGGGCTGCATCTTTTTTTATTGGCTTTGTTCAATAAATATTTTATGTAACTGAACAATAATGACACAGATAGGAACCTTGCATTACTTTTCATTTCACTACAGCAAAGACAGTGATTAGTAACTTTTGAAAATACTACATATTTTCTATATATATATAGAACATATATATAGAATATATATATAGAACTACATATTTTCTATATATAAAACAAATATAATAGCCCCACCATTTTGTGTTTACGTAGTTGTAAAGGAACTTTTAAATGCACATTGCTTCACAGTAACTTTTGAATGGCGCCTATATTATTGATTTATGAATCATTGGCATCCGCTGTCACTTTTTACTAAGAGGCATGCACAGTCACAGCAAAATACATTTTTTTCAGAAAAATATTTAAAAACAAAACCTACAGTGACTTCTTGTTTTAGGTTAGAGACCGGAACGCTACAGCTGTTTCACATTTAGTCTTCGGGATGCTTCTCTCGCTGTCCATTGCTAATATCTGCGTGCAAGTTCACTTTTAATAGCCAGTTTTAGTCCGGATTTGTGATCAGATTTGTTAACTTCTGGATCGTGATTTAAAATTTGATTTGTATGTGATGCTGCATGTGAGACGGTACAAACTGAAGTCCTCTAGTCTTGTAAGAGAAGAGGTCTGTGTTTTATCCTTCATTTTTTTGCGTTTGTTTTCTGTATGCTTAAACTTATGCTTTTTGTTCACATTAAAAATGTCTTTTAAGTTTACTTGAAGTTTCAGTGAACTTCATGCGCGCAGTCGCGTCAACAGTAATATTAATGCTACAGAGCAGAAAGAGAGCTTGGTGTGGCCAGATCGTGCACAGGAAGGACATCGAAAACTGTGCAAACGCTGAACTTGGTTCAAAACTAGGTCCAAAGCCAGAACCCAGGTGCCGCTGGACCACCGGACTGTGCACCGCACTCCCATGCTGCTCATCCTGATAAATGAACTTCTCCTATGCTTTGTACCTCATTGCAACTGTTAGGAGGAGTAAGCGGCAGTGCTGCCCCTGTGTGTGGAGGCACCACAAAGAAGGGGCAGAATCTTTAGGACTTGCAAGAACAGGAAACCACCTTTAGTCTTGTCGCGGTGTCCTTAAAAGGAAAAAAAACTTAGAGAATGTTACTTAAAAGGTAAAAACATTGCATAAAAATATAACCGCATGTTTAAAAAAGTTTTCTTTCCCTCTTGGTTTTTTTTTTTTTTTGGTGCCGTATCTTTTGTGTGATGATGGTCACTCCTCATGGCTGACCACTGTTGTTATTTGTGTTTACTATATTTCTACCTTCTTGGTTGCCTTAGTCACTCCAGCAGCCGCTCAAAAGAAAAAAATAATGTAAAACATAGCCAGTTGTATGGTGAACTATACAACACAAGACTTTTATTTTGACATTACTTGTATCCAAAATACAACAGGCATAACACAATTTTTTTTGCCCTATTATGGGAAAGAAACCGTCGCTGTTTTTTAGGGATGCCTGTTCTATTCTAGTAATAGTTTCACACTGAAATTATGCTAATATATTTTTTTCACAGGGGCTGTTGGCTTTGCCTGCTTTTAGACTTTTTTTAACACCTGCCTGCCCACAACAATCTATTAACTGATATGGATGTGTTCTTTGAGCTATATTTGATGTTGAAAAAAATTTTTAAAAAGCTCTATCTTGCAAGTCGGCCAAAATCAAATGCCTCTTTGCAAGACGTGCTGTTTTGGAGTCTTAAGTCAGAATGAGGGAAAAGCCGAGGTGACCGGTTGACTGCATATATGCATTAGGAATGAATGACGTATATTTGAATTTCTGAATATCGTGTTGTAGAATTTAGGTTGACCGTTCCTAATTTTGGGAAATATTTGGGTTTGAAACCAACTGAGGAACATAAAATGCATTTAATGCGGTAATCCTTCAGGGTATGACCTCCTTATTCATGTATTTGTATATCGATATCTGCTGATTTATATTCACTCAGTCCAGATGAATGCAAACAGTGTAGAGGAGACACAGGTTTTCTTTCAACTAAAAGCGACACACAAGTGTCTTCAGGCACAAAGGCTGAAGAGGATGTTGCCTAGAAATTGCTTATGTCCCGCTACACAAGTACACCCATCCTTTAGCAGTCGCAGATGCGGTGACACATATAAGTGTGTCACATTCCTGTTTGTCATCAGATAAGACACTTCAATGGAAAATGACGTACCTGCTGCCACAAGTCCCCAAAATAGAACACACATGCATACATTTTTATTGGGACCTTGCTGTCTTCTACATCACCGGCCACCGTTCTGAAAACAAAGTGCAACACCTCCGCCTACAAAGTAAAGATAATTCATAAGGTAGCGCGTCTATATCGACCTACCACTGTTTAAACCACAGTCTCCTGACAACCATCTGAACAAACTCTTTGCCCTCCCCCACACTGCTGCCCCTCAGCTCCATTTTTGACCTCTGTTCTACATGTAGCAAAGGAAGTTTTTCTTTATTTGTACAGTAGCAAACCCCAGCACCATGTCATGCTTTTGTCTCCTTTGTGTGTAACTTACATTGTGTTAATGGAAGCTACATTAATAGGAAGGTGTCTAGGAATCTTTTTAACACCTAGCATTTTATTCATAGCTGGGTACGATTCAGGCAGACGTACTTTACGGTAAATGATGGCCTGTGATCCACACCAAGGTTTAAATCTCTCCCTGCCTCACCATGACTTCCTCACCCCAGAGCTACTGTGTGCGCAGAAGCTAAAAAAAAAAAAGCTGAAAGGTGCCACCAGAAATGATTTGTAAGGAGCGAATGGTGAAAAACGTGTGGCACATCAGTATGGAGGACACAGGCCTGGAGTGAGCTTTGCTGCCAAGGCCGTCTGACAGATGGAAATGAGAAGAACTGACAGATATGGGATACCCTTAATTCTGTTAAAAAATAAATGCCCTGAATGTTCAATTGCCACTTTAATCTGATTTGCAAGGTTCATGCTGAGCAAATGCCCCATCGCTGCTTTATTAACTTGGGAGTCCCTTTTTCGGTTGGCTTTTGTGAACCGATTGAATACGTAAGAGGCTTCATAGTTACCCTGGATTAAGTTGTCACTTGGATCAACCGGCATGTATTACAGCAGAGGGAAAGACTGCAAGAATCTGTGATTTACACAATAAGGAAGGATATGCAGTAGAGACCATCGTTCTGAAAAGAGTGGATTATTTGCAGCAAGTGGCTTAAGGGTCAGCTTACTGCAGCCAGTTATTTATTTCTGCAGGATCCTATTGGGCCAAAAGTGCTGCCTCTGGGGATGTTTTTTACTCCAGTTCTCCTGCAACAGCCTGGGGTGATGGTAGCAGCAGCCAGAGCACGATGGCACAACTCGGTGCGGTACAAATGATGCTGTTAGACACGTATGAGACAGTGGGCGGCCCACTGAACAGTCTGACTGGTCCAGGAAATTCCAGGAATCCCCCTGTCCCTTCCAAATGTCAAGTTTTGCATATCAACCATACGGTTAGTCGAAATTCACAGGGGGTCACTGGTCGCCCCGGTTTATTTTGCCCAAGCAATGATGCGTCATTCCCAATTGCTTTGACCTATAGCCACACACACGCGCGCGACTCTGAATTAATACTACCTGATCAGTGTCTTTTTTTAAAAATCTTTTTTAAAATTTTATAGTCAGTTTTGTGCTGTCAGATGTATAGGAGGTAGCCATATGGAAGGTATATTAAGAGTTTAGAAAAAAATCAGACAAGATCAGGTTTTGTTTTGCAAAACAGATCACTTTAGAAACTGTTGAAGTATTATTTATGCAGAGGGGTAAAGAACTCCCAAACAAGATTTCAGCATTAGATTAAAGCTTGTGGGTGTAAACATCTTCAGTGACACAATACCAAACTGGATGGAAAAATGAACCATATGTACATGGGCTGGGGGCCTGCACTGTGATCGTGTAAAGATTGGATAAAGTAAAAGAAAGCAAAAGAGAACCTTTCTAAAGTGGGGAAAAGACTTAAAAGGATAATGTGTCTTGTTAGGTTTTGTCCCAGACCCTCAATTTAAGTCTCTGAAGCAGAACAGCAATGCTAATACTTGTAAGTAGAACATCACTGACCCATTGTTTTGATCTTCTCTTTCCTTTGTTTCGCCCACGGGCCTTTGCCATCATGTCATCTTGGAGAGTACCCATGTGTCCATGTCAGGGCGGAGGAGGGCTTGTGAGGTGACACACTGTCTGCCAGCGGCTGTGGCAATGGTTGTGTGTGTGTGTGTGTGTGTGTGTGTTTTGCGGTGTTTTAACAGTAGTGGCTGTATACCTTGTGTCTAGCCATAGCAAAGAACTTAACGTATGAGAGGGTTTCACTTGCAAAAAGTATTTCTTAAGCTGACTTTTAGTGGAAGAAATGACAGTAGTCTGGTAGACCTGCAAAGCCAAACACTGTACTGGAAAAATAAAAATAGATTCTTGGCCTCAATGCCCACCTTTAAAAGACCCCGGTTACTTTGCTGGCTATTTGTCCTCAGCAGTTGTCAGAATGGAAAATGTTTGTATTTAGATGCAACCATGCTGAGTTCAACAGCCTTAATGGGCAAAGTGAACACTTTCTGGCTACTGCTGTCTCTTATCTGGGGGCCTTTCTTATCCATTAAATCAGAAATACGACAGAAACATAAACAAGAGTGCTGAACAGCAGCAGATACATGTTTTTTTCTTAGGTGCAGCTCTGTCGGATCATAAACTGTAATATCATTTCCTTTTAATACTCATCTTAACAAATTGTCAGGTATTGTAGGCGACCGAAAATAACAGCAATGTTAAGACGTCTATAAACACACCCCTGCAGTGCAGAAGTTCTGTATTTACCAGCGAGAGCTTCACCGCACAGGCGGCATAAAAGTTTGCTTTATGTCGTGTTAACTTTTTAAATTCGGTTTATATGAGTAGCAAACTTCTTGAACAGCGTTTGGCCACGCCAACCATTTCATCATATTTTTCAGTTTTGCGGCGAACCCTTTGATCTTGATACGAGACTCATCTTATCGTGCATGAACCCCGTTTCCCTGGCAATTGGAGCGTTTTTTTTTTTTTTTTTGCTTCCTGTTTCAGGTGTGTAAGATGGCGCATGCGCACAAGGGCTGGCGCTGCTGCCCCCCGAGCACCTCGGATGCCACTGAAGGCGCATGGTTGCCAAACAATCGTCGCCGTTTTGCGAGAGGTTCTTTAAAGGGCCGCGCGTAAGCCTCACAACTGCTGTCACATTTGGAACCGCTAGGAAGGGCAAGAGCGCTTGATGCTGAGGTGCCGGCGCTGCCGGACAAAATTCCCGGCAGCCGCGGAGCGCTGCGCGTCGCTTTCGCCTTGACTCAGTGTGACTGTACGTACAGTAAGCGAAACCGCCGCATCGCGGCCCCCTGATCCCCGCGCTCACAGGGTCTGCTGAGTCACACTGTTTTGCAGGTGATGCATATGCATGTAGACCTCCGTAAAGTGGGAAATGGTGTAATGCACAAGAATCGCTTTACCAAAAAAAGAAAGAAAAAAAAAAAGCCAGCGCTGCCATTCGTGCACGTTGTTTCCAAATAATGTTGACGCACGCAGCAGTATTTGGGGCGCGCACTATGTCAGTGTAATACATCTGCAACCCGAAGCTGGAGCTTCTGAATTCCTCCTGTGAAAGCGATGCCTTAAGATGCACAAGTATATCACCGCAGGCTCATTCAACCCGAAATGGGGGGGGGGGGTGTTGACGCTGTTGAAGATGGCCGCAAGCTCTCGGCCCGGCTGTGCTCCGGGCTCCGGGCTCGACAGCGAGGCCGAATGCCGCGCGGCAGCCAGTAAGCGGAGGAGGGCGGCTGTGAGGGGTAGGCTTCTGTGGCTTAACAACCAGAAATCTTCGAGTAATTTCTGAAATCCCCCACACCTCCAACCCCCTTCCCCCAATTTTTCGGTTTAACGTTCACCTTAGTGGCACCCTGAAGGACGAGGCGTGGCGCCCCGCCATTTGGCTCTTATTTTTTGTGTTTAATGTGGACTCATCCGAGGTGCCTAAGCACCGACACCGTCGGCCTTCTAAACGTAGGGTCTGGAGGGCAACGCTGGTGCATGGCGATGCCGCACTTTCGAAACGTCACGTTCCGCTTCTTGTTTAATTTAACACATGTCAGATTTTTACATTGTTCAGACACTCAAGGGCCGTCGTCATGCCTTTCGGTGATATATCAGAATAAATGAGTGAATGACACAGGCAAACAACGGAGCAGGTAAAATGGGACAGATAAGGGACTGGTGGAAGAGCAAGACTACGTGATGATCGTAATGCTGCTCGCCGCAGTTCGGAGGAAGAGTACCGCGATGACTGTGAGTGACACAAAATGAATGAATGACAAACTGTCGTGCGTTGTTGCAGGGAGCCTGCGGAGTAATCTCTCAACTCGGGCCAGCCATTCAAAAACCGATGCCTGGGTCTGTGGTTGGAAGAAATGCAGGCAAAAGAAAAGTAAAAATAATATGCAGCCTGATGACAAATTCTCTGTCAAAACTGCAGGTCAGCCCAGTCTTTTGTTAAGACAGTTCTGGTTGCTGCATTGACCGGCGCCAGATGAATCAGTGCAAGGAAAAAGCCCGAAGGCTCGCTTTTGACCCTTTTTTCCGTTTACCGCATTTGCCCGCACCCAAAGAGCACCCCTGCGCTGCGCTGTACAAGGCGCCCTCTGTGGCTTTTACTATTTTTCCAGAAAGCGTAATGGACGCCCGTTTGTTCCACCATTAATACACGAACCTAACGCTGAACTTGAAAGGACAAAGGATTCGGCTATATAAAAACTAGTAATCGCCACTGTTAAGCTGCTTTTCGCTTGGAAGTAAGAAAACTTGCCATTCATATTTGCAGGTTGATAGGACTTCAAAGCAACCCTGTGATGGACTGGCGTCCCGCACGTCCAGAAGCGATTTTCTAGCTTAGTGCCCATAGCTTCCGGGACAGCCTGTGACCCTTCTCAGGATAAGCGGTTAACCAAATTGAATGGATGGATAGGAAGAATTTGAAGCAATAAATGTGCAATAATTCTTGAAATGCAGTTCTGGGGAAATCCATGTTCCTCCCCATAACTCCGCTTGCCCTGTGCCACACCATCTTTCTCTTACTGCACTAAGATAAACGTATGTGAAAGTACAGTTGGGAAATATTGGGGACAAAAAGCACTTTAGCAGCTGTCTGCTTGTCAAAACTTATTTTAATATTTTTTTCTGCTCAAACCACGGAATGATTTGCTGGTTGATACAGGGCAGTGCGTGTGGTAAACAACTGCTAAACTGACAGATAAACTTCTGCGTATGACATTAGTTCTCGGGCTGGTGCATTGAGTTGGTATTAGGATTGCATGTTTTTATGATGATATTTATCAAACATATACTTAGATTAAGCTGACTTATTAACCGCATGTAGACTCTTTGAAAATGATTCAAGGAAGTGGTTTTTCCTTGTTGAACAGTTGCGTGTTTGAGCATCCTGTCGTGATAAAAGAAAGAGAAACTTAGATTGGTCTGAATTTTGAACAATGAACATTGCCAGTAGTTTCTGAACTTGACCGGATCGTTGTTTTTCACATCGAAGGGAACATATTTTCTGCCTGGTTTAGTTTCTCTCCAAGGAAGTTTCGGTTCAGAGGTGCAGCTCTAATAACCGAACCAGTATCAGATGAAGTGGGAGCCGAACTGAAGGAAACTTGGAAGACCACCAAGTTGAAGCGCTTCGGAAGTCAAAACGCACCACAAAACATAGCGGAAACACACAGAAATGCTGCCGCTTAGTTGGCTATGTGTACAAATATGACATCTCGGTTTGGTGGCACCGGTGCGTCACAGTTTGGTGGCCAGTGGGGTCGGATCTTGGTCCAGGTTTAGCGCAGCGCTTTCATGGTACCACTTTTGATTGCTTTCCTCCAAAGATGTATTTCAGGTGACTTGTAAATTCGCTCTGAATTGCCTGTAGTCCGTATGCGATCGTATCCTGCGCAGAGTGCGCCCTTCCCTCCTTCCCTCTCTTATGTCCGCCTCTAGACAAGCACAGCTGTAGTTGTCGAAAGTGGACAGAATAACTCGATATTGTTCATTATTTTACCCACTTTTCGCTTTTGTTTAGTTCAGAGTCAGTTAATACATCATTTTTGAAAAACAAATAATCTCACAGCACAAGGGTCATTCCCCGCTCAGAGCTGCTCTGCAATACGTCGACCTGTACATCTCGGAGGTCAGGCGGATTCCCGTTTTTGCCGGTTGAACGAAGGCGTTCTCATTCGGTTCTGGAGGCCGCATGGTGCCATCGCACTCTGCCGCTTGCCTGTTGCATGAGATCCCATCTCTGTGGGAGAGACGCTGGGGGCACTGCAGGACTTGCTGGTATCTGAACCTGTGAGGTGTACAGCCTTTGGACAGCGAACGGAGACTGGAGAAAACCGCAGGCTGTACTTGGATAGGAGAAAGGCTTAGACAGGCAACCAGACGAGCAGATTGTCAGGATGATGGCATAAAGGAAAATACAAGTGAGTTGATAAGAGGGGATAACACATTGTTGAGACATTACATTTGATATTTTGCCGTTATTCATTTTCCTTTTGTGTGCAAAACAGTCTGCAGTGTTGTGCCTATTTTTACTGCTAGGTAATTTTATTGGAAGTGTTTTGCTTGAAGGAGCTGCAGTGTTTTACAGCGGAAGGAGGATTCAAATCTGTATCCTTGGGTGCTGAAGCAGCAGCTCTATCTACAGTGGTATCTCCTAGCTCAGCTTTCCTTATCACAGGTTTTAATTTGAGGTTAAATCTCTTCTGCTGTCCAAATTCTGGGTATTGGACACTGAAGTACCTTGGAATTAATCGCTCTAATTCATCTTAGAAATTTTTGTACAAATAAATAATGTGGTAATAAGGAGCCAGCATGTGGGGTACGAAGGATATTTATTCTTCTTTATAATCTTGTCTCTATTTCCTACTGTATGAAAAAGTAAAGAAGGTATCTAACCAAATTTTCTCATAATTGTAACCACACGCTGAGGCAAGCACGAGCATTCCGCTTTCTGTTTCCCTTACGCAGCAGTTACATATGAGATGAGCACCTCCTTCCTTGAATTCGACCATGTAGGAAAACCAAAAGCCTAGATATTTGTTCTATTTCTGTTCAGTCAGGCTTGTAGGGCCTGTTTCACAATTGCCAGAGCATGTTGGTGGAGAGAGGGGCAGTCCCTCTGCTAGTGGCCGTGGCTCACGACGTGCGCTAGCAAGCCGACAGTCCTCCTATCTCCGATTTTCAAGGCGCTGATCTAAAGGTGGGTGACGCAGGTTAGGTCAGCAAAGGCTTCAGGTGAGGACATGTCAGCTCACACATCTCCACCGTGGGAAGACCACCCAGTTCTACAACTCCAGGTTGTGTTATAACCACACAGATTCCACCCGAAGCTCATCTTCATCTATTGTATTCTATTTGACTGCGTATCGGCTCTTTAATGTGTGGCTGCCCCAACTATAAAGCAAAAATTAAAAATGGTTGAAAAATTATTCCTGTTTGTTTGCTAGTGGATTATTGTTATGAATGAATGCTGGTTCAAAAAAAAAAAAAAAAAAAAAAAAAATTGGATGTGTAAACGTGTTCACCTTTCTCTTTTTGTGTGTACGTAGGTGTTTGTATGTTTGTAAGTTTCTAGTTCCTCAGAAGTGCAGTGGTTCCGACTTGCCAGGGAAGTGTGAGAGTTTACAGAGAAATGAGAGCGCCATTCAAATGAGCGCTATGTGGTGAGAGTGAGTCAGAGAACAGGGAGAGGCGCTACTCTGCCTTCCACTCCCATGAATGAGCCTCTGCCTGAAAACATGAACGGTGCAGAATCAGTGCTTCTCCTTTGCTTGCGCAGTTCTTCGGCAGCAGTAGTGTTTCTGTAGAAAGTTCTGGGCAGATGCACGGTGTTTAATCTAGGCCTTCATACAAAGCATGAAAGAAACGGTGTACCTTATCAGCTGTGAGTCTCGTGTCGCTGCACGTTTGGGGTCAGGCTGTGCGAGTTAATCCTGGGGGGGTTGCGACCCGAATGTGAAATAGTGCCCGTGGGTGTTTATGCGTCCTGGTTTGTCAGGTGGTAGGGTGATGGCTGTCTGAGGCCTCCACCCCACAGGTCATGCTGTGTGTGGGAGTACAGAAGGCCAAGGGTCTTTCCCAAAATGAAAATGGGGGAAGCACAGGCTATGAGCAACACCATGACCAGTGTCAGGTGCTGCTCAGCGGTGGTACCCCGGATTGCTGCAATTTCACTTCCCCTTTCTCCACGACAGCACCGACCCAGGACAGCCGGACTGAGCATCCAGCTCTCCTTTTCACCCGGGGGCCTTAGTGCGAGTCTGCGTTCGTTCACCCCGCAACACCGCGACGCCGTAATTGGTTACCTGTGACCCACCTGGAAGAAGAGCCCAGGCTCAGGTTAGGAGCTTCACGTGGCTCCATGATGGCGAACTCAGCAGCCCTTGTGAGTGCAGCAACCCCCCCCCCCCCCTTCAGCATTTAATCGGTTGCACCGCGTAGGTACTTAATAAATATAGCATATTTTATATTTTTTGACACAAATACATCTGAAGATCATTTCTAAAAGTACCGCACATCATAAACATTATTCGAAATATTAAAAATGATGAACTCGGAACTGGACCGAGAGTATGGAAATTTACAGTGTGTTCACCGAGTGTTTCGGTGTCTTGCCGTTTGCGGGGCGTTTCAGGTATCCGGACACATAAACCATACCCGAGGCCATAAATTCACTGTGACCGTTCATCACACGGTCACTTAGTACAGTGTTTTAAATGACTGTCCTTTAGCATCTTCATGTGAAAAATAAACCGGATGGGTGAGCATTTTAAACCGAGTTACTGAAATGCACCCTTTTAAAGATATCACGCACTTCTGTACAGATCATAAACATTCAAATAAGGTGAAGCAAGCACGTCAGAAATGCATATACACACTCAGATCAATAATGCACTTCAGCACTCGGTATCAAAGCTGCGCTCAGTATTTTTCACGAACCACCGTGTTTCAGTTGCAAACATAAACATGACTCATTTAGGACTTCACTGTTTTCAGTAGTTTGGGGAAAGCTATTGGGTTAAAGCATTTCATAACTTTACTGTAAAGCAGAAGATAAATAAAGGCAATTGTGGCAATTATAGGTCCTGCTTTTGTCATCACAAAGGACCTGTTTGCAGTGCTGGTCAAAAGTTTATGGCTGCGTAGATGATTCACTCACTATTCCTGTCATCTGTGGCTGGTGCTGTCCAGCCAACATCTTAACCGCTCCCTTGCTTTTTCAGTGAAACACATGTTCTGTATTTTACTGGCCTCTGCTGTGTTTCAGTCAGGTTCTTCATATGCGTTCAAAGGTGGGACACGAGCCTTGCCTCGGGTCGCCGGTTCTAAAGAAAGAAGGCAGGAAAGTAGAGAAGAAGGCAGGCTTTATTTCTGCCTTCTTGGTCAGCCATGACAGAAAACTCACTGATGTTTCAGCTCTGGGTGATCGAGCTACTGAACGACAGTTTCAACGGGAAAATCTCGCCGGTAAAACCTTCGTGGAGCAAATTTTCTTTAAACTGTCATTTGGGCATTGTTCTCCACGCTAAAGCAACATCCATTCTGCACATCTCGTGTTTTCTCCTCTGAAGCGATGGGATCTCAAAGAGCAGGAAATGGAATGTGTAAATGAGGGCGCTGTGATGAGAAAGAACAAAACATCACACAAAACAACCTATAATCTAATGGAAAAATCATAAATGTTTTCTAGATCAAAATGAGTTGAGCCAGAACGGCCACGCAGATAGTTTACTTGGAGAATATCTTCAATGTGTGCGTCCTGCAGACAGGTTCTGAAAGGTTTAGAATGTGGGCAGGTGTAGGCTGGGGACAGTGGAACCCACCCATTGGGCTTGAAGGCCTCGGTTTGCTGGCTGGAAGGAGGTGGCTGGAAAATTCAAATTTTGTATGTAAAAAGGAATGCGTTTTTTTGTAAAGGTTACAAAGTGTGATTAATGGTAACGGGTAGCACCGGCTCAGTTTCCGTGTCAGAACTTAAGAAGAAAAACATCTGGGGTCTGCGTGCGTAGTCAAAAATAAATAAATCCCCGCAATGATCATTAGATGTATCCGCTGTCTTTTTTTAGCTCAACGCTGCAGATTCATGCAGTGCACCTGAGCGCTTTTATTCGTTTCCATTAAACGGAACAGCTCGGGGTCACTTCTCCAGGTGGGATGTGTCGTGGGTACAGGAGATGTGCACTCTCAGGAACTTGACGCTGTGCACCAGCTACGCTGCTGCACCACCAACACACAGGTGGGTGTGAGCGGCTCGAGTCCTTGTGAAGTCAGCAGTCATCTCCTTAGTCTTGTTGACACCGAGAGACAGACTGTTGTTCTGGCGCCAGTATACAAGGCCGCTCAACTTCCCCTCTGTAGGTCGACTTGTTGGTGATAAGGCCCGTAGCTGTGGTGTTAATAGCATATTGGATGATGCGGCTGCTGCTGTATTTGGCAACGCAGTTCTAGCATAGGAGGGTGAACAGCAGTGGGCTGAGTGCACAGCCTTGTGGAGCGCCTTCATCTTATTTTTTACCCTCCACTTGGGCCAGGTGGTGTTGGTGTCCTGCGGTGGTGTCGGTGTCCTCGGTGGATGTACTGGGGTGTGGTTCCAGTGTGGACAATGGGATGCAGGCCTTGGTGTGTGACATGAGTAGTTGCTGAAAGCACTTCGTGACCCGGGTGAGGGCAACGGGATGGTAGCTGTTGAGGCATCGGAGCGATGATGGAGCATTTGAAGCAGTCGGGAAAGACAGTCTCAACACTGAGACCGAAGTGCCCTGCTCAGCAAGTGCCAGAAGGGTATCCAGATGTTACAGAATTTATGCAGTGGAAGTGTGTATTTTTTTAACAGAAGAACATTACACCCCTACATATTTATATGCAGACCTGGAAGAGTAGAGCATAGCAGTACAATGCATTTCCTTGCCGTTTTGCCTGAGAGTAGCTGCTGAAAGCGATGAGCTTTCCTATTTTAGTTAACTGTCTGTAACCTTTGTGTGGAACTACAGAACAGCGTTGCACTTGTAAGTGTGCAAGTTTGTGATTTCCAGAGTCACAAAGTGTCAAGGGGATATCTGGTTTTAGGGCAGAAGGAGACCATGATGTTGGTTCCATGCACATTGTCAGGTATCTCAAATAAAGTGGAATCTTAGGCAACCTTCAGATAAAAGCTGGAGATGTTATCCATCTTAGGTGACATGGCCCCGTACCCACCCGCAGAGAATCCAGCTTAATCTCTAATCATTCTGTCCTTTTGTACAATATGCACAGACTAAAGAGAAAAAAGAAGCTTTAAGATGGGAAAACGGGAAAATTTTAACTTCAAATGAATCTAAAAGTGAAGGTACAGCCCGTCCTCGATTTTCTGGACTATACGAGCTGTCCAGATATGGCAAAAGTCCAGAAAATCAATAGCATGTTTTTATATATTATATTGATATTTTTAATATAGTGCTGCACTATGTGCTGCAGTATTACTTTTATACCCTGATGTAATGTGTATGAACTTGTAATGTGGGCAATAAAATGAAATAAAGTCAACGCTGTGACTAAGCCATTGAATACGACACCCAAGCGGGTCTACCAGAACGGGGCTACAGGGGGACCAGGGGGCACCGTGCCCCCTAGCTTTGAAAAATGCATTGCAGATACATCAGGTAAAATGTTTACTCTAACAACTTTCTTTCTCTCAAATGCTGAAGATGCACACAGGTAACTTTATTTGGTTCTTGTATAAACAGGGCAGAAACTTTATGCAGTTGCCAGACAGCTGAGGGCATGCTGGTAATGTTTGTAGACTCAAGGATTAATCCTGCTTAAGATGTATTTTAGTGCTGGTGACGGTAATAGCCCAAATTTGACTGTTGGCATAAAATCCATTTAAATATTTTTAGAGTTTTACTGAATGTCAGTTTATATCTACATGATGAATATTTATGAATGGTACTGCAGTAAAACCTTTTTCTTCCCATAGCAATGCAGCTAAATTGACTAATAAATGCTGTATTACCAGCTTGTGTTGTTAATGTGTAGCATCATATTATTCTCTTCATGACTACGAGGAAAAGACATTAACTCGAGTAAACCTCAGTCTATGTTAAAGTATTTGTAAAAAAGGTTGAGACTGACAAAGAATACATTGACATCTTGTAAAATGTGCACCAAAAGTGGTGCAACAGCTCATGAATATTTATACCCACTTTTCACACAGAGGGGAGTATTTATTCAGCACAATGGCATTTTTCTGTTACTAATGTTATTAATTTGCATGTTTATAACAAACAGTACAGTATGTACAGTACAGGACATTTCACAGGTTAGTGTCACCATGAGGTGAGATGAGAGGCGCCGGGGGAGGTTTCTGGAGCCCGGGATCAGTGTTATGAGATGGTGAGTAAAGGGAAGATGAGTGTCAGCGTAACCTGCCACGTCTTTGTTTGACACAACTGGCATTTAAATAAAATGAAATGCACAGTAAATGTGGTGATGCGGCAGAAATGTGTTCAGACAACGCAAAACCAGTGGAAACAGCTGATAGAACACCAGCATGTGTCTAACTTCGGATACGTCTGCAACAATACATACAGTATTTTTTTATCACAGTATATTAAATATATAATAGTATATTTTATCACTTTTATAGTTGACAATATTTCTATTTCACAGCTTCAGAAAGAAGAAAAACAGCACAGCTACAATCTCTGTCTCCAAAGGCATACTCTATGATCTTGTGAAATTTTTTAAACCATGAAGACCCATGAGCTAAATTATCACAGTCTCTAGAGTCTTCATGCTCTGAACTTCTGAGACCCTGCATTGTATTTTTGTATTTTGCTTAATTTTAGGCAACTTTTTTCCCAGTAATTTTTTTCCCTTAGGGTAGAAGGTGGGGCGGCACAGTGGCTCATGGAGTGGGTTGGGTAGGTCTGGGTGTGGGACCAGTTCAGTCTGTGTGCATGTTTTCCCCGTGCCTGTGTAGATTTCCTGCCACAGTCCAAAGCCATATGTTTCAGGTTAAGTAACTGCACTAAATTGCCTATAGTGTATGTGGCCACCCCATAATGAATTGGCATCCCACCCAGGAGGAGCAAAACATTGAGGCTGCTCATGTGGGGGGCATTACATCAAGGTTCCAAACTATGCCCCTGCTGAGGAGAAGCGGTTAATGAAATAGGTGGTTAAAACGGTAACTCTGATACCTCACAATGGATATTCGATTGATGGGATGATTTCATAGAAAAAAGTTACCCATTATGTGAGGAATGGATGTATCTGAAGAGAGCCGATGTGCTTCAGTTTCTACCAGGAATAGGCACTGACTTAAAATGCATACTTTATATTTACCTTCAAAACCAGTTCATATTATTGCCATTTTCTGTTTTTCATTCCGCCTGTATTAATCGATTACAAAAAGGTGTTATTAGCTGATCATTTTAGCACCAGAGGTACAGCATCATTCGATGAATGAACCGAAGGTTAAAAAAGTCTTTGTCAAAATATTCTCAGGTGAAGATACGTCACTGGTTGAACACCTGAACATTTTTTTTTACCACTTGCATCTGGCATTTTGGAAAGTTCTTGAGATTACACATCTCAGTTTTTCTTGTATTATTATGAACTGGTTGCTTAGCTGACACATTTATCCAGTGTGACTTACAAGGTATGACTGATTAACACAGTGGGGTATTTTTACTGGAGGATTTCAGGGTAAATACCTTGCTCAAGGGCATTACAGCATTAACAAGGAGAGGGCCCGGAGCACCTAACCCCTCAGATCACGGCTAACCGTAGGTCAACTGTACTTATTTCACCCAGTGACGCCCTGTACTAAAGTTGTCCTAAGGAACTAGTGGGGGAGAGGTGCAAAAAAAGGGTAATGAAATAAAAAACTTGTATTCAGTGGTCTGTCAACAGCAATGTAGATTAAGATCACTTTTCAGTCGCCGGTCACAAGAACCCTGCCTGCGTACTGCTCCCTCAACCCGGCCCCTGCGGCACACAGCCAGCACACCTCCATCTTGAAATTATTATGTGGGCATGTTCAACACCCACATCAACAGAAACAAACATTCCTTCTTCCCATCTACCCTAAAGCCAAATGTTTCTTTAAATGGGTTTTTTATTTTAACAGACTTTATATTGAAATATAACCTGAAAAGTACAGTCATACCTGTGTTTTTTACACTAAAAATTTTGCTTAAGTTCTGAGCTCTCTACCTACGTTTTTCAGCCTAACAGTGAGCAAAAAAATCCCCACTTACATTCTGAATACTTAATACAACATTTACCAGCTGAGCTGTGTAACTGAAAACTGCCCATCTGTAATGTGTTGTTATTCTGAAGCACATCAGTTATTGGTACTCATAGCTTCTGCTCTGCAGAAGTCTTAACTGTGTTCATATCACACAATGCATTACCTCATCTACATTCCGAAAACCTTCATAATGTCTGAAATGTGAGGTGAGAAATTTTAAATAGCCTGCCAAGTGAAAGGGATCTGCTGCGGCTTTGTGTCCTGTCCTGCGGTGCAACATGCCAGAATTGCTAGCGGTTTATAACTTTTTTTCTCCTCCCCAGTTAAAAGAGTTGGTCCAAAACAGTTGGTCCAAAATGGTCAAAATTGGACTTTGTAATTGCTGAGGCTGACCTGGCTTCACTGTACCAGTTTGTGTTCTTAGCCATTAACCTGCCTGTTTTCCTTGGAAAGGGGTTCTGTGTGTTTGATAGAATTGATCCCTTAGCTCACCTGGAAGCTCTCATGGTCTTCTCAGCTGAACAGGCACTTTGACAGACAGAGCTGAAAATCCAAAATGCAAGTTCATGTCCCTAAAGTGAGATCCCTTAGACATCAGAATGGAGCGGGCGTGACCCAGTGATAAGCCAGGACTCTGCAGGTCAATTCCACCTGGGATCTTATGCTGGATATTCCACTGTGGCGGTGCTCTATGCAAAGAGTGGTGCATAACAGCAGCTCATCTGAGAATGCTGAAGGGCTGTAGTGCAGAATTACAAGCAGCATTGGTTTGGCTCTTTCTGGCTTATTCACAGGTTGGTGCCAGTAAGAGCTGTCTGGTTAGTGGGGGAAGCGGTGGGGTGAGGTGGTGCGAGGCTAGGTGGACAGTGACACATCAGTTTCCAAACAACACTTTGCATTCAGTGAAAATGTGAATTGCTGCTTTCTGTCGCTCTCTGAAAGGTTATGGTTTCTTGCTCATGCGACTACCTATGACACATCCGTATTAAAATTGTGAGACCACCGTCAACATCTCCTCCACCTCGAGGCCCACATGTCACTTTGCACTTGACCAGCCCCCCGTTTCATATCATGGTTGTAAAGAATTGGCAAGTGTTTCACCACCTTTCCGTTGCGGAGATGTGCTGAGAAGGAAGTGCAGATTAATGGCGGACATTTTGGATGGAGCTGCTACTGTGCAAAGTAACACAGAAGTATATGCAATAACATTTAGACTGGTTAAGTTGCCGTGGGCTGATCACGGGCCATTTGTCAATGTGGGTGCCTCGCTGCAGTTCAGCAAAAGGTTCTATAAGCCTCGGGTCTGAATCACTCAATTTTACGAGAAGAAGAATGTTCTCCGCCTTCCCCATCTTGAAGGTTAGCATTTCAGGCTGACAGCATCGAGAAATGACACACGAAGAGGATAACCCCATTTTACCACATAACTGAAGAGCAGGTGGTCTAGTAACTGCACTCTGTGGATCTCGGGCTCTAAAGTGTGTAAAGCGTGGACCACGCTGGTGTAATTTAATTGAGAAATGTTGCGGTCTCAGGCCCTACTTGGTGGCTAAATAATCCTTACTTTGTATATACAGACTAATGGGAGCTCAGCGGTGCAGCGGTTCGACCCCCTTCCTTTAGGTAAGTAGGGCCCAGGTCTGAATCCCACCTCCTGTTAGAACGGTGCTTCAGTAGAAATTTCCCAGCTCTGCATACAAATAGGTAAAACAAGGTAAACAGCATTACACCGTGAGCTGCTTTGCAGCAGTGGCAGCTTGACCGTTGTAAGTGGGGTATAGTTAAAAGGTAAAGGCGAGGGGACCGCTGCGCTGACATGTCCTTCAGGTGTCTGTCCTGCGGAAGAATAAAGAGAAGCTGGTGCTTTGCGGGATTTGCTTAGTTTGTGTGTATCGTGGGATAATAAAGGTTTATTCTATTCTATTCTATTCTATTCTATTCTATTCTATTCTATTCTATTCTGTTCTATGTGTGTGGCAGCAGAGAGTGTAGAGCTTACAGCTGCCTCCTTGCATTTAAGGCCCTTGTTTGAAGCCCCTCGCACTTATCCAGAATTGCTCTCACAAAAAATAGTCAATAAATGTGAAGGTACTTCCACCGATTTGCCCAGTTTGTGCAGCTGGAAAAGGTTCCATGTTCACGACTGCGAGTCAAGGGCACTTCATCGGGACGTCGGATTCAAACTTGCACCCTTTGAGGTCAGAGGACTCCGCACGTCACCCCCAAAACTGCAGACGTTTTTGCAACACGATGTGGTTTTTCCAAATCACGGTACATTTTACCATCCTATGGTACAATTCCTACTTGGGTGGCTGTCCTTAGGATACTGTGAACCCCTCGGGTGTTTTCCACGCCAGCCTGTGCCTCATAAAGGTCATGTTCTTGTGCTCCTCCTGGTTCACGGATACAGGGGAGAAGTTATTATATTTATAAACAGGGACTGGCAGAGGTGCAGAGGAGGGGCGCGTCGGTCACGCTTCAGGAGTGCCGAAACAACAGCTGCGTTCATCTGAGTGAATATTTAAGAATAATTTTATTCCACAGATCCTGCTGATAAAAAATGAAATGTCTGTAAAACTCAGCAGGGAAACTGTCAGGCGCTACTGGTGGATCCAGAGCATCCAGTTGGAAAAATATGTATTGTTGCTCTTACTTGCTCACCAGGTTGTGTGGTGGCGTAAAAGCAAGGCAAGCATCCAGCTGCGGATTTGCGCAGAAGTGCGCAACCCGGACCCGCAGGTGCGGCTAAGCGCGACCACAGGGGGGCGCTGTGGGCTGAAGAACGGGAACGCAAGGTGTGTTCGGTGGCGGCGGGAGCACCTCGGTCACCTGGCAGGTGCGACACCGTCGCCACGAAGGCGCTTCTTCCAGGGCTGAGCTGCCCCCCCCCCTGCGGAGCCCCCAAATCCGTGGGAATCCCGGCTGCGTCATAGCTGCGCTCCTGGTGTGCGTGGGGACAGAGAGTTGCGGGGTAACTGCGGCGCCGGCTGCTGTGCCTCAGCAGGAGCTGCGCGATGTTTTGCGGTGAATTCCGCTGTTTTAGTTCATGTTCGTGCGCAGTTGTGAGGCCTTTGCCTGTACACTCGCTCGTGTCTCGGCTGCTTCATGTTTTGTGTTTAACTACCGATTTTTAACCGTAGAAATGGTGCACTTTCAAGAGAAAGAGGGAGAAGCTGCGCAGATCTGACGCTTTGCTGGGCTGCGAAACAGCGCCCCCTTGCGCACGCACATAGGAAACCCACAGCAGCCGCTCTTCCCAGGGTGGTGAGCGAGTCCGACCCGCTGGGCTCCAGGCGACACCGGGTGCGTTCGGGCCATGAGGTTCCGTTTAGCCCCACCGAGTTGTTTTTTTGCCGCCGCGAAGCGCTGTGCCTCCTTGCAGATGCGTTTATTTGTCAGTTGGACAGCTTTTGAGGGCAACGGACCAGAACGGACAAATGACAGAACTGACAACAGATTTGGGCTTCTGTAAAAAAGTGATGCAAAAGCCCACATGCATCAAAATGTGTTTAATAAATGCATTTGCTTATTTCTGTCCAACAGGCTCCACAGCTGCCACTAAAAACACACCAAGATCAGGGCTCGTGGCATCTGCTTGTGTGTCACTCGCCCAGGATGGAGGAAAGGCTGCAAACCCGATGAGGCTCCAGGTAGAAGAAGCCTTTCCACATCTCCTTGGCTTCCAAGCAGCCCCACTGTGCGGAGGCTTGAGGCTTCCTGGATTCTTCACTGGGGTCTTAACGCTAACTTGGCCTCCTGTATGGATCGCAATAATAAGCTGTCCTGTTGAATATGTAGGCAAACCAACCTGTATTTCCCGTCTTGGTGGAAAAACTGGGTTTGGGTTGTAGGTTGTAATCCTGTGCAGTAAACCGGACCACCCATTTAACGTAGACGCTGATCTGTCCAGCGCTGTAACAGTTCAAAATGTTAAAAAGGATTCATTTGTTGGAATTTAGCCTCCATTTAAGGGTCAGTTAAAGCAGTAAGCAGCACCGTGTTTGCGAGACTCCACAGTGATCACAAGATGTTCACTGCTCTTGGTTTTCTAAATCCCGCACAGTGGAAATAAAATGAGGTGAAGCTGGAAACAGGAGGGTCACCTCAGCAGCCGCAGGAACGACAAGGACCACAACATCGATGCCGGAGGCCCGACGCCTTGAAAATTAAACGCATGGCTGAAGAAAGCAGAGATTTTTCTTAAGTATTAGTGTAAAATTTCGTGTAAACGCGCCGAATGTGCAGGCGGAGAAACAAGCAGAATGGGATTCGCCCGTTTCTGCATCTGTGGGATTGGAAAATTCTGAAATTCCATTTCCAGGGATTCACTTCGGTGTTTTTGTCCTTTTGTTCTACAAAGCTTAAAACAAGCATAAAGTGAAGCACCATCAACTGAAGTCTCTTCTGTACTTTCCTCCCACTGGTTTCTGAGTATTCGTATTATTAGATATTAGTTATAATTATTAGGTATAATTATTATATATAACAGATGCTGCACATCTGCATTATGCTGTAAGCAGCATGAATTCACATGCAAAACAAATGAAAGCTGAACATCTAAAAAATACAACCCAGTACCGCTTCTGAAGCACACCTGTGTGTGTGTCTCTCTCTCGCTCTCACACACGCACGCACACACAGTTCCCTGGGGTGTGATGACACTGCAGGTACGAACATAGAGAATTCCACTTTGCCAAAAACACCCCTGGCACAAAACTTTTTGACAGGCAGATCTAAAACCCATCAGGTGGCTTGATGCCTGATGTCCTGTGAGCAGCACCAAGCTGCAAGGAGGAAGTGTGTGTACAGGGAGCCACTGAAGTCCCATAGCAGCACCGCTTCTGGAGGCACAAGCGTCCCTCACACCATTTATGGATGTTAGAAGATCCGGTTTGTAGCAGGACCCCTCCAACTCTCTAGAGGAGCCGGGCGTTTGTGACAGGCAAGAGGCTCGCTCTGTCAGCGAAGATGGAGGAGGAAGGTTCTGGCAGGGTGTGTGTTTCTAATTGCTGGACTCAGCTGTTGGCTGAATGGTCCAGCTAAGGCTTTCCATCATCTCCAGGACAGTGGTGGTAAGAGGACATCTGACCAATGCGCTCACCTGCTTAACACGGTTCATTTCTCCACTGAGCTTCCACTGTAAAGCAGTGACATTTCAGCTCTGGGGAAGCCGAGCAGATTGCTTCTCTCTGCTCTGCTGTTGAAATTCGTGAACCCGAAAGGAGAGGCCGAGACAGCCTCGCTCATCCTCGCAGAGACGGAGGCTGTTGATGGATGGGAAGCCGCATCCATGCTGCCGCCTGAAGCGGAGCAAAGCCCACTCTGAACTCAGACAGACGAAGGACTCGCGAGTGTTTCCTGTCACTCGGTAGTGTCCAAGTGACAGTACATTCAGGTCGCGGTCAACGTCTTGAAGCCAAAGCAGGCAACCGACAGCCGCGTGTCTGCAGGGGAAGCTTCCTGCATGCAGAACGCAAGTCTGCTAAACACGCGCTTATGGCAGGTAGACCGTCCAGGGCCGTGAGCAGGAACAGAAATGTTGAGTTTCTGCCCGCCAGCACCCGACAGGTGATTCCCCTTCAGAAACACAGCAGCCGCAGAAGCGGGGAGCAAGATGCAGATCCTGAGGGATGTCTGCAGAGGCGGGCGGTTGCTTCAGCAGACAAGCTGGACAACGGTGGAGGAACAGGCGCTCTAGGCTGTCAGTATGAACATTACACTTATTTTTCCTCCAAATGCTTGGAGGAAATTGGGGAATTAGTTTCTCTTCAGCTGCTTATTCCAGCCAAGAAGTTAGCAGAGCAGTGAAGGCCATCGCACTGAGCTCAGAAGATGCCGGGCGAATCCTTGCTTCCTCTGTAACCCCACCAGCAACATGCTCACCCTGAACTTTGGAGAAGTCACGACTAAATAAAGGATAAAGAAGACAGTTTGTACAGAACCGTATAAGGATTGCACTGGTACAGCTGGACTCCGGTCTTAAATGGCGGACGCTTCTGTTCCGTTGGCCAAGAGTCTGCTCGTATGCGAACGGACCAAAAAGTTTACAATTACGTAATAGGTGAAATCTCATAAATCAGTAATAGATGTGCATTTTTCATGATTTCACTTGTCATCCCGCGCTGAAGTGCAAAAGTGGGCAGCAGAGTTGAGTTTAGCCATTATACCCCATGAACCTGAATGGGTCGTACATCGCGCTGCACTCTTAACAGTAGTGCAGGCCTTCCTGTCAGACAAGCATAAACGTTCTAGCAGTCGGCTGCCGCCTGCATTTCACACCCATCCAGCGCCAATGCATGGCACCAATAAAACGTTTAAATAAACCTGGTTAAACCTAACCGAATGCCTATTATTTGTCTGCTGTGAGAAAGGCGAGATTTAAAGTAAATTTTCGGGCGTACACCGGAGTTGTACGCGAAAAAGAAACCAGTTTCTAGCAAGGGCCACACTTTCAACTTTGTTATCTACGCTCATTGCCTCCTATACATTCGTGGTAAATGCGGTAAAAGGTTTTCTCACTGCCTTTCGTAAAAGCAGGTAAATGTATGACCTGCTCCGTCGACTGGAGCCCAAAAGGAGGACAACGTAGTCAACGTGGTCGACGCAGGGCAGTTTCCCAAGCGATAAATCTGTGCAAAGTCAACGTGACGTCAGGCTATGAGGAAAGTAGCCTGAAAGCAGGGAGACTGAAGGGAAGTTCACCGTCGGCATGGCCAGATGTGCTGGACAGGTGTGACGTTGAACAGGAAATGATGGAAACGACAAAACTCGAGGACTTACCTTGCGCTTGCATTGCAGGAGAGGAAATGACTGCAAGGCATGGGGGTTTTCTTCTGGCCGCCTCGGGCACAGCCGAGGCCGGACGTGGGTCAACAGAGATAATGCCGCCCTTGTTAAGGAGGAGGCTTGCTAAACATTTGAAGAAAACAGAACGCTCATCTTTATGGGCCATTAGTCATTTTTATTTATTATTTTGACTTGTTAAACCAGATGACCTGCAACACACTTCAGTTGTTCAAAACAAAACAGGCAAAGTAGACTGAGCTTCAGATCTCTTTCAGCGCTTGGCCAGCTTCTGAAGGGGACCGAAGATCAGCGTTCTCAACAAAGCTCTGTGGTCATAATAATCCTAAGTGTGATCCTCCGAGCCCAAATTTGCTACCGGCAAACCAGTCTATCGGCTCATAAAGTCCGCTCTTAAGGACGAAGGAGGGCGCTTCTGGCGCGTTGGCGTGTTTTACCGAGGAGCCTCAGCCGCAAAGAAGAAACCTCCTTCAAAAGTCCTTCCGCTCGTATTTGCGAGGTCTATAAGAGCAAACGCCTCAAGTTCTCCCTCGCCGCCGCTCGACCCATTTCTGCTTGAGGGATGTGTAAATAAAAAAACGTTGACAAAAAACATTCCACATCATTGCTGCTAAGATTTTAAGTGGATATTATTCTGAACTACTCAACATCACATGAAAATGTGTAGACTTATTGAGCTATAGTGCTGTCAGAATTAAGAGGTGGTTAACAGTTAACATCTAAAAATACCCCAGACACATACGCTTTTTTTTTTTTTTAACTTTACGCTAGCATTACTGACGCTTCGGCAGCTTTGGGCCGCTCGGTTTACCGCAGCCCAAGGTTCGGAGCTACGCTAGGCCTTAAAAAGGTTTCCGGTCACTTTTAACAAAACGTAAGTTTTGATGTGTCACGTTCACTTCAGATATGCACCACGACGGATTACACGAGAACTCGTACCACGGCCATCTTATGTACACAACACCCCCGACGGAGGACGGCGACAACGGTCTTTCTCTCCCGAGAGCAACGGCGCGGCCTGGGACGAAGCGCGTTTACCGCGTTTGCGCGCTGTGGACGCCTTCCCCGGCGGAGTGGTGCACATTTGAAGGACCTACACGCTAAGATCTACCTAAAATACATTCAGTCAGAAGTAACTGCGCCGCCGTCGTCGTCATTGTCGTCTTGTGCTGGTTTCTACAACAGTCCGTTTTCAATCAGCCATGTTTTAAAAATTCCTTCTGAGTCCAAGCAGCACAAGGAAGTTTTTTTTTTTTTTTTTTTTTTTGTTTGACTCCACGCATTTCGCTGAAAATTCACCCCAAATGTTTGTCCGGTTACCGTGTTCACGTTTCTATCGATTACATTGCGACATTTTTGTTTATATCAAAAGCAAAAACGGAAACAACACAAACACGGTAGTTTCATACAAATTTGCATGCTTTTCTTTAGAAGAAGGACTTCCGATCACGTTCGAGACTTTTTAGGTAGCGACAAAAGGAAACGACTACTGAAATAACTGGTACTCAGCGCTGAACCTTGGGTTCCCTTTTCTGGAAAACTTAACACGGGATAACCTGACAGTGGGAAGGTGGAGCCCGAGATTCCTGGAACGAAGTGTCTAAGCGGGACGTCCGATTTATATAAACTTCCAAGCGTTTTGCACGACTCCGTGGACCCCTACTCGCCAAGAAATACAGCCGTCTTGTACGTAAATGTGCGACGGGCGCCAGACAGCCCGTCCGAATGTGTGTGTGTGTGTGTGTGTGTGTGTGTGTCTGTACGTGCGTGCTGTTTATAAGCATTTCACTGGAACTGGAGGTCATTTGTCTATGGTATAAATTCACTTTAAAACAGTAATTGAGCTTTCAATGTGTTCCTGTTAATCTTAATATAATTTAACTGAAATAGATCTATATTGTAATAAATAGATGAAAAAATAATGATATACTGTAAAATAAAAATCTAAATTATATTCACAAAAATTATACTAGCAACGAAATATACTGTACAACATTGTTTTCTCAGCTTTGTAACGCAATCCCTCCAAGCCATGGAAAACAGGCGCGTTTCTACGTTGCCTCTAACAGCGTAGCGGCCCCATGACAAAGGCCCTGTTTTCAGCACTGGAGTTTGACACAGAAGGCGAAATTTCCTACAAAATTAAAACATGCCACACTACTGATTCAATCGACCACTTTTAACAACAACAACAACAACGGCAACAACAAAAAGAAGGGTTTGGTCAGAAACCCAGAGAGTGTTTACAGTTTAAAGTGGGGGGAGAGGGACGGTTTAGGAGGCTGGGGCACACGCATGGTTGTTGTGTTGTTGCGATTGATCTTAAGATTTCGGGACATGAGAGGAGGTGCTTCTCACGCAGACCCTCGGGGTAAAAAGAGTTAGGAGTGACCGGCTGGATCCGCTTTCAGTTCATTTGCTCAAAAAATTTGTAAGTGGGGTTTTCGTAGCCATGGTTCTGCATCTTGTTGAGCTGGCGCTCTTCTGGAGACAACATCGGGTCGACCTGCTGCAGGAAACAAGGAGCACACGACGGGGGTGAAGGGAGGGATGGGGGACGAGACAAGAAGCGTAACTCAGGAGTGGGTGGAAGAACTACAAGATGCAACTTTACAGTGTTTCAGACTAAACCTCAGTGCGTGCACACACACACACACACACACACACACACACACACATACACACAATCCAGTTGTGAATGTCAGTGATGACAGGGTGGAAGATGCCCTGTCCTTCAGCCAGGTGCTTAGCTGGTAACAGGAATGCTGAGCTTTCTGCTGTGGAAGCAGCACCTTTGCACACACGTGTTATCCCCCCCCGGGAGCAGCCTACCTCCACTATTCCATGGCTGATGGTGCCATAGGGCTTTCTGCGAACCAGCAGAAGGCTGATTACCATCACCATGGCAATTGCCACAGCGACCACCAGCAGCCCCACCATAGCACCGCGGTTGAACGTTTCTAGGGCATCCGGTTGCTAAGTGACAGAGAGAACAAAGTCCGGTGAGAAAAGACAGGAGATAATAATGGTCTGCAGTCTCGATAAAACATGCCGGGGGCAAGAATATTTCTTTCCAGAGAATCCTCAAAAGGAAACTCAACAACTGACAACAATTCCTTTCGGGAGGGCTTCATCGTAAAGTATTTACCAGTTCGTCCCTTTGGATTCCAGGTGACTTGTACACGACTTGCTTGAGCTCCACAGATGTGTTTACCTATTTAAAAAAAAAAACACAAAAAAAACTGTGTATTTGTCTTTCATTGCAGCGCATACTTTTGCAGCAGGTCAAACAAATTTTATACAGAAACCGAGAGGGAATGGTTCACCTTCTCTTCATATTCATAACTGGGGACTTTCTCAGCCGTTGTGTAATCGTACTCCTCCATTCCTGAGACTACGTGGGAGTGACAGACAGGAAAGTTTCATAGCAGATAACCAAGAAGAAAAGGAGAAAAAAGAAACTCAGTGCCCTCTTCCTCAACAATCAGAGTTTTTGTGTTATTTTTTCGTGGCGTGACAGTGACTTCACAATATGTGGGTTTAGATTTGGGGCACAAGTAACTGCACAAATCCATCACACGCACAGCTTCATTTTCAACTGAATTTCGGCCCGTTTACGGTCAAAAATCGTGATGATAGTTTCTCAGATCTACAACAGCAGTAAGACTTTAAATAAGATTTTAAATGAGTTTAAATCTGCTCCGTAATGGATGTAAAAAAAAAAAAAAAAAAGAAGCAACAACACGATGTTGTCCCACCGTTTCCCAGCATCCCCCATCGCTGTCAGTCCGCCTCACCTTTTTTGTTACTGGACTGGGAGTCTGAGTGGTGGAGAGAAAAAGAGAGAGAGAGAGAAAAACCATTACACCGTCAGTCTCCATTTGCATTTACTAACCTGCAGCGTAACTGTTAGTGTGTGTTAGTGCTTGAATGTGGCTCTGTACCAATGTGGGGTGGGTAAGGGCGGTTCTGGAAGGCCCGCTCCTCCTCCTCCTCATCATCCTTCTCCTCCTCACTGTCAGCTGGCACCAGTTCCTCTGTGGTGCGTGTCTCAGAGAAGGAGGTGGTCATAAGCTCGCTGATGTCGCCCTTCTCTCCTCGCATGAGCTCCTCTGTGCCCAGACAGATGAAGAAAGGTTCACACAGACACCCAGTACAGTATTCCGACAAAGCACCGAGCGGCCAGCACACGGACTCACGGATCTCGTCGTGCAGCTCCTCTGCCAGTGCGGGCACCTTGTAAAGCAAAGCCAGACTCTGATTCATGCGCTCCTCAATCACATGGAGGTGTGTGTAGACCTGCGTGCAAAGGGGGAGCAAAACCATTGAAGTTGCCCTGCGTCTGGGAACTTTGCTCCTGCATGTACCCCACCCATCTCTAAAAGACGGGGTCTGCTTTGCCGCCCGCCCCCTGTTGAAGAAAGTCACCTGGAACTTCATCTGCTCTGCCTTTTGGGGGTCCACAGCCTCAATGTGTTGGTAGTGTCTGAGTGTGTGTCTGCGGTCTTTCTGTTCCGCTGCCATATAGCGTTTCAGCGCCTGAAGCACACGTTCTGGCTGTGGGGTGGAGGGGAGCAGGAAAGATACGTGAGTCGAAAATACCGCCCGAGATTCCACACCATCATTACAGAAACCGCTAAACAGGTTTGGCAAAGATGAAAGGAAGAAAGATGAGAGTAGTTCTGTCTTCCTTGGGCTTCCTTCCCTCTTGCCTTTAACAGCTGCCCCTTAAAACTGGGGTTTGAACAACCAGCTGTTCTACCTCCTCCTTGGAGCTGCTCC
Source organism: Heterotis niloticus (assembly GCA_018136845.1). Taxonomy (NCBI): domain Eukaryota; kingdom Metazoa; phylum Chordata; class Actinopteri; order Osteoglossiformes; family Osteoglossidae; genus Heterotis; species Heterotis niloticus. The sequence continues at coordinate 4,351,391 of CM030896.1, forward strand.
TCTCACCTGCGGTGGTTCACTCTGCACAGCGGTCAGATAGTTCTCCAGGGCCAGCCGGCGGTTGTTGTTGAGGGTGGCCACCACTCGGGCCAGGTGGGTCTCCACAAGCCTTTGTCTCTCCCCGGCAACCTGTTCCTCCAGGGTCTGAAGCACGGACTGGAAATGCTGGCCAGGAGACAAAAACGCTGCATCACAAAAGGTCTTAAAAAGATTCAAGGGTTAAAGCCGCAGTTCCTTCCTTTGAGCCTCTACCTCATTGAGGGCCTGTCGATCAGACTTGGGCAGGTTCTTGGACTGGTTGTCAGCCTCAGCCCACTCCTTCATTATCTGAAGACAGCAAAAAACAGAGTTGCTGTTTCACTGGCAATCCTAAGAGGAAACCCACATCCACGAGCAAACCCTTCGAGGTTCCACCCCACCTTGGAAAGTCAGCTTTTGATATTAGGTGGAAACAAGAGAACTTCATTTGTCAACGAGAAGCTCATTATAACTGGACCTGAACCCACAGTCTACCGACCAATGTTCCGAATGTCTCACATCTCCCTCCTGTCCTTTACCCAACTTCCAAGCTGTTGCTTCTCACCTCATTGATGCTCTTCATCCTTCTTTCCTCCAGGTCCAGCTTAGCGCGGACAAAGTTTGCGTGTTCGCTGTCGTCACCGGGCATCTCAAAGTACACGTCCACGCCGTCGGTGGGACGGGGGGTGGGAACTGGGGGAAACGAAGACGGTGACTTCTGAAGATTGACACTTACATGCGGAACAGATCGATTCTCTCTGAAGGTCACGTGGGACCTGCGGTTAAAGCCTGGGATTTCTCTACCTCCTGTTTCAGTGATGAGAAGAACTGGAGAGCAGATATAGGAAGACCGAGCTGCAGCTCACGTCCCCTGAATGAGGACTCCCCCACCTACCCAATCCTCCTCTACCTTTTCCTGCTGGCATTGCTTCTCTTGTCTTATGGAAGACAGTTCACTAGGTTTCCTTATGCACTGGTATGGCATTTTACTTTGATTTACTTCATCACACTGGTCAAGAAGCTTCTTCCTTTCAGCTAAGCTGTACCTTAAGACTTAATTTTTGGGAACTGCTTCATCGCATTGCAAAGCATCTGTCATATTTTCACAACTGACGGTTATCAGCCAGTTTCTTACATTTTGGGGTCTGCAGCTGTTGCACTCCCTACGTGACTGCACACTCCTAATAAAGAGTAAAATGTGGTAATAAAATGTGAACGGCACTCACAGCTGTCTCCCCGGGTTTGGGGGGCAGCGGTGGCAGATCCACGACTCCCTTTCTCATAGTAGAAAGAGTCCATGTAGTCAGTGGCCTGGTAGGGACCAGAGTCAATGGAGTATTCATACTCCTCTGCATCCTTGGCCCCCTCCTCCTCCTCCTCCTCCTCCTCCTCCTCCTGCTGCTGCACCACCTCTTCCTCTTCCTCTTCCTCCTCATCTTCATCCTCCTCCTCCTCAATGTCCTCCTCTTCTACATCAGTATCAGGGGAGGGGCTGGGGGTGGGGGGAGTCATCTTCATGCTAAGAATAAGGAAGGATCATTACCATCACCATCAGTGTCGTGCTCCAGGTACCTGTGTAGCTGCATCCACGCACATGCAGAGTAGACCGCTGCTCACCTGCTGCTGACCTGGGTGGCGGCCTGGGGGGCCAGGGTTTGTGGGACGGCCTGAAGAGCCTCCCCTCCCTCCGTCTCACCTCTCCCGCTGGAACCCCCTCTTCCGGGGCAGCAGACGTACTCCACTCCCCGGAAGCGATCACCACATGGTAAAAGCATCCCATAACTGTGCAGCTCCAAGCTGTCTGCAGTGCAGGCCTGGAAAAGAACAGTCATTGCAGGAAAAGTACATATTTGAGCAATAATTTAATTTTGGTTGTGCCAAAGTGCACGTGAGTGCATTCGTCTGGCTGCTCTGTGATGGATCGGCATCCTGTTCCCCGCTTAACCTCGCACCCCACGGTCCTCTGAGCACCACGACTCCCTCTGGAGAAGCAGTGACTGACACTAAACAAGTATGTGTCATTTGTTTGTTTTACAGCCTTACCCCTGTTATTAACTATTAACTATTTACACATATTTTCCCTAAACGGATCAGAACAGATATACCGACAGACAAAAGTGCTGTTACCAGCTGTTCAGCACGGCAGTTATAATCTGTATTTGTCACCTCCATTTGTACTTGAAGCTGTTTTAAACCAACACAGTAACTATTTGCCCACATCTACAACAGCAGGGCATCTTCTTCTTTATCACATTTTAGTTTTTTTTTACGTTCGCATAGTCAATGATGAAGATGGTGCTGAAGTTTTATTACATTTTAATAATCACAAGATGCTCAGATGTGGAATCATAACAATGTTGGTGCACAAAGAAAGAAAAAGCACTGCTGTAGCAGTATGGACGGCATGGGGTTCAGCCCAGGAGGCTTGAGGAGAATCAAAACAACCTTCTCTGGCTCACTTTGCTGCAGTTTATTCCTGGGGCTCAAGGGGAGAGAGGCAGCAGCGAAGAGCCCCAGAGGCAGCCACACAGTTTCACCTTTTAATACGGTACGCATTACACTGCTGCTCGCCACTGAAGACAGTAGAGAGGGTGCTGAGCGGTGATGTGAAAGAACCCTGGAGCTCAAGGCGCCAATCCAGCAGCACTGCAGCTCACCTCCTTGGCAATGCTGTGCCAGTACACACAGCTCTCGCATGCATCCATCTGCTCCTGGTGCAGGAAGCGGCAGCGGTCGGGTACCAGCAGACCCTCGCTCACGTACTCCCCACCTGGAGCAGAAAGGGGGACATGGACATGGGCTCACATCCGTTCGGGCAGAGGGAGGCACATGGTGGCCCGTCTGTCGACTGTCTCTTCCTCATCACTGTGCTCATGCACGCTTAAGCTGGACGCTGCTAGAATATTAACATCTCCCACCTGCGTGTTGCAAGTGTCTGCTCCTGCTATTTTATTTATCGTACACATATGCGCCACCATCCTTCATAAGTGGCCTTTGATTCTCACTTGGTGTCACCAGCAAAAATTTAGAAGAAAGACCTGTCAACACAACTTACGCCTAATGTGCCAGTAAATAATTTCAAATGTTATTGTGAACGAGACAGAGAACTTTTATCACCGTGAACTGAACACACGTTGAATTAACATGAAAAAGCAGAGAAACAGTCAAAGTGAATACAGCAAGCAGAATAACAGAGCATCCCATTGATAGCAATGGAGGCTGAAATTCTCGAGTGTCTGTGGGAATGAGATAAATAATCAATTCTGGAATCATTGATCGGTTAAAAAAATATAAACTCTAGTTCTCAAGACAGACTTGTCACAATACGAAAACAGAGATCGTGTGCTTGTGAGAAAGGTAATATTTGTCACCGTGGGACCCCCCCCATGTGCAGAGAACACGTTTCCCAGCTTGATGCATCTTCAGACCTGAAGCCCCCATCCAGTGGGGCTTCAACAAGCTTCTAATTTGTTGGTCGGTTTTACTTCACTCCGCCGTTATGCTGTGGGAACGCATCTGCTATTCAATGCTTTCAATGGGTGAAGGCAGCTTTCGACGCCGGCACAATTTCTCCTTGTGGGGTTTCGGACAGATTTGACCAAGAAGGATGCTGTCTATTCTTTCCGCAGGGAGGGGTGTAGTTGAGTCTCCTCTGGTTTAAGCCAGAATGGAAACGCACACACGTATGTACACATTACATCAGCGAAGAACAAAAGATTTTCTACATTCATTAAAATTCACACGTGAATCAGGCTCACTAAACAGAAGGGGTGGCTGGAGAACACGGGAGTTTTAAGAGAACATTTTTCATTTTATTCAAATTTAAAACGCAGCTTTAATTTTCTAAATTGCCTTTTCAAACAGCTCTTATGTGAACATCTATAAATTATGCTTAGCCCACCTTGAAATTGAATTAACAAATGGACACCTGAGATTCGCTGCGTTGTAACTTCAGCGCCCAGTAGAGGGCAGGATAGAGCAACTAAGGCTGGTAATGGTGGACATGATGCAGGGCTCCAGCGTGGAGACGCACGCCGGCACAGAGATGGTCAGCAGCGACTCGATCAGATGCAGCCGACCACCACGCGGCACGGAAGGGAAGGGAGGCGGCTCCTTACCCACGCAGCGGTATGGCATGACGATGAAAGGGCGCGTCTGGCAGTGGCCCCAGCCCTTCTTACACCAGGCAGGGATGGTGACGGGCCTGGAGGACTCCTCCACGTGTGAGATCTGAAGGGCAGGGTACATCTGGACGCCAACACACAGACAGGGGAGGCAGTTAAGACAGGAATGGAGGGGCAAGGCGGGGCGGGGATGGGGTGACGGACGAGAGAGCGCGGGGGAGAAAACATGGGAAGTAGTGAAGAAGGAAAAAGGGGGGGAAGACATCTCATAAAGGGTGGGAGGGAGTCATGCAACAGAGCAGCAACACAGCTGGATGGCAACCTGGGAGGAAGCCACTGATGACTGGAAGACTATGAAAGGAGTGGAGACTTCTCTCCCCCCTACTTGGTTTCCACTCACAGGCAGGGACGCCTGGCGACCTGCTGGCCTGCTCACCCTTGTGGACACAAATAGCTCCTCAGAAAGGCTTTCGGCTAAAATTGAGCTTTGGCAAGTATTTTCAAAGGGAGATTAACATTTGACAACTTAGTTCTCTGTATTTTTCGATACGCTCAAAACTGAGCTTGGCTAATCTGTGTAGAAATGTAATGTATTGTGGAAATTCTCCCACCGAAACGTAACTAACCTAACCGCAACATTGGGGCATTAATCGGTCACCTTTTATCGCCGCTGGATGGCGCAAGTTTGCCTGAAACATACAGCCTTGCGCTATTGTTTACTTGGCAGAGACTGGAGTCATTTCAGTCCAGGATTATGGGTAGTCTGACATTGATGGATGGGGGCCATACTTCATGATAGGAGCCACAAGAGACATTTGGGTGCCTGGGGGGATATCAATGTCAGGCAAGGGTAGGGGAAGGAATGGGGGTGGGCTGAATTCGCAAAGAAATATTTTGGAATATTTCCTTTTGTGCATAGCCCTGTTATATAAGAAAAAAATGAACAAGACAGGCCCTGTTGGAAGAGGAAGAAAGAAGACTGAGCTCGCCACCATAAGTTTGTCTGTCTGCTGCTGGGTTGTGTCACGTTGGACACAAAGTTAAGTTAAGTTAATACAACAAAGCTAAACATGGCTGAGATTGAACAAAATGAGTGCAGAAATGCAAACACGGAGAAAAACATTCTCGACTCGGAACTCAGGAAGTCGGTTTGACGCGGCCAAGGAAACCCTGCAGTTTACGTTTTCGGGTAACTTTATTTGTGTCCGTGTCATCGACATAAATAAATCCGTGGATAATTTTGCAGCGTCTTGCTTTACTGCTTTTGTCATTGGCTGCACCGCGATGCCAGAAGCATGAAACAGCTCCGTTTATCCGGCCTTGTACGCTCACAGTATTTCTGACTGTTTGGCATCATCAGGGGCCAAAGCGATTCCTGTTTTTTCAAAACACCATTAACATTCCCGTTTCTTGGATATACTAGTAAGTTTAATTTCAAATTAAAGATAAATCTGTATTTGTGCCACTGGAGAGAAGACGCAATAAACGTGGCGCAGGGTAAATGTTGTGCGGTACGATGCAACGCAGTGACTGCAGGGCACCATGGGAAACCTGGGCAGCGCCAAGTGGAGATGTCATGCTGCTAATGAAGTGCGATCCATCGCTTTTGGCACAACCCCTGGCTGCAAGAACGGTTTGAGATTAAATGCTGTTTTTATGACAGTTCCTTGCGGCTCTAATGGCGGGATGACATTTCACCCCTGCACATTTCAAACCAATGGGCGAGAGAACTGTGCAAAAGGCAAGCGTGCGTTATTCTGCATACGGTGCAGTATTGCTGGGGGGGGGGGGGCGGTTTGCTGGTTGTGGTTTTGTATTGTGAGAGCCAAGGGAAGGGGATCCGCCAAGGGTGTGCGGTGGGGGTCCGGGGTCAGTACCTCCTGGCAGTAGGACAGGATCTTGCTGGGGTCCGTGAAGCAGTCCTGCCTGCCCTGAGGGTCGGGCTCCCATTGGCCGCTCTCTGTGTTCATGTGCAGCATCTGGCGCCCGCAGAACATGGCGATCTGTGGTTCGACCACCTGGGGGGCTGGTCCACCGGGCTCGGCCACGGAGAGAGCCTGGAGAAGGGGAGGCAGTCGGGTGCAGCCGTTATCATTGCAGTGCGGGAGAAAGGAGGCAAATCGATACCATCGCTGGCTGGGTGGTCACGATTATTGGGTTTGAGATTGAACAGTGGAAGCACTGCTGCAGATTACTCCAAATGCACCAGCGAGACACTTATTTAGCTTCAACATCGAACCAGAGAACAGGACCGGGCAACGGCAAGGGGATGGAAGGGGCGTGGGCACTAATGCGTCGCGAGGCTGGGCAGCTTCCCTCTTTCGCCTGCACATGTCGGAGCTGTGAAAAAACACACGGCCTGGGTACGCGGTCCATACGGAGATGCATTAGCCACAGTCCAACATGGGAACCAAGAGAGTCTGCTCATGTTGGGAGACCAAGCTGACAAGGCCTAGGTGCATTAAGAGGAACAAGGGAGGAAGTTTCAGCAGTCAGCTGTCGAGTTGCTCCCCCAGTGCTTATCACTCACAGGCTGGAATCGATCCACGCGCCTCCTCAGTCGGCATGCAGGGACGCTCAGGGGGCTGCGTGCGGAACAAAGAGCAGCAGGCCGGTGTGAAGTAGGTGCGAATTCAGGTTCACAGAGCACTGGACCATTTCTGCACATTAACACCGTGCTGGGGGCAGGTTCACAGGGGGTCCCCAAGGCACATGCCCTTAGATGCAGGACCACAGTAGAGCTGCCTGGCAGAGCAAAACCGCCGGACCGCCAGACCGTGTAAAATAGCGATAAATGTCATTAAACATATTTATGTAGCAGCAGAAAGGTTGTCCTGCAGAAGTACTGTGATATTTCACCGAAACCCGAGTGAAACTCACACATCTCACCACATTCGCGGACGGAAACGCATAACAGAAAGAACGAATAGATTTTTCTCCCCTGAATTCCCAAGAACGAGGTGAAGCCATTACTGTGCAGAAAGCCATTTGGGACTTATTAAACGGATACAAGGTGTATGAGGCAGGGTGGGACACCGGAACAGATTGGCAGCGCGCGCGCACACACACACACACACACACACACACACACACACACACACACACACACACACAGCCTTTTGGTATACTCGTGCAAATGAAAGGCCGGCTTTGTGCACAACCCCGCGTAGCAGAAGCGGGACAAGACAGTCGCCACGTCCAGACGTGCGGTTTAATAGCAGCCGACAGCCGGACCAGAAGACGAAGCGAACCGCTCGCTCCAGCAGCCAATTAGGCTGTGGATGCCCTGTGGCACGAATGGAGCAAAGCACGATCAAAGGGAGCCGCGGCTCGGCTATCACGCACGGAAGCATTTGAAGTGCGACTTAAAATATATAAGAAATATTAATGTATAAAGTATGTACATAAATATACCGTAAACATAACAGCCTGCGGAGAGCTGTGCTGTTGGAACCGAGCTGGAGACGTGAAGTTATGGAAATGATCAGAGGCCTGAATCCAACAAAGGCCTTTAGAAGTTGGGAGCGCCGGTGATCGGGGTGTCGGAAGTTCACCGAGGACCTCGGGCGCTGACCCTCGTGCATACAAGCAAATATTAGCAGTGCAGCTTCTCGCTGCTCAGAGCTGAATGTGTGGGAGTGTGGGTGCAAACTCCTCCAACCTGACCTTCGCTACAGAAAGAAATGCACAAGAAATTACATACTCATAATTGCTGTGTCACTGTTTAAAAAAGGAACGAAACTGCTCAAAATGCAACATCTCCGTTCCCCGTTATTCCTCTTTTCGGTCGTTGTTTCCTTTGTTTGCCAATTTGTTGCGAAGGTTCAGGAGATGGGTCCTGTGGACCGTGACCCTGCCGATACGGACACCACCCACGCTCTGCCTTCTCCAGGGTCTCTAGTTTTGACCTCTTGCTGCTGCCGTTGCTGGGGCAGAGGATGAACCCATCCGCATATTTGACACGAGAAGGTCAATGTTGCAAAAAAAAAAAGGCAAAACTCGGACACTGGAGAAGACAACCTGTCAGTTCCTCTCTGCCCTGGAGCTCTAGCACCCTGCTGCCCCCACCCTGCCCCCCACCACCCACACTGTGAGAAATCGATGCCATGAGCTCACAACTGTATCAGCATGCTCCTCCGATCGATGCAGAATCCATCTCAAGCCCGGCGACGGGACCTAGAAGCTGGACGTGCGTGGAGCTGTAAAAACCCCGGCTCATATTTAAAGGAAGGTTAGGCACAAACTCCAGTGTCCAAGAAAAGAGCCGCAAACACAAACAGTCCTTCACTAGGCCTCTTTCTCCTTTTTATTTTCTCTCAAGCTACACGCCTCCGCTCGCAGTGAACGATGCAACGGCCTTGACCCATTTTGGGAACAAATGCTTCTTTTTGCTCCAACCCCGTGGTCCCCACTGTCGTGATGTGATAGCAGCTGCTCTAGAGAGAGCATGTCTGATATCCAGAGCTGTTTGAAGCCTTCCTACCGATCGACTGGAAGACAGAGGCTGCCCACAACTGAGCTGAACCCACTGAAGGATGTTCCCTTGACCTTTACTGCCCAACAACAGCAACACATTCCACCTCTTGGGTCAAAACCCCATGGCACCACTGCTTTGGTTCAGAAGCAATCCAAGTGTATTCCTCAGTAGTGTTAGGTGTCCTCCAAAGGTCCTTGAGAAGACCTGCTGAAAAAGCAGCGTTAAGCAAATGAACCACGCTCAGGAAGTCGGGCAACGGCTGAAGTAGAAAGGACGCGGCATTCAAACCAAATGTCATCGTCCACGTGCCTTTGTTACACTTTTGATTGTATTTTACAGGTCTTAAGACAAGAATCTTTCCACATCACAAACGTGGCAGAGATTTGTAAATGTCAGCCAAAGACGGGAACGCGTCCAGACCAATAAAATACAAAACGGATCGGGACTATTAATTGACAGCAAGTCTGTGCATCTCATGAGCTAAATGAAAGCAGACAGGCACGGCTGCTGAACAAGCTGGAACTAACAGGAGGGAAATTCCATACAACAAAGACCTACAAACTGCAGCTTATGCTGTTCAAGCCCTGAAGAGATGCTGTTCTTCTCTCTCTGCTCCAGCACAGTACCCAGCTAAGTGAAAGGACAGAACTGTAGGTTACTTTTTTAAAAATAACTGCAAAGCAGTTAAACAGCGATGAGCTGTAATGTATACGGATAACACGACGCCTATAGCACAACTCAGAAGGCCGGGGGTTTCTCCAAATTTAAACAAGTTCGGACTCAGGATGATCTGCATTAATAGGTCTCGGTGTTCGTCGCCCAGAAATCCTGAACGAGACAAAGAAATAATCCTGTTTAACCTGCGGTGGACCGGCAGCTCATCCAGGATGCGGTTTCATAGCCCAGCATCCAAGGATTCTGGGACTCTGGGCGCTGGACAGCTGTGGTCCTTACCAGAATCCAACAGGTAAGAAAAATGGATGGACTGAAGGATGGTCCTGTTTGAATGAAAAATCAATGACCAGAAGGTGGTCTTTACTTAACCTTGGACGCCAATCAAAGAAGTGGCAGGAAGGAGCCTGCGGGAAGAGCCAGAGAAGCACAGACTGTTAAGCAGAAACCAGCGTATTTTAGACCTCGGCTTTCAGACAAGCTTGTCATTGTACTGGACATACCAGTCGCGTGGAAAATTTACAAATTTAATTTAAAAGCCAGAATGAGTTGTGATTTACAGGCGCAAATATAAATTATGAAATGCACGTTCCAAACAGCTCCGATGAAAGAGAACACAGTGGTGCACCGTGCTATACAAGACTCTGACTGAAGATTTACATGAAAGTCAGAAGATCCCCGAGGACCACCAAGACTGTCTGAACAGAACGCTGGTGTTAAGAGAATTCAGGCGGAGTCTGCATTAAATTGTGGCTTCACCAGAGATGTAGAAATGTGCCAATGTTTATGAAACTCTTTGGGAGGAAGTTCCCCAAAGGTGGCCTTCATTACACAATTAAAGTGGATGTCTGAGAACTGTGCATTTCGAGGCTGAATGTGGCTGGCTTTGAGATGTAAAACACCCCCCACCCCCACCCATACAAGCCAACCTCCCTCCTTCAGTCACACAAGTACACCCTGATATATTAAACCTCAGTGCCGGAGGAGAACATCTAGCAGACACAGAAAGCCTTGACAGCTGCCCTCTACAGAGCCGATTTCATCATTAATAGCTGGCTGCTGACACAGGCCCGGATGCATCGATTGGTTTCCGCTTCTCTCCCTGCACCTCCCCAACCACCACCACCACCATCACCACCACCACCACCACCACCACCTCTTTTTCCATCCAGGTCCAGCCGCTTGCCTACTGAGTCAGTGTCTGCATCTTTGTGTTCCGTTTTGCCCATTTTGTTGTTTATTCCCCTCAAAGATCCTGCCCCAAGCAAATTGCTGGGATCCTAAATGGCCAAAGCGTGACGCATTTGGCCGGCGGACGTTGTTCCGCGTGACGGCAGCAGCACAGAGCAAATTCACAAAGGGGGGGGGGGGTGTGAGGAACATGCCCCCGCATTTTATTTTAGATTCTGATGCACCCTCCAAAACAGAATATTTGCTAGAAGGTGTGATGAGTGAGCTGCACCGGGCTCATGATAAACGCTCTGCGTGAGTTGCCTTGGCAGTGCACCCTGGGAACTGGATCCCAGGACCCCCATTTACACAACCCTCCCGCATCTGTCGCCATCGCCAAATTCAATATGCAGCACCTGTTCCCCTTTGTTGCAGAATGACTTCATAAAGTGTAATGATGAAATCTCCCCCAGCTCTGTCAGGCAAGGGGGGGGGGGGGTGTGGAAGGCTGGGAAAGGGGGGACTTTTCCATCATTAGTCGCTTTCAAATGTAGACCAGCAGGCGATTTAAGGTCCTGCTGCAGACCTTGGTGCTGGATGTCCGGAGGATTGATGACTTTTCAACACTGGACGCCAGGCCATTTTTTTCCGCTGGCAGATCACTTGCTCAACTCGTCTTTACTTATTTGTGTGGCTTCGGGAACGGAGCAGATGGCCTCCTAGCAGGTGGGGTGCCTACGCCGTCGCCCCCTCCAGCCCACTTCTCGAATCACAGCCTCACCCTGGCTTCTCTCCCACCACACACTCTCCACCCCGTGCCATCATGCGTCAATCGTGCCCAAGAGTGTCCTCAGCCATGTTTGGAGGTCTCAGTCAGCGCACCCGCTGTCATTCCCAATTCAGTAGTAAGAGGGGGCTTCGTGTTTGTGGATGCATGAGGTCCGGTGGTGCTTCTGCTTGGATTAAATCAGAAGCCTCACCCAAGCAATAATAATTACAAAACCATCCGTAATGTCTCCCTGCAAGCAGCCGCTCAGCAGAGCTGCTTTCGCCAGACGGACGAAATGAGTTTCGGCCAGATAATGGCTATAAGGGATACATTGTAGGATTATTGGAGCAGGTATGTATTTCGGGCTACTTAAGCGCAAAGGCCCCTTCGCACCGCGCTCGGCGTCCTACAAATCAAACATCTCGATGTCCAACGCTTTATCAAAACATTTTATTCAAATTACTGCAGCGAAAGCCAGCTGTTCAAACACACACCAGATGGGCTGTAATCGCACCCGGACCCTGGCGGTCATTCAGGCCGCTGTCCACAAGCGGACGGAGCTTCTGAAAGGGGCTGTGCGACAAACAATCCCGCGTCTTCTAAATCACAGTCATGCAAGCAACAAATCGGTTAACTTACTTAAGCACTTTTATCAAAGCAAATTATGAATTTAGCAACTTACGCTACTTGGAAGCGGGGTAACGTTGAATTCAAAAGCCTGTACTTTAGATCCCCCAAAGGCATCCTTGATACCTTGGCATATGTGGCTGTACACACTTTTAAACTTCAAGCAACATGTAATGCTCTAAAGAATATGTACACCAATCAGCCACAATATTGAAACCTCGTGCCTAATATTGTGTGGGTCCCCCTCGTGCCACCAAAACAGCTCTGACCCATCGAGGCGTGGACTCCACAAGACCTCTGAAGGTGTGGAATCTGGCACCAAGACATTAGCAGCAGATCCTTTAAATCCCGCAAGTTGCGGGGTGGGGCCTCCGTGGATTGGACCTGTTTTTCCAGCACATCCCACAGATGCTCCATCTGATTGAGATCTGGAGAATTTGGAGGCCAAGACAGCACCTTGACCTCTTTGTCATGTTCCTCAAACAATTCCTGAACAATTTTTGCACTGCCATCAGGGAATACCGTTGCCATGAAGGGGTGTACGTGGTCTGCAGCAATGCTTAGGTAGGTGGTATGTGTTAAAGTAACATCCCAAGGTTTGCCAGCAGAACATTGCCCAGAGCATCACACTGCTTTCTTCCCACAGTGCATCCTGCTGCCATTCCTTCCCCATGTAAATGATGCACACGCACCTGGCTGTCCACACGATCTAAAAGAAAACGTGATTCAATCAGACCAGGTCATCTTCTTCCATTGCTCCACAGTCCAGTTCTCATGCACACGTGCCCACTGTAGGCGCTTTTGACGGTGGACAGGGGTCAGCATGGGCACTCTGACTGGGTTATGGCAACGCAGCCCCATACGCAGCAAGCTGCGATACACCGTGTCTTCTGACACCTTTCTGTCATGGCCAGCAGTAAAATTTTCAGCAATTTGTGCTACGGTAACTCTTGCGTGGGGTCGGACCAGAAGGGCATCAGTGAGCCCTGGGTGCCTATGACCCTGTGGCTGGTTCACCGGTTATCCTTCTTTAGTCCACTTTTGGTAGTTACTAACCACTGCATAGTGGGAACGCCCCACAAGTGGTACCTGCCATTTTGGAGACGCTCTAACCAAGTTGTCCAGCCACCACAATTTGGCCCTGGCCAAGCTGCTCAGATCCTTACGGTTACTCATTCCTCCTGCTTCCAACACATCAACTTCACCATTCACCTGCTGCCTAATACCCCCCCCCACCCTTTGACAGGTGCCACTGTAATGAGACAATGAGTGTTATTCACTGTACCACTCAGTGTTATTAACGTTGTGGCTCATCGGTGTGTGTATCCATCTTCACATAACATGTCTGTCAATGGCAGATCGCATATACGATGGTGGTCCCACAAGATTATACAATATACAATACATAATACTTGATAATAAACAGCAATGTTACTGGTTTATGTATTCACTATACTGTACTTGTTATCATTATTTTAGAGTATACTCTTTCTACCCATAAAAAAAAGTTTACTGTAAAACAGTATGCCGTGTTATGCTGGCAGCAGCCTCATACATCTCGTGTTTACCATGTCTGCTGTAACATGCGGTACGGGGTTGTAACCTAGGAGCAATAGCCTATACCGTATGCGAGTGAAAACGGACGTGATGCGGCACGTGTACACCCTGACGTTCGGACAACAAAACTACCCAGCAAAGCATTTCTCAGAACATATCCCCGTTTTAAGTGACACATACTTGTACACACACGCACACACTAAGGAGTTATAAGTACCAAGGACTGTTTAAAGACTTTCAACCCTAGTTAACAAATTACAATTGCAGGAATCCCTTGGTATCCAAATGTAACTTGTCCCTGAAAATGCATTGGACCCCAAATTTCCGATCATCTTAAATCGAAAAAATAATAAAGATGGACTCTATGCACTGTATGTGTACATGACAATACATAAGAGTATTATTTTTAACATAGCATAGTGTACGGTACCGCATGGTGTTTATTTTTTGTTTTTTATTTATTTAGATTTTCACACTTTTTTTTATTATGGGTAAGCTTCACATAAAAGTTTGTTATAGCAAAAGTTTCCATTTGGATCCCGATTCATAGGTATTCATTTTCAAGAGCTGTTGCACTGAAAATTGGGATACAGAGAGTACTGGTACCGAGGGATTGCCGTATTAGATCAAAAGATCAAGCTTTTTTCCAAACAGTCCCCTTCCAGCTAACTGCTTTCTATAAACATTTGATACATGGGAAAGAGCAGCAGAACTTTCCCGAAGCGCAGCTCCAGTTTATATGCCTAGCCGATCTGTGAGAGAGAGCACGGCTGGATGACACAGCTCTCACTTTTAGAGCAGTAAATAATCTCAAGAAATTAACTGCCCGCTCTGAAGAACGTGTGACATTTTTCATGAAGACCAGTGGCGCTGGACTCCAAATTTCAACAAAGGAACAATGAGCTTCTTTTTCTGACGCCAAGTATGGTCTTCACGGAGACGAGTTCATGTGAATTAGTCACTACAAAGCGTAGCGTAAAGCCCGAGCAGCAGCGCAGTTCCGTGCACATCCCGCCTCCAAGGCATCTGAAAGGACTTAGCCATGTACAAAAACATCCCAGGGCTTTCTGGTGTCTGCCACCTTGGGGCCTGAGTCACACTGCCATTGCAGGGCATGTGTACACACATACAGCATGGCATCCCACAGGGCCTGGCTATTGGCTACTGGCAAAACTGTGACATAAAGAAGTACGAGCAACGATGAAAAATAGACTAAGAATTTATTCCGCTCTGAGCAGGGAGTAGAACTCATACAGTTTTTTTGACCAACCCTCGTACTCTTGGTGCTTTACAGTGAACTTCTCAACGATCCCGCAGCTTTTACCTGTCAGCCAGCTGTAAATCTTAGGCAGGAAACAAACTCCCACGGTGCGGACCCTCGCTCAGCGGCACATACCTCCTAATTCACAGCTCACTTCCTTTCCTACTTTTGAACATATAACTAACTGGTCTGGATTGCGCGCCGCACATACCTTTCGCCCATTTTACAGTACGTCTCCTTTAAACGGCTAGTTCGGCAGAATCGGTCTGGAACCGCGTGCGTATTTGCGGCAGCGTGCAATTCTCCGGCTTCTCTGGAACAAAGACATTTCCCAATTATGGATGCACGAATCAAAGAGCGGAGCAGAAAAACCGGTCTGACAGACGCACAATGAACAGCCCCTGGTAACTAAATTCTGCGACGTACGTGCGCTCACACGCCTCGCACACGGGGAGATTCTGCTCCGACCCCGAGCGATCCGGCTAAGGAGGAGCTCCGAAGCCGGGATGGTCCCATCGTACTCCCTCTCGGCCCCCGTGTACTAACAGAAGGTGCCCAATGAGTCACGGGCAAAGTGGGCTCCCCGATATCCGCTGTGGACGGGAGCACAGGAAGCCTTCTGTGCCTCCAGAACACAGCTCCCTTTCATGGCACATGGGCAGAAGACGACTGTCATGTGATATAGCTGCCCCTTGTAGCAGACACCCCACCACCAGCGCCAGTTTGACAGAATCACGAGTGGCACTATTTGTAACATCGTGGCTTTCATACCAGTGACAGATCTTAGATAAGGAGCTCATCTCAAGCGACAGTCTAGGCAGGATGCAGTTTATGTACCCTCTCTGCCCAGGTCTAATCCTGCAGCAGCTACAACATAAGCAGCCTTGCATACAAAAATTACATCTTTCACAATCTGGCAGGCCTGGGCTTTGGAGGCTTACCTCTTGACTGCAGCTATACAGAGCACTGCCCTCTTTTGATAATCCCATAACCAAAAGACGAAGACCTACATTTGCCTGGGGTGTCCTTAAATGTGCAGGTAGACCCAGAGAGCAAAGACAGTGACATCCTGCATGTCTCGTGCAGGGCCGAGAAGGGCCAGGAGATGCGGTGCCCTTCAAACAAGGTACACATAGCAAGGATGAATGTGGCACACTGTGAGCTATGGTCCCTTTGGGCGAGAGTGCCTGCGAGGCAGAGAAAGCGTTGTTCTAAAACAATGGGACAATGGCTGAGATGCGTCCACCAGCACACGGATCATCGGAGGGCTGGGTGACGCCGATAACCGGGGCCAGTCGGTACAACGTCATACCCAGGACAGCGGAGGAAGAAAAAGGCCTCCTGTTCCCGCCTTGCTCAGTGTTGACAAGGGAAAATTACACAAGGCACAAAGCGAGCTATCGGGGTGAAAATGGATGGGGTGTCACAGCCATCGCGCTGAGGCACAGCTTTATTCTCTTCTATCTGAGCATTGCAAATCGGTCCTCCGCCATTTTATCACCTTACGCAGGGATGATCCTTTGAACTCAGCCTGTAACTACTGTGAAATTGTTATTCCTTCCTGGGATTCGGGTGCTTTTTTCCACAGGTTATTAGAGATTAAGGGATTGTGTGAAATTGGATTTTGGAGGATGAAGCTGATTCTAAGCTTTTCTTCTCCTCCTTTTCTTCTCTCCAACAACAAACGCTTGTGTCGTACATTATTGTTCGTGTTTTCAGTGGGATGTGGATCAGATCATTCGCTGAACAATATGACTATTTGGATTAGCCATTGCAGCAACTCATGTGAGGGAAAAAAAAAAAAAACTTTTTTCAGTTTAAATGAATTATCTTGTGTTTAAACCTGTGGTTTAAGCAGGTAATTTAAATGTCAGTGTTAATACTGATTTTTTTGCAGCTTTTCACGGGTGCTGACGGTATGTCTCATTCTATCGCTGCTGGACTTTCTATCTTCTCTTTAGGCTTCCGGTACTTTCCAGCATCAAAGAGCTGCAAAGAGCCATGGTCTCCACAATCACTTAGCTGCATCAGGCCTATGCATGCTGTCGTTCCCTCCCCTGTTCCTTTGTTTGCGTCTCTGGGGCTTCGATGTGACGGGGTGTGGGTGTCCCCTGCGCCACGGTGAAGTTCGTGCACCAGCTGAATCAATGACAAAAACTCTCCGTGTTATGAGGAACTGGGAAATCCCACAACTGGATGGTCCAGGCATCCATTTTGCTCAGCAGGTTTAAATGAACCAGATGGTAAGAGATCAAGGGGGCAGGTACCGCGGCTAACAGCATCTACTGTGTTTCGAGGCTGGTCGCCTTGGTAACATTGCCCAAAACATGAATGAAGCACAGAGAGATGCATCGTGATGCCACCCACAGGACACCCCTCCGCTCTGCCTCTTGGGCTGTACCCAGATGGGGGTGCACAAGACCGATGAGTCAGGTATGCAAATTCAGAGACCGGGCAGGGAAGCGATGGGGGGCAGTGCAGGGGGTGGGGCGGAGGGCCATTCTCCTGGGCACTGAGAGGTGATGGATGAGCGGAGAGATGTTTTGTTGCTCTCGGGCTGCAGGGGGAGGGCAGGGCAGAGCTGGGAGGTGGTCCATTAGGTCTGGGACAAAGACTGCGCTTCTGTCTCACCATTCCTCATGCTTGTGCAGTTAAAACTAAAACAGCAAAGGACAGGGTCCTTGGAGGCACTGCTGTCTAACCTAACTGATGCTCAGACATAACAGCGAGCCTTGTTTACACAGCATGCTCCCCACAGCGAGGCAGGGATGAATCGCTGTCTCTACATGTCAGGTGTGGAGATTCGGAGGTCCCCAAATCGGTCCTTGTCAGCCTCATGCAAATTTTCACAAGAATGTGAACCAAATAAAATGCTGTAGCAACAAACTGTACAACAGTATTCCTAGTGGCATCTTTAATTTTTTTCCAGTTACATCCCACTTGATGACACCCCCACAAGTGCACACACATGCAAATGAAAATATGTGCGCGTGCATGTTCCTCCCCTCCCATCTTGCTCCCTTCTTCCCTTTCACTCCTAGCATCACTTGGCCACTGAGCCTGGTTGCTATGGAAACACCTCCCACCGGAGCACAGCTACCTTCCCTGTTACCGTAGCAACCTACTCCCTGCAGAATTTCAAGTGCGCCACTCTCTCTCTCTCCTCTCCTGCCCTCGCTCTCTTCCTCTGCTTCCATTAATTGAGTCACCATACATTTCTTTCAGTGATCCAGCCTCATTCACGAACTTGACTTGGGTGAACATTATCATCCGTTTTGATTATTTTATGCAACTAACAAAAATCAACGTACCGTTCAGTTATCGCTTGAAATTGTCATTCTCGCATCATTATCACAACGGCGGGACAAAAGAAAAGATTTACAGTGGATTCCCTGCCATCACAGATGAAGCTGGAATGCAGCAGGATTACTGACATACTGTATATATATATATATATATATATATATATATATATATATATATATATACACAGTATATATATATATATACACACACACACCGTGGTACAATATACCCATACATACAGCACTGATATCGCAATCCTAGCCTGCGCTTTCCAGGACTGGCAGAGGCCCTGTACCGATAAGCAGCTGCTGCAGATGGATGGCAGGAATATAACACAATTTGAGCCTCCGTGTAGAGCCATAGGCTGATAGCGATTTAGCTTAAGGGTCTAAATATCTTACCCTCACATTCAGGCCCCGTTACATTAAACTATCTCCCACCCCCGGGGGGAGCGGTACAATTGTCATCACAGCGGAGGCAAATTCCATTTCTAATTTTTTCATTCCGGCTTGTGTTGGAGAGGCCGCTTGGATCAAAAATGGAACATCGTTCCAAATATTACTACAGTGTTCCCCCCTCAGTGTGAAAATGCGGTCAAGGGCCGAAGCTTCTGAAGGAATGCGTGCAACAAAAAAAGGTTTTAATAAATGATTGCATGTTATACCGATGACTGTCCGGTAATAACTTCAGATGCTGTTTGCATTGCGTGTCCGCAGTCTCTCAGGGCACATAATGCTGAGTGAAATCATCTGCCGCAGATTTTGTCAAAGTATCATTTAACTCGCGTTCCCCCAGCCAGCCGGTAACTGTCTCAGCCCGGCCTTGGACGATGTGAGAGCGTATCGAAATAAATGATCCTTTCAGGCTCCTTCCATCTTTTCGAATGCTGCAGTGATAGCATTTAAGTCAATTAGCCTCTTGTTCCCATTAAACCTGACCAGACAATCGGTGTAATACGGCTGTCAGAGGTTATTGTGCATTTTTTCATTCCTTATTTGTAAACAGGGACACAGCCCGTTGCCACATCTGCCATGGGTGCATCTCCGTTCCTTATTAAGTCTGCAAGTCGTAAGCAACCTGAAGTTCCTTGTTTCTTGCCTTTGTTTGAGATTGTCATGTAAACAGGAAGGCTAAAGTGGTGGAGAAGCTAAGAGGATAATGAGAAAAGACTGTCGGGGCAGCAGGCATCTTAAGACTGTGGCAGGGATGAGCGAGACTGCAGCTGGAGCAGGTGAGTTTCCCCCAGGAGCACAACTACAGTGGGGTTTATTCCAGTTCCAGGTGGACTCCAGTAGGAGCAAATGAGAGTGTAATGTTTGAGGAAGATGGACTCCAGGTGGCTTGCGTGGATCTCGATGTGGCGGAAGCAGACCTGCTGTTGAGGTAGCAGACTGTAGCAGGGGAAAGTGAGACTAACAGCAGATCATGGAACTCACCGAGCTTCAAACCTTAAAGAAGCCTTCGCTGGGTGAGAATGATGACTCAGACTGGTGGATGTGGAGAGGCAAGGAGGCCAATCGGGGGGAATAATAATTCACTATAATAGGCACTAACCTTAAGTGGCCAAAGCCGACACGGCATGGCTGAGCACAGGTTCTGAAACAGGAAGTGCTGAGGAAATGTGGAAGATGTCTGCCACGAAAGGGCTGTTAGTCTTGTTCCTGCTCCAGCTGCCAAATGTGAGCTCTCCATCTCCACCACCTTTGCCTGCATTACTGATCTGCAGCACTCATCGTCATCATCAACCCCGCTGACCTTCTACAGATCGGCTCCAGACTGCTAATGAAGTCACGCCAACAAAAATGCACAATTTAACAACACGTGAACTTCACAAATGCCACCAGGGGTCACAAGGTGACGCCCCTTTAACCCTGCAAGCTTTGCTACCCGTGAATGACATAAGAAATCTCAGGCTTTCACACCCCCACGGCCAGCGCTCTCTGGCTTCTCAGATTTCCCTTTTCAGTCCTTCCTGGGTCTGAGAAAGGATACTTCTGCAATAGCAAAAGAGTCGGTTTATCAACATGATGCAGATGATCCCGTGGGCTGCTGGTGAATCTGCTGCCAGCTGTAGCTGGGATGGCTGAATGGCAAGCAGGGAACTTTTCTCACATTTCTTGCTTTTTAAAGAAATAATAAACGCAAAAAAACGCCTTTCTGCTCAGATCTTTTGGCCCCCGTGTTCTGTGTCTGAGACCCCTGGGGGAGTTACCCGTTCCACCCTCTCCCAGAGGCTCACCTACGCCCAATCGCTCTCGTAGCAACACCTCACTACAAAAGCATGACGACAGCATGTTTTCTCAACCGGCTCTTCGTCTTAAGACATTGGTGTAGCACTTGGGAATTTGTAAGGTAAACATTTACAAATATTAGCGCCAGTAAATAAAAGAAATGATCAAATATACAGTTATTCGCATAGACAAAGACTAAGGGTTGAATACATTTGTTATGTCTGTATAAATTTAAAAAAAAGAAATAAAATCAAAACAGTTTTTTAAAAATTTAATATTTGTTATAGCGTGGACCGTTCTCTTTGTTTACTTTCTGTTATTAAAAGTTTAACAAATCTGTTTTGCATTACGCTGCGCATGTGCTGTTTTCGAGCTCCATTTCTGCTATACAGACAAGTAATGACCTCTGTTTCATTTCTGAAGAACACATGCAGAGTGCTAACCAAGACATTACTGCATAGTCCGATTCATTTTTGCTTATTTTACACTAAATGTTTTCCCTCAGCCACGGAGCGGCCAACAGTGGTTACGGGCTTGGTTTGCAAGAATGTTGCTGCTGTTGCTCTTTTGAGAAGTCTGCAGAAGTTCACCTGCATTGCTCAGGTGCAGCATCCCAATGGTTACTGAGCATTTGCCCGGATGAACACATGGACAAAACTAAATGGTTTCGGGAGGAAAAGTGGACCGTTAAGCAAAATAGTGTTTCGGGGGTTTTCTTAGGCTTATGTCAAGCGATACCCGACTGCTAGGCCCGAGGAAGTAACCGTATCCACAATGACAATGCAAGATTTTATCCAGAGTTCCTACATTAGTCTGAGAGCCCAAAGCCATCCTCGTGAATAAAAGATGCATCACAGCAAAATGGTACATTTTGCCAGCGGCCCATGCACATGGTGGCTCACAAATGCATTGGAAACCATTAGTGAAACCCGATTATCTTTCGGCCCCGAAATTAATTAAACAGGGGCACAACGGCATCAATGTTCTCGCAGATCCGCTGCCCTGCAGACAGGAACCTACATGGCGGCGGTGCATCCAATGCCGCTAAGTCAAAAACCTCGACGCCAAAAATAGCACTAAATGCTGAGTTCAACTTTTCATTTTCCTGATAGCCAATGTTTATCCCTTTGCTCCATTGCTTATTTCCCAGCGAAAATGCTAATCTGCACTCTAAAAGCCAAGAAAATCCTACGGAAATCGCCCAGTAAACATATTTGCTTGTGCTGGACAAAATATTTGGACAAAAGCAGTGTCTGTTTTTTTTCAGGATGGTCCTGAAATCAAACCGCACGCCTTGTTTGAGAAACAGCACCACCCAATAAAAGGCGTCCTCATCTTTTCTGTTTTTGTTTCCTTTCACGTTTATAGCCGGTGTGAAATTAAAACTGCTGTGTGTCCTTTCAGTTCAGGATGCTTTGACCTAAACAGAATATTTTCTGCACCAAACACCAAAATCCCACTCTGTACAGTTTGTGGTGAACTGTAAACACAGCACCGAAACCAGAGAAGCAAATATTAATCCCTGTGCAAAAATACAGCAGCTTTGCTATTATTAAAAGTGAAATTGCATTAATGTGTAAAACAGACACTGACATGTAGACAAAAAAAAACCATTCACTTCCACCTTTTCCAGGAAACTGTGACGCACTTTACAGGGAACCTTGCATGGTTACTCGCAGTAAGAGAACTTCCGAATGACTCACCTAGAAGTGTGTAACAGCGTCGCGTGCGAATGTGTGTTTCGTGAAAAGGGTGGTGGATGTGACCTCGAACTGGCCTTGAATTCCCAAACGTCTGCAAAACAATGTGGTCCAAACAGTACCAGAACAACAAGGACTTTGCTTTCAGGTTCAGGATTTAACCGTTTAAATGAACTGTTCTTTCCTGGAATCTGGATTTTGCCTTATAACTATTGATCAAAGCACAATAGACTGCTTGAAGATTCCATGCCTTATGGAACGAACAAAAACTTTCAGCGGCCCTCATTCACGTTCAACGCAGCACCAAATTTCTGTTTCAGGAGTAGCACGCATAACTTCTAAACAGACCTTCGACTAGGAAAAGCACCTCCAGCAAGAACATCTTTGAAAATCAGGGTTTGTTTTCTGCCTACATCTGCAGTTGGATCAAATGTTCAGCAGAATTAGATCTCCAGCCACAGTCACTATATCTTTAGAAACAGTTCCTATGGTTATTAAGTTGAAGATAAGCAGAAGAAAACTTGTTATGACTATAAAACTCCCATGGTGATCTTTTGTTACACATACAAAGGAAGAACGGCTGGATTGTCCGTCCTCTACGTCAGTTCTTTGTAATCCTGACAGTAAACCTGAACGTCTGCAGTTGTCCTCATCCTCACACAACATACTGAGCTCCTCAGAATAACATTAATCCTCACGTGGCACTTGCAGGCATGGGATTTCTGGACTTTTTAATACAGATTGCATATTTGACAACCGTATAAACCGTGTTAAATCTAATTGACTTGCATATTTTCCATTAGAGCAGGGCCTCATCCTCCTTTTCTTGGGTGAAAATTACACACAGAACGCGACGTCTCAACTGACTGGTTGAGCAGAGGACTCCTTCGGACCAGAATACATAAAGCTGCTTTACATATTGGCTAATTCCTAATCTGTAGAATAAAGAACTTTTTTATTACCAGACAGAAGAATAAACCCATAAAATCCTTAATATAATCGGAAGTGCTTTGTTTGTGCCGTTTGTTCATGAAAAAGTCATAAATGATAATAACAAAAGCAATGAGAGCCATTCCACCTGTGGTTAACAGGCTTTTGTATTCCTGGACATGCATGCGGAGGCTTAATCTACTGGGGCCTCATGGGTTGCCCCCCCACAAAGGGGACACGGTAACAGGGCACAGAAAACAAGCACTGTGCCAGAAACCCAGGCTGATGCCACCACCAGTGGACAGGTGTGACAGGTTACTGCCCACGCTCGGGGTTTCAAATATCTCTGGCATCACCGCAATGAGCAATATATGCCGCAGCGGCACAGATCATATAATCAGCGGCCCGCTTTAAAATGCCACGCGGACAGCAGCCGGGGTGACTGTCGCACTTGCGGCGGGTGTCTTGGTGCATCCATCTGCTCAGCTCTGCGGCAGCAGCGAAGCCCCCGACTCGGGGCTCATCGTACTGACATCGTCGCTTACATACAAATCACTTCGCAACCTGACGGATGGAAAAAACACAGCACGTTCCCCAGATATCATCTCCTGCCTCTCCAAATGTGCTGCCAGGTAACGTTCAGATTTGTCGGCAGATATTAATAGACCGGAAGACGCAAGGTGGATGTGATTCAAATGAAAAAACGCCAATGATCTTTTGGACATCACGCTGACGCTTGCAGATTTAGCGATTGCTCAAGCAAGAGCGCTTGTCCATTAATTTGTCTGTTGTCAACAGCCGCTGCACCGGGCACGCCCTCCGGCACAAAGAAGATGGATTAAAGCACGCCTCCGGAAGCATTCTCATAATGCAAATACGTTGCGAGCGCAGCGAGAAGCTATGATGAAATCTGCAACCATTTTGCTTAGAATGTACAAACGTCTAAGCGCAAAACAATTATTTCATACAAACCGAAAAACTGACCTTTGACATTTTTGCTCTGAATAGATTCCGGTGCCACTTCCATCTGGAGGAGCTCACACTTTTTGGGAGGAGTCCCATGTAGGGTCAACCTCAGTTCTAAATGAAGCACCGCAGGCTGACCCGTTGAGTCAGGTGGGAACTGCATGAATTCTCACTCCGTCTCCTTCTCAACACAGCCACGTCATCACCCTTCACTAAATTATTCCCTGCCTCTCTGACTCATAAGAAGTCTGGAGAGCTATGCGCTTGACATCATGGTGGCAGGTGACATATGTCAGAAGGGACTGTGGTCAGGATTCCCTTCTTCTGGTGACATTTGCGCAGATCAAACTATGGAGGCGTGGTTTGGGATCTTCTGGATTTGTACATCAAACAAACCACGACAGAATGCGCCTGCAACTGCGTGTCTTTCCGTCTTTGTAATTGCCATGGAGTCTGATGCCTGGTGCTGTACCCACAGCACGGGAACCTCGACACACCCTTTCGTTATGCTGAAAACACCAAGGAAGAAGCTATGGCTCCTTGAGGAAATGATGGCAGCCGAGTAATAACCCCTGTCCTAGCTGATGCTGAGGCTGAGTCATTGTGTCATCTCCTCAGAAGACTTTTCTAGCCCTGTCAATATTCCTGAAGCGTGCAATTTTGGTCAAAGCCATAGAGATAGCATCTTGGCCAGCAGGACCCACCAGTGATGCAGAAGCACGCCTTAGAGGAACAAGGAGCGCTGAGATCTTAGGTGGGTGTTCAAAGTTATAAGCAGATCCCTCCTGTCAAATGACAAAAGACCGGGAAAGTGTGACATTCACGCGCGTATAAAATCAAATGCAAAAGACAGCTGCCTTCACGAGAAGTTATAAAATTGATCCCTGTGGCCACAGTCCTTGATGTCCGACGGACAACAGGAAATGTGGAAACTGCCTCACAAAGTGCTGATGTCAAACCAGCTGATACCACCTGCTCAGGAAGGCACAAGTTACACGTTTAGGGACTTATTTGTGACAGACAGAAGTCAGAATCTGTTATGCAGCAAATATTCAATCCGCCTAATGGCACGGCAAAGGTCATGCAGGGACTTGCTGAACACCGGCCGATTCCTACAGGCTAAACGCACAGATGCTCTACACTTGCCGGTTTTGACCACTGCGACCAAGCACAGCTTAGCATCTCTCTGCTGAGTAGAAGAAGCGGTTTGACGCATGTCAGTGGGAGGCGAACGGCTCCTCCCGTTGCATCAGCTCTTCTGTTCATTACTTTACGCGAATCACCACGTGACAAACAGCTACCGTACGATGAAGGTGCTTACGACGATCCCACGATTATTAACCATGCCAAAAATCGCAAGGAACCTGCAAGAAACAGGGGGCTTGCTGGTGCTGCGACAGACAAGCGCCCACCAGCAAGCCCCCTGTTGGGATCACTTATGAAAAACCTGCCCACAAAGTAGAAGTCAGACCATGGTTTATAACTGCGATGCTTCCGTCACTGACTGTGGGAAGGCTGACTGACTTACGGTCCACTCGTGATCGATCACACCCCTCTCCCCAGAAAAGCTACAGCCAGTCAGAGACGCGTCCTCGCATCGAACTTGGGTCGTGCCGAGTTTCGCTCGGAGGGGCCGCCCGGGTTCAATTATACAGGAATGGTCACCAAACGCTGGCGGCAGACTGTACAACAGCTGTGCATCAAAAATAAAGCAGTTTACCTCCCACCTGAAAAATATTAAAGGCGCTACACTCAATATTTTGTGGTCATGACCCATTCCCTGCCAAAGTTATACATTGCAGGATGGCAAAGGTAAATGTAAGTAATGAAGGAGGTACAACTAGACCGTACAGGTGCATATGTTAAAACCATATAAATACCTGCCACTGGTCACTGGGCTAGAAAGCAAATCTCTTTACATCCCACCAAACTAATCTGATGCAAATGGTTATTCCTTCCTCGATAATTCAACCCCTGCCGCTATTTTTGAAAAGATGAACCCTGCAGTGCTTCTTAAGTGAGGGGGTGGGCCTCTAGAAATGACCCTTTTTCCACATAACAGGGCCTGTACAGAAACAAACCCACAATTTCAGCATTAATGGGCACTGACAGAACAACCTACTGTGTCACGCAGGATGGTGGTTACAAGTGCAAGGGCGCAGATTCAGACCCCACGTCCTGCTGTACCCTTGAGGACGATGCTTACCCTCGGCTGCCCCGCTACAAATTACCCAGGTATATACGCAGGTAAATTATCGTGGACATCTTAATGTTGCAAATTTCTTTGGGGGGGAAAAAAGCGTTGCGATATATTAATAGATGGAAAGAGTTATCTGCCTATGAATTACCAATAACCCATGCAAGTCCGAGCTCCACAGAAATGTCACGACCTCCGGCTGACATGCGTTGCGGTGCTTCTCGGGAGGCTTACAAGGGCTTCGGGGTCTGGAAGCTGCCATCGTATGAGCGAGATTTTAATCGCTCCAACCTCTGGCAGGATTACTGGACACTGAGGAGGATTTGGTGACGCACGCTGACAGTCCAAGTCCGCTTTTATCAATATCGTGCATTGTTTAGCAACACTAAAAACGTGTACATACAGTACAGTCATAAACTATGGCAGTGATTACATTTGTTAAAAAATAAAATAAAATGTAAAAAAAACACTAACATACAGAGAGAAGCAGGAATAATAAAATCCAGGAACAGCAGCACTCGATGATGCACGACGGCTGTCAATCACTCCCGGCGGCCGTTACGCAACGCGGAGCGCGAGCGCCGGCCCAGCGCGCGCGCGCGCGCGCCGCCACTCATTGACGCGCATGCGCCGAGGCGCGGCATCGGAGCCGCTGCGCGCCGCGCATTCGTTCGAATAAAATTCATACGCGTATTTTAGACAGAACTGCGGCTCCGTTTTCCCACTCAGCAGCTGAACATTTTCACTGGAAGGGAAAACATGCCCTGCAGGCTGCGATGGAGACGTCTGACAAATTTATCTCTCCATTTGTCAAACAGACGTCCCGGATGGGGGCGCCCGTCCGCCCCCACCTTCTCGCTTGCGCCAGCTAAATAGATAGATAGATAGATAGATAGATAGATAGAATGGAGCGCACTGAAACTAAGGCATTCTTTAATCACTTCTGTCGTTTAAGCAGCATGCACGCGAGCGCCGTGGCCGCGTTTGCGTTCATTTCGCCGCAAGTGGTGACAACGGAGCAAAAACGCATCCAAAATAAATCAGCTGTCATTTTCGGGGACGCCCGCTGTCACCGCGCCTCTCACAAATTCAGCGCACGACAAAACCAGAATAAAACGGAATAAAAACGTGAGCCCTGATGCTACCGCGGACAGGTTCCACCCGTCACGCACACGATTCGCCTCAGAAGGGGCAGACACTTAAGGCCACGGCAGAAATGCTCTGCTTCCAAATACCGATAAACAAGTGTTGTCACGCCTTACCTCGACGTTTTCCCAAATGGAGTGGGACAATATAGTCATTAATATAGACAACGCGGTGCGGTCCATTTTTCTTTCTCCCCTCCGCTGCCTTGCCGCGACGACGTTTTTATTTAAATGCGTGAAGTGCCAGGGCCCGGCAGCGCCCGTGTCCCTCCCGCCGGGGGTTTTGCTGCGTCTCAGTCTCGGCTCGCAGTGGCTTCGCTCGCAGCTCCACTCGCTGCCCGGGCTGCTCTGTGGCTTTGCGGTGCGCTGGGAAGCCAAGCCCCTTTCTGCCTGTGCGAGCCCTCAGCTTTCAGTCCCACAATGGATTCGCTTCACCGAAGGTCGGGCGCCGGGAGGAGAGCGAGCGCCGGGACGCGGCTGCGAGGGACGGCGACATCCAGCGGCCGAGGCGGAGGAGCGCGCACCGCAACGCGCCGGCGCTTCCCTCATCTGTTCGCGAACTTTTCCGGATGAATCCCTTTCGTGAGTCCATTCAAACTGTTGCTCTCACAATACTTTTCCTGAAATTCCAATACGATTTCCTGACTTTATTGTAAATGTAGCCGAAACGCCAGTAACAAAGGCAGTCACTGTGTCGCAGATATTCGTTACTTCTTTAAAACGTTTAAATACAACAAAGGGAGCTTCCAAAAGTTTTAAATGGTTCTCTAAATATATTAATTTCACCACTACTTTTGCTTAAATCCGTGGGTTATGAAAAATTGTTTACACCGGCCAGTAACAACAGGCTTGTAGTATTTATTACAAAAATAAACCCACCAACAATAAACCGCTTTGATCTTAGTCATAAGGCCGAGGAACAACGCAGATACGAAAGACCGAAGTAAATAAAACACAGCAATACTTCTTAAAACACTAGCAAACTCTTATTAAAATTACTGTATATTATTCTGCAGCTACTAAAATGTTCTGCTATTCTGTGGATGCCTTGCTCTTCTGGACTCTTTTCCAGTGCCATTTGACCCCCTGACTGCTCTGCAGCCCTGTGGATCCCTGTGATGGAACACACACTATGGTCAATGGTTGGACCCTTGGATAACCGCTTCCATGTAGCAGCAGCACCCATCGCCATGGGTGCCTTTACATAGCATGCATCACTAAAAAGCCCCCTGCTAAGGAGGATGGCCACATCCCCGTGACTCGCCTGTCACTAGCGGTCCTGTGTCCATCACCGTTCGCAGGTGAGCCTCTGATGGGTGCAGACCACCACGGTAGTGAGCTTGGATCGCGCAGTCTTCATAGCAAAGCCAGGTGGAAGGATTGTTCTTTTGGTCTCTGTCAAGAGGACAGCCAACCATCTCGACCATCTGCAGTCCCGTGGACCCCGTAACAGCACAGACTTTGGTCGATGGTTGGACACACGGAGAACCGTGCTAACACGTAGTACCGTCAGCCACTATAAAAGGCACCTTTATGTAGTGTTCATTGCTACAATATGGTAGGCAATGTCCTCCAGAGGCCAGGATGCATGTTTATTGCAGTTTTATCTGCTCAGGGAGACATGTCATCACCTCTGAAGTAAATGAGTAAAGACTCAGAGTGTAACAACTTTACCAAAGTGTTCAAGCAAACAGTCTCCCCAAAATTTGGACAAAACTCCACTGTTTACTCTGCAATGGTCTTAGTTCCATCCAAGGTGTAGTTTCACAGTCCAGTGGTTTTGGGGATAGGATCAAGGCCACTGTGACCCTCACCAGGATAGCTGATGCTTTTAGAAAGCGGTTCCTGTGTTGATCTCCCCAGCACATGTGCTGTATTTCTGCAGTTATGCTTCTGGTTTCTTTCTTGTGCAAATAAATGGAAAAAAAGGGGCTTATGCAAGGAGAACATAAACGTATGATGCTGAACATTGATCTGTTATGAACTGCATGGCTTTTTAAGCAATGTGTTCTTTACACAGCATCACTCAGTAATGTATTCAATTCCACAGTGCAGCCTGCCATAGAGTGAGGAGGCGCCCACAACTGCTCTCTCCAGACAGTTCAGCAGGAACTCCTGCAGTCTGAAGTGTTTTCATGAAGGAGAAAACCAGCTTCCATTTGTGCCCACCAAGCAAGACACACAGATGTTCCACTTTGTCTGAGGTCTGGCGGGAATGAGGGACACAGTGGGGTCACATTCAACAGATCTTCCCTCAGCAGCACACTGCCAGCAACCCTGTACTTCTGCAGCATGGAAAGGAACAAGGAGATTAAACCAGAGACTGAGTGTTGCTTTCAGGGAAAGGAGGAATGTCAATTTTTTTGTTGAATGAACAAAATTAATATAAACATCACAAAACTAGGCAAGTAACCATGGGGAACATCCAAAAAATAAATTAAACTAAAATAATCACTAGGGATATTTTGTTCCAACTACATTAATACACTATATGGATAAAAGTATTGTGACGACCTGACCATTACACCCACAGGGACTTTAATGACATCGCATTCAAATACATAGAATTTATATGGAGTTGGTCTCCCCCTTTGCAGCTATAACAGCTTCTACTCTTCTTGGAAGGCTTTCCACAAGATTTTGGAGTGTGGGAAATTGTGCCCATTCATTCTGTAGAGCATTTACGAGGTCAGGCACTGATGTTGGACGAGAAGGGCTGGCTCGCAATCTCTGTTCCGGTTCACCCGAAAGGTGCTTGATGGGGTTGAAGTCCGGGCCAGTCAAGTTCTTCTGCAACAAACTCATCCAACCATGTCTTTATGGACCTTGCTTTGTGCACTGGAGCACATTCGTGCTGGGATAGATAAGGGCCTTCCACAAAGTGTTTCCACAAAATTGGAAGCATAGCGTTATCCAAAATATCTTTGTGTGCTGAAGCATTAAGATTGCCCTTCTCTGGAAGTAACGGGCCTAGTCCAAACCCTGAAGAACAGCCCCACACCATTATCCCTCCTCCACCAAACTTCGCAGTTGTCACAATGCAGTCAGGCAGGTAACGTTCTCCCAGCATCTGCCAAACCCTGACTCACCCATCTGACTGCCAAACACAGAAGCGTGATTCGTCACTCCATAGAACACATTTCATTGCTCCACAGTCCAGTGGCGGTGTGCTTTACACCACTCCATCTGACACTTGGCATTGGACTTGGTGACGCGAGGCTCGTATGCAGCCGCTTGGCTATGGAAACCCATTCCATGAAGGTCCCGCCGCACAGTTTTTGTGCTTACATTAATGCCAGTGGAAGTTCGGAACTCTTCCACTATGGACTCAACAGAGCATTGGCGACTGTCATTGACCCCGCTCTGCGACTTTACGCGGTCTTCCACTTTGTGGCTGAGTTGCTGTTGTTCCTAAACACCTCTACTTTCCAACAACACCGCTTACAGTTGACCATGGAATATCCAGCAGGGATGAAATTTCATGAACTGTCTTATTACAAAGGTGGCATCCTATTCCAGTACCACACTTGAAGTCACTGAGCTTTTCAGAACAACCTATTTTTAGAGACCGCATGGCTAGGTGCTTGATTTTATACACCTGTGGCAATGGGTCTGATCGAAACACCTGAATTCGATAACTAAGAGGCGTGTCCCAATACTTTTGTCCATATAATGTATGTTCAAAGTTTGTTTTCCTTCTTTAAAAGCAATTCTGAGGGTTCTGTATTTCGTTGCGGTCACTTTAAGAGTAACAGGAAGTTGTGTCATGTGACCAGCATTTAGGAAGTAAGTGAGCACAACAGGGAGAGCTTCTGTTATTTCTGAGCTGAGCCAGCGACATCTGCGTACATCTCATGCCTTTGGTGGCATCGTGGATATGGTTTTGCTTGTTTTATCCTGATCTACGATTGTAGACCATTATTTTTGGGACAACGTTACATTCTGCGAAGTCGGATGTTGGAAAATTTGCCAAGTTATACTGTTCCTAGGCCACTGGAAGTTCATACAAGGAGAATTACAAATAAATAAGTAAAGAGATAATTGACTACATGTTGAGATGTGATGCCATATAATACATTTGGAATTGCAGGTACAATGGGTGCATGCAACTTGTGGCAGTGGAAAGTAGGAGGATTTCATTTATATTGGGGAGTTGGTATTTTTGCATTAGGTATATCTGGACATGTTAAAAGCAAGCATAATGTTGATTTTTTTTTTTTTTTTGTATGTTTTACTTTCACCCTTCCTTGCAGTGTCAATAAACCTGTGGACAAAGGGTCAACTGTCTTCAGAGTCTTGATGTTAGGAAAGCGTTTATCTGACTGCCAAGTTGTATACAGCACATATACCGAGGGCAGCACAAGGTTAAAAAGGAAAATAAATTAAATGCATATCCTTCCATCCGAGTAAATGAAAAGAAATTCAAAACGGTTCCAATGGCCTTGTTAGTCTTACGCAAAAATGTCGTATCGTCTACAGCAGATCAGTGTCTTAATGTGTTTCTTATCGGAGGAAGGTTTACTGTATATCCATACAGTGCGTATGGATATACAGTAGCAAAGTAAAACGTGCACATAACTTATCAACGATAAACTTAAGAGTCAATTTTGCGGTATAATGGATGCCACAAAGAGGGGCGTGGCCTCTGGATGCGCTTTGCTAAAAGGAAACCCCATCCTGCCCGAGTTTGCAAACAAAATATTTTAAAGAGCAAATCTGGTTCAAAGTTTGTAAAGAAATTCCCTCAATCTTATTTGTTAATAAAAACCTGTGAGGTGCCAGTAAATTCGCTCATAATTGCACAAGGAGGTCCAACAAGCAGTCTTCAATGGCCGCCTTCGCACGAGTGGCCTCACCTGTGCGGGTCATGTGACTGGGGGTATTACGTCATAGCAGGAGTGTACAGGGCGGAGGAGAGGTGTCAGTTCTTAGGTAACTCGTGTCATACGTGTGAGCATGTTTCTAACCAGCCAGCACCTTGTTTACTGTTCTGAACGTTTTTTGTCCTGTGGAGTTGGAAATACAAGTTTTAGTTTTTTTTTACTGTGAACATTTTACTGAAAATCTATCTGTGGGGTCAGCAAAACTCCCAGCAGCTCGATCATCCATCTCTGACGACGCCGTGTGTGTATGTGTATATGTGTAGTGCCGCTTACTTGTCTGCTTTTTGTTGCTGAAGGATTGAACCTGTTTCCGTATCAACCTTCTTGTGTGAAGTTTTAACTCTTACAAGGAAATGAGCACCGTGAAGTTTGAACATGGGGTAAGTTTTTCAGTTATATTATTTAGTTTATGATTTACTGTGCTGGTTGTGCTACTCCTTTCCATAGTTCTGTGCTATTTATGTAAAAATGTATGACATGAAGGTAAAACATGGAACATCCAGGGGGTGTGTCTCATTGTATAGAGGATCAGGGTTAAAAAAAGCCTTACATAGTATTCCCATACTAAAAGCAAACTAGTAAATTTATGCAGTGTTCACTGTAGCAGCCGCTGTAGTGTTTCTGTGCGAATCTGTGGTAATTTTACTGTGGTAAACTGTTCTTACAACAGTACAATGCACATATACGGTATATACACGATAATATAAAAAATGTGCACTCAAGTTTGTGTATAGATATGTATTATTTTTAGTATAAGAGCATGGTTTTCACCACAGTCACATGTTTTCAGTATAAAACTGTTCACTGGGCATTTTTTACTGTATGAAGTGTAATAATAGTGTTAATAGTAAAGTGTTGTAACAGGTGAGGTGGGTATTTACCTTCTATATGTAACCATGATGTGATCCAGGTGTTGTTGCAAGATACATCCTATTAGCCTTGTGCACACTGATACAGGACGACAGCTTTCATGTTTATTCTTGTAAATTAGGGTTGAACGTCATCTAAATACAGATATGAGCTGACTTTCATTCAGCAAACACATTATGTGGAGCGCATGGGACGGCTTTTCATTCACCTACCTTTCAGCAGCGAATAACAGAAATGCTTATTGGCTCCTGGTCCATGTATTAGAATGATATCTGTGTGTGTGTGTGTGTGTGTGTGTGTGTGTGTGTGGTATGTCCCAGCAGTTCACTCCCACATATTTAGGGGCGCATGCCAGGAGGTGGGGGTGTTGTAACTGATTTCAGATGGTTAATCCTGCTCTGATGTGCATGTATTGTGACTCAAGATGTAACTGTGGGCATGTTGAGACAGGATCCCACAACCCAGTGTGTGCCTTGTGCATGCTGAATATGACTGAACAACATAAGCAATAAAACTGCAGCGTCACCTCACGAAAGCAGAATCTTCCGCATCCTCTCTGCAGCCTTGATGTGCAGCACTGACTGTGATGTGGAATAAAGCTAGCGTTGCTGTAATGTTACTCCTTTTCACTGTCCTTTCTTGGAAGCATCTTTCTAGTATGATCACCCTGGGCCTATTGCAGAGCATCTTTTTAGGCCACTCTGCTGGCACGAGGCGCAAGGCTGCAGTCATATCAAAAGGGTAGGGAACGCGTTGGGTGCCTAAATGTAGCTTCTCTGTCGCTTATTGTGGTGCTGTATTCAGTGGAGCCAAACCGATGTGCTGACTAGTTTAACTGCAGGACAGTCTTCCATGGGGAGCTGGAGGTTATCAGACTTTTGTATAATCTACATTTCATGCAGTATAGTCTGTTTACTGCAGAAGAAACTGAGGAGGAGCTTTTTATCTTGTTTGTACGCCGGACCGCTGTCTCGGGATTGCGGCCATGTCTGCAAGGCCCGAGAGATACACCCGTGGTTTTATTGCTGCTATCACAGAAACCTCATCTTAAATGCACGTACAATATTTGTATGTCCAGGGGAGTATTTTGCCATTTCATTTCTATCAGTTCCACGTGCCTGGTGTACAACGTCCTCTGGAATAGTGTGTTAACCACCAGCAAAAAAAATCTCAGCCCCCCGACTTGTTCACCGAATGGATCAGCCTATTTATTTTTAACGTTTTATTTTAACGAAAGACTTTTGGTCAGCTTTACGCAGGGCCCTCTCCTGCATTTCCAAGGACTTCAGAAATAAAACAAGTATAAAAAGCGCAGAAGGATATACAGCAAGTAAGCTGGTGTTTGCAACAACAGGAACAACTGAAAACAGAAAAGAAGAAGTTAAAATGTCTGGGATTCAAGAGAACTGGCTTAACACTCCTGGCTCTGCTACTTTATAAGTGTAGGGGTGTTTCAGCTGTGTAGGTGCGGGACTTCCTCATTCTTCTGGTGCAAGATTCTTCGAAAGCAGGTCCATGTCAGCACTTGCTGTTCCTTGTGTTGTTGTTCTAACTTAAAAATTCTCAGGAGGTACAACAGAGGCGGAGCGTAAAGGCGGTAGTACAGGTTAAATGTCTCAGGATTAGCTTTTGCCTGGATAAACGGACCAGATGCATTGTGTCCCATGAATTAACCTCAAACAATAAGTACCGGGTGATGGAGGGGTTTTTCCTGGTTCCTTTTTAATTTTTAAAAAATTTTTTATTAATTCTTTTTTTTTCTCTTCTTCTTCTTCAACTGGTGGCACAGTTGAGGAATGAACTGCCGACATTGTTGTTAACAACCATGTGCCTCAACCAACCGAGCTAACCAGGCTCCCTGGTGCTGAGATGCGCAGGGTGAAGGCGCAGTGCGTCTTTAGTCATTTTTTTAAACGGTTATATTCTGCCCCTTGAGCAGTTACTGGCGGTGACTGAACTGAATGTCTCAGTTTCAAAGCGTTTGCTGAGCAGATGTAAGTCCTCACACTCCAGTGAATAAACAGGTCTGCTATGAGAAGAGCTTGTAGCCCCATTCCTCATTCTGCGTTTCCCCCTAAAAATCATCCTACGGAAAAAGAAGCTCATAGGGCCGTTCAGCTGGAAAATGAATTTGTTACAGGGAAGATTAACCACCATGAGGTGATGAGAGGAAGGATGGAAGAGGCCATTCCACCCAGAGATGTAAGACTTGGTTGAAGATGAAATCCTAAGGTTTCTTGGGTGGAGTCTACAGCCCAGGTGTCTGCCCAGGTGCTCTTATATACTAAGCTGTGGTCAGCATGAATTGCCTCATTCTGTGAACCAGAGCACGGTGTCCATGGTGATGGTAAACAGAAAACACAACCTCCTGTGGCGCATCTATGGGATGCCCATATTTAAACGGAACCAGAACCCAGCCCAGGCCCCCTTTCCCCAAATGAAGTTTTTATTGCAGTTCCTACTGCCACTGTATTGTGGGAACACACAGTGGCATAGTAGTTAGAGCCGCTGTCGGACAGAAGAATGTGAGAAGTACAGCTGTGACTGTTTAACTTGTCTTCAAGTTCATGTAAGAAATCCAAGATGCGTAAAACGAGAACAATACGAGCTTGTTATCAGACAGGAAACAATCGGTCTGGGGTTGTGGTCATGTGCGTCGGTGTCAGCTGCGGTGGGTCACCTATTGTGTTTGGAGTTTGCTTTATATGCAACATACTATACAGTGTCTTCAACATTCTGTATATATCCAGGCAGGCATAATTATTCGCCTGCCTTTAAAGCGGGTTAAGCAGCTGCTTCCTTCAACCAAAAAGACCGCTGCAGTTTTATGGTGTCGGGCCCAAGGAGTTTCTCAAGCAGCGGATACCAAATTTAATTTCTCTTGCGTGAATTTGGAAAGCAGCGATTATAGAAATCCCCATCCCTGGGCCACAGTCTTGTTCTCGCAGGTAAAACACATCATTGTCTCAGTTAATGCATTGTTTGATGCTTTTACATGCCGGGGTCTTTATTGAGGTCAGGTTACTTCCTTGAGGTTACTTTAGCTATGATGGAGAACGAACCAATAACCTCCAGGTTACAAGCGAGCGCTATAAACAGCTACTTTGGCTCCTTTGGTATGTTTGTATGCTGTTTTTCCTTCCCTGTAAAATTAGCAGTTGTTTTAGTTCATTGCATCATTTTCATTCCTCAAAGTTGAGATGGAGCGAGGGCATAGCCAAGGAGAAAAGCCAGGGATGAAAATGAATCTTGTTTGTCGGGAAAGTTACCTGCAGCACAGGAAAGTGTTGATGCTTCTGGCGTGTAGGATTCGGGGGGTCTTAATAACCTCATAATTCATTTTTAAGATTTGACCTTAATGACTTAGAAATATCTCTGATTATACAGATCGAGGCAGTTTGTTTGCTTCGGCGACATTCGGATATCTTCAGCTGAGCGAATGTCATGTTTTCGGAGCACCACTTTGCGAGTGGGCTCAATTCAATTTTCTTTTTATATAGCGCACTTCTCACTGCAGCTTGTCTAACACACAACGTGGAAATGGTTGGTGGGTTAAGGTGGTGGGGGGGGGGCTTCACATTTAAACTGTACATTTAAACTGGTGCTCCAGAGGCCTTTGATGCCGAATTGTTCTTAACAGAATGGAAAGCTGCTTTGCTTTAACTCATCCAGCTCGTGCCACGCTTTCGCTCTCCTTCTTGCCTCTCTCTCTCTCTCTCTCTCTCTCTCTCACGCCTTGAACCTTGCGTGGCTTGCTGAGCCGAAGCTAAACGATCCAGCAGAACAAATTTTGTTTCGGCCTCAGGCTACTAGTTCACGTCGTGCTTTAGCGCCCCTCTGCCCCTTGTAGGTGAGCCCAGTTGCTGTGGCTGCTCTATGCTGTAACTGACATTTGAAGACATCGATTGGTGGCAGGAACTGAAATTCATCTTCTTATTTCACCTGAATTAGTCGTACGAAAGAAATACTTCCTTATTTATCCTTGGAGGTTGACAGTATAAATAGACTTAGTTTAAACTAGCTAACTAGTGGAGGCTTTGTGAAATGTTAGTGCTGAAAAGGCCTGTTTACACCTTCTTGTTTGAGCAGCCACACCTCCTGTCGCTTGGACCAGCATTCGCCTTGTTTGACAGGTTCAGCCATCAGCGCACTTCTCTCTTGATGCTGGAAGCTAAGACGTGAGCGAAACCTGCAACTCTTATTAACATTGTTATGAGCTGGCTATTACCTATGTATAGAATGCCCAGGATGGGTGGGCTTCCACTGGCACACGGACCCCCAGAGGTTTATTTTTCTCCTATTCTCTAGTAGAAAGGAGTTTTTTGTTTTCCTCTCCTGCGTGGCCAAAAACCAACTGTACATGCATACTATCCTTGTCATGTCTGTTCGGCGCTCTGTGTCACCGCAGTGAGAAGAGCCCTGTATAAAAATAAAATTGAATTGAATTGAATGTGTCTCAGTTTCGACTCGGAAGCTTGCCGTAACCTCAGGCCTGGTGGTGGGCCTTCGTGCTGACTTGCTGATGCCCACGACGTCTCTTCTTCAGGCTGCAGAGCCGCAAAATGCACCTGTGGTGGAAGTGGCACTGAGTCACAGCTGAAACGGAATATTTTGGATAGCTTAACTTTGTTTCTCATTTTGGTGACGTTCCAAGATCATGAAAGCTTAATTGAAATGGAAACTCGTATGAAATTATTTTGATATAAAGCAAACAATATATGGGAAGTGCTGACAACACTACAGCTTTGCAGTGCAGGAATGAATGCTTTTCAAGCTGTATTCAGTTCGGATGTTCTCCCCCTATGTGGGTTTCCTCCAGGTGCTCTGGTTTCCTCCCATAGTCAGTTGATAACTAAATTGCCTGTAGCGTGTGAATGTGTGAGTGACTCAGAGTGTGCGTGCGTGCCCCTGGTGTCTAGTAACTCTGGGATAGGCTCTGAACTGCTGCAGAAGTGAATCACAGTTTCATACAAAGAGGTTGATGCTGGATATAAAGCCGGAAGTTGCCTTCCCGACGCTCCTGGGGAACGTTAAAGCTGAAATTGAGCTCCGTGGCCGAGAGCGCCTTTGTAAAGCGGCCCACCTGCAATGCCACCCCCAGCTGCAAAGAGATGCTGCAAAGACCAAGAATAGTGGGCTGACGTGCCCTGATGGGCCACTGTTAGAGGACGTCCCAATCTGTTAACAACACATAAAGACGTGATTCATTTTTTACTGCAGGCCGGGGCCGCGACCAAAGCAGCGTAATGGTTCAATTAGGCTGCGATCAGGCTAACCGATGGAGAGCCTGGAGCGTCTGCTGACCCCCCAGTGATTCCTCTAATTCGATGCTATGCGGTTAAAAAATTCCCAGTCTCGGGCCCGTACGCCGGAGCTCGGCTGCGACAAGAATGACTCGACTGCAGCGAGTTGTAATTTAGGCTGCAATAATTGAGGCCCGAATCTTGAGGGCAGCGCGCCTGACAAATTGATTTAATACCCGAGCAATTTGCTGCCTCTTCTGCCTGCCGCGCTCCTGGAGGACAGCGGGCGTGGGAGCAGCTGTACGGTGCCGTTCCGCGAAGCGTGCAGGGGGAAAGGGCTGTGGGCCCTTTAAGGTGGGAGGAGAAGGGGGATGGTTGTAGGTGAGGCCACAGCTATGGCATGTGGTAACCTGCTGGCCAGCGTTCCCTCCGCTCGGTCACAGCATCAATGAGGGAAGCGAAGGCCATGATGGGGAGAACTTCACTGGTCCTGCATGGAAAGTCACTGATATGAGAACTGGTCCAAACTGGCAGCCGTGGCACAGTTCCCCGTGACACTCACCTGTTAGTGGTTCCTAAACTAGTTTGATGGGTTTTCAAAGCTGCACCTGAGCGAGTTGCTATTTATTTATTTATTTATTTATTTATTTATTTAATGGTTTTCCTGTTCGCTTTAAATGGCTCTCACATCTATTTTGATCCACAAGGACAGGGTTTTGACTTCAGGTTGAAGTTTATCCAATTGGATGTGGAAAGATGGTGGTGGTTGTGTGTATGTGTGCGCGTGCACGTGCGTATGTGTGTGGAGGGGTGGTTGTTTATCCAAAGTTTGTCGAACAGCAGCGCAACACAAAGGCAGACATGGATCCTGAGAGCTTCCTCGGTGTAGAAAAGATGTCACGATCACAGGGTTCGAAAGCCCGTTCCTGTGTCTGTGTGTCGTAATGCTAGCAGTCACCGCCTGTCATGCCAGAACCTGTCACCAGTTTCTAGTCTGTCTTCCACTTTGACAAGTTTTCTTCTTGTGAATTTTTCCTCTGCGTGTCATGTAGATGCAAAACACGTTTTCTTTTGCTCCGCCGTTAGACAATTCCATTAGCTGTTAGTCCAGGAAGTAAAAAAAAGAGATTTGAGCATTTGTTTGACATTTAAAAACAGGATGTTGCAAAAAACTTCATTGTACAATTAGTTACTGCACACGGTGTGGGGACAGACAAAGCAGTGCTGTGCAAAAATATTTCTTTCCTTGACAATGTAGTTGCCTGGTAACCAGTGGGGGGCAAGTGCTGGTCCACCCCACTGGTATGATGCCATGCGTATGGGATGGTGCCAGCAAGCTTTTAAGCGTAATGTGTTCAATTTCTGCAGTAGATAAAACAGAACATATTTCCTCCGAATAAATGGGAGCCCGGTTTCAAGCAAACGGTAGGACGGCAGCACACGAGTCCACTTGCAGTGTAACTTGGTGCACCCTGGGTGATGAAATGCAGCGGTGAGGCTGTGGCACCACAGTTTGAGGGCAGGAAAGTGCTGATGCCCAAAATGATGTGAGGGTTCCCCAGAGTGCTGGTGCTGCTTACCAGCTAGCAGCAGGCCCCTTCAAACAAGGCACCCAAACTTAAATCAATTGTTTGAGTACAATGGTTCCTGGT
Organism: Heterotis niloticus; assembly: GCA_018136845.1. Taxonomy (NCBI): domain Eukaryota; kingdom Metazoa; phylum Chordata; class Actinopteri; order Osteoglossiformes; family Osteoglossidae; genus Heterotis; species Heterotis niloticus. The sequence goes on from CM030896.1 coordinate 4,391,189, forward strand.
GTCAGCCTCTCCTCTCCCACATCACTTTCAGCTACTTAAACCCTCAGCTGCAGAAGTCAAGTTGGGCGTCAGCAGTGTGCGGGAGAACATCATGCCATCATCAAAGGACATTTTGTAGAACTGCTAGAGGAAATTTGCCGAAATCTGTCATTTCGCTGGACAGGGTTTCACTGGTTGGGTTGGAACCATGCTCATCAAGCTAAGAAGGTTTGCACCGGTGGTAAATCTAACTAGGAGTGGCAGTCCTGACAAAGTGTCAGCACCAACAAGGCGTGAAATCATCAGTCAGCTGGAAAAGAAGCGCAGAACACGAAGATGGCAGGCGGCTCTTCAGCTCATGAAGCCACAGTAAGCAAGACGCTATGAAACCTGGGTACACATGAGAGCAGTAGGACAGAAACCACCACTGCTCACAGTCTGGCAAAAAAGGACCTGAGGGTCTCAAGACTGTTCCGAGGGAGGATGCGCAGAGTAGAAGCTCAGAGGGAGAATCCGCGTCCCCGCGAACATGTGTGGTGGTGGTAGTATGACCATTTGCTCATGTTTTAATGCCAGAAGACCTGGGCGCCTTGCTATAACCGAAGGAACAAAAAAGTCCTCCTCTTGCCACTAAATTCTGAGTGAGATCATCGGCCCGTGAGATGAAGCTAGGACAGGCAGCAAGACGGTGACACGGAGCAGACGAGCAAGACAACATCAGAACAGAAGTCAACAAAAGTCACGAATTGGCCTGAATCAGAACAAGATGTTGAGGCAAAATCTGAAATCGGCAGTTGAGTTTAAAACCCTCAAGTGCTGCTGATACAAAACTGTTCTACATGGACGTGCGGACTGAATTCTGCCACAGAGATGTTAGACTCTTGTCAAACATGACGCCGCCAGCTGCTGACTGGGATCGTTTTTCACACCTGTAACTGAACGGCATTCAGGCACTAAAATCTGGAAGTTGATCTAACAGCTGAAATGAGTAAAACAATAGGCTGCACGAAACTGGCATCTTCGGCCCAGTTCAGGAGGTTCTCGGGGAGAGTACGTGGGTTTTTTAATCCTTTGTTTGTCACTGTCTGTCACCCAGGAACGGAATGGGAGGGAAGAACAAGTTACTTTCCTGACAAACAGACAGAAGAGTGGAGCCAGGAAGAAGATGGGCATTGTGATCGGGGCTGTTGCTGCGCTGCTGCTGGTTGCGGCTGTTGCGGGTGTGCTGACCTGGCTCTTTGCAGGTACGTGTCTGTTTTGTCTGTACAGTTATGTGGAATGTCTGGGTCACAGAAATTCTGATGGATTGAAGGAAAAGAGTTTGTGAGACAGAAATTTTGTGCAGCAAAAATTTTAAAATTAAATTTCAGAAACAACTCCAGAATTTCAGTATGTTTCCCAAGCAAGTTTCTCTGTTTGGCTTCTATTTCGATCTTTGATCACAAACCTCCATATCCATTCCAAGTAGTGGCACCTCCAGTACCCGGAGGCACTGGTCTTTAGTACCTAATGCCAATAATAGGAATTTGATGCACATTTCCTTCTTTTTGCACCCTTTCGAGTCAAAAATATCGCTTCTACATGCCTTTAAATGCTCACATTTACTTTTTTCAGACCCAGTTACTTGAATTAGCAAAGGGAACTGTAAAATATGCCAAGTTATTGCTCTGCTGCAGTGGAGATGCGCTTCTATCATTCTGACTGCCGGCTGCACCACGGCAAACATATAAATACAAACAAAAGTGAGTGTGTTTAGCAGAGGGAGGTACCATGAAGAAACCTGCATGATTCTTCTGACAGCAGGTGGCCTCACCACCCTGGAATGATGACAATGATAATAATACAAACCGGACTCTGCAACATATACAGTACAGCTAAAAGCATTTGAGAGGTAGCTGAACGGAAAAGGTGTGCAGGCAAGTCAGACAAGCAGAGGAATTTGGTGTCTGGCTGTGATGGTCCGGCCAGCATGTGGAGAAAACCAAGTTGGAAGCAGAAGGATGAAGAAAATCAAAGCCTTTCGCTTTCACTTCCGTGAATGAAGCCTTGCGATACAGATGGAAGTCAGAAGGAAATTCTAAACATTTAGAAGCCCTTCAGTTCAGCCCATATTTATTCGGTTTGTTTTTGCACCGTACAGTTCCCTTCCCAGCATGTTGGCCCAGAGCACTGAGCAGAGTGCAATAATAAATGCATAAATCAGGCACTGTACGTACAGTAGAAGTACCGGGTTCTGCAGCTCAAAACAAGTGCGGTGAAAAGAGCCAAAGGCTTTCATAAACGCTTCAAATTTATGGATGAAGTGAATTCCCGGTTGGGGGAATCGAGCTGCACAGGGATGGAATCGGCCTAAATTAATGTCTTTATGCCCTTTGTGGCAACGTTTGTGCAGCGGTAGTTTGTTGATTTAGTTGCGGAAGAGCTGTAATACATTTGCATTCATGGGGGAATGAAACTGATGCTGTGCTGTGTGCTCCTGACATTTCATTTAATATCATGGTTAATAATTCACACTGGAATGATCCATATCATTATTTATTCACTGTTTTGAGACAATCTGTTGACAAACGCTATACGGTCACCAATTCACTGCGGATCATTTCTTGTTTTAACGGATGGTTGTGGTGGTCCTGACCTTGTCCTAGAGCACCGGGCACTAAACTAAACAGGGCGCCGTGACAGGGCATGCTCACCCCCGTGCCACAGTCTGTATATGATCCCCACACCACTTGAAAAGCATGTCTTTGGACTGTGGGATGAAGCAGGGCCGCCCACACACAAGCTGGTAGAACATCCGACAGACTGAGTGGCGAGTGGTCGAACCCTGCAGTCTAGGCACTGTGAGGCACCAGTGCTACCCGCTGCAGCATCAAGCCGCATTGTAACGCATCCCTTGAAAAAGTAAAATGTAGTGAAGATGAACAAAGAAAGTTGTGTGTTGCTACCAAAAATATGAGAAAAACCTGAGGCTTATTCACATCCTGCACACTTTTTTTGTCAAAGCAAATATTTACACCTGTGCGATGCGAACAAACAAAACATTGGCTCCCCTGTTTCTATTACTCGCTGCGGGCTTTTCCTGGCACAAAGCTTCTCCCTCTAATTTTGACACCTTTGTAAAACCTTTGAAATGGTGGTCCGTTTCTCCTTGTAAAATTTTTTTTGGTTCCTTCATATTTTAAGGTCTGCACTTATGTGCAGCCCACCTTCAGGCCTACTGTTTGCAGTGCTTATACGGGCTTAAGGTTTGTTATGTGTTGCAACAGAATGCAGTAAAATGTTGTCCTCTGGTCTTTACTTTTCCTGCAGTTAAAAGGCTGGAGACTGAGATCCTCAACGACCCAAAGACACGCATTTTTACCGGACATCTGAAGCTACCCAACGTGAAATACAGCAAAGAGTTAGAGGATCCCAGCAGTCTGAAGTTCACTGACCTTGCAGGCACTCTGCAGGAAGTCGTAAGTTCAGCTGATGTTTACCCTGGAAGATCCCAAAAGGGTAGCGGTGCAAAGGACTGGACTTGCTGCTGGGCACTGCTCAGGAGTTCAGGGAACTTTGCTGTTATCGTCTCTGAGAAGCTCCAAACACGCGTTTGCAATTTTATTTATGTAAAATTCAGTCACATTGGCTACTTTAGGGTTTGCTGTTAAATGAGTGTGGTTTTCACCATCGAGTTGGCTCTAGACCAGGTTGAAAATATTCGCGTTACAATATGTTTGGTTTCCTCTGTAGCCATCAGCGACGTTCTAGTGTGGCAAAACACAACAAAACTGCCATGTGACCTCACGAAGTACATTTACTTCCCAGTACAGCGCATAGTTTCTGTACAAAACTCAAAAATGGGGGATGGCTGTATGAATGATGGGCAGAATTTCTGCAGCAACATTCTGTTTTTTTTGTTGTTGTTTTACACTCTGCTGATGCTGATGTGAGTAAAACTATGAGGGTCATTTTACATTGTATGCTGTAGTCAGAGCAGCACAGATTTTTTTTTGTACCTAACTCTCAAATGGGGACAATTTTAATATATTTGTGCATAAACTTCTGCTTTCCAAACTTATAAAAGTTTGAAGATCTTGGGTTGCATCATGGAATGTGCAAGAAAACCTACGATCTATATGCAAAACTACATACACGAGTATTTTGTTTATGACGTGTTGTCAGACTCTCCTCTGAAGGGGTTTGGCTGCCTTTATTCTTCAGTTTCAACATTTGTTTAGGGTTCCAAAGCTTTTTAAAGGGGCTGCAAAAGATGGTGGAGAAGCACACAGCATCTCCAAAGTGCAGGATTCACTGCAGTACCATAGTGAAATCTGCAAGTCGTCTTTCTCACCGAGGTCATCGCTGAGCCTTATTGCAGGTTCAAGCCTTTCCAGCTTAGGGAAGCAGTGGCAGTTGTAGTCAGACTGTAAATAAATGTCATTTCTGGCCCAGGTAATGAACGATTTCTGCTCCACTCCATATATTCACAGAGCTAAAGAGGCCTCTGAGATGGCTCACCGCTACGGCCTGTGAGGGCCATTCTGTCTAATTTACTCTGCTCATGAATCACAGCATTCAGCAGTCCCACCTGGCAAAAGACTTCCCTAAGATCTCGCACCTTCCTTCCTATGCATAGTGGCCTTCATGGCAACACAACTAGCTGCAGAGAAGTGTAATCGGAATTAACAATTGTAAATGTGGACGACACAGGTGTTTCCATCCAGATAGTTTTTGCGCCACAATTTTCAGCACTGAATTGAGCAGTTTACTCAAAAAAAGGCAGAAACTGTATCCTTCACGGAGATGTTAGCAAAAAGTCGGGCTTCCTGTGGGAGTGGAAAGGCCCCAGCTTTGATGACTTCTGAAAGTTTTTCGTCTTCATGACTGTATTGGCTTGGTCCTTGACCACCAACGTGGTTCCCGAGCTGCTGTTCCCCCGGTTCAAAACCTGCCAGCCTCTGCTGTAAGGTCACTAAAGTGATGCTGTATGTATTCTTCAGCTGTTGGTCACCTTCAACCAGGACACATTCCTCTCCAACTACTACAACAAGTCTGTTGTTTCCAGCTTCAGGTGAGACATTAACTTCTTATACTTACAATAGTGCTGAAATGCAGATGTAATAGTAATATGCATGCAACCCAGTGATGGGGAACTGAAAGATGTCATTCTGGATTCCAGTTTATGCTCATATCCAAACCTTCTGAGTTGCTGTAATGTTTTTAACAGTTCTGCCTCCTTTTCCTCAGTGAAGGTGTACTCGCCTACTACTGGACAAAGTTTGAAATCCCCCCAACAGATCTCGAGGTGGCACAGCAATTCACGGAGGACCGCATCATGCAGACGCTGCGGAATGGAATCCGACAGGTGGGCGAAAGCAGTGGGCAGGACCTCTTCATCACTGAGGTCACAGCATCACGTAAGTGTGTGTGTGTGTGTGTGTGTGTGTGTGTGTGTGTGTGTGTGTGTGAGAGAGAGAGAGTTACACTGCAATCACTTGTTTTGCTCTGTGAAATCCCTGTGTAAGAAAAACCTACGGCCTTGTCCTTCTGCCATGATGCCCGCTAACAACCTGTTGCGTGATTCACCGTGGCTTCTCGGTGCCATTCTAACAGCCCACTATGTTTGCCCCTGTTGTCTTCATCCCGGTTCAGCTGTTAACTGAAAAGATGTGACTGAGCTGTTAAATCTGAATGATGTTAAACTCGTGTTGGCTGGGGAAACGCCCGTTTTTAACCGCATTTGGGTTAGTTTGCAAACCTACAGTGCTGTTAAAGTTTACTGCTTTGGATTACCCCATTTTTATAACTCAACTCTAAACTGTTAGCATGAGAATAACAGAGTAAAGATCCCTAATGTCCACACTCTGCCACCCAGGTGCAGACCCTCGGCTGGTGAAGAACCCAAGCGGAGGTGAGCGTGTTTGTCTTCAGTTCATTCGCATTTGTCCCATTCTATATTTCCAAACTACACTTGGTGTTTGTGCGCTATTTGGAACTCGGCCCGCTTTTGGGTGGCCGTCTGGAGGCGTAACCGTGCTCTTCCTCTGCTTATCCATTATTGTCTTGCCAGAGGCCTGTTTGCACAAACTGGAAGCCAGGAGCATGCCTCAGACTCTCAATTCACCAGGCTTCCCTAAGAAATATCCAGCCCATGTCCGGTGCCAATGGCAGATCCGGGCTCCCGAGAACAGCACCATCTTGGTCAAGTTTCCAATCTTCAATGTGCAGGATGACTGTTCGAATGACGTTGTGTCCATCTACGATTCACTGAGCCCTGAGGAGACCAAAGCTATAACACAGTGAGTTCTGCACTTTACCATGCTGCACTTTTAGACTAAAATACACCACTTTTACAGCCTAGTGCCTTCAAACGTTATTTGCCCCCTTCCTGATTTCCTCTACTACTGCAAATTTTTATAGGAAATGTTTTCGGATCTTCAACAACAATCTAATATTAGGAAAAGGGCATACAAGTAAATGAAAAACATTTTTTAAATCTATTTCAATATTCAATGAATAAAGTTACCCATGGCCTATTGGTACCGTGAGGAAAAATTTGCCACCAAATTAAAGTCAGCAGACTGAACGCCACCAGTCAGCCCAGTATAAACCTTTGTTTTGGCCCCTTAGTATCAGAATCAAGTTGCCGCCACAAAGATTCAGGAAGAATATTTTTTCCCAGTCAAATGAGGTCGCCAAAGACTTCCCGGATTGACCAGTTTGCACTCAAAAACCTGCCGGCGTTTCTGAATTAAAGCGGCTCTGTGACGAAGAGTGCGGCCAATATCCATCCACAGCGATGCGAAGAACTCCTGTTGGATTATAGAAAGTGTTTGGTTGCAGTTGTTGCAGCTAAAGGTGATCCAACTGCTTTTTCACACACTGAGTGCCAGTTGATTTTGGACAAGTTTGGTCAATAAATGAATTGGGTAAATAAAAATATGTAATGTTATTTGTTCACAGAGGTGCCCTTTACCTCCTATATCTTGGTATGATTAATGTTCACTCTCTGATCTGTGGTGCAAACTGCAGTAAATGACACAGCCAGTTGGGGATGTAGGACAGAGACTGTGTTCCTCCTGCCGATTTGACGCTCAGCTTACATTTCTGCCATCGTCCCTCCAGATTTCCCTGACACATGCACAGCTTTTGTTGCAATGCAGAATAAATGCCGCCATAATGCCAAGTTTTTTTTTTTTTTTTTTGTTTTGTTCTTTAATTTTGATTCCTTGGTTGGAATAAAAAGTAACCAAGCAGCTTTTGAGGCTGAAACTGCACAAAGAGTCAACTATTACAAACTACTCACATGCTACCCGGTCGCTCCACTCTTCAGGCTTTACCTGAATTGGAGAGTAGTCCTTCGGATTTAGGTGGTACACGATATGGCCAGAAGTGTGAGGACACCTCAGCATCACCCCCATGTGTACCTGTTGGCCATCCCATTCCAAACCCATCGACATTAATATGGAGTTGTTCCCCCTTTGCTGCTGTAACAGCCCTCACTCTTCTGGGAAGACCGATTTTGGAATATCGTTGATCTCCCCCCCCCCCCCCCCCCAAACTGAGGCCATGAAGCTGGAAGCACACAATTGTCTAGAATATGTTTGTATGCTGTGTTAGCATTCTCACACTTTTGGCCTATGCATCTGAGATGTGCATTTGCATTTTAGTTATGTCTGAATTGGGGTGTTGAGAATCATGATGAATGTCTGCACAAAACCTCTGAAGTGGTGTAGCCTGATGTCTTCAATGCTGGGGTCTTTTTAAATAGGAAGTGTGGCCAGAGACCTCCAACCAACCCTCTGGAGGTGGTCTCATCCAACAACGTCATGCTGATCAGTCTCATTACTGACAGTGGGATCCAGAAGCCAGGCTTTCAGGCTGTGTTCTCCATCACCCCTTTGACCTCAGGTACAAACTCATGCATGCTGTGTTGGGGGCTTATAGCAGCGTGATATTCCTGTGCCGCATTCTCCAGCAGAATAGGCTGTGGGTGAGCTGCTGCAAATCTGCTGCTCTGCACTGCGCACTGCATATCTTTGCCAGTTTAGCTTTAACCCCCCCTAAACACCTTATTTTGTTTATTAGCTAACCTATGTGGAGGACTGCTGACCAACACGAGTGGGAATTTCAGCTCCCCTTACTACCCGGGCTGCTATCCCAATTTGGTAGACTGCAAGTGGACCATCCAGGTAATGTAAACCTTCTTCACTTTGGAGATGAAGGTCATTTGCTGCTTATATACGGAGATGTGTGCACTGTAGAGACCCTGTGTGAAGCCCGATGCTTCTGTGCCATCCAAAAGTCTCACCACATTGGACCAGGACTGCTGTGTGAATGCTTCTCTGTGAGGCCTTGGTTCGAGATGCCAACAGCATAGGCCAGAACCTCTTGCATCACGGTGACGGATTAGGAAAATGAACAGAGGAACGAGCAGAAAGAGTCCAGTAGTGTGGGGGTTTTACACAGTAGGACCTTCAGATTGTAACATGTATGAGAGATGGTGAAAGAATAGAATCAGCACCCAGTATTATTTTAGGACTCCTGGTGTCAGAACAAGATGGGAGTTGAAGTTTGACCTGGGAAGGGAGCTTAGATTTCCAGTCACCATCGCACCACAGACCACAGATGTCTGTACAACCGGACACTGTCTAGCAGTCTGAAGCATTTACATATGCCCTTTTCTCAAAAAGAATGCATGAAGAGGGGATGGCCAGCGAGGGGAAGTAGATGAAGTGTAAGGGACTGGTGGAGAGGTTCCACTCAGAAGGTTGGAGGGAGACCCTCAAAGTAGATTGCAGAGGCTTTGCTGGAAGGAGCCTATAGAATGTCATGTACCTGGGGTCAAAGTATTGATTATGGATCCCTGTGCACTGCAAATTATGGGTAATAAATAGTACAAATGATTGATTTTAAAATTGCCTGATGCCTTTGTCCAAGGTGACATAAAAAGCCAAATAAAACACAACCCGTTGTAGGTGTACAAAGGCAGTAGTGCCACGATGCTAATCTTCCTCTTCCTATCCCTGATCTTACAACAAATATGATGTTGAACATCACCCAGCCACCTCGAAATTCAGTGCACAGAACCCCATAACAGCACACACACTCTGGTCGATGGCTGGATACATGGATAAAGGTTTACATGTACCAGCCGCACCCATCACTACAATACGTTAAAATAAGCGTCGTGTCAGTAAGTTTTTTTTTTTTTTTTTTTTTTTTTTTTTTTTCTGAGCTGATGTGACTCGGGCGAAATGTACGACTTTGACCTAAAGCCCAAGTGGGCTGTTGCCTATTCTGAGCCATTACTTTGCCAGTGACAACAAACCTTCTGCTCTGTTTGTCAGGTACCTGCAAATATGAAAATCATGGTGAAGTTCACTATGTTTCGCATGAAGGAGCCGAGAGTGGACGTTAAGGTCTGCCAGAAGGACTACGTGGAAATTTTGGGCAAGAAGTAAGATTTGCTTTGCTCTGAAGTTGTCTTGTGATATCAGTCCAGTGGTAATGGTTTTGCATGTTGGAAATATTCTGCTAAACGCACTAGGAACTGAATAAAATAATATCCTCAGTTTCCAGTGAAATCTAACAAATGACTTGAGTGCTGTGTGTGTCTTATGATCATAATTTGCCCTGTGTCTCTTCTTCACATCAGTTGCTTTGCAATTTTTTTCTAATCTAAAATATAGGAAAATTTTTCTCAATAGTTTTGGTAGCCCTTTGGCAGTCTAAATAGCAGGCATGACCACGCTATACAACTAGCCAAGGCTTCTTTCTCTGCTGTCTTCTGAGATGGAATAATCTGTTGTTTTCTAAATGTCCTGGACATTTCTAGTTGCCACAAATAGCTTGGGCTTAATAGCACTTGGTATCATGAACCCCAATATCTGCTGCTTAAAAAGACTTTTCTCCTAGGTACTGTGGAGATAAATCTTTCCTGGTCCTCTCAAGTACAACAAACACCCTCGACGTCAATTTCCACTCGGACTTTTCCTACACGGACAAAGGCTTCATGGCCCAATATAACGCCTATGACCCTGTGAACCGTGAGTCATTTTTGAAAAAATTTGTTCAGCTTTCACTAACTGCTTCCAATATGAGTATTAAACTTAGCTGCATGAATCTCTGTGTGATTAATAATAGAAACCTTTGTCAGTCCTTCTTCTCTGGCCTGGGCTGCCGTTGCTGGGTTATCACACAGCACACAAAGAATAAAACAATGGATGGTCAAAGTCCAAATCTGTGTGTGGTAGTGGAACATAAGTCACAGCTTCCCTTTGATTCCATGCAGCCTGTCCTAGTCAGTTCTTCTGCTCCACCGGCATGTGCATCCCCAAATCGCGGCACTGTGACGGCTGGAATGACTGCGGGGACATGAGTGACGAAAAGCAGTGCGGTGAGCTCCTCCTTCTGCTGTCCTTGCTGGGAGGCCCTGAGGGCCTGTAGCTCTTCCTCTGGCTAACTTGTGCATGCGCTCTGCTTCCCAGACTGTGCCAAGGACCAGTTCTCCTGCGCCAATGGCATGTGTAAGGCGCTGTACTCTGTGTGCGACCATGTCAATGACTGTGGTGATGGCAGTGATGAGAAGAACTGCAGTGAGTCTCGCTTCCCTGTTTTACCCTTTTCTCTGTTTATTTTTGAGTCCTCCTTGACTTGAAACTAAAGCCCTGAAGTGTTGAGCTGTTACAGCCTCAGTGTAGGATCAGACAGTTGGATCTGCAGGGCCTTCTTTCCCTCAGAGTGCAGGGAACGGGCCAGCCCTCTTCGTATCAACCCTACCAATGCATGACCTCGGGGGGTAGCCATCTGCATTCCCTCCGTGGTGTGAGCAATGGCAGGCCAGATATTAATTGTTCAACCCCAAAGCTTGCTGAGTTTCACCATCTTTCTCCCTTCAACACCCCCCCCCATACCGTGGCAGGTTGCGATGATACCGAGTGGCAATGTGGAGACGGCACGTGTATCCCGCAGGCCCTAACATGCGACGGCAACAAGGACTGCATGGATGGGAGTGACGAATCCTCCTGTAGCAGGAGTATCTCTGGTTGTGAGTCAACTGCCCTCTCCATCTGTCTCAATGGCCAAGAACAACAAGAACTTTGCTGTTTACTCTGCACCCCTGTGCAGCACTTCTCTGTAGCCAGACCCCCGCCGCTGTAGGGCCACAGAACCTGCAGAACTTGTTCACCAGTCTGTCTGTGAGCCTGGAATTGAGATTCATAACACTGCTGCTTACTATTGACTAGCGAGTTTTTATTTCCGTTTCTTTCTCTGCCCCCCTGTGCAGCTTTTACTGACTGCACCGATTTCACGTTCCAATGCAAGAATGGCGATTGCGTAAAGAAGGCGAACCCTGAGTGTGACCTTACCAAGGACTGCAACGATGGCTCGGATGAGGAGAACTGCGGTGAGGCCGTTGGCGGCGTTGTTTCTCCTCACCAAAGCACACGCAAAAGCAGCCAATTTTCATCTCACATCCCTTCTGTGACGTTCTGTGCTCCTGGGTTTTCTTGTTGTTTCTGTGACACCTCATGTTCCCGCTGTGTCTCCTGTAAATCCCACCAAGTGCACTGAGAACTACATTATGAGATTCACCTGCCTGCCCCATACTGGGCATCACTGTTGCCCGAAAGCACAGCCATCTCCTGACTCCCACCAAAACGCCGCATGGTTTCGTCCTCAGACTGCGGCATCAAACCATACAAGCACAACCGCATTGTGGGGGGCCAGAACGCCGACATCGGGGAGTGGCCTTGGCAGGTCAGCCTCCACTTCAAGACCAACGGCCACGTCTGCGGTGCGTCCATCTTGTCCAAGACGTGGCTGCTCTCAGCCGCCCACTGCTTCGAAACTGCAGAGTAAGTAAGTGTAGACTAAGTGTGCCGGACGGGAGGGGGCTGCCATACCCTCGGCGCGGCCTTGCCTGCGTTGGCTGCGGATTAAGCTGTGTAAAACACAGAGGCTCATGGGAGATACCCTGTGGAAGAGGCTGGCCGCTGTTCCCTTTTCTATCAGCCATCTGCACATTGGCTGAAGGCAACCCTGCCTTATCAAGAATGCGCTCTGCGCTGTCGCCGTCTCTGCATCCTTTGGCACCGTTTCGCTACTGGGTTTTTTTGACACTCTTTGCCTAATCCTATTTCTAGTTTCTCACCGAGTCGTGTACTTAATTAAACTGTGTTATGAGTATAAATGAAATAAACTGGCAAATTAAGGACTTCTTGGATCTCCTGTGGATCCGTGATGCTGGGAACCGCACCGCTGCATGCCAGTCTGGCCCTAGTTAAATTATTAATTTTTTAAATTAATTAATTTTTTTTACACTTTACAACTGTGGCTAAATTAAGTCTTAAAACATTATTGCCCCCTCACGCTTATTTAAAAATTGATGTGACTGTAAAGGTGTCATGACTTTATGCACATTTAAGTAATAGAGGCTCCAAAATCCTTATTTTTCTTCCCTTGTCTCTACCCGAATGGTTCAAAAACAACGGCTTTGCCAAAATTCGGCCGCACCGGCTGTCTTCGGTGGTTGCTTTGGGCCTGACTGTTGGAAAACTGCACTCGGAATGGAATGAAATGAACGAATGATTTTCATAAAATGAAAAATTCTGCTTCCGTCGTCGAATTTCGAGGTTTTTCCCCTCTGCTGCAAATCCTGTAAATCAAAGCGCTTCTGTATTTTGGCCACTGGGTGACGCCACCAACCTTGCATATGGGACACTGTAACTCTGCCTGGAGACAGAGGCCTTTTGTTTGCTCTGCACTTGTGAGGGTTCTGTCGTGCCTTGCAAAAACGAATTTGTGTTTCTGCCTTATTTTCCTGTTGCCTTATTTGAAACCGCTGACGCTGCATGATTTTGCCTTTAAAAAAGATCAATTTTGGCCAAACCAGTAATGCGGCACCTCGGCACTTCTTCCCGTGTTCAGAAATATGGACCCCAGCAACTGGCAGACGTACAGCGGCGTGCGTGATCAGTACAACCAGGATGGCGTGCAGAGGCGCAAGATCAAGAACATCATCGTCCACCCAGACTACAACCAAATGACCTACGACTATGACGTTTCGGTGCTGGAGCTCAGCGAACCGCTTGAATTCACCAACCTCATCCACTCCATCTGCCTGCCCGCCACCACACACCTCTTCCCAGCAGGGATGTCCTGCTGGGTGACGGGCTGGGGAGCGATGCGCGAGGGAGGTGAGTGTCCCATCCAGTGCTGCACCCTGCAGCTTCTCCACACCCGTCCAGACTCGCTGGCCTCAGACCCCCTTCTTGTAGTTTTTACTTCTCTTCCCTCTGACTGTTGTCCTTCAACCCCTTCCTGTCTCTAGAGCGAAAGGTTCATTGTCATCTCTCCTATATTCACTACAGTAGTAAACTCAGGACCATTAAGGCCACTGGCTGCTCCTGCTCACAGAAGGTCCAAATTCAAAAGTCTGAAGGTTCTTAGTTTTGGCTCCACTGTAGGTGAATGAGCCCCCTGTCACCCTCAGAGCTGCCGAATTCCTCTCAGCGCCAGGAAGGGTGCCAAAAAGCATCTCTTGCAAACCCATCTCTCCTTTGATCTCCATAAATCTGCCGTACACCATCTGTCACAACTAACCTGGTAACTGGTGAATTGATGAGTTCTGTCCTCTTCCATCTTGTCCTGTCCCAGCTTCGTATGTAATTCGTTTGGGCAGAAATGGTGTTACTGGACAAACTGACTGTGCTTCAGAAAAATGTCTGCCTGTTTGTCAAAACGCACCTTTTGCTCCGACTGGAGCTTCACTAAAGCTTCACTAGAGCAGACCTCATTCTGGTCAGTTTGGCACAACGGTTGAGTTGCATCCCTTCAACGTCCTCCTCCAGGCACAGTCGCTCAGATCCTGCAGAAGGCTGAGGTGAAGATCATCAACGACACCGTCTGCAACATGGTCACGGAGGGCCAGGTCACCTCCAGGATGCTCTGCAGTGGCTTCCTTGCTGGAGGTGTGGATGCCTGTCAGGTGAGTGACACAGGCGACCCGGTGTGACACGTTCATATCTTGCTGTATGCAGGCAGGATTTTTCCTTTATGCTCCTCAGAAAGCATTCTGAAGTCTTCCATTATCTCTTCACGACGGCCTCCAGACCACAGGTCCTTATCAGCAAACCTGCTCTGCTCTTGTCCACTTTTGGCAATCTCTTCTGTTCGCTGCCCGCCGGCTCTGATGTTCTCTCTCTTGTTCCCTCGGACTCCTTCCATCGGCTGCCACGTCCCCTCTCCTTCTCCTTCCCTGCAGGGGGACTCTGGAGGACCTCTGGTTTGCCGGGAAGAGAGCGGGAAGTGGTTCCAGGTGGGGATTGTGAGCTGGGGCGAGGGCTGTGCTCGGCGCAACAAACCTGGCGTCTACTCACGCGTCACCAAGCTGCGAGACTGGATCCTGCAGAAAACCGGGGTTTAAGACGAGGACTGCGACCACACACACACACACACACACACACACACACACACACACACACACACACACACACACACACACACACACACACACACACACACACGGCGCCAAGTGGCCTTTTTCGGGACCCCTTATCACCCAGGTGTGATCCGGCATCCGCGAGGCACATAAAGACAGATCAGGAACAAAAGGGAACGGGGAAGGATGGCTTACGCTCCTCTGTCAGCGCTTGTTGTTAGGGATGTCGAGTGTCTGGCGGTGCCAAATATGTGGTGCGTTTAAAAGGCAAAAGTCATCCATTGGGTTACCTTTGGGGGTCTCAAAGTGCCACATCCAGGCGCTGCTCCATCATCAATGCTCACACTGGTGAAAAACCACTTATTCTGTTTTCATTCTGAAAATGAGGGGATATCTCGGTCTCGGTCTCTGGGTCTCGCATATTGAAGTCGACTGTGGGATGAAAGCACTGGTTGGGTGGACTCTGGGGTGGACTAAGGATCATTATGTATGAATGAGGGAAATTTTATGACTTTTTTAAATGCTTTGCTATGTTTTTCTTTTCTGGACTCTGGTCCGTGGACCCCAGCAGCTGCAGTACTTTTAAACATACAACAGCTGCAAAATTAAAAGCCTAAGGTGTAAATATTTTACGGCTGGATTCTTCTGCCCGGTTTCAGTAGGGCTGCAGGGTGACCACTCGTGGTCCTAGATGCAAAATTATTTATGAAGTGCCCAAATGACGGCCCTGCTCACGTTCGCCTCTCCGGTAACTTGGGGTCTGTCTGTATTAGGAGGCCGGTGAGACCCCCTATTCTGGGGGCTCGGTTTGCACCGAGGCGAAATGCTGCGGCGGTTGGAACGCGAACGCGGGCAACGTTTTCCGTGCCGCTGCAAGCTGACAGGTGTCGGACTCCTCGGCGTTTAATCCGTTTTTGTTCGGTGAACGACTCCGCGCCTGTGCCAAATGAACGGTGTCGGCTTGATGGTTTCGTTCCGACAAAGCAGGACTCGGGGACTGCTGTGGGGTCCGCAGTATTAAAGGACTTTGATTTACACCAAGACACGGTCAAATCGTGGTGAGGCACCCCTCTTAAACCCCGTTTCTCTCCCTTTCGTTGCCGGTTCTACTTTAAACGGTGAGCAAACGTTACAGTTCCGGTCCACGTTGTCCCACTGGCTGACCCCCCCCCCCCCCACCCCTCCATGCAGCGTACCTGTGTGTTACCATTATATCCCGAGGAAGTGGGAGACTGTAAATACTGCTTTGTTGTACAAATATACTGAGATTTGTGTGCCAGTACAGTTTATCTGCCACTGTCGATAGCACTTGTATCTGCCCTGTTTGTCAGTGTGAGACTTTGTACCACGCCGATCTACTTTGTGACAGTAAATGCGCTGTTTGATTTGCACCGTGCTGTGTTTTTTCTTGCCGTAGCTGTTGGTGTGCATCGCGTGAATGAGCGAACCCCGGTGTTTAGTTTCTTGCCTTTGCGTTTTGGCCTTTTTGCACGCAACGGCGTCAAGCATCACCTGCGCTGCTGGCAGGTGTGGCTGCCGCCGTGCTGGAATGGTGGGGGAGAGACATGACAAGGTGATGTTGTCACGTAGTGCATTGCATTGTCACAGCAATTTCCCCTGTCACTCGGGAGGCTGCCGGTGACTCTTCCGCGGTTCATTTACAAACAGGAGTATTCATATCTCATTTGTCTTCATTAAAATGAGCACTCGTACCTGGGGGACGCGCGCCTCGCAATAAGACTGTCTGTGAGCTCGGTGACAAACACAAGTCTCTTTGTCACCGTGTTTCCCCCCTATCGACACACACACACGCACGCACGCAGAAACAAACACGCTACGAAGCACCTCGGCATGTCGAATCGCTCAAAACCACGCCAGCGTATCTGAAATGGTTTTATTTAAATATAAATATGTGTACAAAGTTACAAGCAACAATCGCTCCTTTAGGCTTAATACATTGTTTAAAAAAAATGGCCATTACTCGTGATCATAAGAGCATCACCTCTGTTCTTTTGTGACGGATGAACGGAGTAAGGGACAAATGGTGGACCGAAGTCAAAATCAAATTCAAAGGATATATATTTATATATATAATATAAAGATACTTTACAATAAAGCAGCTTACACGCTGTACATTAAGGCTTATATAAAATATAAAAATAAAGACAAGCAATGTTGTTTTTTTATTTCCACTCGGTAACATTAGTTTTCCAACCCAGTCGACTGGGAGCTTTGACAGAAATGGCAGTATGCGGTGGCAGTCACCTGGAACCAGGGTCGGATACAATAGGCAACGACCTCTCACACTTGTGAAGGAGATGAAAAACGTTGACGTGTTTCACGCGTTTCGGACAAATCATCTGCATGCAACAGGTAGACGATGTCTTTTCTTTTTTCTTTGTACAGTTAACTATTTTCTGGGTAGTACGGCGTTTGTAAACATTCTGGAGCTACTGTACGTACTGTATGCAGCCTCTTTGCTACTTTCCCAGCGCCTTTTCCTAAACAGCCAAGCTGACAAATGCAGGGTGCCGAAGCCCGGTGTTGACTTTTTGTCACTCACGCCGGAGCACGACGTTCCCGTCAAACGCCTGTCCTGCTCTCGTCCTGCCGCTTCTTAAATTGTGCCCGCGAGAAGCCCGAGATGTTTCTGCCGAGGGAACCTCGGCGAACACAAAGGCCTGGTTGCACCTGCGTCTCGCTCCCGACAGCTCCGCCACATTTGGGAGTTTGTTTCCTCGTTCTTCTTTCGCTGGAGAACAAATGCTAGTTTTCATCCTAAAGTTCCTGCCTGTGCCTCACAGCTTTTGGCTGCTCCTTCACGGATTCTTGGGGTCAGTATCGTCTGACATCTTTAAATCGTACAAAATCTTTTTTTTTTTTTAAATTTATTTATTTATTTATTTTTTACGAGGAACCCACTGAGTTCTCAATGCAGAAATTATGAGCGAACATCGCTTGACTGCACTTTTTTTTTTTTTTTTTTTTTTTTGTCCGCTTGTCTTTCACAGCTTGATTTGTGAGTCTGATGGTGAAACTCAGTCCTTTTCACAATGGATGGAGACACAAATGTGCTTAGAATCTGTCTGCATGCCGACAAATTTCCACGACTTATGTTTCGTCCCCCCATCCCCATTTTTGCACTTTGTTTTGCAGTCTCCAGATGTTAAGTCCTCGATTTCAGTGCAACTCCCCATGGCTGTGGAGCACTTGACAATATGAGATGGTAATCTGGAGTTTTCCAATTTACACCCCCACCCACCCCCCTCAGACAAACACACACACAAAAAAAAAAAAAATCAATGCGTTTAAACAAGGCCATGGCAACAGCAGCGCTGATGCGGCTCTGCTGAAGAGCACACCTCGGACAAAATGGTAACGCCGCACACTGAGGAAAAGGGGGCTAACCGGATTGTGACCGATGCACCGGCATCAGGAAGCTCCACCTGATGAACGCGCAGCTCTTATTCAACAGCAACACAACAATAAATAAAAGTATGCCATTGTTCAAAACTAAAATCCACACGCGGGTCCCTCTCAGTCATGTCCAGGGGAAGGAAAACCAGCGTCGGCACAGGCTTTGGGGAAGAGGACCGCGTAAGTCGCTGCGCCTGCACTGCGGTCTTGTCAAACGTGCGTCTGCATGCGCTGCTGCGAGGGGCGACCGTAGTCAGACTGCTGCGAGGACACCTGGGACGAGGCGTAGGAGAAGCGGGAAGAGCTGGACACTTTGCTGGCTTGGTCCGAGTGGTCGTAGGCGTCCACCTTCTCGTACGCCGAGGGCTTGACGTAGCTGGTGAAGGCTCTGCCGTAGGTGACCGGCAGGTAAGCGGAGCCCCCGTAGAGGGGCTCTGTTGGATAAATTCCCTGCTGCTGTTGCTGCTGCTGCTGTTGCTGTTGCTGCTGCTGCTGTTGCTGCTGCTGCTGCTGCTGCATCTGGAGCTGCTGCTGCTGCTGCTGCCGCTCGTAGCTGGAATGAGCTCCCGTCGTGGTAGCGTAGCGATGGGAAAAGTCATACATCCTTGGCTGGGCCGTGTGCTGGCCGTACAGAGGGCTGGGCGAGGGCAGCTGGGACGGCGTGTAGACGGGCCTCGGGTTGGGCACGTATTCGGAGAACCCGCTGCGCACGTGACGCTCCTCGTGGGCGCGAACGTTGTAGTAGCCGTTGGTTGGGTCCTAGACAGACAGCGGATAAGATGAGCGCCCGGTGCCAAACTGCCAACTGAGACACATCTGAACTAGGAGGCAGACGGTGATGGGAGCGGTCACCTTCATGTCGGAGCGCTCGTCCTCCTCCTCCTCCAGAAGGTCGCTGTGTTCCGTGCGTGAAGTTCCAGGAGACTCGCTGCTGTTCGGGGCCTGAAGGTTAACACACGTTTCAGTAAAAGGCGACTTTTCTCGAGCTCCGCCTTCAACTCCGCTTTTTGCTGCCACGTTTCCTCCTTTGAGCAATCCTTCCAATCGCGTTTCTAAAAAGAGCTCTGCGTTCCGACACATTCGTTCCGCGTTCGATATCGCAAGCGATCAAAACGAAAAGCAAGACGAAAGCTGACATTTAAACACAACAAACAGGTAAGCAAGATGAGAAATTGTACCATGGGCTCCTTGACGTCTTCCTCGTCGTCGTTGCCCCGTGCTGCATTGTGGTCGCTGTGCACGATCTGTACCCTGATGTCGCTTTTCGAGAGCCTCGTGCCTTTTTTGCCTTCGGAGAACAAAGTTACAGACGATTGGCTGTTGCTCCCTGCATGGCTCAGCCCGAATTGTAACTGGAGACCCCCGCTCCCTCCTCAAGGCATCCATCTCTTGCTAAGCACCGTGCCAGCAGCCCTCGTCCTTCCTGGTAGAAAGCGCCGGGCTGTCCAAACTCACCTTTCACGGAGTTCCTGCAGCAGAGAGACACCAGCGTGACGATGCAGACGATGAGGACGCAGCCTCCTCCCACCGTCGCTCCCACGATGATGAGCACGGGAAGGGCCTCTGTGGAGGAGGGGACGGGCGGCAGTCAGAACACCAGGGGGCATCGATGGCAGAGGTGCAGGGCGGGCGTGCACTTTCGCAATTTCTCGCGTCAGCGGTAAGTACCGCTTCCGGAAGCAGAAATACAATTAAAAATTCATCTGGGCTTGGCGCTGGGCGTAAACGCATCCCTGCGCTCCAGTCCTTCACATTGGCTCTAATCTCTCGTGGGAAGGGGTAACAAGGACTGACACAATGAGGCAATAGGCAGCAACCTAATTAGAGATTCCGGGAGATACCACGACCTCGCTCTCCCAAGACGGTGCCAACACGCTGACGTAAACCGCTGGCGAGGACCTTATTTCTGGCGTCTCCTACGACCAAGGGTGAAACGTGCATTTCGCCGTTCTTAGGAGCCGTGGCACAAACGACGGCCCGGCTTAAAATGGACGGTCGGACAAAATGACGCCCGGATTTAAACACCCGGACGGCTCTCCTTTTTTCCACAATCGCGCGTCTGTGTGAATCGAGGCTTCCGTCTCCCATGGTACGAACATGTTCTGTACCGCGGACGTTCCGTTACGGCCGCTAAAAGATTAGAAAAACGGTCCGAGCTCACGTGCCCCGTTCGTGCGTGCAAGGGAGGAATCAATAGGGTGGGGGGGGCCCACCTTGCTCTTTGAGGGTCACCAGTGCTGTTCCTGTGCCGAAGCGGTTCCATGCCGTGCAGTTGTACCGCAACTCAAAGTCTTGGGCGTGGGTTTCGGACAGGATCAGAGAAGACAGGACCCCGCGGTCGCTGGTCACCGTCTGGACAGTGAAGCGACCAGAGGTGCCGGCGGAGAGGCTCAGATCACCAAACGCCCACACCTAGAACGGGAAGGGAGCAGGTGAGTGAGTCACGTGCGCAGGTGAACTGCATCGCAAATTACAATCCTGGCGAGCGCAGCCCCTTCAGAGCCTAAAATGAGTGCGACCCGACTGCGCCTGAAACAGCTCCCGCACGTGCAGTTAGATTCCGCCGGGCTACGTCCACCGAGGTCTACGGTTTCTACTAACTCCTGAACGCAGAAAGCGGTCGCGCTGGCCGTCGCCGCAGGCCTCGATGTCGGTTACTAATTGAAAGGCACCATGAGCCACCTGAGGGAGGGAAGCCCTGTACTGCCGGCTAGCCTACGTCTCTTGGCTGCGCTATGCAACTGTAGCCCCGAGGTCCGTAGGCGATGTCCTCATCTAACTGTCTCTGGACAAGAAAAATCTTGATGTAGACGCATGCGCGCGATGCGAAAACGCTGCCCGGGGAGCTCACTTACTATCTTTTCGGGAGGGGGGCTGCTCCCCACTAAGCACTCCAGCTTGCCCTTGGAGTTCTTGACTGCATGCTGCGTGGCATCTGCTGTGATAATGGGAGGGCCTAGAGAGAGAGGTGGGTGGTGGGGTGGGAAAGGCAAGAAGAGTCATGGTGAGTCAGGGATCAGGAGAGACAAAGGAAGCCAGAGAGAAATCGCCAGATACAACCATTTGGGCAAAAAAGAGGAGCATCCCAAAAGACTGAGCATCCCAGTCAAGGCAGAGGAGGAGCGAATGAGCTAACAAACGGAGATGAGAAATTACACGGGGCCTGAAATGCATGCAAACACCACACGCAGTGACAACAGATGATGTTTCAGCTGGTTACACACACACAGCCAAAGAGGGGGCTGCGCTTACCATTCACAGTGAGGGTAACATCCCTCTCTGCCACACCGATCCTGGGCACGATGGCTTTGCAAGTGTAGGTGCCCGCATCCTCTTGGGTGACGGCCTTCAGCTGCAGAGTGTTGCTGTTGCTGAGCACCTAGAGTTGGGGGGGAGAACACATCAACACTGCCACCGTTCCTGCCAGTGGGGAAGCTCCAACTCTCGCAGTTCCAGCTGAACTGTCCAGTGACCGAGTTAATCGCGGCTTCAACGGTACGGCCACATACGCGCATCCACGCGCTTGAAATAACTGTGACGATGAAGGCATTGGGGGAACAAAGGTCTTTTGAATGAAATTCTGTTCGGCCTTTGGATCCAGTACATTTGGTCACTTGTGAGCTCATTGATCCCAAAACTCCTTCAAGCTGTGATTAATCCATTAACCCCCCCCCCCCCTTTTTTTGAGACATTTATTGAATTACCCAATTAATCCGTATCTTCTGGCATTGAAATCTGCACTCTATGGAATATAACAGCCAAGTTTTCAGGCTGGCCACAAGGGTTAGATGGTGGATGGCGGGTATGGACAAGGAGGTTCTGCTCTCGATGGTACAAAATTACTCTTAAGTCTGGTTCTCGTTCGCTGTCTACCGTAAAGCTATTAAGAAAATCTGCTTTAATGTTGTGTCGATGCAGCAAGACCCTCTTGACAGCAAAGAGCAGCTTGTCTGACAGTTAAAATGGACATAAACCTGGGCTGAAATATTACTTCTTGCTGCACCAGCGGTTGTAAACCATAGGTGTCAAAGACCCTAGGGACACATTTCAAGATGTCTGTACAGCATATAACACTGATATGCTGTGATATGCTGACCAGTGAAAATCAGCAACCAGTGGGCCACCAGCGTAGGCTCACGGCCAACAGGTTTCCTTCTGAAGAAAGTGCAACACGGAGGAAGGTAAATCTCTTACCACGCTGGAGCCCTGCTTGGTCCAGGCCAAAGTCAGAGGGGGGTTGCCTGTCCAGGAGCAAGTGAATGCCGCATCCATCCCAATGTCTACAACCATGGGTTTGGGCTCTGACAGCAGCCTGGGGCCAACTGAGGACATCAAAACGTGCACGTGCATGGTCACCACACGACCGTCTGTAGAACGACTGAACTCCACAAGCAAAGACGGGTGCTTCAGCTAGCACTTCCATCTCCTCATTTAGCAGACACTTTCCTCGGAATCTGACTAATAATGTTAGGCTACTTACACCTCTTTACCCATCTACGCAGGTGGCTTATTTTTATATTATTATAAGATTAATTCACCCTAAGCCCCTTCTTCAGACGCAAACCTGGGTTTTTTGAGGCCAAAGGTAGTACCTTCAACCACTACGCCACCTGCTGTCTTTGTCGCACTAATAAAACCGCCGTCTCGAGAAACCCGCGCGGTCCGCTGACGTGCACTTACACTGGACATCCACAAGAGTGCTGACGTTGGTGCTGCCCACTGAGTTGGACACCTCGCAGGACACCGGGTCCGTGAAGTAGGAGTGATCCACTGTCACCTCCAGGCTGTCTCCATTGGCCTCCGAGATGGGGATGCCACCCTTGGACCACCTGATGCATGAAATAGGACAGGATGACATTTTCGGCATCACCGGTAGCTGCTTGGAACGGAATGCTAACGCGACTTTGCGCTTCGAGAAGCTGACATCCCGGATTGCCCGTGAGACTTATTATTGTGGAGGAAAAAAAAAAAAAAACGAATGAATGCCGGGAGAGCGGAACAACAAGGGAAACAATTATTTCTCATTACCTGTAACCTGTGATCTCGGGGTTGGCAGAGGCTGAGCAGATGAACAGGACCTTGGCTCCTTCCATCACGGTTTGTGGCTGAACCGACAGGGTCACCGAGGGAGGATCTGCAGAGGTGTCCTTTCATTAAACATACTAATGTCTTGCAAAGTAGGACACAACTTGGGTGCAGTTTGGTTCCGTGCTACGCCTCGCAGCTGCTCTTTTTCTACGCGACGAAACGCTGCACGTGCAGCAGTCCGCGTTCCCCTTCGTCGGCTACCGATCCCGACGCAAACGGGCAGCCGTTGCCTGGGCGGCGCAGCCCCGTCTCATCCGGCATTGCGCCTCATACTCACGCTGAACGTTGATGGTGACGGACGTCTGCCGGCCAGCGGGAGCAGCGGGGTTGAGGACCCTGCAGGTGTACGTGCGTCCCGAGTCCTTATCGTCGGGGACCAGGGGCAGCACACTCACAGCCGTCTCCCGCTTGCCGTCCTCCACGAGCGTCTGTTGGCGGTGGAAAAAAAAAAAAAACAGCTACATCTCCGGTACCGCAACCTGGTGCCACTCCACGGCGCATTATTTGTTCCACCAAAACCGGCTTTGGCGTAAGCGATATTTATGCTACTCTTTGCGTACATTAAGCACACCGAAGTGGACAATGCACTTGTCAATGTACGTGCCAGTTACTTTATTTATACGAGACGGCGTGGTATAATTCTTCCTTTATTTATTTGCATTTTGCTTCTCCGCTTAAAGCCGTAAGGGTGCGAACAGCCCTCATTTGGTCTCCGAGGATTTCTTCTAGATTACAGATGTCAATGCACCGCTCGCAGAAATCAATAGGGTTAAGTAAGGAAATGCTTGGGATTTGGAAGATATCGCTAGCCAAGGCAAAACTGGCCTCTGACAGTCGATGATAATGGCAGCGAGTGTGTCCGCATTGAGGGGAAAGCGAAAAAGCGGAGCCACGATGCTTAACAATGTGATGGCTGAACCCGGGCACATTCTCTAGGTATCCGGCCGGACCCATTCGCTCCCGCAGTCAGACACAAAAAAGCGTTTTTACGGTAAATCGAGTCGCATCGCTCCCCAAAACCACGGTTCTCTCCCCCCCACGCCCGACTCCTGGTTTTCGCTCTTTAAACGCGTCGTTTAGTGTCATTTAGCGTGGTCAGGGACCGTGACAAATGTGGTGCTTTTTCGCGGCCACGGATGTTTCACGCTCCGCCACGTTCTCATTGTGCTTCTGCATTGTTGTGGGCGATTTCGCCTCTCTGCTGCTCTCTCCTCCGCAGCAATTGCACTGTATCAACGCTCATGCCTGTCTGAGCTTCGACATGCTCCAGTTCTGCAGAGGTGCCGGTGCATTAGAGAGCAACGGAGGGGGCGGTGGGCTAGCGGGACGGGGGGAATGGAGACAAGGGCTGTGTGTTCTGCAAGGTGGTACGGTGAGCTGCTGTCCAAAAGCAGAGAGCTGATTTAGTTGATGGGAGGGTTTTTCAGGTGTAGCACCGATGCTGCTCTGTCTCTGGAGGTTCTGGGGTGGCGTGTGTGGGACTTGATATGCACTACCGGAGACCACTAGCTGTTGCCTGGGACTCCAGACCTCACTCACCTTTGAGTATATGGCAGACTCCTGGATCTCGCCATCTCGGTACCAAGTGATCTCGGCCGCCGGTTTGGCTCCGGAGGCCCTGCACGTCAGGTTGTGAGGGGTGTGAGCTTTTAGCTTCACCACAGGACCACCCTCCACCACTGGGTCACCTGGGGGCACTGGAAAACACGTGCAAGCAGACCAGGGTCACAGACAGCCAGCGGTCGGCAGCCACGTGACTCCGACGTCCCGATATTCTCCGTCGTCTTGGAATCCTCGAAGACTCGCGCAGGTTCGGTCTCAGACAAACAGCAAAAGCCTTAAATCCGTCACCCCTCCAGGTCCTGTGCCTTTGCAGGAAAGGATTTAGCATTTTGGCTCGGATAATACAAAACCGGAATGGGGTGTCTCTCTCTGTCGCCTGCCTTATACACTTCCAGATTCTACCGTTATTACTTTATTTACTCGCTTTGTTGCCCAGAAATGATTTACCTTACATGCTTACTTGTTAATTCATTTGTATTGCTTGTTGGCATGACTGGCAGGAGCGGCGCGCCACCCCCGATGATGGCGTCCATCTCCCCAGCCAATAAACGAAGAAATAAACAGTGCGCCCTTGCAGTCCTCCCCCAAAAACCAATTTCTGTGTTTGTATCCGAATTGTCAGAGGTCCTGCCGCCACACCGCTCGGACTCTAATGGAATCCTGGCGCAAGGTGATTTTAATTTCCATGCGGATTCCCTCGACTGCACTCCCTGCTGCTGACTTCTTGGCGGCGTCGGATTGCTTGGGTCTCATCCTGCGCATTGATTTCCCCGCGCGTTGTCCCGGCCCTTATGCGCTCCGCTTGATTCCCCCCCTGCCCCTCGCTCCGCCTTTGGGAACTTTCAAAGGGACGGGAACAAGAGCTTGGGGCCTTGATGTTCTCAAAGGTCTTTTCCGTGCTGACTCCGTGCCTTCGCACCTTGCTGTAGCGCCAGCCGTAGGTACAAAAAATAATAATAATAATACGCATCCTAACCAGGAGCTGCACTCCTCATTAAAGAATAACCCTGACCCAGACTTAAACTTCTGGTTGTCTGGCTTCAGATTGCTTTCTTTAGCCTCCCTGCTCAGTCCCCCGTGTTGAAGGAGTAAAACCAATAATCGGCCGCCTTACGAAGCAGTCCTGATCTATTGCACGGCAATAGGCTGCCCTGTAGGGATGGCCTCAAGCGCATCCGCTTATTGTTCTTGCAGAGCTAAGCATCTTTTTGGACCTCCTCCATCCCTCCCCGAAAACACTTTAGTAGTAATAACGCCCCGCAGTGAGGCGTCGCCTTGCTGTGCGGCCGGCCGCCGCTAGGTGCCAGCCGAGCTATGCCGTTCCCTCCTTTCTCCAGTGACCCCTTGTGGAGGGCCTGGTAAATTTGTACATCACTCACACTGAGTTAATGTAAAAGCTGTCCGCGGTTGACAGATTGCGTGACTCACTGTAAAATGTGCTAACTGTGCAGAGCTTGACTTTTCAGCGTCCACGCAAGTCATTTGTGACTGCAGCAAGCACATTGCCCTGGACATTCGCAGTCTTGATGATCGGCACCGAGGAAAAGGGCCTCCTCCCGCCGCCTCTCCCGACGCGTTTTTGCCGGGACGCAAAAAATACCGTCCGAGGCGCGCATTGCGGCCGGGAGAACGTTTGGCGACGGAATACATATGTTCTTTAAAAACAACGTGTGCAAAATGAATGAAAAACGGTTGTTCTTTCGACAGGACAACGATCCCAAGCATACCTCCAAAGTAGTAACAAAATGGCTCGCGGACAACAAAGTGGAAGTATCGGAGCGGCCATCGCCTTGACCCAAATCCCATAGAAAATTTGTGCGCCGAACGTGAAAAAGCGTGTCCGAGCAAGGGGGCCCGCGAGCTTGACGCTGTCGCACCGGTTCTGTCAGGAGGAATGGGCCGAACGTCCAGCAAAATATTGTGGTGAACTTGTGGAAGGCGATCCTAAGCATTTGATTCAAGTTAAGCAATTGAAAGGCAATACCACCAAATACTAACTAAATACTGTATGTAAACTTTTGACCCCCTGAAAATCCGGCATAGTGAATAAAAGCTGAATTAAACCTGTCTCTTAATCATTATTTTGGAAGAGAAACTCTTACGGACCGTAAGTAGATACTGTCAATTGACAGAACACAAACTTTTTGGCAACACGATATGGGTTAAGTTGGGAAGTTTTGAGTTTGAAGGTTTATCCAAGGTGTATGCAAACTTATGGCCTCCGCAGTAACTTTTCTTTCCACCGACATCGCATTACAGCTCATTCCCTTCCAGCGCGAGTCTCTTACCCAGCACGGTGAGTTTGGCGCGGTGTGAGCGCAGGGCTGCCTGCGTGGCCTGACACTCGTACACGGCGTCGTCGGCCAGCTCCGCCGAATCGATCAGCAAGCTGTGCTCTCCTGATAGCGCGTCGCCCATTAAGGAGTACCGTGTCCAGCCTGGGTGGGGGCACAGAACAGACATTGTCAGGGAGCCCGGGGAATAAAACCACCCGGCAGAAGCATCCAGACAGAAGGCTGCGGAAATGCAACGGAGCCTCGTGTTGATACAGTTGTCCTCGGCTTTGGAAGGCACCGTTAATGGAACTTTCCCGCCAGCGCGGATGTGTTCTTTCGCTATCGGCTACATGCCGCTGCTTTGATCGGTGGTCTCTGACTCACTTAGTTAGGCAATGCAGGAGGACAGCCCGCAGTTACGGCCCAACCGCAGCCTCGCCACGAGATCTGCTCCGATTCAGGCCGCAATGCTCACCTGGGAGGTCCCTCTCCCCGCCTAACGCCAGGCCGTCCTTGGTCCACTGCACCATACCACGGTATCCCACAATGACGCAGGGTAGCGTCACCGACTGGCCAGCCACCACAACCTGGTCCTGGGGTTGCTGTGAGAAGTAGGCCGCCTGCGACACTGTCGGGAAACAGAGGAGGGAAGAGAGACCGAGGACCATTAGTATGGAGAAACGTGACTTGCCGGCGCTTGACCCGTGAGTCGGTGTGCGACAAAAAGGGTCACCCGGGTCATCCCCTTACACCTTCATTTCGACATAAACAGCGAGCAGTCAATGGCAAAACCAGGCACTTCTTCAAGGCTGCACGGTGAAAATGTTTGAGATGTGAGCTGCGGAACAGGGGTGGCACTCAGTCCGGCCACGTCTTTCTCTCGATGTTTATTTTAATAGCTTCAAGTGTGTTAAAAGGTTATGCGACACGTGAAAAAGCTGCTCATCCAGGGAACACTCGGGGCCATTCTGCCCGCTGCTCACGTTGTACGTTTCGCAAACTCTGCGTGGTGGCTATTTCTTGCATCCCCACTTCGCACCTGCAGCCACAACACTCTCGAGCTGACACTGTGCGTATTGTGAGCTAACTTTCTTCTGCAACTGGTCTTCAGATAAGCAGAATGCACTCACACATCACCATTACTTGTCTCTTTTCATCTTGTGGAATGAGCCCCCCCGCAAACCCCAATATGAATAATTCTGTTGCAGATTATACATGATATTCCAAAATAAAACCAAGTTGCTGCACAGGGACATGGACTGCACTGTGCCGGTCCCAGAGGGCGTACTGACAGAAGTGCTGAGAAAAAAGCTTTTCTTACCAGAAACAGACACAATATCAGACATGACAGAGGTGAACCCTCAGCTGCAGTCTTTAGATGGGAGATAACTGTCACGCGCATTAACTTCTTACTGATCATTACCAAGTGTCCCTTCAGCAGAAGAAACCGCACGTAAGCGCGCGAGCCGAGTTGCACGGCACAGCGCGAAACAAAAATGACGAAAAATCTTGTCAATTTCCCATTGATTGGGAAAGCCAAGTGAGTTTTGGACAGACTTCCCCACCACGGCTCACTGCCGCCAGCCCTCCTAGCAATGGTTCCGCACAGCAGCAGCGATCCATCTTCCCAACCATCTCTGCCAAACAATCTCCAGCAAACATCAGCACGCTCTCAGCGCAGGATTGTCTACACAAAGTCCACCCAAGTGTAAAATAAAATGGCTTTCGCTGGCCATTATCAGTATAAATTAAACAGCCAAGGCTCCTTTCAAAGAGACATGGCTCCCCTCACCCCCCTCCGCCGTACGGCCCATTTCTGCAGTGTCTGCAGTCCGACTGCCATCAGTCAATTTCTGACCGCCAGCTAGTTAGCAAATGTAACCGCGTCTGTCCTAAATGCCTTCCCTGCACTTGCGGGGGTCCAGCGTTCCCTGAAATAAGAAACCTGTTTGAAGAAACCACAAAAGCTAAGGACGTTTTCCATCTTCCATGCGCAGCTGCCATAGGATCGCGCAAGGTGCTCTTACTCAAACTCGGCGCACCTGATAGAAAGCGACACCGCACCCCTCGTGCCATTCATCTCTATTTATCAGCACGAAGTCCCGCGTGCATCGGGTACCCTCGACACATATCGAGCAGAAGTAACCAGCAATGTAGCTTAACCGTAAACTGACTTTGCTTCCGACCGTGGCTCCGCGCTCTTTGTTAGCAACTGTGTTCTCAGAACGGATTTATTTAAGTGCACCGGACATTTAATCGTATTAAACACTGCCGAGAAAAACTCATCGGCCCTTTTATGCGCTGGTCTAGGACGCGCCGTTGCGGTGGGCCTTCACGCTCCTGAAATACACCTTTGCTGCGCTTCGCGACAGGTTCGGCTGTCCCATTTGCAGATGCGGGACTGGGCTCGCCGTAAGCGGGTCGGCTCAATTTCTTGCAGCCAGCAGCGCGAAGTGTCCGACGAATTAAAAATATATTTTATACCCGCTAGAAAGCCAGAATGTGAAGCTGATCAAAAAGTGCCGAACTCTTCCTGGCGATCGTGGAGGTGAACTTGCGCAGGTGACATTGAGCGCTGCTGAAAGCCACTTTCCGTTGCACGTATTTGAAAATGGATGTTAAACAATCAAAACCCCATTCTGCATCCCAGGGGAGCCATCCGTTAGCATCCCGCAAAGCAGCTGATGCATTTGGCTGTGTTCAGCTCATGTTTCCCAGGAAAGGCGCGCGCACACACAAACTTAGGCGGTGGTCTAAAGTGCTCGGCCTACCGAAGGCCAGAACTCAAACGGAACTTCTCAAAGGCCCTTTTACAGCAGAATATGGCTGCTGCTGCCTCGCAGAGGTAACAAATGTGTTTGGGGGATAGGAATAGAGGACAGTGAGAAAGGGAGGTGGGATTGAGTGGAGGCAGGGGTTTAACTCCTTTCAAATAAAAGGGTCTCCCCGCCCTCTCTTTGTGGTTAAATAGGAGAACGGGGGCCAAGTAAAGATAAAGAAGGGCCTATTCTGCTGTCACTAAACCCCCCAAAATTGTTTTCTGGGTAAGGAGCGCTTAAACAGACAGAGTAGGGGGCCTCCCCAGGAGGAAAGCTGGTGAAAGGAAGGCAACATACGGTGGCCAGAGACCCGCCATTGTCCCCTTGTCCCTCTCTTTTAATAGGCCTCTTCATTTCCAATCAATCCAGCTAAATGCGAGTTTAATAGCTTTTCAATAGTGGCCTTTTCCCCAGAGGGGAAGGAGGATTTCTCTCTCTTGCTTTCCGCCTCTCGCCCAGGCCCTCCTTCCCATGCCTCCTCCCTTAGATTTTTTTCCCTTCAAAGGTGCTCCATTGAAAATGGACTTCCAAGCCCCGTTGGCAGCGTTTGTTCCCCACTCAATTATCCACTTCATCTGGGGTCTGCAGCTAACCCTTTGCTAACCCGCCCCCGCTGCCTTCCAAACCCCGCTGTCCCACCCTGGCCCTGTTCTCTTCTGGTTTAATCTGCCTGCCAAACGGTTCCAGTCAGGAAAAAGCTCCAGCCAGTCCAGCTCCTGGCTCAGTTAAATCCCTATTTCATTCCAGGGCCCATTTCCCCTCTCTGTTCCTCTTCCTCCAGGGGACTGTTCCATCGGTTCATTCTCCCCCTTCCCATACCTACCCCTGGCACCCCTCTCTCACCTAACCAAAGTCTTTTCAGGCCCTGGCGCAAGGTGCACGGCATCGTACGTCAGGGAGCAAAAGAAAAGAAAGTCGGACGCGGAGTTGCCAACGAGAAGCAACTAACTAGGGATTGCGAAGGACGGGGCTTCCACACCATGGCATTAAAGCGAGCTTTTATGGAGAGGCCATCCCTGATGCTCCGTCTTTACTAGGTACTGAAGTTTTTCATAAGCCTTTTAATTGTGCACAGCTTTGGCATTTACTTTCTATTCTACACAACCCAGAGAATACACATTCCTCAGAATGGAGTATATTTACCCAGTATCTAAATGTTTACGGCAGGCAATAATTCACTGCGTCGCTGACTGTTGGGACGGATGGCACCCATATCTTTGTTTTACTGTTCTTTCTCTCTCGTGCGCTGTCGCACGCGCGCGCGTGCTCCCATGCAACTACGTGTGCTCCCATGTGAAAAATGACTTTGCGCCACTGGTAATTCGGCGCACTCCAATTCTTATTGAAAATTCTCGACAAAAAATAAAAAATAAAAAATAAAAAAAATCTCAGCTAGCTAATGATTCATTTAAAATTCTTTTAATTCCTCCTTGCTGAATTAGCCAATTCTTTGACGGTGTATTAGCCGCTCAATTACATGAATACATTTCTAATGGAGGAAAAAATATTAAAAAATCGAAGAAATGCAGGCTGCCAGAGGTGTACATCGGGGGTAGAAGGAACGCGTAAGGGTGCGGACGCTTCTGCGGGCGCAGACCAGGTCGTCTGCTGAGTTGAGTACCGGACAGAGAGACTAGGGAAAAGACCCATGCATGCATCCCACGTCCCCAAGGAAACGAAATCGTATTCCGAACGCTCCGACTGGGGGAGGTATGAGGCTTTAAAAAAGGAGCCGATGCACCATGTTTTTCCTGCCTTAGTAACAAGGTCAAAACACACTTGGCCCAATGTGCCTTAATCCGGATTTTTAAAAATGGAATATCATTTCACGGCGCCGGATGCGCAGGGTGGTGGGGGTGCGGCGGCGGGCGAGGAACGCGCGGAAGACTTGGCCGTAAATAGGCCAGGCGAGTTGTTGGGGATTGGAGGGCGTGTGTTCCGCTGTCTCGCTCTGACACAGTGACTCTACCACCGGGCCACGTGGTTGGAGTTAAGCACGGAGCAGCAAGCTGCCTCTTCTTGGCACGCCGTGCACCGCAGCGCCTGTTCTGTCCGTTCTGTTTATAATCGGCGTAGGTGCTGTGCCATTTGCATTGTGGGGGAATACATGGACAAATGTTTCCAGTGATCTGGTCCAGGGCATCTGTGCAGGGACTGAAGGGAACGGTAATAGAATTATGGCGAGGCAGGGTTTGTGCAGGCGGGGCAGGTCTGTTGCTGACTGCCCAGAGTAAAGAGCCTCTCGCAGCCCTCGCTCAGGCCAGAATGGCGAATGCGCAGCGAGATCCCGGTGCCCCTTCTGGCTCCGTGTGCCTTGGCACTCCAGTGCCAAGCTGATGAGCGCAGATGGAGTGTGGTATGCAATCTTGAGCATCGCTAATAGCTCGTGACCACTCTCCAGCGAGGGAAACCATGCATTTGCCGGGGTCATAAAAGGGAGGGAAGCGAGGTGGCGAGGGCGGTTTGTCGGGGTCAGTTGCCAGCACGCCCGATCCGCTGCCACCGGCCGCTCCCAGGAGTTGCCACCGTAAGACCCGAATTTTGACTTCAGTTTGGCTTTCGTTCCATCAGTTCGGTTCCCAAAAAGCCTGCAGATGACGGCCAACCTTTCGAGATCCACTTAGTGGCTTTTTTCTGCTGCTTCTTCAAGGCAAGGACAGGGCCTATTTTAAGAGCATCAGAGCGCTCCCATTTCGTCGGCTCACTCTTGGGCAATTCTAGGGTGTAAGGCTGAGTCGCGCGATGTCCCTTAGCAGGAGTGCTCTCAACTTGACTGGGCAATTTACCCCATGCAGTAATAATTCAGAGTGTTAAAAAATAGAAAACAGAAATCTGGTCACATTGCCGTTGCTGGCTGGGTTCTTCGCGGCCCAACTTGGCGTTGGCAAGGATTTTCCCTGTGAGCCCAACAAGACTGCCCAAAACACATGCAAACCAGGAAGCTGGCAGAACCAGCCAGGGCCCAAAATAAACAAGCCCACTCCCCCCAGTGCCATCCATTGTGCCAGGTTCAGATAAGGCAGCTAAATCAGGTTGGCAATGGCAGCTGAATTTTTCTCTGTCAGGAATTATTATCCCTTTGTTTTCCATCTACTCTTTTGTCTTCCCTTCATTGTGGGCGTGTGCAAATGGAAGCATGTGCGTGTGTGTTTTGCAAAAGCTGCTTGTGCTGGAATGGCTGCCCGGTGCCCGTCCACGGGTTCGGTTCGAAGAGCCCCCGTGGCATAATCTCATTACAGCAATTGCTGCAGGAGTGCCGTGGGCTTGGAGCTCAGAGGCGGTGTGGACAGTCCACTCCCCGGTGACAAAGTCCTGCGAATACAGATTCGGGGTACCGTGAACACAACGGGTAGGACCACCTGCACCATGCGTACGTCAAGAAGTTTGCCATTAAGCTACGCCTTTTCATCTGGCTTTGGTGCTCATCTCCCATCTCCGAAAAATCCGTTTCACGTCCTTTTTTTTCCTCCATCTTCCCCCATCTTTATTCCTCTTTGTCTCCAAATTGCAGCATAACAGTGTTTTAAAGGCTGTTTTTCCCCAGTTTAATCCTCCCAGGCTCCCCTTACAGCCCTTCCATTGTGAGAAACTTGGCTCGGACCACAAGTTTTCTATTGAGGGCAGCTCACCCGGACTCTCCCACCCTGACCTCCTACATCCTATACCCCCCTGCCCACAAAAACCAAGCATCTATTTTCCCATTTTGTCTCTTCTACGCTCTACACGCCAGTGTCCCCAATGAGCCCCCCCATGGTCCACCTTGCAGATGCATGCACCCAGCTGCCCACCCCTCCCCACCACTCAAAAATTTGCAGCCAGTCAGGCATGATCCCTGAAATCGGTGCCTTGCAGCCCCTTTCAGAGTTATATAAGGTGTTACTAATTGTTGATTTGCCTCCGCCATGGCTGTTTGTGCCTCTCCTCTCCAGGCTCCCCGGCATCCGGGCTGTCGTCAGCTCCCCGCCGCTCTCCATCCTCCCCGTGAAAATCGGAGGGGTTTGTGTCAGCTTGTCGACACACGCAAACCAGGCCAACGGAGGAGAGGAGGCAAACATATATAATAAAGTAGAGGAAGAGAAGGGTGGGTGGTTAGGGAAGGGGACGCTGAACAGCGAAAAGGGATGCTGTCACCCACCAATTCAAAAGGGAGGGAATCTGCGATGGAAATGGATGGAGAACTATAATCAGGCCATCTTGTGTGTTGTCACTAAGGCTTTTGAACAAGCGGTGAATTTCCATCCCGGTTCAGTGTCAAGAAGCTGATCGCATCAGCGCTCTGCACCCATTTTATTTCCACCACCTGCCAGGCTTGTGGCTGATAAAGTAATAGAAAGGCGGGGTTGGGTGATCCAGGGCTTGCAGCGGGGCAGGGGGCGGCAATGTAAAAACGCCAAGCCATACCAGCGCGTGCAAACCTGGCGCGGGCCAGCCGCCGTGCCGCAGCAGCTGCCTCTGTCACACGGCTGTCTCCGGTGCTTCTGTGAGCGTCAGAAGTTTCCCAAGCAGAGCTCCAGAACTCCCACTCTCCCCTGGCTCTCAGTGTCGGAGAGCTCCAGCGAGCAGACGGATGGGAATCAGCTACCAAAAAAGAAGCCCCACAATAAAGGGGGGGGGGGGTTGTCTGCACACATCAGCCAACTGGCTTGACAAGATGTTGATTGAGCCAACCTTGTCATTTCGTTCCTGCTTGCCCCCTGGTGTTTTCTGTACAAGACGAATGCTTACTGGCTCTCTCCCCCCCACCACCACCACCACCCCACATACACACACATGGCTCACCCTCCCCTCCGTCCCTCTCTCTCTCTCTCTCTCTCCTGCACGCTCTCTTGTACTTGCCAGGGCTTTCAGTATAATTTACTGTGCTTTTAAATCATTAACTTGTGCTGTTTGCAAAAGCTGGGGTTTATTGTATGCACAACAGCTGACATGCAGGATGAAACACTACTGGGGGGGCCTCGGCATCCGAAGGCTCGCTGTTTAGAGATGCGGCAAAATAAATAAATAAATAAAGCGGATATAAATACATCCCCGCTCGGTCCCAAGCCGCAAAAACAAGTAAACAAAAAAATGAACAAATAAATAATAAATATATTAAAAATCTATAAAGACAATGGAGGGATAATGTTAAAAAGTGCCCTTTCCCCCCCAAAGGAAAAAGGAAATGAAAACAAAGGAATTCTCCGCTTATACTTTGCCACTGGGATTCTGGGCCCAACGCCCTGGGGCCTCAATTAATTTAGTCTGGGGATTTGCGTCCTACACTTCCTAATTGAGCCCAATGGAGGCCCCCATGGCTCTGCTGGATAGGAAGCGGAGAATTTCATAATTAATATTTTTCTTTATTATTATTATTATTATTATTATTATTATTATTATTATTATTTTTAATGAGGGTAGTAATGCTGCAAATGTATGCATCTCATTACAAATGAGTGGGCTGTCGTTGTTATTCTTCGCGGCCGCTTATGCCAAACAAAAACATTAAAGCCCAGGGAATCTTTCTTGGTCGTGACATCACGTCAGAACTATTTATTTTTGGTGAAATTCAGGAAAGACGGGTTCAGCGGGTGTCTCATTAGTTCTGCCTCATGTGTGTACCTTTTGAAGCTCGAAGCTTAACGCAACATCGGCGTTCAATTCCTTGAGGACGCCCTGTAATTCGACGATAACGCTTTTTATAGAATTTACGGACACGAATCCTCGCCGCGGCTGCAAAGGGAAGGCCGAAGAGGACCGCGAGGGATCCGAGCTGTACGAGTTCTCCGAGCCCTTCGCCGCCCAACTCCGCCCAACTCACGATTCTTGTCGGTCCGGGTCGGTCGCGCTCGCGTCCTCGCCGGCGACTGGACAAGTTGCCCGCCGGCCTCCCGCGAGACGCACGGATCGAAGCGAAACAACGGCCGGCTCCCCGACGACGGAGGCCTGTCCGCTGCTACCGGCGGCCTTCAAACCGCCGTTTATTAATCGATGTCTGAGGCTTCGGCGGCGGAAATTGCATTCCTTTTTAGTAGGGGAAAAGGGAAAGTTTTAATTAACAGAAAAACTTTATTCTGTTCA
Organism: Heterotis niloticus; assembly: GCA_018136845.1. Classification (NCBI taxonomy): domain Eukaryota; kingdom Metazoa; phylum Chordata; class Actinopteri; order Osteoglossiformes; family Osteoglossidae; genus Heterotis; species Heterotis niloticus. The sequence goes on from CM030896.1 coordinate 4,426,816, forward strand.
TCGGATCATCCTTGACTTGAAACACTCTTTAAAATTGCTGATGACTAAGTGCTTCCAGGACAAAAAAGAAAAAAGAAAGGGGGGGGGGGCACTTTACCTGCCGACCTCAATACATCCTGCTTTGTGTTGAGGAAAAGAAGGGAAGAACAAAGTCATTTCCTGAAACTCCATCGCTTTACCGTTTATTAGTGAAGGAATGTAATTATAGGGAAGTCTGAAGTCAGGGCTTTTCTTTGGGTTGCAGCGGTTTTTCCTCCACAAAAATCGGGCTGTGATTAATGAATAAATGATTAATGAGCAAACTAATTAATCAATTAATTATTAAGCAAGCGCTCTGAATAAGAAGGGACGGCGAGGGTGTTGGGGGAGATAAGGGAGAAGGGATGGCCTGAATTTGAAATAATAGAGGGATGTTCAGGAAACCACAAAGGTGTTTGTTCTACTCTCACCCCCTTTTTGTTTCACGGGAGGGTGGGTGGTTGTGGGAATAAACTGTAGCCACCCACACACACACACACACACACACACACACACACACAGAGCCTGTTCTGTTTGCTCCCTTTGCTTATATACTGGAGAAAGTCATGAGTCAGCCCGACTTTGTTTTTGGTGATGATAGCGATGAACCTCCTGTTTTTACTGCGCTGGCGCTACGGGCCGCGCCAGGATGTCAGACCCGCCCAGCAAACGTGGAACCCGGAGAGCAGCTCCATCTTAACTGCGCCGAGCATCAATCATTTACGATGTGGCACTGAGACTGATATGGCATGACCGCGTTTGATGAGACATCGCACCTGATGTATGAAATGTGGTCCGTGACTGTGACAGCAATATAATATTATGTCCCCAGTCAGTTTTGACCCTCTCTTCCCAATATTAAATCACGGCAGTAAAGGAATACGTATGCGGTCCCTTTCGGATGGGTCTGTTTCACTTTGGGGGTCTCGGGTTAGGAGGGGGAAGTTTTCATGCCTGTTTTCTCCTTTCTGCTCCGGAATGTTACTCTGCAACATAAAAGGTTGACAACATACACGCTGTTATTGTCTGGTTGGAGAGCTCTGCTGAGGCCGTGAAAATAACGCAACTTCTCCACAGGAGCCCCACCAAACAACACAGCCTGATCTCGAATGCCTCAACTCCCTTGATATTTCTGGGTGGGTTCACCTCTGCCATCGGCAATGGAGCTTTCAGAGATGGAGAGGTGGAATGTCGAGGACAGAGAACTGCTGGCAGCTGAGGAGCAGTCGGTGTGGAAAGTACGTGCTAACTTGTTACATCCGGACCGCGCCGCACATTGTGCATCAGAGGTCTGCTCTTGCACATCGCCAGCGCCGGCTGGGGTTAGCATGGAATCACCGATTTCCTCCTACTCCAGCAGGCTTGAATGCGTCTTTTATCTCACTGGTGGGATGGGCTATTGAGCGAGGGACTGCAGACATATGGCGCCCGTAAGGCGGACCGTAGCGCTGAAAGGCAGCTGTGGGCCTGTCCCGTGACCCTAGCTCTTTCTGAACACCTTTACAATTCTTGAACTAGGCTTGTGGCTCGTTGAACTTAAACACTTTGGCGAAACAGACTGGAGTGCAAAGGGGCCAGACTCCACTGGCTCTGTTTTCCGTGCGCATGCGTTGGGTGAAAACTGAACAAGAAGTCCTTCAATGGACTGGGTAACAAGGCTGACAAAGCTGCCTTGCCTGTTTATCAACCCATCAGCACATCTCGCCTGTTCTCGGGTGTCTGTGCACCCAATTCAGCAGCGAGAAGAAGCAAACTGCATGTCCCCAGAAAGAGAAAAGTTCTGTTCTATTTGTTTGTTCGTTCATTCGTTCATCCCGTGCACACTTCACTCGAGACCCTGGTTTGAATCAGATAAGCAAATGAAGTATCGTGGCCTGGTAAACCCATTCAGTGAGATTATTGATCATTAGACAGAGCGTGACGATAACCCCTTGGCTCGGCTGCCGGCGGCCACTGCTTCGCTACCGTCTTCCTAGGATATGGTATGAATCGCAGGAAGTGCGATAGATCGTGTGCCGATCGCAGAAAAATCCTATTTATCTCAGGCCCTTCCCCGCGTCTGCAAGACCCGCCGCGTCGCGTGCATCCGTTTTACTGCTTTTTTTCCAACGGACTTTGTCTGTTTGTTTTCCGCTCACGCTCAGTCCCATTCCACCTCTGCTAATTCTGCGTTCCTTGACTCTACCCCGCAGACGGTCTTCATCTTAAACTGCTCAATCTCCCTTCTTGAGGGACGTCTCTTTTAAATCTTAATTAAAACGGACTCCCAGCCCCCGCCTCCCATGGGCCGGCTGAAAGCAGCTTAGAACAATCAGCCGTGCGGATAAGACGCGGCAGAAGAAAAGAAGAAGAGATGGAAAGAATCAAGTGGAGGGGAAAATATCGCAAGCAAAATGCTGCTCCCATCGCCCGCCCCTTGTTCGCCGCTCAGTTTCATCCAAAACCCTTGCTTGACCTGTTGACATTAAAGCCTCTCAATCGCAAGATTAAGCTGGAAAGTGGAGCTTCTGGCTTGGCTAGAGACACTCCAATGACAATAGGCAATGGTCACAAACTCCGGGGTTTTAAGTGCGGGGGAAATATTTTAGAAAGTGCTGCTGGGATAATGGTGAAGTTGCTCTATGGCACCAGTTGTAGCTCAAACCCCCACCCCGTCCAGCTCTACCGCCACTCACGGTCGCTCAATCTGTTTGCCGAGCTTTCACATACGGGCTGTGTGAACAGCAAACATTTCCTCCCGGAGGACTCCTCTCATAGCTATTTGTCATCCCCCTTTCCCTGGTTATCTCTGTTTTCCCTTCTCTTCTAACAAGGTGTAGTCAGACTCATTCCTCAGAGGCCAAGCTTCCAGCGATAAGGTTAACGTTGGCCTACAAAGAGTGGGGGGCCGCAGCGCTTGATGGTCAGATACGGTACTATGTGAGCAAGACGCAGAATCTCTTCCCCGCTGTGCCTCCAGGGGAGATCCCTTCCTGCTGTCAGCGGCACACCGAATGGTTGAAGTAAATAAAAGGAGCTGAGCGTGAATCAACAAGTTGATAATTCGACGGGCGAGACTCCAGGGCAGGGCGTGAACTTTCACACCCGTGTTCTTAAACCCTCAAGGTGTGTGATTCAAGTCGGTGCGATGGTGGATCCTGGTCGCCGGACTGGAAGAGGCTGACACAAAGGCCCGGCTCGACGCGGACCATCGTCGCCTCGCCGGGTTCAAACAGGCTTTGTTAATCGGTGCGAAAAAAAAAAAGCCGCACGCGCGAAGCCTGCACTCTGGGTTCTGGGTGCTCCGAGGCTCTCGCCCGTCAACGCACCGTCCCGGACCCAGAGGGTGCCTGTTGGGTGCGGCGTCCCCTTTTGTACTTCGGCCCCGTCCTTGCTCCACGCCGCCCACCGCCCTCCTCCTACCACCAACACATCCACAGCCCCCCCGAAGCCACCGCAGCAGCACAATGTGCCAATCTTGGTTGACTTTCCGATGACGCGAAAGCGGCGACGCCTTCCATTACGAGGCCATTTTCAACGGCTCGACCCCCAGCACAAGTCTGGTTTGCACATTCTTCATACCGTCAGGGAAAGGGTTGTTGCATGGCTTCAGACCTCCGTGCACCTTCCTGTTAAAGTTCTGTCTATACCCGCAGTCTTTCGACACCGAAGCACCGACATGTTCAGCCTGACTTTTAGGGGAGAGAATCTGAAAGCTGACTTTGCTGTCGGTACTGATGGGCAAAAATTCGGGCAGCTCTGGCTTTCAGCCTTTCGTGCGGCTCTTTTTAAACAGCCGGTCGATGCTTACGATCGGCAGTGGCCGAATGACAAATCCTCAGCCGTGAAAGAGTTCCCTCTGCCTCCTCCGGCTCCATCAATGGGCCCTTGAGCCCCCTTGACCGCGCCAATCCTTCGGTCAGCTTCGCAAGTGGCCGGTGATTGAGTGGCTCCATTAAGATCCCATTTATCTTGCCTTTGACCCAGCGCAGCTTAAGACACACGAACGCACAAGAGTGTGTTTCGAATGCAAGGCTGTGACCAAGAGTCTGCTCTCTGAGGCCAGAGTGCCGCAGCAGCTGGACACTGGACGGACGCACCACCTTGGTAATGCAACGGATGCCCTTCCAAAACAATTTGGGGAGCCCACTTCTAAAAAGTGTTCAAACAGATGGGAAAGCCAGCAAGAGAGCCCGTGAGAGTGCGAGCAGGATCTATGGTGTAAACCGTCACCCAAAACGAATAAAGGCCCCCTTCTTCCACACAAAGAGAACGGTTTAATCGCACATGTTGTTGTGGAGATTTAACCTCCCATTAGCTGTTGTATCAATCATTTTCCATCCCTGTTCCTCCCTGTACGTGTAACAGAGAGGGTCTGCTATGTCCTCACCTAGACACACACCTGTATCTATCACTCTACACATCTCCTCCTTTGTCTCTTTATCTATACTTTCAATTATGCTGTCTCTTCGTACTTACAAATAAATTATTCTACCTTCCAGACTCCTCTCCTCTAACAACGAGTAAAAAAAGAAAACAAATTATGGGGAACAATGGGTACAAATGAGTTTTCCCAGCAAACCCCGTGATGGATGTCGGCCGGTGCTTCAAGCTGCTCTCCACCATTATGCCCTGTTCCCCCTCTGTGTAATGGGAACATCCAGCGCGTTCCCTCTCTGCAGTCGCACACACACCTCTGCCCCTCAGCTTCTGTGCGCTGCACCTCCACCAGGACTGCTTTTCCGTTGACAGGAAGATCCCAATAGACCGGCTCCACCTTTTAACCCCTCCACCCACCCTGATCAGCTTGTGCAGTGCAGCAGACAGACAAACGCCTGGGATTCGAAAACAAACAGCCGACATCCTGCGGAGATACATCACTGCACCCCCTACCCCACCCCCCCACCCCTCAAACACACACAGACACTCGTACCAGGAGGGAGTCTGTAAAACAATGGCTTTCACATTGGCAGAACCTCACTTGGAAAAATAAAACGGAAAGTGGCCAGATAGCGGCACGCAGGCTGTTCTATAAACAACCCGAGGGTCAACTCGTGGAAGAGCTGAAGCGCCCATGACGTTTATCCGCAGGAATGCGCCGGGACGACCAAGGACCGGTTTGGTAGTGTAATTTCATAAGGGCAGATTCTAGTCAAATGCAGAAACTTTACCTTCTCCTGCATAAACACCCATACTCGCTTACACCCCTCCATGCTCTCGTCTTCCAAATCCAGCCAAAGGAAACTTTTTCCACAGCCTCGAGCCTAGAAACTAAACCTTCATTCATCCACCTTACTGCTAATGCTTTCCTGCCACCTTTCAGCTATTTATTGTCATACACGTAGTAAAGTCATAAAAAAAGGGAGTTTCTCCCACACTAGTATGGGGTATCCATTACCTTTACAGCTAAGCTCCAGAAAGTTAATATCCTTGAAGTCACCCCCCCCCCCCCCCCCCCCAATATACCTCTCAGTCACGCTGCATAGCTGTGCCTTTGTCAAAAGGATTTTCAGACCTTTCCTACACTTCTTGTTTTTTTTTTTGTTTTTTTTTTTCCGGTGGATTTAGAAGGTCTGCCTCAACACCCCTCCACTCCACGTGCACACAAGAAGGCTTTTTCCCCTACATCTCAAAATGGTTCGATACAATGACCATGTTTGCACATCGAGGGAACTGTGGTTAAAAGCTGGATCGATACCCGCTGACTGACATTGCGCCGTTGATAGCAAATCGGTCAGCGCCTCTTCTGAAAAGTCTCCCAGGGTGAGTTTCAAAGCTTCCCGCTAAACTACCACAGCAATAATAAGAAGTAACGCCATATGCTTCTCCGCCCTAACCCTTTGCCCGTCTTCGAAAACAAAGCTGCCGATCACCACGGCCCCTGAGCCAGGGTCTGGGTATCACGTAGCCTGCAGCCTGGCTCCGTATTATGGTTAAGGGTTGAGTCATAATCACAATATTTGCAATTACCCTCCAGCCAGACGGAACCGCCAGAAGGTGGTCCTTGTTTAAAATAGTCGGGGTCCCTTGGGCTCAGGAGAGCATGGAGCTGCCCCTTTAAGCGTTGCTAAGTGAGCTGCCCGATTTCCTTGAGCGCACTCCCTTCCCACTGAATAAGTCCACGGCATATCCTGTGAGATGGAGCATCATTCATTAGACAGTTCTGCTTTGACTAATCGCTCGGTGAAGGGCACATCGCCTGGCAGACGGGGTGCTCATGCCCCCCGCTTGCCGGCCCGGTGGCCCCACTGTGCGCCTTTGACCCAAATCAATGCCACTGGCTTCAGATGACTGCGTTGCCAGGTTAAGTTTGGTTTTGGTGACTGGCTGAGGCCAGCGCACATGGGAACAGACAAAGTTGACGGTACGCGGGACAGGGGGCGGTGTGTGTGTGGCATGCGGTGCATGCATAATCGACGCAGATGGCATCAAGCAGGACCTTTACAGGCATGGCCGGCGATCTAGAGCTCAGCAAGACTTATGCACAGTAGGGCTGTCTCAAAGAAAGATGCTGTAAGCCTGTCACAAAGAAAACTGAATAATAATAACAACAATAATAATAATAATAATAATAATAGTAATAATAATATGGCATCTGGTCTTAGGGCTTCTCCAGTCAGCGAGGTCCGGCTACAGCGGGAGTGCCTTTAATACAGGGTTAAGGAACCTCGGGTAGTGAAGATAACAAGCACAAAGATATTGCACTACCACAGAAGAAAATTTCAATTTTCTGTTGGTTTCACTGCCTTGGCTGTAGATATGAAATTCTTGTCTTGGAGGACAGGAATTGATTGGAACACAGAAGTGAAAGTACAGTTTACTGTGTTGGTGCTTTTCATTACATGTAGTTGTTTTCCAGTCCAGTTGTGATACAGCTCTCAGTGGAGGTGACATTTTGCATTTGAGACAAAAGCAATCTACAGTTTTACATGCTGGTTCTAAACATGACTGGTGCAGTTGTATAAACAAATAAATATTTTAAGTAGATGTACCAAGGGACTGTTCTGATAACCCCTGAGGGGAAAAACACACATGTGATGTTAGGATAGGCACCCAGGTTCTCAAACGCCCATGTATGGAAAACTACACAAATAAAACAATAGATGTCCACCGTTGGACAGCTGAAGCCTCTTGCAGGGAGGAAAGGCCTGGGCCGGGAGGAGCCATCGAGATACTACATTGTCTATGTCTATAATTGTCTTTTCCAACCCACCCGACCCGAATCCCATCTCCTGAGGAAGACGAGGTGAGCCGGTGTTAAGGCAACAGCGACACGGGGGTGTTGTGAAGGTGGCAAAGGCCATACTGGGGGCCTCTTGTATTTTCCCCTACCTTAAACTACATCCACCCTTGTTGCTAGTAGGAGATAACAGGGTGTAAGCACAGAGCCAAGTTCTTTATCTCTGTTTACCCGAACGGCAAAGCTGATTAGAGAGAAACTGAACCCCATTGTCCCTTTTCCCTCCTCCTGTGAAAAACGGCAGAGGAGCAAAACCGGAAAACAGTTTGCGGGGGGGCAGATGCTGAGATGAAGCGCCGGGGTCATTTTTTTTTACTGTTTTCAAGTGCGTAAGACGTTAGCCATAGGCTTGGCATGTCTTGGACCAGCACAGAGGACTCCATTGTTACAGGACCCCTCCTCATCCTCCTCCCTTGTTCAAAAAAAAAAAAAAAATACTAATCTGGGGGGGGGGATCAGAACCACAGGAAAGAGTGAGCGGGAAAGCAATTCTTTTAAAAGAGGTTAACTGTCCAGGCAAGCATGGGTCTAAGAATAAAAAAATGCAATTATTGACTGGGGCCATTGCACAAGTTAATGCTTTTAGCATCGCCACAATGTCTGAAAGCATTTTGCTCAATGAAAAAGGTTCTTATTTAAGAAGGGGTGCTAAGCACATGTGTTGTTGTTTAAAGAAGGTGGAACAAACCCTCCTTTCCTAGCACTTACGATATTCTTTTCGAGGATGCCTCATACAATGGCAAAGCACCGTTTCCTATTTCATGCTGTGAATACTTTTGACCTTTTCGTCCAACTGAGATCCTTCTTAAGCTTTTTCTTAAGCTCTTCTCCATCGACTGAAAATCAACGGTTATCTCCCATGTTTCAGAAATGTGCGCTGTGCAAATCAAAGTAGGCCAATATCCCTCCGTATCTATGCCATGAGAAGCAGTCCAATAAATAATGCACAGGACTTGGCCAAGTTCTGCAGCCTCAGCTCAGTTGTGTGACTGTCGCCTTTAAATTCACCACGTCGACCCAGGTCTTCCTTGGGGCAGTTAAGGAAGAGTAGCCGCAACATCCCACACTGTTATCTAACTCTGCCAGCCACCGTGCCTTGCCCAAACATGGCCACGCGTCAAGTTGATCATCATGCAGATCGCTGCTGTGTTAAGACTGCTGTCCCCTGCCCCGATGTGATTCCTCAGCAAAATTCAGAGATGCTGGCTCATAAAATATGCACAACTCCCACAACAAACATCCGGAGCCCAACCTGCCTCACAGCCCCTCTGCTGCAGCATCATAAAATATTTCCAACACTTATCGCAACTTGAGCCCAGGACAAATTTCCATTAATGGAGGAGGCTGGTCGAGCTATCTGTTCCGTAATGGAGGAACCATATAAAATGCAGAGGGCGCAAGGGGAGCGAGACTGTTGTCGTCACCGTTGTCTCCCGTTAGCCAGATGTCCCAACTCTGAGATGACGGGGTGCCCCATATTTGGAGATGAGGAAGTGAAGAAGCCACTGGGAGGATGAGGATGATACTTGATTTTACCGTGGCACAGACTCCAGTGGCAATAGGACTTCAGAATTTAAAAAAAAAAAAAAAAAAAAAAAAAAACGTGTGATCTGAGCACACTCCCTTTGAACTTGGCCCGGTGAGACCGAGCTACCCAAAGCTAAAGGTTCCAAAAAGAGCTCATTGAAGATTACTCAGAATTTTGATGTGGGTGCAGTCAAATTCCGCAGGGAACCTTGGGACATTTGGAGAAAGCAAATCATGGACAAGAAAACGGTGCAGAAGCGGAAATGCAGACGGCAGAAACCGTGGATCCGCCCCACCCCCACCCCTCCGGCTCTGTCTGTCGGGGCAGTTGCGTCTCCGAGCGAGGACCTGCCATTCAAATTTTTACTCCTGTGTTTATGCTCTCATGTCACTCAGCTCTCACCTGCCGCCGTCTCTGGCTGTCAACCCACGGATCAGATTTTGACTTGGCTATCAGGTTTAATCAGTCACAGGGAAGAACACTGGGGACACCAGGTGAGCGAGTACAGCGCTGCCATCTGGAAAAGTCTGGTAGAAATGGCTCACTGCTCCAGCTCCTCAAGCCAATGGGTATTGCAGTTCCAAAAAAACAGACCTGACTCATCTACAAAACGCCGCCTGTACACACACGTGCACAGCTCCTAGCCCTCTGTTGCTGAAATATTGCCAACTTCACACACTGGGGAAGCACATTGGATTGCGGTTACCACAGCGGTCCTGCGAGCAACAGGTTCCTATATGAGGAGGGATGCTAAGCTCATAAATTATTGTTAACATTATATATATATATATATATATATATATATATATATATATAAAAGTCAAGATTCCACCTGGTTTGGATCAACTCCAGCTGCGAGGGCCGCTATGTTCCCAGTTCGACTCCCGCCCTGTGCTACGCCACCCTTCTCCAGTGCGCTTACTGGGAACGGACTCAGCCAAATGCCCTGCTGCAAATACCTTGTTGGTGCAACGGGGCAAAGGTGTCAGCTGCACAGGTGAGGTGGCAGCTCTCAACTTCCTCAGCCAAAACGGCGGGTGGTTCCTTGGACAACTTTGCGGATTTGCTCACAGACGCGCAAGGAAAAGAGTCCCAAAGAACAAAAAAAGTGTCTTTTCCTTATTATTGTTTTCCTACCCTCTGTAAACCGCATTTCCAATTTATTTCATTCCGTTAACATTTGCTCTCCTTTCTCTTCTCCACGGAGCGTGGGTGTCGCTGTGTCGGCGGTGCGCATTCGCGTTTTTGCGTTCAAATTGAATTACTGCCTCCCCACGCGTCAATACCCGGCGCTCGTTCATCGAATTGGGGGGGGGGGGGCACAGCTTAAAAGCCAATAAACATTTGTTTGCTTTTTTTTGTTTTTCTTTATTCGTTTCCTTAAGCGTTGACCGAAAACGCTTCGCTTTGCCCCTGGTTGCTCGACGAGGAAGAACAAGCGTTGAGGAGTCCAAAGTATTTGGCGGATTGAAACGTTTATTCGCGGACGCACCGAAGCCGCAGTCGACAACGACGCGGCCAACACTTTCCGTTAAAATGGCAGAACCGCACAAAGAGCGCCGTGAGGACGGAGTGAAGGCGCAGCCACTGCGTAGGGAAGTCTCCCGCTCCCCCCTTCCCCGCAGGTAAAGGTGTTCCGTCGACGTCTCTCGCAGCTTGGAAAGCATCACCCACAGCACCGCTGGAGACGCGCACTTCTGGCACGGCCGCTCGCACCTCCGTCACACACGGCGCTGTCGCAGTGGGCATTGGCCGCGGGTGCCCCGCACCGCACCGCACCGCACCGCGGCAGCAGGTGAAGCGGCACCTGGACAGCTTCGTTTCCATGCGGATCCCGGTTCGGAGGGACGGCGTTAGGTTCGAGTGAACGAATAAATAGATCAGCAAGTTGTCTCCTGAATGTCGCGGGCACTTTTTCCTACACAAAGGCTGAGAGGCGGGGGGGCGATCACCCCCAAAAAAAACAGTACCTGGAAGACCGTTTACTTTGTTAAATGTAATCGTCAGCCCATGTCCCCCCCCCCCGTCTCCTCCCCATTGTTGGATGTTCTGTTGTCCAGAAGCAGGAATCTATATGAAAATAAATGAGTAAAATTCAGTTGGGGGGGTTACGCGTATCAGTTCTTATTCGTTTACCCATCTCGCATATGCTTGTGAAATTGTTTCCCATCGAATGTTTCTCTTCGTTCCGATTCACCCAAAAAAAAGCGGGGATAACAAACTTTTGTTTTTAATATTTTAATATCCCGACGAACGGCAGCAATTCGACGTGTTACTGCCTGCCGGAAGCGGAGCGCAGCAGGCAGTCTGGCAGGCAGAAGCAGGCGCTCGAACCCACGACACTGCCCGCTTAAAGATGAGCAAAAGAGCCGTTAAAGAATCACGGACAGTTGGTCCACAACTGACCGCTGCAACCACGAGGAGGAATACAAACCAAAAAAAATCCCGTCCACGCACAGAAACACAACAAATGGCCTCTTCTGGTCTCGGCTGATACACCTGTATGTCGAAAAGCCGCCTTCTGCTCGGGATCGTTTTCCCAGTCACCTTTACGTGCCTTTTCGGTCCACGTTATTACACGACAGTCTGCAGTGTCGCTGTCACACTGCTCAGATCGCCACACCGGGACCCCTGCAGTGCATCAAAGCGGAATAAAATACGCAGCGGTGCTTGAATAAACTTGTCACCGCGTCGCTGTGAGCAAATGACACCAAGACTGAAGGAGACAGCGAGGCACAGCGGGCTGCGCGCAGGTAAGAGGCGCCAGGTAACACTTTGGCACCGCTCGTACAAGCGTCTGACGCAGCGGCCGCTCAACTTGAAAATCGTGCGAGCCACAAGTTTTTAAACGCACCCCTCTGTAGTGCCGACCAAGGAGGACAAAGGTGCGGTTTTTCCCACAAAAAAACCCCAAAAAATCCCGCAACGGTGCCCTTTCGCTCACGTTTGGTTTGACGCAGCGCGCTCGGCGGCGCACGGCGCGGTTCTCCCCAGCAGCGGCCGAACGTCGGAACTGTACGCGGCTTAAAACGACTTTTCTTACCTGCAGCCAGAAGACAAAGGGCGACGCAAAACGTGAGCATTGTTCCTTCTCTCCGCTCCGACTTCTCCCGAGTCTCCGAGCCCCCGTGGGTCGTGAAGATGCGCGCTCGCCGGTTGCTGCACTCCCCTGCGCCGCGCACTCTCCGGGCGCCGTGTGCTCTCCCTCTCTCTCTCTCTCTCTCTCTCCCTCCCCCTCTCTCTCGCTCTCTCCCTCCGTTTCACCCTCTCTCACAGACACACACACGCAACGCAAGGTACGGAAAAACGAACTGTGGCACAGCTGGCAAAGAGGAGTTAGTTACGCGTCCGTTTTCATCCTCTGCTGCTTCTTCCGAACTTTTCCCAGCGCCTTGACGCGTTTCTTTCTCCTTTGTATTCCTTCGTCGGCGTCTTTAATTTCTTTAAATGCTGTCTAGGTGCGCTCGTCTACAGTTCTCGTCTCAGTCTGGTGTGTTTCTTCACCCACGAGGGTGTCTCCAGTCCGGCTGAAGACGTCTGCGCGTTGCTCGCCGGAGCGCCGTCTAACCTGCAGGGAGACGCTCAGCCTCTCTCTCTCTCTCCCTCCCTCCCTCTCTCTCTCTCTCTCTCCCTCCCTCTCTCTTTCAATGTAAATCGCTATGTAGTTGATTTGCGTGTCTCTCTCTCTCCCCCCCTCTCTCCCTCCGGCTTGCTAGGCTGAAAAACCACACAGACCATCATCTGCTCTGCCTCCTTCGGGTTTAGTCTTGTCAAAGGGGGAGGCATCTTCTTATGAGGCCGCTAAAAAAGCTGTTTTCTTTCAGAATTACGACCCCCTCCCAAAAAAAAAAAAAAAAAAAAAAAAGAAAAACAGGGGCGAGAGGGTAGCTGCCCCCCCCCCTCCCCAGATGACATCTAAATAAGACATTTTAAAGACGTTTAGGGACAGCTGAAGGCTAAGGGCGGCAGGGACCCCCCATCGCTGGGACGCACTTTGGGGAGCGTTTGTCACTCGAGGTTGGGGGAAACTTGTTTGTGTTTACCAGACAAGAAGGACACATCTGTTTGCAAACATCAGATTAGAGAGAAGCAAACTGGCTCTTTTATTCTTATTGAAATTTAAACAAGTAGAAGCGTTCTGTTTAAGATGCGTCGTAAAACTGCGTTATAGGGGATCGGGCAATAATATTTCTCCTTTCCTTTCCATCTTACATGGGAGTTTCTCTGGCATCCCCCGTATTGCTGCAATAAATCTCTTTAATAATAAGACTTAGTAAAATAGAGCTGAAATCAGGCGATAAACCAGACGTTTCATGGCTGAAACCTGCACTCCAGCTGAAATTTCTACACCGCGTGTAGTTGCTGTAACAGATGGTGCCAAAGTGCAAAATGTGCTGTAAAACCTCACCGCTGGGGTAGGAACGGTGTGAGCTGGGGTCAGTACTCAAGCTGAGATTCACAGAGCATTTATGCATCTTAATTCGGAGGCCGACATCCCTGCAAGCTGATGTCTTCACCGTAGAAGTTTCTTCTAATCCTCACGATGCCCATTTCCATCAATTTCAATCCAAACTGCGTCACTAAATTCTCTGCACACTGGGAAGTCTGGTGTAGAACTCTCGCACCTGAGCCCTTAGCGGGGTTTTAGCAATGAACCGCTGGCTTCCAACTGATAAAATAATACGGAAGCTTAGTTAAAGCCAGTTCGCTCTCTAAAAAAGCATCATCTCTCCAAAAAGTAGACAGCGCAAGTTGTATGGAGTTACTCTACACACAGAGAAAATGGAAAGATAGTGATGCGGTTTACAAGCAACTTTAATGTCACACAACCTTCATCGCATGCTGCCAGATGTGTTGGGACTCCCTAATTCGAATGAAACTAAATGCATGTTAGCTTCGTGTAAATGAACAAAGTGAAAAACGCAGAACAGGATCAAAATTCGCTGAGCGAAAAGTGGTGAGGGCCTCCACGGAGATGCGCGCAATAGCTGTGTTTGAGTCTGTCAGTTATGCTTCCTGGTGGGGTTTGTTGCAAGTTGAGAGGCAGAGTGGGCTCCCCTGCTCGTGTTGCCACTCTGATGTAAGAAGCAGCTGGTTTAAACACTCCACAGGAGCAGCGGCCATTAAACTGTCCCCCACACCAGCCGCTATGTCAGACAGGGGTCTGGGAATGAAGTTGTGGACTCTTAAGTACACACACACACAGAAGGGTGTGTTTGGGAGGGGGGTGATCAGGTGCACCAGCTGTGAAAACACAATAAACATCGACACCTTTTGTGTGATGTTTGCCATAATTTGATATCTCGATGGTCTCAACAGACCTCATTAAAGCGCAATGTACAAATGCAACGGATCCGAACGCAGAAGCCCATCTACACACAAGTATATGCATAAACACATACATATGGGTGTCTGTATACATACATATTCTTCAGCTGTGGGATATAATGGTTATGAATAAAGTTTGATATTTACAAAATGCTTCCGTGGGAGAAACGGGTGACAGTTAAGACATCATTCGCATGGTAATTGTGCAGACGGTTATAAATAAGGCATGAAGCCAAGTTTTATGGAAATGTTATTCCAGGGGAAACAAGAATAATATAAGAAAATATTATCTCAGTCCTCATTTGACCTGGGGTCAATTAAAAATAAAATGACAACGTGTGTGAATGCCAGAGTGGGTTTTGGAATCGCATTTTGCTTTTCTTACGTGCTGTGGTTTAAAACAGCTGACGCATTCGATGTTAAACAGGAATGCATGAACGTAAAGTCTGATGCGAGAGTGGGAAAGTACAGATAAGCAAACGATACATTTCTTAAAAAAAGCTCCTTAATGTTACGTTTTCAGTCGTGTTAACTTCTGTGAAATTGATCAAAATCCTGAAAAAAGTTTTATTTAAAAAAAAAAAAAAAAAAAAAACCGCATCAAAATTACACCTTTGAAATAAAATCGCAGACTGAGATTTATCCACATAAAGAAAGACTGCATTCCATCCATCCATCCTCAGCTTTTTCTCAGGGTCACGGTGGTGCAGAGTCCGTGCCAGAAGGTAAGGAGAGTCCAACCTGGAGACAACACTGCATTTCATTATCTGTATTTTGAGCTACTCACTTGAAATATTAATCTTACCTATCTGATGAGTTGGAATGAAGTAGAAGACCCTCCTCAGAAGAAGCTGAAGTCAGACTGATCGCCAGACTCGTGTGCCTTGCAGTAACAGCGAAGGACCTGTTATTTGCATCGGAGAGGTGCGGTGAGGAAGGACTGGGATTAAACTTTTCTGACGTCACAGACCGCCTTTATTTGGGAGGTGTTCGATTCTGATGCCGAGCGCCGTGTCGATCTGCATTCCTTCCATTGGTCACGTGGCCACCAGCGCTCCATATGGCACGCCGTTATGTAAGACGTTTTGGTTGGATGTTGTGCGAAGCTCCAGAGGAAAGCATGGGACAAATATGTTCTTCAAGGGTCCTCCAGGTTCAGGCATTTTGCCCTGGATTGATAAGTGTAATAAGGCCATACACTGCAGTGAGAACCCTGAAAAACATTTGTGGCTGTTTGATGTCTGTCAGTTACATTTCCTTCACCCAAATGTAAAAATCCAGCGAACACCTCGCCTCGGTGAAAGGGTTTCTGTGCTAAGAGAACTCCCTCGAGGGACCGCTGTGATGGACACCATTCTGCTAGGTCAAGGTTAACTTAAGGTTTCGGCTGTAATAAAAGCTTTTGACAGTGCGTGGATCGCAGAAACATGAGAAGGGTTGAATAAAATCCCTTATATGCTTGAATGTGGGTTAGCGTTGCTGTATGATATCTTTCAGCTCAACAGCCATCACCAGCAACTCTCCAAGTGTACAACTGTGCTGCATCTGGACACAACACAGCAGACTTCCTTTGCCAAAGACTTTAGAAGAAATGCTGAAATGTATTAATGCACACGGAAGAAAATAAGCCAGCGTTCGACTATCGTGGGGTTCAAGTGCGTCAGTCTGGTTCCTGTGGCTTTCGGCAGATAAGGTGAAATAAAGGTCTGCGATTGCTGTGCTTCACGGACATGTTTATGCTAACATCCCTGTGACTGACATGTGGCGGCTGCCTGCCCGTGTCTGAAGGCGGGAGAGGCGGAAGGCACATCCGCAGCCTGGCCGACTTTCACAGGATTCTGCCTCGCCGAGCTGCGGTCCCTCCCAGCTCACGCTGAGGAAGAAGAAATGATTCAGCGTTGCAGCCATGAATAATGGATGCCTTGTCCACTGTCACTTCCCATCCCATGTCAAGCCATCAAGTGGCCATTATTAGGGCCTTCCCTCTCCTCTCCTGTTTGCTCCTGTTTTGTTTTGGTTACGGTCGGCTTGCCTCCAAACCTCTTTCGCAAGCGGGCTGTCGGTACCTCTCGGGGCTCAGAGGGCTTGACAGTTCCAGCCACAAAGCAGCATTGCTCCGGTTGTAATGCAAAGGCCCGAGTCTGTGGGAAAAAGAGAAAAAAAAAAAGAAAAAAGAAGGGAAAATTGGGTAGTTATGCATCTTCAGCTAAAATATGGTCTTTCTGCCAGGCTTAGATAATGCGCCGTGAGTACTGTGCTGGAGGAGAGGTGACTCAGAGGCTGACCCTATCGTTCTGGAAAAGCTTTGCGAATGGCATTCCCATTTGTACCGTATACATTCAGCAAATGATTGGAAATGCCAGGGCGAGCTGGGTGGACTGAAACCAGCAGCCCGGAGAGGAGCGGGAGCCAGTACACAGATACAGACAATATATCCACATCTAACCCATCAACAGGAGAAATCATGGATTATTTAGACATACAGCTGCACTTGAGAAAAATTAATGAAGAACAGCTGGCTGCCCCGGCTTGTTCGGGGTGTTAGGGTTTGTTTTTCTCCAAAGAACCTGGAGAGCTGCTCAAGATTTAAGAAATGCTTTTGAGCTGAAGGAATTATTAAAAAGACACGGGCAATGCCACAGACACTAATATTTTAGCAGACCCCCCCCCCCCCCCCCACACACACATCCGCAGTCCGTGCACAGAAGGAAAACTTTTGCGGAATAAGTCTCCCCGCAACCTTCACGAGGACCTTCAGCCAAGGGTACGGAAGCGTGGGTTGGCAGGGAGCTGCTTTCAGCACAAGCTTGTGGCTGTATCATCTGCACAACATTAGTGTCAAATCAGGACCCATGCCTTGCAAACACCCGTGGATACGTTGGAATCCGTTTCAGGTCAGCTGTGTGCCACCCGGTCCAGGAGGGGAGGCACCAGGCCAGAAACACGGCGCACCCTTGGTGACAGTGATGCAAAGCTTGTCATCGTGGGCTCTGCTTGGCTACAGGGTGGCACAGGAAAGCCAAAGACTGCAGTGCTGGGCAAACTCTATTAATAGTTGGGTACCTTTCAGGAGATATTATGCTTAGTGGGGAATGACAGGGGGGAAAAAAACAGGAATGGTTCGTTCGGGTTGTGGACGAGACCAGGGAAGAAAAATCTGAAGGAGATCCCTGTGTTTTCCTGTCTCTCGGAATGTCGCACCCATCAGTTCTCCCCAGCTTCTTGATCAGGGCCGGCCTGCAGGAGGTCCAAACTGCGATTTATGGGAGAGACACAAATAAGAAGTTGTGCTGCAAAGGAGGAGGCTGTTTTAAATCAAGGGCTTGCGCTGCTGCGGTTAATTTTTCATCGGTCTCCTAAATTAAAAATGTGAACGGTCATCACTTATTTGTCAAGTCGTCTTAGTGCAAAGGCGGATGTCACAGAGGGTTTACGTACGGTCGATGGAGGCCGGGCGCGAGAAGGGTCTGGCAGACGGATGGCGGAGGAGGCCAGGTGACATCCGCTGTGGAGGAGCCAGGTTTGCTGTCAAGGCGCCGCATCCCTCGGCAGACCTCTTCGGAGACATGGCGGACACGTGGGGCCGGGAACTGCAGCTCACTGCGTGGCACCCGATATCATTCCCTGTCGGTCTTATGTACAGTAAACGCGCATGTATTTAGCATAAACCTTAAACTGGGGTTTCAACCGGCTGCTTCAGCCTTTCAGCCTTTCACAAAGCAGTGATGCCATGGAATTAAGACAGCGCAAGCCGAACCAAAAAAACCCAGACAGCATGACTACGGTTCTTTGCATTCACTGTGAGCCGTTTGCAAGTCGCCACTGTCCCACGTGTTGCATTCACCGCGGTCCAAGCTGAGGGGACAGGTGCCCCTAACCGGGGGATGGCCCCCTCCAGCTCTGACACCCCTGGGCCAGCGATAAACTCCAGCAATACACACAAACACAAATAAAGAGGCACGTGATGCGCAGTAGCACTCGAGCTCCTTTCCGCACCGGCTTCTGCCAAAACAATCGCCTCGGGGGGCCGGTCACCAAAGGCCAACCCCCAGCCAATAAAGATGAAAAAGTGGGAAGCAAACACAGACAGGAACAGGGCTTATTTTTCGGAGCGAGCTGCTGGGAGGGTCAAGGGACAGCTTTTAAGTGACGGCACAGACACCGCAGTCACACTGAGTGCACACATGTTGTTTAGAAGCAAAGGGGTGTCTGACAATGCATTTATTGACACTTGCACTGCTGCACACACACCCTCTGGAAGACATCTGCCTTCACTGCTGCAGCAGAAAATATACACCCTCCCTCCCCATCTCAGGTTGCCGTCTCCCTGCCCAAAGTGCTGCTTTGAGTCAAAGGTAGGTTGGAGTTACTGAACAGAAGCAGAAGGAGCGGAGTCCGAGGCATAACATCCTCCAAACTGACTTTCAAAGATGCTCTTGTTTTATGTTTAAACATCGGGAGGAGTGGTTTCCTCTACTGAATCATCTCGCCCTCCTTGTTTTTGCTTCCTTAATATCATTAGAGAACCCAGGATGAGCATCTGCTATTCAGGACATTTGGGGTGAAAGGTCAGCAAAACAGATTGTCTTAGAGGATGAGGCAGTTCTTATTTTTCCGAGATCACGCACAATGCATCACGCGGGCTCTGATTCCGTCACCTCCTCGTGCTGTGGACGTAGGAAAACGTGCTCACGCCTCTGGCTCGCCGCGGTCAAAGTTTACGTTTTGGACTTCTTTGCGCGCAGACACCCTCGGTTTCGGAGAATTCGACCGCTAACGTCCAAGAACGCCGCACGAGTTCTTGCATGTGAAACCGTTTACCTCCGGAAAAAAAAAAAAAAAA